>CAKAOJ020000137.1:30000-1409984 GCA_916701645.2 Sebastolobus alascanus | reverse complement strand
TAAACTCCCTGTTTTTAGCTCTGATGTTTATGAGCTGCTTAGTTTTTTTTATAATCAAATGAACATGTCTACCGTTTTATAGTCTAGACATTTGATCCTAAATACAAAGTAACCTTAAGTTGTTAACGTCTATATACGTCTAATTGGTTTGGGATGGCACTTAAAGCTGCAGTATGCGATATTGGCGCAAATATGATTTAAAAAAGTTATTTTTATAAAACGGCCGCTATATCGTGACAGTAGTACATGAAACAGGTAACCTGAAAAAAATCATGTTCCTTTGTGTCCTACTGTGTCCTCCGGTGCTCCTAACGGCGTCTGAAGGATTTCACTTACCGGAGGAAAACAAGGTCCGCTGTCCAGCTGCAGTCTATGAGAGCCGGCTGTCAATCACTCGCGATCTCCGACCAAACGGTCAAACTAGGCAGCTCTTATCAAATATGAATCAATATTATGTTACTGTAATGCCTATTTCTCGCCTCAAATGTTCTCAGAATCATCTTGTAGTGTACTGTTTAGCTGTAAAATGAGAAAGTTTGTGATGCAGCCGCCATTGTAAAATCTGTTGAAGGAAGCCAAGTTCTGGTCACATGACCGGAGCACAGCCAATAGGAACCGCTCTCTCTCTGAAATGACCTGTGATTAGTCAAAATCTGCCGTCACGGGCTAGATTTTTCTAAAGCCTGAAAACAGAGCCATGATGAGGAGCAGAAGTCTAGTTTTCTCTCAGACCACTTGAATTACAATATGCTGAAAGGTTATTATGGAATTTTTGCCAAATTATGCCAAAACATTGTTGCCTACTGCCACTTTAATGTGGCGGACTCTCCATGCGAACGCGCAAACAGAGTGGGAGTGGGTAGGGAGAGGGTGTAGGGGGTGGTTAGAGAAAGGCCCATTGTTTAAACAGCCCGGCTACAGTAGCGAGAGCGGCATGTTAGCAGAGTAGGAAAGCCAAGGAGACCAAAAACACGTGATATTGACATCTGAAGTCACAAGCAGCAGCAATATCAGTCTTCCGTCAGTGTCTGCACAGGTTGCATTCAGGCACAGTATTAACCGTAACACACAATGTCTACACAACTCGCATATAGCAAAAGCAGCATGTTAGCAGAGCAGCAGAATCAGCCTCAGGCTACTTATAATCATATCCATAGCTATATCCTCATGAACACTCTACCATTTTCTCTCCCAAACTTGCTTCCCCTCTATTTTGTCCTCAGCACTACTTTTTTCTTTGTCTCCTTCCAGCTCAGGAAGACTTTGTGTCGCTGGCCGAGATGGAGGATTCCTTGTTGAGGAACCTTTTCAGGGGTTACCAGAAGTGGGTGCGGCCTGTCCTGCACGCCAATGACACCATCACTGTATGTTTTGGACTCAAGATCTCACAGCTGGTTGATGTGGTAAGGAAACAACACCCGGATACGCAAACACACAAGAGGCTTTCAAAGTTAACGCTAGGATAATAACGCGTTAACGCAAATTCGTTTTAACGCATTAGGAAAAAGAGGAAAAACTTGCAGGGCCATTTTCAAAGGGGTCCCTTGACCTCTGACCTCAAGATATGTGAATGAAAATGGGTTCTATGGGTACCCACGAGTCTCCCCTTTACAAACATGCCCACATTATGATAATCACATGCAGTTTGGGGCAAGTCATAGTCAAGTCAGCACACTGACACACTGACAGCTGTTGTTGCCTGTTGGACTTGAGTTTGGCATGTTATGATTTGAGCATATTTTTTATGCTAAATGCAGTACCTGTGAGGGTTTCTGGACAATATTTGTCATTGTTTTGTGTTGTTAATTGATTTCCACTAATAAATATATACATACATTTGCATAAAGCAAGCATATTTGCCCACTCCCATGTTGATAAGAGTATTAAATACTTGACAAATCTCCCTTCAAGGTACATTTTGAACATATAAAAAATAAAGTCCAATTAATTTGCGATTAATCGTGATTAACTATGAACATTCATGTAATTAATCACGATTAAATATTTTAATAGATCGACAGCCCTAATATAGCCGATATAAAAGTGAAGTTATATCAAGTTTTATTGATCGAGAATGAGCCTACTGGGCTGTGTCTAGAAGCACATTTAAATCAAGGCTCATACATGCTCCATCCTAATGTCCTGTTCACCTGCATGAATACTACCTTTGTGAAATTTATCCTGGCCAGTTTGTGTTGTTGTGGTTCCTGTAATTGTGTTGGATGGGAAAGGGAGTAGGTTTATATGAAATGGATAACAAATTGGAACTGAATGAAAAATGATTAGGCCATTTTTCTCATGAATTCTCTGCAAAATAAATATCCAAATTGTTTTTATTTATGTGGAGTATTGGACAGATTTTGATTTGAACATCTGCATTGTATCTGTATGCAGCTTGTGGAATCACTTTGCATTTTAGTACAATCGACAGAGGCAGAACAGGAGAAGAAAAATCAATAAAATCAGGCTGACCTTTGAAAAGCCAATCAGAAAGATGCTGCTAAAGCCCACAAATAAATAGATTGCTGAGGACATGACCTCAGTGTCCTAAATGGTAGCTCTGGCTCTGTCCATGCCATACATTATGTATTGTATTAATATTAGATAGATGGGGGAATTTTAAACTGTCTCAGTGATCACATCCTGAGTGCTCTTGAGCAAAGTGGAACCAGACCTAGAGGCTGTAATGGTTCCAGGAGACCAACGCAGAACACAGTCTTAAGCTGTGTGTACCTGTTAAGGAAGCTCTCTGCAGGAATTAAAAGTGCTTTATGTAACATGGTTAATAAAATCCTGTTACAGTCTTCTGAGGATCTGGGGGTTATTTTTTTGGGATGGAGAGAGGAGAGGAAAGGAAGAAAAGGAGGAAGGAAGGGAGGAAGTGAAACTCACCATCACTGAGACCAGGGCTGTCAGTCAATTCAAATATTTAATCACGATTAATCGCATGATTGTCCATAGTTAATCGCAAATTAATCGCACATTTTTTATCTGTTCAAAATGTTCCTTAAAAGGAGATTTGTCAAATATTTAATACTCTTATCAACATGGGAGTGGGAAAATTAATTGGAAATCAATTAACACAAAACAATGACACATATTGACCAGAAACCCTCACAGGTACTGCATTTAGCTCAAATCATAACATGACAAATTCAAGCCCAACAGGCAACAACAGCTGTCAGTGTGTCAGTGTGCTGACTTGACTATGACCCAAAACTGCATGTGATTATCATAAATTTTTCATTTTCCATTTTCATTCACATATCTTGAGGTCAGAGGTCAAGGGACCCCTTTGAAAATGGCTATGACAGTTTTTCCTCGACAAAATTTGGCGTAAGTTTGGAGCTTTATTTAGCCTCCTTCGCGACAAGCTAGTATTACATGGTTGGTACCAATGGTTCCCTTAGGTTTTTTAGTTTCATATGATATCTGTACCTTCATTCTAACTTTGAGACTGAGTCCGCTACAACCTAAAAATTGGAAGTTGCATTAATGCGTTAAAGAAATTAGTGGCATTAAAACGAATTTGTGTTAATGTGTTATAGCCTTAACTGAGACACATAAGAATAAAGAGTAAAAGAAGCACGGGTGATTATTTTGAAAAGGAAAGAGGCAAGGGAGGGAATAGAAAGAAGTCGATGAGAAGATTTTAGTGGAGATTGTTCAGAGGTGGCTCATCATCTGTTTAGTACGGGACAGAGGGTTACTACTGAATGTTAAGAAGAAATAATAAAAGATAACCAGGGCAGAGGAAGGCAAATTCAAAGACGAAAGAGAAAGGCAGGTTAGTGTGAGTGTAAGAGATGGAAAGGGTTGGCTGTTACGGGAGGTCAACAGAGGAACTATAGTACAGAAGCTCCACCAAGGACAGAAGTGTGAGCACAAACGAGGAGGAGGGTAAGAAGCTGGGGGATTAAAATAGGCAATGACAGGAAGAGAGGGTTAAAAGAAGAAGAGATAGGAAGAAAGGTTAAAAGTCCAAAGTGGTCTTTCATGGCAGCAGAGGAAGTAATGAGGCCATCAGGCTGAGAGGAACCAGATCGCATTCATTATTTACACAAGGACACACACACACACCTACCTACACACACGCAAAGCTGCTCCCACAACTCCATAGAGGGCCACATTTTGACTACATCAGCCTTTGATGTTCGTTCTTCTGCCATGCAGAATGAACATTTAAAAGAGTGCCATCTTGTGGTATTCTAGCAAAATTACTGTGATTTAAAAAAATAAACAAAAAAACACTTCAGATCAATTTTTGTGCAGAGGATGGGTATGCAATCTGGTTTGCCTCAGCGGCTCTCGACAGCAGAAAAACTATTCCAATCCATTCCATAGATTTTCTCTCTTCTCTAGATTAACTTTGTAATGTTCTACAAGGCTTCTCCTGCACAGAAACTCGACAACTTACATTGAAAATCTTTCTGACCTCCAGAAATTCATTACTGTCTTTGTCCTCCTCCTTTTACTCCTCTCCATCACCCTCTCTCAATGCCTCTCTCTTTTGTTTTTGTACTGTATATGCCAATACTTCGTATTGAGCAAATGAGGCAGCAGTACCTATATTAGTATCGGCAGTGATATTGGTCACCAACTCTCGCTCATTAAATGCTGTAGATGTACCCTGAAGCAAGGCACTTAACCCCCGAGCTGTTCCAGTGTGCTTTCTTAGTGGCAAGCAAGAGATGCAATTAACCCACTTTGGGGGGAAAATTTTTTTTCCTCTCTAACTATTTTTAAGTACTTTCTTTCATCCCATTTTGTCTCCAGATTCTGGTCTGCTCCTCACCTCCTCATTAGCCTCTCTTATCGTTCACAGTAAGCACCACTAAGATGTATAAATAGTGAACAAAATTTCTTCCCTGTCTTCTTGCAGGATGAAAAGAACCAACTGATGACTACAAATGTCTGGCTCTGGCAGGTAAAAATGAACGCTACCATTTACAAACGGTGAATATTTAAATTGTGGCCGTTTTCACATCTGTGAATTCCTAAAGTGTGCAACATTTTAGGCTGTCCATGACCATGATCTTTGATATATCGTAGTATGATTCATTAGCTGCAATGTGCTATGGTAGCCTAAAATGTACAATGTCATATATTATGGTGTATGATTTTACTGAAGGACTATCCGAATAGAGCTCACAAATTCAATGTAAATATTTTTAACATAGACTTATTTCAAGAAGTGCAATATGAAAAGACTGCTGACAGAGCCAACAGTGTTGAACTGGGGAACCGAAGCATGGGGCGTTGTGCTTCCGTGGCGACGCTGTGGGTCAGGATGGCGTTATAAGTGGTAACCGCCGTATGAGCGCAATGTAGAGCAGTGGCGATTAGCTAGCCAGTGGGGCACACTCACTGGGACTCACATGCATTAACATGCATGCGCAGCCGGACTGGCTACGTAAACAAAGCACGGAGAAGCTCCGATTACAACACACACTGCTCAGACATTACTGCTCTATATCTTTATATAGCAAATAGTTGTTCTGAATTTTGAATGAAGCAGCACCTTTAATTTAGGAAAAGTAAAATTCAAATATTTTCTTTTGCAGATATTTTGTTCATTCATTGAGTAAAATTTAAGGATTTTTAAACAAAAATGTGCCAGATGTACTGTAGGGTAAATCCTACTCCTGCTTAGACTAGAGCATACATGTGATTAGTCATGTGATCCCTTGGGAGCTGCTCTTAAATGTGTTAAATGTTCATCTGTATGTAGGAGTAATTCACTTGGTAAATGAGTCTTATTCTTCACTTTCATCCAAAAAATTTTTTTTTTTTTTTACTCCTTTGTTGATTCTGTAGAGAATTTTTAAGTGTAATTCTTAGTAGGCCCTGGTATATAATCCGAATATAACATTAAAGGGCATCAACAAAATAAAATAATATAACATCAAAATAAATACACCGTAGTTTTTTTGAAAATACAGAATTTTCCAGAATAATCAATACATCTTAATTAAACCAATTTATGGAATTATAAAGGAGACAACATCAATTTGGGACTGCTTCTTTTAAATTATCAGTAGACTTTGCTAAAATAAATAAGTTTACTCAATAAGATGTTGAATCACGAAGACACAGATGGACATGGCAACAACGAAAAGCATAGTTTCCATTTGCTTTGTGCAGTTAGCAGCAGTCTTGTGCTGTCCATGGTGCTGAAATGTAAAAGATGCACTTAAAGACTTCTTAAGCTTTCCTGAGTCCAGTGTCTTATCATGTTACTTATCATGCATTGCCATTTATTTATCTAAAGGAGTGGATTGATGTGAAGCTGAAGTGGAACCCAGATGACTATGGAGGTGTTACTTCCATCAGAGTGCCTTCAGAGACTATATGGCTGCCTGACATCGTCCTGTATGAAAAGTGAGTTATGCAGCACTCTGCACACATCAGTAACACATTCTGAGGCAGTGCCTGATAACTCAGATGCACATACATCAATTTTCTTTTCCTTATTGATGTCTCTTCCACATCCTACCTTGCCTGGTCTTAATGATTTTTCCTCAACACTTCATCCTTTCCCTTTCTTTCTCATCTTCTCCCAGTGCGGACGGTCGCTTTGAGGGTTCCCTGATGACCAAAGCCATTGTGCGTTGGGATGGCACCATAACGTGGACTCCACCTGCCAGCTACAAGTCCTCCTGCACCATGGACGTCACCTTCTTCCCCTTCGACCGACAGAACTGCTCCATGAAGTTCGGCTCCTGGACGTACGATGGAAACATGGTGGACCTGGTCCTGGTGGATCACTACGTGGACCGTAAAGACTTCTTCGATAACGGCGAGTGGCAGATCCTCAATGCCACGGGACAAAAGGGCAGCAGAAGGGATGAGGTGTACTGGTACCCGTTTGTCACCTACTCCTTCATCCTCAAGAGATTGCCCTTGTTCTACACCCTCTTCCTCATCATTCCATGCCTCGGCCTCTCCTTTCTGACCGTGCTGGTGTTTTATTTGCCATCAGACGAAGGAGAGAAACTGTCACTTTCCACCTCTGTGCTGGTGTCGCTCACTGTGTTCCTCCTGGTCATTGAAGAAATCATCCCTTCATCCTCAAAGGTGGGTTTCCTAAGGGGGTTTACGTTGAAGTCTATGTTCATTTTAAAGATTCTACCAGGCTGTAATTTCTAAACCTATCCAACGTTTTCCTGTGTTCAGTTATCCTAATTGTAATCTTAATTGCAGCGTGCCCAGATCACAACCACAGCCCTCTCAATTACCTGCAGCTTAAACTGCATGTCAACTCAATTACTGTAAGAAGCTACTGACTTTAGATACATCTTAGTCCAATCCAGAATCTACAGAGCTCATAAAGACAATGACTGCATCTAAAATCACTGGGTGCAGTAGACTGCACTGAGTATTCAGACATGTTAAGTAAGATTCCGAACCGTAGGGAGTAAAAATGCTCAGTTCAAAGGGAACTGTGAACTGTGTAGGGAAGAACTGAACGGCTCTTCACCGCAGTAGACAAGCAATATTACCAATCAGTCATTGCGCCTCGCTCGAGCGCTAGCATAGGGCTGCTAATGTTAGCTGCTAATGTTAGCTGCTAATGTTAGCTGCTAATGTTAGCTGCTGTAAGCACTCATGCCACAGCCAGCATTGCGCTATGGAGACATCGCAGTTGTCGGAGTATTGCTGAGTTCAACGCTAAGTTTATTGATAGCTAACTATTAATCAGGGTCCCGGCAGTAGATATTCAATATTTTATTTCAGTAGTGTAAAATTTCCACAGAAGCAACAACAGGTATCCGAGGATTTTTTTTTTCGAGGGAATTCCCTTAACTGACATTCCCTGAACAGGGAGTAGGGAATACAGTTTATGTACACTGTGGATCGGAACGCAGCTACGGTCTCTTCACTATACTCCACTGTTCCATAATCTTTATTGAGGATTATTTTACATCAAATCATCTCACAATGCAACGTAAAACATACTGAACATACAATAGACACTAACAAAGCTTCAATTACCATCATGCATTGTGGGTAGTTCCCTAGAGGATAAATTCTAATGACAAGATCCCCAATGACGTCTCCAAACTACGTTTTGTCACCACAACACACGTGAGAAATACATGGTAAATGACATGATACCATGTGTGAGACATATTGCTGAAGTTGTCATTGGCACGTGTTTACAAAATAGCCTGTTTCCACCGGTCTTTTGTACTATTTACTTCTCTAGGCGCAACAACTTTTCCCTGTGATGCAAATGCAATACATACAGTAAGTTCCTATTGTTACAGGCTCCTCCCCCAGGTTTCCCCTCAACCCGTGTCTAGCTCGTGGCCAGAGTCCCCAACAGGTCCAGATATTTAGCATGCTAAATATCTGGAATGTGCCTGCGATGCACTGGCAAGCCTCTCGGCTCCCGTCTTTGGACAGTTCAGCGCTCGAACACCGTTGTGCCTCTGATCTGGGGCTTTTGTCAGGGAGCGGAAAATCAGGGCTAAAGTCGTGTAGTGTGAACTAGCTATAACCATTACATTGTTCTTTCCCCAGGTGATCCCACTGATCGGAGAATACCTGCTCTTCATCATGATCTTCGTCACTTTCTCCATCATCGTCACAGTCTTTGTCATTAATGTCCACCACCGTTCCTCTGCTTCTTATCACCCCATGGCCCCCTGGGTAAAGAGCCTCTTCCTTCAGAGACTGCCCAGACTGCTGTGTATGAGGGGGCACACTGACAGGTAGGATCAGCTGTAGTTAAAGGAATGGTTCAACATTTTTCGAAAAACGCGTGTTCGCTTTTTTACGAGAGTTAGATGAGAAGATTAGTGTAGCTTAGCATAAAGATTGGAGATGGGGAAACAGCTAGCCTGTTAAGCTAGCCTGTTACTAGCTAAGCAGTTATTAGGCAAGTGTTCTGACACATAACTCTCGTGAAATAGCAAATTGTCATTTTTACACTTCTGTTTCCATATAGATTAAACAAACAAAATATAACGTGTTAATTAGCGAGCTTTTGAGGTGCTCGTAGTCTGATTTTGTTACCTCTGGACAGAGCCAGGCTAGCTGTTTCCCCCAGTTTCCAGTCTTTATTCTAGGCTAAGCTAATTGTCTCCTGGTTGTAACTTCATATTTATCATGCAGTCAGTGGTATCAATCTAACTCTCGACAAGAAAGAAAATAAACATATTTCCCAAAATGTCGAACTCAACCTTTAACATCTGCCAGCATGCATTAGTAGATAAATATGTAAAATGAATAAAACAGTGGATCGTCCCTTTTCATATATGTTCACATCAAGGCTATCAATCGATTCAAATATTTAATTTTGATTAAATTGCATGATTGTCCATAGTTAATTGTGATTAATCGCAAATTAATCAATTTTTTTTTTCTTTTCTAAATTTACTGCAAAGGGAGATTTATCAAGTATTTAATACTCTTATCAACATGAGAGTTGGCAAATATGCTTGCTTAATGCAAATGAATGTATATATTTATATTGGAAATTAGTTATCAACACAAACAATGACAAATATTGTCCAGAAACCCTCACAGGTACTGCATTTAGCATAAAAAATATGCTCAAATCATAACATGGCAAACTCAAGCCCAACAGGCAACAACAGCTGTCAGTGTGTCAGTGTCCTGACTTGACTATGACTTGCCCAAAACTGCATGTGATTATCATAAAGTGGGCATGTCTGTAAAGGGGAGACTCGTAGTTAGCCATAGAACCCATTTTCATTCACATATCTTGAGGTCAGAAGTTAAGGGACCCGTTTGAACATGGCCATGTCAGTTTTTCCTCAATATTGAGCGTAAGTTTGGGGCGTTATTTAGCCTCCTTACGACAAGCTAGTATGACATGGTTGGTACTACAGTATTGGATTCATTAGGTTTTCTAGTTTCATATACCAGTATATTCACTCTAGCTTTAAAACTAAACCCGCTACAAACTAAAAATCGCAAGTTGCGTTAATGCATTAAAGAAATTAGTGGCGTTAAAATTAATTTGCGTTAAGGCGTTATTATCATGTTAACTGTTAACAGCCCTAGTTCACATTATATGTACCAATTTTGTCATATGGATTGTCTATGTTGCTATTTCATTATGTTGCTCTTCCTGAGGTTGCTTCCATTTTTTTCCTCATCCGCTATGAGGGTTGTAAAGGACAGAGGGTGTTGTATGCTGTACAGATTCAGGCAAATTTGTGATTTGTGATAGGCCTAGTGGGTTATATAAATACAATTGACTTGACTTGACAGTTAGTGTCCTTTATCCTCAGATTCCACTTTCCAGATATGGAGATGCGCAGCCCGGAGCTGAAGACCCGCAAAGGTGTGGGAAAGAGGGGAGCTCCTGGCCACAGTGCTGGTCAGCAGAGAGGACCCCCCGCAGGGAAGGAGGATGAGAACCAAGCCTGGCTGGCCATGCTGGAGAAAGCCACAAATTCAGTTCGCTACATCAGCCGTCACATCAAGAAGGAGCACTTCATACGGGAGGTGTGTGGGCAGACATGGGGTGAAAGTGTTTGCTTGCAGGTTCTGTTACATTCTCTTTTGATTTTTACCTCCGCTAAGGCCGAAGGCCAGGAAGGAGGTTATGTTTTCACCGGCGTTGGTTTGTTGGTTTGTTGGTTTATCCGTTAGCAGGATTACTCCAAAAGTCCGCGATGGATTTGAAGGAAATTGTTTTGAGGGGTGGAGTGTAGCACAATGAACAATCCATTAGATTTTGGGCACATGCGCAGTGTAAATGATGATGCGTTGATGATGCGTGACCCCGCCTCCTTCTGAGAGCAGAGATATACTTGTGTGGATGTGTGTGCGGAAGCTGCTGGCCGTGCGCGGTGAGAAACAAAGTAGCTGTAGATGACGGGATGAGAGACAACGTAGTGTAATGTTATACAGACCTAACAAGGCTGCTGAATGAGAGAGGCATCTGCCGATACATTACAGGGAAACACACCTTGTTAATAATAAGCCGATCACCTCACGTAACCGCCAGCTGTGAGCTGCGATCTGTTTTAAAATCACGTGTTGGCGGAGGTCTGTGCTCTCCGAGTGCAATTCTAGTTTTATACTGTCACAGCTTTCTTTGTTAAAGGGACTCAATATAAAAATCTGAAATTGCTAACAGTGACACTTGTGGCTGTTAAGTCAACAACCCTCACCCCCACAATATCACTATATATTTCACATGCTTGGCAGTAATGTTAGCTCACCAAACTTAGGTCCCTCCATGAATCAAAGACCTGGCTGATGTTGATCTTAGTGTTAACTTTTCCTGCTTCAGCCTCTCGACCGTGGTCAGAAGGCACAGTGGAGACGCCGTAGTTTTGGTCTCCTTGGCCAGAGTCGATAACGTTACTCGCTCTGGAGTTAACCCCCGTCACTTCACTCAGCCGCCGGGAAACAAGGCACGGCAGACCTCTGTTGGTCTTGAGGAGCTGCACATTTATTTCTGCACAACCTGCAACTTCCACTGAACATTCACTCGATATTCTCAAAGCTAAACTAACTCTCTTCTGCTCGCTCTTTTTCTCACACACTCGCTGCCGTTCTCTCTCTTGCTTCACCGCTCACTTCCCACGTGCACACACACTCCCACAACACTGATTTCCTCCGACGTGGGTCACATCCCTGATTTGCAAGACTGGCTTCACCAGATATAATTTTTTTTTTTTGTGCTTCCGTGTAGTTTGTGATGGAGTCTGAGTCGTGGTGGGGGCTGGTCGTTTGTTGGCGTTAGCGGACTCCATTTCTAACCGAATGTTAGCTATGGTTGCACACTGTTGGCCCTGTAAGCGGAGCTCAAAATAAAGGCAATCACGAGCGCGCATTACATCACATCCGTTGGATTTTCCCGGAAACACTTGCCAGCATTCTTCAATTTAAAAGCAGTCTACAGGCTGATAGAGGAAACCCAGAAAGTCGCGTAAGGTCTCATTTTTTAGGGTAGGTTACAGCCTGTTCACACATTGGCAATAAAAAACGATTAAAACATGTTTATATGTGTAAAAACGTACATACAGTCCTTTTAAATTGATCTCATTTGCTTTATAACTGCTAAATATCAAAATGATACTAAGTAGTTCTTGTGTCCTGAATGAGGGATTATTTCACTGTGCAAAAAGTGCTTGAGGCTGACACAGATTCACACCTGTGGACCTTTCTTTTTAGTCTTTTTTTATCTCTCTCTCTCTTTGTGTCTCATTCAGGTTGTTCAAGACTGGAAGTTCGTAGCTCAGGTGTTGGACAGGATTTTCCTGTGGGCCTTCCTCACAGTGTCAATACTGGGAACTGTCCTAATCTTCACCCCTGCTCTGCAGATGTACTTCAGCTCACCTTGATGAACACATACACAGCTCGTTCTTGTTTTCCAGTTTGTCTTGTCTGACTGTGACTTATTGATGAAGCTCAATAAAACTTTCACACTGTATATTTCTTTTGTAGAAGCAACAAGATCGAGCTACAAACTTTTACCTCCCTACAGCCTGGTTCGCAGCCTGTAATGACCACTGCAAACTGTAGTGTTCTAGATGCAACCTGTCAGTCATTGTAAGGTGCATGCACAAGAGTGCAAAGGGAATGAAAGCAATAAGCAGGTTATAGTAGCGTGTATGATTTGAATATCCATGTTTGTATAAATGTTACAGTGTAATTATACATGCAACAACAAGCAGAATATCACTCCATGAATAATGAGTTGTTTTGTGTGTCACATGCACCATGTTGTCCAGCCAGCTGTAAGTGCTGTAATGATGATGATAATTAAAAGAAATCTAATGTACAAAATCAGTTTTCCAGTCCTGTTTTTGAGGCTAACTTAATGCTTACAACCAAACAAAGTGGGCAACTACCCCGGGGAGAACTGCAGGTTTACGGCATGGCAATTTTTTTGTGTTAATTTGATTAACTGAAAATGTGTTTGGTGATACGGTTTGCAACACAAAAGCATCAGAAAATTAAATGTTTGGGTCCTTAAAGTGACAATCTTGAAGATTTTCATTTAAATAAATGTCTGTTAAGTCACTATCTATAGCCAAATGAGGTAACACAATGGTGATTGAGCCAATGGCCTACTGATTAAAGTATTGCAATATTTATATATTTGCAGTTTTATGAACTAGGGGTGTAATTCTCAAAAACACTATCGATTTTCAATTAATAGTTTACATACAAAGATTAACTCGGTGAAATTTTTTTTTCATTTGCAAAGAGATGTGCCCTCTCAGTGTATGTGCCCTCTCAAAGTAGTGGTATTGATGTTGGATGTTACAAGTAGTGTGATAATGCAGATCCAACTGTTCTGATTGCATTATAAAAAGTTAACTTTTTTTTACTCAGATTTTATGCACATGGTGGTGTTCTCTATATACTATGACAGTTTTCCTTAAATTTGATTTAAAATATCACAATATAACGCCTTGCTTACAGTATCGCAATATATTGAATCGTAACCCCTGTATCATGATAGTATTGTATCACCAGATTCTTGCTAATACAAAGCCCTTATGAACTGGATGTCTGTGGTGACATTCCCGGAAAAAATGCTGTACTAAGGTTTTTTCTGACCAAATGCAAATAATTTGTGCAAATAAATCACAAGTGTATTTAAAAATTAAAATCCATCTCTCTCGCATCCACACCGAATCAGTTTCAATTTCTGCAAATTTCAAATGCCAATAAAAACAAACCAACCAATAAACTAAATACTCACAGGTTAAAGAAATTTTCTCGGACGTCAGTGTCATAATTCTGTTTATTGAGCTGATTGCTGCTAGACCGCTCCGTTACAGGTGCGTGCCAGCCGGCAAGTCACTCTCACGCAATGTTTCTGTAAGTTATTAGTAATACTAATTACAATATCAACGTTATGAATGAAGCTTTGATGCTTCGAACTATCCGGTACAGCCCTAATTGTTATTATTAGCCTATTATTATTATTTCCAACAATGGAAGCATATAAACTCACTGTCTTTCCTTGAGAAATCCATGGAGCCCCGGAGGTAGGCTGACCATTATAAACTGACCATTAAGCCTTGTATTAAAGGCCATGTATCACAAAGTAATAAACACATAGGCTATGATCCAGTCAGTCATGAATGATGAAAACCAGTGCAATAAGCTCAGCATTTACACTCGTTACAATAACATGCTTCATATATGAAATGCGACCACATTGTCACTTTTCTACACAGACCTGCACACTTAGAATAATAATGAGCCCTTCTCCAGTGCGTAGAGTTGAGTGTGGGTTTATTATGGTAAAAACAACTTATGCATTGATGACTGAGTGACAGCGTGAGACTTCAATTTTCGGCGGAATGCACGGAACGCAAACATTCGTTTGAAAGGTTTGAACGCGAAAAATCACCAACGAATATTTTGCATGTTCGTTTCGTTTTTTCATTTTCGGTTTGAAAAGGCCTTTACAGTTTTTCTCCGTTGTATACAGACAAAAAATGGAACTTTGCACACTATTCTGAAAACATAAAGCTCATATACATAGACATATAATTTCCTATCCTATTTCTATGCTCATGTATCAACAAAAGGCTCCAGACTGCTAAACTCAAAGCACAATTCCATTGTTTTCACTCAAATGGAAATCCCAAATCAACCAGGACTGAAATCTTTGCCACTTTAAGAAGACATCTGCATTATTACATAAGCATTTGGTCCCATTTTGTAGAGGGCTGTGCTTACATAGTGCATATTTCTAAATAAATTGTCCACCAACTACTTGCTAATTACTAAGTAATTCACAATGCAAAAAAGAGTGGAAAAAAACAGGGGTCAATAGGGGCCCAGGTTCTATTTGTGCACCAGGGCCCTCTATAAGCTTAATCTGGCCCTGTTACTGTATGCAAGCACCAAGGACTAGAGCAGACCAGATGGAGTGGACCAATTATGTTGTGTGTATGGCTGTAATTACACAGTATCACCACTAAATGGCAGCAGACACCTTTTTTCCTTTTTTGTCACAAAACAGCTGGTTTTGCTTCACAACCTGAAATAATGATGTGAGAAAAAAACTATTTCAAATGTGGTATATGAACACA
Organism: Sebastolobus alascanus; assembly: GCA_916701645.2. Taxonomy (NCBI): domain Eukaryota; kingdom Metazoa; phylum Chordata; class Actinopteri; order Perciformes; family Sebastidae; genus Sebastolobus; species Sebastolobus alascanus. The sequence continues at coordinate 1,394,937 of CAKAOJ020000137.1, read as the reverse complement.
CAAATAAGAAGATAAGTAACACATTACCTAGCAGGATGCCATGGTAGAGATGTTTGTGTCCATGTTGAAATGATGCATCTTCATTCAACCCAGATGAGCAGCTGCATGGGAGAAGGTTTAAGATTAAGATTAAGATAGAACTTTATTAATCCCGAAGGAAATTATTGTGCCAGAGATTGCACAAAATTACAACAAATTACAACAAGTTCAAGTGTATAAAATACAAGTGTATAAAATAAAAAGTAAAAAGTACTCCTTCTAGCACCAGTGTCTAATAGAATAACAATTAAGTAAGATACATTTAGTAAAATGAGTAAAAAAAAAAAAAAGATAAGATAAGTGAAATAAAAAAGGTAAAGTAAGCTAAAAAAAAACAGAAAAGAAGTAATATTGCACATGATGGACATGAATATTGCACACAATGAACAGTGGTATTGCACATGAGAATGGAGAAAGTAGTATGACATTTATATTATTGTTGTTCTCAGTGTCCGGTGTTTTCAGTAATCCTTCCTGCAGAAGGGGGAGGAGTTATATAGTCTGATGGCCACTGGTAGGAAAGACCTCCTGTGGCGTTCTGTGGTGCACCTCGGTGGTCTCAGTCTACGGCTGAAGGTGCTCTGGAATGACTCCGGTGTGGCGTTGCAGTCATTAATATCTAACAGAGCAGGGCAGACGTACAGGGAGAGGGCACAACGAGCTTCCCTGACTTATCTGCTTTGCTAAAGGGCACATCATCAGTAGTAATTACAAGAGGAGACAGTAGCTCATTCATTTCCCCCGCATTTATTTTCCCAGCTGGCTGAGTTTGTCTATCCGAACCGCCAACCTCCGGTTATTAGCTGCTGTAGCTTTCTTGTCTAGCCTTCAGGCTTTTGTCACCCACCAAATATTGTTACAAGTGGCAGTCCCCGTTGATATCACAGCATCGTGTGCTTTGGCCTAGTTTTTGGGAGACATGAGTTTGTTCTCTGACTTATTAAAAATGGCTGGCATGCTTAAGTGAAAGCCTCTCCCATGTTTCCCCTGCACTTGAACAGTCTGACCTCAGCCCACTCTTCTATTATTCACAGCTACAGATCTGACTCAGGCAGACAGGTGTGTGTGTGTGTGTGTGTGTGTGTGTGTGTGTGTGTGTGTGTGTGTGTGTGTGTGTGTGTGTGTGTGTGTGTGTGTGTGTGTGTGTGTGTGTGTGTGTGTGTGTGTGTGTGTGTGTGTGTGTGTGTGCGTGCGCATAGGTATGTTTGTGTTTGGGTGAGACAGAATGCAGAGTGCACGAGAAGGGCACAGCATGTGTGTGTATAACACAGACAGACTGTGACACAGCAGGGTGTGAACCCCTCAGGATTCCATAGAAATAAACAAGCTTTCAGGTCTTTGGATGGAAAAACAAAAAAACAATCTGTGACTATATGTGAGGCACCCAAAGTATTTTGAAGGGAAGTCCTCTTACTTACATTCTTGGTGGCTGTGGCTCAGGTGGTTAAGCGGGTCGTCCTTTAATCACAAGGTTGGTGGTTCGATCCCCGGCTCCTCCTGTCTGCATGTCGAAGTGCCCTTGAGCGAGACACTGAAGACACACCAAGCTGCTCCCCGAGCGCTTCACAGCAGCCCACTGCTCCTAATGCTTATAGGAAGGGTTAAATGCAGAGGCCAAATTTCATGTATGTACCTGTAAGTGGCAATTTGATTTGATTTTAATAAGGATCCCCATTAGTTGGTGTCACAGCAACCAGCTAATCTTCCAGGGGTCCACATTGAGATACCATACATACATACATAAATACAAATACAAGAATAAAAACCTTAGAAATAACTTATTACAGATAAAACTTACAAATAGGACACCTGCATACCAAACAAAGCAAACAAACAAACACAACCACAGCAAACTAATTACAGTCTTAGATCAAATTTGAGTTTCTTTTTAAACGTTAATTTACTAACAATGCTGCAGAGACTTTGAGGCAAATTATTCCAGAGAGAAATTGATCTATGAATAAAAGAAAGAGAAAGTATTGCAGGTATTTCGTCATAAACCAAAGTAGTGGAAAAATGTCAATCTTGACTTGATGATGGCACTAGATGAAAAGTTAAGGGATTACCAAAATTACTACGATTCACCCTGACAGGAACATCCAACGAACACAAGGCTTTCATCAGCAGCAGCAGACCGCTGTTCGAGTCCCCTGCGTCACGTTACAATCAGCTGTTCATTCATGTCCCCTGTTCACAATGTTCAGTGTCATTTTTTTTGTACAAATGTAGTAGTTTTAAGCTCAACCATGTAGTTCTTTCCCAAACCTAACTATAGTAGTTTTATTGCCTGAATTTAATAGTGTTTTTGTTTAATTCACAACATTAAAGCTGAAGTAGGCGAGATTGGAGCAAATATGATTAAAAAAAGTTATTTTTATAAAACGGTCGCTATATCGTGACAGTAGTACATGACACAGGTAACCTGAAAAATATCATGTTCCTCTGTGTCCTACTGTGTCTACTCCTACTCGCGAACTCCGACCAAACGGTCAAACTAGGCAGCGCTGATCAAATATGAATCAATATTCTGTACTGTAATGCCTATTTCTCTCCTCAAATGTTTTCAGAATCATCTTGTAGTGTACTGTTTAGCTGTAAAATGAGAAAGTTTGTGATGCCATTGTAAAATCTGGTAAAGGAACGCCAAGTTCCGCTCACATGACCGGAGCACAGCCAATAGTAACGCTCTCTCTCTCTGAAATGACCTGTGATTGGTCAAAGTCTGCCGTCACGGGCTAGATTTTCTAAAGCATGAAAACAGAGCCATGAGGAGGAGCAGAAGTCTAGTTATCTCTCAGAACACTTGAATTACAATATGCTGAAAGATTATTATGGAATTTTTGCCCAATGATGCCAAAAATATACTGCCTACTGCCACTTTAAGCATGTGTTTACTGTGACCGAAAAGTGACGCTGAGACAATGCGTCAGTATGACGAGTTGGGATGAGAACGCATTGGTAATACGTATGGAGTCTAAATACACTATTTTTATATTCATAGCGATTTCAACTCAATTGTAGTATTTGCCTTGTGCCATAGGGAAATCTGATCCATCGGAGTGAACATTATTTACAAAGCTCAAATTTATACAGTCTGAATCCAACCTGACCTGCATATATCTGTCAGCTATTGAAATCTAAAGTCATGGCATTGCTTGACAGAAACACTGTTGAAATACACAACACAAGCTCCTGGCTTTGTTTAGTATTGACTCGGGATGTGCATACTTTATTTTCTGTGACACTTGTGTACAGCTTCAGTAGCAGTGAACAAGAAAATATTGAAAAAGTGATTATGGGAGCCCTCTGGGGAATTTCTCGGTGGGTAGAAAGAATTTTCTGCTTCACATCTGTTGCTGAAAACTGCTGAAAAATTGAAGCTCATCTGGATGGAAAGGCTGAAACATACATTCTCCACAAGGTCAGTCGCTCATACATTCTTAATGAAGCAACCTCAGGTTGTACATCTTTGGGAAATTGTAGGGTAGGCTCCTGGCTCTCAGCTCTGGGAGAGAGCTGATCATGCGTCTACTTACTGATTGAACTGCCAGGGACCAAAGCAATAAGCATCTGTATCTCACCTGTGCTATCCCTTATAACGTCGCATATAACTGTGTGTGTGTGTGTGTGTGTGTGTGTTTATGTGTGTGTGTGTGTGTGTGTGTGCGTGTGTGCGCGTGTGTGTGTGTGTGTGTGTGTGTGTGTGTGTGTGTGTGTATGTGTGTGAGCCTTGTCACTTCCTGACTACAGGACTCAGACTGCCAGTAGCACTATAGCACTGTGAAAAGGTCTTTGTAGGTTCTGCAAAACATGCTCAATTGCTCACCTTACCTTTCCCGTCTTAAGGTGTGATATTGCCTTTCAAAGAAAACACAACCCGATTTGATCATGACCTTTACCTTTTATGTCTTCTGTCATGAGGGTAGACAGTCTGAGTGAAAAGTTTCGGTTAATGTTTTTCGCTCACTTAGACACAGGAGAAATAAAAGTGAAGAAATGGATAGAGAGGCCATAGAGGCACAGAGAGGGATTAGCTCTTGCGCTGCTGTGAGAGGCACACTGACTGTGTTAAAGGGACTGTATGCAAGTTTTTACACATATAAACGTTTTTTTTTTATTGCCAATGTGTGAACAGGTTGTAACCTAACCTAAAAAGTGAGACCCTCCGCGACTTTCTGGGTTTCCTCTATCAGCCTGTAGACAGCTTTTAATGTGAAGAATGTAGGCCGTTTTTTCTGGGAAAATCCAACGGATGTGACATGAACATGAACTCCGCTACAGGGCTAACAGTGTGCAACCATAGCTAACGTTCGGTTAGAAATGGAGTCCGCAAACACCAACAAACGACCAGCCACCACCACAATTCAGACTCCAACACAAACTCTATGGAAGCACAAAAAAACAGTTATATCTAGTGAAGCCCGTCTTGCAAAACAGGAATGTGATCGTCGGGGGAAAACTAGGATCAACATCGACCGGGCCTTCGATTCATGAAGGGACTTTTGTTTGGTTTTGGGTATCAAAACGGCCCCCGAGCTGGCAAAATTCCTATTGGACAGGTAAGCTAACATTACTGCCAAGCATATACGTATATAGTGATATTGTGGTTTTAGCTGTCAATCACATTCAGTCTCGTGTGTGTCGCCTCACTGTTTTGGCCGATGCTCGCTCGCGTCTACGTAGTGCAAGCACAGGATTTTGACTGTTGTTGACTTAACGGCCACAGGTGTCACTGTTAACAAGCAATTTCTAATTCTTACATAGAGCCCCTTTAATGGTTATGGATTTTAAGACATGGCTACACTGCTTGTACTCCTGTGTTAATACATGTTTCTATGGAAGAAATGGTAAAGGTTTGCATTCATGAATTGAGCAGGGTGGATTTTAAAGCTGCATTTCTGGATTTAAAGGCACAGTAATCAATTTATATAAAAATAAAAAAAAAAAATGAAGTGTCGTAACGAAATCATCACCCAGCTCTCTAGATCCTCTCAGCTCTACAGAGCATTTCAGCATCTTTCAGCTCATTCTTTTGACTTTTTTAAAAAGTAAAGTTAGCTCATGTAAAGTTATCTTTACGGTAAGCTAACTTTATTGTTCCAGTTCACTCTCACCGCTCTCATCAACCACATTTCCAGCTGCAGCAGGCAGCTGTTCTCAAATAAAAACTGATAAACGCAATGTATGCTACCTGCCCAGCACCAAATAGCAGACAGACGAAGGTAGCAACTAGATGGTGAGGCATTTAGCTGCTAAAGAGCAAGGATATTTCCCTCAGGAGTTTGACTTACATTAGTTGTTTGGCCAGAGACACAACTCCAAATGAATGCTAATGTTGCTCCGTGTCTGCTGAATTTGCTAACACATTTGCTGTATCAAATTTTTAAGGTGATAATCTGGCTATGTTGTGTTTAGAGATTGTCGCCTTCAAGAAGCCAAAATATTAATAAATGCTGTTACAATATTTATCTCATTCATTTACCAAGTGCATAATGGTGAGCCGGTTAGACTGTTATCAAGTCATTAAATGGGCATTATCAGTCATTATAAGCCTCATAGATGTGGGTTAGTAGGGCCCTGCTACACCCACTACTAGGTTTTATCATCTATTCACATGGTCAATCACCGAAAGAAGGAATAAAGGAAGACAACAGCGACCTCTACGACCGTAGTAATTATGACAGGAGCAGAAGTGGAAGTCAGGCGCTGTACTATAGAGTGAAACTCCATATGAGGTGGAGGTCGGGGGCAGTGGATGGGACACAAAACACAGTACTTTCACCCAGGAGACCGTGTGAAACCAACAATGTGTAGTTGTCTTTGTGTTTGCAACCTCAAGTTTCACTTTCAATTTTGAAGCATATTTATTTTAACCCAAAACACAATCTTTTCCAATGAACTTAACTAAACGGTTTATTGCCTAAACCTAAAGAAGTTGTAGTTTTGTTGCCTTAACCTAAACAAGCTGTTATGTTTTTATTCAAAACGTAATGTTTCATTCGGTTATATATGTTAGAATGTGTATGTTAGGTGTAGCAGGCCCCTACTGTCCCACATCTATGAGGCTTATAACGACTGATAACGCACCTTTAATGAGCTGATAACAGTCGAAAAAAATCCCTTTCTGTAAAGGCTTTTTGTAAATGCGGCTTTTAATCGTCTTCTTGCTTGTATGTCATCCTGATGGCTGAGGACTGTTACTGTGAGTATTGTTTTTCACTTCAAAGTTTTTCTTAAATATGCAATAATTTTGGGGGGGATATGGCAAACTTGTTGGCAAAGTCCAATATAGATACTTAGATATGATAGAACACAAACAAACCAAATGGTACAAAGAAAAGTGCAAAAACAAATGCCAAACACAAGCGCTTACATAAGAGTAAAAAAGTATGCCCTTTTAAGTGCATGCATGCATACTAGTGTGCAAATTGCAGTAAGGTGCACAGAATTAATGTAATTATGACTATGAGTTATAAGTTACAAAGATATTGACTCTCTTTTAGCTCTGTTTTTGGTCTCCACCAACTCCTAAGGGAAATATCTGGCTCTTTGGACTCTAAATGCTTCACCAGTAGTTGGTTTTTAGAACTTTCTCACTGAGAACAGCTGCCTGCTTAGGCCCCAAACCTAGAGCCGTGTGGACGAGTGCCGGACAGCTAAACAATGAGCTGTAGCTATAAAGCTCCGTAAAGCCGAAGGGAGCTGCAGATTCAGGTGATAACTGTCATTTCCTTTCAAATGCTCTTAGGCAGAAGCTGCATTCAAGTAATGTCTCTTCCTATACACGTACAACACATTTTGATTTAACATGGTGAAGTATGCTGAGACATATGCGATGGTATGAGCCTCAGCAGAAACTACATGTCCAGCCATGCTTGATGATCATATTTATTATATTTATGGAATGAGCTCGCGGCTACTATGTCCTATGTATATGTTAATATATGTGTGGTAAAGAGAGGGGGGGGCTCTTTCAGTTGGACTACAAGAGACAACACTCACACAGTATACATGACTGCACTGTAAATAAACAGGTGCACATAGAAAAAGGCACATAAAAACACACATACACCCAAGCATTCACAAAACACAAACTGTACCAACTCCAATCCCTGCAGGCTCAGCCAAAAGTTCATTTATTTAATGTGAGCTGATGGCAGTCTACATACATGTACAACACTGTGTCCAGACTGGAGCCACAGGGAGACAGAAAGACAAGGGGGGGGGGTTACACACTGAGGCTGACGGGAGTGGGAGAGGGAGAGTGATAGATAGTGAGGGCTAGAGAAGCGCTGCGGGCACTCTCGTAATGGTCTGAGGACATCACTACATCTGATGCTCACAGGCAGAACTGCAAGAGTACAGAACAGAGAAGTGGAAGAGAGGAAACAGAGGGATGGGAGGTTGAGGAGGAGGAGAAGGAGGAGGAGGAGGAGGAGGAGGAGGACAGACAGGAAGATCAACAATGAATGAGTGGGTATGGCAGATGGGTGGAGGGTATAAGAAAGGAGAAAACAAGAAGGAAGTGGGAGTCAGTGAACGGGCGACTAAGAGGAAGCCAGAAGGCGAGTGAAGAACATTAAGATGATGATGCAAAGATGACAGGGGTGGCATTATGAGCAAGCTAACAGATCATCGGTGCATCACACCAACCAACAACTTGACGCATCTCCATACAAGCTAATGAGGCCGCACACTGACTCCCACACACACCTGCACACACACACACAAACACTCCCATCTCACATCATGGCGGGGTAAAGCATGCTGCCCTGAAGATAATTCCCTGCGTACTGACAGCACCACGCTGAAGCTCAGGCTGTCTCGTTGGAGGCAATTATGTGATGCAATATGCTTTAACAACTGGCCACATGCACCAAAATTCATCTCATTGGACGACTGCCTCGCTGATTAAAGATGCGTTCGGTGGGGCACGCTAACATGAATTTATTTATCTGGCTTAATTCATCGTCTGCATCGCTGCTTCGCGGAAATGCTTGTAACTCAAAATAGCATGATGTCCTTGCAGAATTCCAAGGTGTTTAAAAGAAATTTAACTAGGAAAAAGCAGCATATGTAACAAATTAGAAAGAAAATGGGGTGCAAAAAAGCAAAGATTTTTGAGGCTAAGCCCTCAATTCAAGAGGGAAACAAGGCTTAACAAAATGATAACATGCAGATGGACTGGGATTAACTATGTTTCTTTGCCACATGCTGAGATTTATGGCTTTTAAAATCCAAATTATAGTATCTATTCTCGTGTCATGTACATCATGCAACAGGCGGCTTGGCCAGAGAAAGACATTAATGCACATTAGTCATGGGCACCTTATTAGCGGTCTAGAGAAGCATTTGCCCATGCTGAGTGAGCAGGTTTCCTTGAAATGAATGAGCGAGAAGGTATAGATTATGGAGACTGGTGGGAGGAGAGCACAATGGAAAGAGGGAGGGGGAGGAATGCCATTACGAGGAAAAACAGGACAGTGAGAAAGGAGTGTGCTGTGTAAAAGTGGCTGACACTACTTGCAAAAGAGGACAAGGCTGCTAGAAGAGACTGAGAACAGTTTGAAGTAGGAAGATCCCAGAGTGAAAAATAAAGAGATGGGAATTTATTCCCTTTTCAGGCTTACCTGAAGTTCTTTATTGTTGCTCAGTTGCATCAGACTCATCTTTTCCACCTGTAGGAGGAAAAGAGGACACTGATGAGGCAATGACAGATGATCACTGCAGGCTATCCATATTTTAGGTTGGACGGGAGATCATGTTTGTTTGTTTGTTTGTTTCTCAATTTACACATATAAAAAATTTAAAAGATACAATATATAATCTGCAAGGGGATGTGAAGGAGCATTGCGTAAAAACCCTCCAGGGGTTTGAAAAGTAGCATTCTCCAGGCAGCATATTACATGGAATAATTAGCTACAGTAATGTTATATACACAATTTGTATCACTAATTTTAGACATAGTAAAACATACTGAAAAACAGAGACATAGTTTAGCAAAGTACTTGACAACAATGAATCCCATAAACACCCATTGGTTATACAAATATCACGAAGACTCATTCATAGTTCACTGTCAAAAACTAAGTTAAAGCAGCAGTAGGTAGAATTGGAGCAAATATGATTGAAAAAAGTTATTTTTTTAAAACGGTCACTTTATCCTGACAGTATTGCATGAGACAGGTAATTTGCAAAAAATCATGTGCCTCTGTATCCTCCTGTGTCCTCCGGTGCTCCTAATGGCATCTGCAAGATTTCACAGACTGGAGGAAAACAACATATCAGAGCTGAGCTGGAGCCTGCCGTCTCTGAGCAGCTGTCAATCACTCACAAACTCCGGTCAAACGGTCAAACTAGGCATAAGAAAGTTTGCTCCGGCTGGTGGGCGGTGCTTGGTATTTCCTCAACTGATCTCAACATGGCTTCCGGGTCACAAACTTGCTCATTTTACAGCTAAACATTACACTACAAGATGTTTCTGAAAACATTTTATGCATATTCATATTTGATCAGCGCTGTCTAGTTTGACCGTTTGATCGCAGTTCGCGAGTGATTGACAGCTGCCTCGGTTGAATGAACAGCCAATAGGAACGCTCTCTCTCTGAAATGACCTATGATTGTCTCGTTTCTCTCAGAACACTTGAATTACAATATGCTCAAAGGTTATTATGGAATTTTTGCCCAATGATGCCTAAAATATTCTGCCTACTGCAGGTTTGACAAACTAAGAGTATGCTCATGTGATATGGCATAGAGTTTTCAGTTCACTACTCCCAAAAACTAACCTAGGGATGTCACCAAAATACAGCTGATTAAGTGCACTATTGAGCAAAACCAATAGATATAATAACATTCAACAAACATTTTTTTCTTTATTAAACATTTGAGTAAAAAAAAAAAGTTTTCCAAACTCGAAGGGGGCGGGATCATGTCGCCCTTTGTTGGGGATTCCTGCGTGCGTGTTCATCCCCCCTTTAGTCATCATCACCCATAAAGCAGATGAGGACGAGTCCGAAATGACTGGAGGGGACAAACCTTGACGAAGCTGACGGCATTGCGCAGAAGCAGCCAGCCAGCGGACAGGTGGCTGTCATCATCATCATCGCCGCACACGCACGGATAGGACAGGAAACACGCAGAGGACAAGCTCGAGATGTTTGATTTAAAAATACAGCTGAGCGCAGAGAGGATGAGGAGAGAGCGGAATGCAAAGTGACTTTTGAGGTGACAGTCGACTCGAGCACTAGGAGACAGACATCGGGTGTAATAGAGAGAGAGAGAGAGAGAGAGAGAGAGAGAGAGACAGAGAGAGAGAGAGAGAGCGCAGCACCAGCAGTCTGACAAAGCTGCGCTCCCTCCAAGTTTGACATCCCCAGCGGGCTACAGAGGGAGTTCTGCTCCGCCGCTGCCATGGATCCTCGGAAGTGTACTGGATCTGTATTGATTGGAGTTTACCTGTGGGCGACATTCTGCTGTCAAGGTGGGTCACTGATAGAGCCTTCAGTCTGCTTTCTGTCTGCCAAAGAACGCAGAGACCAAAAGAAAAAAGATGCAGCCAGGCACCTTTTCTTTTATATTTTTGTCATTTGATTGTCATTTCCGTAAACATTTGTCAGAAAGATGAGAAATGCAATTAAGACACACTTCGGCTTAGTTCGGCTCTGTTCACCGCACTTCTGGCGTGAAAGGAGCATCTGTATCCACAACTGTCAAAGGCATGCTCTGGAGTACAATAGATCTTTTTGTTAGACGTGCTTCTTAAGAAAAATAGATGATAATACTCATTCAGAAAGGCAATTTAAAGGAGAGCTCAAAGAATCACCTCCAATACTTAACAACAGTTTATATTTGTGATAAATGTTGCTGAATCCCTTGAGATCACCACAGATTAATAAACTGCTGTGTTACTTAATTTGCAAGCTCGCAGCGCTGGGTCAGCGTGTGTTCGTGCACACGCGAGTGAGTCTTCTTTAATGGCCCGGCAACATCTGGCCCAGAATAAGGAGGGCGTCCCAAGCGATGATGCACGGAGCCCAATGGGGCCGCTCATCCCTTCAGGGTAATCTGCAGCTAAAGGATTGTTAGATGCGTGACTACATTGAAGCAGAGCTAGAGGACCCTCAGAGGAGGTAAAATCTCTCTAATATGTTTGAATCCCTGCTTTACATTCTTTACTGTAGGCCTAAAAAAAGCAATCATGTTTTCCTGATGGTACCTATACGTTTTGGTGCCTTTGCTGTCTGTCTGACTGAAGTAGAGGAACAGAGAAGGTCTAGACACAGAGACACGGCCTGTTTCCTTATACCTAAAAGCTCCACCACGCACACAGGTGGGGATAAAAGTAAGGAGGCTCCTCTCTGCATCCTCTTGTGTCCTCACATTCTCCCAACAGGTTGCAGAGTGTTGTAGAATAGCATACAGACTGGACACTAGCATTAAGTTAAAGGTGATATTACCTTCAAGTAACTCAGTAAACAGGTGCAGTGCATGGTCATGTAATTGAGCAGGTGTAGTTGTTCCTATTACAACATGGTGGTGTCGCATTGCTAAATACATTCAAGAGCAGTTTGATCAGATGTTCCTCGTAACATCCCCAATCACCATAAGTAAACATCTTTTGAAACTATGAAAATGTCTGGAGTAGGGCTGTCAAAGTAAACGTGATAATAATGCATTAACGCCACTAATTTCTTTAACGCATTATCGCAACTTGCGATTTTTTAGTTGTAGCGGGCTAAGTTTTAAAGCTAGAGTGAAAATACTGGTATCATATGAAAACCTAAGGAATCCATTGGTACCAACCATGTCATACTAGCTTGTCATGAAGGAGGCTAAATAACTATCCAAACTTATGCTAAATTTTGGCGAGGAAAAACCGGCATGGTTATTTTCAAAGGGGTCCCTTGACCTCTGACCTCAGGAGATGTGAATGAAAATGGGTTCTATGGGTACTCACGAATCTTCCCTTTACAGACATGCTCAATTTATAATAATCACATGCAGTTTTTGGGCAAGTCATAGTCAAGTCAGCACACTGACACACTGACAGCTGTTGTTGCCTGTTGGGCTTGAGTTTGCCATGTCATGATTTGAGCATATATTTTTAATGCTAAATGCAGTACCTGTGAGGGTTTCTGGAAAATATTTGTCATTGTTTTGTGTTGTTAATTGATTTCTAATGATAAATATATACATAGATTTGCATAAAGCAAGCATATTTGCTCACTCCCATGTTGATAAGAGTATTAAATACTTGACAAATCTCGCTTTAAGGTACATTTTGAAGAGATAAAAATGTGCGATTAATTTGTGATTAATCACGATTACTTATGGACAATCATGCGATTAATAAATATTTTAATCGATTGACAGCCCTAGTCTGGAGTGCAAAGTACCAAGTATATTTCTACCTCTTTTATCCCTCAAGTGAAGGTTTTCCTTCTTGAGGAGTGATATGGTGTCCCACTAGACATTTTCTAGGACAAAAATACAAGGAAGACTTAAGCCCTTCCATAAGTACAATTTGACATAGTCCCTCATGTTCACATAATTATCTGTTTGTATTATTATGTCACCCCTCTGTCCCTCCAATTAGCTTCCCAGTGTGTCAAATGTAGTCTGTATACAGCCTCGCCACTGCTCACTGAACATGTGATTATCTTAATCTGTAGTTGGCTTGTCACAGATGTTTTCAACAGTGGTTGCTAATGAGAGTCCTTACTCTGAATTAAACTAGGAAACACTGGACTGTAATACACTTCACTGTACACTATAAAAGTGGGAGGAAGATGATCTTAAAACTTGCTCTATTTCTTGTTGTTGTCACTGCTCCAACATGGGTGTAATTGCTCTCCAGAAATTCTGTGAAATGTGTGTCCCAGTTTCAACCGAGGAAAAGCTTCTTTTCGCAAATGCAGTTGATTAGGAATGACCCTCGTTGAATACATCCGCTCAAAAGACAGTAAATATATCACCGAATGTAAATGCATGTAAATGAAACTGGAATTGAATGACTCGTGGGTCTGCATCCAGGGTGACTCAGACAAAAGACTTCTCTGTGGTTGATGATTAGTTGTAGTTGACTATGCAACAGCCTCAATTCCCCCTTTGACAATTTGGCTTATTGATTTAAGACCCTTTTAATATGCTTTTTGGCCCTTTGTGTTGTCCTTAATCAAGCTCCTATAGACACTGTTCGAGGGTGGAGAATAAAAGAGTTGGTTGAGTTTTGCATGAAATTAATGGACTAAACATGCACTAATCAGTATTTTTATATTAACGATGGAAAAAAATTGACTATGCAGTGTGTAAGGGGTTTCACGAAGTGAGAACTTGCAAATTATTAACGCTCCACTTTTCAGTTCCCCTTTTCTCTACTGAGCATTTTAGCATCTTTCAGCTCATTGTTTTGTAATGTTTTGGGCCCGCATCTTTACTGTTTTGGTCACAGCTCTCATCAACTTAAAATTCTGGGCATACCAATCAGCAAAAAAGCTCTGATAAGCCCACTGCACACTACCTCCTCAGCACCAAATGGGCAGACAAAGTTAGCATCTAGCTGGTGAACATAGAGGAACATTTTTGCAGCTGAGTCAGATATTTCCCTCAGGAGTTGGTGGAGACCAAAACAGAGTTAAAAGGGAAGTGAATTGGAGTTTCATTCATCAGGTGGCCAGAAACTGGAAATGACTTCAAATGAATGATAATGTTCTGTGTCTGCTGGATATGTGCTAACAGGTTCAAGAAAACTTTTTTTAAAACAAATAATAATAAATGCACCACAGCATAAATGGAACTTTCTTGTAAATGTGAAGCAAAAATGTCATGTACAGTACTTACTCCAATCCGTTGTTTTTTCCTTACCCCCGGCTGCCACCACCTCCTCTATCTGAAATAGTATCTGGGTTTCAGCCATAGACTGTATATAAAAATGGACGACGCGTCTCCACTTCCTCCCACTGTTAAGAGAGAGAGAGAGAGAGAGAAATTAGTTCTGAATGCCAAGAAGACTAAATACATGTTATTCTCTCGAGCCAGAGATATGAAGGACAATGGTTTGCATATTGACAGGGTCCCGGAGTTTAAATACTTTGGTATCTGGCTGGACCCAAAACATGCGTTGCAATTTCACATTTACACACTTGTCAGCAAGCTACAACAAAAAAGAAGATATTTGTACAGAAACAGGGCTTATTTTCCTATGTTCAGTAGGAAGCTAATAATTAAGACAGTGATTCTTGCCTGTCATGGATAATGATGACGTTATCTATAGACACGCCTCTGCCTCCACTCTCAAACCGTTAGATTCAGTTTATCACTCCGTCCTAAGATTTATTACTGGTGACAGTTATTCTACTCATCATTGCATCTTGTATGAAAAGGTTAGGTGGGCCTCTCTAACAGTAAGATGTGATAGGCATTGGTTTTCAAGTGATTGGCTTAAGCTTGAAGTCCCACGTGCAAACACTAAATTTGGGGAAACTGCTTCTGATGTTGCGAAAACTTTGAACAGTTTACAAAACACATTAAAACTTAACACAACTGTACCTATAGGTGATTTTGAAATCCATGATTACCAGCTATTCCGGTCTTGACTGTAACTGTTTTTAACAGTGTTCTATTGTTGTCTGGCTGTCTGCTTCTTGTTAACTCGTTAATTATGTTCTTGTGTGTATTTATATTATTCTTGTACTCTAGACATCATTTATGTCAGCACGGCCACAGCTTGTTAGCGAGAGAGAATCACAGCTGTCAAACATGGCGTCTCACCCCCTTTTCATAGCATCAAATAACAAATTAAAACCAAACTATCAGAAAGACAAACACTTGAACATTCATCAGTGTGATACGAACTACCTAAAATGACAGAAACCATCTTTGGGAAACATTGATGTGATGTGTACTTTGACTTTTTAGTTTGGCTCATGTCTCATCCACTAACATGGAGGAGGCGGCCTTTATGACCTATACTGTAGCCAGCCACCAGGGGGCAATCAAGATGTTTTGGCTTCACTTTTGGGGAGCTGTTATGCAGTCCATCTTTATATACAGTCTATGGTTTCTGCAGTCAGTCAGTCTGGTTATCTCCTGGATTGGCCAGCATCACACTGAAACTAGCTTGCTAGCTAGCTAACGTATGGTACAGACTAAAGCTAGCGACCTTGCGTGCTATGAACTAACGAAGTGGGCTAACACCAGCTAGCTCAATGAATCAAACTTGCACGCTAAGATACTAATGGTATAAGCAATGCCAAACCATGACTCTTCTTGGACCATAGCCCCTGCTGGCGTTTCATCAAATATTACACCACACACTGTGTTCGTGAGGCACATGCCTAACAGGACGACCTAAGCGGACTCTGGGGACATATTGATTTCAGCGGCATTTAAAACATGATTTGGTTATTGAGACATGATTAACAATTTCAAATGGCTCTTACAATATACTCATATTTTTTCAGACAATGTTTAACGTTATAGATTATAACTATTATTATTGTGCTCAGTTTTGTTTTTTGAGTGTTTTCTTACGTTTAGACGACTCGACTAGTCAAAGTTTAAACATCCATTAAATGTCAGGGAAATTAGTTGTTAGGAACAGCCCTAGTTTGTGTGTACTCTTACAGTAGGTCAGAGGAAATACACCTTGAAACATATTTCCACAAGCTAACAAAGTGACCTTGTTTAATATTCTGGAGAAAAAAAAAAGTTGACCCGATCAGATTCTGTTCCGCTTTCTTCTTTGCTTTTCAGATTCTGTATTGACTTCATACAGATATCTGGGAACCAGCTGCTTTAATGTGATTCGATTTTAAACTTGGCCAAGTCTCCTCAATGTTCAGACTGCCTGAGGTTTATCAATATTTAATCTGTCTGTGTGGTGGCATAGTCCTTGTAAGTGTTGTCATGTTCTTGAGTTGAATGGTATCTAGTTTCTGGTAAATTCCTTCATCAGATTGCAGTAAAGACTCTAACAGTAGCTGACTGGTACTTTTCTATAGCTGTGCATACTATGTTCAAAGGAGAAACATTCGAGATGAACACTATAATAACACATCTAATTTGATAGTATGAAGAATATATTGTTTGCACCAGAAACATTAATGTGAAAAACAATAGAAACATCCATCAAGGAAAATTTAATTATGCATAAAACAACATGTATATATGCAGAAGCTATGACAATATTATGTTAAAGGTACTGTAAAATGCACTGCATAATGCAACTGCACATTACAACCTGTATAAAATGAAAACTGCCTCAGGGGTTTTGTGCTTTATCCCAACAGCTTCTGGTCTGTTAAACAAGTTGTCATTTAGTCACCTGTAAATATTGACAGAGGGTTGTCTCTTGTTTTCATAGCGTTCACTGCAATGGTCATGGTAAGAATGACCATTGTGTATTATATGTCTTTCATTTATTGTGTATTTGCAGAATTGTTCTTCATGTCCTATTCATTTTGACTATTATCTGGCAACCAAACTGCCTCTTGGGGACATTAAACATTGAGTCTTCTCTGGCATTGTCCTACTAATGTCCCTCTTAGTGTGAAGTTAATATTGCTGCGAGCACCAAGCTGTTAGGGGTTGCCCTCTGTCCCTTGAAAGCTCCAATAGCCTATAGTGCACACTAAAATGGGAAAAACCCAGATTAGGATTTTGTTTAGGGGTGTAAACTTTTGTATAGTTTTCCTGTAGCTGCTCTCTACTGACCTGCGTGGAAGCTATAGGTGTTCCATGTTACATTTTGCACACAATTCGACTGTTATCAGGCCATTAAATAGGCGTTATCAGTCGCTATAACCATAGAAACTACAACTTCTTTAGGTTTAGGCAAAAAAAACATTATGTTTGGGTTAAAATAACTAAGAACACAAAGACAACTACACGTTATTGATTTCACTCGGGATTTGAACTCCAGTCTCCTGGGTGAAAACCCTACAGGTTTTCACCCTACAGCGTCTGACTTCCGCTTCTGCTCCTGTCATAATTACTACGGACGCAGAGGTTGCTGTCGTGTTTTTTTATACCTTCTTTCGTGATCTACCATGTGAATACATGATAAAACCTACTAGTGGGTTTAGTAGGCCCCTATTGACCCACATCTATGGGGCTTATAGCAACTGATAATGCCTATTTAATAGCCTGACAACAGTCTAATCGGCTGCACTTTCTGACTTTAGATCATGCAATGCGTGTGTATGCTGTTGTCAGCCAAAAAAAAATAGTTCATACACTTATTTAATGTTGGTTGCATGTCATTATTTTTCTCAGTGTCTTAGTGCTGTAGCATTTACTGGTTCCATGGTTCTTCTAATGGCAGGTGACATCATTAACTTGTCAATGAGTTGATGTTTACACTTTGAAAAACACACAAATTGCCTTTCGCCTATAGGGAATGCACACTCCATATGTGCTTTATTAGGAGCACATCATTGATTAAATAAGTCATTCCTCTAGAAATCGAGACACCATGAAATTAACTAATAAATACACACTTAATGTGTCTTTGTGTATCAAAAAAAAACTGTATGTATGTATGTATAAGTAAAATACATATCCAGATATAAATATCACATTGCATAGTAGAAGGAGGAAGAGCAGGGGTACTTAGAGATACACAGAAGTTTTTTGTTGAGCTGTCGTTTTTAGTTTACTTTTTAGATGAAACTTTCGTTAAAAGACACAGTTGTTTAATATCTCAAGTGGCTCTGGAGAAAATAATCCTGATGATGCGATGAAACTTCTAAAAAGTCTGTGTTGCAAGCTGGAGGAGTTTGAAAGACATGTATGTGAGCTTAAAAAAAAGACACTATCTAGTTGCATTGTTGGAAATGTAGGATCTATGGCTGTCAAATTTAACGCGATAATAACATGTTAACGCAAATTTGTTTTAACGGCACTAATTTCTTTAATACATTAACGCAACTTGCGATTTTTAGGCTGTAGCGGGCTCAGTTTTAAAGCTAGAGTGAAGATACTGACATCATATGAAACTAGAACACCCAAAAAATCTATTGGTACCAACCATATCATGTCATATTAGCTTGTCTGGAAGGAGGATAAATAACGCTCCAAACATACACAAAATTTTCCAAGGGGTCCCTTGACCTCTGACCTCAAGATATCTGAATGAAAATGGGTTCTATGGGTACACATGAACACATGAATCTCCCTTTTACAGACATGTTGATAAGAGTATTAAATACTTGACAAATCTCCCTTTAAGGTACATTTTAAAAAACAGATAAAAAATGTGTGATTAATTTGCGATTAATCACGATTAACTATGGACAGTCATTCTATTAATCCCGAATAAATATTTGAATTGGTTGACAGCCATAGTAGGATCCACTGTTTTTGGAGCCTGACCCATGGGGCTAAAAGTCAAGATATCTCGCCCTCGACTCATCTACCTATCAATTTTGTCCATTCTTTTTGTTTATGTCCCTCACAAGTCTACCACCTTTATGGAAGTGTCATAGTCAATTCCTACCCCTTCAAGAACATGGCTTGAGATAGTTGTGATAAAATTGTATGAAGATTCCCAAATTTTATTCAGCCACATAGATCCACAAAGCAAAAAGGGCATTTTGAATTTTACTGAACTGTTTCACATGATTTGGATTTATACCTGATAATACTTCATGTCAAACCTGTTGCAGGTTTTGTCTCAATGATTTGCCGCATCCGTGAGTGCCATTGTTTGTGACAGCAAAAATGAGCACACCATGAACACCAAGTCTGTAAAAATGATTTTGAAGGCAGCGAGTCCTTTCAAGGGTGAGCAACTCATAAAGTGAATTGCCTGTGTGTCTACTGATGCAGCATCCCAGCAATAAAAGACACCCTCTTTATTTATGTTCAATACAACTGAGCTTTAATGATTGAGGATCGAATGAGAGCCCCGCTGGTCTCTGAAATGGAAATATGAGAGGTGTCTAATGAGAGAAAGATATGGTAGCCATTTGAAATTGATAGATGCCTTCAGGCTATGTCAGGGCTTTGTCTGTATCTGTATGTTCAGTGTATCTATTGAGGTTCTGGATCATGGAGCAAATCTGTGAGCGCTGGGTTTATTGCTGAAAATTGAAAGAACAACAGTTGCGATCTGGGAGATGCAAGAGAGGATAGAAGTGGAAGTACTGTTGGGCCGTGGAAGACTCGGGCAGGAGTTCCGTATGTCAGAGGGAAGCTCTGAGGGCAAGTTTAATATTTGGACAATGAGGCTTTATTGCAGGAAAAACAGAGGATACCACCTCCCACTGAAAATGGATGGATGTCCAGGTAGTGTCTATAGGTAGGGTGTCATTCAGCAGTGTAACATAATTGTGATTGGCCCCGGTGCAAATTTTTTTCTTGGGGGCTCGCCCCAAACACAAATGCATGCTTGTGCGCACACACGCACGTACGTACACACACAACCACTCCAGACAATTGCTAGGCCACCATGTAGAGGCTCACCATTCAACTACCATCCTGAAAACCTTAGATCAGCACCACGGACAGCAGTCGGAGCGCCAAGTTTCAACGCTAACTTATCGGCTTACCCTGGTTTCAGCAGCCAAATGTTATCACAGACACAGATTTAGGTAGGTGCACATTTCCCAACATATGAGACGTAACAGATTAGATTTAAATCCCTGATCTCACTCCATAATAAAAAAAAAGAAACCAGTACTCATCCATTAGAAGTTTATCCAGGTCTTGTGCTCCGCAAAGTCATTAACACTGCTTAAGAACCATGTCCTCTTTCATTGGAACTTCCTGGCTGTGAGCGACACAGTGCGACGCAGTGTGGCACAGTGCGACACAGTGCGACGTGGCGCGACGTTTTGAGCTGATCTTTTGTCAGACGCCCAACTCTTTCTATTTATTCCTGTCGCTCACCTTGAAATTGCCTCAATGGATCAGGAGCGTCTGATTGGTGTAGTTGAAATGAGTCAGTTATCTATACGATATCTCCTCATTTCACTACAAAAACCTTAATAAGGTGGCAGCTGGCTGGAGGGAGATCACCAGAGAGCTGAAAGTTTCCTACTGCTGTTGGCTATATTGTATGTAATTTCCAGTAAATATCATAATATTAAACGTGTGCTTTCTGTTTAAAAAGAACAAATGAAGGAAGATAAGTGGTTACGTCTCTTCAGTCTGATCTCAAGCGCACAGCTGTTAGGTAGCCTACGTGGTTTGTTTACATGACGTAACAGAAATGCATATATCGTATAAATATTGAGCAGAGCAACTACTTTTTGTGAACAGTGTACAAAAGTGATGCTACAGCCGCCAGCCTGGTGGTGCAATATTGTACAAAACTAAGTGATGGTACTATATTAATAGCTTCTTTAATTCCACAGTGCATCAGTGTTTCAAGGCAAAGTTGAAGAAAAGGTGAACCCTTACCTGCAAGTCTGTCAGAGGTGGCCTGAGGATTACTTCTAAACAGGAAATGCATGCTTGAATTCATCCATTGTACGCGTTTCAGTTGAAGTGAATGGAAGACTGGGAAGAATGGGAGAACGGGAGTGAAAATTTGCAGGACAGAAGTGTAATGTGAGTGTGATAATCTCTTGTGCTACATAACATCATATTCTGCCACGCAGGCTAGAGACATTTGCAGACATTTGCAATTGAAATGCACTTCAGACCGCAAGCATCAGCTTCATTCAAAATGAGGAAATAACACACTTTGCGCGCATCTTTGCTTTACGAAATGTGTTGCTGAATGTGACTGAAAAATACGACTGAGTGCTTTTTTTCTGCATTGCAGTAGAGCTACAACAATAAGTTGATTAAATGATTAGTCGATCGACAGAACAAAAAAATGGCGTTATGTTCCCATACAACTAAACTGCATTCTTAATTACGTTCAAAGGGAAATGTATTTTGTCACGTATTACGTTTGTCTTTGACGTATCGCTAATAGTCCGAGGAAGGCCACAGCAAGTGATGTAGTACAAAGAGCGACGCGCCGTTAATGAACTTTACGTGGAACAATAACGAGTAGCGAGAAAGTCCACTATGGGCTGGCAGGTGGTGGATGGGTGAAACTAAAAGTCAACGTTCACTTACACAGTAATTTTAAGCCAAACCATGATGTTTTTTTCTAAACCTAACCAAGTACTTTTGTTGCCTAAACTTAGCGAAGTGTTTTTTTTTTTTTTTTTTTCAATTTACAATGTTAACCGCATGTTAAAAACTGATTAAAACTGTGGCCATTATAAAAAAAAATAAAAAATGTTAACAAAATTGAGAATGCAGTTTAGTTGTATGAACGTTATTCTGTAGGAGACAGAGTTGCCAACATTTTAGTAAATTGAATATCTTTGGGTTTTGGACTGTTGGATGGTTAAAACTACACATTTGATGAAAACACATTGGGCTCTCGGACATTTTTCACTGTCCGATGTTTTATAGACAAAATTATTAATTGAGAAAATAATCGTCAGATTAATTGATAATAAAGATAATTGTTAGTTGCAGCCCTACATTGCGGTAAGGGGATTTACCAATCACTGCCCTCCCTGAACCAAAACAGCGTGTTGTTTTCATTTTCCAACTTTTTTATAATGGTGCTGTGAGCATTACGTTGATTTTCAGCGAAATCCTGCTTACACAGATTCCCTTAACAACCACCGCCGTTTAAGCATCCTCCCAAAGATAAAATAAGAGTTTATGGATCCCTTGAGGGGAATTTCACGTTACAGCAGCACAAGAAACAGTCTAAAGAGGTAGGAAACAGATAAAGATGAATAAGAGCTTAACAATCATGGAAAAGTGAGTATATCAGTGAAATGTGAGAATCCATAAATTGTGAGTAAGTAGGAGTGGAGAATTTTGTTTATTGATTGATCGATCCATTAGCTTCTGCTACACACATATCAAAAGACTCAAGGGAGAGGAGATGTGAAAGTAGGAAACGAAGAGGGCAGACAGAGTGACTTTTTTTCGTGTTTACATTCTCCACACTGTGGTAGTTGCCCTCAGGGCTACACAACATAATGAGACAGTAATCCAGTCTTCCTTAAAACCGTTGTGACCTCCTTTAACGTGACAGGTCGCAGTGTCAGGCAAGTACAGTACACTGGGCTAGTAAATGTTGAGCTATCTGTTCTTATCCCTCACAACAATCTTGTAATGGCGCCTTTTCTTTCATGAGAACATAAACTTTGAGGCTGAACTTTTCCTTCATTCATTTCAATGAATCATTTAATCCCAACCTATTTTCCTCGAACCGCCCCCCCCCCCACACACACACACTTGTATCTAAGAAAAGCTTATTATTATTATCTGCAACTGCAGAAATACTGGGTTTAAACAGAATGTGGCCTACTAACTAGCACTAAGTAGTTTTATATAGAGACTTTTGTATAAATTATCCAGTAAGTGTGTTATTATGCTTTTAGTTATACATGTGCAAATCTAATTTTGACAACCTCAGAGCAGATAAATCCTGACGCACCCGCTGTGATCTTTGGCGCCCCCCTAAAGGGGGCCCGGACCCCAGGTTGGGAGCCACTGATTTAATCGTCCGTCCGTACATCCATCCATCCATACCAGTGAGGCGAGGTGAGTTTATTTTTATAGCGCCTTTCAACAACAAGGTAATACAAAATATTTTTCATGATAGTGATTGACCCAGTAAATTAGGGCTGTCAAAGTTAATGCGATAGTAACACGTCAACGCAAATTTGTTTTAATGCCATACCATGTTTCTTTAACGCATTAAAGCTGCAGTATGCGATATTGGCGCAAATATGATTTAAAAAAGTTATTTTTAGAAAACGGACGCTATATCGTGACAGTAGTACATGAAACAGGTAACCTGAAAAAAATCATGTTCCTCTGTGTCCTACTGTGTCCTCCGGTGCTCCTAACGGCATCTGAAGGATTTCACTTACTGGAGGAAAACAAGGTCCGCTGTCCAGCTGCCTTCTATGAGAGCCGGCTGTCAATCACTCGCGATCTCCGACCAAACGGTCAAACTAGGCAGCGCTGATCAAATATGAATCAATATCCTGTTACTATAATGCCTATTTCTCGCCTCAAATGTTCTCAGAATCATCTTGTAGTGTACTGTTTAGCTGTAAAATGAGAAAGTTTGTGACGCGGCCGCCAATGTTAAATCTGTTGAAGGAAGCCAAGTTCTGGTCACATGACCGGAGCACAGCCAATAGGAACGCTCTCTCTCTCTGAAATGACCTGTGACCTCTGACCTCTGTGACCTCTGTGTCCTCTGCTGTCATGGGCCAGATTTTTCTAAAGCCTGAAAACAGAGCCATGATGAGGAGCAGAAGTCTAGTTTTCTCTCAGACCACTTGAATTACAATATGCTGAAAGGTTATTATGGAATTTTTGCCAAATTATGCCAAAAATTGTTGCCTACTGCCACTTTAACATAACTTGTGATTTTATGATAGCGGGCTCAGTTTTTAGTTAGAGTGAAGATACTGGTATCATATGAAACTAGTAAACCTAAAGAGTCCATTGGTACCAACCATGTCATACTAGTGCCTACTGTCGCGAAGGAGGTTAAATAACGCTCAAAATTTATGCTAAATTTTATATATATATATATATATATACATTTGCATGAAGCAAGCATATTTGCCCACTCCCATGTTAATAACAGTATTAAATACTTGACAAATCTCCCTTTAAGGTACATTTTGAACAGATAAAAAATATGCGATTAATTCGCGATTAATCACAGCACTTATTAAAAAGAAGGAGGCAAACAGAGAGAGTTGTAAGTAAGAGCGACGTTACATAACTACTGAACTATGAAGCATCGCATATGGGACACTGTAGGGATAAACAAGCAGCCCAGATGCAAACCACGGCCCAGACTAATAACACAGACACACTGCCTGAGGACGCACTGGAATAAGTCATCACAACTAAGTATCAACTTGCTATATGTATCTAATGCAGTCTACTGTACCTGTTAGTAGCTCCGTCTGCCCATAGAGGTTTAAAAGATGTTGTCCGTCTTCCTGTAATAACAATAATAATACATTTTATTTATAAAGCTGCAGTTTCTAAATCAAAGTTACAAAGTGCTTTACATCGTTGAACCAGTACTGAAACATTTCAGGACTGCAGCGAGGCAAATAAAATCAGACAATTATAAATTATAATACAAAAATAAAATTGGAAAAAATACCCAACAATAATAGATAAAAAAAAGACAATAATAACACAACTGATGTGACATGTTGGAAATAAAATGTGCTAGTATTAATAAAAAAAACTTTTTTTAAAAGATAAGTTTTCAGAAGTTATTTAAAAGATGTCACTGATTTCTGACAGACAAGATAATAACGGATGAGAATTACCTTCTTCAGAAAGTAGCACTGTGTGTGTCTCTGCTTGGACCCTAGAAAACAAATTGTTCAGAACATACTGTACTAGACTGTGCCATCTCCTGTCTCATGGGCAGGAGGTACAGAGTGTTTGCCGTGGAGTGCAGCTACTTAGAGGATAAGAAAAATGATTGTAGAAAAGCGATTCATCCGGTATTTGTTACAAATAATGGAAACAATCAGGTAGGAAATGGGGGATTGACTTAATTAAATGTACTATAATAGATTAACTGCAGTGTATCCTAAGTAAAGTTGCCTCCCATGTGGTGATGGGTTTTTTTTTCTTACAGTGGCTCTTTGACAGGGCTCTTTACTGTTAAGCCCAACTCTGTTCAGCTTGTTGTGGCTTGGCTCTCCTCACTCCATCGACTCTCGACACTTTTGCTGGCTGCCGCTCTCACCCATTATGCAAATTCCCCGTCACGCCAAGATTTAGGGGTGCCCCATCTGACACTCGCCAACACCCTCACACACAAACGCACAGAGAGCTGTCTTTGTTTATTTTTGCCTCATTAGCTAAATAGTCATCCACTCAGTCACTGTGGGTGCACTCGCACTTTGTCTGTCACTCTGTAATTGCTGCAATATGCTGAGACAACATCTAATTTGGACAAGGGTCACTGGGGAGATGCAGGCCGAGACCTTTTCAATTCTGGCTGAGATGAGACAGTGAAGGATGAGGGAGTCTCGAAGTATTTTAAATGCTGTGCTGGTGGCAACCTTGAACCCCCCATTTAGCAGGTATAAGCAGTATAGAAACATTTCATAAACTGTTTATAACACACTATAGCTGTAATTATTATTACAACTTTTCCAGCCTCCAGTTATGGGAGCCCACAGGGGGAGTGCTTACAACTACATTATAGTGTGTTAAACTGTTTATTAAATGTTTATATTAGGGCTGTCAAAGTTAATGCGATAATAACACGTTAACGCAAATTAGTTTTAACGCCACTAATTTCTTTAACGCAATAACGCTACATGCGATTTTTAAGTTGTAGCGGGCTCAGTTTTAAAGTTAGAGTGAAGATACAGGCATCATGAAACTAGAAAACCTAAGGGATCTATTACACTAGCTTGTTGCAAAGGAGGCTGAATAACACTCCAAAGTGACGGTAAATTTTGGCGAGGAAAAACTGGCCTGCACATTTTCACAGGGGCCCCTTGACCCCTGGCCTCAAGATATGTGAATGAAAATGGGTTCTATGGATACCCACGAGTCTCCCCTTTACAGACATGCCCACTTTATGATGATCACTTTATGACTTGATGATGATCACATGCAGTTTGGGGCAAGTCATAGTCAAGTCAGCACACTGATAGCTGTTGTTGCCTGTTGGGCTTGAGTTTGCCATGTTATGATTTGAGCATATTTTTTAAATGCAGTACCTTTGAGGGTTTCTGGATGATATTTGTCATTGTTTTGTGCTGTTAATTGATTTCCAATAATAAATATATACATACATTTGCATGAAGCAAGCATATTTGACCACTCCCATGTTGATAAGAGTATTTCAATCAGGAGAGACCCAGTATCGATTGAACAATAATTTATTACATGATGCATGATGAGAAGAATAGTGCAAAGTCTTTGGCGATTAGACTCCATCGTGACGTAGTATATAAAAGGGGGTATTGATGCCGTGATGAGATTAGGTATATTCCCCCCTTGGAGTCTAGACACTGGTGGTGGTGGTGAAGGGAGTACTGAAGATCCAATGAAGGGATGTGGAGCAGGCCTGGGCACTGAATATGATGAAGACTGGAGGTGACGGGGTGGAGGCGGGTTGCATCGAGCCGCTCTGAATGAGAACTGACGCAGCAGAGGAGAACAGTTTTAAAATTGATTGCAACGATATGATTGGCTCAGAGAGAGCGTGGCAGAATCTGTTTGGTTATTAAGAATGAACCACCCACAGTCAGCTGATAGAGTAGGAGCCAGTAGAGATAAGAGAGACAGAATGGTTGTGAATGAAAGAGTGTAAAGAAGGTCTTCCTGTCTGAACTTTCGCATAAGCTTCATTTAACAAATCTCCCTTTAAGGTACATTGTGAACAGATTAAAAATGTGTGATTAATTTGCAATTAATTCAATTAATTTGCAATTAATCACAATTAATACCAACATATTTCAGGATCGTGCGTCAGGAAGTTGATGATGTGGACTCAAAATGGTACTCTTGTTTACAGAAGCATTAGTAAAAGGGAAACAATGCTAGCAGTGTGGTGCCAAAGAGAAGACATGCTACTTCACGACTGACTGGGTTTTCTTTTCCATCAGGGACTGTGCTGTAATATTCCCTCCTGTTAAAGATGGACGCTGCGTCGTTCAGTATGAACCTCTTGATGAGACCTAATGGAGACAGAAAGAATGCACATGCAGTCAACACAATTAAAGTTCACTGAGTTGATAATACGTTCATTACTTTCAGCATATCGTGACTTAATCAGGGTTTCTTCGGGGATCTGGCGCCGCATGAACAATGTTGGAAATAATTGCAATAATAGAGTTGATTAGATTACAGGCGTTAATAAGTGTGGGTGTGTTTGATTAAACTACTGGGTTGATTGAGTCTCTGTTAAAGATGTAAACAGTGGAATTTAAATATGCCAGTTCCTTCCACCATTGCTCCTATTTCTCTTTTTATACTTACCATGTCATTCTTCCATTTTCTCTTACCTTTTACTCCTTCCTCTCTTCCATCTGTCTCACTGATGTTTTTCCTCTCCCTCTATCCTTCATTCTTCTGCCATTTTCATTGTCCATCCTGTTTTCACTCCAGGTTGTCATGGCGGTGTGTACCAGAGGAAGCTGTACCGCGACCTGATGGTAAACTACAATCGTCTGGAAAGACCCGTCCAAAACGACTCTGCGCCCATCGTTGTGGAACTGGGCCTCACACTGCTACAAATCATTGACGTGGTGAGTGTGTGTGCCTGTGTGTGTTTTGGCAAGACTAAGGAAGCGAGTATGTCTGAAGACAGGTGGAAAGAAAATGAGGATGTGTGTGGAATTCAATTTGAAATAAACATAGAAAGTGAGTAAGAGAAAGTTAAGTTCAACACTTTCTCAAACCTTTTGCATTTTGGAAGTTTTTCAGGATTTTTTGTTTTGTCTGTGTTAAAGGTATTCCATCTGATTTATCCACAGGGACTGTGGTGCATGTTAATGCATACACCTTGTGCTCACTGCACACACATCTTCCTCTGAACTTAAAAAAACTGTTATTCCACCAGTGGTAGCACCCAACCAAGTGAGACTGTTCGTCTTTGAAAGAGCAACTTCCTTGTTTCTACCCTCGGTCCTTTTTCATTTCGTGGCACCACAGGCCCTCAGTCCTTTCATTCATTCGAAAAGAAAATTAAATCTCAGTGTTGAGATATGCCCTTGCACATTTTTGCCCCTTTCTCTTCCAAGCTGCTCCTCTTCAAGCTTTTTTTTCCATTCTGATCACAACTATTCTCATGTGTCTCCTGAAGGAATAATTCAACATTTTGGGAAATAGGCATATTTTCCTTCCTGCTGAGCGTTAGATGAGAAGATCAACACCACTTCAATATCTGTCCGTTAAACATAAGCCTACAGCAGCAGCCAGTTAACTTAGCTTAGTAGAAAGACTGAAGAGTAAGTGTTCGAATATATCTTGGTGCAATGACTCCCTGGAGCCTCTGCTGGTTGCCTGGCAACTTCACTGTGACCATTACTGTTACATTGGTTGTTTGGGTTGAACCAACATGAACTGTGCAAACGGTTCAGCAGTCAAATTCGGGCAAATGACACAAGACGAAAATTTGCTTCACTTTCTGTCTGAACACACCTTTAGACAGAAGTCATTGCTAACCCGATTTCACTCCCAACTCATCAAATACTGCTATTTGGTAAGCGCCCCTTGGCATCAGATACCGACGCACGGAGGCACCCTTTAGCAACAGTATGTGACGAATCGGGCTTTCAACTTACTCCAATGTAAACCCACCCACGGCGTCATTCGACGTTCGGATTAATAGCACGAGGGTCTGTTCAGGGCGGGCAGGAGGGGTGTTGGTTAGGTCAAAAAGCACAAAACTTTCAGCCGGGAGTCCCGTGTTGGTGTCCCGCGTGAAACTAAAAGTAACATTGACTTATTTTGTCACGTCGGTCTTTAGTCACGTGACTCGTCGGTATCGTCAGTCACGTGAGTCGATAGTCACGTGACTCGTTACTATTGTCAGTCCCGTGAATCAGTGGTCATGTGAGTCGTTAGTATCATCAGCTCCTTGAGTCACGTGAGTCGTTAGTCAGTGAAGTTAACATCAACCACGACCTTCTCCTAACCCTAACTAAGTGGTTGCGTTGCCTAAACCTAACTTCTTGTGAACGGAAGTTTATTTTCAAAGGACAATATGCATGTAACAAGCGTATATTGACACGCCGTCCCTGGTCCGTCCAAAAGTAACGCAATAGGGGTACACCCTTGTGTCGGTTTCCGATGCCGAGGGCGCTGACCAAGCGCCGGTATTTGACAAGTTGGGAGTGAGAATGTGTTGTCATTGCACCCAGCCAAGAAATAGTTGAGGGCATAACTCTTTGGTTTTTGCACGGATTAAAAGTAGATATGTTATTTAGTGAGAAGAGCTGGTAGGAGTTTTTTTTTTTTTTTTTTTTTACCTCTGGACAGAACCAGATTAGCTGTTTCCAGTCTTTCAGTTAAACTAAGCTAACTGGCTGCTGCCGTAGCGTTATAATTACCATACAGACATGAGGGTGGTATAAATGTTCTCCTCTAAAGGTCTTTTCAGATCAAACGTGAATAATACATGAGTCAATTTAAAAATTCGAAACCCATATCTCTATTAGCCTGTCCACACTGAATCCGAGACTTTCGTATTTTGCAGTGCAGGTTTTTTTTTTCGCAGCTGTTTTGATTTTTGCTTTTGATTTCGGATGCTGATAAACACAAGCCAACCAATAAAATTGTGACTTTGCTCCTGTTTATCATGTTTATCTCCTGTTCTGGGCTTGGAGCAGCCACTCGACATCCGTGCTTAAGACGCTAGCGTAGCAAAGTAGCCTCTTTGCAGCCGAAATACAGCAGGAGGGACATTCTAGTATTCTCAGTCCGATATCCGATACATGAAATACGTCATTTCAGAACCCAATACCAATATTGAATCGGATCAGTTCCATCTCTAAAAATAACGATGAATCAATGATTGTCTGATGGTACAAAACTTTAATTTTCAGTTGAATGCACAAAACGCAAATATTCATGTTGGTCCTTGGTGTGAAAGGTTTGAATGCGGAAAATTGTCAAAGAATATTCTGTATTTTTGTTTTGTTTTTTCATTTCGTCCCCGGTGTGAAAAGGCCTTAACTCTCTGTGAGGAATGCGAATGTGTGTAGTTCTCAAAATGTCAAACTGTTCCTTCAAACTCTTTCTGTACTCTCTCCAAACCCAAAAACCATACCATTGTTTCCTCTTCTTCATTTTCATGTATAACATTTAGAAAAGCTTTGTTCAAAATATCAGTTCTTATCAGTGTGTCCTACATTTCACAGCCACAACCACACACATATAAATACCCAGAAACACACAGATACCCCATTTATCGCAATGTAGTCACAGTCCTCCCTTTCTCTGTCGCTCTTCACTCTTTTTCATGTCAAACCCTCGTCTCATCTGTCACATTTCATTTTTTGTTCCTTCTGTGTTCGCCCTGTGCTTCGTTATGTGTTTCCCCCTGTTCCCCATCTCATGCACCTCTCTCCAGCCCACACATAACCCCTTGCCTGTTAGCCCCACCACACAAGCAGAGCACTCATCCAAAAAACCCAAGCCGACACCCCGTCGCATCCCTGAGCCAGCCCTGTCACAAGACGTGTATGTCTTCTCATGATCATGAACTGCATGGTGGTAAGAGCCATACGCTGGGCTGTAATATAGGATTTCTATTATTAACATGGACAAGTCTCCTACTGCACATATGAAACAACATTTTAATGTATTCTGGAGACACAGTCAAGAGGCGAGGCAATCTCCAGAGAGAACATATGGCGCTTTTCTAACATGATGAGACGCTTTAGTGCTCTTTTGAAGCACCGTTTAATTAAAATGTTATTCAGTTGCTGTTGATTGAAAAGATACAAAAAAAGGTGTTGTGCTGAAAATAAAGCTGTCCATAAAGGTGATCTGAAATGTATTGTTTGGAAAGCAACCTCATGCATTAGCCATACATCTACAAAGAAACATACATTTATTGAATATTTGACATAATGTGTGTGTTTGCTATTTATGTGTTGTTGTTAACAACATTGTTGGCTAACTTGATACATAATGAATGAGCTGGAAAGACCATATGAATTAATGGTTACTGGGCAGTTGTAAATAATGTAAAGCTGGTTGTGGGTGTATGTGTGTGTGCTTGTATGTGTGTGTAACGTGGCCTTTGATTCCTCCATCTGCTCTGGGTAACTCTCTATCCAGGGAACTGGGGCAGGTCGATGCCCACAGACTGGTTCATCAACATGAATAATGCCAGATACACAGACAGACTGACAGACGAGCACAGGACTGGTCACCATCCAGTATCGGAAGGGCCACCATGTGCCTTATGTAGCTTAGAAGAAAAAAACTAAGGTTCTGTAATGAAGTACGTTTCTGTACTCATGTACTATACCTAAGTACACATTTGAGGTATGTGTCCACAACATATTCAGAGTGAAATATTGCACTTTTTACTTCCTTTATTTGACTTTAACGTTTAAGATTTTGCATACAAAATATGATGGTCTTAGAAAATATGATTCACTGTTATGGTTCCCAAACTTTTCACATCAAGGACCCCAAAACTGACACAAATTACACCACAGACCCCCATTTGATTTTGTCCCAGGGTCCCCCATCTGATGCAATTTTGGTTTTTAGATGTTATATTAAAGACAGTGTATGAAACCCATGACCAAAATAGTCCTACATTCTGTCATTATGTTACTTATGGATGGAATTATAGTGAAAATAAATGATTCCCCTTTTTGCTGGGGACCCCCTGGAACCTCTCAGGGACCCTGCGGGTTGGCTACTTTGAAAACCACTGGATTAAACTCATCCTGCACCACTTTCAAGGTTAGGCTACATGCAATGCATTAACAGTAACACATACTTCTAGAAAGAATGAAAAAAACAAAGACACCTGTAAAAACTATACGTCAAGAACTGTTGGCATGGTACGAGCCCCCCTAGTCCCCTAGGAGAAATTGTTATTATCTCCCTCCCTCGATTTAGTATCTCGTTCCCTCGAGTTAGTAACGCGAGGGAACGAATTACTTCATAGACCACTTCTTCCAATCGTTCTTGACAGTGCACGCATTGCTGATGTACGGAGCCCCCCTAGATGATGTACTTCGATAAAGTTGGAAAGATATTGACAGATTCAAACTTACTGGATAA
The DNA here is from genome assembly GCA_916701645.2 of Sebastolobus alascanus. Lineage (NCBI taxonomy): Eukaryota > Metazoa > Chordata > Actinopteri > Perciformes > Sebastidae > Sebastolobus > Sebastolobus alascanus. The sequence goes on along the minus strand of CAKAOJ020000137.1, from coordinate 1,363,104 downwards.
ATAACTCATAACAGAAACGTTGTTAAAACACAAACAACGGCTCTTTCTAACCGTAGTAAGGTAGTCAACGAGCTACAACCTCATTTTAATTAAAACGAGCCGTCCTCCGAGCTGGACACATTACATTGGTCTCTATGCGCAGCTGGCTGTCAGACGAGTGGGCAGGGACCGTCTACAAAGTGCAACACCGAAAAGAGAAAAATATTCAAAAACTTAAGTATTATGCAGTGTAGTACCAGCAAAATTACTTTACACATCAATTATCTCCTCATAGTTGTACTACGACACTTAGTTTGGAAAAATATTCTTTTGCATAATTTTGGTGAATTTTTAATGGGAAAAATATTCAATAACTTCACTTTTATAAAATGTAGTGCCATCAAAATGTCTTAATTAGTTTAAAAAGTATAATCAAGAAAAGACCATTGATGTGTGAAGTGATTTTGGTGGAACTACACTGCATAATACTGAAGTTATTGAATATTTTTCCCATTAAAAATTCAAAAGAATTATGCAAAATCATATTTTTCCAAACTAAATGTTGTTGTACAACCATGAGGAGATCATTGATGTGTGAAGTAATTTTGATGGTACTACACTGTACATTACTGAAGTTATTGAATATTTTTTTCATTACAAATTCACCAAAATTATGCAAGAGCATATTTTTTCAAACTAAGTGTTGTAGTACAAATATGAGGAAATCATTGATGTGTTAAGTAATTTTGGTGGTACTACACTGTATAATACTTCAGTTATTGAATATTTTTCTCTTTTCGGCGTTGCACTTTGTAGACGGTCCCTGACCACTCGTCTGACAGCCAGCTGCGCATAGAGACCAATGTTATGTGTCCTGCTCAGAGGACGGCTCGTTTTAATTAAAATGATGTTGTAGCTCATGATCACCTGTTTGGCTTTATGTTTTTAGTCTAAAAATAAACTTTTTAAAAATGTATTTCTTTACTAATGGTTCAAATTATAAATAAGACTATTCACACATAAAAACAATATATTAACCACAGAAATTTCTTGGGGGTGCTGAAGGGGTGCTATGGCTATCCCAGGGGTAGCTACAGCACCACCAAGCCCCTCCCTGGCGCCGCCCATGCTCGAGGGAACGAGTTACTAACTCGAGGGAACAAGATACTAACTCGAGGGAACGAGATAATACAAATTTTCTCCTAGGGGACTAGGGGGCTCTCCGTAGCATGGCGATCAAAGTGTCTTCCTGACGAAAATTCACACAGTCAGACACATTCCTCTTAATAAAGGCCGCTTTGCACAATATAGTTGGCAGTTTTCTGCTTGTGTTCCCGTTTGATTCTATCAACCCTGAGACAGAAAGTAAATGTAGAGAGACATTTCTCATTGTGTGCTTGCTAAACCAGGCTGTGTTGCATCCACTCTCTATTGTGGTGCAGCAGAAATTCGACCGTATCCGTTGAACCGTTAAAACACGAGGAGGGCATCCTGTTCATCCTCTATATCACTATGCTCTGTTAAAGATCTGCTTTTTAAGGAAATTGATGAAAATCTAAAGTGAAGCCTGGAAGCACAATAGAAGATTTTGAGATGATTCATGATTTCTTTTCTTCACTGTTTGTCTATTGAGTATCTTTGGAACACTGATCCTCTTGAAAGAAAATATGTAGAATGTTATCCTATTGTTCCCTACTGGGGATAAATCACAGATGAAAAACCATTTCTGGAACAATATACATGGGGATATACAGTAAAGCACCAATTCATGCATATATGACAGCATGTTTTTGTGCTTAACAATATGATGTCAGATGACTCACAATAAAATACAATTAAGGAGCTTTCATTGAATGCAATTCCATCAATCTGTTGCCAGTCTGTCTAAAACCAATCAGAGCAGATTTATGAGGAGATTAGAGTGTTCATAGTGGGTGTGACAGGGCTGATACAGCCTATTGCAGCTGAGCGAAATCCCACGAAACACCACAAAAGAGAGGTCGGGCATAAAAAAGAACGAAAACACAGCAACCTTGAAACCGAAGCTAAATCTCCACGATTGCAAGCTTGATCGCACACACACTCCAACAGAACAGAAAAATGTTGCTCTGTGAAACACACAATGGGACGCTGTTCTATTTCAGCAGGCTGTTTAAAAGAGGGACAGATCAGAAAGGACAGGGGGAGATAAGATTGGAGCGCAGAGGGAGTTAGGGAGGAGGTGAGGAGGCGGGGATGAAAGAGAGGAGCAGCGATTGTGTGAGAATCGATTTTCACTAAACATGAAGTAAGAGCAGCGTGTTTGCTTTGCTTGTCATTGGTGACACAGAGTTTAAGCACCTCTTGAAGTTCATCCATACATCTTAATAATAATGCCAAAGAAAGAAAATGGAATTCTATGTACCAGCAACACGTCCTCATACCTAAACGACAGAATAGGTCGCTTGCCAGTGGCTCCCAAAGCGCAGCCCAGTCTCACAGTAAACCGTGTAATAGACCCGTCTGTCCACTGGAAGAAAGCGTGTCAGTGTCACGTTTTGTGTCGCCGAGATGTGAATACTGGTGCCTTCAAATGGGGTTGTGTTTACCATGTTCACAAGAAGAGTCACATGAACGCCCCCCTCTTGTGGTATTCATGGCCTCGTAAGTGGAAAGTTTCCGAGTTCACGAGTTGTGACAATGGCCACTAGAGGTCGGCGCTTAACAACAGACGTAAATATGGGTCGTAATAAGCTGCTTAAACAGATGACCTATACGGCCGTTTTTTTCGGTGAGGACGGCTTGACTATAAGGATTGTCAGGTGCTTAATATCTTGTCAAATATATTACTGCAAAAACAATATTCATATTCAATGTAGTGGTTGTTCCCTACCTGAGTGTATAGTTCATCTATGTTCATAATTTCTGCTGCTTCACTGTCCATGTCCAAAAGTCCTTTTCTCTGAGGAGGACGAAGGGAAATCTGAGGGAGAGAGACACAAAATTTGACATGTCATGAAAACCCCAGCCTACATATGTGGAAAAGTTGGAGAAATAATTGGAGTGATGATGATTTGAGATCCACCTGAATTTGTCAGTTCCTTAAATCCGGCTTCAAATTTATCTGGAACAACAAGTCATTGAAGCTAGGGTTGGTAATCTTAAGAAACCAGCAAGAGTATGCTAGATTTGGAAAGTATCCAACCGAAAAACCCAGCCCAGTGTTGCCAACTCTTTTCCAATGAAAGCAGCTAGCAGCACTAGCTCCAAAAGTCCCTAAATCTAGAGAGAAAGTCACCAAGTTGGCAGCACTGACAGCTCATCTCTTCAAGCCTCCCTCCAAAGGCACTCCCCCAAAATGATCATTATGAAAATAAATATATCATAATGAGCGTAAACAACGAACATTGCTATTGTTAGTACTCACAGCTGTCAACCTAGCAGCTTGTGGAAGACTCAAGGAGTGCACGGGCAGAGTGCGCGCAGGAAGACGGGCAGGTAGTTCTGTAATAAACCCGTTCAATCATTACAACCTGGCCGATTGTAATGATTGAACGGGTTTATTACAGTCCTGCGACAGCCACAGATACTGGATTTTTTTTTCTTTTTTTTTCTCAGAGCATTTGATGTATCGATTGCTGTCAGAATGTAATGAGAATTTCAACAAAATGCTTTTGAATAAAATTACCAACTCTAGCTTTAAGCTCAAACCCTGCAAAAGTTAAAGGTAACCTGTGGAGACTTTGTCAAGAACCCCAACTGCTTTTTTTGTGAGGCGTCACAAGCCAAAAATGTTAGGAACCAGAATTTTTAGTAATGTATTTCATCTCATAAGATTATCATCTGTTTCTTAAAGGTAAAGTCTTAATCTGAAAAGTAACTAGTAACTATAGCTATGAAATAAATGTAGTAGAGTAGAAGTATAAAAGTAGCATTTGAGCACTTGAGTAAAGGATACCTTAATGATACCTTTAACTGGATCAATATCAAGCCTTTTAGGTTTAGCTTTTTAGTTTAGTGTGCAACATTTCAGGGGATCTTCTAGTAGAATTGGAATATAATATTCATATCTATGTATAATCACCTGAAACTAAGAATCGTTGCGTTTGCATTAGCTTAGAATGAGCCCTTCATACTGTATCTACATAGGGAGTGGGTACTCAGTTGTTTGCTATCTGCAACCACACCACTAGATGCCGCCAAATCCTACACACTGTACCTTTAAGAACTCATCTTCAGGTGTGAACAACCACTGCTTACCCTCGAGGCACAGACAGAGCAGTGCTCCTATAACTACACTTGTTGAACATGTAGGATACTGAGAAATCACCCTCATCTTTTAGACTCTGAAAGACACAGGTTTAGTTGAATAACTTTTACAGTTCAAGTCTTAAATACAAATGCATTAAAATAAAACCAATGCTTTTACAAAACTAATATGATCCACATTTGCACAAATATATTCCACTAATATGTTGGTAATTGAAACTGTAGAACCAGATAAGATGGCCTTTGGATTTTTTATTTATGCACTGAAATGTTTTAGCAAGCATATGCATACATTTGTCCACTCCCTTTACATCAATGAAGGTGGAATAAAAATATTATACATCTCAGTATAATGCAGTTGAACAGCATCGCAAACCATGTGTGGCTTTAAAACTGAGGTGTCTGGATAAAAGATAAGATTATCAGACTGAACACTTACTCTGTGGAGTCTAAAAATGTGCAGTGCCTCAAGAAGCTTATAATCTATAATCTAATTTAATGACATCAGCTGAAACTACTTAAAGACCTTTAAAAGGACCATACTCATGGTTTTGCAAGTTTTATCCCATTAACTGATGGATTAATTAAAAATTGTGCATACTTTACATTACTGCCAAGCACTTTGAAAAGCACTGATATGGCCCCTCGCTCCTATAAGGAAAGGACTATGAAACTTATTCAATCCAATCAAAGCACATTCCTCTGTGTTTGTCTCTCAACATAAGAACAAGTTTCATTTTTCAGGTTCCACCCCTGAAATTGTGTCCCGAGAGGGAAGAAAAGCAGGATGAAACGAGCGAGAGCTGTATGAAACTGTGTGATAAGAAAGAAAACTACACAGTAGATTAGGTCTGGTGGTGGGACAAATAGAAAGAAATAAAGTGAGCAAATTGATTTCATGATTTGATTTCACTGCAGTCACATTAAAGGAAAAGTTTTTCAAAGGGTTGAACTTGTGCTGTGTTATTCCAGCTTGAGTCAAGGGTAGAAGATAACGTGATAAATCGCTTGAGTGATTCTATGAAAATAAAAAAGGACTAATCCGTGAAGAAACAGAGGATAGAAGAAGCCGTCGAGCAGTTTGCACATTTTCCAGGGGTGAGAGGGAGATAATACGTCAGACACACAGCGTACCAGTGTGTAACAAGGAGCAAAACCTGTCGCTGTCATGTAGGATTGTGCAAAACAGACTCTAAAGAAGTCCATTCCCAACTCAGACTTGCTCTTCTTCCCTGTGGCTCTACTTCTGACCTCTTTTTATCTTTATTTTTTTCTCTTCTCTGACTCATGATCTCATCCTCTGTCTGTTCTGATTCTCTCTGTCGCTCTTGATTCCTCTCACGCTCCTCTCTTTAATTTTGTCCTCGCTTACCTCCACGCTTCCACCTTCATTCCCTCTCTGGCCATTTGACCGTGAACTGACCCTTGTGAAATATAAAATGCAGCTGCAGCCACTGAGTCTGTTTATTTCCGTTTTCATGACCTAGATAGAAATTGCTGTAAACTCATCTCTTTGTCAGAGAGCTGCATCCTTTCTGCTCAGTGTCATTGTCCATTCCCTGTGCAAATTGCTGTTTGGCCTGTTTTATTTGTCCGTTTTTTTTTTTCATTTCCTTATTATTTATGATTTGTTTAAAATGGTAAAACACGACATCTGTTTCCTTACATCACAAGAGTGTGTCGTAAAAGAGAAAAAAGCTGAGTGCATCATTGTCATTCAGAGAACACGCCGGCGCTGAGTCATCTGGGCTGCAGTTTGACTTTATTGCCGATCTGTCTCGTAATTTCACCTCATGTTTACCAGACATGCAGTATTTTTTTATTTTTCCTCCCACCGTGCAGAATAATTTTCTTCACTATCTGTCCACAGCCACGTCTACTACCTGCTGATTGTTCTCTCTCTCTCTCTCCTCCAGGATGAAAAGAACCAGGTGTTGATGACAAATGCCTGGCTGCAGCTGGTATGTCTCCTCTCCAAGCACTTTTTGTGTTATAATTGTCATTTGTTATATTTTTGGAAAGTGTGTGTGTGTGTATGTGTGATGTTTGTGTCCTGTGGGCTCTGCCATTCATTCGTTCATTTTTAAAAAGTGTTCAACTGCTGTTGAAGGCATAAAGCCAGACTTGAGCTGCAACAGTAACCTTTTGTTTTGAACAGAAGCTGTTACCATGACCGTGAAAAAAAAGTGTATACATATCAGTAACTCCCCAGGAACTCGTGTGACAATATAAAATACAAGCCGGAAGTTTGTTTGACAGAAATGTCAAATGGTGGCATAGTGTTCTTTTCCGACAAAATAAAAAGGCAGTTTCACTAGGCAGTGTCAAAAATGATATCTTGTGGGTTATTTATTCTCTTATGATAGCCTACTTAATAATAGCATATATTTATTGTCAGCATTAGGCTATGTCACAGGAGAATATGAAGATAAAAATATCTTATTAAGCCAGCAAATCATGTTTTCAAAGATATTCTCTCGTGATATTTCTCAGCCTAACTCTGGGTTACTTTCTTTTGCCTTTTTAAGCCTTTATATTTTACATTAGTTGCTGTTGTTACGCCTGTAAGTGTTTCGTTCTAGCACAATGATAATGGTGCAGATTAAAGTATGTGTGGGCAGAATTGGAGCAAATATGATTAAGAAAAGTTATTTTTATAAAACGGTCACTATATCCTGACAGTAGTGCATGAGACAGGTAATCTGAAAAAATCATGAGCCTCTATGTCCTCCGGTGCTCCTAATGGCATCTGCAAGATTTCACAGACCGGAGGAAAACAACCAATCAGAGCCGAGCTGGAGCCTGCCGTCTCTGAGCAGCTGTCAAAAATTTTGTACATTTTAAAGTTAATTGCATCCATCTAGTGCACTTTGAGCGCAACATGACATAGATCTATGAAGAACTTTGTGCTCTAGTAAGCGATTTAATCAGACCTCTGCTTATGAGACGGGTCGGGTGGGTTGCCGACACTGCCGCAGATCCTTGTTTGCAGCTGAGTGCAATTTTCCCTTTTCTTGTGTTTGATTGCAATTATCCACGTGGCAAAGTATAAATGTTGTCTTTGCGCCAAGAACACAGTAGGCAGAACGATGGCAGAGAGAAAAAGAAAAACTGAAAGTTCAGACCGCGAGCTACAGGTCCTGACAGACAAATTGCAAGGGCATTCCTCAAAACGTCAGGCAAGGAATTTAAACGTGACAGAGAGAAACCATATTTGGAATTTAATATGCCATGATCACTGGAAAGTCTAGGTGTGACGCCTCTTATAAATGTGCTTCAGTTACCAGCAACTCCCTGAAGATGCTAATGATTTCACTGTAACTGCGAGTGGCCATTAGCGCCAATCTTTGTGAATTTAACTGCTTTTATTATGAGCCTCATTTGCATAGAAAGGGGACAATTTTGCATCAAATGTCTGCATATTACCCAATTTAAATTTGAGTAAATAGCACAGGAGCACCTAGACGCTATTTGCTCGGCAGCGCGGTTAGGGGTGCATTTCACCCTTTGTGGGTGCTTTGAGAATTACACGGTTTGTTTTTGTCTTATCTGTGCAGGTTTAGCGACCGCAAAAGCTGCATAATCCTTCAGATTTGCCCTCAATTATCAGATTCTTAACAGCATCTGTACTGCCTTCTGAACATGTGGAAACAAAGCTACTTAGCCACAGCATATCTATCCCATTATTGAAAGGGGAAAATAAGTTAATGGTACAAGAAATATGCATTAACGATGCTCAGGAAAATATTACAGTCAGGTAGGTACAACAGCCTCATTATGACAGCGGCCCCAGTCAGAATAGCCCATAAAGGATGTCACAGCCTAAACTCATTCAGGTTGAGTTGGCTGCTGACTGGCTTACAAGTTCTGATTGAATCAATTATTTAGGAAGCCACCTCTTTAATACGGGCATCCACTTTGGTGTAATGGCTTAGGGGGGCTTTGCAGATGCAGCCGATTTGAAGGAGACTTGAGAAGAACATTACATGTAAGTAGCTCACAGACAGTCAGACAGACAGAGAAGGGGCAGGTTCACCTTGGCAATTTATTTCACTGCATCGTGGAGGATATCAGGATTACAGGTTTATCAGGCAATGAATGTCCCACATCCGAATGGATAGGATTTTACGCGGCTTTTAACTGTGAGAATTGTAATGAGCTTAAGTTTTCTAAGAACTGGGTGTTACTTTTGTCTACTACTCTCTAGCCAGCTCTTATGGCTGCTGATTTTATTTGTCTCGGATATTACCTCCAGCTGAATGCAGTGTAGGTGAATGGAATTGTGTTTGTGGTGCTCGAAATTTATCACCAATGTGCAGGGCTGCCTTAATATGACTTGAGGCCCCGGGGCTACGGACATTTTGGAGGCCCTCCTTCCCTTCACAATGCGCCACAAAAACTTCAATTCAGAACCCCCCGTCAATGGACAGGGACAAATATTAAATGGAGTGCCCTCCTAATGAGTAAACAGAGTATGAAAGTCATCATTATAAGACAATATGTCAACTATAAGTCAAGACAAAGCTAGGTTATTGAGCCAAGTAAGGCCTGTGTGCACAGCGGCAACATGAGAAGATCAGTCCTTTCAATTGAAACCCTGCAAAAGAACAGGTAAATAACTGGTATAAATCTGGGCTGGGGGTTTGAACATTTGAAGGTTTTTGACATAAAACTATGCAATTTTACACCATTTTGGACCATTATTGCTACTATAGATAAGCTTGAAAACAAAACTTGCTATAATAATTAATTCATTATTTACACATATCACGGCCTTCTTCTGAACATTTAATTCTTCTGGCAACGTTTGTCATGTAAAATCATATTCTGCAAATCAATAGAGCAGATTCAGAAAACTTTTAAATACTTTTTCATTAATTCTATTTATTCTAGCCTATAGCCTAGAACCTGGGTTCCCAGCTCCAGATCCCCTACCTGCCCATTTTCCAGCCCTCTCTGCCCTAACACACCTGAACTAACTGTAAGGGCTGCTGAGCTACATCAGGTGTGTTCAAAACATGACGTAACCAGTAGGCCTGATGTAGGCCTGATCAGTATGCCTGTTGTGTAATTGATTTATTTCCCACTGCTCGGGGAGCCAATAAACTGATGCCGATGACAGCTGTGCACACGGTAGATGGGCTACCGCGAAAACACTCGCATGTCATGGATTCACAGTGTATAGAAAATTTAAATTCATAACACAGGCAGCGACAGTCTTCTGGTACTTATTCGCTAACTACTTAACATTAATTTGGCACCCAATTGGCGTGAACATCGTTTTATCAGTGCTTATCATCGCGCATTAATAAACACAGTTCCGCTCAGCATTCTAACAGAATGACTGCTAGATGAATCGCTCTCATTGCCGATATTTTGTACTGATTTTGCAGGACGTGAACACAGCATCAACTCATCCAGCTGCATTTTTTTAAAGCTTGTGTCTCATGAGGCCCCTCTGGGCCCATGCATTAAGGCACCATTGCTAATGTGTATTCCAGGAGCCTTGCTGCTGTGATAATCCTCAGATCAACAGTTTTTAATGGAACTACTTTGTACCAAAGAAATAGTCCCTTTACAACATTTTCACAGGGAGGTCAGTGGATTGTCCAGAGGACACTATTGATGGAAAGATATGTTTTTGAAATTTAAAATTAATTTATTTGTTGCTGTGAGCACCACAAATTAAAATCTATTCACCTCCATTTGGGGGTTGAGGCAGAAATCATCTAAAATCATCTAAAAATCAGGGCAATAAAACCCAAAACTATCGGTATGGTTTAAATCCAGAGAAGACTTAAAAACAAGTGTTGCAAATTGAAACTGCTGGAGCCACTCTCCCAGTTTGGGTGTCACAGCCCCGAGTGCTCCTACTACCACGGGGACCACGTCGGCTTTGACCTTCCACATTTGTTCCAGCTGTCCTTTCAACCCTTGATACTTCTCAACCTTTTCATGTTCCTTCCTGATGTTGCTCTCAGCTGGTATCGCCACATTTATCACCACTGCCCTCTTCTGCTGTTTGTCAACGACCACTATGTCCGGTTGGTTAGCCAGCAGCTGCTTGTCAGTCTGGAATCTGAAGTCCCACAGGACCTTAGCCCTGCTGTTCTCAACCACCTTCGGTGGTATGTCCCATTGGGATTTGGGTACTTCTAGTACATACTGGGTACAGATGTTCCTGTACACTATCCCAGCCACTTGCCTCTCCATGTACGCTGATCCAGCTTGCATCTTACACCCTGTAATAATTATTTCATTATTTACACATATCACGGCCTTCCTCTGAACATTTAATTCTTCTGGCAACGTTTGTCATGTAAAATCATATTCTGTATATCAATAGAGCAGATTCAGAAAACTTTTAAATACTTTTTCATTAATTCTATTTATTCTAGCCTATAGCCTAGAACCTGGGTTCCCAGCTCCAGATCCCCTACCTGCCCATTTTCCAGCCCTCTCTGCCCTAACACACCTGAACTAACTGTAAGGGCTGTTGAGCTACATCAGGTGTGTTCAAAACATGACGTAACCAGTAGGCCTGATGTAGGCCTGATCAGTATGCCTGTTGTGTAATTGATTTATTTCCCACTGCTCGGGGAGTCAATAAACTGATGCCGATGACAGCTGTGCATACGGTAGATGGGCTACCGCGAAAACACTCGCATGTCATGGATTCACAGTGTATAGAAAATTTAAATTCATAACACAGGCAGCGACAGTCTTCTGGTACTTATTCGCTAACTACTTAACATTTATTTGGCACCCAATTGGCGTGAACATTGTTTTATCAGTGCTTATCATCGCGCATTAATAAACACAGTTCCGCTCAGCATTCTAACAGAATGACTGCTAGATGACTCGCTCTCATCGCCGATATTTTGTACTGATTTTGCAGGACGTGAACACAGCATCAACTCATCCAGCTGCATTTTTTTAAAGCTCGTGTCTCATGAGGCCCCTCTGGGCCCATGCATTAAGGCACCATTGCTAATGTGTCTTTCCAGGAGCCTTGCTGCTATGATAATCCTCAGATCAACAGTTTTCACTGGAACTACTTTGTACCAAAGAAATAGTCCCTTTACAACATTTTCACAGGGAGGTCTGTGGATTGTCCAGAGGACACTATTTATGGAAAGATATGTTATTGAAATTTAAAATTCATTTATTTGTTGCTGTGAGCACCACAAATTAAATTCTATTCACCTCCATTCGGGGGTTGAGGCAGAAATCATCTAAAATAATCTAAAAATCAGGGCAATAAAACCCAAAACTATCGGTATGGTTTAAATCCAGAGAAGACTTAAAAACAAGTGTTGTAAATTGAAACTGCTGGAGCCACTCTCCCAGTTTGGGTGTCACAGCCCCGAGTGCTCCTACTACCACGGGGACCACGTCGGCTTTGACCTTCCACATTTGTTCCAGCTGTCCTTTCAACCCTTGATACTTCTCAACCTTTTCATGTTCCTTCCTGATGTTGCTCTCAGCTGGTATCGCCACATTTATCACCACTGCCCTCTTCTGCTGTTTGTCAACCACCACTATGTCCGGTTGGTTAGCCAGCAGCTGCTTGTCAGTCTGGAATCTGAAGTCCCACAGGACCTTAGCCCTGCTGTTCTCAACCACCTTCGGTGGTATGTCCCATTGGGATTTGGGTACTTCTAGTACATACTGGGTACAGATGTTCCTGTACACTATCCCAGCCACTTGCCTCTCCATGTACGCTGATCCAGCTTGCATCTTACACCCTGCTTCTATGTGCTGGACCGTCTCAGGGGCATCTTTGCACAGCCTGCACCTTGGGTCTGATCTACTATGGTAGACCCTGGCCTCTATGGCTCTTGTGCTTAGGGCCTGTTCTTGTGCTGCCATGATTAGTGCTTCTGAGCTGTCTTCCAGTCCAGCGTTTTCCAGCCATTGGTAGGTCTTCTTGATATCAGCCACTTCCTCTATCTGACGGTGGTACATGCCATGTAGGGGCCTGTCCTTCCATGTTGTCTGCTCCTCTTCCTCTTCACTATCATCAGGTTTCTGCTGTCTGAGGTATTGACTTAGCAGCTCATCATTTGGGGCCATCTTCTTGATGTACTCCTGGATTTTCGATGTTTCATCCTGGACAGTGGCTCTGACACTCGCTAGTCCTCGGCCTCCCTCTTTCCGCTTAGTGTATAGCCTTAGGGTGCTGGACTTGGGGTGAAACCCTCCATGCATGGAGAGGAGCTTTCTTGTCTTAATATCTGTGGCTTCTATCTCCTCCTTTGGCCAGCTTATGATCCCAGCTGGGGATCATATATATATATCAATTTTTTTTTATTTTTTTTTTTTTTTTTAGAATTTACATGTTACATGGAAAAAAAAACATATCTGTATGTCATGTAGTGACCTTTAAGTGGTCGGAAGACCAGAAAAGCGCTATATAAATGCAAGTCCATTTACCATTTAAATGCACATAAGGGCATTACAAATAACAAAAAGCAATCAGTACTAAATAATTTATTATAATTTTTTTGTCTGTTACTTTTCTGGGATAAATGCTATACTGTATATACACTGCATATTTGCATCCTACACCCTAAAACGTATCATCCTGAGTCTTGCATTCAGAGAATGAATTTCACACTCTCTTAATAAGATAGTTGTTTCAAATTAGTGACGCTTTCTTAAATTTCTGTTATGTAACTCCAAACCTATTCTTAGACAGAAGTTACCTTACGTAGCCTAGTGTCCTCCTCATCTTTCCTTGACAGACTACGAAGTTACTGAGCTGTAATTTGTTCTGCTGGCTGTTAGTTGTGCTTTCCCAGCCAACGTGAACAACATGAAAAGAAGGCTCTGTAGCACCCAACTGCCAAGGCCCACAGATGACAAGTGTAGTGATTAAGTCATTAGCTGCGTGAGTGGAGACATATGTCAGCAGGCCCACTTGAGATGGATGGCATCTCTTTGAAATGGCTCAACTCAGACACCCTCTGTATAGGGATTTTGTGTTGATCGTAAAGTCACGTATATGGACAGAGGCGCATATGCACCGACGGATTTGCATGTGCACTGAAACATGCACACATTTAACAGTCCCAAGAGCACATTCATGCAAACACAAAAATACCCATTGCACTCTATCCATATGTCCATGCATACACATGTACACACATGTACATATAGACACAGACAGATGTGCCCAGTGTACTGTGGCCACATTAGCAATGGGACTGTGTTTGCACCATAGAGATTATGCCCTTTGGCTACAACGTCTGAGTGCCTCTATTTATATGTGTCTTCTATACATATAGTATACGTACATACCCATAGAAAGACACAGCAGTAACAAACACAAATGGATGTGCTTACATGCGAAAACACACACTAATAGGTATACCATTCCACAGATCACTCATCATCTTGATGCTGGGCTCAGTTAGCCCCTTGCTAAATGCGCACCCAGGCTCAAAAGGGAGTGCAGGGGTCAGTGTGCCAACAACTGTTGGCTTGGCAAGGATTCACTGCCAGGCTTCATTAGCAGAGCTGGAGAAAAGGTGTAAGAGCCAACAGTTGGAGTATTAGTCTAGTTAAAGGTACAATGTTTGACTTGCGATGGTTTTATGCTGATCATAATTGTAAAGAACGTTCTGCATCGCTGTTGTGTGCCAGGATGCTTTATATTTTAGGAAAAGATGCTGTGACGCACAGATGATATATGCATTTGCGTGGCATTGTACCAACACTATTTAAGCTGTGGAACACGTGTTGCTGTCACAGCTGTGTCATTGCTAAAAATAATATCAACAACAAAAACAACAAATTGGCTCGGCTGGTTGGGGTTCACACCAATGACAGACAGTTAAGAGCCTTAAATTTGGCATTCATCTCACTTTTGTTCAACCTCTGTTTATTTCTCACCTCTTCTGTCATTTTGCTCACTTTTGTTTTCATGTCCTCACCTCATCGTCTCTCTCTCATTCACTTCCTCTATTGTTTGTTTCAGTATTGGACAGACATTTACCTTTCATGGAACCCGGAGAGCTACCCCGGGGTACAGAATCTGCGCTTCCCATCCAATCTGGTATGGGTCCCAGATATCCTCCTCTACAACAGGTAGGGTATACTAACTTTTTTCTGTCTTGTCTTGTTTTGTATCCTCTTCTCTTCTCTCCCACTTAACAATATAACCCAATTGCTGCATTCTTTCGGCAGCTACTTGTGAGTCGATTTCAACGTTTTATTGATTAACTAGAATTAAATGTCATCACTATTTATTTTTATACTATTAGACTTTTGTGTAAAATTGTCATAATTAGCATATGAATTCTTGAGTTATGGCCAAAAGATGTGTTTTGTGAGGTCACAGTGACCTTGGCCTTTGATCACCAAAATCTAATCAGTTCATCCTTGAGTCCAAGTGGACATTTGTGCCAAATTTGAAGAAATTCGCTCAAGGCGTTCCTGAGATATCACAACAATGGGACAGATGTAAGGTCACAGTGACCTTGACCTTTGACTACCAAAATGTAATCAGTTCATCCTTGATACCAAGTGGACATTTGCGCCAAATTCAAAGAAATTTGCTCAAGGCGTTCCTGAGATATTGTGTTCACGAGAATGGGACGGACATGAGGTTCCCAGTGACCTTGACCTTTGACCACCAAAATCTAATCAGTTCATCCTTGAGTCCAAGTAGATGTTTTGCCAAATTTGAAGAAATTCCCTCCAGGTGTTCCTGAGATATCGCGTTCACGAAACTGGACCGGACGGACGGACAATCTGAAAACATAATGCCTCCTGCCACAGCTGTCAAGGGTACGGAGGCATAAAAACAGTAGAGATGTACAAATATACTTTTGTACAAATCTACTTTTGTACATCTGAAAATATTTTATAATGTCACATCAGTACAG
Source organism: Sebastolobus alascanus (assembly GCA_916701645.2). Lineage (NCBI taxonomy): Eukaryota > Metazoa > Chordata > Actinopteri > Perciformes > Sebastidae > Sebastolobus > Sebastolobus alascanus. The sequence continues at coordinate 1,347,985 of CAKAOJ020000137.1, read as the reverse complement.
GTATAATAATTTCATATGTAATCTCTACTCCGCAGGCCCTCAGAATCTCTCTACTTTTGTACTGATTTAGTGATTAATCATCGCACCATACTGCATTTAAGATCATCCACATAGCATAGTTTTACTCTAACAAATTAGAATGGTAATTTGATAAAGCATATTGATATCAAGTAAGGGATGAAAAAAAGGCAGCTCAAATGATGAAACCTCATTTTTGCTGGTAATTCTATCAGTGGCTACTGGCCACTGGCATGATCAGTCATTAATCTGTCACTGCTCTAGCCATCTCATTCTATTTTGCATACTATTATACATACATTTTTATCTATTTTTTTCTGTTCTCCTCTCTCTCTTTTCCTTCCTCTATTTATATGAATATCTTTTCTATAATATATGGACGGATACTCTAGATTGCCTTGACTCTGTTTACCCCATAACACAGTGGAAGAAATATCCCCCAGATGAAATTTCACTCTTGGTTACAGCCTCATTTAATGAGATGATTGAGCCGATTCCCTCTGGGATGACATAAACCGTAACTCCCAGGGGGCTTTGCATCTGTCGCTGTAATGGGCAGTAGGAAAACATTGAGCTAAGTGGCTGGAAATGTCAACAGTATGCAATATTTTAGTAATTTCTTTTGGTCCTTTATTTTAGACTTCATCGTATCATTTCAGCATGCTTGGAGGGATGGTTCACCCTCATATCAAACTCTACAGGTCTTATTGGAAACATTCATCCGGCTGAGCTAATTTCTTTTCATACATTTGTCAAAGAATGGGACATTCATTCATGGTAAGACAGAGAAATAATGTCTCTCTCCCTTTCCTATTCTACCTGCTCAGCCATTTTGGCTTTCTACTGTTTGGATGGAAATGAGGCTCCTGTGCCTGCTCAAATAAATTAGGTTGCTAGGTGTTTCTGAGGTTGATACTCACAATGTGGCCGAGACCTGCTCGGTTTCTGAGAACAATTCAAGGATCTCTCAAGTTTGCCGATGAGCAGCTTGATCATTTTCCAGTGTCTTTTGTGTTTCAGGCTGTTGTGCACATTAAAAGTGCACATTAAAATGTCCCATTTTGTCCTCAAAAACAAGCCACCTTTAGACATTTATTCCAGACAGCTGCCTACATGGTAAACAAATAACATTCAGAACATTTGCCCTCTTGCTAAACAGCTGTGACATACTAAAAAAACAACAACAAATACCTAATGTGCCCATATGTGGTACCCAGTGGAATCAAACAAATTTGTCTAGCACATATGAGGGATACAGGTCTTAGTCCTTTGCTGAAAAACTTTTATTATGGAACACTGTGTCCAAAAAGACAATATGCCTAAGGCCTGGCAAAAATAAATAAATAAACTTGGGCTGTCAATAGATTCAAATATTTAATCCCAATTAATCCCATGATTGTCCATAGTTAATCGCAAATTAATCGCAAATTAATCCCAAATTAATCGCACATTTTTTATCAGTTCAAAATGTACCTTAAAGGGAAATTTGTCAATTATTTCATACTCTTATCCACATGGGAGTTGGCAAATATGCCTACTTTATGCAAATGTATATTACAACACAAAACAACGACAAATATTGTCCAGAAACCCTCACAGGTACTGCATTTAGCATAAATAAATGTGCTCAAATCATAACATGGTAAACTGCAGCCCAACAGGCAACAACAGCTGTCAGTGTGTCAGTGTGCTGACTTGACTACGACTTGCCCCAAACTGCATGTGATTATCATAAAGTGGGCATGTCTGTAAAGGAGAGACTCGTGGCTACCCATAGAACCCATTTTCATTCACATATCTTGAGGTCAGAGGTCAAGGGACCCCATTGAAAATGGCCATGCCAGTTTTTCCTCGCCAAAATTTAGTGTAAGTGTGCATCGTTATTTAGCCTCCTTTGCAACAAGCTAGTATGACAGGGTTGGTACCAATGGATTCCTTAGATTTTCTAGTTTCATATGACATCAGTATCTTCACTCTAGCTTTAAGACTGAACCCGCTACAGTCTAAAAATTGCAAATTGCGTTAATGTGTTAAAGAAATTAGTGCCGTTATAACGAATTTGCGTTAACACGTTATCGTGTTAACTTTGACAGCACTAAAAAAAAAAAAAAAAAAATGAAATATGTTTACCTTGTACAGAAGTTCCTTGTTTTTATCTTGAACTTCTTTTGGCTCTAGCAGATTCCATTTTTTATTTTTGTGCCTGCAACAAGACAGAATAAGACATTAGATAAAATGCAGTAATGGTGAAGAAAATCAGATGCAATGGCAAGCATTCTATACACTTTCACACAGTAAATATACTGTTGGAAGACGATTCTGACTTGAATGACGACCTCCCTTACTAAACATAAATCATATTAATGTGCAAGGGAATAGCACTTGAGGAAATACCAAAGTGGTGTTTGTCTGGTGCTCTTGCTTATGTGAGTAAAACACCTTTTTTATAGTGTTGCTTACTGTAAAAGGCACCAGGGGAGAGAGGTTGTGTGATTGTTGATCATTATTAAACTGTCAAGCTCCAAGAGGGGATATTTAACAGGGGAGTAAGATGTTTTTTAATGCATCAATCCTTTTCATGCCTCCTTAGAATGACACACTTACACACTCAAAGAATCACACTTGTAATGAGGGAAAGACAACACGATGGAGGGCAGAGTTGATTGATGGCGCTGGCTTTTCTGCTGTACCTTCAAGGTGATTGAGGATTCTTTTAAGGGGGAAGGGGGGTGGGGGGGTAGTGACAGATATCCCACTTAGTGTGTGCATGAGAGACAGGATGATACAGAACATTAAGCAGCTTACGGTGAGGATCAGCGATCGCTAACGATAACAGACCCAGATTGAAACTGACATTCCTTATGCATGCAATATAAACCACGTGTACAAACATTAATTTCTATTGTTATGAAGCAAGCAAGAAAAGAGATTAAAACTGTGAGATAAGATGAATTTTTACTGATCCCCATCTGGAAATTAGGTCATTGCAGTAGCAAGACTTCAGCAGGGAATAAGACAAAAAATTGTATATCTTGTAAATCTAGAATTAATGCCTCGCAGTTTTATGCCTCCGCCAATTAGTCAAGTTGCAGAAGTTTACATCCATGTCTGTCCAAAATGTCATCACTTCATCATTTCACCCTATTAGACATTTGCGTGAAATTGTCATAACTAGTGCAGTGCCCGTTCAAAACATGCCTGTTCAGAACGGGCTGAATGCTTGACATTGTTGCTTGCAGCTTTCTCGAGAACCGCTCATACAAACATCTTCACACTCGACACTGTGGCTCCTTGGGTTCGGTTAGGCAAGGTAGGCAACTTCCTGGGGCTCCCTACTTAAAGGTCACAAAACAGCTATAGATTTACTATGATGTTTAGATAGATATGAAAAATATTTAAATTTTACCTAAACTCATTGTACCCCGAAATAACTTGAAATTATGCAGAGATATCGTGTTCACGAGAATGGGACATATGTGAGGTCACAGTGACCTTGACCTTTGACCACCAGAATCTAATCAGTTCATCCTTGAGTCCAAGCTGATGTTGGTGCCAAATTTGAAGAAATTCGCTCCAGGCGTTCCTGAGCTATCACTTTCACGAGAATGGGATGGACGTGAGGTCAGAGTGACCTTGACCTTTGACCACCAAATTCTAATCAGTTCATCCTTGAGTCCAGGTGGATGTTTGTGCCTCCAGGCGTTACTGAGATATCACGTTCACAAGAATGGGTCATACTTACGTACCGACGGACAACCCGAGAACATAACGCCTCCGGTTACATCTGTCACCGGCACAGAGGCATAAAATGTAAGCAGTTGTGGACTGCAACCCAACGTCACTTGGCAAGATGCTCTTGTGGCCAATCAAATACAGGCATGTGCTCTTTCCTGGTGGATTACTTTTTACTTTCTAATGTTTACCTCTCAATTGTTGCACACAGTATTATAAACCATTGTGCAGAGTTTTGGCATACGGTAATCCTATGGATCAGTAAGTCAATCTGGACTTACTGGATCGTCTCACTGGTACTTGAAGCAACACATGCAGGTCTATTTTTGGCCTGAATGCCCAAACAACAACAACAACAAAAAAAGCAAGGTGCTCGTTAGATTGTGAAATAGAGTTTCCAACGTTGGAATTCGAGCGGCTGCGTTCAACAATTTCGTAATTTTCCAAAACCCACAATCCTACTAGCATGCCCACTTCATTAAGCAACTGGCGAGGTGGTCCAACACTTTTGTGTCTACAACCAAGTCCAATACCATGAATGATCCTGAGGAGGCTGTCCAAAAGCGTATTCCTTCATTTACGTTTGTACGATTCTTTGTCTCGCCCGCCAGTTTTGTCTTACCTTCAAGTGTGGCTATTCGGAACAGCTATAAACAGTTTTGTCTTTACGTGGTTGACACTTCCTATGAACTTGTTTGTTTCATGCATACCCCGGTCTTAAGAGCAACCTTTGGATCATGCAGCCTTGCCTGGGGTCCACTCCTTGAACCAAGCCTGGCAGTTGAGCTTGCAGGTGTGCCATGTTAGCCCACCTCCTGTAAAGTTAGGTGTAGAGGTCTGGTGTGTTGTCAATCATCTGAAAGGTGAAGTTGGGATCCCTGGTGTGCTAAGCTTTGTCTACGAAAACTGGCTCTGGGGATGTGGAATGTCAGCTCTCTGGTAGTCCAGGAGGTGGAAAGGTACCAAAAGTCACAAACCTCTGACTGAATGCTTGAGTTTTCTCAGAAAGAACAGCAGGGTCCACTTTATTTTGTATTATTAGATATTTTGGAGAGGAAATGCCTGTCAAGGCTGGTGGAGGATCTAAAAGGTAGACAGCTGCATGTTTTGTATGTGCCCATGTCTGCAATGCAGCAAACCGAAACCCATTTCAGATGAATAATAAAGGAACCATTTGTCCTGTCCCAGGCATGATTTTGAATATTTCACCATCTACAACCACTTGGGAAGCTGGGACACAAAGGGACTGGGTTTTCTGCTTTCATTGTGTTTTTTATGTAAATAATGTAAGCCATGTGGCTGTTGAGCTGCTATCTTTACATGTAGAGATGGTTTGAATAAATGAATCTAGACAGCGCAATACTGTCTTTTCTGACCTTACCCACATATCTTGATGATAATCTTTTAACATACTATAACAATGTTTTCACAGGCATGAAATGTCAATGTGGGTGATGCCATTTCATTTAGCCAGCGGATATCGAAGCAGTATATTCTGTTCTGCATGAGAGAAAAGGTTATTTGCCTAAAATGTTATTATTCAAGGCTCTGTGGATTTCTGTAGCAGCACACTGACAGTAATGTATCTATTTTGAAGACCTTATATTGCTTTGGAAGTAAATGGCGAGCCATTTTTTAAAAATGTGTCTTTTGTTTTTTTATTCAATGGCTCATGTCTAAGAAAAAAAGGTTAAAGGCAGGGTTGACGATGTTATCCAGTATACACTATTTATTATATTGGTTGAAATGGTCTTTACACCCGGACAGCGATCCATTACTTATGAGCTCTGAAAATGGACCGGAAAAGAGCCGTCATCTGTAGCTGCTGTAATCCTGTAAAAACGTCTACCAATCACTGCCTCGAGGTCCGCTTGGAAAGAACCAATCAGATGCCTCCCTGCCTATACTCTACCCTTGGCGTAGCAGTGCCAGGGTTACTTATCATGAGGTAGCGTTGTTGAGTTGAGGTCCTCTCTCAGCTCTGTGTCTGTGAAGTAGTTACGATGCGGCGGTGCTTGTGCATGTGTGTGGGGGGCGTTGCCTTGAAAGGAGCCCCGAGGGGAGGGGGTGGGTTTAGACGGAGCTCCTGAGGCGATGCTACATTCAAATTATGCTAGCTCTCCAACATCGTCTACCCTATCTTTAAATTGTTGAAGAATCCCATTGGAGGCAAAAGGACTCCATTGGGATTCAACATGTTGATCATGCCCCTATCTTTGCCACATGTCATATGACCTTTTTGAAACGTGTTCCACGTGCTTATGGATCTGATTAGGATGTGATTAATCAGAAGTCGGAAATGTCGGAAAATCGGAAGTGCTACAAGAATGAGTCCTAAAACCCGGAAATGAGTTAGCATTTTAGCACTTCCGGTTCCCTCGTCTGGAAGTCAATGGGTTTTTTGAATGGGGTTTTAGTTAGATGCCTGAAATAAGGTCTGTGGTTAACACAAGCCTGAGAGATTTTAACGTTTTGTTCTACGACATAAAACACATCAATAAATACCCCACTCGTGAACTCTGAAGCTTTTATGTGTCTTAAAAAGGGCGGTTGGTAACAAGTGGCTAAATGAGACTACTAAACATCATCACGCCGACTCGTCCGCCTTTACACCCTCGTTGTGTATACTTGAGCTCATGCGACAGTGGTGTAGTTCGTTTATAGCCTAACATTAGCTTTGTACTTCTGGCGATAGCATTTACACTTCAAAAATCGTGAAAGTGTTTTTTATTTGTGGAGATTATCTTGCTGAACAAAACGTGTAAATATCATAAATGTGTGTTTGCCACAGAGCTTATTTTCTGCAATAATCTAAAACCCAATGAAAAATCCAATTGGCTTTTTGTTGAGGGAACCACAGCGATGCTAACTTCCTGGTTGGCCTACAAAAATACGTCATCCCTGGAGCACTCTTATGAATCAAGGAATCTCCTGTGATGCTACCATGTTTAGGTACAGCATAAATCTCCACATTTCTAAGGTTCCCCAAGCAGTTTAAAAATGTTAATGCTACCGAATCAATGTATATTTTAGGTAGATGTATTCTAAATACCATTACAAGGCTAAATGCTAATTTAGCTCATTTATTGTCTGCAATGAATAAGAGCAATTACAGCTGTTCCAAAGTATTCTCACAGCCTCTGTTTTTCCACCCTCTGCTAAGTGAATAGATTAGATTTAGATTATTCATGTAGCGGCTATAAATCTGCATTGAGTAAAGCCTTGTCCTGTTATATGCCTCCTGGGCTTGTTCCCAGCGCACTTTGCTAAAATTTATGTTCTACCTGTCCAACAGAAAGCCCTCAGGAAGAGCTTAGGCATGCCCCTCCCCACTGCTCCCAATCTCATACTGTAAGTGGTAGAAATGTACTAATGGACAATAACAGATGATGGTATGAGTCAGGCTGTTTTGTCTGGCCTTGGATGAGCACTCATTTATAGTTCAGAATGAGTTCCATTCAGTATATCTCACTCAGAGTGTCTATGGGGGTCACAGCATACTGGAAGCTATGAATAAATATTATACTAGTTATGAATAAATGGATAAATGCTATCTTGCCATCATATGAAGCCTTTTACTGCTTCATAACTTCTGTAAAGGAGGTTATGTTTTTAGTTCTGTGTGTTTTTTGTCCATTTGTCTGTTTGCTTTTGTCTTCCCTGCCAGCAGCTCTGTAAAGCTGTACTTAGGCACAGCTGTGCTTTGAGCTAGATGCACAAATTACATTTTGACCTGTTGATGACGCTAGAGGAAAAGTTAGGGATCATCAAGTTATTACAATTCATCCTGAGGGGAACGTGAATATCTGTAGGAATCCATCCAATAGTTACAATATATTTAAACCACAAATGTCAACCTGCTGGTGGCGCGAGAGGGAAAGTCACAAAAGTGAGTGGGATTCATGCTCTGGGGACCACGAATGTCTGTACAAAATGTCATTGCAATCCTTTCAATAGTTGTTGAGAAATTTCAGTCTGGACCAAAGTTGTTTATTGAAAGACCAACATTGCCATCCCTAGAGTCACACCACTAGCAAGGCTAAAAAGTACTTCACAGATTTTAATGAAACTTGGGGAGGGTAGTTTATCAGCCAGTCGCCAGGAAAAATGTTGGCATTGTACGTTTCTGCAAACCATGTGATACGTGGAATGTGGATGTTTTTGCATTCGGTCAGAGCAAGTGACGTAGTACTTTACTTTACTTTACTTTATTTGGATCCCCATTAGCTGCCACCAGGGTAGCAGCTACTCTTCCTGGGGTCCACAAACAACAAAAACATAACATATAACAATACATATAAAACATTTAAAAAACAACAACAGAAACGTAACATATATCATATAGCAATGCATATAACACATTTAAAAAAAAAAAAAAAAAAAACACAATAAAAACAAAAACATGAGAAAATAAAATAAAAGAAGAAAAACAAACAAAAACTGGGAGAAAAACAAACAAACAAAAAACTACAAACAAACAAAATCAACCTGCAATCCCTCATGTTGGTTCAGGTCGGCCGCCAGGGTAATTTTTATTGTGATTTTTTAGTAATTTCTTAAAACTTGCCTTGCTAGGTGCTTCAGTGATCATAGTAGGCAGCTTGTTCCACATTGTGATAGCCCTATACATAACAGATCTGCACACTGCATCCGTTCTGGGTTTTGGCTTGACTAGATCACCCCTAGTGGCCTGTCTCGTAGTGTGACTGTGTTGATCTCTCACATAATTTATTTGGGAGTATAGACCATTTGGTTGTTTACTATAACAGATATTCCTAAAAAAACACATTAAATTGCATGCCAACCTCTCCTCTACTCTGAGCCATGAGAGCCTGGCATGCATTTTGTCGATACTTTGCCTCACATGTAGCGGACAGTGCAGTGCGAGCCTTGCAGCTTTATTTTGAGCTATTTGGAGCTTGGACAGATGTTTTTTGGCTGCACCCGACCAGACTGCTGAGCAGTAATCAAGGTGCGATACAACAAGTGCCTGTGTCACTAACACTCTGGAAGCAGGGGTAAGAAAGGATGAACATCTTCTAATACATGATATTCCTCTACCCATTTTCTTAACAGTGTTTTCAATATGTTTCTCCCATGAAAGCTGTCCATCAAGTGTGACACCAAGCAAATTTGCCTCTCGAACCTGTTCAATGTCAGAGCCCTTGAGTGATAGGCACAGCCGATTATCATTACTAGTGGCACGGTTGGCCCTGAACATCAAACTTTTGGTTTTTGCTACATTCAAAACAAGTCTATTCTCACATATCCAATCAAGTAATAGTTGCAGTTCGGATTGAAGTGTACTCCTTAACTTAGTTATGTTACTTGACGCAAAATATATAGTTGTATCATCTGCGAATAGCGTAGCACTGCACTTATCCAAAACATAAGGCATGTCATTAGTAAATATTGAAAAGAGTAGCGGCCCTAGGCAGCTCCCCTGGGGTACGCCACACTTTAAATGTTTAGGGGAGGAAAAACTACCATTAAAAAACACAGACTGCATCCTATTAGATAAATAGGTGCTCATCCAGTTGATTGCTTTTGGACTAAACCCATATGCAGTTAATTTTGTTAATAATAACCAATGGTCTACCACATCAAAAGCTGCACTAAAGTCAAGTAAGACAGTTCCAACCATCATTTTCTTGTCAACATAAGATAACCATTTATCGGTCATCTCTGTCAGAGCTGTGCATGTCGAGTGATCTGCCTTATAAGCATGCTGGAAATTAGAATTTAATTCATTATGTGAAAAGTAATGTAATATCTGTTCAAGAACTATTTTTTCCATTAATTTGCTCAACACTGGGAGAATACTAATGGGTCTGCTATTGGCAGCTGAGAAGCTCTCGCGTTTGTTTTTCGGAAGAGGAACAACCTTGGCCGATTTCCAAACCTGGGGGAATAACCCCTCCTTCAGACTCAAATTAAAAATATGACATATTGGCAATGAAATTACATTTGAAGAAACTTTGAGTAACCGTCCATCCAGATTATCCATACCAGCTGGTTTACCATTTTTTATTCCATCAAGTAGTCTTTCCACCTTTCCAATTTCTATAGGTTGAAACTCAAAAGCACATTGCTTGTTTCTCATGATAGAATTGGTTATGATTTGAAGCGACATACCACCCCCACTAGGGGAGCCCGTTTCTTTTCTTAACTTATCAACTTTGTCGGCAAAATGATCACTGAAATGATTTGCAATGTCCTTTGCTTTTATTAAGAAAATCCCATTGACATCAATGAATGAAGGTGCATTATTCTTGGCTCTACCCATTATTTCATTTAAGGTTCTCCAAAGTTTATTACCATCATTCTTCCTCTCCTGGATTTTGTTTTGATAATATACTTTTTTCTTCTTTCTATTTAACTTTGTAACTTTATTTCTCATTGCGCGGTACATTTGCCACTTTTCAGTTCCTTTAGACTCTATTGCAGCCTTTTTTAGCTCATCCCTTTTACGCATACATTCCCTAAGTTCATCATCAATCCATGATGCCTTATTAGATCTTACTGTAAACTTTCTTAATGGGACATGTTGATCAGCCACAGAGAGAAATAGTTCAGTAAATACCTTAAGGGCTTTTTCTACATCCTTTACTGCCAACACTTGGTTCCATTCAACATTCTCTATATCTCTAACAAAATCATTTTCACAAAATCTTTTATACGACCTCTTATACAGTACTTTAGGCCCGGTTTTGGGAGTTATGGTTTTTCTTACTGTAGCAACGATGTTATGGTCACTAAACCCCACAGGAACAGATACTGCATTGGAACATAATTCAATGTTATTAGTAAATATGTGGTCAATACAAGTTGCAGATGTTTGCCCAGCATAATTGCAATGCACTCTAGTTGGCTTGTTCACCATCTGAGTTAAATTACAGATGAGTGCAGCGTTGTTCAACTTTTTCCTCAATGGGCATGAATCAGACAGCCAATCAATATTAAGGTCGCCAAGAACAAACATTTCTTTACCAATATCTGTTGCCTTCATCAACACAGAACATAATTCTTCAACATATTGCACACTTGCACTTGGGGGCCTATAGACACAGCCAACAAAAAATGTTTTACAATGAGCAAGTTGAACTTCCAACCAAAGAAACTCAATACTAGGCACCATCAGGTCCAGTCTAACCTTGGTGGGAATATGGCTTTGAATATATATAGCTACGCCTCCCCCAAAAATATTCCTATCATTTCTAAAAATATTATAACCTGGTATGGCTACCCCCATGTCTGTTATTGAGTGGTCTAAATGTGTCTCAGAGACAGCAAGTACATTTATATTTTCACTATTAATTAAACCAGAAATTTCCTCCACTTTATTTCTTAAACTTCTGATATTAATATGGGCTATTCTTAATCCTTTTTTTGGTAGGTTCAGTGCCATATTTTTCCCAGTTCAAATCAACTAGTGATACAATGCCATTTATATCACTGATTTGGGGGGCTTCTCTCTGCTCAGGCACTGCTCCTTGGCCTCACAATTAGGCGGTCATAGCTGATGATGGCATACTCTCCTCTTGCTCTAGCCTCCTTCATTGCGGGTAATAGCTCAGCTCTTCTCTTCCTCACTCGTTCAGAGAAGTCCTCACTGATGTAAATTGAGGTGTTCTTCAGGTTGGATCTTGCACTGGCCAAGATTAGCTGTTTGTCCTTGAAACGCAACAGCTTGATCACCACTGATCTTGGCCTTTCACTTTCACCTCTGAATTTTCCATTCCTGTGAGCTCTCTCAATTTCCACAGAGGTATCCAGCTTAAGATTTGTGGTGAACAGTTCTTGTACTTTGGACTCTGTTTCAGTCCAGTTTTCATCAGCCTTATCAGGTCCAAGTCCACTAATCACAAGATTATTTCTCCTGTATTGATTCTCTAGGTAATCCATCTGCTCATCATGTCCATCATGTCCCTTCACAGCTTGTCCTGATTTCAGTTCATCAATCTGCATGGATATGTCTTTAGCATCACTCTGTTGGGTTTTTTGGTGTTTCTTAAGATCATCAATGTCATTTTGAGAGTAATTAAGACTCACCTTGAGTTCCTGTAACTCACCCAACACTGAGTCTACTCTTTTGTTGGCTGAGTCCAGGATCATTTGAGTAAAACTGCGAAATGCAGTCTCCTGCCTCTTCAACAGATCCTCATAAAAGCCCTTCTGCTGGTCCAGTAATTCCTTAAGAGTGTCCATTGTCACATACTCAGGATCATCATTATTAAGAGTTGCTTTGTTTGCATTTCTGTTGCGACCTGCCATGATGTAGCAATTCCAACTCTTTCAAAACCTCCAGGCCTCAGTGGGAATTAATATAGCAGGTTTTACTTCCAAGATGTATAAGTGTGGTGGTTGTTTTTGCCGAGCACACCCAGCTATGCTGATAGTAGTGTAGGCTTTTCCTGCTCCAGCCTCTCGACCCGGAGGGGACGCCGACACCCGGCCGCTAACTCGCCGCGGAGCCCCGTCACCTCACAAGACACGGGAAAGCTCCGTTGGTCCGTAGGAGCGGCAGCACCCACTTCCGCACAAACGTCCACTGCACACCCACCAGACACCCCCAGAGCCAAAACAACTCCTCTGAAGTGTGTAGTGTGCGCGCGTGCACTTCCGCGTATCGATCGGCGCCGTTCCGTTCCGTTAGTAGCGACCATTATTGAAAGTTACATGGTATGACAGTTACGTGGTATACTAACGAGCATAAGGTTGGTCAAACAAACACATGACTCTCTTCCAGGAGACCACCGTTCATGTCCCGTGTGAAAACAAAAGTAAACGTCGACTTTACGTGACGTTACGTCAGAAAGTCCGAAAAGGGCGGTTGTTGTTTATTTACGGTAGTTATGTTGTCAAAGGTAGTTACCGTTGTTACACATTATTCGAAAATAAGCCATAAACATAACCAATCGTTTCTCAATGTTAATCACATGCATGCATTTCTGCAAGCATGATACGCGACTGAAATGAAACATATTTATGAATATTGGTTCAGAAACATCGACATTCAACGTATCCCTTGGTTTGCAGAAAATACAATGCCAACATTTTTTCTGGCAACTGAGTTGAGTTTATGCACAAATGTATTTTTTTCGTGGATTCCTTGATTAATAGGCCAAGGTTTTTTCCCTAAACCAATTTTGTGAGATCTGTTTCTGGCATCAAATATTTCTAATATGTATAATTATTTTTGTTTTTGTAGCCGTTTGGTCGCCAAATTCTTGGAGGTGTGGCAAATTTAGAATGTGTAGCCTCAATGGGGAGACGTGCTTTCCATCGAATGCTATGCAAGTGAATGCATTTCTTGGTTGTCTTTTGAAATCTGTCCCTGAGAAATCTCTAGTTAAAGGTATTCAGTCAACCAGGACAGATTTGTTTTGTATTTCTGACATGCTTCTTTTTACTGCAATAAATGCAGAAAGACAGTTTTATCTAGCAAAAAAGAGTCCGTAAAAAGTTTGAAATTAAAAGAGTCCTTTGGTTTCACTTTCTGAAAGAAAAAAACTTATGTTGTAATGTTCCGGGGAAGATTTTTGATCTTGTGTGAAATGTGTAATTTTGTGATTATGATGTCTGTACTTTTTTTGTTTTTTTGGTGTACATAATCCCTGTCTATTTGAAGGACGTCTCGATGGCAGGCAATCGTGTTTGTTTAAGATGATCAGTAAAATTAAACACTGTCTGTCTGGATCTTCACTAATCCCCCTTGTCTTTACCTTTCTCTGTCACCTTCATTCTCACTTGGCTGTTTTTTCTTTGCATCTGTATTTACCTTTGTACTTAACTCTCAATCAACTTCATAACCTCTGGCCCTTGTACTCTCCTTTCTGGCTTTTTCTTCTAGAAGTCTTCCTATGTTTCTTGTTTTTAAGCTTTTTCTTTAAATGCTCCAAAACTGTTTTTACATGATCCACTCTTCTCTCCCTGTAGTGCTGATGAGAGGTTTGATGCTACGTTCCATACTAACGTGCTGGTAAATGCCTCAGGATCCTGCCAGTACATCCCACCAGGTGAGACATTCAAGATGTTCTCTCTCTCTCTCTCTGTCACATTTCACTAATGACCCACTTTCAATCTCAATTTGTCAACTAAATCTTATCACTGTATTACCATTATTTACAGTTGCTCTTATAGTATCCTCACCATCATTAGCATCTGTTCACATCAAAACTGTTAAGATTGACATGATAGTTTTTAGAAACATCAATTGATCATTATCCTCTACCTCACTGTTACTGGCAGAAACTTCCACTTCTCCCATGGTTTTGGTGATTTACAGGTGTAAAGACGTCTAGGTTTCAAGGTTAAAACCTGGCAAAATATTGAGGAAAAGTGTTTTTTAGACACCAAATATTCATATAACCATTGTTTCAACAGCATTTTACTACATTTCAATGTGTCTTTTATAGGGCTGTCAATCGATTAAAATATTTAATCGTGATTAATTGCATGATTGTCCATAGTTAATTGCGATTAATCGCAAGTTAATCGCACATTTTTTATCTGTTCAAAAGGTACCTTAAAGGGAGATTTGTCAAGTATTTAATACTCTTATCAACATGGGAGTGGGCAAATATGCTGCTTTATGCAAATGTATGTATATATTTGTTATTAGAAATCAATTAACAACCCAAAACAATGACAAATATTGTCCAGAAACACTCACAGGTACTGCATTTAGCATAAAAAATATGCTCAAATCATAACATGGCAAACTGCAGCCCAACAGGCAACAACAGCTGTCAGTTTGTCAGTGTGCTGACTTGACTACGACTTGCCCCAAACTGCATGTGATTATCATAAATTGGGCATGTCTGTAAAGGAGAGACTCGTGGGTACCCATAGAACCCATTTTCATTCGCATATCTTGAGATCAGAGGTCAAGGGACCCCTTTGAAAATGGCCATGCCAGTTTTTCCTCACCAAAATTTAGCGCAAGTTTAGAGTGTTATTTATCCTCCTTCGCGACAAGCTAGCATGACATTGACATTGGTACCAATGGATCCCTTAGGTTTTCTAGTTCAATATGATACCAGTATCTCCAGAGCTACAACCTAAAAATCGCAACTTGCGCCAATGCGTTAAAGAAAATAGTGGCGTTAATACAAATTTGCATTATCGTGTTAACTTTGACCTTCGTCTTTTATTGTAGGATCTGCCACAAGTTGAACACTATTGAAACAACAGTTATGTGTGACCTATACATGTAAATGTATGTGATAACTGTCCTCAGGTAATATCAGGTATTATTTGTATTGTAATGATTGTCAAATCTATCTATCCATCTATCTGTCTACATCTACACACTTTCACTTTTCACCAAATTTAGCCTTATATTTTTATACCCAAAAATCACCAAAGTATTCTGATTACTCAGATTACTTTTTTTTGTTAATTATTAATTAATTAATGTTTACTTTTTCTCTTCATTTAATCAGTTGTAACAACTAGTGACTCTTTTTTTTCCCTTTAAAATTATCATTTTTTTAGTTACTGAAAACTAAAATAGAGGGTATTTTGGTGTATGATTTGACATTAAATGGCATTGAAGTGTGTCTAGATCAATAGAACTTACACTTACCTCAGGACTTTTACAGAAATTTGATGTATCCCTCTGTGATGCATCAGAAACACTTTGAGGGTTGTTGGCACGTTTTCCTCGAGCTAGCTTTCGTCCAGAATCTGAGACAAGAAATAGTGAAATGACTCAGGGAAATATTGAAAAGCAGTAGATACTTTAGATTTTAAACATATTAAGCAAAGCACATACCGAACTAAAGTAAGTGTTAAGTGCCAAAAGTAACCTTCCCCAACACTTCTCCAGGCATCCTGAAGAGTACCTGCTACATCGACGTGCGGTGGTTCCCATTCGATGTGCAGAAGTGTGACCTCAAGTTTGGCTCCTGGACCCACAACGGCTGGCTGCTGGACCTCCAGATGATGGACGTGGACATCTCCACCTATATACCCAACGGGGAGTGGGATCTTGTAGGTAAGAAGAGAAACAGACAGGCACACTAAGACACATTCTGATGCATACCACCAGAAAAAATAAATAAATAAATAAGAGGAAATCAGAGACATGACTCTCCAACAGTTTCTGTCTGGTTATAACCAAACATATTTCAGCCCAGTCACACAGCAGTTCATGAAATAGTCACAAAATTTAATGGATTGATTCATGTACATAGACACGAATTTCCCTTTTTTTTCCCGTGATGGTCAGCATGGAATCATTTCGTATGTTATCCACGTAATTGTGAACTGGGAAGTATAAAGAGCGGCACACACCGCATAAGGAGGAGGTCGGGATAGATGGGTGGGTCAAAAAACAGCCCAGGAGGATAGTATTCGTGTCCCGGGTGAAACCAGGAGTCAAAGTTGACTTATTTGTCACGTAACTTCCGAGTGTTTAGCTGTAAAATGAGAAAGTTTGCTCCGGCTGGTGGGTGGTGCTTGGTATTTCCTCAACTGATCTCAACATGGCTGCCGGGTCACAAACTTTCTAATTTTACAGCTGAACAGTACACTACAAGATATTACTGTAAACATTTTATGCGAGAAATAGGTAATACAGTAACAGAATATTGATTCATATTTGATCAGCGCTGCCTAGTTTACTTTCCAGCTCGGCTCTGATTGGTTGTATCCCTACAGACACAGAGGCACATGATTTTTTTTCAGATTACCTGTCTCATGCACTACTGTCAGGATATAGTGACCGTTTCATAAAAATAACTTTTTTTAATCAATTCTACCCACTGCTGCTTTAATCAGTGAGCTTCGAAGTGATGGTAGGCAGATTTGGTTACCTTTGGACAGAGCCAGGCTAGCTGTTTCCCCCCGTACCCAGTTTTTATGCTAATCTTAGCCGACTGTCTCCTGACTCCAGCTTCATATTTACCGCACAGACGCACAGTTGTATCGATCCTATCATCTATTTCTGCAAGGGAGCGAATACAAGCTTTACAAAACCTGGATTTTCCTCCATCTTCGGCAGCCCAATTTTTTTCTCATTTGTGTCCATTAACTTGTTTCTTTCTTTGTCTGAGTTTCTCTAACTCTGTCCACCCTACCTCTCAGGTTTGTTTGTCTCTGTGTGATAATGAAGCGTACCGATTCCTTATCTTTCTTCCCCTCCCATGAGGAAATGAAAAGCTCACATTATCTCTAACTCAAGTTTCGGTGTTAATCAGAGGCCAACAGAATAATCCACATTCACACTCACACAAACATACTTAAACACAAAGTGTACCCAGCTGGCTGGGGGAATGGAGGGGAGGTGGGGGAATGGGGGGGGTGGCATGGGTGTGTGTGGTGACAGCTGGCCCAGGGATGGTTCACTTAATTCAGGCACAGCCAGGCGGCAAGCTGGCCAAGAACACACACTGTCCTGGTGCCTCAGAACATTCCCATGCCGGCGTATACACACACACACACACACACACACACACACACACACACACACACACACACACACACACACAGGATGTGGTGGATGCATCTGCAGGTCTGCAATCCATCAAATTAATAGATGTCTAAGAAAGGCCATTTCTCTTCAACGTTCAATTGACGCCGTTCAAATGAAATGAAATTGAATCTGTGCAATTAATTCAAATTCAGGTTACACACACACACACACACACACACTGGGCTAAAATCAAGTTTTTTTTAGTGACAGCTCACCCCCAAATGTGTTGTGTATTTTGAATATGTTGCTGATTGCATTGTACCAGGTCTCCATTCAGAATCACTAAACACTTAAAGGTGTGAATGGTTGATACAGCTGTAAAATGATGCTCGAGTACTCAACACAGATTTTGGACTGTGAGCTACAAGTGACTCTCCCTCCCTCTCTCACACAGACACACACAGTTTCCAGATTGTTCATTTTTAATCAAGGAGAAAAGATACCTGTAGAGTCCACTTTGAAATAATTGTGCGTATGAAATCCATCAGTCTCGCTTACTAATCATCTTCCAACACAACGGCTCTCATACACACAAATGCACACGAATGTTTTTGGACTAATTTGACTCTGACCAGAGCAAGGTGACATTGTTTTCTGTTGATCTGATGGAGAGGGCAGATTAGTCGCGTAAATGTGAATATGCCAACAAGATGGATGAGGCACCGGCGATTAAGCATTAGGATTAATAAATGATTTAGGATTGTTTTTAGAGGGTTAAGGCTGGCCCACACTTAAAAATTTTCCAGATCTTAAAAGATTTTGAAAAAGCGAGAGACCCCACGTTATGTTAAATTTAACAGTTTTGTTCCTATAGTGCAGTGGTGAGCAACGATTTGGCCAAAACAGCACACCACACACTACAGGCAGAAACATGGCTGTGCTATGGGCTCACCAGTTTCACCCATAGTGGCCAACATGGAAGAGGTGGAAAACAGAGCCCTGAACTCCTTCAGGGGAACAACACCGAGGCACTGGTTCAGATATGTGGATGACACCCGGGTCGCCATCAAAACGCAGGAAGTAGAAGCGTTCACAGAACATATTAACTCTGTGGACAGCAACATCAAGTTCACACAGGAGGACGTCAAAAACAACAGCTTGGCCTTCCTGGACTGCGAAGTTCATTTTGAGGAACAGAGGAGCCTCCACAGAGGAGTTTACAGGAAACCCACACACACGGACCAATACTTACTCTTCGACTCCCACCATCCACTGGAACACAAGCTTGGGGTTATCAGAACCATACAGACAACATACCAACAAGTGCACAGGCATCAAGAAAAGGAGCGAAAACACCTGAAAAGTTCACTTAAAACTTGTGGATACCCAAACTGGACCTTTGTGAAAACAGCCACAAAATCCAGAAAGAAGAAGAAAAGGAGGGCAGACGCAACAACATTGTCATCCCCTACGTGTCTGGAGTGTCTGAGAAACTCAGGAGGATTTTTAACAAACACTGCATCCTTGTGTATTTCAAGCCCAGCAACACCCTCAGACAGAAACTGGTCCACCCTAAGGACCGCACACACAAACACAAGCAAAGTAACCTGGTGTATGCAGTCCAATGCAGTGAGTAGTGCACGGATTCTTACATTGGTGAAACCAAACAACCACTAAACAGACGGATGGCTCAACACAGACAGGCCAACTCCACAGGTTTAGACTCAGCAGTCTATCTACACCTGAAGGACAAGGGACACTCTTTTGAGGACACTAGCGTGCAGGTAGGAGAGGTGGTTTGAAAGAGGAGTGAAAGAGGCCATCTATGCCAAAGTAGAGAAGCCATCACTCAACAGAGGAGGAGGCCTAAGGCATCACCTACCTTCCACCTACAATGCTGTCCTGGCATCCCTGCCCAGGAGATTAAACAACCATTCACACCTGACCTCACTGGACAGTCATTCACACCTGGCATCAACTGACTCTAATGACTCAAATGATCCATGTGGCAGTCATTAACACTAGCCATCAGCTGACTCTAACGACCCATAACTACAGTCATCACACCTATAGGAGCACCAATGTACTGAGTGGTTTCTATCATCCTGCTAACGACCCCACAGAGGTTAAATTCGTGGGTTCCCCACCATTCAGCCAGAACTGAAGAAGCTTCTTGGATGAGAAGTGAAACGTCTTCAAGAATCTAAACTAAGTCCAGTTGCTGCTGATTTAACCCTTACTCGCACACACTAACAGATTCCATTCATGAAAAACAAGTCCCGACTAAAAAAAAAAGAAAATCTCTCTGAATTAAACGTGAACAAACATGGCGGACGACGGGCAGGGAGAATTAGCGATGTTAATTTTTGCACTACTTTTGTACTGAAAATTCATGAAGAAAAAAGAAAAATAATGGATGAAGTCATGGAGACATGTTAGATAAACACTTTACTTGTTTTTGCCACAAATCAACAAGTTGTTCCTCCATTCCTGAGGTCCATCTTACTACTACTTACTTTGCGCTTTGCGGAACACATTATTTATGACTCAAAACACTTGCGACCTCTGTGTGTCTGTTTGATTTTAGACCAGTTTTTCAGCGACAAGCTGCTTTCCACATGGTTACCAAGAAAATACATTAATGATAAAATCCTAATCTTTCTAAAATCACAACATCTGCTATGTCTGTGCTTGGTTAAAGTCTGGACCGTCACGCAGAGAAACTGTAGATTTAGTGGCATCTTTGAGTGATTTGGGAGAAAAATCCATAACTTACTATCCTGTAGCTATATGCTGAGACGAAAAGGAGATAAATAAAGGGGAGCATTTATCATATGGTTTTCTCTCTGACTCCGTTCAAACCACTGACCTTCTGACCACAAATCTACCCTTTCAATCATATTTGAAGGTACCAATAAAAACATTTATTAATAATGATTAACTGTTTCTCTCTGCCAAGCACTCAATCAGTAGCCACAGCTGCACAGTAAAAGCTTATTTAACAAGGTCTCATTCAGCCAAGCAGAGCTGAGAGCTGAACCTTTATTTTATAGTTCGGTGTGTTTGACCCACCTCTTTGTGTCTCCCCCAGGTGTGCCTGCGAAGCGTAATGAGCTGTACTACGACTGCTGTAAGGAGCCCTACCCCGATGTGACGTTCACAGTCACCATGCGACGCAGGACACTTTACTACGGCCTCAACCTGCTCATCCCCTGCGTGCTCATCTCTGGTCTGGCCCTGCTGGTCTTCCTGCTCCCTGCTGACTCCGGAGAGAAGATCTCACTCGGTACAGGGCACACACACACACACACACACACACACTGCATACACACACATTCTCTCATATTGACACAGAGGGACAATGATTCATGATTATAATCATACATGCAGACAAAAAATGTATTTTTCAACCCCCGCCTTGGACATCTCAGCCCACCAGATCCCGACGCTATTGCTTACCCATTTATTTCTCATTTCTCTATGCTAATGCTGACATTCTGGCTGTGGAATAGCATTTGTGTTGGATTTAACTCATTAGCAGATGAATAAGAGCTGCATTATGAACACAGCAAAGATAATCACCTGGACCCAAAAATGTCAGCTTGTTTCAAAATGCCATTCAGTGAGACAGGGTCAGAGTAAATATACAACTGTAAGTGATCCCTCGAGGGTAGAATAGAGAGTGAATATTCCAAAATAAATCCACAGCTGTTTTCACCTATTTTGAAGCGACTAAGCTACGTTTATTTTGAGTACTCTCAAGTCAGCATTTAAGAGAAGTCGAGACTGTGATGAAACGATGTATCCTCTGTGCTTCTGCTCTACTGTCTTCCTCCAGGCATCACAGTGCTGCTGTCTCTAACAGTGTTCATGTTACTGGTAGCAGAGATCATGCCTGCCACTTCAGACTCTGTTCCTCTGATTGGTAAGACACTTTTATGCTCTAATTATTGCTCATTTTAATGATTTCTTGGACTTTTAAAGTGATGAAAAAGAATAATAATTAGGGCTGTCAATTGATTAAAATATTTAATCGCGATTAATCGCATGATTGTCCATAGTTAATCACTATTAATCACAAACTAATCACACATTTTTTAGCTGTTCAAAATGTACCTTAAAGGGACATTTTTCAAGGGTTTAATACTCAAATATGCTGCTTTATGCAAATGTATGTATATATTTATTATTGGAAATCAATTAACAACACAAAACAATGACAAATATTGTCCAGAAACCCTCACAGGTACTGCATTTAGCATAAAAAATATGCTCAAATCATAACATGGCAATCTCAAGCCCAACAGGCAACAACAGCTGTCAGTGTGTCAGTGTGCTGAATTGACTATGACTTGCCCCAAACTGCATGTGATTATCATAAAGTTGGCATGTCTGTAAAGGGGAGACTCTTGGGTACCCATAGAACCTATTTTAATTCACATATCTTGAGGTCAGAGGTCAAGGGACCCCTTTGAAAATGGCCATGCCAGTTTGTCATTGTTTTGTGTTGTGTTGTTAATGGATTTCCAATAATAAATATATACATACATTTGCATAAAGCAAGCATATTTGCCAACTCCCATGTTCACAAGAGTATTAAATACTTGATAAATCTCCCTTTAAGGTACAACAGATAAAAACTGTGCGATCAATTTGCAATTAATCACGATTAACTATGGACAATCATGTGATTAATCACGATTAAATATTTTAATCCATAGACAGACCTTGTAGAAATGTGAATGTCCCTCTCTAGAGCCAGTGTTTTGTTGTCCCTTCTGGGCTACTGTAGAAACATGGCAGAGCAACATGGCGGACTCTGTGAAGAGGACCCACTACCTATGTAGATAAAAAGGGCTCATACTAAGATAACAAAATCACGATTCTTAGTTTCAGGTGATTATACAACATAGTTATGAATAATTTTATATTCCATTTCTGCCAATAAATCACCCTAAATCATACACATTGCTCCTTTAACTTGTCAACTTTTCTTTTTTTTTTACCTTCATACGGAGCCAGGCTAGTTGTTTCCCCATTTCCAGTCTTTATGCTAAGCTAAACTCCTGGCTCTAACTTCATATTGAAAGCACAGCTGGAGACAGAAAGGGAAGCAAATTTTCGCCTCAGGTCATTCTAGCGAATTTGACCGTTTTCTGGGTTTGTGCAGTCCGTGTCGATTTGCCCCAAAACAGCTTATGTATCGTACAAACATTAGCTGTAAGATAGCAAGAAACAGACACGCCGACAGAATGTGTGGGAGTGTATCTGTGTGTGTGTGTTCAACTCACCAGAGACTCCCGATCTTTCTGTTAATGCCCTCCAGCCTCTTTCCTTTTCCCTCTCGTCTGTGTAAGTCTATGAAATGTTAAGCCCCCAAAATGTTGAAAGGTTCTTTTAAAGGCAGGGATAGTAAAGATTATAGAAACATCTTTTATTAGTTTGTGGGTTGAAATTCCCATTACATCCTGACAGCAATCAATAAATCAAATGCTCTGACAAAAAAAAAAAAGAAAAAATGATGGCATCTGTGGCTGTCGCAGGACTGTAATTAACCCGTCCAATCATTTGATTCGGCCAGAATGTAATGATTGGACGAGCTGCCTGCCTGCATGCACTCTGCCCGTACACTCATTGTGCGTCACGGAGTCTTATACAGCCTGCTAGCTTGACAGCTGTGAGTACTAACAATAGCCATGTTATTTTATAATATAATATGTTTATGTTCATAATGAACATGCTGGCAAGAAAATTCTACATGTGTTCAGATCATGTCAAGATAAGTCTCTTTAGAGCCTATGCACTCCCCTCTATACTGCCCCCCGTGGGCCAAGTTTAAAAAGGCGAGCATGCATAAGCTTCAGGTTGCTTTCAATGACTGCATGCGGATATTACTTAAAAAAAACCAGGTGGTGTATTGCAAGTGACCTGTTCTGTAACGCAGGAGTCAACACGTTCCAGTCTCTATTGAGAAATCTGATGTACAAATTTATATGTTGGCTTAATGATTCTCAGAACGCCATTATCATGCTACTGTCAAATCCTAGTTTTAGTGTTTTGCGATACCAGTCACCCTGTGGAAACATTGGTATAACTGTCTTTCATAAAAAGTGTCAGTTTCTATTTTAATGTATGTGTTGTATGCTTTTATTAATGGACTTCGAGTCTGTCAATATAGATGAACTGAACTTATAATGGTAATTTTGGTGGAGTAGCTTTGGAGGGAGGGCTCAAGTGACGGACTGTCAGTATTGCTGACTTGGCAACGTTCTCACTAGATTAAGGGACTTTTGGAGCTGCTAACTACTTTCATTGGAAAAGAGTTGGCAACCCTGGGCTCGTTTTTTCGGCTGGACAGGCTACCGAGTGCTACAGCATGCAGCATGGTTGGTGGGTCAGTGTGGAGACTTTTCCTCATCAACTATAGATTAGGTGTCAAAAAACAGCCGAATGACTTACTGACGCGATATTCCCACCTCATATTCACCGCAGGGCAGCCTGTAGCGGCTGGACGTGGGAGGATGCTGATACAGGAAGTGAAGATTATTCTCACAGTAGAAGACCAACAGAGTTGCATTGAACATACTGATACAGACCAGAGGAGGGGAGGGGAGGGGAGGCTGCAGACAGAGATGCTGCTCGGTGTCATTTGGCAGCTCAGTGATGTAAAACGAAGCCATTAGCAAACTCACCTTTATTGGATTAGACATATTAACACATTGCAGGCGGAGCAGAACTGATGGATTGAAGACATATATGAATAAAATACTCCTCAATGTTCACTCTATGTTTTCATGCAGCTCCAATTATACTTTAACATGGAAATGTATGCTGAAAAATTTGATTGGTCGCTGAAATCACAGCTGGATCAAAATTAAATTACTTCTTTTTTTATGGGGGAGTATATCTTATGTTTGTGTGTATTAAGGTGTGTGTGTGGACGGGGTCGCGTGCTTGTCTACATGCATATGTCATGCATGTTCATGTTTCTGTGACTTCAAATGCCCACAAGCTTGTGTATGTGTTTTGGTTGGTTTGTACATTAGGAAGTAAAATGTTAGTCATCCTCCCACCGGCCCCCTGTGGTGGTACAACCTCAGGTTTGTTGACAGGGGTAAACTCCCCACTGACTAACCAACCGACGGACTGACATGGCAACAGTCCTGCCAAAGCCTCTCATGTTTCTTCTTGTGCTGTATGTAGATATGTGAGCTTTTCATTCACAGTTATTAATTGTTCTCTAATCCAAATGGAAATTGCTGTGCTATACTTATGTGCTCTTCTCCTCTCGCAGCTCAGTACTTTGCTAGCACCATGATGATTGTGGGCTTGTCTGTGGTGGTAACAGTCCTGGTACTACAGTTCCACCACCATGACCCCCATGGAGGGAAGATGCCTAAATGGGTAGGTTAACAATAACTTTCAAACCCAACAATTAATCATGAGCTAATTTTGCTTTCCATAGGCAGTGCATTATTTTCAAATAACCACGCAACTTATTCATATCGGTACATTCGACTACTCATCTAGGCTGTTGCTAGGCTATGGCTCCCATTTGTTGGCGTAATACAGTGACATTTATTCAAAGGTTGAATCAACAAGAGCATTTTTTTTTAGTATGAATTAAAAGCATTTTATGTTAACTGTTTGTAAGAGGCCATCATAAGCAGGACTGTCTACTAAGTACAGTTATTTTGTGATGACCGTGCAGTTATATACGTATACAGTTTTATTTTTAAGGTTTTATTTTATTTTAAGGTTGAGAAAGGTCTCGATTAAATGTGGGTTTCCACCAAAGTATGGATCGAAAACACAAAAGTAATTCAACATTAGCAAGATTATTCACTTTGAACCATATACTGTAGTTATTAAATAATACTGCATTCTGTGGGAGGGAAACCTATGACGGCGTATTACTAAGGCTGTTGTAGGTAAAAAAAGTAATAATTACGAGCTGGGGGAGGGGGGTAATATTCGGAGAAAAAAACTCAGAATTTCAGAGATTAAAGCTGCAGTATGCGAGATCGGCGCAAATATGATTTAAAAAAGTTATTTTTAGAAAACGGCCGCTATATCGTGACAGTAGTACATGAAACAGGTAACCTGAAAAAAAGTATGTTCCTCTGTGTCCTACTGTGTCCTCCGGTGCTCCTAACGGCATCTGAAAGATTTCTCTTACCGGAGGAAAACTAGGTCCGCTGCCCAGCTGCCGTCTATGAGAGCCGGCTGTCAATCACTCGCGAACTCCGACCAAACGGTCAAACTAGGCAGCGCTGATCAAATATGAATCAATATTATGTTACTGTAAAGCCTATTTCTCGCCTCAAATGTTTTCAGAATGATCTTGTAGTGTACTGTTTAGCTGTAAAATGAGAAAGTTTGTGATGCGGCCTCCATTGTAAAATCCGTTGAAGGAAGCCAAGTTCTGGTCACATGACCGGAGCACAGCCAATAGGAACGCTCTCTCTCTCTGAAGTGACCTGTGATTGATCAAAATCTGCTCTCACGGGCTAGATTTTTCTAAAGCCTGAAAACAGAGCCATGATGAGGAGCAGAAGTCTAGTTATCTCTCAGAACACTTGAATTACAATATGCTGAAAGGTTATTATGGAATTTTTGCCAAATTATGCCAAAAAATTGTTGCCTACTGCCACTTTAAAGTAATAAATTTACAAGAAAATTTGGATATGCCAAATTTCAGAGAAAAAAAATCCTAAATTTACGAGAAAAAAACTTGAGTGCGAAACCATGGTGATGCCAGCCACCATCTGAATTTCGTTGCTTCTAGTATTATTATGGGAAGCATGGCCTCTGAACGAGGTGAAGGTCCTGAAGGATACATATACATATTTTCTGTTAGGTTCTTTCTGTGTTCTTTTATGAACATAAGTAAATACTAATATTGTTGAAGTTACAGGAAAGTTTAGAACAACTTCTATCTTACACAGAGGTGTGTGTCTTTTATTTCAGCACATGTAACTAGACCTTTTTTTTTTACGACTTTAAAATCCGCAAATTTGTGGGTTTTTTCTGTAAATTTGCCACTTTAAACTCAGAGAATATCCAAGTTTTTTTTCAGATATTACTCCCCTCATACATGATTATTCTATAAGCCCATGGCACATTGTAGGTGCATGATCCCCTACAAAAACCATAGCAAATGTCACACTGGCAGAAGTACGATTGGGGAGTAAAAGTTCTATTTTTCTCTGTATTTCTATCTCTTTGCCTTTCTTTCTATTTTTCATAGTTACCATGCATATTTTGGTCTATGACTCACCAATCTCATCTCTTCATCCAGGTCCGAGTCGTCCTACTCAACTGGTGCGCTTGGTTTCTCCGCATGAAGAAACCTGGAGAGGAAAACAAAACAGCTGTGAGCTCCAGTAGCCTCCCAAACTACAAGTACTCCCAGCCTCCTCCTCACCATACCAGCACCAGCAGCATTCAGATGAGCACCATACCAGGGCAGGCGTCCAACCAGTCAACCACCACCAACGGGAACATGAACCTGTACTTTGGCTACCACTCGATGGGCACAGACAACCCTGCTTTCCCACCGAGCACTGATTCGGGTGTGGTGGTGTGCGGCGGCGGAGGAGGCGGCCACCCTAACGGCTCCTCCCCGCATGACATCGGCTCAGAGCAGACGCGGACTTTGCTACTGGAGCAGGTTCCGGAAATTTCCCGGATCCTGGAGGAAGTGCAGTACATAGCCAGGCGCTTCCGACAGCAGGACGAGGGAGAGGCGATCTGCAGCGAGTGGAAATTTGCAGCGGCTGTGGTGGATCGGTTATGCCTGGTGGCTTTCTCGCTCTTCTCCATCATCTGCACCTTCACCATCCTCATGTCAGCTCCCAATTTCATTGAGGCTGTGTCCAAAGACTTCACATAAGGCTGATCTCCCCTCGCTCTGAGAGGAAAAAGAGAGGCAAAGCTAACTTTAAAAATCCTGACACGATTAGAACAAGCCTCCCTGCTACAACTATGTGAAGCCTCACAGTTATTTTAAAAGTGTTGTTACAAGACACAGGAAGCAAACCTTTCCCTCTATCTTTACATATTTGTCAGTAGTATATGGTTGTTTGGAGATGATGTGATGTTTTCCGTTCAAGGTGGCTCTCCTCGCTATAGCACCGTACTCACAGTATGCCATGTAGGAGGTCGAGGCTACATGCAGTAGTTAATGATGTAGAAACTCACACTAATGCACTTTTCATCTGTATCCCTGCTGCACCACATCATTTACCTGCCACCACCTGGGCTTCTCCTCTCATGAGAATATATTGTTAAAACTCCTTCCCTTCCAGCTCTTTCTTTTCTGCTACCTTTTTCCACTTCCTATCCCAACTGTAGCGCTTCTCATCTTCTACAAATGTCTTAATGTCTTCAACAGTTCAGTCAATAGAGTTCAATAAACAGTTTTAGGGATAGCCTTTTCAGGCCTGTATTCTAGTAATGCTATTTTTGTTTGTATTTTGTAAATACATCTACATCTTACTTTACAGTATGTGGTGAAGCTGAGATGAAATCTTTTTTATTACAGTAAGTTGGTTAATTTACTGAGAGCTACTGACGTGTTAACTCACAGCACTGAACATCTCACTTCCTTTGTAAACGAGGTCAGCAACTAATGATTTTAATTGTAGATTAAAGGACCAGTGTGTAACAATTAGGGGGATCTATTGGCAGAAATGGAATATCATATTATTAATTATGTTTTCTTTAGTGTATAATCACCTGATAATAAGAATCGTTGTGTTTTCGTTACCTTAGAATGAGCCGTTTATATCTACATAGGGAGCGGGTCCTCTTCGCGGAGTCTGCCATGTTGGACTGCCATGTTGCTACAGCAGCCCAGAACGAACAAACCAAACACTGTTAACTTTTTCTGCTTGGGCCGGAGTCGATAACGTTACTTGCTCCCGTCACCGCCGCTCTCTCTCTCTTGCTTCACCACTCACTTCCCACGTACACACACACACCCTACACACTGGCTCTGCTCCAAATGGCTCTAGAGAGCGCCATTCACGTTTTTGCATCGGCCACTGTAGCTCTCCAACATGCTTGGCACACAGGACAGGCTTCAGTTGGTTGCAATCTCCTGAACTCACCGCTAGATACCGCCAGATCCTACACACAGTGGACCTCCTTTTTTATATAAAATGTCAGAAAAAAGTGAAAATTTCCCATTATACTTTCCCAGAGCCCATGATTGCATATTCAGGTTGCTTGTTTTATCCAACCATCAGTTCAAAACTCAAAGATATTCAATTTACTATCAATATGACAAAGAAAATATAATTTTGTCACATCGGAGGAGCTTGAAACAGCAAATGTTTGGCATTTTTGCTTGAAAAAATTACTAAAACGGTTCATTAATAATCAAAATAGTTGCAGATTAACTTTCTCCTGAACGACTAATCCAATTATTGACAAGTCGTTTCAGCTTAAACATCTCCATCTTCTCTCTCTCTTTTTCACTCATGTATGTATTGGATTGGTCCTTACTCACCTCTTTCTTTCCTTTCAGGTCACCCTCATTATCTCCTTGTTCTTCCCTTTTTACCACCAATCTTCTCATTTCCTTCTTGTATAGCTTATACCCAGGTTCTATATCCATAAATGTGAACAGATAAAGTGTTACCATTGCCAGTAAACGTCATACTTAACTGTAACATCAGAGACGTTTACAGTTTTGCTCTTTTATTAAAGCGTGAAGTAATTTCATAAGGGATCCCCCAACATTTCTCCTGGCCTCCATCCCTTATGCTAAAATATATATATTTAGTTAGCATATGATACACTCTGGCTATTTGTAAATCACTCACATTAATTCGCAATGTATTATTATTTTGAGTGTAATTCAATGTTTATCTGGCTTGTCTGCTAGTTGCACAATGTGTTGCTGTATTTGGAGAAAAACTCACAATGCAGAAAGAAGATCAACAGCAGTGATTGAGAGACAATATTTGTTCTTCTGATGGATTTTTAAACGGGTTCTGAAGGTACATCACCCCGGCAGAGATGCATTTGGTACTAATCTTTTGTAGTGCTGAGTGCTTTGTGTTTTTACTCTCTAATACTCAGCGAAAGGCAAACACATGCTTCTCTAATCTCTAGCAACAACATGCGACAAGGATTATTGGTTGACCTTACGTAACAGATTTGTGTTAAACCTTCTCGCCACCCGAGCATTCCCTCTGATCCTCAGTGGTACAATACACGCGTGGATTCCCACTTTTACTCACACAACTGAACTCAGACTTCTCCAACTCGGCCATTTAAGTCGAGTTTTAGGAAGAACCGAGGGAGAACGAAAACAACAAAATACAATACACTGTGACCGCTGCAGAATGGAATTCATGCTGTTTCAGTTAATCAATGGGCCGAGTGCAGACAAATAGCTGCCCCCCACTGACTACCTTTCATGTCACTCTATGACTGTAAAGCGTCTAAATTCCATATCCACTTATAATGAACAGGATAAAGGTGAAGGCTGAAATGTACATGCAGTACTTTGCAGTAGGCCTACTCTCTGTGTTCCTTCATTTTGATCCAGTTTTGCAGATTTAATCAGGATTCAATAATCTTTACACCGCTTTTTATGTCTAGCCAGGAATGTGATATTTATTTGGTTTAAACATTTAAAATATGTCAGTTTATTAAAAAAAGTAATGTAATGGTATTACAGATACCCTTGTTGTAATGTTAAAGGAATAGCTCAACGTTTTGGGTTTCTTATCGAGAGTTAAGGCCATGACACACCAAGCCGACGGTCGGCCGTCGGACAGTTTGTGGCCGTTGGCGAGCATCCGTCAGAGTAGTTTTTGCCATGTGTCCCATATCGTCGGTTCTAGTGTGCCCGGGTCGGAGACTTTTCAGCCGATTCAGCATGTTGAATCGATGGCGGCGCCCGTTGGTGAAAGAAATCACTCTGATTGGCTGTTCAGATTAAGCGAATCAGTGCACGAGAAGAGAAACGGAAGTGAGGAAAGCAAGCAAACAAGTAAAGTCAAGAGGGCAAACACAGAAGGCTCTTCCCATTTTTCATCTTCATCTCATCTGATTATTCCAATACACGGATATTTTCACAACCACATGGCCGTCTGGAACGAAGCTAAGTGGTGAGTGAGAGTGGTGTGAAAATGGTCGCCAAACGCCACTTTGTTTCATGAACGTATCATTACAACGGCTTGTATATCTGCAGTTCCTCGGTCTTCCGGTTTCCCTTTTTGAATGATGAATACAGACTACCGCGACCTGCTGGTGTGGAGAGTTATTTCCTCTCACGCAGGCGCAGAACGTCCGTGCTAACTGGCCGTCGGCTGTAGTTTTTGCAATATGTTCAAATGCAACTTGTCGGCCAAGACAAAGGCGACAGGAGGCGACGCAACATTCGGCCATCGCCGCTGGTTCTTTGATGTCAGCTTGGTGTGACTGGGCCTTTAGATGAAGAGGTGATTGATTGACTCTCATGTCTGAATGACAAATATGAAGCTATAGCCAGTAGCTGGTCAGTTTAGCTAAGCACAAAGACTGGAAACGGGGAGTTAAATGAGAAGATCGATACATTCTCACAGTCGAGAGTGGTCAATCAATCTTCTTGTCTTACTCCTGGCAAGAAAGTGAATTCAGAATGTTGGACTATTCCTCTAATATTGGTCCATTTGTCATTTGCACATTGTGTAGATTGTAAGTTGCAGGGGTTACTGCAGGTGAAGACTGAAAGCTGAGCACTTATGATCTAAGAGAACTGTTTGGTTTTTTTTCTCGGATGGAACCCATGCTGGGTTTGTTATTTTGCAAGTTCAAGTGGACAGAAGTGGGAAGAGGGGTCTTGGTCGCTGTCAGTATGTTACGTAATAGAATAGGAATAATGCATAACCTCGATCGCTGACTCATCTTGGAGAATATGAACAGTGGAGATGCAATGACTCACATGAGACGTGTAATGAGAAGTGTGTTCTACATACATGTGACATGGACTAAATTATGTAGATACATTGTGAGATAACCCGACCCATTTCTATTGTTACTCATGTTGATGTCTCTTCAGCATATGTTTTTCATGTGATAAGCTTTAATGGCACCGAGCGTGTTCAAAGTGTGTCAAATCAAGAACGATGGAAACACAAATGGGATTGTACTGAAAATGTGAAAAGAGAATTAGGTATTCTGGGTACAAGATACTCTGCAATTGACATATCAAAACTATGTTGAAGCTGCAACCACACAACTGGCTCAAATAGCAGTGTTGCAATTGTGAAACTATGTTGACCGATATGGAAAAGTACACTTAAAATGAGGGTGTGACTGTTTGCTTTATGCTATCACAGGCTTTTTTTTTGTTTTGAATCACCAGTGTTGTATTTTGGTCAACTTGAGTGTCTTTTTCTTTGTGGTCTGTGCCTCTCTGCT
Source organism: Sebastolobus alascanus (assembly GCA_916701645.2). NCBI lineage: Eukaryota > Metazoa > Chordata > Actinopteri > Perciformes > Sebastidae > Sebastolobus > Sebastolobus alascanus. Next base: position 1,316,394 of record CAKAOJ020000137.1, on the reverse strand, counting down.
CAGTATGATTCACTCTCCTTTGAAGGATGCACATAAATGCTCACTGTACATGACTATTTTGAGAAAAATAAAGGAGAAATGTGGTAATTACTGGCATTTGAGTGGCTGACATGAAACAGTTTACTAAATAATACATGTATAAATGTTTTCACTTACCAAAGTTGTCAGACCATCCTCATTTCTTTCCTGAAGTGACTGGGTTATGAAAGGGTTGCTGTTGTCGATCTAACTGGACAGACAGTGTAACGGCAGCTTGTCATCTGATGCGCCTGGTTAGTAACAGCACGTGGTTACCATAGTATTGTTCACATACAAAAAAATGTGACGGTTCACAGCTTAAAAAAATAAAACCGACACAAAACAGGAAATTTTAATTTTTCTCACTATAAAATTTCAGATTTAAAGGAATCTAACGGTCGGCAAGAATGAAAATAAGCATATTTCCCATATGTTGAACTACTCCTTTAAATCTGAAATCTCCAAAATGGCCACCATGAAATGACACCGTGAGTGAGATAGAGATCAACTGAGCCCAGTGTCTGTTGGTTAATGAAACCAGGCAGCTCTCTGTTTAGTGCTCTATTTTTTGGGGGATTGATAAACAAGAACTGACACATTTTCCCCATTCCCCAAAACACACATATTGAAAAGGGAACAATTCATTTTATTCTAACTAAATATTTACATCTCATATACACCAATTCAAAACATGCAGGGCTCTCTGTCTTGGGAACAGTATTTCAAAATGGTGTGTGTGTGTTCCAGAATTAATTTGCTTTTCAAGTGTAGTTGTATGTGCACGTGGCCTGATATAGTGGTATTAAAATTGAGTACAACTGAGTAAGACATTTTTAGGCAACCAAAAAGGTTCTAATTAATTTTCATGAACTGAAAATACACTGTGAAAGGGTTAAAGTTCTAAGACTAATCACAAGGTAGCCACGCCCTAAATCATACCCTTCTTTATGGTCTATTTGACTCTAAATGGGACCATGATTTACTAAATGAACATCGTGCTAAGAAGACTTGAAACTAGTGATTGAGACCATAAACTCATGTTTACAACGTTTACTGAGGTAATAAATCAAGTAAGAAGTAGGCTCATTTATTCATAGTCTTCTATACAATCAGACTTCTTTTTGCAACCAGAGGAGTCGCCCCCTGCTGGCTGTTACAAAGAATGCAAGTTTAAGGCACTTCCGCATTGGCTTCACTTCTCAGACCCTGGAGTGGCCCACTGGTGCAGCTCTACTTCTTCGTGAGGGCAGACTGCTGTTACAGTGACTCACTATCACCTCTCAAGATATAAGTATAACAAGACAGGACGGCTGGGGATAGTCGGTAAGCATGCTCATTTCAGTAGATATCTCTGCAACACAATACATAGACGTCTTTGACATAATGTCAACACTGTAACCTCTTCACATGCACGCATCTGGCCATATCTTAAACATTGCACCTTTAAGGACACCTTTCAGACTAATGCTCAACGCTTTTAAGCTTTTCTGCACCCAAAGCTGTTTAATAGGTAACGTGAGCTCAGATTGTGAAAATGTAAGAGCGAACCAGCAAGGCTGGGAAACCTTCCTCATTTCCATGCAGGAATGAATGACTGAGATACTGTAGGCTAAGTCAGGAGGGATCCAATCTCCTTACTGTTATTAGTTAAGACATTTGGTAGCTCTCACACACACACACACACACACACACACACACACACACACGTGCACTATCACCAAATGCTGCTCTGTAGAGTGATGACATGTCCAAATTGGTGAAATCTAATCTCAGGCTTCACTATGTGCAGACAGACAGCTGTTGGTGGCTGGAAATGTACCACACTGTGTCACACCATGCAAACACACACGCGCACACACACACACACACACACACACACACACACACACACACACACACACACACACACACACACACACACACACACACACACCTCCCTGCAGACTGTCCCAGTGCAGTTTCCCTTTTTACGGTCCCAAGATGTAACAGACCACCTGGGTTGTAGGTGTGTGTGTGTGTGTTTGTGTGTGTGTGTGTGTGTGTGTGTGTGTGTGTGTGTGTGTGTGTGTGTGTGTGTGTGTGTGAGTTATGCAATCCTGGTGAATAATGTTTGCTCTGTTTGGTGGCACTGTTGGTGCCAGGTCAGCTGGAACAGATCTCCGCGGACTTTGTGCACTTAGTGAAATGTAAAGACACACACCTGCCCCTACTGTGAGATCTATATTGCCGTTCGCTTTGTAGAATAATTGCCTGCACGCAAACACCCTTCTGGTCTTCAGGTGGGGACTCTAGGTCAGACAGAGCCCGAACAGGTGCGACCTTGTACCTTTGCATGACTGATGTGGAAGGCTTCTGCGCGGTCACAGCCTCGGACACTGTTCAGTCTGACCTGTATATTTAAACTTTTAAAGACTTTAGATCCTTGTTCTGCATACAGAACATGAATGTGTCTCAGAATCATTACATCTAACTAAACCAGGACCCAAATGCCTTTATGTCAAGTCTTGGAACACTAGAATGTTTTGGGATTATTATTATTATCAATCCATGCATACATAATCAAGAAGCCTTTATTTAAAGGGAAAAATAAAGTTTGCCATTTTTTGAAATACGTTTATTCGTGTTCTTGCCAAGACATAGATGAGAAGATTGATACCATGCTCATATCTGTACAATAAATATGAAGGTATAACCAGCAGCTGTTTATCTTAGCCAGCATAGATAATAGAAACAGGGGGAAACAGCTAGCTAGCTCTGTCTGAAGGTAACAAAAATCTGCCTATTAGCACCTTAAAACGTCACTAATTAACATGTAATATCCAGACCTGCAAACTGTCGAGTAGTGAAAAGGGTGACAAGATACAAACTAAAATCAGGTAGGGGGTTCAGGGGCATTCTCCCCCGGAAGAACATTTTAGTGATTTTAATATGCAAATGAAGCCTTTTGGAGTGTTTTAAGATTAGAATAGTTTACAACGAGCAAACAAATCATGCCTTGAGAAACAAATAAGTTTTATTGCATAATAATATCTGTTATATTATTGGGTTTCAATTATTGATGTATTAATGTGTTCATTGCTTTAATGTTGCAGCTGGTAAGTTTAATTTATTTATATATATTTTATATATTACTTTACATACTGCTGGGTAGCTTGTGAATTTCCCCCTGGGGACCAATAAAGCCTTTTTCATATCATTTTTCTATTGATTATATTTTGTATTGTTAATCTGAATCGGCAAAGTAATTAACTACAGGCACGGTCACACATGCAAAATTAACCTTCGCCTCCCATTCACTTCCATTCTGTGCGAGCAAAGGAGTGAAAAATCCCTTTCTTTTCGGATGCGAAGCAAATTCGCATCTTCGCATTTGTGAGGTGTTCAACTTTGGTGAACGTTCAGGCAAATACCGCCTCGGCAGGCAATGGTCACTCTCCTGCATTCGTGCATGTGTGACTGTGCCTTAAAGCTGTCAGATAAATGTAGTGGAGTAAAAAATATAAAGTAGCTGAAAATAGACAGATAAATACTCAAGTAAAGTACAAATAGGCTACCTCAAATTTGCATGGATGGATTATCATGACCACAGGCCCTGGACACAAACACGCCACGGACCCCTACCTACACACACAAATAGTACACGAACACTGCGTGTGCCCTTGCACCCTCTCTCTCTCTCTCACACTCACTCACACATGAGTGACGCAGCGCTCAGTCCTCGTCTCTTGTCTCAGTCCAAAGGTCAAAATTGTTTGAAAAAAGATAGATGTAATCATTTCCAAAATTCAAAACATGTTTTTATCTATCGAAATGTTCTGCTTCAATCCATATTTGTTGGCGTTTAGCCTTTCAAAACCAAAGTTTTATCCGAGGTCAAAAAACTGTTTGCTCTCACGCTTGCCACACACAAAGGGAGGCACGTACTAACGGGGCAGTCTAGTAGCAATCTAACAGCACCATAAATTACATTTATATAACCACAACAATAATACAAAATTCTATTTTCCCCATTTTTTTAGGGTGATGACACCATCCATCGTGCTGGACTATTTCTTGGTCAGGCACTGGAGACTGTGCTCATTGCCTTTATGCTAAGCTAACATGCTGCTGGCTGTAGCTTCATACTGTATTTAGTGTACAGACACGAGAATGGTATTGATTTTCTCATCGGCCAAAAACCTGAAAGTCACTGTTGTGGTGGAACATTTAATGAAATCCATCAGGGTTGAATAACCTAAATGACTGTTGTCAGCATCATTAAACCAAATTACAAATCACTCAAGTGAGAGCACGGTTTACCCACTGTCGATGTGTGTCATTTTCATCATTACAACATTGTCGATTAGTTGTCAAATATTAATTTTAATAGCTGTCCCGAGAGATGGTTTTATCAACTAGGTTTTCTTTATGTCTGAATCTCACTCTGTCATTTCTAATCTCTTCTCCGCCTTTTCTTCCCAGATTTAAAAATAACACCTCCATTTTCCTTTGGACCCATCTGTTTCAAACATCAGCCATGTCCTCCTCCATCTGACTTAATCCACAGGGAAGTGTGTGTATGTGTATGTGTGTGTGTGTGTGTGTGTGTGTGTGTGTGTGTGTGATGATAAAACATTGTTAATCTGGTTTCAGAGTGACTGAGGCATATAATCTCATTTACTCCTTCAATCCTTCCTTTCCCTTGTCATTACGAGTCCTATAACCTAACAGCAGTAGGCCTACAGCACATTCACAGTTATTCATAGTTCATAATCTTGGCTCATAAAAGGATTGATCAGGAGAAAGGAGGTTAATGAAGGAGGTTAGGAGGTCAGTGGATGATGCTGTGGATGAAACAAGAGCTGCAGAAAATCATGCATGCATGTGTGAAGTCATTTGTGCAGTCACTGTGCATGCATTAGTTGACTTGCACAAAATTAAAACTGAAATGAATTAAACTGGATCACTGTGCTTTCCCAATGCAACAAAAACAACTATTTTTAGTGCAGAATCTTACTTGCAGCAAGTAATATCTGTCTGTTTTTGTATGAAGGTGAGATTAATAAATAGAAAGGTTTCACCTCTGAACTGACATGTCCTGTTGATGCCCCCACAAAGCCAGACAACTCATCACCATTTACAGCTTTAGAGAAGCCTTTGCATCACATGTACATGTGGCACCTCTGCTACACATCCAAACCCTGCACAAAAAACAGAAAGATTAAGTTAGTGTAATAACCAAAGTGCACAGTAGTCTGTACATGTGGGACAGTGAAGGACAGACGAACAGGTAGTGGGGAAAGTGAGAGTGAACGGGAAATCAGGTAGAACCTCAGAACAAAGTTGGTCAATCATTGGTCAAACTATTTTAGCTTTATGATGTCTACATCATATTTAACCATATTATTTAACTATTATCACTGTATTAGAATTTTTATAGTGTGCATACATGATACACTATTTTTTTTGCTTTGCTCCGTTTTTTACAAGTTTCAGTTTGCACAACTCATAATGCAAAGAGACAAAATAACTTGCTAAAAACCGGTGTAAATAAAAAAAATTCCCAATGCCAGATCATGATCCGCCACCAAAATCTACTGGATTGTTCATTGTGCCACACCCCACCCCTCCAAAATTTTTTATTCAAATCCATCACAGACTTTTGGAGTTATCATCCAAACGGACAAACCAACAATAAGGTAATTATGCTTTCCTTACATGCAAAGTGCTAAACACTAAAGCACATGCTCATGCTACAGCCAACCCATAGCTCAAGCTTAAATTGTAAATTTAATTTATAAATTACTTAGCGCACAGATCACTGAATCAATGCAACATGTTTTTACGTGTTCTCCTAATTTTATTGTTTATTACTTACTTATATTATTGTTATGTCATTATTGCCCTGGTGAGCAGCTTTACAGCATAATCGCTAATTGCTTCACCCCCCACTGTAATAGCGGAAAGAAAAAAGGACAAAACTATAATTACTGTCTGTCCAAAATGTCACCACTTCATCATTTCATCATATTAAACATTTTCGTGATATTGTCATAATTAGCATATGAATTCTTGAGTTATGGTCAAAAACATTTTTTGTGAGGTCACAGTGACCTTGACCTTTGACCACCAAATTCTAATCAGTTCATCCTTGAGTCCAAATGGACATTTGTTCCAAATTTGAAGAAATTCTTTCAAGGCATTCATAAGATATCATGTTCACGAGAATGGGTCGGACGGCGTAGGTACGTATGGACAGACAACCCGAAACATAATGCTTCTATAAGAAGTGGATGTAGTCACCATGACGTCAGCCATTGGTTTGTGGACTGCCGTTTAGAAGCCTCGAGTCATTTTGGCCGTCGCTATCTTGGTTATTTGCAAACAGAAGTGACACAAGAGGGTGGAGCTAAGTACAACCGCACGGTGAATAAGACACTTTTAGGCGACCAAAAGGTTATAATTAAATTTCATGAACTGAAAACACACTGTGAAAGGGTTAAAGTGCTAAGACGAAAACACAGACAACTTCGAGACCGGACAACGCCGTGGTAGCGACCTGTCAATCACAAGGTAGCCACGCCTTAAAGCATACCCTGCTTAATGGTCTATTTGACTCTAAAGGGGACCATAATTTACTAAATGAACATCATGCTGTATAGAAGAAGACTTGAAACTAGTGATTGAGACCATAAACTCATGTTTACAATGTTTACTGAGGTAATAAATCAAGTGAGAAGTAGGCTCATTTTCTCATAGACTTCTATACAATCAGACTTCTTTTTGCAACCAGAGGAGTCGCCCCCTGCTGGCTTTTAGAAATTATGCAGGTTTAAGGCACTTCTGCATTTGCTTCACTTTTCAGACATGAAAAACTACTCTTTTCTTGGTTTACTATCAAATGTGCAATGTATTGATTGTCTGTTACAAGAGTTAATTGTCTGTGTATCCATCTATCTATCTATCCATCCATCCATCCATCCATCCATTCATCCATCTATCTATCTATCTATCTATCTATCTATCTATCTATCCATCTATATCCACTTTTCAGTGGAGATTTTCAAAGATCATTCTTACTCTACATCATTTCAAATGATAATGTCTTCTTGATTTGACCACTGGATACTGTGTTTTGATGACAATTAGTTATTGTTTGTCACCACTATTTGATAAGGACCATTTTATTTTAAAATACAATGACTAAATGTAACAATTATTAACATCCAATGATGAACATATACATAGGTTTTGTTCTGATAAACTTACTGAATGATGCATTACCTAATATGATCCATACAGTTTTAATTTTACTTAAAGGTCCCATATTGTAAAAAGTGCGATTTTCATGTTTGTTTTTTTTCATTATTATAAAGCAGGTTTAAGTGCTATATAAATACTGTGAAAGTATCAAAACGCTCAATCCACGGGGAAATACACACAGCCTGTATTCAGAAACTGCCTTTGAAACAAGCCGTCAGGATTTCGGTCTATTTGTGATGTCACAAATATACAATATATAGACCATTACACAGTTTATTTCCTGTTGCAGTGTATGTGAAAGACATCAGCTGACAGGAAGTAAACATGGACCCAAGTTGTTAGAATCGCAATTCCATTGATATGTGCTAAAACGGAGCGTTTCAGACAGAGGGTGAATACAGGCAGTAAGAGAAAAAAAGTGCTTTTTGAAAATTACAGCATGTAAACATATTCTAGTAGAGACATAAAATACAAGTATGAACCTGAAAAATAGCATGATATGGGACCTTTAATACTTAATTTTATGTGATGTGTGAGCTTTTGAGGGCAAAATTAGTAATACAGCATTTTGTGTAAAGCGTTTTTGCAAATTGAAACTGTTGTGCAAGAAGCAAATATTTTAATAAGCAGTGAGATATATTGTCATATAAAGTATCTAACATCTGTGCACATGCTTTTAAAGTCGTCTTTCTGTCTCCAGCATCGTACTTTTATTTATTTTTTATTTTTATGTGCTGCTCTTCACCAGGTTGATGTTAAATATAGTGTTTATGTATGCCCATTCCTGCTTGACGTTACCGGAGCAGTAAGGCGTGATGGAGGCAGTGTGTGTGACAGAGACAGAGATTGAGTGCGTCTGCGCCCTGCCCCAGTACTGCAGTGGGCGTACTTAATGTGTTTGAAGAGCCATATTTTATGTGTGCTGCACTGCATGCCCTAAGTGACACAAATAGGCTGCTGATGTGTGTGGGGGCTGTGGCGGAATCATTTCATCATTTGATGATCATCACTCCTTCTCCTGTCTCAACTCACCCCTCTTAGCTATTCCGTTTTGTTTTTTTTTGTTTGAAAACCATTAACATCCATGTGTCTGGCAAAAACATCTCCGTTCATCCTTCTACTGTATCTATTCCGCCGTCCATCCCTCCATTTTTTTCTCTCCCTGAGGCTACATGTGTACTGTGTAAGTTCCAGTAAGCACATTCATCCAGTGACTTACCGCACAGCGTGAATGGAGCTCTCCGGTATAGGAGTCTGGTATATGGTGTCTCATCTTCAAAGATCTGGATGTATCGCACCGTTCTCATCAAGTGTCAGCAGGATAAGACATGGTTCCTGCATATTACTGATATGAATCTCCACGGTTACACGAGTGTACGAAGGAAGCAGATAGATCAGTCAAGGCTAGCTCAGAATTGTTTATTACACTGTATTTGAAGTAAATGCACTTTCAGCATAAATCCTATCTGTAAAAATCTTTATAAATAATTCCACAAAAGCTTCATTGTTAATCCAAGGTTGTGCATAGAGGTATATGTTTCAGTCACATTTAAAATTGCTTTTTGTCCTTGGATAAAAAACTTAATCATCCAACTGGCACAGCAGAGCCGAGGCTTTTGATATCCAATAGTCGCTGGGTCGATTGGAGGGAAGCATTACTGTCACAACAAAATTAGTTGAGTGACCTGGATGGAGACAGAAATAAAGGGTGAGGGGAAAAGTCAAATCAAATTAGCTATCCATTACGTTGCTTCAATGGTGAAAGAGATTCTTCTGGACACCAAGAGCTGGTAAAATGCCCTTGAGCAAAACAATAAACCCCCTGCCTGCTCATTCAGTATAAACATGTGTCAGCAAAATGCCTTCAAATGTAAGTGCAATTAGAGTTGTTCCGATACCAGTATCGGAAATGCGTCTGATACTGCCCAAAATTTGGTATCGGATATCGGCGAGTACGCCAGTCTATGCACCGATACGATACCATAATTTATTAACCGAGAAAAAAAATCAACTTGTTTAAAGTGGGGGTAGGCAGAATGTTTTTGGCATCATTGGGCAAAACTTCCATAATAACCTTTCAGAATATTGTAATTCAAGTGTTCTCCTCATGGCTCTGTTTTCAGGTTTTAAAAAAATCTAGCCTGTGTCTGGAGACTTTGGCCAATTACAGGTCATTTCAGAGAGAAAGAGCGTTCCTATTGGCTGTTCATTCAACAGAGGCAGCTGTCAATCACTCGCCAACTGCGATCAAGCGGTCAAACTGGGCAGCGCTGATCAAATATTAATTAATATTCTGTTACTGTAATGACTATTTTTCACGTTAAATGTTTTCAGAAAACATCTTGTAGTGTACTGTTTAGCGAAAGTTTGCTCCGGCTGGTGGGCGGTGCTTGGTATTTCCTCAAATGATCTCAACATGGTGGCCGGGTCACAAACTATCTCATTTTACAGCTGAACAGTACACTACAAGATGATTCTGAAAACATTTACGTGAGAAATAGACATTACAGTAACATAATCTTGATTCATATTTGATCAGCGCTGCCTAGTTTGACCGTTTGATCGGAGTTGGCGAGTGATTGACAGCTGGTCAGAGACGGCAAGGCTCCAGCTCGGCTCTGATTGGTTGTTTTCCTCCGGTCTAGATAGCAATCGTATCACATCCATACATGGTCAGCTCTTAAATAGTAATAATGACTATATATATGCGTACATATATTGGTATTGGTATCGGATAGGTACTCGGTATCGGCCGATACCGCAAGTTCAGGTATCAGAATCGGTATCGGGAAGGAAAAAATGGTATCGGAACGTCTCTAGGTGCAATCTAAACCCGTATGTAAATGTGGGTCCCTGTGTGGAGCCAGTATGTACCTGTGGTGGACAGAGTCCCAGCTCTGGCTGAGGTCTTGTACAGAGGAGCGTGGTAGAGCTCAGGCTCAGGCACGTAGTTCTGCTGTGGCTCAAAGTGCACCACCGGCAGCATGGCGTTCATCACTCGAGGTAACGCATCCTCAATCACCATGTTGTCATGGTCCCAGCGACTGGAATCCATGAACATGCCGTGCACGAGCACGCCGTTCTCCAGCTCTGGTAACTGTTGTGAGATCAGATAGCAGTGGTGAGGTAAAAAGATACATATTCACAGTAATCCATCCTTTCTAATGCATCACTGCCTCTTGAGTTTTCACAGTAATGTATGTAGCAATGGAGCATAGTACGCTTTCACATTCACCGTTGCTCTGACCGTCACTGCTCATTTTAGAAGCTGAGTTACCAACAAAAACAGAACATTTTCTATTCATTTACCAAAGCTTTATCGATTTAATTTTCATTAGCAGAGAGTTGCAGAAGAGTTGGCAGGATGGTTTAGTGATTTGTGAGTTTAGTGCAGGTTTGGTTTCCAGTGCAAAAGTCTTGCCAACAGTTAGACTAGAAGATTGTTACCAATCTCAGATCTGTGCAGTAAAAATGGAGCTGGAGGCAGCAGCTGGTGAGCTTGGCTTAGCACAAAGACTGGAAACATGGGGAAACGGCTAGCCTGGCTCAATCCAAAGGTAACAAAATTTGCCTATCAGCACCTCTAGTGATCACTAATTAACATGTCATATCCCGTTTGTTTACTCCCTACAAAAACCGAAGTGTAAAAACGACATATGGTTTTACAGGAGGTTATGTGCCGTGCTATTTCTTGGCTGGGTACAGCGACTTCCTGGAGTCTCCGTTGGTTGGAATTTGGAAGTCAAAGCTAAAAAATAGTATGGCACATAGCCTCCTGTAAAACCACCTTGTTTTTACACTTCCCATCCACATCCTGCAAACACTTGTGTGCGACTCTACCAAAACCTTTGTGGACAATCATCAGTAAACAACTTGCATTGTTGATTTAGCTGTTTAGTGCAGAAAAGGCAAAGAAGCTTGGGGGGTGAAATGGAACAGGAACTGTATATTCTGCAAAGAATGTGAGGTGAGTGAACTGAAGGAAATGTGCAAACTTCAGCTGAGTTGTGTGTCTGCAGAGAAACCTCAATGAACAAAAAATAATACTTACCGTAGCCAGAAGACATTATTTTAGTGTTTGCTTGTTGCTGTCAACCAGTTGTTTTTATTATTATTTATTATTCCTCCCATGGGTATTTGTGATGTCTGCTGCCTGATATTACATAACAATCATGTTTGAAAGAGGACTGTCAATCAATTAAAATATTTAATCACGATTAATCGCAAATTAATCGCACATTTTTTATCTGTTCAAAATGTACCTTAAAGGGAGATTTGTCAAGTATTTAATACTTTTATCAACATGGGAGTGGGCAAATATGCTTGCTTTATGCAAATGTATGTCTATATTTATTCTTGGAAATCAATTATCAACACAAAACAATAACAAATATTGTCCAGAAACCCTCACAGGTACTGCATTTAGCATAAAAAATATTCTCAAAACCTAACATGGCAAACTCAAGCCCAACAGGCAACAACAGCTGTCAGTGTGCTGACTTAACTATGACTTGCCCAAAACTGCATGTGTGATTATCAGAATATGGGCATGTCTGTAAAAGGGAGACTCGTGGGTACCCATAGAACCCATTTTCATTCACATTTCTTGAGGTCAGAGGTCAAGGGACCCCTTTGAAAATGGCCATGCCAATTTATCTTTGCCAAAATTTAGCTTAACTTCATAGCGTTATTTAACCTGCTTCCCGACAAGCTAGTATGACATGGTTGGTATCAATGGATTCCTCAGGTTTTTCTAGTTTCATATGATACCAGTAGCTTCACTCTCGCTTTAAAACTGAGTTGAAACAAGTTATCGCGTTAACTTTGACAGCCCTAGTTTGAAATAATCTTTTTTTATTATTATTATTATTATGTTTTTGTTGGGCATATTATGCTTTAAATCGACAGCTGCCACCTAAAGAGATGACAGGAAATGAAGGGAGGGCAACCGAGGTCCCCAGCTGGACACGAACCAGGGATGCTGTGGTTACCGGTCGGTGCAATAAACCCCAGGATACCCTATGTTTGAAATAATCTCATGGGGTACAACTGGAACCGACTCGATTTACCAGAATCCTTTAACATATCTTACCAACAACGACCCCATCTTTTTCCATTACCTCTTTATCCATGTCCAGCTTAGTGTTGTTAGGCAGAGTGCGTAGAGCCTCACAGACTGCTACCTGGTCTCGGTACACCGGCACCATGTTGAAGCGGAAGTTGAGCTCATCGATGGGCAAATTGTAGTGCCTGGAGTGATTCTGAAGCACCCCTACAGACCAGCAGGCAGGCAGAGCATGGAGCATGAGAGATATATTTCATCCTGTTCTTTTTTGCAAGATCTAACGTAATGTAAATAGCAGCAACTCAGGGTATTGTTGAGCAGTTAAAAGCCAATCACATTATTTTTATGTAAAGGAATAGTTGGAGTGATCACTATATTTCAGCAGCTTACTGCAGTGGTTCATTAAAAGCATGGAGGTTATTTTGGTGCTGCAGTGTTTTACCAGTAAGGAAGCCTTGAGGGAAGAAGAATCCTGAGATCCAGAAAGATTTGGGCTGACCATGTGTGATCCAAGTCTAGCAAGAGAGAGAGAGAAAACGTAATTAAGATGCGTGTATCTTTAAAATAACATTTTGAATGTGTTGCGGTCAGTGCAAGCCATGGTGCATTACAGGCATCCTGTTACTTATGGGGTCTGACAGCGACTAAACTTAGACCGGCAGTGAGGTGGATTCTCCACTGAGGTAGTGAACGTGTGCAGTCTGACTCAGCGGCTACCCATCACCTCATGAACTAATGCAACTGTCCCCCGTTTGTCCCCTTTCTGTGTGTGAGAGTGAATTTCAGTGATTGTGCAACACACATGTTCAGACCAGTCTCACGGAAGAACGGCTTAAGTCAGGGGAGATGAACCAAACGCTGAAAGAGGGGTACAGAGAGACAGAGAGAGAGAGAGAGGGAAGGATGGTCTGTGCCTCAGGGAGGAACGCGGACTGTTCATGTGTTATTAGTGTTTTCAACTTGATGAGAAAACACACACACACACACACGGTCAAACACACAGAAAAATACACTTGTATGCACGCGCACACAGAAAGAAACCAGTATGCATGGTGAGATTTCTCTGTCATCTCAGTGTGTGTGAGTCTGTGATACAGAGGCTTGAGCCAGAAGAAGGAAGTGAATCCTATTATCAAATTTGTTCCCACGTTTTCACTAATCTCTGACTAAACGTTATATTGAACATTTTTATGTAGATGAATAATTTCAAAAAAAAAAAAAATATACATCCACAGAGCTTTTAGAAAGGTTCCGAATAAAAGTATGACTTTTTCTAAAAAAAAAAAAATGATTAGGATTGTGAAATCATCATTTAAAATATTTTGACAGGTACAAAATGGATTTTTTGTTTATCTCTGTGGAAGGTATCTGATGTTTGGTTCCAACTTCTAATGAGGCTTGTGAGCCAATAGTATAACAACGTTGGTATCACGCAGTGTTAATTTCGTTAACGAAAACTATGGCAAAATAAGTTCGTCATCGTTTTTTTTTTCCTTTTTCTCCATGACTGAGACAAGATGATGACGAGACGGCACCGACGCCATTAAACACTAACGGTGACAATATTAAACATGCAATATCGTTGGTGAAAAAAGATGAGACTAAAATGTAGTTTAAAAACATAAACATTTTAACAAAATCCCAAAATTTTTATTTTTGTCAACTTGCACCTTCTCTTCCCTTCTCTCTCTCTCTGTGTCTCAAACACATGCGCTGCAGCGCTCAGTCCGTCTCTGTCCTTCTTGTCTCACACCTGAATCCTGACAATTGTGCCACTATAACGCATAAAGTTGGCGGTTTGTGGGTCGGGTTCGGGTGGTTGAGTAACGCATATTTTTACATGTTGGGTGGGCGGATTGGCTCTCCTAACAGACCGGTGGGTGTGACTGACCGCGCATCATTAATGAGCGGAGTGACTGTCTGCAAAGCTGCATTCTTAATCATTCAACCTGTGTTTTTAATCAGATAATGAGAAGATCAAATTTTATGTGAAATTAGTTTGGCTAAAATGACAGAAATGTTCAATATAATGTGATGACTAAACAGGACTAAGATTAAAAAAATAAAAAATAGCTGACAAAATTAAAAGAGAAAACATTTTGACTAAAATCGAATGACTTTTTGGTGACTAGGACTGGACTAAAACGTTTTGAGTTGTTGTTGACTGAAACTAAACTAAAACTATAAAGGATAAAAATTACTAAAATGTTACTAAAACTAATAAGCATTTTTGTCTTGAGAGTAAGATTAAATCTAAAAAAGCTGGTAACACTGGTATCACGTGGTGTCTCTGTGTTGTCAGCGATCAAGTTGCCAGTTAGTGTGGAAAAAAATGGATAAATGGCTGAGTTTGACCGTGACCGGCGTCACTCCGGTACCAATCCTGAAAAATAAGTAGGTATAAGTCGTATACCTGCATATACCCTGCACTACACCACTGCTTAGATTACAAGATAAATGTTTCCTAAAACTAGCTAGCCATATCCTCAGATTACATTACATTAATCTTGAAACGCCACCGCACACATTAACCTAAATCTATAGCTAATGCAGGCCTATAGCTACATGTTGCAAAATGACTTCATTACTCTACCACGAAAGATTCATGACTTGACTTGACATGACTGGCTGTCTGAGTCTCACTCCACTCCACCATAAAATATGCAGTTTGTGCAACGAACCGGTAACCACTTGTTGTAAAGTGAATGCAGTAGAACGGAGTAAGGAGAGTGTGACATCTAGTGGCTGAATGTTATCAATGTTATTATTAGCACCTTTAATGTACATAGTTTTCTGTTGTCTTTATTAAGACAAATTATTTCAAACAACATATAAATATATAACTCAACGTTAGCGAGTGCATAAGACGTCAATATATGTGTGTGTTTGTATGTCAGTATTTTTTTCCCTTTCTCTTCCAAACCTGGATAAAGGAGGTCCTGAGGACCAGGTCTCTGACCCAGGAGGCCAGGGGTTTGAGAGAAGGGTAGGCGGAGTTTGCCCAGTGGGTGGGAACCTGGTTGTTCAGGAAGCTTGTGTATATTCGGTCCATCTCTTCTGACATCACCACCAGACCTGCTATGGCCTTTTGCAGAGTGATAAGAGACATCTGGAAAAAAAAAAAATCAAACGCCACAATGAGGTGGTGGAAAGGACAATAAAGAGCTTTAAAAAAGGTGTTTATTTCTGATATATCTAATGTTACGTATATATATATATATATATATATATTTAACATTAGATATATCAGAAATAAACAACTTTTTTTAGAGCTCTTTATTGTCCTTTCCACCACCTCATTGTGGCGTGTGATTCTTTTTTAATATACATATAATACATTCTTGCTCAACATAATTCATCAACTTTTTTCATTTGTTTTTCTCAGGTCATTTCTCTACAGAAGCCCTGAGAGGCAAGTGAGAAAAAATGATTCTGGTGATCCATTTTCTGATCTAAATTATTTTCTCTCCTGTGTTTATGACTTAAAAACATGTGGAAAAAAGGTTTTGCCAGGATAATCTTTCTAACTTATTTTCTTTTTGTTTTCATCTGTGAAACAGGTGAAAAAAAAGTTTTGAGTTTTGAGTTTTAATTTACTTAACCTGCTAACACACAATATATGTAAGTTGTGTTTAGAGGGCACGGATAAATTAAAAGTCAAAAGAAAACATGATGAATGAAATAAGTCTTAAAACAACAAACCCTTAAAAAAGATCCTGACCAAAAAAAAAAAAAAAAACGGGAGCCAAAACTTTTTTTCCCACCTGTTTCACAGTTTTTAGAAAGATCATCCTGGAAAAAACTTTTTTCCACCTATGTGCTTAGGTGATAATCATAGGAGAGAAAACAAATAGACTTCGAAAATGGATCACCATAATTTTTTTTTCTCACTTGCCTCTTAAGGCTTCCATATTTTGCTTCTAGGTCTAAGTATAATTCCTCTAGCAGTGTTTGCTCATACCAGCAGCTGACAGGAAATAAACTTTGACCGAAGCGGATTCCGAGCGACAAAACTCAAATGAAATATATATGTAAAATGTTCCAAAGTGTGCGTTTGTGGGAGCTAGCTATGTGTGTCACCCTGAGCACTCTCAGCAGGTTGTTGAATCGGTCTGCCTCTTGGCCCAACACGGTTGTCAGTGAGCTAAGGCGGCCGTTTTCGTCCCGGACAAACAGAGTTTCCACCGCCTCATCCATGTCCAGACACTCTGCACGGACAGGTAGACAAGCAGGGAGACAAACCGATAACACAGACAAAGACAGGTTGGCAGACAGACAGACAAGATTTGACATGGAAAATACTGACACAAATGAATGTGGGTGTTTGCATGTGTATCTGTGTGTGTGTGCATGTACCAGGTAGCTTGGCTAAGATGGATTCAGCGAGCTCGCAGACTATGTCATCGTTACTTTTAGCACCATGGCGGGCGGATGAGCGAGGATTTACATCAAGTATTGTGCTGATTAGAGTCATGGTTTCTTGGCGCTGTGGAGGCAAACATATAATACACATATACACACACACACACACGGAAACATTATTGATGCTCTCTGAATAGAAATGCTTTTATAACTGGCCATAAACTGTATGAGCAGCTCCATATTAAATAATGAATAAGCCCATAAATAATGGCATTTACTATTTAAAATGAGCTACTCAACAAATTACCCCAGCAAAACAAACTAAATTAAATCAAATAATATGTCCGTAAGTTTACAACAGTAGCTCATCTGAGAAAAATGCAGATCTGTGTGTTTTTCTTCTGTAAGATACTGCTATTGTTCCTCACCTGGAAGGCCAGGTTGGCATTCTCATGCATGCCAAAGACCTCAGGATCATCTATGATTGGAAGACTCTCAATGTATCTGTTATATTGCTCTAGTTCATCTGTCTCTGGGGCACAGTAGATACCTTAAACACACAAGTGATAAAACCATTAATCCAAAGAAAATATACAGTATATGAGCATGCAGGGAGACAAATGGACTTTTGCAAGCACACACACACACACACACACACACACACACACACACCTGCTATACTGAATTCCATTATATTAAGTGATCCTGTTATTTTGTCCACGCCTTGCATGTACACAAAGACAGAGGAGGAGAGAGCCTGAGACTGAAAAATACCTGAGGAGGAATAGGCGTAGCCAGGCTCCAGGGTTTGAGGTGAGAAGAAGCCTTTAAGGATTGTCCTGAGGCAGCGTTGGTCCCAGGCGTCCGTCACTCTGCCTCCATATGTGATCTCACCTGGGAAGACACACGCACAAAGACCACATAATGTTATTAGTCTGCATCAGTGTTTCTATAAGAGGAGGTGCTGGTTTTAATGACCATCCCTGCTTCAGTCTTAGTTACTTAGTGTATTAGTTGGTAAATGTATGTGTTCTAATCGAGGTGTGACGAGCTATTCTGTCTATTTAGAAAAACGTCTTTCCCACTTTGAAATTACACACAATTTCATCGAAAGCCCAGATGTCTCAATTTTCCACTGGTACTTAAACGCAGCATGCATTCGTGGATCTGTTTGAGCTGGAGACCGTAAAAATAGTCTCAAAACTCCACACACAAATTTAACCTGATCCATGCATATCAGGCGATCCGTGCACACACAGGAAGCTTTTCGAAAGTGAAAATAATCAGATCTGTGAAGCTGAATTTAAAAATCTGTAAGTAGAATATTAATATTCATTCAGGTTGTGATGTGTGCATTTGTAAAACTGTTTTAAATGTGTTCAAATTGATTGGTATTTGTGTGTAGGTTGGAACACGCATTTGTGAGTACCCAAAATGACGCACAAATTGGTGTACATATTTGTAAGTCACGTAATAGAAATTGGTGACCATTTTGAGACTAATTTCCGTCCATCGTCAACCTCTATAAAAACAAGCAGTAGCAAACAGGTACCAGAACGTAAACACACATCAAAGAGGAAGCTATGAAAATGTCGGACACAGCACCAAAAAAAACACAAATATAGTGAGGCCAAACGGCAATTGGTCAAAGTTTGTTCCAAAATGAGAGTGAATCTGGGGTTAACTTTCACCCGCTGGCGACTTTCACCCTAACTCTCGTGGAGCCTGGGAGGAGGGGCCAACTTTGAATGTTGTGCTTACAAACCTCAACCAACAAATCCTACGCATTGTGCCTTTAATAACTAGATTTACCGCCTAGCGTTTGTATGCCTCTGCTAACCAGTCAAGTTAAAGTTTACATCCATGTCTGTCCAAAATGTCATCACTACATCATTTTATCCTGTTAGATATTTGTGTAAAATTGTCATAATTAGCATATGAATTCTTGAGTTATGGCCAAAGCATGTTTTGTGAGGTCATAGTGACCTTGACCTTTGACCACCAAAATCGAATCAATTCATCCTTGAGTCTAAGTGGATGTTTGTGCCAAATTTGAAGAAATTCGCTCAAGGCGTTCCCGAGATATCACAAGAATGGAATAGAAGTAAGGTCACAGTGACCTTGAACTTTGACCACCAAAATCTAATCAGCTCATCCTTGAGTCCAAGTGGAAGTTTGTGCCAAATTTTCTGAAATTCCCTCCAGGTGTTCTTGAGATATCATGTTCACAAGAATGGACCGGATGGACGTACAGACAGACGGAGAACCGGTAAACTTAATGCCTCTGTTCAAGGCTGTCACAGCCGCGGAGGCATAAAAACTTCGAAAACATGCATATTGCAACTTTAAACTCCCCAGTACCTTAAAATTCTATACACAAGCATGGCGACCTACTCAATGGTTTACCAAACAGAGACAGATATTGAATAAATTGTGTAAATAAGAGAGCGATGTGTTCCATCCTTTGTTGAGAGACCAAACACAATCTGAATTCTGACTGATTAAGGTGACGGTTAATACATTTGAATGGGTTGAACACAGTTGTTGGAAAAGGCTTTAATCTGCTTCTAATGCGGAAAAACTGATACAAGATAGAAACCTCGGAGTCTGTTAGGATCAATTTAAAAAGACTCCTCTCTTGCATTGCGTGTCGCTATTTTCTTGCGGTCTTTAGACGCGCACAAAAGGGAAAATATTCTCAACTTTTCAGCGCCAGGGGCGGAGTCGGACCGCGCATCAATGTCAGACTTGGCCCAGGCAGATAATCAAATCAAGCAAGTGGTACAACTTTACCACTTCCCTCCTGTTTTGATGCCGGTAGATGTGGTAGGGCTAGCTAGCTAGCTAGCTAGCCCTACCACATCGACTGTGAGAGAGCTACCGATTATGTGAGAGCGAAGGGGGAATCCATATCTCATGTTGTGATAGTTTAATGTAGGATGCTGTATTCTAAAAAGAGGAAGACCACATTTTTACGTTAATCACATTTGATCGCCCGGTTGCAAGCACACAGCCCCGGTCCACAGACACACTGCTGTTTTGCCATGTGTTTTGCCGGTGAGCTTTGCCAAGGCATTTTTGAAGCGCCCGCGCCTGTAGCGAAGCGTCTCCGTGTGATCAGCCCCTTACTGTGTCAAATATGGGCGAGAAAGGTGGGGGAGAAAAATACAGAGAGCAGTACAGTCTAGGATGGCTAAGAGTTTAAACACACTTATACAATAACAATCATTTCACTCACAGAGTGATGTAAAAAGATAATAGACGAATCATTGAAGAGTGTTAGCAGTGTCTCCGGCTCTTTGACTTTTCATGTATTAATGCACATCACAGAGAGGCAAGTTGGGCTAGTAGGAAAAGATAGACAAGAGGAAAGGAATTGTGCATAGCTGGAGGGTAAATATTACCAAAGAGTAAGATGAAATTATATTTAACACTAACAATTCAACACTTAAAACCCATGCTTTCTGTAAAGACACAGTTATGTAAGACAGTAAGGACGGGAGTAAATAATCAGACAAATCTCTGTTGAAGCCTTTAGTAAGCTGCAGGCGTGGTGATGCTGGCAGAGAGAGGAACTGTTCTTGCTAAAAGAGGAAAGGCAATATCATGCTTGGTTTGAGAACCAATTCTTTAACTCAAAGGGTGTGTAGCTCTGGCACACAAGAACTGTTGGAATTAAGGATTAAACTAATAACACGGTGGTATGATAACAACGACGGGAGACATCAATTTGATGGCGGAGTGGCTCCGCTGAGACTGAACGCAGCACATAATCATTTGAAGGTGTAATTGAAAACCAGATTAGGAAAACAAATGAACTTTAGAGATATGATGAGTTATTGTTAATGAAAGCGATCCCTCCGTCTTCTTTATAATGGCTCTGAAGACGTCTGTTATGAAAGTCCAAGACAGAGAATATTAAATCAACATAATTCAATTCAATTGAAATTTAATTTGTGTCCATATGTGTGCCCAGAATATATGACAATAATACAACTACAGTAAAAAAAAGTTTTCAGTTTCACGTGTGAAATGTGTATGAATAAGGAACATTTGCTTGATTATGGCAAAAATCATATTCACGATTAGTTTGGTCAATATTGAGATCACTGACTTTGGAAAATCTTGCATTTAGAAAGAAAAATTTGAGGCGATAGGCTACTTAATAAATACAATGTACCCTGGTTTAACCAGGAGGACACTCAATCTCAACAAGCACAGAAAAACTGAAATATTGGCTATTAGAATTCATCATGAATTATCAAAACAAGGTTTAAAGTTGATGCCAATAATTGTCACTGCTACACAAATGTAGAAACAACAGAGCACTTGTTTTATGCTTGTGATACAATTCAAAACTCATGGAAATCGTTGCATGATTGGCTGAGCTCCAAATCCAGAAAATATTAACTATATCTCAAAACTATCCAGTTGGGAGTAATCTTGAAGAACAAGAATATTGCATTTCTAGTTAATAGAAAAATCCCGTCAGAAAGTCATGTGCATGCGCACTTTGACTCTCACAGATACACTCAATAAAATCTGTTCAAATTACGTCACTGGTACAGGCAATGTGATGTAAAAAACACTCCCCAGACTAAAATGTTATTTCATTGTTAATATGTTATTTTATTCTTTTCTCCACAACCATCTGGTGACCCCCAGAAAATTATGTCGGGGACCCCAGGTTGAGAACCACTGCCTATTGCTTAGTTTATAATGTAATAATGTTCTCATAATGTAATAACTTATTACATTATAAACAAAACTGTTATTAGGTTATGTGCTTATGGTTTTCTTACTGTATGTGCTCATCATTACATTATGAACTTTTATTAGATTTAAATAATTACATTATGTGCAGTTATTACATTATGAGTTGCTACATTATGTATATATTATAACAAAACTGTTATGTGAAAGGTGGCACTTTCATTTTCAAATTGGCAAACAACGTGCTATAAACTTGAAAATGAAAACGCAACATTGTGCTGTGTCGCAATGTAAATCTTTAAATGATTTTTTTTTTTTTTAATAATGGAAAAGGATATTTGAATTACCATTTATTTAAACAATGCCAGGATTTCTGCAAGATTTTTGAAGTTTACAGAAATGTGCCATAGATATACACTCGCGGGTGAATTCCCAAAGAATGGATTGCGGCCGCTGATAGCATCATGAATTGAGCATCAGTTGCAACCGCTATCTGCCCTGTCTCAAGGTCCAATTCACAACAGGTATCGCGCAAATGATATTACAGCACAAACACACCCAGAAAGTTTTGCAGCTGAGTGCAATTTGCCCCTTTTTTTTTTGCATCTGATTGCAATTATCCATGTGGCAATATATAAATGTTGCTTTGCGCCAAGAACACAGTACAGTAAAATAATGGCAGAGAGAAAAATTTAAATTAAAAGTTCAGACGTGAGTCTGAACAGCGTACCCAGACTCCAACACAAACTACACAGAAGCACCAAAACTGCAAAGTTATACCTATTGAAGCCCGTCTTGCAAAACAGTGTTGGCTCTTCCTGCTTCGCCCCCCCCCCCCCGGCCGCGGTCGGAGGACGCGGAGGAGGCCATAGCTTTGGTCTCCAGGGCTGGAGTCTCTGCTCTGCTCCTGCCTGGATGCCTTCACTCACCCAACTCCACGTGCACGCGCGCACACTACACACTGCAGAAGAGTTAGCTTAGCTCTGAGAATATCTAGTGCATGTACAGTGGACGTTTGTACAGAAATAAATGCTGCCGCTCCTCCAGACTAACAGAGGTTTCCCGTGTCTTGTGAAGTGACGGGGCTCCGCAGCCAGTTACGTTATCGTCTCCAGCTGCGGTCGGGAGGCTGAAGCAGGAAGAGCCAACACTAGGATCAGCATTGATTCATGGAGAGACCTTCTTCTGGTCAGCTAACATAACTGCCAAGCAGGTGAAATATATAGTGATATTGTGGTTTTAGCTGACGTGTGTCGCCTCACTAGTTTTGACGGATGTTCGCTCACATTTAGGTAGCGTGTGCACACGGGCGAGCGCGAGCAACAGGACGCTGACTGTCGTTGACCACACACCACAAGTGTCGCTGTTACAACCAATTTCTGATTCTTACAAACAGTCCCTTTAAACGTGACAGAGAGAAACTGTATCTGGGATTTAATATGCTATGATCGCTGGAAAGTCTGGGTGCGACACCTCTTATAAATGTTCTTCAGTTACCACCAACTCTTTGAAGACGCTGATAATTTCACTGTAACTGCGTGTGGTTATTAGCGCCGATCTTTGTGAATTGGACTGTTTTTTGCAATGAGGCTCATTTACATAAAAAGGGGCCAATTTGGCGCCAAATATTACCTATTTTAAATATGTGCAAATAGCACAGGAATACCGAGACGCTATTTGCTTGACGGCGCAGTTAAAGGTGCTTTCATCATTTGTGGGTGCTTTGAGAATTACACGGTTGCTTTTTGTCTCATTTGTTCAAGTTTAGTCGCCGCAAAAGCTACACAATCCTTTTGTGAATTCACACCTCAGTTGCCAGTTTCGTAGGTACAGTTATCGAAAACTAATGCAGTCTAATACAACAGTTCTGCAATAAATTCTGCTTTCATCAATGTTGTTGTCAATGTTCAGTTTTTGTTAAAACTGTTTTAGAGCGATGTGTTGATGAAACTTTTAGGTCATTTTGGATGATGCAGTTTGTGATGCTGTTGAATTGTAGTGTGTTATACTGTGAGGTGTTTCTAATATTTAGTCTACCCTCATTGATGTAAATGGTGTGGACCCTGTACCGTGATGAATGCTTTGATTATCAAACTATTTCATATTACAGGACTTAACAGCCATAACATTTGGATTTCTTTATCTGCTGTTTGACATAGAAAAAGAGCTTTGCTGTGCATAGAAGTGTTCTTTTCATTTTACTTCTATAAGCACAAAGCCAAGAGGAAGAGAGCAGCAAATGTTCACTGAGTGAGAGTTGAACAAACACGCGATCGCAGCAGAGTGAAATCGTGTTACAGAACTGCCCTGCTTTGTGAAATCGGCAAACACTTTGCCTTCCCCATTTCACACGATGCTGAAAATGTGTGTGTTGCTGGCAAAACAACAGTGTGCAGTCTGTGCCACACACAGGACTGCCTTAGCGACAAAAAGAGACTGTTTCCATCCACACATCCTGTCTTGTTTAAAGCCAAACAATCTCAAGTTTCATGTAACGCTTCTCCACATTGTACTTTACAATGTTGTATTTTCAGAGCCAAATTAATGCACACCCAACCCCAAATACACCAACTTGTGCTGTACATGTATGTTTGTACACATTTAGATAGACCTGCATGCAAACACACACACTTCTCCCTGTGTGAGGGCTTCCCTACCAGTGATGTAGATGAGAGCGTCCCAAGGGATGGTGCCCTCTTTGCAGTAGAGGTTGAGGTTGAGCAGAGCGCACTCCCTGTCACTGTCGTTAAACTCGTAGCGGATGTTCCAGCCCAGAGGACCAAACTTCTTCCGCTCCTAAGACACATGCAAGACAACACACAGATAAGACTTACGGAGGAGCACAGGCACACACCTAAGCAAACACTTACAACAGCATGAAAGAGAGTAACGCCTCGTTTCCACATAGCTCTGTGTACGTATGTGAATCAGCCGGAAGTTCTTTCATTCCTATAGAGAGGCGAAGTCCCGCCCCTTCCTGTGGACCACCAGGGGACCTTATTTTGGAAAATAATATGAACAGTAGTCAACAGCGAGAGATTTCTTTTGATTCCGTTTGAATTGCGTCATGAATCACACATATGAAGTCAAGAAAGTTGTTGTAAAACTGTTGAAGTATAAGACTGTGAAAACACGTAATTAGAAAGACTGTACACCAGAAAGCTGTGTAAGGGACTTTTGGGTGTGTAAGTAAGTGACTTTTGGGTATGTAGTCTATTTGCTGAAGCTACGATGCCTGTGTGTTTCATGCTGGGATGTACTCACACGAGCAACGGGTCTCACTCTTTATTTTGCTTCCCGGCTGAAAAGAAGACCAGGAGTTGCTGGATAAAACACATCAGGTAAGATAACGTTTCATTTGTGCGTTGAACATAGCTAAGTTAGGTAGCGCTAGCCTGCTAGATAGTTTTGGTGACGTATATCGTAAGAGACGAGAGATGTAGTTCACTGAGCAGTTTCACACAAAACTAAATGATACTACGATAAACCTACGACAAACTGAGACTTTCTTGACTCGTAAAATTATGTTTTAAATTGACAAACATCATATCTGTGATTCATGGCGTAATTCAAACAGGATCATAAAAATATCTGTCTCTCGCCGTTGACTACTGTACATATTTTTTATGAAATTAGGTCCCATGGGGTCCACCGGAAAGGGCGGGACTTCGCCTCTTTATGGGAACCTCCGTGATCTCCAATGTGTTTGCGAAACACAAATGCAAAACGTGTTTCCGTATTTTTCTGTCCGTAATTTAAGTTGAGTAGGCTACGATGAAAAAACTGAACTTTTGCCGCAGATAATGGACAGACTGTGTGCACTGTGTGCCACAGGAAATTAGCATACATGCTAACTTTCTGTGGAATTAGCAAATTAATAAACTGACTGATGAATGTAATTCAGCTCTATTTATACATTGTCTTCTAAGCGCAAAGTTTGACGGCATATTTAGCAGTATCGTGAACTATATTGTGAAAGAACCACTATGCACCCGTGTTAAACAGCTGGCATGTTACCAATGTTAGCTAAATATGGCGTCGAACATTTTTCACTTCAAAAAAATTTACAAAATGTGACTCGTCAAACATTAGTCTGGATGGCGAAAAACAGACAGATTCAGACTCAGATATAAAAACACTGTTTTATATCCATGTAGCAAGTAACTTCCCACATCTGCGGTGTTTCTTCTATCTATCCGTAAAGAGATGCATTTCTTCGCGTTGAACAATAGGGGGCGTAATCCGTATTCTATACAGATTTACGGACACAAAACAAAACCGTATGGAAACGAGGCGTAAAACATGTACAGGCACACAAAGCAGCAAGTATGTGTGAGGTGTGTGAGACAGTGTGTAACCTGAATGATTGCATGGAAAAAGCAGATTCCAAAGATGATCTTCCTCCACTGGCGTCCCAGAATGTGGTCTTCAAAGAAATTGCTGGGGATCTCTGTGAAGGCCCGTCGCATGTTGGCTCGCAGGCCTTTAGGAGGCTCATTAGTCACCTGGCAACAACAACACAGAGGCACACAGGGCTCGGTGGCTGCTATTGAGAAGACCACAGTGAGTTCTGCTCTGACTGCCAAAAAGTCTGGGGCTTTGCTGGGGTCAATCTAATCCTCAGTAAGCCTAGTTATGATAACTGTAGCTCTTATGCAGTTCTCCCTCATGGAAACTTGTGTATAAATCCCTCTCATCAGGGGCCTCATTTATAGCTGTTGAGCCTGAAATATGCATACGCTACTTTCTAAGCATAAATTGTGATTTATGAAAAAAAAAACCTTGACAGGGAAAATGTGCGCACTAGGTCTGTCAATCGATTGAAATATTTAATCGTGATTAATTGCAAATGAATCACACATTTTTTATCTGTTCAAAATATACCTTAAAGGGAGGTTGTCATTTCATAGTCTTATCAACATGAGAGTGGGCAAATATGCTTGCTTTATTCAGATTTGTGCATACTGTATATCTATTAATGGAAGTCAATTAACAACACAAAACAATGACAAATATTGTCCAGAAACCCTCACAGGTACTGCATTTAGCATAAGAAATATGCTCAAATCATAACATGGCAAACTGCAGCCCAACAGGCAACAACAGCTGTCAGTGTGTCAGTGTGCTGACTTGACTATGACTTACCCAAAACTGCATGTGATTATCATAAAGTGGGCATGTCTGTAAAGGGGAGACTCGTGGGTACCCATAGAACCCATTTCATTCACATATCTTGAGGTCAGAAGTCAAGGGACCCCTTTGAAAATGGTCATGCCAGTTTTTCCTTGCCAAAATCCTAGCTTAAGTTTGGAGTGTTAGTTAGCCAAGCTAGTATGACTTGGTTGGTACCAATGGTTTCCTTAGGTTTTCTAGTTTCATATGATGCCAGCATCTTCACTTTAGCTTTAAAACTGGGCCCGCTACAACCGCAAGTTGCATTAATGCATTCAAGAAATTCGTGCCGTTAAAATGAATTAGTATTAACGCATTATTATCACGTTAACTTGACAGCCCTAATTAGAATATTCTTGCATATTAAGCACTAACACATTCAAAGCTCTATGTCATTAAATCTTTCACAAATGTTTCTCTAATTAAGCTGCTTAAAGGAATACTTCCCCCACAAAATAATCATTTGTATATCAATCACTCCCCCTGTATTACCATGAATTCTTGAAGAAAACTTTATTTTTCTCGCATGCCTCCAAAGTGAACGGATAATCAAAAAATGGAGAAAAGTCTTGTGAATTGAAGTAAATGGAGACCGCATAAACAGTCTCAGGCTCGCTACTGGTCCGTGCGAGTCCAAAGTGTTTTAAATAGTAAGGTTTTAGTGAAGATGCATGTGTTTGGGAAGTACTGAGCATACGACTGGATAAATGAGGGTTGGATCATACTGCACGATTTGTGTGAGAGTTTGTTAACAGATGTTTTGATAGCTTTGTTGTTGTTAAACGCGGCCTCCACTTACTTTAATTCATCAGGACTTTTCTCTGTTTTTTGATTATTCGTTCACCGTGGAGGCATGCGAGAAAAACATAGTTTTCTTCAAGAATTCATTGTAACACGGGGTAAGTAATTGATATACAAATGATTATTTTGAGAGGGGAGTATTCCTTTAAGCCGCTTAATTTGAGAAACATTTGTGAAAGATTTAATGACATAGAGCTTTGAACATTTTAGTACTTCATTTGCAAGAATAGTTTAAATGTTAGTACAGCAATTATGTGGCAATTTCAGTAACTTAAGATAGTCTTGGACCAAAAACTTAGCAGTGTTGAAATCAGGACTGACATGAATATGCCTCCGATTATCCTCGCTCGTTGCTGTTATATCAGGTTCTTGTGACGCTGTGGGTCGTCTCAGATGATGTACAGTATAATAAGATCCCAAATTTCAACTACATGATTTATGCCAAAATCCACTATTAAAAATGTAAGTGAGCTTATAGACTTTTGAGCAGTTTCACAGTGTTTAACTAAAGCTTGAATCCTAATGCACAGTACTGAATAGGCTCAGTAACAGCTGAATAAGCAAGTTATGAGAAGAGCGTCTCACCGATGAATTTAAGGGATCTGTGAATGGATTATATTTTGGGTTCATTCAGTTTTACTTACAAAGCCTGTGGAATTAAAAGCATGCAATCCTCAAAAAAAAAAATCCTTTCCTTTTAGGCTCATTTTACTACCACACAGCCTGGCATTACTGATACGGTTTATACTGATGTTGTGACATTTCCTTTTAAGGAGACGGTATCAGTTTCTGCCTTTTGTTCAACAAATTACAAAGCATGCAAAATGCCACATAACTTTCCAATAAAAGGAATGCAAATCACAGCCATTTAGCCCTTTTACTGTACTTAACCCAGCCTTTCCCTTATTCCAGCGGACACAACTACAATGCCATTATCTAATGCCTTAGAATACTACCATAATTTTCCTCTTCGTAATTAATGAGGTTTCTTCAACCTACTATATCTAGAATACACAGCAGTATTGACATTAATTATTAATAGTCTTTTGTACAGATGCAATATGTGCAGTGTCAACTGTGAGTTTCCCACAGAAGTCTAAGAAGTTATACTCAGTATGTGTATTCAGAATATTTCTCACATTTATTCTCATGTGCTACTGTAGAATGCTTAATGGAGAGATTGTTCATTTGTTCAAAGCTGAACTTTTTTTATATTGGAAGTGAATCTGACACCTTTCTTAATCCTGGGAAAATTAGTACTGCAGAGCAATCTTTGACATACAATCTTCAAATGAAATTAAGTGAACTAAAGTGAGATTATAGAGTGGCACAGTGTCTGTGTATGTGTGTGTTTACCTTGACAGAGTTCTGTAGCACTGTAACAGGAAATACTTTGGTAGGCATGGAACTGAGAAACAAACGGAAGTCCTCGTGGATTGATGTCTCTGCACGGGAACAAAAAGGGACGTTATTCACAGCCATAAACAAAAGAAAAAAAGAACTTAATGAATGTGCCTCTGACTACTAGGAAAAAAAAACATGCATTGAAGTATCTTTTCACTGATACAAACCAAAGGAAACATCCACGAAAACAACCACCATTTAGTCCGCGGAAGCTCGGCTATGTTGTGTTGCTAGTGTTTTCTGTACTGGTGTGTGTTTTTTTTTTAATCCAAGTTGCTGTGAGCAGTGCTCTCAGCCACCATGAATTAGACAGAAGCAACAGTGCAAGATGTAATCACAAATGGGTCACACCTGAAACAGGTGTCATGCTGCTCTCCTTGTGTGATCATGTGTGTAGTTAAGAGCTGTCAAAGTTAACGCGATAATAACGCCTTCGTTAGCGCAAATTTGCTTTAACGCCACTAATTTCTTTCACGCATTGACGCAACTTGCGTTTTTTTTATTAACCTCTTAAAAATCTAACAGCCGCTAATTGATCTTTCAGAGGTTGTAATGGGCTCAGTTTTAAAGCTACAGTGAAGATACTGGCATTAATGAAACTAGAAAACCATTGGTACCAACCTACCTATATGGCTACAAACTTACGCTAGATTTTGGCAAGGAAAAACTGGCATGGCCATTTTCAAAGGGGTCCCTTGACCTCTGACCTTAAGATTTGTGAATGAAAATGGGTTCTATGGGTACCCACGAGTCTCCCCTTTACAGACATGCCTACTTTATGATAATCGCATGCAGTTTTGGGAAAGTCATAGTCAAGTCAGCACACTGACACACTGACAGCTGTTGTTGCCTGTTGGGCTTGAGTTTGCAATGTTATGATTTGAGCATATTTTTTATGCTAAATGCAGTACCTGTGAGGGTTTCTGGACAATATTTGTCATTGTTTTGTGTTGTTAATTGATTTCCAATAATAAATATATACACATTTGCATAAAGCAGCATATTTGCCCACTCCCATATTGATAAGATTATTAAATACTTGACAAATCTCCCTTTAAGGTACATTATCAACAGATAATTTGCAATTAATCACGATTAAATATTTTAATTGATTGACAGCCCTAGTGTGGAAATGTTTCAATGCTGTCTCAGTGTGGTAATACCAGGCTCGGTGAAGGTCTTGATGAGCTCCTCCATGGCTAACATCCAGGAGACAGCCAGATGACAGTTCTGCAGAAACACCCATTTGCCGCTCTTCATTGCTTCATGGATCATCTTCTGTGCTATCGGCCCCTGGCCTTGACCCAATGAGATGGACTCAACCCTGAGAGACAGAGAGATGTGGAAATACCCCTGTGATCATGTGTAAACACCTTCTAGGTTGCTGGCCGTTGCTTGTATATATTCACCTCTCACCCCCCAACCTTATATCATCTGTCTAATCTTTTTTTTTTTACCTGTCAAGGCAACCTCTTTCTTTTGCAAAGCGCTGGAAGGCACCCATGGGGTCGGACCCTGTGCTGAGAATGAAGATCAGTGGTGTGGAAGGGGACATGTCACTGTAGAGGTTAGCCAGGTCTACTGGAGGGTTCTCCACAAACTGCTTCCCTAGGCTGACAATCACAAACTCTGTTGCTGCAAACACCACCTGGAAAAGAGCGGGGGAGGAAGTCAATCAGAGAACAATGGGACAAAGAGGAGCAGCAAAACAGGAGTAATGTTGCATTCACTCCAAGAGCGAAGTGAATTTTCGCCTTGCTTTACTCGCGCGAGTTGGACCACCGGTATCATTTGTGTTCATTCACGCTAGACAAGCTGGAGAGAAGAAGGGGCTTGTCTCCATAGATACCAACAACTTTTCTTCTGCCATTTTTCGCCATCAACCTTGGAAGAAATAATCACTGTTGCTGCTTTGTACATGTTGTGGAAGTCCCAGATATGTCGAAAAACCAAATGCTGTCATGTCTTGGTTCAAAACATCACCCGGCGGCAAGCTGTATTAACATACAGTGCCATTGCACTGACTCTATCTAGCAAGCCACACGTTGCTACTGCGCTATGAACCCAAAATAAACAGATTGTGTTGTGATTTAATTGCAATAAACGGATCAAAAGGATGCAGAAAAAACTACATAGTGATACTGATTTGTAAAAAGTCTGAATTCATGTTTTGTCAGGTCTGTCTGCAAGACGACAAGCAAACAACTTTTAAAATGCTTGTTTTCTGAATGGAGTTCGTATTGATCAGTGCCAGGCTATTCTAACATTGTAGCTGCTCCATCAACACTCAACATAACGTCATCGAGGCATAAATGCGGCAGCAACGTTGTTGTAAACTGTTCAAAAGTATGTAGCAATAACAACATAATGATGTTGATTTGTAAAATATCTTGAATCATGCTTTGTCAAGTCTGTCCGCAAGACGACCAGCAAACAACTTTTAAAATGCTTGTTTTTTTACTGGAGTTTGGTTCGATCAGTGCCAGGCTATGCAGCTGCTCCATCAACACTTAACATAATATCATCTAGGCATACATACGACAGCAACGTTGTTGTCAGAGAGTTTCCGGTCTCTGTACAAATATGAGGTACTATCACAGCTCTGGGTGCCAACAGACGGCTACAATATTTCTTTCCTCCATTTCTGATTCAACAACGTCAGGACGTCAGTGACAACAGGAGGAGAATCTCAACGCTGATGGGCTTTCACGACACAGCGTCAAAATAATTTCTCGCTCGCAAATACACGAATTTCACATGTTTGTGTCACATCATTCGCGCCATTTACGTTGCCCGGCGAGAAATCGCGTCTATTCGCCTCTTTGCATTGACTTTGCATGTAATCGGGCTGTGTGAAAAATTCACTTCGCGCTTGGTGGGAACGTACTTTAAGGAGAGAGGGACCAGAAAAAGTTATTGCAGGTTAAATAAATATCTTTCCACAGACTTCATCTAGGCTCACCTTTTCTTCAACAAAGCTCTTGATAAGGACTAGCTTCTGGAAGGCCCCCAACCTCTCATTCCAGTGGCCTCTGATCCCTCTCTCCCGCTTCACCTCTTTGGACTTCCCGAGAGGAGCCAACTCTGACACGAAGCCTTCCCAGTTCTCTGGATTAATAGATGATTGAAAACGTCCTATAGGAGAGGCAAATGTCATTTAATGCTAATGTTAAATCTTCTATACAAATCACTATGTGTATATCTAAGAATGATTTAGAATATCTAGGCCTGACAGTGAAAAATGATGTTGTGCAGAAACAAGGTGCACTAAATATGCTGATTCTTGCCAGATTCGAGAGGGATAACGATTGGGTTGGGTTTACCTAGCTCGATGTGGATATGGGTTCTGGTGATTTCCTTGGAGATGTCCTTGAAGCAGGGCAGAGTGTCCTCCAGCTCGCAACATGTCTGCCAGTAAAAATCACTCAGCCACGGCACATCTGGCCGTTCTGCATAGTCCTGGGAGAAGGAGAAATTGAAAAGGAGACGATTATAACCATAAAAGAAGGATATGGAGGACAGGCCTTGAGTAGAGAGGCAGTAAAGAAGAATTAAAGGATGTCAATTAAAGTGTAAAGAGAGGATGAGTCAGAACATCTAAGGCAGGTAGAAATTGCGGATAAGACACGGTGATTTGAAAAAATTGAAAAGCAGTCAAAATTAGCAAGAGAAGCGTGGATGATGGATGTATTGAAGCCGCGTTGCAAAAGGCGGGAAACAGAGAGGCACAGGGGTGAAGGAGAGTAAAGGACGGGAAGCATTAGCATGAGGATCACGACGGCTGAGAGGCAGCACCTCCTCTATAAATGAGATCCAAATGGTGGGCGAACATAGGAATTCACCCCTGGGTGGCACTGACTGATCTGTATTGTGGTCACAAAAGCGGCTAGCTAAACCTCAAAGGTCCTTTTTATTCATTGCTCTGTTCTACCTTTCACCTCCTTTATGTGCCAAACCAATGGTGCCTCAGCTGCACACCCTTCTGACCCACTGGGGTTTGAGAGAGAAGATAATATATCGAGAGAAAGAGATTGAAAAGAGAGAAAAAAAGGTGATTATTCAAAAAGAAAACAATCGAAATGTAAACAAGTTGGACTATTCTGAGGTCTATTGGACTTTCAGTTCAGGTGACCTCATTTAGCCCCTCTGAGGCCCTGTTCAGACCTGGCATTAACATGCATCCTGGGTGATCCCATCACAAGTGGACAGCTCTAAGTACAGATGTGAACGCACTCAAGGCGCATTGAGGAAGCATTGAGATCTGATCGCTCAGACCACTTTCAGAGGTGGTCTGGGTCGCATATGGCCATTCTTTTGGCAGTGTGTATGTGAATGTGTCCTGGACGCTTCGCGTTGGGGTGCAGCATCGCCCTGTCAGGGATTCTTTCACAACAATGACCGGCTTGCTGTACATTATCCCTTACATATCTTATCTATAGGCTATACTGTATATCTACAGACTATCAGGCTAGGCACGCAGAGTGCATTATTATCATCATACTGTCAGTGATGTGTTGGTTTTTTTGTTCCGGTGCTCTGCTCAGAGCTGACACCCGCCCGCTCGCTCGCTCTCTCTCATCCCCGCCTCTCTGAAGCTCTGTACCCTGCTGTTGCCTGGCAAAGGCAGCGGTGTCGGCGATACAATATCCTTATATTTTGATGTCAATAAAATGTACCCAAATTCACAAATATGTAGGATATTACTACTGACATTAATGTAATATTACCTTGCAATGTCTGCTGTATTAGCCATTTGTTTACTACGTGTTTATTAGCATATAGAGCGACGTACTTAGAGCTGTCCACTTGTGATCGGATCACTCAGGTCGCATGTTAATGCCAGGTCTGAACAGGGCCTAAAGGTGTCATGTCTGACTTAAGGTACTGAAGCTTTTGCACTGATTGCTCAAGGCCTATTAGCATGCTATATACAGGTTGCATGGACAGCTGAGAAACAGAGATACTCGACTTTTCTTATCTCTCTTCCACAGAAATATTTATTTTGTCAACGTCTCCACAGACAGATTTTCTCTTATGTTCTTTTTGTCCCTCGCTTACTGTGTGTTTCCATCAGTCTCAGCAGTTCCTCAGCCAAAATAGAGAGAGAGAGACTGACTGCCACTTTGTGACAAAGGACTTTTCTTTTTCTATTAACTCAATCCCAACATAAGAGGGGAAGAGAGTGAAGATACTGCCTACAGGCCGACCTGGGGGGATTTTTAGAAGGGGAACATGAAACAGCACCTTGTTTATCTGCAGTTAAGAGGATCCAGCCAACAAACTGTAACAAATTTCTCTATTTTCATCTAATTATAAGAACACCCGGAAGCCAAAAGATATGGGAAAAATGATTTGTTTTTGTTTTTTTCATTTAGAGCTCATGACTAAAAATAGGATGCTATCTTTCTATTGCTGCAGGCAATTAAGCCTCATACCTTACCATTCATTCTGGCTTCAGTGGTCAAATCTCCTTACTGGCCATTCTGGTATATTCAAACTCTGAACTGATGTAGTTCAGCTGTTCTTAATCTCAATAACTCTGCAGCCTGTTGCATCAACTACTGCAAGTGTAAGTTCAAAAGGAGCTTAGTTTGAATGTAGTGGGGAAATTACGCTATAAATGAATTAAAATGGATTACACAATACAAGTTAGCATGCAGCGTAGAGTTTAGATTAAATTAAAATTTACACCTTCCCCAAGCAGGTTTAACCCTCTGAGATCCAAAACAGACTCATTTTTGTCTTTTTTAGGGGGGGGACAGGGGGTCTCTAGGGGGAGATGGCAGGTCGGCAGTATATGTCAGTATTGTTAAAATGTGCTGAAAATTTTCATAAAGTACTAATATACACACGGTTACATTATTATTATTTCATTAACTTCATACTCATACCGTGACACACACGCTCGCTCCCTCTCTCTCAAACGCACACTCCCTGGGCTTGCAATACTCTGGCTGGCGGAAATCCGTCTCATCTCGTCACCCCAAAAACACATTAACTTTCAAGTAAACAAACAAAACGTGTGCCATGCGGTTACACACACGGTTACTCTCTCTCTCTCTCTCTCTCTCTCTCTCTATCTTGACCTCACACTCACTAACGTTACGCCAGGCTTGCAAAACACTGGCGGCAATCATACATGGTTTTAAGGATCAAATTTGAAACGGTAATACTAACCGCCGCAATTTCTACCAAGGTTTATTGTGAAACCGGTAACCCTTTCATCCCTATTAAGGTCACATAGAAGTGGTGTACATCATCTGGAAACTGGGAACCTGGAGATTAGTTTGAGATGCAGCTCAGCACTGTATGTCAAGTTGTTCTAGTCATAAATCAGAAATAAACATGAATTAATTAATTAGTTGATTAAAATAAATAAATTGTGAAAGTGTATAAGAGCGTAGAACATTATGATATAAGTATATGATGGCCATTTCCATGCTCTATTATGTCTCATAAGTTGTTTTTATTGCACTAGTTGTATTTATATTCTATGTTCTAATGTCTTGTATCGACTTGCCTATCAGTCGCTGCCTCTTGGCCAGGTCGTCATTGTAAATGAGAACTGGTTTTCAATTGACTTATCTGGTTAAATAAAGGTAAAAAAACAAAAAAAAACAGACAGCTTGTGCCTAACTGGCTAAGCACTATGATTTCTGACTTGATTTCCCACCTCACCTTTTTCAAAGAGGCAGCTCCTTTTAGGAAGTGCTGCCACTCGGCATCGGAAATCTCGTCGCACTGCCTCATGATCTCTACGCACAACATGAAGCTGTAGATAAGCTTGTGCTGCTCGAAGAGGCCACGGGACACATTGGTGTACGAGTTGAGCAGGATTTGGTCCAGCAGGATCTGGAGACGCTCTTCTAGCACGCTGCTCTTCTCTGACGTCTCGATGGTGGAGTTAAAGAGCTGAGGGTGGAGAAAGGAAAGGACAGAAAGAAAGCGACATAAAGATATTGAACAGGAAGAAAATAAGTGAGTAGAAAGAAGCCTTGTTACTCTCTCTTACCTGTATGAAGTACTTGAGGGAGAACTGGTACATTGGATCGATCTCAGAGAGACTGGCAATGACAAAGTACAAGACTGAGCCCCGGGTGGCCACGGGTCGGTAACGCTCCCTCGCAGAGTTGATCATCAGTTCAGTGGCCTCTGCCTCCTCCAGACGATGCTTTATGGCCTCTGATGTCACCTGAGGAATGGTGGACACAGAGAGAAAAAGAGAAACAAAAAGAAAGAAAGAGAGGAATAGCAACAAAACAAGAGCAGAAGAGACGTGGTAGAGGAATGGAGGGAAACACAATAGGGCAATATGAGAATAAAATACCAAACTTTAGTGGAAATGATCTTCCTAGATGATGAAAGTATCCATATGACATTTACCTTTGACGCCTGGAGAGTCTGAACTAGCTCCTCATTGTCAAGTATATTACCCTCAGAGGTGAAGAGAAGCTTAAGGATGCGGTCTTCGATATCTTTTAGCTGGTTGCGGTCAGCGTTGATTCGCACAATCAGGTCATTCCTCTGTTCCTCAAGATGTGGACTCTCCAGACGCACAACTTCACTGAGAAGGAGAGAAAAAGGGGTTAGTGGAAGAGCGGGGTAGAGAAAAGAATGTAGGGGGAAAGAAAAATAAATCAAATACAAATATCATTAGCTAAAACAAGACTGAGATAATGGCTAGTGCAAATAGTCATTACTGAAGTACATGGAGTCGTATAGAGAGGCGATGTCCCGCCCCTTCCGGTGGACTCCATGGGACCTTATTTCGGAAAAAATATGAACGATAGTCAACGGTGAGAGACAAATATTGATCCTGTATCAATTGCGCCGTAAATCACACATATGATGTTTGTCAATTTAAGAAAGTCGCAGTTTGTTGTAGTATCATTTAGTTTTGTATGAAACCGCTCAGTGAACTACATCTCTCGTCTCGCACAATATACGTCACCAACACTAGCTAGCTAGCTAACATAGCTATGACCACGCACAAATGTAACGTTATCTTACCTGATGTGTTTTATCCAGCGACTCCTGGTCTTTTTATCAACCGGGAAGTGAAAGAACGAGCGAGATCCGTTGCTGGTGTGAGTACATATGAAACACACAGGCATCGTAGCTTCCGCAAGAGAGACGTCACTACGCAACTTTTGGGTGTGTAGTCTTTCTAATTACGTATTTTCACAGTCTGATACTTCAACAGTTTTACAACAATTGTGACTTTCTTGACTTGCAAAATTATGTTTTAAATTGACCAACATCATATGTGGGATTCATGGCTTAATTCAAATGGGATCAAAAAAAGATTTGTCTCTCGCCGTTGACTACCGTTCATATGTTTTCCTGGAAGGGGCTGGACTTCGCCTCTCTATGGAAGTTTATAAATGTGGACAATGTGGTTTGGGAAGGATGCAATATCTTTTTTTTCGATGTGTGTCAATGCATGTACTTTATGTACCTGAGCAGTTGGTCCTCCAAGCCAGACTTGGTCACGGTGAAGTTGATAATTGTAACTTTGATGCACACCTGAAAGGCAACAGGAACACACACACAGACACACACACACAAAGTGAAACAGTCAGTTCGAACAACCTCAAACAACCACAATTCTACACATGTTCTTCAACTGCCATGTCTCTTGAAACCTTTCATGTGTTTGACAACAAAACAACTACAGACGACTGACAAATGGTTTCATGTTGTCTAAGTTACTGCCTTCATGCACTGCTGGTTTGAATTAACACTGGAATAAAAGCTTGCCATGGTGTTGCTGCTCTCCTGGGCTGGTGTTGAATAAAAGGCCATAGCGCAGTCGGCGAGCTGGCAGGCGAGTATATCTCAACAATGCTTGCAAACTGGCCATGGTCGATGCCATTGCAGGAAGCCAAGCACTATTTGTACCAAGGCACAAAGGTTTTTTTGTGTTACTGTTTCTCTTAGTCCACAAAACATGTTTTTTTGCAAGCCTATAAATATCTGGTTGCCATAGCTGTCCATGTAAACTGTTTGGGATTTCTTCTCAATAAAACCTTGAGGCAATCAGCAGAGGTGTCTGATCCAAGACTCCATAGTGAACTGGCGTTGCGTCTCTGATGCACAACTGCTGATGCCAGATGAGCCTAATGTGGAGATTTACATGAGTGTGTGTTAGGGCTGGGTATCAGTACTAGATCCCTAAAAAACACTATTTGTCAGAGCATGTGAGCGGAGTGAAGCGTGAGCGAGCAGGGAGTTTGAGTGGAAGGATTTTAGATGGAGCACAGAGTGGATTTTTTTTAAACGTTGGAGCGTCGCCTTATCTCCTGCTCCAATTATGCTCTGGTATCGCTCACACCATGAGTTTGACGCATGCCCGAGCAAGCCCGACCAGGGGCAATTCTAGGATCAGACCTTTAGGGTGGCTCAGCCCCCAATGAGACTGTGACATGTGTACAGTCAAGGGCGTTCAGTACAGCCCTGATTAAAATACAACGTAGCATGTTTTTTTTTTTTTGGAGCGAGCAGTAAGCAATTTGACAGGAGTGGCCTGGAGCGGCTTGGAGCTGGGGAGCGGAGGGAACGAACAGCTCCGTGAGCTAGCCAGTGGGACACATACACAGCTTCCATTCACATGATGTGTATCGAATTAAGTACCCTATTGGTATCGGTATCACTTTTAGGGTACTGGTATTAGCACTGGCACTGTATAAACGATACCCAGCCTAAGTGTGTATGCTGTCCTTACCTCTGGTAGGTAGTGTGGGTTGGCCATCTTGGTGGTCATATAGAACCTGAAGTTTTTGTCATAATCAACATCTGAGTCTCCAAGTCGGATCAACGTCCGTCCACCGGCCACAAATGTCTGCTTCAGCAGGATGGGCTCCAGAGCTGGATCAAGGGTCTCCTTTAACTACACACATACGATACAAGAATGCAGGAATGTGCACACTAAAAAACAAACATTAATAAACAACGCTGTCCAATAAAGGCCTCATAATTCAATTTATGTTTAATCAATGGAAGTAAATGGGCAGTCCAGTTAAATGCCCAAATTGTAAATGATGTGTTTTCAGTGTGTTCCTACCTCCTCTAGCAGTACAGGCATGCCCATGCGTATGGCGTTCTCTAGCGTACGGAGAAAGCTCGGGTCTGTCAGCTTGATCACCTTTAGACCGTGCTTGGCCTCCTTGGAGCGGATCCATCGGTTGGCCTGGGGGTGAAAGCAAATAACCTCTATCTAATGTGACAAAAAGATGGCCTGTTTACATATTTTGTATATATAATAAGAATGAATGTTAGCACTTGATGTATTAAAGGGAGACTGTAGCAATGGTTGTGCAGCGGGGAAAAAACAGAACAATAATGTACAGTATGTGATCGAGCTCAATCAGTTTTTGTACAATACAGCATCTACTGTGACTCTCGTATCTGTTGACACAATCAGACATCGAAGGCTTCACAAACAATTGAATTTCCGTCAGACCCATATCTGCATCATTCGGTCTATGAAAGGCAAGAGAGAGCAGCAGTACTGAAAAAGAACAACAGGCAGATTTACAGGGATGGACAGGAGAGACAAATGGACTTGTCAGCGGTCAAAAAGTGCAGAACGATAAGCTAAATGGAGGCCATAACACTGAAACTGTGACAATATTCTGTCTGAGTGAGCTGGTTTGTGTCCTTTCGGTGTGGGGGAAGCTGGGAACTGTGAGCGTGTCCTGGGGCCTGACTTTGTCCCTGACCATATCTGACAAGAAGTTCTATTTTGAGAGAGATTTTTCTTTTCTTAACGCTGGTACCGCAGCCATGTAGTCAATGTGTTAAATCACATGAAATCCAAAAAGACAAGGAGTTTGTGGAATAAAACATTGTTCACTTGTGTTGTAACCCAGTGTCACAATACCAGAAATTTAGTGGTCAATACCAATACAAGTGAAATTCCAAAAGTATTGATACCCAATTCAATACCTCGGTAAAAAATGAAAGTAAAACAATAAATCCCATGTACTTAAGATAAGTAAAAAGATAAAAAGACATTACATTACATCATTTTTTACCATTATTGTTACTAGTTAAATGATTGTTTTATTATTTACACGAATCACAGCCTTCCTCTGAACATTTAATGCTTCTGGAAATGTTTGACCTAAAAGAGCAGATTCAGAAAACTTTTAAATAACGTTTCATTAATTAAATTTGTTCCCATGCCATCAGTCGGCTTGTCCAGATGCTCCCCACATTGTTTTTATGTTCATATGGCTGATGAGGCGCGGGGCAAAAAAAGCTGGCACTGTGCCGTTCTGCTGAATCTCCATTATGAATCTCCCAGAGAACCTGATATGGAGAGGACAGAGAAGAGTAACGGCAGCTTGTGAGAAGTGCCGGTGCGCAAGAAAAAGTCGGGGTACGCCAAGGGATAAAATGAAGAAGTGCAGCCCACTTAAAGTGCTTTGAGTGGTCGGAAGACTAGAAAAGCGCTATATAAATGCAAGCCCATTTACTTCGAGCACTGATTATCAGGGAAATTTTCTATCATCCCCGGGATAACGGGGCACCGTTAGTCTCTCGAGCCCTGATCCCCAGTACCTACTGTACCTGCAGTACTGTAGAAAAAACAGTAACATCATGTTTTCAGAATTTTGGCATCGACTTGGTCCGAAGTATCGGTTCTCGTGACATCCCTAGCCCAGTGTGTACATATTTACATGACAGTAACAAGACACAATTTGTGATGAATGGAAAATGGATGTCCTCGAATAATAAAACTGATTAACTTATCAATCACAACTAACAGCAAATTGATCCACGTCTGAAAAACACACTGAATGAATGCTGCTTTGATCCCAGTTTCTAGTTCACCTGATCCTGTGGGTCGATCATAAGAGGCCAGCGGCGGCCCTCGGTCACCAAGATCCCATTCTCCGTAGAGACGGTGTCGCGAGGCAGGCCCTCTGTGTTCCACTGGCGGATGACAAATGGGTCACCCAGAATGTTGGTCAGGCTGAAGCTGGAGCTGATGGGGATGTCCAGTTCCCGGCACTGTACTTTCCACCGGTCAATCAGCTGGGGAAAGGGGGCACACACACATGCATGAGTGCATTCATTTTTTCTGAGGTTGTTTTGTTTGAAAGACGGTTGGTTTGTGGTATTTTTTTTTTTTAAACCACTTGTGTTCTTGTATGCTGCATATTTTTCAATGTTTCTCCTTTTTTAATCACTGATTTTATCAGTGTACTTCTGTGTTTTAATAATGTACAAACAGATTCAGTTCAGTGCCATTACAGTATATCTATTCTGCTCTGGGAATTGCATCTCAAAGCAGAAGCACAATAATGAGACACATTGGGCTTAATTTCATTTCGTATGGACACTGCAACGTAAAGGGGCGTAGTGCACTGTATTGTAACAAGGTGTAAACTCTAGAGTGTGCTCGTACTGAACATGTTGTCCATTCTGAATACCAGATTAATCCTAAAAAAGCTCTGAAATTGCACCTCATCACACTTTACCTACCAGCTGCCTATAGTGGGAAGTGAACGCTCCATAATAGGCCACACAGGCAGCTGCAATGAAGACATTCCCCACAACGTTGATGATCTCTTGCTCAAACAAGGTGACGCTTTCTTCCCAGCGTACTTGCTCATCACCTAGAGCAGATGTCAGCTTCCCTGCCCTGGTCAACCGAGTCTGCGTCAGAGCCATGGTGTGAACTTTGAGTAAAGAGAGGGTTCACAAAGAGAGAGAGAGAGAGAGAGAGAGAGAGAGAGAGAGAGAGAGAGAGAGAGAGAGAGAGAGAGAGAGAGAGAGAGAGAGAGAGAGAGAGAGAGAGAGAGAAAAGAATATTAGCAAGGTAAATACTGACAGACTTTCTTTTTTTCCGCAGTTCCAATGTGTAATAACACCTCCTTGAATATTGAAAGAGATAGCAGAAATAAAAAGCCCCGTTTCCACCGCAGGATCTTTTCCTTGGAACTAAGAACCTTTTGATGAACTCATTGCATTTCAACCGCAGGGACAGGGGTCTAAATTAAGTTTCGGGGCCATTTTCTGGGGCCTTTTTACCCAAAAATAGGCCCTGGTCGTGAGGTAGAACTTTCTGAAAGTACCAGAACTTTCGGGGTGGAGTTTACAGGGATGACCGTCGCTGATTGGTCAAACACACACACAGCGCCGCTGCTTCAACTTGTGTACCGCTTCATTCATGAACAAGTAAATACTCTAGTATCAATTTAGGACCATTTTAGGACGAGGGGAGAACATTTCTCTTTGTTTGATAACATTGAAAGTAAAGTTAGGCTCTGTTGTCGGCTTCCCAATGCATTAAAAATAAGAGAGAGAGAAAGAGAGAGAGATCACAAGGGCGAATGGTAACGTTAGAAGAGGGAGACAGCGCAACGGTGCTGTGAACGAGAGAAAGAAAAGTAATTTTCTGATTGATTCATGGCAGTTATGCTCTACAGCACAAATAAATAACCATCCATGACAACTCAACTGCACTTTATAGGAGAGGCCAGAGCAGACTCCATCTGCTCAGGAGACTGAGGTCTTTTGGAGTGCAGGGGGGCCTCCTTAAGACCTTCTATGACACTCTGGTGGCATCAGCCACTTTTTATGGAGTGGTCTGCTTGGGCAGCAGCATCTCGGCTGCGGACAGGGAGAGACTAGACAGAGAGATCAGGAAGGCCAGCTCTGTCCTGGGATGCCCCCTGGACCCAGTGGAGGTGGTGGGAGAGAGGAGGATGATGGCCAAGCTGTCATCCATGATGGGGAACGACTCCCACCCCAAGCAGGACACCATCTCAGCACTGGAGAGCTCCTTCAGCGACAGGCTGCTCCACCCGAAGTGTGTGAGGGAGCGCTATCGCAGGTCCTTCCTTCCTGCAGCTGTCAGACTCCACAACAAGCACTGCTCCCAGTAGACCACATACACACCAAAAAACTGACAATAACTGCACTACACTGTACACTGACTGTGCAATATCAATACTACTCAGGTGTAAATCATACTGTGCAATTGTTTCAGGTGGAATTTCATTCCCACTTGTGCAATTTTTGTTAATAGTCTGTTTATTGTCAATACTGTATATACTGTTCCTATTTTTATATTTCCTTCTATTTAAATTGTTCATATTTTGTTTCACTTTGTTTAGCTCTTTTTTATTACTGTTAGCTGATGCTTCTTGTTTTTTGCACTATCCCCTTTGCTGCTGTACACTGCAAATTTCCCCACTGTGGGACTAATAAAGGAATATCTTATCTTATCTTATTAAACACTCAACAGATGATTTGGAGACAGACGCTCTTAGTTTCATTTTCCTCTGCTGTATTTCAGAGTGTGGTTACTGCTGTGACCACCAGCAGCCCTCTTCCCATGTCATGTTGCTTTTTCATAAGTCAGCTGACTAATTTGCCTAATCTTCAGAGGTCTCTAGACCGCAGTGGAAACGCAGACAACGGTGGGATGAAGGAACCTTTTAGTTCCTTGAAAAGTAGTTCCAGGGGCTAAGAGTCCCGGGAACTTTTGGTGGAAACCCAGCTTAAGTGACAACTTCTTGGTAAATTTTTTTCTACCTCATATAAAGTATACAGTAGCTGGGCAGTTTAAAACTCAGGAAGAGTTTAAAGAGGTAACATATAAAGGACACAACCCTTACCCAAATCCTCCT
The DNA here is from genome assembly GCA_916701645.2 of Sebastolobus alascanus. Taxonomy (NCBI): domain Eukaryota; kingdom Metazoa; phylum Chordata; class Actinopteri; order Perciformes; family Sebastidae; genus Sebastolobus; species Sebastolobus alascanus. The sequence goes on along the minus strand of CAKAOJ020000137.1, from coordinate 1,272,972 downwards.
TCTCATTTATGCTGCTGTCAAATTGCTCCTGTAGGACTTTGATCTGGTTCTCAACATCCTGAAGCTTTTGTTGCTTCTCACTGAGGGTTGCCATGGTCACATCAAGCTCCTCCTGTTGGAATAGAGGGAGAAAGGGACAGAAGAAAATACCATTAATGAATGTTTTAGAGAGTCCATTTTTTTATTCTCAGTATTTAGTCCAATGTATGCAGGGCAATCCTGAGCGAGACTGAGAGAGAATCGAGAATGGGCCGGTGTTCAGTGGAAGGAAGCTTCGATTGTAATAGACTTGAAATTTAACACTAGGACCGCCATAGCCCACGCCATTTAACGTTGTGGTTCCAAAATTTGAATTATTCCCCTAATTTTTTATGATATGTTTCCCTCCTGCCCTGACTTTTCCTAAATACTTATTCTGCACGTCTGTATTGTCCATAATGACAAAATAACATTTAGAAAACCAAATAGATGAGTTTTGGTGTTTTTTTTTCATGACAAAAGCCCCTTTAGTCACAGGGAATATTGCCGAATAACATTGGTACTCTCCTCCGACTCTCCTCCGGCAGCCGAAATGATGCATTTGCATAATTGCTGTATAAGCGCATTGAGATGAGCGCATGTTACTGACCTGCGCCTTGGCCAGTTTTTCTCTCTTAGGGCCGACTTCTTTGAGGACTCTGGAGTAAAGATCCATTGCTCTGACCCACATGCACATTGATCTGCAGGCTTTGGATACCTTCTCCACCTAACAGCAGCAACAAAATAAGGAATTATTAGTAGCAGCTATTGAAGCATACTGTGTTATGTTCCATACATTATTGACAATTTATGCCATCACAAAATCTACATTGTGCATTTGAGAAACACACATATGACCATAATGCCATAAATTCGAACTCTGGCACTATATTATTCACCACAATCTGTTTAGCCCTACTCCAAAAAATATCTGACTGACATATCAGTCTTTCACATGAAATCCAAACAGACCTTCTCAGGTATGAAATCAGGGTTGGTGACGTATTTTTGCAGCTTCAGCAGGATCTGAGGCTTGATATTATCCTTGTCATAATCTGTCAGACGCCTGAGGAAATTGGCATCTCCCAGTACTTGCTTGGCACCGGCCCAGTCCGGTCTGTGAAGAAACAGACATGTTAGTGATGACTTGTGGAAAAAAGGGGGCCTAAGAAAATTCTAATAGTCTAATAATAATAAACATTATGTACTGTATATATATAGCACTTTTCAAAACAGCAGTTATAAAGTGCTTCACAGCTAAAAATAAAATACATAATAGTAAACAGCATGAAACACAATTTATAAAACGGAAGCAGATACTCAACAATAAAAGCAAAATAATATAAAAAAAAAAAACTAAATTAAAAGACAAATAAAACCAAAAACCAAAGGATTTGCAAGCAACAAACAAAACGCAAGCCTATAAAAGTGGGTTAAAAGTTATTATTATTATTATTATTATTATTATTATTATTATTAATAATAATAATAATAATAATAATAATAACAATAGCAATAATAGCAATAATAATACATGTATGTGCATGCGTGGCTTAATTTTTATGGGGAAAAATGTATATGTCATGTAAACTTTTTTCAATTTCTTTTTTTCTATTTGTGTCTGGCAGGTTATTATAATCAAAGCACATGATAATGTAAACTACTTTAGGTTATGATTGTAACTATAATGTAGGAATTCCACTTTGATATACATGCAATGGTTATGAATCATATTTAACAGAAAGACTCGCATCGTAAACCCAGAACAAGAAGAAACAAAAGAAGAGAGTCTAAACTATGAACAGACATATTGCACATTCATATTCATGTAACTTCATAGTCATAGTGCTAAGTCAGTGAGAGCTCTACATAGTGCTAGTGTGCTGTGGGCCTAACAGTAGGTGTTAAAACGTTAAAGTAGATAGGCTATTGGGAAGGATTGGATTTAGTGCAGCAATGCTGTAGATTAATAGCTGATGAAATTTAAGGCTTGACAGAGGGATGCGTGCTGAGTCATGAGATGGTAGGCTAATCCCTCTGGATGCTGACTACAAAATATGTAGGATTAAAAAAATAAGCCCAAATCTCATACCTTTGGCAGAGTGACTGCAAAACAGCTGAGACGATTGTGATTATAATGATGATGATTGTTTTTGGAATTGCTAAAATGATGGGGATAATAACTATGCTGAATATATCATTCATGGCAAGTTGATGAAGGTGGCTACAGTGGTGATTGTGATTATAATGAGGGATCATAATGATTAATGGGAAGAGATCAGGATGCCTGATCGATCTTTTTTGGGACACAGACATTGGGGTGAATACATTTTCCTGTTTGGTATTGTTTCTTTCTCATCTAGACTGGCATTGGATTGGGTATGCATACCAGTATTCTCTTTTGATCCAACAGAATTAGACACTGTTTTCAGATGACTTTTTGCCATTGGAGTCGAATTAAGTCAACTGTGCTGAACAAATGAAACACACATCATATAGATTTAGCTATTTGATTTAACCAAGCCCTGAAAAGGGATAGTTCTATATCAGTTTATCAAGTGTACACCATATTTCGAAAATTTTCAGCGCTTTACCTTGCTGTCAGACAGCAATTTCCGATGGGGAACTGAAGCTGTTATATCCATTTATGCCCTCTTCAAAGCCAGCAGACTCCATTGACAAAAACAGTAATTTTGCCTCGCAGAACACGGAAGTTGCTGGTCTACCGCTGCCTCGATCGGTTAGTTTGTTTGTGTTTATTGTGTGACTTTGCTGTTTTGAAGGGTTAGTTCGGATTCACCAAAGTCACACAATAACTCATACAAAAAAACTGATCGAGGCAGCGATAGACCAGCAACTCCCGTGTTCTGCGAGGTAAAATGATTGCTTTTGTCAAAGGAGTCTGGTGGCTTTGAAGAGAGCATTGATAACAGCTGTCTGATGGCAAAGTAAAACGGTGAAAATATTCTAAATATAGCGTACACTTAAACTGATATTGATTTTTTTTGAGGCGAGCCTTTTTGTTAGGTGGCTAAAATATATTTTGCAGCGGCTCTCGTCCTCAGCAGTACATTGCTTTGCTCCTGTGTTGGTACTCTTGTCTGCTTCTCCAAACTAGAGGCGTGCTGACCATCATCTACTGTAGGTAATAAACTGATGGATAAGTACCTCATACAACCCCACTTCAAAGCGCCCTAACCATCCCTTTAATGCCTGGTCTGTCCTCCATGCTCTTATGACTTTATTATGATAATGCCCTATCAAATGACATCTGCCATCCTTAATGTGATTGCTTCTTAAATAGAGTGTTAGGATGTGATAATTAGTGAGAAGTGTGTTTGTAACAATGGAATATCAGCTAGGGAGAGATGGGCAGCTTTATGTGATAGGAGAGGCAGAGAAGCCTCTCTAGTAAAACATATATGAGGAAGAAAAGTTCCTCAGAGAGAGAGAGAAGCACACTGACTTGCAGTTGAGCAGGATGCAGACGGCCTCCATGACGGTCATGACCAGGTCTGGGGGTTTGGTGAAGACCTTGATCTCAGAGATGTCAGCCTTTTTGAGAGAATTAAGGGCTTGAATGGCACCCTCCAGGGCCGGCAGAGCCTCATCCAGGTCCCTCTGGGCGTCATCGGCTATGGACTGTGTGTCTTCAGCTTTGACCTTGGCCAAAGCTTCATCCTCTGCCACTACTTTACGCACCTGTGGAATGGATATTGTTTGGATGATACATACATATACAGTACACTACAGCAATGGGAAAAAAGGTATCTTGCTTTTTCAGCACCTTATAGGAAACTCAAGACACCCTTTTGAAAGTTCAGTGTTAATATTACCATATCTATTTCTCACACAAATGTTCGCACGCGCACATACAGACCTCGTCGGCGCTCTCCTGGTCTACAGCCAGTTTCTCCATGAGGGCGTCAACATCAATGGATTTTTGTTTCAGGACTGGCTCTAGAGCAGACAGGTCCACTTTCATTTTGTCCACAAGCTCATTGGTCTCCAGCAGTTTGGTCAGACCGTTCTTCACACGATCCCTGGCCTGTACATAAACACCCCCACACAAATGTTTATTATCCATATGCTACATGCAGACATAATCTACAAAATAAAAATGCAAAAACATTTTTATTTCAGTGCCACAACCACAAAGGCCCTGTTCACACCTGGCATTAACATGTGTCCTGGGTGATCCGATCACAGGTAGACCACTCTAAGTACAGGTGTGAATGCACTCAAGACGCATTGAGATCCGATCGCTCAGACCACATTCAGAGGTGGTCTGAGCCGCGTATCACCACATTCTTTTAGCATTGTGTACGTGAATGTGTCCTGGGCCACATTAAGGACCGACTACTCGTCTGACGTCCCGCTTGGATCCGCAAGGTCTCACTCCTCTCTTCATGTGAACAGACGCAAGCACTAGTCTGCATCACGGCAGGAAATGGCTTCTGTGCTCTACTGTATCCTGTCGGTACAAATGTGTTTTCTTTATAGGCTATAGCAACATATTAAATCAGACTAGGCACAGGAAGTGTATTATAATCATACGGTGATGTGACGGTGTTTTTGTTCCGGTGCTCTGCACAGAGCTGACACCCGCTCGCCCGCCAGTCCGCCAGCCCGACCGCCCGCTCGCTCTCATCCCCGGCTCTGAAGCTCTGTGTCAGCAGTAGACAATAACCTTATATTTTAATGTGAATACAATGTACCCAAATTCATGAATATGTCGGATATTACTACTGATTTTCCTGTAATTTTACATCGCAATGTCTGCTGTATTAGCCATGTGTTAACTATGTGTTTATTTGCATATAGAGCAGGGAAGGGAGATCCGATCACAAGTGGTCACACAAGACGCACGTGGATACGCATTCTAATGCCAGGTCATTCATCACGACAACTCATAACTCATACTGATAATTGCTCGTAATGGTCGGACTTACAAGAACCAGCTGCCGTCTCTTCTCCTCCAGCATTGACAGGTAGAGGTTGATGAGCTCCAGGTAGGAGGTAGGTGTGGTGTAATATCGGCGTCTCAGCTCCGAATAGAAGCGCTCAGCCATGTCAGTGACGCTAACGTGTATCTCCACGCACATGGTTGAGAAGCTCCGCTTCAGCTCCTCGCTGCCAAAGTCCACATTCTGGAAGAAGGCCTGAGAGACGGAGAGCAGCGCCTCACGAGGCCACTGGGCACCGGGGGGTGGGGGGGTAACAGGGAAAGAAGGAAAGGGTGAGATAAGGATTGCAGCGAGGGCAAAGATATATAGCTTTTATTTTAGCTTTTGTTTATTTGCACAGTGATTCAGAAGAGCACCAGTAGAGAGCCATAAAAATATATAATGCAATGATAAAGGCATTCAATAAAGATGCAAATTACAAGCTTCCACAACTGAGTTTAAAAACCCAAATTCAATGTGCTAACAAAGGACATTAATGGATGGATAGAAAGCCATAAACTGCAATCCTGGAGAGCAGGTGAAGAGAATGGTGGATGAGACAGAGGATAGTTGTAAAAAATGCAATAAGAAGAAAGAAGGGGCTGGGAAATGATGTCAGAGTGGAAGAGAAATTACATTTTGGGTATACTCTAGCTGCCGGGAACATGTTAGATTGATTGAAAGAAGAATGATTCTGTAGACTGGTTCAAGATGAGGAGAGTGATATATCCTAACAAACATGTAGACAATCCTTATAGTATGTGTGTACCAGCTAGAATAATTGTATTTATACTATACTATACTTCTATGGCTTTCTATGTATAATAATTACATAATCCTTAACTGACCCTTCCTAAGGCTACATCCACACTAATACATTTTCGCTTTTAAACACATTACTTTTGCTACGTTTATGCCTAGCATCCACACTACTCCGGCGTTTTCGGGCCCCTAAAACGGAGACGTTTGAAAACGCTGCTGAACTCGTTTTAGTTTTAAAACTCTGGGGTTGCGTTTTAGTCTGGACGAACAGAAACGGAGACCTTTAAAAACAATGACGCTGACACCTAAGTTAATTTCTTGATTGGGTTTTATCAGTCATGGCGTGTCCTTCCCTGATTCGTCACGCCCCATCACGTGAATCTTTTCCAGAAGAAAACAAACGGCCTCGACCACCAGTGTTTAATTTCAACATGGATAACGAGTTACAAGCGTTGCTGACCTTGGTGTCTCTGCTAGCAGCTGTCTGCAGTTAAATTCTGCATTTTATAATGCTACTACTGCCTACATGCACAGGAGGCAAGCTATTATTCTAACGCTTTGCATCAATTCCTGTGTCCAGCGCTGCTTCCTGTTTACACTGGCACGCGCATGCCCAGTGTACGAGAATGGTCATGTGATATGCGTTTTCAGGCGTGGTAGTATGGACGGAGATTAATTCTGAAACGGCCCTAAAACGCTCGTATGCTTTTAAAACGCCGTTTTAAAACGACAAAGTATTAGTGTGGATGTAGCCTAAGTCCCGCCTCTTTTCGCTCTGTGCTCCAATAACAGTTGAGCAAGCTTGGAACCCGGCAGAACCTCGGTCAACTTGCCCCTTTCCTGTTTCCTGGACTTATAAAGGTAATATTACTATGTAATAGTCACATCACATTGTTGTCACAATCTTCACGAACACATTACATTGTATTTAGTCACAGTTACTACGAGGAACTTTCATTTTGTGTTAATTTTGGCGGTCCCTGTGGACAAAAGCGGTAGTGTTTCCAAGCACCAGAGTCCCTTTAGAAAACCTCTCATTTTACTCCATCAGCAGGGTCTGACAGTCTGCCCAGCGCAATCCTGGTTCTGGTTCCCCCGTGCCTCCCTTCCCTCCAGCGGGCCCAGCAATACGGCCTGAGTTCTGAGTTTCTGGTGAACCTGCATGATTTGTTTATATTTTCTCTGCTTCGTGCCACCCCGAAGTATGTTTCTATTTGTCAAGCTTGCCCAACCTAGCAACAGTAACTAAGGGGGGCGGAACTTAGGATCAGTCAATTTCACAGCCCTAAACCAAACAGAGTAATTATATATGACCAGATATGGTCAGAAAAAATGTGTCAGCATACCTGCACAAACCAGTCGATGGTGCAGCAGTTTACCAGTGAAGGAAACATACGACAGCGGGACCTGAAGGCATCACCCACGGGACTCATACACAGCACGATGTGCAGCTTCTCCCGTACACGAGAGATGAAATACTGGAACACCTGAAGGCCACACATGCAGAGATTCCATAATTTCTGGAGGTTTGGTCTCAACAGGCAGATAACATTAAAGGCTGATATTTTCCTTATAGCTCGCTTGGGGGCACTGACTTTAACTGACTGCTCTTGCCAAGGCTGTATGGTTATTTTGGCCCTTTGTGGGAAACACTGTGTATGTGTTGTTTCTGAAATTGTATGCACTTTCTTAACCCTTGTGCATCCTTTTAAAAAAGTTGCTCTGACGTCCTTAGAGGACAAAAATGTCTGCATCAAAAAACGTCCATAAAATGATATATTAATATTATTTTCCATTTTCAGTTAAATCTTTTAACCAACTTCAGTCCTGATCATAACTATCAAATACTTATGTCAAATATACTATATGTCAATGATTAGCATCATTGATGCATCATCATTTTGATGCATTTTATATTTCTTTTTGCAGTGTCAGATTTAAAAACAAAAAAACTCCCACTTGTTACCTTAAAGGGTTAGGGTCTCCTTCCTAAAACTGCTATAAAAACACTATATGTTAATATTATTTTCCACTTTCCAGTCCTGATCATAACTACCAAATATTCGCTCATTTTTTTTCAAAAAAAGAAAATGTATTATTTTCTGTATACTAAATGCTGGGGGGAATTTTGATTTTTTTTTCACAGTTTGTGATATGTCAATGATAAGCACCAATTGATTTTGATGCATCACATTAAACACATAATAGAGCAGCATAACCATAGTGGAACCCAGGAAAGTACCATGTATTTTCCCCATAGACTATGAGAAAATGGCTCAATCTGGTGAAAAATAGTGAAAACTACAATTTTGAAGCCAGGGCTCTAGATAGTGCTGCACAACTGATCAAAATTTTATCGAAAGCGCAACATGGCCTACTGCAATTTTCAAATCGCAGGAGGCGCAATATTTGTTAAAAGTCAAATGTGTTTCAAAATACTGTTTTAAATTAAATATTGGCATCCTGCAAAGATGTCAGGGATATGTTATGGATATGTTATGTTATATGATATGTAGGATATCATATAACATATATATTACAAACTTAGGAAAACATCTTTATTTGGTAAAGATCCTCGCAAAAAATGTTTTTCAATGAAAATGAGAATAATCATGTAAAAATGATTATTCCCTCTAATATCGCAAATCATATCGCAGTTAAATTATCAGTCAAAATAATCGCAATCAGATTTTTTTTTTTTTTTTTTAAATCGTTCAGCCCTAGCTCCAGATTGAAAGCCTGATATAATAGAATGCATGATTTTATGCTGTAATGGTCGTGGGATCAAAAATTGTGGATTTAATGGGTTTCAATGGGGACATTCTGAGTGTTTGTATTTTGCCTACACAGTTTATTACAGACTTATTATAGGAGCTGAGATTGAACTTCCAAAATAAAAAAAATAAATTAAAAAAACTCACACCCTTGCCAAAATGTACGCCATATAAACACAGCCAAAATTATGTAAAATTAAAAAGCCAAAAAAAAAAGTCCCGCGTGATGCATAAGGGTTAATTATCTTCTTTTGGCCACTGAGAGTGTCATGATTTAATCTGAACATTTTGAAGATTGGGTGGGTATATCTGGAATTGTTTTAAATTGGTTTATCCACATCTCTATGAAAGGACCCTATGTGTTACAGTGCCAAGCCAAGAGACAGTCTGACACATAACCCATTGCTGAAACATGTTGTAGATATATTGCAGATCAAATGTACGTTGACGGATCTTCAATATATTGTCTGCGTTGATTGTAATGGTATGTTAATGTATGCATCCTTGTTATCTGTCTTCAATTTTTTGTCTGTGTCTGTGTTGTAAATGGAGCTGCTGAGATGCAAGAAACAGTTCAGACTTGATCTGACAAAGTATGGGCTGAATGATGTATGTTCTCTACAGCAAGTGTTTGTGTCTGTGTGTACCTCATCCCTGTTCTCCTCACTGATTCCTGCCTCTTTGGCTTTAGGACGGGTTGCCGCTAGTACTTGTTCCAGCTCATCTTTCTCAAAAAGGTTGGGCACCTCGCCAGAGTTCAGCATGTTGTTGATATCCTCCAAAAACTCCTCCACCACAATCTACAACAGGAAATACAGAGTGGACACATCTAAATATACTTGGATGTGCTAAAAAAGAAAATATGCAGGCATCTAAATGTTTATTATTTTTGTATCAACCAAGTCCTTCCATCATACCTGAGTGTCCGTAAAAAGGAACACCATATCCTTGCCCTCCACACCTGCCATCTTGTAGAGCCTCCTCAAGTCTTCATGGAAGCTGTCATAGTTGTAGCCTCGGCTCAATTCGATCTCGAAGCAGCGGTACCCGCACATGTGGGATGCCAACCGAGTGAGTGACTGCTTGCCTGTACCTCCCACCCCCACAAGCAGGGCATTGCCTCTCTCCTGGCGAATCATACGGGAAATCCTAGAAGATAAATGTTGTAGTTATAAAGATTTATACAGGTCACAGGTTCAATGTCATGTGAGCCATGTATCCTTTCAGAGGGTCTTTGAGCAAGACCCTGTAGCTCTACCTCTACTCACTTTTATTGTTAAACACACAATATGTAATTTTCTGCCGCTAGGGGTCTCTCAATCAAATCAATAACAAAAGGCTGAGTTTTTATGGCATCGTGAAGTAGCCTGGTATCATGCGATACATCTATGCCCATTTCAAACACTAAATTGTAATTGCACCACATAGTTTTTCAACACACAAACAGTACTTGAGCATGTCACAGTGTCTTTCTCGATATTCCGTTCTCTAGTATAACTTCTTCCTCTGTGTAACTTTTGCCTCACAGTTTGCACCACCTGGAGCTAAAATCCATTAACCACCAGCGAAGAAGTCACCTTACAAAAACAAATCTGGCAATTCAGCGGTGCGAGCTTACATGTACACACCTGGAGACATGCTCGACGGCGTCCTGGAAGAAAACCAGCTTGGTCTCCTTGGAGAAGGTCATGTTGTAATCATCGAGGTAGTCCTGGAGAACGGCCCGGATCTTATCCATGTCTGTCAAATCCTCATACAGACGGTCTTCTTTCTCTGCATCCACCTACAGGGATTATTAGATGGAGAGCAAAGGGAATAAATAAACGTTTTTGGAATTTATAAAGCATTTTCGATAAGAGGATAGAAACTGACCTTAATAAAGTCCCCGAATATGATGGGCTGGGTCACAAAGTATGAGGGCTCCAAGTTAATGCTAAAATATTTGCCTGGCAGAAAGAAGCAGACACTTAGTAGTCCAACATGTGCAAGATTGAAGCAGTTTATGCAGAGCGAGTTATTATCGGGACGGTCTTTGCGACCGAGTTCTTACTGGCCATCTCTGAGACGATGGTGTTGAAATAAGTCTTATCCTGGCTGTTGATGAGTCGGTCGTGGAACACTCGCTGACACTCGTGGCAGAAGAGACGGAAGATCTGGTTCTTGTCTCTCACTTGACTCGGCTCACACTGCAGTATACCTGCACATCAAGAGAGGGAAAGATGTATGGAAAGGTGAATTATTCCGTTTTTCATCGTGAATGCATATGATTAATATGTAGGAGCAAAGTCCACCGACCACAGCTGTGTGATCATTAAAGGTATAATATGCAAGAATTTCCTAAAAAAAAAATGTATAGACTGCTCCAAAAATAAACCCTCTCAGTCATCACTAGAGCCATATAAAGATAACTGCTGAGGATGATATGAAGGAAACAGTAAAAGACATTTTGCAGAGAGAGGCCATGCGATGTCAGCGATACAAGAAAATCAGAAGAGTGGGTGTCAGTTTATTACCCCCCCACCAACAGCATGTATTGCTAAGGGGAGCTGTGTGTTTGAGAAATGCACTCTAGTAGCAATGTTGAACAAGTGGTGAACAGAAAGCAGTCGTAGAAGTCACTTCAGCTCATCTTCGCGCTGTAATGATGCCTGCTGGGTAAAGGAAGAGAGGGAGGGAGAGAGGGAAGGAGGCAGAGGGCGAGATGGTGCAGACGATTTGGGAGCACGGGGCTGAGACAGAGCTTATAAATGTTGGTAATGTGGCTTGAAGAGATAAATCACAGCCGTGCCCTCAAGCCTCAAAGATTTAGTCACCCTCTGTATCTGTCAGTCTCTTTCAGCAAAGCTAAAGTTTAGTTTGTGCTATTGAGGATTAGAGATGGTGTACATGCTGTTTGCCTGTGGAACACATGTCTCCATATAGTACTTAACATTAAAATGCATCTTTAGTGATCCTTTTCGCTTAATGCCTTATTCCACTTCCTGTGTTTCAGTTGTATGCATGTTATCCTTTTCTCTCTCATATTTGTGTTTCTGTTTCCGAAACTCAATAAATTACAAATCTGGCTAGACGGCCTACAAAATTACATCATCCCTGGAGCACTCTATAGCAGGTGTAGCAGGATCAGTCTTAAAGCTAGAGTGAAGATAGTGGTATCATATAAAACTAAAAAACCTAAGGAATCGATTGGTACTATACCATGTCATGTTAGCTTGTCGGCGAGAACGCTAAATAACACTCCAAAGTTACACTAAATTTTGGCAAGGACAAACTGGCATGGCCATTTTTCAAAGGAGTCCCTTGAACTCTCACCTCAAGATATGTGAATGAAAATGAACAGAGTGAAAACTTATTAGATAATACAGATGTTGACAAACTGCATAATTTGCAGTTGAAAAAAGGTAATAAATCGCAAAATATTGCTATATATCGTATCGCAATACTCAGCATATCGCAAAATGTTTAAAATCACAATAAGATCGTGTCGTAGGGGCCTCTGGTGATTCCCAGCCCTAGTGTGCGTGTGCTCATGCCTTACCTTGGACGCACTTGGAGAGGTCTCGGAGATTGAAGACATAGTGGGACTTGGCTGGAGTGGGCAGCAGATCTACACTCAAACGGTCGTAAATCTCCACAGCTGCATCCACAATCTGACCGGCGCAGTCCCTCACTGCCTGGGAAAACTCACTGAGGAAACCGCTCAGGATGGCCTGGAGGAAGGTTGGGAGGGAAAATAGATCATAACGAGCATGAAAGACGGAATTAAGTGTGATTATAGTGGAGAGTGGGGTGAGATGGAGAAATGAGAGAGAGTGAGAGAGAGCAAGCGAGAGAACAAGAGTCAGTTATCATAGAGAGAAGTACATGTACATTATACGTTCTGGCCACATAATAATGTTCCTGAACCAGTTATGAACAAAATAAGTTATGATAAGTTAAAGCAGTAATATAATAACAGACATGAGGTCTAAGGAAAAGTAACTGTACGTCTGTGTACAAGTGTGTGGAAGATCCTTGATTTAAGTATGGGTTTAAAGCTCATTCTCTCAAATCCTTCTCTGCGTATTGATGTGTGTCTGTGTATGTCTATGTGTGTCTCCTCACTTTGAAAATCTGCTTGAGGCTTTGTTCCGAGGGTGTGGGAAGACACAGCATGCTGAAGTGGCGGATGAATCGGGGGGTGACCGGATTGCGCCCCCCTCCTGGAGGAGCACATGCCGCGGCAATGGTCATATCCTGGAGGAGAGGAGGAAGAGCAGAAAGGAAGGAAGGTTTGCCGAAATGCAGAAGAGAGGAAGGGAAAGAAAAGATGAACAACACGTCTCCCATTAGAAGCTTCATCAGATGTCTCCGACTAGAGAACTGAAATGGGACCTGCAGGACTCAACACAAAAAAATATTTTCAAAATGAATTAATCTGTAAATTGTTTTCCCAATTAATCATTCAATATAATATATAAAGAGCCCAAGGTGACATCTTCATGTTGTTTGTACTGTCCAATAGTCCAAAAGCTAGTAAATTCACAAAGACATCAAACATAGGAAAGCATAGAAAATTTTTGAGAAGCTGGAACCAGATAATGTTTGAAAAATCACTTAAGCCATGAAAGAACTCATATTTTTTGTTGATTAATGTTCTTTCAATCTACTAATCTATCGGTTGACTAATTGTTTCAGCACTAGAAAATATGTACTTTGACACACGCGGTAGCAGATGTTTAGTATCTAGCTGGATGAAATTCCTATAATGAAAGATGAGAGGCAATTTTTTGGGGCTTATCAATGTAAATTAAATGCCTTCTAGTAAACTGTATACACATATGTACAGTATCCAATAAAGTTTCAGTGCAGTTTGTCTCTCTCGCTTACCCACATGCATTTTCTCTCTATTTTAAAGGTGCAGTGTATAGGATCTGGCGCCATCTAGTGGTGATGATGTAGATTGCAACCAACTGAAACTTCTCCCGTGTGCCAAGTGTGTAGGAGAACTACGGTGGCCGATGCAAAAACGTGAAAAAAACAAATGGCCCTATCTAGAGCCAGTGTTTGGTTTGTTCACTCTGGGCTACTGTAGAAACATGGCGGGAAGACCCACCCCTGCTCTGCCTCTGATTGGCTACTGGCTTCTTAACCTAAACGCTAACGGTAGGTAGCTTAACTATGATGCTAACCAGAGCCTCGGAGCTGCTGCGGACGACGAGAGCAACTCAACCATGGCAGCTCTGAAGTCAGGCTACCCGGTCCGAACACCGGTATTTTTTTTCATCATTAAATCTACTACTGAGAATTTTTGAGACTGAGAATTTTTGAGACGAGAAATCAACTGTGTAGATTTTGAATAGTGGCAGTTTTACAAAACTTGTGCCTTCCGTCAACACGGAAATAAAAGCCTCTTGTCTATGAGAAGGTCTCTTGAAACAGCATGACTGGCCGGCTCGCTAGCTAGCGATCCCTACAGGCGCGTCTCCGAGACCGGTCTCTAGAGAGCTCCAGCCAGCACAGCTCACAGCGGGTTCTGTCAGAAAGCCTCGCCGGGTGGCTGGCTGACAATCCCCGCAGGCGTAAGCTCGTCATTGCGCCATTTTGTGGAGCTTCTCAACTCTGAATATGTCACTCAATTTTCAATTTCTCGCCTCAAAAATTCTCAGAAGTGGATTTAATGACGAAAAAACATACTGTACCAGTGTTCAGACCGGGTAGCCTTCAGAGCTGCCGTTGTTGAGTCGCTCTCCTCAGCCGCGGCAGATCCAAAGCTCCGGTTTCAGGGTATTATACACTAAAAAAAACATACTTATTAAAGTTAAAAAAAATTACTCTATTTGAGCAGGCAGCAGTGGTATGGAATATCAGAGGGAGAAACAGAAATGGTCGGAATGGTGGCGGGTGCAAGATTGAAAATACAATGCCTCCTTCTCTAGCTGTCTTGTGCTGCACTGATTCTGGCTTTTGTCTGTGTTAAACTTCACTTTTTTTTAACCTGAACTTGATATGTCAGGGCTAAAACAAAAAAAAAATAATTTAAAAAAGTATTTTACAGACAGGATATATTAGTTGAATGGAGGGGTAAATACAAAACAATATTAATGAATAAAATAAGTTGGTTGCTTTCATTGTTTCCAGATGAAAATAACACACACTTCTTGCCTGAATGTAATCCTTTTCTGATAACTCTGAATGAATGTACTTATATATAGTGTATATATATGGTGTTTCCATGTGTATGACCTTGTCGGTCTGTGGTGCAGTGTATTAACACACAATATTCTGAATGTATTGCTTATGTGCAACTCCAACATCACACATACACACCTGCACACACTCAACTACATTATACTGTAAGACATCACATGCAGTCTAAAGTACAATCAGTCTTGTGAATGTGTTTGTGTGTGTCTGTGTGGTTGTATAGCACAAGTTAAATGCAGGAAACATTGCGGAATACAAACATGGGTCCACTACATTAACACAAACACAGATGCAAACACACACAGGCACACAAGATGAATGGGTTTCTTATATAAATAGGACTGACTTTATTAAAAGTCCAACTAGAAAACAAATGAAGTTAATGCCGACTGTGTAAAATCAAAAACTAAAGAGCTACAGCTACACTTTTTTAACCAATCGAACATTAAAAAGGCACTTTGGGGAAATAGCTCGTTTGCCATCTCACCCCAGAGTTATATGAGAATGTCAATATCTTTTTCATCTCTTTGTGTTAAGTACAGCTCCTGGGTGGTTTAGCCTAGCTTAGCATGAAGACTGGAAACAGGAGGAAACAACTAGACAAATTCTGTCTTAGGTGCCCTACAACAACTCCAAAACGGTCTTGTTTGTAGGATGTATCTTCTGTGTTTAATATTAGGGCTGTGTATCACCGGCCCGACTCGCCTGCACCGTCGGGGTGAGTACGAGTACATGAGCACAGTATCGGTATCGGTGCATCCCTGGTTCTGTGTTTAATTTACTTCAAAGTAGGCCTACACATGCCAGTGTATTTTTTTCTCCTCTTCATAAGAGTTAGGTTTTGTTAACAGGTTAAAATAGCATAAAATGTAAACAGTTTTCTTTATTCTTGTTCTAAAATTTCATAAATGCAACAAACTATAGTTTTTGTATATATAGTATAACTATATATAAAACTTTATAAGCTGTGTTATCAAATATGTTTTGCGGCTCCAGACAAATTTTACTTGGTGGAAGAGGGAGCAAAATGGCTCTTTGGTTCGTAAAGGTTGCCGACCCCTGGGTTAGGATAACTGACGACTGACTGACTGTAAAGCTAAGTTCACACTACAAGACTTTTAAAGTCATCAGTTTGCTGTACTGTTCACACTACACAACTTGTTGTCTTGTAATCGGGAGTCTTGAAGTCGTTACATGACTGACCGGCGACAGGGGGTCACACACTACAAGATCCCCAATGAGGTCTCCAAACTACGTTTTGTCACGAAAACACGTGAGAAATACACGGTAAATGACGTGATACCATACGCAAGACACATTGCTGAAGTTGTTGTTGACACGTGTTTACAAAATAGCCTGTTTCCACAGGTTTCCACACTCCTTTTTACTATTTATTCGTCTAGGTGCAACAACAACTTTGCTCCGTGTTGCAAATACAACACATGCAGTAAGTTCCTATTGTTACAGGCGACCCCTCCTCCCCCATATTTCCCCTCAACCCATGTCTCGCGCTCTCATTGGCAGTAGCTCGTGGCCGGACTCCCCGATAGGTCCAGATATTTAGCATGCTAGATATCTGGAATGTGTCTGCGAGCATTGGCGAGCCTCTCGGCGAGCGTCTTTGATCAGTTCACACATAGCTCTCGAGCACCGATGTGCGAGCGGCGAGCAAACACAGATTTGCCTCTGATCTGGGGCTTTTGTCGAGGAGCTCCAAAAACTGTCGGGGAGCGGAAAATCAGGACTAAAGTTGTGTAGTGTGAACAAGGCATAAGACAACAAACAAGCCTAGTTGCCAAAATGTGTGAATGTTTAAAAAGTTCTATCTAAAACAACTGTTCTAACTGAATACTGAAGGCCAGATTCATATGCATTAAAAGGGACAGCCACATGCTATAGGACACTATAACATCCATCTGCTGAACTCCATGCAGCCAATGTCAGACGTATGCTCATACATAAGTCATTACTGTCAAATGCACCGTTACGATGTAGCTCATCTTATTTGTACACATGTATACCTGGATCTCCTTCCAGAAGAACTTCTCTCTGTCATAGAAGCCAGAAAAGTCCTGGAACTGACGCAGGAGTTCTATAGGGGGTTGAGAGCCATAAGTGTCCAGTTTAGGCATGTTCAGGTCATCCACAAAGACCACCAACTTCTTGTTACCAGGAGCACCTAAAGGGGGGGAAAGGGAAAAGGATAAAGAGAATTTAAAAAAATGTTTAAAAAGTTTAACAGATGTGCAGATTGACAAGAAAGGATGATACTGTACAGTATGTAGATGGATTGAAAAAGCAGAATCGTGAAGGACAACTGTATGTCCAGATATGTGAATGGATGGCTAGAAGAAGACAAACTGTCTCATTTAAGGGCAATAACAAGAAATGCTTGAGGACAGATTTTCTACATTGGCGAATGAATGGTTGTGTGATAATGCAACTGCGAGCCAATACTGTATACCCATAATGTTTTTCCTCTTTTTCTCCAGTTTGGACTCAATGATCTCCTGCGTGCTGGCGGAGGAGGTCTGAGCTGAGAAGTTGATGTAGACTGGGAGGTATCCTTCCTTTTCCTGGATGCTGTTAAGAAGGCCCCGGGCCACCACTGACTGTAAGGGACAGACACATATAAATTAGGGCTGTCAAAGTTAACACAATAATAACGCAACTTGTGATTTTTGGCTGGACCGCAGAGGGCCAGCCCTACAGACGCAAAAGTCTGTCACTGAGTGAGTGAGTGACTGACTGAGTGATGAAGTTACAAGATTGGTCGGCAGACTGCTGGAGTCTCCTCCTGGGTTGTTGCTCTTTCAAAATGAAAAAGGCGGAGAACAGTTCTGTGTTTATGTTTTCTTGGGAGCGTGTCAGCGGTTCAATAGAACATTACATAGAGCTGTTGTTGTGCATGTGCTGTTGTTTATGTTCGTTTAAGTTACGTTATGTTCGTAAATTTTCGCCTCACTTTCCTCCATTTCCGCCATGAACTGACTATCTAGCAGCCACACGTCACTACTGCGGTATGAACCCAAAATAAACAGACTGTGCTGTGATTTAATTGCAATAAATAGATCAAAATAATGCCGAAATAACAACATAAATATATCGATTTGTAAAAAGTCTGAATTCATTCTTTGTCAAGTCTGTCCGCAACCCAACAAGCAAACAACTTTTAAAATGCTTGTTTTCTGAACGGAGTTCGGATCGATCAATGCCAGGCTATGCTAACATTGCAGCTAATCCATCCACACTCAACATAACATCATCTAGGCATAAATACGGCAGCGACGTTGTTGTAAACGGATCAAAGTGTGCCGAAATAACTACATAATGATGCTGATTAGTAATAAGACGGAATTCATGCTTTGTCGGGTCTGTCCGCAACACAACAAGCAAACAACTTTTAAAATGCTTCTTTTCTGAACGGAGTTCGGATCGATCAGTGGCAGGCTACGTTAACACTCCAGCTGCTCCATTAACACTTCATCTAGGAATAAATACAGCAACAACAACGTCAGTGATGACAGCGGCGATATCTTAACGCTGATAAACTTTCGCAACGTATGTATATTAAACACCACTTATATGATGAATGCTTTTGATACACATGCTTTCATAAAATACTGAAATACTTTTAACCTTGCATACTGTATGTCATGCTAATACCTTTTCACCTTGTATAAAATGTATAATATACTGATTAGTAAATGTTACCATTTACTATTACTGAATGCCATTTGCTTCATTATAAGTTGGCTTTCAATCAAACATTAAGATATAAGTGAAAAAAACTGTTCACAAAACATTATAGATATGACCACTGACTATTTGTGTAAGAATTTAGCAACAAATTCACAGACTTGACCATACGGTCCAGCCATATACTCGGTTTTGACCGAGTCTTGTTAGGTTATAGCGGGCTCAGTTTTAAAGGCATTGATACCAACCCTATCTTACTACATGTAGTTTGTCAGGAAGGAGGCTAAATAACACTCCAAAGTTACGCTACATTTTTGCAAGGAAAAACTGGCATGGGCATTTTCAAAGATGGTCCCTTGATGTTATGATTTGAGCATATTTGTTATGCTAAATGCAGTACCTGTGAGGGTTTCTGGACAATATTTGTCATTGTTTTGTGTTGTTAATTGGTTTCCAGTAATAAATATATACATACATTTGCATAAAGTAGGCATATTTGCCAACTCCCATGTTGCTAAAAGTATTAAATACTTGACAAATCTCCCTTTAAGGTACATTTTGAACAGATAAAAAATGTGTGATTAATTTGCAATTAACATTCATGTATTATTACGTCATAATGCCTGCTGTATTAGCCATTTGTTTATTACGTGTTTATTTTCATGTAGAGCAGGGAAGGGAGATCCGATCACAAGTGGCCACTCAAGACGCATGTGGAGACGCATTCTAATGCCAGGTGTGAACAGACGGCCAGCTCTGTGTCACTGCGGCATAGCAGTACATGCAAATGAACAGCAAAATACCTTTTTATAAAGTGAGGCACAAGGGTTAATTTACTTCTGTTAATTAGGTCAGTGTGCTACTATTTGAAGTGCAGTATGTCACGGTGTTGCTATTGCATCCATGAATCCTCACCTTCCCCACTCCAGTGCTGCCAGTGAAGAGAACAGAACGTCGCACAGACAGCAGTTTCTCCATCAGGTAGCCGTAGCGGACGGTGTCTGTGGTGGGGACCAGCATCTCAAAAAAGGGCTGCTCCCTGTTGTATATAAATGAAGGGATTATCTTCTCCCATGGCTCCAGACGCTTGTGGTTAAAGTTCATGTACACACTCCACAGGGTGCCATACTTCGGGAGCTGCATGGCGCACAGGAACACACATTAATTGACATGAAAATGCACAAAAAAACAAGGCAAATATAGTCTAATGAATTCTAAAAAAAAATTATACAAGTGCCTTCATTAGACTGAATGTCGTTAGCTATAAAACCTCCTCAGAAAGCGGACATTGAAGAAACTCTGTTGTTGATTGAAGTGTCTCTTATGTGGCACTTTTGGAAGTTTCCCTGCGGCATGTGAATTAGTATTTGTCTGCCATGTTTGCTTCCCTGAATCCTGCTGTTACTGATGTGCGTGCGTGTGTGCGTGTGTGTGTGTATGTGCAGTATGTTTTCCCTCAAGCTTCACAGCTGGGAGCTGGGCTGCACTGGCTTCATCTCACGGTAAACAACACAAAAAACGGTCCTCTGATCTAAATAATATTAAGATTCCCAAATGCACACACCACCACAGAAACAACAACATCATCAGCTCCTTATGCACAGACAGATGAACAGATGTGGGAGCATGTGGGATGTTCCAGATGATACTCTGCAGTCTTCATGAACTTTCACTTACATGTTCGTTCACTCCACCTTCAGGTAAGTGAGTCATGTCCCTACCCTAGTGTGTTCTGCCTCCGTCAGCAAGGCATTCGCTCAATCATCTGCCACTACTGCGGGCCAGGACAAACCTCTCTAACAATTCACTTTCCTTTCCTGTTAGGCTGAAGGACTCATAACATCAGCCCCCCCACCTTCCTTCATCTATAGCAGTGGTTCTCAAGGAGGTAGGGACAATGTCAGTCATGTGAAGGAGACAGACACGGATGCAGCAGACACAGACTTACTCATATGCTTGGGTCCATTTTCGTTTTACACAATATGCATTTGAACTGTAACTTTCCTAAAATATTAATAATCTGTTGTTTTTCTTCAGATGAAATTAATTATATAACTAATAATGTTTCGAGAAGAAATAAGTTAATATTTACCTTGATGGTTTCTTATAGCTTATTCAGTCGGTAGTCCTAGTATGTTAAATAGGTTGGTAGGATGAGGGTTAAACTTTATCTAACCACTTTTTTATTGACGTGACTGGTATGAAATGTTTCTAAATGTCTTCTTTATTTGTTGGGTCTCATACTGTCAGCTGCCAGAGTTTTCAGTCATTAAATACACGCTGGTTTCTCCTCATCTCCCACCGCTTTGATTATTATTTATATTTATATAAATGTCATTTATGGTGCTGTTGGATTGCTGCTAGACCGCCCCGTTACAGGTGCGTGCGGGAGAGAAAACAGTTTCTAACCACAGTGAAACTGTTGTTTTTGAAAGGCTTAACAGCATTCTTTAGATAAAAACATGTAGTGAATTTTGGAAATAAGTTGATCTCTCTTTTTTCAATAAATTTTGACTTTTGGACTGAGGACTGAGGCAATTACAGAGACGAACGGAGCGTCGCTTGTTTGAGAAAGAGGTGGAAGGTAGGCTAATGTTTCTGTAAGTTAATAATAATTAGAATGTCAACGTTATGAATGAAGCTTCGAACTACTCGATGCAGCCCTACATCATCATCTTTTCTTTTGATTACCGTCAGATGAGCACGTTGACTTGTTCGTCTCTGAAGCATTGTCTGTTTTTCTTTTTGTCCCTGTCAAATATCTGTCCATTCTATAAACTTACAGACTACCTGTCTGAATGAACACCATCGCTACCCCTAGGGGGGCGCGTCCCACAGTTTGAGAACCACTGATCTATAGAGAGGCGAAGTCACGCTCCTTCTGGTGGACCCTATGGGAACTTATTTCGAAAAAAATATGAACAGAAGTCAACGGCGAGAGACAATGTATAAATAGAGCTGTATTACATTCATCAGTCAGTTTATTAATTTGCTAATTCCACAGAAAGTTAGCATGTATGCTAATTTCCTGTGGCACACTGTGCATACAGTCTGTCCGTTATCTGCGGCAAAAGTTCAATTTTTTCATCTCAGCCTACTCAAGGCAAATTACGGACCGAAAAATACAGAAGGAGGCGTTTCGCAAACACATTGGAGATCACAGAGGTTCCCATAGAGAGGCGAAGTCACGCCCTTTCCGGTGGACCCCTTGGGACCTAATTTCGGAAAAAATATGAACGGTAATCAACGACGAGAGACAAATATTTTTTTGATCCTGTTTGAATTGTGCCGTGAATAACACATATGATGTTTGTCAATTTAAAACGTAATTTTGCAAGTCAAGAAAGTCACAGTTTTTTCGTAGAATCATTAGCGTTGTGTACTGCTCAGTGAACTACATCTCTTGTCTTGCACAATATACGTCACCAACACTAGCTAGCTAGCTAACTTAGCTATGTTCCACACACAAATGTAACGTTATCTTACCCGATATGCTTTATCCAGCGACTCCTGGTCTTTTTATCAGCCGGGAAGCAAAAGAACGAGCGAGAATTGTTGCTGGTGTGAGTACATCCCAGTATGAAACGCACAGGCATCGTAGCTTCAGCAAGAGAGACGTCACTTACGTGACTTTTGGGCGTGTAGTCCTTCTAATTCTGTATTTTCAGTCTTATACTTCAAGAATTTCACAAAAAACTGTGACTTTCTTGACTTGCAAAATTCTCTTTTAAATTGACAAACATCATATGTGTGATTCATGGCGCAATTCTATTCGCCGTTGACTACCGTTTATATTTTTTCCGAAATAAGGTCCCACGGTGGTCCACCAGAAGGGGCGGGACTTCGCCTCTCTATTTCTCTGCACCTTCTTTACAAATAAAAATGTTCTCCTCCATTCTACAACGACCGATTCATAACTCTGCAAAGTTGGCAAGGTACTGTAGGATAATGATATGCAAAGGCCTCTTATAACCTTGTCCCAAAGCACATAATTTTATCTGATTTACCTCTCCAATATGTTACCTGACTAAAATGTACAATGTGGATGCTCTTTCTTAATGTCTTCATTTCACATGAGAGAGTGACATCGTAATCCTCTTTCAGACGAGCTGTGCTCCAGCTAGATATATTCTGTACATCCTGTGCCAAGAGTACTTTGATGTAATATAATACGAGCTAACCTTCAGGCCTTTTCACATATTTCATGCTAATACCAGCGAAGGCGTTGGTAAATGGATTTGACTCTCAGTAATACAGTTGAGAGATTAATAAAAAAAAATCCTTGAGTGGCAGAAAAGAGTTTTAACAGCAACTCTGGACAAGTGAGACACACAGTTTTGTCTCTGCATGTCAGCGTGATATGAACATAATGTGGTGTCTGCGGATATTACAATACTGTACAGTATAGTGCCAAAAAGTCCCTCCATCCTGTCCACCTATCTCTGTGTGTATCTGTGGGTCTGTGCATACCTTAGCATTGCTGTTGCCTTCAAACTGCTCGCTGATGAAGGTGTCAAAAGCGTCCCAGTGGGAACTGGTCAGGTTTCCGCCTACTGCCCACAGGTAGCAGAATATGAAGGTCTGACATAATATACTGTTGAGATGATTGGAATCCTGACACCAACATACACAGACAAACATTAACAAAGAGGAAGAAGCTCAGTCAGAAAGTAATGGCATGATCCTACATTTACTGTGTGTATTTGTATAACAGGGGTCTCCATCAAGTAGCTAACAGTAGCTTGCTACCCTTTTCTGAGTGATTCACTAAACGTTCAAAGAATATGTGCATAACTTTGACAACAAAGAGTCACTTTGTAAACCTGTTGAAATTACTACCCAATTTTTCCGGTTGGTAGCAGTCTATGAACAGAGAAGGTAAAGGAGCTGAAAACAATGCTTAAAAGACAACAGTCTCTGTTTACCAAACTGACGAAGAAGGTTAACACAGCAACAGAGGCTTCGTTTAGTGGCGTACATCCTAACGAAACACAAAACGCCCTTTGCCTATGGCGGGCTTGTAATAGAGGCGATGACTGCGGTGGCTGAAACATCCTTAAAGGAGGAAAGAAGGTTGGGGATCCGTGATCTATAAGATATTGGCGTTAAAGGTCCAGTGTGTAGGATCTGGCAGTATCTTGTGGTGAGGTGAGGAGATTGTAACCAACTGAAGCCTCTGCCAAGTGTGTTGGAGAGCGACGGTGACCGACGCCAAAACGCAAATGGCCCTCTCTAGAGCCATTTGGAGCAGAGCCAGTGCGTAGAGTGTGTGTGTACGTAGGAAGTGAGTAGTGAAGCAAGAGAGAGAGAGCGGCGGCAACAGGAGCGAGTAACGTTATCAACTCCGGCCCAAGCAGGAAAAGTTAACAGTGTTTGGTTTGTCCGTTCTGGGCTACTGTAGAAACATGGCGGTGCAAAATGGCGAACTCCGTGGAGAGGGGACCCACTCCCTATGTAGTTATAAACGGCTCATTCTAAGGTAACGAAAACACAACAATTCTTATTTTCAGGTGATTATACACTAAAGAAAACATACTTATTAATATTATATTCAATTTTTGCCAATAGATCCTCCTTAATGCTACACACTGGTCCTTTAGATGTGGTTTAAAAAGAGGTGCTGCCTTTGTCATCCGACCTTACCCACAATAACAGTCTTTTTAATTATAGACCTTTTCAAACTTGACAACATAAAAATTCTAAATAGGCCCCTTTGTATTTCCTGTTGCATTGTTTTTTAATGCAACAGCTGACAGGAAGTAAACTTTGAACAAAGCTGTTGCTCTAGCAACAGAATGGCAATGAAAAGGTCTATAGTACTGATTTATTGTGCAAAGTCCTCATTTGCAGCCACATCAACAGACTGGCCCCTGTGTGGCACCATAGACAGAATTGAAATAGACTAAAGTGACAGGTAAGCCTCGTGTTTAATGTACCATTTGAAGGTCTGGCCCTCCTTTGCCCAGCAGCAGTGCCTCCAGCAGGGAGCACAGAGTGGTGACTTTACTGATGTCCACCTGTTGAATCGCCTGGGTACAATGCTTCAACACGAACTGAAGACCCTTCTCCACATACTGCTCAAACAGCTCCAGCAGGTATGTTCGCACTGGGTCTGGGAGCTAGAGAGACAGCATGGAGTGAAGAGATTGATACAGGAAGAGGAAGGTAAGGTTATGCAGTGATCTTTAAAGGTGCAGTGTGTAGGATCTGGCAACATCTAGCAGTGAGGTTGCAGATTGCAACCATCTTAAACTTCTCCCATGTGCCAAGCGTGGAGGAGAATTACAGTGGCCGATCAAAAACGTGAAAACGCGAGTGGCCCTATCTAGAGCCATTCTGGGCTACTGTAGAAACACGGCGGCCGCGCCCATGAAGAGGACCCGCTTCGAATGCAGGCATAAACCATAGACTGTATATAAAGATGGACAACGTGTCTCCAATTCCTCCCACTGAACAGAAGTGAAGCCAAAATATCCCGGATATGGGAGCTGCCATCTTGAGATCTTGACGTCAATTTGAGCCAGAGTCTGCGCATTTGTGATCGGGCGGTCGAGCCGCAGTCTCGAGGTAACCCGCCTGAACCAATCGCAAGCTGAGCGCGGCCGCAGCTTGTCAACGAGAGAGACGCACAGCTGCCAATCATGACGTCTCACCCCCCTTTTTATGGTATCAAATAACTAATTAAAACCAAATGAACACTTGAACATTCATTAGCGTGATAAGAACTACCTAAAATGAAAGAAATCATCTTTGGGAAAGATTTATTTGACGTGTACTTTGACTTTTTAGTTTGGCCCATGTCCCATCCGCTAACATGGAAGGGGCAGGCTTTATGACCTATACTGCAACCAGCCACCAGGGGGCGATCAAGATGCTTTGGCTTCACTTTTGGGGAGCTGTCATGTCATCCATCTTTATATACAGTCTATGGTATAAACAGCTCATTCTAAGGTAATGAAAACACAATTCATATTTTCAGATGATTATACACTAAAACAATAACATTATATTCCATTTCTGCCAATAGATCCCCAAATTGTTCCTTTAAGAAATGTTTATCTACATGATCACTGAGGCAACTTGGTTAGTTTGACTATATAGTTGTATACAGTAGATCGAGACTTTGGGAAAATGTTTATTCACTTTCTTTCCAAGAATTAGATAAGAAGATTGTTACCACTCTCCTATCTGTCCATTAAATACAAAGCTGCAGCCAGGAGACAGTTAGCTTGGCTTAATTTATATTTCTGTATGAGATAAAAGGGAATAATTATAGTTTAGGAAAATTAATTAGAGTATATGTTTAGCTCAATAAGGAGGCTGGTTACTTATTAATGAATGAGTTATGGAGAAGGGGTGGGATTAAATAAGTTTGTACTTCTTCTCACTCCTTTTCGAATATGTAAACCAAGGCATCAAGTGTTTGACAATTTCTTTTGCTTAGGATTTTCATTGTATGTGGATACTGCCTTTTTCTGGCAGTCCACTTGTTTGTATGATGATTCTCTCTATTTTGTTTCATCATTTTACATGTTCTAAATACATTTTGATATGAAATGAAAATGAAAAAGCATAAAAGACTGGAAGCAGGGGGAGGGGGGCATATCTAGCCTGGCTCTGTGCAAAGGTAAAAGAAAAAATCCAACTTCCAGCATCTCTAAGAAGAACTTACTCCCTTACCTTCGAATAGAGCAAGGCTAGCTTTTTTCAGTCTGTATGCTAAGCTAAGCGAAATGTCCGGCTGTAGCTTCATATTTAAGGGCCAGAGTTGAGAGTGTTATTGATTTTCTCATCTAACTCTGAGCAAGAAAGGGGATACGCTCATTTCCCAAAATGTTGAACTATTCCTTGAACAGGTACTGTATACACGCTGCTAATTTGAAGGAGAGTGTTAGACAGAGAAAACAGATAATTGGAATAAGTATGGGCAATGCACTCCCTGTTCCCAAGAGACACAGAGAAACAGACTCCCTCAGTTAGAATAGCTAAGTGGAAATCAATACAAAGCGAATTAAAAACTCTAATAAACTCTAACTCTGACAAATCCACAAATTTGTTGAAAGTGTAATCAAAGTTATCCCAGACAAAGCACAATGCACAAACTCTTAAAGTCCCAGTGAAATGAAATACACACCAGTTTTAATCCAGTGTCCCTGTGTTAATTGTTCATTTATCTCTTGTTATATGCCAAATATATGTAAAAAAATCAGTATCAGAGTATTTTTACATCAAATCCCTGTCTTTTCTCTTCTGTAAAACGGTTTCAAATGTTTGATGACTCATCCTGCACTGAGGGGCGTTTACAAAAAATCTTAGTAGCTAATAGAACAAAATGGAGATAGGAAGAGATGTGTGTTTGGATATCAGTGGGCAAAAACGTTGTTTTCATTTCCAAAACAATGTGGCTGAGGTTGAATTCATTCAAGGGAAACTTTGCCAATTTGCAACCGGCTCTGTGTCACTGCAGCACGGGCAGTACATGCAGATGAACGTCCGCCAGATGACAAGAAACGACCGGCAGAGTTTTGCCGGCAGGTGAGCGGGGAGCTCAGGCAATGCCGAGGGCTAAATGTTGCAAGCTATAAACTTTGATGTGATGTGTTGTCATTAACATTTATGCTGAAGCTTAAAGTTTGTCTGCTTGTGATGCCTGAAAAGGCACATTACCATTCATGTACCAGTGCACAAAACAGTCACAGTCTCACACAAACAGAGAATACATAATT
Organism: Sebastolobus alascanus; assembly: GCA_916701645.2. NCBI lineage: Eukaryota > Metazoa > Chordata > Actinopteri > Perciformes > Sebastidae > Sebastolobus > Sebastolobus alascanus. The sequence continues at coordinate 1,245,861 of CAKAOJ020000137.1, read as the reverse complement.
AGATAAGATTACAATGAGCAGGCTTTTAGCCACTTTCAAAAGGAATTTTGCTATTTCAAATGGCACATTAGCAGAATTAGAAGAATGATAGAATATGTATAACCTCGGCTCCTAGACCACTGATCCATGTCTGGACATAGGGCATCCACTTGAGCTCATTTGGGTCAATATACACCATCCCACAGCGACTGACAGTGGCTGGAGATGCTACAGCCAAGTCCTGGACCTGAAAAACAGGAGATCAAATAAGTTAGGAGCACAAACTACTGTGGAACCATGTAAGCACAAGCTTTAGCCATTTAACCTTGGACCCGTCTTCAACACTATGAGATTAACTCTCTGAAACCAACATAGACCCATTTTTATTTTATTTTAGGGGGGGGGCAGGGGGTCTTTAGGGGGAGATAGCAGGTCAGCAGTATATGTCACATAGAAGTGGTGAACATCATTTGAAAGCTGGGAACCTGAAGATTAATTTGAGATGCAGCTCAGTACTGTATGTCATATAGTTCTAGTCATTAATCAAAAATGAACATAAATTAATCAATTAATTAAAATAAATTGTAAAAGTGTATAAGGGCTAAGAAAATTATGATAGAAGTATATGATGGTCATTCCCATGCTCTATTATGTCTCATAAGTTGTTGCAGCAGTTTTTGGGTTGATACCTTTAGTTACACAGATTTGGTGCTAAATTTAACCATTTTCTAACACTCAAGAATTTATAAAAAATGTAAAGATTTAATGAAAATAATTAAAAAGCCATGCTGTGATTTGTTATTTGGTATAAATCTTTTGACATTTGGAGATTTCTGCAAGAATTACATTTTTCCGCGATTGGATGGCGAGCACTTCTGATCTGGAAACTGCTCAGAAACCCCCTTATTGCCAATCTAGCTAGGCAAGCCATCCATCCTCTGAATGCCCTAGGTCTTTAGTTTGTAAAGTTTCATGAGGCTGTGATTATCCTAGAGGTCATTTTAAAAAGTGACGTCAAATTTCTAAAAATGGTCTCACTACAATGAAATGGCTACTATGGGGACTAACATCATCAGACATGAATAAAATTGGGCTCAATGGATCCAAAAGAGTCTCAGCTTTACAGTCATATCCAATTTATGCAATTCCAAGACTGTTTAGGGACCCGAGTATGCAGAAATATTCAAACACACCATTTTTAGAATAGGCGAAAATAACACATTTACTGCATTCATAATACTGCATGTGATTATCATTAAGTGGGCATGTCTGTAAAGGGGAGACTCGTGGGTACCCATAGAACCCATTTTCATTCACATATCATGAGGTCAGAGGTCAAGGGACCCCTTTGAAAATCACCATGCTAGTTTTTCCGTGCCAAAATGTAGCCTAAATTTGGAGGCTTATTTAGCCTCCTTCCTGACAAGCTAGCATGACATGGTTGTTATCAATTGATTGGATTTGGTTTTCTAGTTTTATATGATTTCTGTACTTTTACTCTAGCTCTAAGACTGAGCCTGCTACAGCTTCTGAAACACAGTAATTTTGGTCGGGACTGTGAATCTCAGGGGGTTAAAACTGCTTATTGACTAGACAAAACATGAAACTGTACTTTCACTATGCTCAGCTCTAACCTCAAACACCATGTGTATGGATGCAGTAAGTTTGATTCGCTCGCTGTTAGCCAGACAGAGCATCTTGTTGTCATCCAGCACCGTGTTCATGTTCTCAATCCACAGGGCGTCAACTGGCCCGTCGCAGACCACCCACTTGTGGTCGTCACTGGTGTCGCTGACCGCATCACGGACGCTCAGCGCCATCAGTCCGTCACGCCACTCCAGTGTTAATGTGTTAACCTGAGGGGTTGAGGAAAGTAATGAATGAATATAGAGAGAGATGAAGAAGCTGCTGTGCAATTTCTTCTCCTGCCTGCTGTACCTCTCCGTAGAGCTCGCCCATTGTGACAGATTTGGGGTTGAGAACGTAGATCTTGACATGTTGATAGAAGGGGTTGTTAGCCGCGTGGCCTGTGCGATGGAGGGTCTCCAGTGTGTCTGCCAGGATGCTGTAGACAGTGGTCTTACCTCCGCCAGTAGGCCCCACCAACATGACACCATGACGCACTAGCATGGTCTCATACAGCTGGATCACCTGGTCGTACAAAAGGAAGTGGAAAGGAGAGGAATAAGGGCACGTTTCGAGGATGGACCTCAAACTAACAACAAACAAATTACTATATCAAAGTGAACCAACACAAAGCATTAGAATTCTATTCATCTGCATTATATTGTGCCTGCAGGAATCTCAAATACAGATATTTCAAAACCTGAGCATGTAAATCTAAGATGTCTGCATGGCTACATATCACCAGAGATACAGTAAGTGAATAAAATATGTACTTTGGGTGAACCAACCCTTTAAAAGGTAAGGCTGGAAATAATCTATCATTTTTATTATTGTTAAAGGTGCTAAATTTGATATCCAGAGCATTAATATAGCAGCAAACAGCTATTTAAAGATATAGAGGAGTAATGTCTACCTGAGCAGAGAATGAAGTACACTCAGACGCCGCTCTGTACTGCTCTCATACGGCAGGTACAGCTGATAACACCGTCCCGAAAGCGTAGCACCCACCCTCTGGTTCCCCCCCAGGTTAACACTGTTAGCTCTGTCAGCACTTCTGCCGTTGTTTAGCACTATCAGCACTGTTAGCTGTGAGCTGCTGGCTCACCGTCGACATGTTGAGAGCCGTTGAGAGGAAATAGAAATGCTCCCAATCCCGTATTTAGCACCTTTAAGAAATCTGTAGAAAATACAAAGCCAATGAATTGATCCTATTAACAGCTAATGCCTGTCTGGCTAAAGCTTGATATAGCTTATTGCCATAGACCTGCACTGTTGTCCAATAACTATTATAAAACATAAATGACATGGCATTTATGTATATATATATATATATATATATATATTAGGGTTGTCAATCAATTAAAATATTTAATCGCGATTCATCGCAAATTAATTGCACATTTTTTATCTGTTCAAAATGTACCTTAAAGGGAGATTTGTCAAGTATTTAATTAATTCTTCTCAACATGGGAGTGGGCAAATATGCTTGCTTTACGCAAATGTATGTATATATTTATTAATGGAAATCAATTAACAACACAAAAAAATGACAAATATTGTCCAGAAACCCACCAGGTACTGCATTTAGCATAAAAAATAAACTCAAGCCCAACAGGAACAACGGCTGTCAGTGTGCTGACTTGACTATGACTTGCCCCAAACTGCATGTGATTATCATAAAGTGGGCATGTCTGTAAAGGGGAGACTCGTGGGTATGCATAGAACCCATTTTCATACACATATCTTGAGGTCAGAGGTCAAAGGACCCCTTTGAAAATGGCCATGCTAGTTTTTCCTCATCAAACTTTAGCATATGTTTGGAGCGTTATTTAGCCTGCTTCGCGACAAGTTAGTATGGTTGGTACCAATGGATTCCTTGGGTTTTTGTAGTTATATATTGCTTATACAGTATATTGTATATATATAGTGTTTGTATCCACAGCGCTTTACAATTTGCCTCCCATCTATCCATTTACACACACACACTCACACCAATGGCGCAAGTTACCATGCACTGGCCTAACCATTACGAACAATTGGGGCTCAGTGTCTTGCTCAAGGGTACTTCGAGCCGAGGATCGAATCGCTTTTCTTGTCATTATGATTACATTAAGCATCATAGATTATTTTGAGTTAATCTCACATACACTGCTCTGGTGCTCTAAAGAATGTTTTTTATCCAAATTAATCCACAGCTGAAAATAGTCCTCCACCTATAAATAATTAACTATATTAACTGTAGTCTACAGTTTCCAGATGTTTTAATGAAATATATATGTGATTTGTTTAAAAGATTTACATTATCAGTAGGAGCGAATGGGCTGAAGTACGAGCGCCACAGACAGTACTGAGGGACGAACTAACACATTGTTGTTTTTGTCTTTTCATGGGATATGTTGATGGTAAGAAAAATAAAGAATAATACCAGCCCCATCTTTTAAAATGTGTATATTACATGCAAAGTGTTCTACAGAGCTAAAAATATTCATAAGGAAATAAAAATAAATAAATAAGGAACATCACTTTTCCCCCCTTGTACCTTCTTGGTCATGCTAGCCAGTGGCTGTAGGTTTCGCTTCACCAGAGACTCCAGGATGGTGGTGTGTAGCACACCGTAGTCATGCTCGGGAATACTCACACCAGGGAAGAGGTCAGATAGGATACCACTGGGGGGGGGTTGACATAATACATACACATTCACACACACATGCAATAGAAAATAATTGTTTTCACATGAAACAACATGAAAAACACACCTTTTTCTCATTGAATCTTATCTTATTTGTGTAGGCGGTAGGGCTGACAAAAATTGGCCAAAACTGACGTTCGAACAATTGTTGTAAAAAAACTCATTATGTCCATAACACCGTGTCCTAACTGTCCAGGAGCGACGCAGCACTGCGCGGCAGCACGGCATTTTGAGCTGAACTTTTGTCAGATGCCCTGTTTGTATTTATTCCTGTCGTTCGCTTTGAAATTGCCGCAACGAACAAGGAGCGGCTGATTCGTGAAATTGAAATGAGGAGTTATCTATACGATACCTCCTCATTTCACAACGAAAACCTAAATAAGGTGGCAGCTGGCTGGAGGGAGATCGCTTGAAAGTTTCCTACTTGCTGTTGGCTATATTGTGTCATTTCCAGTAAATATTGTAATGCAAAATGTGTTTTTTCTGTTTAAAAAGAACAAATGTCAGAAGACAGCAAGTATTACTCACCCATCTTTTAAAGCTGCAGTCTGTAACTTGGAGCAAATATGAGAAAAACTCATCATCACTATATCCTGACAGTAGTGCATGAGACAGATAATCTGTGAAAAAATAATGTACCTCTGCCTCCTCCTAATGGCATTCACAAAAACAACCAATCAGAGCCGAGAAGTCTCTGGGCAGCTGTCAATCACTGCTTGCAAAACTCGTACACTCCGATCAAACTGTCAAACTAGGCAGCGCTGATCAAATATGAATCAAGATTCTGTTAATGTAATGCATATTTCTCGCCGCAAATGTTTTCAGAAACATATTTTAGTGTACTGTTTAGCCACGTTGAAAACAGTCGAGCCAAAACCAAGCACCGCCCACCGGCCGGATAATAATAACTTTTTATCATATTTGCTCAAAGTTACTGACTGCAGCTTTAAGTGGTTACGTCTCTAGTGATCTCAGCACACAGCTGATAAGTACATAGTTTGTTTAGATGACGTAATATAATGCTTGGTGTTATCAGAATCAGAAATATTTTATTGATCCCTGGGAGGAAATTGGGGCGTTACAGTTGCTCTTATATAAACATAAAGACATACAAGAAAGTAGAAATAAAGGAGTTTGTAAGTATGTACTGTAAATTATGTACATAGTGCTATAATATATTACAAAATATATGTAGAGAAATATAAGTAAATAATAAAAATAAGAAATGAGAATATAAGAAATATGCACAAATATGACATATAACCACAGTGCAAATAAGTAAATACAAAATGCTGAGAAGTGGGATCTATTAAGTGGGTTAAATATAAATGCAAGAATGGTATAAATAAGAATTAAATAAGAATATGTGTCACTCTCTCCGCGGCAGGAGGCAGTCTGGTTTAATATGATAATGTCCTGTCCTTATTTTTCAGTATGTGTGCATGTGGAGCACCAGAAGTAAGATGTGCTTCCTTACCAAAATGTCTGATAGGCTTACCCAAACAGCACAGCGTCGTCAGTGAGAAACTTTGGCAGGTTGGAATCCCTCAGGGCTCTGATAAGAACCACATCCTCATTGAGGTGGGGGTTTTCTCTCTTTAGAGACCTAGAAAAACACACAAACACATCGTTACATTCAATTATATGCATTCCATGTAAATGTTGTTACTGTATACATCAAGCATCAAGTCATTGCCAGTTTTTCAAATATTTATTATTACTATATGACCAGCTATATTTCATTGGTATCAATCCTAAGATTGTAGCAACCAAGTGGTGTGCTTTTTTCTGGACTTACTTTCTTTAGGTCATTAGTCTGTTTACTTGTTTGTTTTATTTAGAAAATAACACTTTTCATTCAACATTACTACAAAAGTGACAACACTCTTCCAAAGAAGTTGAAGCATCCATTTAAATAAATATCAATAATATGGAAAAAATTATTTTATAATCATTAGTGGAAAAGAGACTCATTACAAATAGAGATGTAATAAAGACAATAAGCAGCCGACACGACCTATAGTGGCTCCACTCGATTATAAAAAACAAAGTAAAAAACACTAGAGACATTAGAGTGGGAGATAATGAATGTGTGCTTAGTGTGGAACAAGCAGACTCAGAGGAGTAATATGTAGGCAAAGGCGGACAATGAATCACAAGACAATTACAGTTCCCTGAGCTTCAGCTAATAACCAACCGGCGAGTTAACGGGACCTTCACTACAAATGGTTGAGAACATCCATTCAAATCTAGTTGAAACGGGGATCTTCGCGCATCTTCCAGCGCACAGCTGAATCAGGTGTTCCTCTGTTCTAGGACAGCAAACCTCCAAGGGAACTGGAGCGCACTGATTGAATTGCAGCATTTAATTGTGCAAACAGACGAACATTTTGACACCGCTGTGTCTTCGTCGGAGTCAAAATGAGCCGTTTTCACTCTAATTGCAGGCTGCAAATCAATCAGTGCGTTCGAGTCCCTTTTCTTCCCTCGGAGATCCATTCAAATCCATTTATGCACCTACGCAGACCAGCAACAGCTGTGTTTTTGCTGTCTCCAAATCTTTCTTTTGTCTACCTAATCTTGTTCTTCATCTCTTCATGTCTCTCAACCCTCATTCATCTGAGGTACGACATGCATTTGACTAAGTGAAGGAATTTCACACACATGACGCTCAGTGAAACGAAGTGTGTAAGTGAAGAAGTGCTTGTATTTCATCAACTGCAGTCACAGCAAGAAATAATGGGGTCATTTCAACAGTCAGAGGCTCTTACCCTCTAATCTGAGTAATCACTGGTACAGTATTTGATCTTTTGAGGGTTTTGCATTTCATTAAAATTTGGGCTGTCAATCGATTAAAATATTTAATCCCGATTAATCGCATGATTGTCTACAGCTAATCGTGATTAATTGCACATTTTTTATCTGTTCAAAATGTACTTTAAAGGGAGATTTTTCAAGTATTTAATACTCTTATCAACATGGGAGTGGGAAAATATGCTTGCTTTGTGCAAATGTATGTATATATTTATTACTGGAAATCAATTAACAACACAAATCAATGACAAATATTGTCCAGAAACCGTCACAGGTACTGCATTTAGCATAAAATGCCAGTTTTTCCTCGCCAAAATTTAGCGTAAGTTTGGAGCGTTATTTAGCCTCCTTCGCAACAAGCTAGTTTGACATGGTTGGTACCAATGGATTCCTTAGGAGGTTTTCTAGTTACATATGATACCAGTTTCTTCACTCTAGATTTAAACTGAGCCCGTTGAAGAAATTAGTGGCGTTAAAACGAATTTGCGCGAAAAATAACGTGTTATTATCGCGTTAACTTTGACAGCCCTTGAAATATCTGCTGAATATATAAAAGTCCAGCACAAAGCATGACCGTTTAACTCACTGATGATGGCTGTCTCTGCAATGGACTAAAATATGAAATTTGAAACGAACAATCTCTCACAGCACATGGACGCTAAATATTTATGCATGTGTGTCTGCACAAAGTCACAACGGTCCTTCTGGGACATTCCTGAAGAGGTGAATACTTTGTTTGTCTCTATATGAATGCACAAGTGTGTCAGTGTATCTGTGAGTGTGATGCTTTCTGACCCAGCCATGACCAGAACAGATTTGACGGCTCTCATGCCAAAGTCGTAGTGGTCCTGCTGGGACAGCTGCTCAGAGCACAGCTTGTACATCTGGGTCATTTTCCTCGCTAGGATCATACTGGACTCGAATCCCTCTGAGTACAGAATCACCTGGAGGGAGGGAGACAGACGAGGGAATGATTAAAAAAAGATATCAAGAGAAAATAAGCAAGCACATACAACGACGCACACACAAGAGAGCCAGTTACCTCGGCAATGAGGGCGTAGTTTGGCACCATCATGGCTATGGGTCTGAAGAGAGCTTTGAGGTTGTCAGGTAGCTCCGTTCTTCCAGCGTAGCCTGGGTTCATGGTGATGAACGCAGCACACGTCCTCACCAGCTTGATCTCCCGGCCCTCAAATCGAAACCTTGACAGCTGCGTAACACAGAGTTGAGTGAGATGCACTTATGTGTAAGGGTGATGTCTTAACCCTTGTGCATCACTTTTAAAAAGTTGCTCTGATGTCCTTAGTGGACAAAAATGTCCTTGTCAAAAACTGCCTATATGAAATTATATATGAATATCATTTTCCACTTTCACTGAGTTCAATATTTTAACTAACTTGATCATAACTACCAGATATTCATTAATTTTCAGAATTTTAACCCTTTAATGCCTGTTTGTTTACAAAATGCCAAAGTTGTGTTTTCTTCATGAAAAAAAGAAAATGTAATTATTTTCTGTATACTAAATGCTAGGGGATATTTTTCTTCTTTAGTCTGGGTTATGTCAATGATTAGCAACAACATTGATGTTGATGCATTTATATTTTTTGTGCTGTGTCAAATAAAAATAAAAAAACTCCCACCTGTTACCTAAGAAGACAAAAATGTCCCCTCTCTAAAACTGCTATAAAAATACTATATATTAATTTCATTTTCCACTTTCACTGAGTAACATTTTCTAACCAACATCAGTCTTGATCATTACTACCAAATATTTATTCATTTTCAGTATTTTAACCCTGTTTTTCTAAAGTCTGGGATAAGTCAGTGATTAGCTACAACATTGATTTTGATGCATTGCATCCAACACTGCAGTGCTCCATAATACAGCAGCGATAACCGTAGTCAAAACCAGGAAAGTAGCATGTATTTGCCCTACAGGGTAAACATGACAAAATTGCTCAAAGAAAGTAGTAAAAACTACAATTTTGAAGCATATGTATAGATGGATGACGCATCTCCACTTCCTCCCACAGTACAAAAGTGACGCCAAGTAGTGATCGGGGGGGCTGGAGGCGCAGTATCGAGGTCCCGTCCACACACAGGCCAATCACAAGCCGAGCACAGCCGCAGCTTGCTAACATGAGCCACCCAGACGCTACGTTAGCACCACGGTAGCTGTTTGGCTAAAAGGACACAACACCTAACCATAGTATCTCAATAACTACATTTATGATCATATAGACACATGTTCTATTACAAAGACTCGTCACGGTTAAGGAAAGTTAAAGTGACACCGCCTCTCTGGTACAATTCCCAAGCCTCCAGCTGCGCGACTACTTATCCAAACTTATCAGAAAAATGAACCGTTCAACATACATCAGCACATTAAGAACTACCTAAAATGAGAGCAACCATCTTTGGGAAAAATGTATTTAACATGTAGTTTTTTAGGCTTTTTAGTTTGGCCCACGTCCCATCCACTAACATGGAGGGGGCGGGAATAATGACCTATACTACAGCCAGCCACCAGGGGGCGATCCAGATGTTTTGGCTTCACTTTTGGGGAACTGTCATGTCGTCCATCTTTATACACAGTCTATGCTCTAGATTGAAAGCTTGATATAATAGAATGGATTATTATATTCTGTAATGGCCATGGGATCAAAAACTGTGGTTTTAATGGGTTTCAATGGGGATATTTTTGTCCTTAAGAGTCTGAGTGACTGTATTATGGCTACACCGTTTATTATTGAGTTATTACAGGAGCTGAGGTTGAACTTCCAAAATAAAAAAAATAAAAAACATCACACCCTTGCCAAAATGTCTGGCATTGGCATTAACACAGTCAAAATGATCCAAAACAAAAAGGTCCCGAGTGAGGCACAAGGGTTAAACATCTACACAAGCAAGTAAAGTCTGTGTGTGTTGGTGATGCATGGACCTAATAAATTTCTTATTTATGTAATCTGTACTGGCTCCTAACCGGATGGATGGTCTCCATGGAAAACACAGTCACGCTACAGTAGATTACTGACTGCTATTCAGTTCAACTTGTAGCATATTACAGACACAGGTCAAATCTTTGTGTCATCAAATGCAACATGAAAGTTATTGTGTTGTGTGATGCCCCATGGAATTCATTGCTATTCATCTATGCAAAGCATATTACAGGTGTTTTGTAAAAAATTACATAAGAGTTGAATGTCTGCAATACATTTCTATACATACATATAGAGAAAATATGAAGCTAGAATTTTAGTAATTCTTTTTTGTTTTTTTACAGTGACAACGTTTGATAGCATCATCACCTTGGTACGGTGGAATCAAGTGACTAATCGTCAAGTGACTGAGCTTATCACTTGGTGTTACTGAGCATTCTAGGATAGTAGAGCAATGTTCTTACAGTAATTATTCTCCATATAAAGTGTGCTGTCTCTTGAGAACAATGCAAAAGTGCTGTGTATGTGTGCGTGTGTGGGTATACCTTTTCAGCTTTGGCGTTTCGTATGGTGATGAGCTGCTGAGCGATGACAGACAACACTTCGATGTCGATTCGGTTAAATTCGTCAAAACAACACCAAGCACCCGACTGAGCGAGCCCGCTAAAGAAGCGCCCCATCATCTGGAAGAGAGAAGGTGTGACAAAGCAAGAGAAAGAAATATTACAGGTAAAATAATAATGCAGGTTTGGGTTGTCACTTCTATTTTAAAGTATAGTTTCATAACTTGCCCAAAACTGCATGCGATTATTGTAAAGTGGGCATGTCTGTAAAGGGGAGACTTGTGGGTACCCATAGAACATTCTATTCATTCACATATCTTGAGGTCAGAGGTCAAGGGACCCCTTTGAAAATGGCCCGTTTTTCCTCCCCAAAATTAAGCGCAAGTTTGGAGCGTTATTTAGCCTCCTTCTCGACAAGCTAGTATGGTTGGTACCAATGGATTCCTTAGGCTTACTAGTTTCATATGATTCCAGTATCTTATCAAATAGCGTTAATGCGTTAAAGAAATTAGTGGTGTTAAAACGAATTTGCGTTAACGTGTTATTATCGCGTTAACTTTGACAGCCCTAGTTGTGTTACTTGCACCACTTCCATGGGTGACACAAAAAACACTGTTCAAAGTTATCAATATCTCATGGACAGCGGAATTATATGTTGCTCAGCCACAGTGGAGCAGAGCTGAACAAAGCACTAACGCATAAAACCACAGAGTGCTGTGATTGTAGCCTGGCTAAATCAAAGCCCTGTCCAACTCTAATACACAGGTGTCTGCTAGCAAATAACTAACTACAGCAGACACAGAGGGAATGGCTTTCCAGATGTCTCGACACTGTGTGCTTTCAGCTGTTCTGACTCCTACCTCGCTGCACTGCAACACAAAGTACTTTTTAACATTAAATTGAAATGTACAGAGTGTCTCAAGGTTAAAGGCCCAATCGGAAGTTTTGGGGTTTACAACAAAGAGATACATTCTTATATATAATTGAAGGTTATAACTGACCAAAATGTCTTTAACGCATAAACACAACATGCGATTTTTAGGTTGTAGTGGGCTCAGTTTTAAAGCTAGAGTGAAGGTACAAGAAAGAGGCTAAATAACGCTCCAAACTTACGCTAATTTTGGAGAGGAAAAACTGGCATGGCCATTTCCACAGGGGTCCCTTGACCTCTGACCTCCAGATATGTGAATGAAAATGGGTTCAATGGGTACCCACGAGTCTCCCCATTACAGACATGCCCACTTTATGATAATCACATGCAGTTTGGGGTAAGTCATAGTCAAGTCAGCACACTGACACACTGACAGCTGTTGTTGCCTGTTGGGCTGGAGTTTGCCATGTTATGATTTCAGCATATTTTTTATGCTAAATGCAGTACCTGTGAGGGTTTCTGGACAATATTTGTCATTGTTTTGTGTTGTTAATTGATTTATTCATAAATTTGTATAAAGCAGCATATTTGTCCACTCCCATGTTGATAAGAGTATTTAAAAACTTGACAAATATCACTTTAAGGTACATTTTGAACAAATCTGCGATTAATTGTGATTAGTTATGGATGAAATATAAGCAATGTGTTTGATTGTCAACTCATCGTAATTAATGAAAACTGACTGATGTAAACAAACTTTAAACAAACAGAAACAATGAATAACTTTGATTAAATGACCTGTCCTCAATGTGGATGTGATAGCAGGTTCCAATCCTGTGTTTTGACGAGGCATCGCTTTTTTTTTACATTTGGATCGCAGAATGTGCATTTTACAAGATTGTTAATGCAATAAACAAACATGCAACTAACACATTTTAGGTTGTTTTCAGCCAAATACAGTATGATACCTATTATCATACTATCACATGCAATTCTTGTGTTTCTCAAACAGCTACTGATGGGGCAAGCACAAATTACAGACTAATTGCTTAAAGAACATAGAGGAAAAGATCAAATCTGGCTCAACGTAATGTTTTAGAAGCACACGAGGCTCTGTAAAGTGTAGCTGTGCTTTAACTGGCACTTCACTGCTTTTGCAATAGTGCCATCTAATGGTGTCACTTAGTTGGTACAGTCAGAGTGAGGCAGAACCGTCTACAGCTAATTCAAACGGTTGTTTGGAGTTACTGTGAACAAAAGGAGAATAAGTGTTGATGTGGATTGTAGATGAATACAGTTCGTCATGGCTGACCTTGTAGTCAAGTCCGTCAGAGCAGTTGAAGACAACACACTGTATGGCCAGGGCCTTAGCCAAGTCCTTGGTGGTCTCTGTTTTGCCGGTCCCTGCTGGCCCGGCTGGAGCTCCTCCCAGGTCTAATTGGAGAGCCCCCATCAGACATAAATAGCAACGGTCCTTGGCATGGTGAGAGATAAAGGACAGTTTGTACAGTATAACAGTGACACACACAATATGCTGTGTTTCTATGTCACATTTCCAGGTCTAGCTACTACAGGACATACATTCTATGGGGTACACTATTAGCTGCTTCAGTTCCCCGTCGGAAAGGGCTGTCTGACGGCAAGGTAATGCGGGGGAAATATTCTAAATATAGCACACACTTAAACTGATATTGATTTTTTTAGGTGGGCCTTTATTTTAGGTGGCTAAAATACTGCTGCCGGCCCCGTCCGTAGCAGTACATTGCTTTGGTTCCGTGCGGTAACTCCTGTCTGCTTCTCGAAGCTGGGGGCGTGCCGACCGCCATCTACTGTAGGTGATAGGGATGGGTATCGTTTAGATTTTACCGGCACTACTACTCTTATCGTTACTACTTATTGAGCTGGTACTTTAGCGGTACTCCTAACGGTTCTTCTTGTTGTTTTTTAAGAGAAAAAATTAAACAAATGAATAACAGAATTAACGTTGCTTTATTTTGTAATTTATACTGTATATAAATGAACAATCGAGCAGCAACTGCAACAGCATTGTTTTGAACAAATCACTGATAATGTGATAATCAAAATGTAAAATAAATAAACAAACAATTATTTATAGTATAAGAAATGGTCATGTGGGATGAACTACGAGCTAATTTGTCGAAAGCGGCGCATTTCTCCACCTGCATCTGATGCACTTTGGCTAGATGGTTTGACAGATTGTTCGTGTTTCCGCCCTTACAAGTAAAAGACTTCGAAAGAAGGCAAGGAGCACTGACTGCATCGACTCGACTGAAGTATAACCACACTGTGGACCGTCTTTTTCTCACCGCCATTGCAGCTAAGAGCAAGGTCTCCGCTCTCTGTGTGTCAGTGTGTGTGTGTGGGAGAGAGACACACATAGATGACAGGCTGAGAGAGAGATCTTTCCTCTGGATTGGAAAATGCATCATTGACGAATGTTTTAATCTTATTACGAATTAGAAACAGAGTTTGTGAGATCAAAGGAGCAAGATAACATTTATAAAGCCTAAATAAATAGGAAATCAATTTTCTTAATCTCTCCAATACCGATTGCAGAACCACTAACGTTGGAGCTTATCGATACTACTGTCTTAAGAAAAATTTGCCCCGGGGCTCGTTTAGTACCGGGTTTCGGTACCCATCCCTAGTAGTTAATACACCGATTATGGATAAGTACCTCATACAACCCCACTTCTAAACACCCAAACTATTCCTTTAATGAGTTACCGTGAGTGGTGTTATAACCAGTCTAGGGCAGGCTCCCAGGTATTCGTAGCCATAAATGTAAGTGGACAGGGCCATTTTGGCTACACAGTTGTCCAGGTCCAGGTCCCAGTAGTAGCGTAGCTGTCTCTGCCATTCAAAGTTAGACCTGTTGTCCACCTGAAAAAGAGGGCTGAGGTTACTTGAGGCGGTGAGTTGTTACATTTTCTGATCACCTGAAATAACCCCAGTCAGTACCTGCACCTATCACACCAAGCCAAGGACAGACATCAATATGATCTGCTTGACGGTGTGTGTGTGTGTGTGTGTGTGCGTGTGTGTGTGTTTGCACTGTTGTACCTTCTGGCGGACTAGATCTATGACAATGTCCCTGGCATGGACGTCGATGGTGATGAGGGCAGTGATGATATTGCGGTGTAAAGTAGGCAGCTGTCCTCGCACCAATGCCGCGAGCGCATTCAGCCTCTGGAATACACACAAACACACACACAACCACATAAACATTATTGGGTCATAAAGTTGAAGTTAGAAAGTAAAAAATACTTGGGCAAACACAAGTGATTAGTTTTGTCTAATCAAATTTTTAACCAGACAATTGAGGAAAAAGCAAGTAGTAGAGTTAATTAGTGTGGCCTACATCAAAGTTAGTTAGTTTGAATTCCTGCAGGGCAGCAACGTGGTCGTGGTCTCCCTCCAGGCAGGCATCCATGTCCCTGCACCACATCATCTGGGAGATGGTCAGCACCACCTGGTGGACACACACACAAACTGCAGTTAAAACACTGCACAAAAACAGAGAAGACTTAGCACCTGAAATGATAGAAATAAATTGCAAAATCTATCAAAGCTAAAGACAATAGTAATAATTCTTAAAGACTTGGTTAGCTCCTGAAAGTGAGCAATCAAAGAATTACAACTGTTCTCATGGTTAGGAAAATAACATATCCGTAAAAGGGTAATTTACTGGTAATTAACAACGTCTTGACATTTTGCCATGCACTGTTTTTGTGTGTGTGTGTGTGTGTGTGTGTGTGTGTGTGTGTGTGTGTGTGTGTGTGTGTGTGTGTGTGTGTGTGAGAGTGTGTGTGTGTGTGTGTGAATACCTGCGATGGATGTCCAGCCACCACCCATTCCTCTATAGACTTCACCTGGTAGTCAGCAATGGCAGCCTTGCTGAGGCGTCGCAGTGAGGAGAACATGGCCTCCTCCACCTTGCAAAGCCAATCTTCCACATTGCCTTGTGCCTTCAGACCTTTAGTCAAACCCACCTGCACTCACACACAGAAGGACGAGAGCAGTTACAGTTAAGGAAATGATTAGTTGTGTCCCACATCATATGGGTACCCACGAGTCTCCCCTTTACAGACATACCGACTTTATGATAATCACATGCAGTTTGGGGCAAAAACCATGCAGTTTTTTGAATGCAGTATAAACGCGTTATTTTCGATTCTAAAATGGTGTATTTGAATATTTCTGCATACTGGGTTCCCTAAACAGTCTTGGAATTGCATGATTCTGGAAATTTGAGACTCTTGTGGATCCAATGAGCCCAAATGTATTCATGTGTGATGATGTTAGTCCCCACAGTAGCCATTTCATTGTAGTGAGACCATTTTTTGAAACTTGACCTCACTGTATAAAATGACCTGTTGTGTCTTCTTGGATAATCACAGCCTCATGAAACTTTATAGCCACAAACTAGAGACCTAGGGCATTCAGAGGATGGATGATCTACGGCTGTAGTGCTCGCCATCCAATCACTGAAAAATGCAGTTCTTGCAGAAATCTCCAAATGTCAAAAGTTTTGATACCAAACCACAGCATGGCTTTTTCTATGGTGTTCCTCGAGGTCTTGGTGTCTTAATGTGGTATTTTGGAGGATTATTGATCATTTTTTTATCAATTCTCGAGTGGTAAAAAAAAGGTTAAATTTAGCACCAAATCTGTGTAACAAATGGTATCAACCCCAAAATTGCTGCAGCAACTCACTTCTATGTGGAACATACTGTTGACCTGCTATCTCCCACTAAAGACCCCTTGTACCCTCCTAAAAAATGGGTCTATGAAAAAGAGGGGGGGGAGAACCTGCTTTATTCTTGTACTAATTTAGATATTAGGATTTTGCTAAGTAAGAGAAGAGTGGTGTCATTGAAGATGGCTGACAGGGTTAACTATTGTTATAGTTTATACAGTAAGGAAGGTAGCATATTGTTTGCACTCTCATTCTCAGCAAGAACTGAAACAAGAGAATAACAGGTAGAAAAAAGTGTGTGGTGCCAAGGGTGTTAAGGTCACTCAAACCTGACCTTCTCTCCCTCAGGAGAAACCATGCTCAGGATGTCTTTGCTGTAGACCGTCTCCTGTTTTCCGTCATCCAGCGTGGTTCCTGTATTGGCCCCAGAAGGCTGGTCAGGCAGCAAAGCAAACTCTAACCGTGTAATGGCATCAAAACACTTCCTGAGGTGGGGCTGCACTGCCTGGGGGTTTCTTGTCTGGGCCAAGATCTTTAGCAGCTCATCATTAGATAAGAAGTAGAACCTGCGAGGGACAGATAGAGGACTTATCAGAGTACTTAACACGACATATCGTAGTGCTTATCACTCAGTGCTCAGTGGGAAGAGATGTTTAGAGTAACAACTGGTAACTTGTCAAGGGAGAAAATGCAATTTAGAGCATCATACTATGTATATTACAGTGGTAGATGGAGTACCTGTAAGCCACACTTGAGTAAAAGTACGTAAATCCAACCAGAAAATGACTTTGGTAGAAGTTAAAGTCACCTATTAGAATATTACTTGAGTAAAAGTCTTAAAGTGTCTGATATTTACTGTACTTAAGTATGAAAATAAATGTTCTGATATTAAAAGCACTTGATAGTAAAAGTACAAGTACATGCTGTTAATAAAAAAGCTGATTTATGAAGTTTATTCTTCCTAACATGTACGCCACCTTAAAAATGGAGGCTACATGACACTTGAAGAAAAATGAGGTCTCCACGACTTGAAGGATTTAAATAAAAAAATCCAGTTTTTCTTTCCCTTAACTACTTAAAACTTTGTTTGCACTTGCCATCACGTGAACGATCTAACTTGCAAGCTAGTACCACTGATTAACCAAACCTGCTTGCTTGTAATAGTAACGAGTAACAAAGATGCTTCAGGGGAAATGTATCGGAGTAAAAGTATACATTATATTTAGGAAATGTAGTGGAGTAAAAGTGAAAGTTGACAGAAATATAAAAACTCAAACTCCCAAAAAATACTATACTAAGTACTATAACGAAGTATTATTACTTTGTTACATTACACCACTGGTATATTATAGTCTTAAGGCCTTTGCAAACCAAGTCCACATTGCCCGAAATTGTTGAACGTTTAAAAATAAATACAACCTCACGTTGTGTCAATCACAATTGCACACCGACTCTGAAACTTTTGTGCGTCAGTTAAAGGCAGGGTTGACGATTTTATCCAGTATACACTATTTGTTATATTGGTTGAAATGGTCTTTACACCACGACAGCGATCCATTACTTAGGAGCTCTGAAAAAAGACCGGAAAAGAGCCGTCATCTGTAGCTGCTGTAATCCTGTAAAAACGTCTACCAATCACTGCCTCTGCGCCCAGTTGTAAAGAACCAATCAGATGCCTCCCTGCCTCCCTGCTGGTACTCTACCCTTGGTGTGCACCAGCCTGAACTCAAAGCGCGTCGCCGCCGCATGTTTCCTGGAGAATGGAAGAGAAAACTCAGCCCTGCAGTAGCACTGCCGCGGTTACTTGTCATGAGGAAGAGTTGTTGAGTTGAGGTCCTCTCTCCGCTTTGTGTCTGTGAAGTAGTTACGGTGCGGCGGTGCTCGTGCATGTGTGTGGGGGGCGTTGCCTTGGAAGGGGTTTCGAGGGGAGGGGGTGGGTTTAGACGGAGCTCCTGAGGCGATGCTACTTTCAAATTATGCTAGCTCTCCAAGATCGTCAACCCTATCTTTAAGTTTTCGGAACAGGTTCGATTTCCCGTGTTTTTTCGCAGTCAAAAGCCAAAAGAGGGTTGTTTGACCTCTCAGAGTCACCATCCGTGAAAACCTCATCATCCAAAATGGCATCTGATCAACTGATTCACTTCGCCTCCCAGGTGACTGCAGAACAGCTTGGAATCAGGGATGATCACATAACAAAGGACGTATGAAAGGTTAGACAGTTTTGTGCTCTAGGCAACTAAACGCTAGCTTCTTGCTATTGTCATTTATTCATTAGCCCCATTTGGGACTAGCGCTATCCATTGCACGGCACCCACGTAATTAATTGAGTTTTGTGGTGTATTGCGAATTTTCACAACGAAGACAAATAATAAAACGCATCAGACTCAGTGTGCAAGGTTTCTGTGTGTAACGATTTTTATCGGATGTCGGATTTAAAAAATGCATACGAAAAGTACGGACTTGGTGTGTGAAGGCCTTTACATTTAAAAATGTTGTTTGTTTGTCCACAGGGAAAACTAACCTGGAAAGGAAGTAAAAATAAAGCAAAGGATGATAAAAGAAGATGAAGTATGATGTAAAAGTCTGCTGTTCTAACATGTAACCAATAGGGCTGTCGAAGTCAACGCAATAATAACGCATTAACGCAAACTCATTTAAATGCCACTAATTTCTTTAATGCATTAATGCAACTTGTGATTTTTAAGTTTTAGCGGGCTCAGTTTTAAAGCCAGAGAGAAGATACTGGTATCATATGAAACTAGAAAACCTAAGGAATCCATTGGTACCAATGTCATACTAGCTTATCGTGAAGGAGGTTAAATAACGCACCATACTTACGCTGAATTTTTTTTCAAAGGGATCCCTTGACCTCTGACCTCAAGATATGTGAATGAAAATGGGTTCTATGGGAACCCACGAGTCTCCCCTTTACAGACATGCCCACCTTATGATAATCACATGCAGTTTGGGGCAAGTCATAGTCAAGTCAGCACACTGACACACTGACAGCTGTTGTTGCCTGTTCGGCTTGAGTTTGCCATGTTATGATTTATGCATATTTTTTTTATGCTACATGCAGTACCTGTGAGGGTTTCTGGACAATATTTGTCATTGTTTTGTTTTGTTAATTGATTTCCAATAATAAATATATACATACATTTTCATAAAGCAAGCATATTTCCCCACCCCCATGTTGATAAGAGTATTACATAATTGACAAATCTCCCTTTAAGGTACATTTTCATTTCAGTTTGCAATTAATTGCGATTAAATATTTGAATCGATTGACAGCTCTAGTAACAAACCGAGCATGTGTGTATACCTGGGGAAGACGACTCTCTTGGACTCCAGGTAGTCTTCCAGACACTTCTGTATCTCATCCAAAAGAGTGTTGTTGTGCTGAAAAGTCTCCAACAGATCTGTGTAGGATGAAATTAGTGCAAGTTGGATCGTGTGTATCAATGTCTTCTTGTCTTATTTTTCCATCAATGCTGTGTGGCTACCTACCAGGCTGTGTGGCTGCTTTCAGGGCATTGGGCATCCTATTGACCTTTGCCATGATCTCCTTCCAGGACTTGTCCACTTTAAGAAACATCTTGGTCTCAGCAGGCAGCTTCCTCTTGATGTCTGGGGCCAAGAAGATACTCTCTAGGTATAACCAGCTCCTTTGGCACGTAAGCCACTCATCCTGGCAAGGAGGGTGGGAAGAGGAGAGGGAGAAGAAAGAAATTGAGGGCGAGGGAAGGCAGTGGGAACAATGTGAGCAGAAAGGGAATTGTAGCATATAATATAGATTCCAGCACAAACACATTAACTAAGCAGAATTTCTTTTGCAAGTAGTTTGGCTTCTTGTTTGCAGCCACTAGGGAGAGCTATTGTGTTACATTTGAGGCCAAATCCAAAGTCAAAATCTGCATTTAGCATGCAGAGAAGCCTTTAATATCACTTGGAAGACTGAAAGATCACTCTATGCTCTTCTTTTTTAAGCCTTTACCAGTGTTTGGTTGAAGAGGGTCAGCTGTCTCAGCAATTTGTCGACCCTGGGCTTGATGGGAGCTACGTAGCGAGAAGACGACGCCGTGCTCACATTGATAATGCCGTCATCCAGGAGCATCTTCGCAGTAAAACAAACATGGAAACACACGCAATTAGATGCACTGAAACACCACTAGTGTGCTACAACAGACTGTGTGTGAGAGAGTGTGTGTGTGCTGCATGTTACCACCTGGATATCATCCGTGCCTCCCAAGATGAAGACGTCTTTGGAGTCACCGTGAGACAGCACCGTGAACTCTGTGGCCTTCCACGCGTCCTCCACCTGCATGGCTCATTGAGAGGGCAGAGGAGAACTCTTTTGAGAATCGATTAATCGTTTCAGTCTTTTTTCAAGCAAAAATGAAAAGCATCATCTTGTTTCTTATTCTCAAATGTGAGGATTTGCTGTCATATATGAGAGATTTAAATTGGACTGCAAAATTAACTGTGGGCTTGGAGAAATTGTAAATGGCATTTTTTCACTATTCATCAACATTTTATAGACTAGGGCTGGGCGATATATCTTATCAAACGATATAAAAAAGTCTATCGTTTATATTTTTTCCATATCGTTTCTATTGTGATGTCGAAAAACCAGCGGCCGAACTGTGTTACAGTAACATTTCCGTCATTCGGAGGTGTGTGCGTGTGGGAGCCGGTGCTGGAGGGATCAGCTGTTTTACTTTGAAGGGACACAACATGTAGAAACTTTCTCAGACTCAGCCCAACCACAACAAGAAGAGCTTGTAAGAAAGTCAGACACAGACCAGAAAACCATCTTCTGCAGAGTTTGCCAGACGTCGGTCGCCACTACAGGTAGATTTGGAGTGCAGGCTGGCAGAAATGTGTTAACTCAATGTTTTCTTTGTGGCAGTTTATGTAGAAACAGTATCTCTGTTGTACGACATTCAACGGTTAAAGGCAGGGTTGACGATGTTATCCAGTATACACTATTTGTTATATTGGTTGAAATGGTCTTTACACCCCGACAGCGATCCATTACTTATGAGCTCTGAAAAAGGACCGGAAAAGAGCCGTCATATGTAGGTGCTGTAATCCTGTAAAAACGTCTACCAATCACTGCCTCGAGGTCCGCTTGGAAAGAACCAATCAGATGCCTCCCTGCCTCCCTGCCCGTACTCTACCCTTGGCGTGCACCGGCCTGAACTCGAAGCGCGTCGCCGCCGCACCTTTACTAGAGAATGGAAGAGAAAACTCGGCCAAAAGTAGCACTGGTTAATTGTTATGAGGTAGCGTTGTTGAGTTGAGGTCCTCTCTCCGCTCTGTGAAGTAGTTACGATGCAGCGGTGCTCGTGCATGTGTGTGGAGAAATCTTTAACGGAGAAAAAAGTCATCTATGGAGAAGCAGTGCACACCCCCAGATATTTATTTTTCTCTGTAATTTCCCTTGAAACTGTTATGTTCATTTTGCACTAAAGTTTTTAATAAAATGAGAAAATAGTCAGTATGTCGAGTATTAAATTCACACAGGAGTATACAAAAATAGGCCTTATCATGTGGTTATTTCATATCGACTATTTATTTCTCTATTTATTATTTATTTATTACCAGAAAACACGCTATATTGTGATATATCTCGTTATCGTGATATGACGTGATCTATATCGGGAGAGAAGATTTTGGCCATATCGCCCAGCCCTACTATAGACTAAACGATTATCGATTAATTGAGAAAATAATTGGCAGATTAATCAATGATGAAATCATTTGTTGCAGCCCTACTCCAGACACAACTATCCTGCACGTATAACTGTCAGTTTTTGTATTAACTCCCCATTATGCATGTTTAACTCAACTACATTTAAACTAATAAATAATAAGTGTATGCATATTTGTATATACTGTAGTACAAAGTTACTTATCGCTGCACATGTGGCTATTGTGTTCATTACTAAAATTGAAAAATAAAACCATATATGTATGGCAAACATGGTCTGGTCACCATGTTTTGTTTTCGTTGCCCCCAGAAACATAAATTCAACTTAAAGCGATATTTTGACATATTTTGAAATATGCATATTCGTTTTCTTGTTAGTTAGATGAGAAGATTGATACCACTGTGATATGAGAGCGGTATCAATCTTCTCATCTGACAAGAAAGCAAAAAAGCATATTTCCCAAAATGTCTAACTATTCTTTAAAAAAAACAAAACTTTAATGCATCAGTCTTTGGCAACACATTTGTGGTGCCACATATCCGTTCACTCTGTGTGACTCAGCACCTCCTGGAACATTAGTTTCCTCTTGAGAGAAGCCTGTCTCGGCTCTCCTCCTCATTACAAAACTGTCAGTCCGCTATGGCAGAGAGGGCCTTGCTTTTACAGTGGATCAGAGGAACTGATTTTAATTGGCTATAATCAATGCCATATCCACTTACTCTAAATCCAACCATGTTGCAACCATCAGAGCATCACATGCCACCAGGCACTAGCCATAACAAAAGCAAAAGTTACGACCACACACCCACCGAACTTTGTGCCATGTGTGTCAATTCACAAAAATATGGATTCAGCTTCATCTGATAGCACGGAGCATCTTTGCAAGTGTTAAAAATAGCAGAAATCTCTGTATGCGATGATGAAATTGTTCAGTCATGCACTATGAGACATCAAATTGGCATATGTGGGCATCAAATCAGAATGAATTAAAGCAACTCATATTCAACAGACAGGAAGGTAGAGTACACTTCTATTGCAGTTTCTCCAGTAGGCATAGATGGACACACTGATAATATCTGTATATATATATATTCATAGGTAGTTCCCTTTCCACGCACCTTTGTAATAATGGTCTCCACTGATGCCTCTCCTGAAGCCTGTCCTGACACCTAAAAGTCAAAGGTTTAGGTTAGTCCTGTTTATCCAGTTCAGACTTAAAGATATTAAGCATAACCAGCTTGTGTACTTCTATCTTTGACCTCACTTTGAGGTCAAAATTCAAGAAAAAAGATCAATTTAGCACAAGGTAGTAGGTTAGATTAGGTAAGGGCAAGTGGTAGTTCATATGTACCCTTTTACCAACTTAAAGTGGCAGTAGGCAACAATTTTTTGGCATAATTTGGCAAAAATTCCATAATAACCTTTCAGCATATTGTAATTCAAGTGGTCTGAGAGAAAACTAGACTTCTGCTCCTCATCATGGCTCTGTATTCAGGCTTTAGAAAAATCTAGCCCGTGACGGCAGATTTCGACCAATCACAGGTCATTCCAGAGAGAGAGAGCGTTCCTATTGGCTGTGCTTCGGTCATGGGACCAGAACTTGGCTTCCTTCAACCGATTTTACAATGGCGACCGCGTCACAAACTTTCTCATTTTACAGCTAAAGAATCACGAAGATGATTCTGAGAACATCTGAGGCGAGAAATAGTCATTACATTTTTGTCCTCTAAGGACATCAGGGCATTTAAAGGGATGCACAAGGGTTAATAGTCAGCAGTAACCAAGGTCCCACAAGTATAGCAATAGAAGCTGTAATATAATGTAGCCAATATTTATGTGTTACCTCCTGTATATCCGTGCCAAAGGAGAAGACGTTGAGCTCCTCCAAAGCAGCCACAGTAAGCTCCTCCCCATTCAGGGAGGTCCCCACAACAGACTCCAGGGTCTTCCAGTGCTCTGGTTTCATACATGGGTTACGTAGATCAGTTATCACAGGCAGCTGAAGGAAAGCACATGTATATTACTTAGACAGATTCACAAAGCTGTAGTCAAGAACCAACTGGCTAAATCACTCAGCACTTTCTTGCAGTCCATATTTTTAATGTGGCATCATTTCAAAAAGATATTTGTGATGACATTGATTTTGTTATTTATGCCACACACTACACACATTACACACACGTCAGTCACCACAAAACCCTTTTGTCCTACCCACCCTCTGCTTTGTGACTTCCACCTTGTCCTTAAGACTCGGCAATACATTGTTACGCGGCAGACCCTTCTCCAGCTGGTTGACGTATTTGCTGTATTTGGCGACCTGTGAGCTGAACTGCTCCAGGTCCAGTTGCTCAAGTGTGCTCTGGGGATGGGTGAACATGGAGAAGAGGGGAGGAGCTGTTTTACATGTGTCTGTACATTTACGTGTCCAGGCATTCACACGCATAATATGTTAAGTACACCTCACCTGCCTCCATCCATCTGATAAAGAGTCCCATTCCTCTAGGGAGTCCCACAGCAGCTGCTTCAGCTTGAACTCTGCAGTTAACTCCTCCAGGGAGTCAAATTTAGTGACCTCCACCTTTATTCATCAGAAGGTAGAGGGGGGGAAACTAATTTAGGTTGGGTTGGTTGGGTTGTTTGTTGGTGAAGTTTAAATTAGGCCTGTCAATCAATTAAAATATCTAAACGCATTATTGTCCATAGTTGATTGTGATTAATCGTAAATCAAACGTACATCTCTTATCTGTTTAAAATGTACCTTAAATGAAGATTTGTCAAGTATTTAATACTCTTATCAACATGGGAGTGGGCAAATATGCTTGCTTTATGCAAATGTATGTATATATTTATTATTGGAAATCAATTAACAACACAAAACAATGACAAATATTGTCCAGTCCACTTGTCACAGGTACTGCATTTAGCATAGAAAATATGCTCAAATCATAACATGGCAAACTCAAGCCCAACAGGCAACAACAGCTGTCAGTGTGTCAGTGTGCTGACTTGACTATGACTTGCCCCAAACTTCATGTGATTATCATAAATTGGGCATGTCTGTAAAGTGGAGACTCGTGGGGACCCATAGTACCCATTTTCATTCACATATCTTGAGGTCAAAGGTCAAGAGACCCCTTTGAAAATGGCCATGCCAGTTTTTTCTCGGCAAAAATTTAGCATTAGTTTGGAGCGTTATTTAGCCTCCTTTGTGACAAGATAGTATGACATGGTTGGTACCAATGAATTCCTTAGGTTTTCTGGTTTCATATGATCCCTGTATCTTCACTCTAAAGTGAATGTGTTATTATCGCGTTAACTTTGACAGCCCTAGTTTAAATAAAATTACCGTTTCTGCTTTGGACCCAGCTTTACAACACAAAATAAAATGGTTATGACTTTTTTTTGGCAAGAATCATTTTGGAATTACTCAAACAATCTATAAAATGACAGCACCTTGAATTTCTTCTGGTATGAGGTGTAGGCGGAGGCCTGCGCCTGCAGCTCGTCTACGGAAATTTGGATCCCCCCCAGCAGCAGACGCACTTGGGAGGAATCTGCATTGATGTCAAGGATTTGTGGATCCTACGCATGAAAAACAAGGCAAACAAGTCAAAAAAAGAGCAAAGACATATTGACAGGCCTTGAGTAATAAGGCCCAGCATGAAAAACACCCAACCAAACTATGGTTAATAGAAAAATAAATAAAACTTCTCCGCGTACCTGTGACTTAAGCTTGACTTTCATGACCTCGCGGTTTAGCTCCTTTATTTCGTCGTGCAGGGAGCTACACAGCCTGTCGATGCTGGAGTCCCTCTCTGCTGCTGTCTCATCAACGATGCTGTGCAATGAGTTCATGGAATGTTCCAAGGTGGCGAAAACAGCCAGATCCTCAGGTTGCGTGGGAACGGAGTACATGTTGATCAGACTGTACATCTGACGTACTGTCTCCTCCTCTGCTTCTAGCACCGTAATCTGGTGAGATGGAGAAAAAGAAAGAGGGACAACGCAGTGTAGAAGAATAGAGTCAGATAGGAGAAGGGGGTGAGAAGAGGTAACAGAGGAGAAGAGAAGAGACTGGGTTGATGACTCCATACTGTACAAAAAACTTTGTTGGCTTTGTAACAAACACTTCTGATTGTTAAAGAAACTGCTGTTAATGTGAAATATGTGTCTTACCCTCTCCTGTATCTCATCCAGGAATGTGAGGGAGGTGGCTAACTCAGCTGTGGTGGAGGGACTGGACTCTAGTTTATATTGAGCTTTACAAGCCTCGGCAATGAGGGCATCCAGCTTCGTCTTAGCCAGCCGGGTAAGCATATTGTTGATGACCTGGAGCAGAGATTCAGAGCAGAGCAATTATTCCTATATGCCTTTAAAGGCAGGGTGGACGATCTTGAGAAACTAGCAAGACTACACTAGATTTTTGGCTGGACTGCGGAGGCCAGCCCTACAAACGCAAAAGTCTGTCACTGAGTGAGTGACTGACTGAGTGATGAAGTTACACGATTGGTCGGCCGAGTGTTGGAGTTTCCTCATTGGCTGTTGCTCTTTCAAAATGAAAAGGCGGGAAACAGTCCTTTATGCAAATGAGCCCCGCCAGCGTGACGTGTCTGGCTCACGAAACTTGGACCAAGCTGTCAAACTAGGCGATCTAGTTGTAAAATGAAACAAGATTCAGCAGTGGCATAAGCCGATTTCTCACTTAAAACGTTTTCAGAAGTAAATTTTGGTGGATTGTTTAGACGGAATAACAGAAAGTTTACGAGCAGGCCGCCATGTTGTTTCCTGTTTGAAACGGCAAGCAGAAAACCAGGGACCAATCAGGTGCATTCCACGTCACCACTTGAACGGCCAGTTGAGTGGAGCAGCGCGTCCCCTAGTGTCCTCGCTGGACCTGGTGGACATGTACCGCTGGATTTAACACTATAGACATGACCACTGACTATTTCTATAACAATTTAGCCACAAATTCACTTACTGACCATCCACGGTCCAGCCATACACTCGGTTTTGACCGAGTCTTGTTAAAAATGATCCAGCCGAAAAAACAAGCCCAGTTTTGCCAACTCTTTTCCAATGAAAGTAGCTGGCAGCATTAGCTGCTAACTACCTCCCAAAGTCCCCAAATCTAGAGAGAAAGTCGTGAAGTTGGCAACACTGACAGTCCGTCCTCCAAAGCCACTTCCCATGAACATAAACATATCATAATGAACGTGAACGGCGAACATGGCTATTGTTCACAGCTGTCAAGCTAGCAGCTTGTGGAAGGCTCCGGTGACGCGGGTTTAATACCGTCCTGCGACAGCCACAGAGACCAGATTTGCTCCCTTTTTTTTTTTGTCAGAGCATTTGATTTATTGATTGTTGTCGGGATGTAATGAGAATTTCAACTATTATCACAAAAAATGTTTCTAAAATATTTACCAACCCTGCCTTTAACATTTCTGCTGTCGCATTAATTGAATACTTGGTTGTATTAGAAAATATTTTCTCCCAATTTTTCCACTCACTGAGGCCCTGAACCTTGCTCATGTTTTTATGTCAGTGACGTTCAATCAACACAGAATGGCCTCACTGCCCTTTGGTTTAAATCACTTCGTTGTCATGGTCAAAAGCTCTCCATGACTCTAAACCAAAAAACAGTTGCGTAATACCGGTAGTATGTGTTTGCACATTGCTGGTCCTCACCTCTAGACAGCGGAGTGGGGAAGATACAAGCTTCTCTTTGAGCTGTGTTTTGTCCACAAGCAGCAAGCCTAGATGTCTCTTCTCTTGGATGGCTACGGCCTCCTTATGCTCACTGTGGTATAACTCCAGTGTTTTTCCAAAAAAGGACAAACCTGTGAGACAAAGCAGTCAACATCCATTAGTCAAAAAGAACTGTTATTTTGCATGCTTTACTCCCTTACTACAACTTATGTGTGTTTGCCAATTGAATGTCTTTCAGTTACTTCTTTTGTGTGGGTGACCAAGTCAAGTCTGTTTTAGAAGATGCAAACATATTTGCATATGTATGTGTACACATTTGAATCCTATAGCAAATGTATAACATATTTTTCCTTTTTAGAACAGATTGTGACAAGAAATTATAATAAAGCAAATCTTTGGGAACTACTTCCTGCTTCCATCCAAAACTCATCTGCCATTATCCCTCTCGCTTCTTTGAATAGTCTCCCCAGAAGTGTGCCCAGTCAAAAACAGTTATTATATAGTAATCGTTTCAGGCAACACAACTTTCAGTAGCACCGATTAAGATGGATGGTGACTGAGAATAAGGAAACTAATTAGGGCTGTCAAAGTTAGCGCGATAATAACGTGTTAATGCAAATTCGTTTTAACGCCAATCATTTCTTGGCGCAACTTACGATTTAGCCCAGCCATTATTCAATCTTTCGGAGGATGACGAGCTTGGTTTTAAAGTAAGAGTGAATATAGGGACATCATATGAAACTACAAAACCTAGGGAATCCATTGGTACCAACCATGTCATACTAGCTTATCGCGAAGGAGGCTAAATAACACTCCAAACTTGAGCTAAATTTTTGGCAAGAAAAAACTGGCATGGCGATTTTAAAAGGGGTCCCTTGACCTCTGACCTCAAGATATGTGAATGAAAATGGGTTCTATGGGTAGCACACTGAAAGATGTTGTTGCCTGTTGGGCTTGAGTTTGCCATGTTATGATTTGAGCATATTTTGTATGCTACATGCAGTACCTGTGGGGGTTTCTGGACAATATTTGTCAATGTTTTGTTTCGGTAATTGATTTCGAGTAATAAATATATACATACATTTGCATAAAGCAAACATATTTGCCCACTCCCATGTTGATAAGAGTATTAAATACTTGACAAATCTCCCTTTAAGGTACATTTTTAACAGATAAAAAAAATGTGTGATTAATTTGCAATTAATCACGAATGATTATGGACCATAATGTGATTCATCACAATTCAATATTTTCATCGACTGACAGCCCTAGTTTTTAAGTGTCTAAAATATGCTTCCATTACCAGTACAGCTGGTAACAAAGGACAAAGACTTACATGAGCACTATTCTCAACTGAACTTCTCTTTGTGCTGTGAGTGGGAGATCGGTTACAAACATAATGTTTATGTTAATGTAAAGTGCATCAC
This sequence comes from Sebastolobus alascanus, assembly GCA_916701645.2. Lineage (NCBI taxonomy): Eukaryota > Metazoa > Chordata > Actinopteri > Perciformes > Sebastidae > Sebastolobus > Sebastolobus alascanus. The sequence continues at coordinate 1,216,807 of CAKAOJ020000137.1, read as the reverse complement.
CGTGATCCTGTTGCTGCATTGCATCCAGATCCAGACTCTCGTTCTCTTTATAGAACAGACGAAAACGCTCAAATGTCTGTGCGTATACTTTTGCTGCTTCGAAGGCAAACTGGAATGATTCCTAGGGGGGAAAACAAGTCAGGCCAATACATACACAGTACTGTTTAGACAAAGTACAACCTCCAGAGATAGAAACCAATGCAAAGTAAAAACTGACCTTGATGATCTGGATGTTACGTTGAAGGAATCCATCATTCTCTATGATGGATTCCAAACAGGGGCCATCTTCATACTTCTTTTCCAATTCCTAAAAGTCAACAAACGCACATAAAGAAACAATATCACAGTGCCATAACATTTTTGACATATTAACAACATTTAGAACAACCCTGAATATAAACATCAGGGGTGTCAGGTTGAGGTGGTGATGTTTTTTAACTACCCCGTAGCTTCCGGCCTCTGTCATCGAATCAAAATCAGGATCTGCCGTAAGTGTGTTGACAGACATCACCGTTTTCTCAAACCGCCAAATGATTTCTGCAACAGTCTCCTGTAGGAATTAACAAACAGTATACTGTAGATGGGTATGAAATGGGTAATAAATAGCGTAACAGTCCGTAACAATTTGGAAAACTAACCTGAAAGTTCTCCTCAGAGGGTTTGAAGGTCAAAGCATTTGTGTCCAGCATCAGCTCAGAGATGAACATCGGTTGGACACGGCATGTTTCTGACTAATAAAGACACACGCACACCAACCAAAATCAAAACTGAACACTGGTCTATGTCTGCTTGAAAACTCAATTTGGCGGATATACTGTAGTACTACTAGTACTAATAGTATTACTGTGGTTTTACTTTAAATAATACAATATAATAATAATAGTGTAACAATGCCCTAACCTTCTTATTCATCTCTTGTTCAGTAGAGTCATCCTCAGAGCGCTGGCTCCAGCTCTGAATGATGGCGTTGCTGGGCGTCCCACGTACCTGCTCCTGAAGCACAGCCAGTAGTTGGGCCGCTGCATTCCCCAGTAAGCTGTGCAAGGTGCTGACGACCAAATAGTCAACAAGACGGATGAAGCTGGGCAGGGGAGGGACAGAGAAGGATTGGACTGGGTTAATGTGTTAGATGTGCCTCATTAATTATGTCATAGTTACCTTGCTGGGCAGCTGGATTCTCGCAATGTCATGACCTCACGCGAGAATCACGGGATCACATTTCACACGAAAATCCATCTTGTCAGGCTCCAAGTAATAGAGTGCTCCAGGGATGAGGTATTTTTGTAGGCCAACCAGGAAGTTAGCATCGCCCTGGGTTTCCTCGACAAAAAGCCAATGGGATAGTTCCATTGGGTTTTGGATTATTGCAGAAAATAAGCTCTGTGGCAAACAAACGTTTATGATACTTACATGTTTTGTTCAGCGAGATAATCTTCACAAGTGAACACCACTTTTATGATTTTTGAAGTGTGAATGCATTCGGCAGAAGTAAAAAGCTAACGTTAGGCTATAGACGAACTACACCACGGTCGCATGAACGCGAGTATACACAATGAGGCTGTGAAGACGGACGAGTCTAGTGCGATGTTTAGTAGTCTCATTTAGACACTTGTTAGTAACCGACTTTTTTGAGACACATAAAGGCTTCAAAATTCAGGAGTGGGTTATTTATTGATGTGTTTTATGTCGTAGAACAAAACGTTAAAATCTCTTAAGCTTGTGTTAACCACAGACTATTTCAGGAATCTAACTAAAACCCATTGACTTCCAGAAGAGGGAACCGGAAGTGCTAAAATGCTAACTCATTTCCTGGTTTTAGGACTCATTCCTGTAGCACTCTATGTTTTTGTTTCTCGCAAGCCAGATCAAGGACCAATCAGCGTCCTGTGAGGAGCTACTGCAGCTACGGACGTGGCTTAGGTGTGAGAGACGACAAGGAGCGACTGTTCGTTCTAAACAACAATAGCAGCTCCAGAAGAGGTTAGAGTAGATGCTGCAATTGCATCAGTTATATCAGAACTGGAGAGTATTTCTTTATTGAAAGAAGAGCAAAGAACGGCACTGAAGGCGATGTTTTTGCCCTTCTCCCGACCAGACTGTAAATAAGAAGACTGGCCTCTGCAATATTTTGATTGACGGATGGTTCATCTAATCACCTGCCAAGTATTTTTGCCTGCCCTTTTCCAAACAGTTTCCAATGACGGCTTCTCAGATGCTTCTGTGTAATAAGCAACCTGGCAGGTCATGTTAATGCCGTTGGCCTTTATCACAGCAAATATTTTGACATGTAATAGTAGGGGTGTTAGAAATAGATACACGAGTATCGCGATATTAAGTTGTGCTCTACTGTATCGATTCTCCAAAACCCTGTATCGATTTTTAATTCACCTCTTAAAAATCCGACGGCCCGCTGTTTGGCCCGGCCGCTATTCAATCTTTCGGAGGTTCTAGCAGGCTAGAGTGAAGTTACTGGCATCATATGAAACTAGAAAACCTAAGGAATCCATTGGTACCCACTATGTCATACTAGCTTGTCGAGAAGGAGGCTAAATAACGCTCCAAAGTAACGCAAAATTTTGGCGAGGAAAAGCTGGCATGGCGATTTTCAACGGGGTCCCTTGACCTCTGACCTCAGGATATGTGAATGAAAATGGGTTCTATGGGTACCCACGAGTCTCCCCTTTACAGACATGCCCATAATAGGCCTCCGTCGGTCAGGGTCCTCTTGTCTGCCGCTGCGTCCTTCAGTTTTTTGCTCCCCTGTCATGAGGTGTTGGTGCAAGGTGCTTCTCCACCTTGTGCGGTCAACCGCAAGAGCCTCCCAGGACTTGGTGTCGATGTCTAGGGCCTTCATGTCTCGCTTGCAGACATTTTTGAAGCGCAGGTGGGGGCGGCCTGTTGTTCTACTCCCAGTTGCCAGTTCTCCATAGAGGAGGTCTTTCGGGATGTGACCATCCTCCATGCGACAGACGTGGCCCAGCCAGCGCAGCCTGCGCCGTCTGAGCTGAGTGTACACGCTGGTGAGGCCAGTGCGGGTCAGGACCTCGGGGTTGCTTACTTTGTCTTGCCAGGATATGCCCAGGATGCGGCGGAGGCTTCTCAGATGGAAGGAGTTGAGTCGTGTCTCCTGTCTGGTGTAGGTTGTCCATGTCTCGCTGCCGTACAGTAGTGTACTGACGACGCAGGCGTTGTATACTGCCATCTTGGTCTTAACTGTGAGCTTGGTGTTTTCCCACACTCGTTCGGAGAGGCGGGCGAGTGTTGTTGCTGCCTTCCCAATCCTCTTGTCGATTTCCGTGTCCAGGGAAAGGTTGTCGCTAATAGTCGACCCGAGGTAGGTGAACTGGTGGACAACATCCAGTTCATAGTTGTCGATTGGTGATGACTGGTGGAGCCTCGGTGTCTTGTCCCAGGACATTTGTCTTCCCGCTTTATGATAATCACATGCAGTTTGGGGCAAAAACCATGCAGTTTTTTGCATGCTGTATAAATGTGTTATTTTTTCCTTTTCTAAAATGGATTAATTCTGGTGTGTTCTTTATACTATGACAACCATCCATCCATCCATCCATCCATCCATCCATTATCTGTAACCATTTATCCTATTCAGGGTCGCGGGGGGGCTGGAGCCGCTCCCAGCTGACATTCGGCGGAGGCAGGGTACACCCTGGACAGGTCGACAGACTATCACAGGGCTGACACATAGAGACAGACAACCATTCACGCTCACATTCACACCTACGGACAATTTAGAGTCAACAATTAACCTGCATGTCTTCGGACTGTAGGGGGAAGCCGGAGAACCCGGAGAAAACCCACGCTAACACGGGGAGAACATGCAAACTCTGCACCCCATGCACCCTGAAACTCAAGGGGCCCAAGCCGGGTTTGAACCTGCAACCCTCTTGCTGTGAGGTGGCAAGGTTAACCTATACTATGACAGATTCACTAAAATTAAATTTTAAAAAATCGCAATACATCACCTTGCTTACAGTATCGCAATGCAGTATATGGAATCGTTACTCCTGTATCATGATTTGTATCGTAACGCCAGATTCTTGCCAATACACAGCCCTAGTCATTAGGAGAAGATGCCTGTTCTATGGACTAAGTGTCCCAGTAAACCATGACAGTTTAGTGGAATTCAGCCATCATTAATTTCATTATTTACACCTGTGTTTTCTGACTGTGACATGTAAAAATGTCTGGTACACAAATAGAGACAGAAAAAAAAGAAAATTAAAGGTAAACAAATAAAAGATAATGACTTACCAGATGAGGCGGCTGGATTGAGATGTCTTTTTGAGCTGTGCAAGAACTTTCCTGTCTGTGACAAACAAAGAATACTATCACCCTTTTAACATCGTGGTCTATGTATGTATATCCCAGTGTCTCCATATGGTCAGTGTGCACACACCTTGGTTAGCAGCTTTGGATCGCAATTCCATCCAGTTGCGACACGCACAAATTGTCACCTCCTTCACCAGGTCTTGAAACTTCTCCAAGTCGTTCAACACCTGACAATAACGAACACATGAGGGCAGTGAGCTGCTGAGTAGGTACACTTTGAAAACATCTGGACCAATTTTTGTATGGATGTACAATCGCACCTCTTGCAGTTGTTTGAACTGAATGTCCTGGAATTCCTGCAGTGTGTACGTGCGTTTTGTCTCCATGTGACACAAGCCTGCGTCACTGATTTGAGAACACATTTTCTTGATGTCCATCAGTGCGGGACTTAGAGACTGTAGGGCATATACAAATGTTGGTAACACGTTATAACAACCATCATTTATAAATGGTAAATTGATAGTTAACTAAACTTAGTTAATAGTTATTTTACTGTTAACAATGAAAGTATAATTAATAATGTTTACTAATCGTTAGTAATGCTATAATTTATGTTATTTTAACAGTTTATTGTTGCACACATTATAACATTTTATATACTATATATATATATATATATATATATATATATTTAGGTTTAGAAATAATTTGGTAATTATTAACAAATATTTAATATAGTATATAAAATAGTGTGCAACAATTAAACTGATAATAAATACTTTACTAATTTAATCAGAATGTAATTGTTATCGTCTCTTATCAGCTATGATACGATATAGAATTTCTAAACTAATTATTTCATATTACACAAACTGATGATAAAATAACAAAATTATAGCATTACTAATAATGAGTAACCATGATTATCATTTCATCGTTTGTTAACAGTAAAATGACTATTAACTAAGTTTAATTAACTATCAATTTACCATTTATAAATGATGGTTATTATAAAGTGTTACCGAAATGTTAATAACATAATATCAACACTACTCCCATTAATTAAAAGTTGTAAAACCCAAATATGTTTCGCTCAGTGAGCATATTTACATATTTCTATATTCGAGATCATTAAGACAGATTGAGAGAAAATCAGATTTCAAGAACTCAAATTTATACACACCGTCACATACCTGATTGAGAATATACAAGCAGTTTTCGAGGGACTCCCTGGCCAAATGAATCTTCCTGGCTCGAACTTTGGTGCGCCAGACATAGAAGGGTTTCCACTTTTTGAAGTTGGCAAAGAAGGGGATGCGGATCAGCTTGGAGTGGTAGTCATACTCCTCTTCCCAGCGCTCAAGGGTTGTGAACTCAACATCCTCCTTACACACTGATATCACACCTCCATCGCTGATCATCAAGTAGTCATCCTTACTGTACTCGATCATTTTTACATTAGAGGGAGTGTCCGGCAGCCCGGCACTCTTTAGGGAAAAGGGCCGCGAGGGGAGAACAGGGGTTGACACCACGTTCTGGGACATCTGAGGAGTGGTGGAGAGACACAATCAAAGATGAATTTCCTCCAGCACGTAGCTCATTTAAAAGGCAATAAACCATGAATTGGGGCATTAACAAAGGCTTTGTCAAGCTTCCGCCTGAGGAGCCTAATTTTCCCCAATATCAGTTTTAATGGTAGTCTTGGGTTTTAGAAGTTGAAGAAGATTAATTATATCACGTAGGTGCGAGGCTATCAGAACAGCGTCAGTAAAGAAAAAGGTAACGCATGCATACTACTCCCTGCCACAATATTTTTATTGACTACGTTTCGATCCAGCTTGGATCTTCATCAGGTCAAAGTGTTGGAAAAAGTGGAAACCACACCCATATTTATACACTGCTCAAAAAAATGAAGGGAACACTTAAATCACACATCAAATCTTGATGAACGAATTATTCAAGTTGAAAATCTTTACTGATGTACATTGTATAATTTGATGAGAACAAAATGACGTAACAACGGTCAATGGAAACCAAAATCATCAACCCATTGAGGGCTGGATTCAAAATCACACCGAAAATCACAGTAAAAAATTGAAATCACAGGCTGATCCAACCTGCTTGAATTTCATCATGTAAACTCATAATGTGACTCAGTGGTGTTTATGGCCCCCTCGTGCCTGTATGCACTCCCGACAACGTCTGGGCATGCTCCTGAGGGATCTCCTCCCAGACCTGGATCAGGGCATCAGTGAGCTCCTGGACAGTCTGTGCCGGTACTTGGCGGCGTCGGATGCACCGATACATAACGTCCCATAGGTGCTCAATTGGATTTAGGTCAGGGGAACGTGAGGGCCAGACAATGGCATCAATGCCTTCGTCATTCAGGAACTGCCTACACACTCTGGCCACATGAGGCCGGGCATTGTCCTGCATCAGGAGGAACCCAGGGCTGACTGCACCAGCGTAAGGTCTGACAATCGCTCTGAGGATTTCATCCCGGTACCTAACAGCAGTCACGGTACCGTTGGCTATGACATGGAGGTCTGTGCGACCCTCCAAGGATATGCCTCTCCAGAACATCACTGACACACCGCCAAACCGGTCATGCTGGATGATGTTACAGGCAGCATAACGTTCACCACGGCGTCTCAAGACTCTTTCACGCCTGTCACATGTGCTCAGTGTGAACCTACTCTCATCTGTGAAGAAAACGGGGCGCCAATGGCGGACCTGCCAATTCTGGTGTTCTCCAGGGAATGCCAATCGAGCTGCACGGTGCTGGGCTGTGAGCACAGGTCCCACTAGAGGACGTCGGGCCCTCATGCCACCCTCATGGAGTCTGTTTCTGACAGTTTGGTCAGAAACATGCACACCAGTAGCCTGCTGGAGGTCATTTTGTAGGGCTCTGGCAGTGCTCTTCTTGTTCCTTTTCGCACAAAAGAACAGATACCGGTCCTGCTGCTGGGTTGATGCCCTTCTACGGCCCTGTCCAGCCCTCCTCGTGTAACGGCCGGTCTCCTGGTATCTCCTCCATGCTCTTGAGACTGTGCTGGGAGACACAGCAAACCTTCTTGCGACCGCACGTATGGATGTGCCATCCTGGAGGAGCTGGACTACCTTTGCAACCTGATTGGGCTGCAGGTACCGCCTCATGCTACAAGTAGTGACAAGGACACTAGCAGAACATAAAACTATGGAAGAATCAGTCAGGAAGGATAAGGACAGAGCAATTGTCTGTGGCCACCACATACAAAACCATTCCCTTTTGGGGGTTGTCTTGCTGTTGCCTCTCCATTGCACCCGTTGTCACTTTCATTTGCGCCAAAGCAGGTGAAAGTGATTCACAATCACTTGTGCTTCCTAAATGGACAGATTGATATCCCTGAAGTTTAACTGACTTGATGTTATACTGTGATGATTAAGTGTCCCCTTGTTTTTTTTGAGCAGTGTACATAAAGCATACCAATAGGTAAACAAGCTCTATGAAGGCTGGTGTAGTTCATCCAAAACACCAGTGGGATAAAACATCCAAAACAACAAATCACAATTTCATAAAGTACGTAAAAACAGAAAATAAGCCATACTCCTAATATCAAACATGTTATTTATAAACATGATGTCATATTTATCATCACATATATCAGAAAATCCATGACCTATGTACAAAATTATTACATTACATTAAAGTAGAGGAAAAAGGAAAGAAGAAATATTTCTTCGAACACGTTAGAAGAGGAGGCGATTTAAATACCCTCTTACTCCAAAATGAAAGCTACTATATTTTTACTCTTCAGAATCTCATACCTTGAGGTCTGAATCAAGAGTACGACACATATTTGTAAAAATGTTGGTGTCTTTTTTCCATATTGTGATTTGATATCTAACATATTTAGAAGGCTGTTTTAAACCAAATTATTGTACATGTATTGAACATTTCTTCTAACCTTTTTCTTCTCTTGGGTTTTAGCCACTATGGCACACTATGCCTTAATTTTAGACTTGAATAGACACTTAGACATGAAATCATTTAATTGTAGAGATACTTTTGAGGAACCTGTCCATCATGCACTATATGCACATCTTTCAAGCAACGCTTATTCTCCTCTCAAACATGTCCGTCACTGACCTTGGTCCTGGATTTCAGAGGAGGCAGGTGGACGGGCAATTTTTCATGCTGCCTGTGTGGCTGCTCTGTTTGTTGAGATGAAGGCGACTGAGTGTACCAGCCTGGAAAAAACATCCGCTCACGCTCTTTTAAGTGGTGGAGGCTGGGTTGTTTCCGTTTTACACGTCTGTTCAGCACAGCCTAAAGGGGAAGAAAATTACATCTACAAAAGACCCATGTCTACATACTGTAATTACTTTTTGACTGAGCTAAGGATAATATAACAGTATAAATATGAATATATGGTAAGTACTAAATTGGGTGTACAGTAGATGGTATTTCATATTGTCTCAGTTTGATCTTAGTTTGCCAAGTCTCACCTGTGTGTCAACTGGAGGCCTTGGTAGGATGGTGGTGGAGCTCTGTAGTTCAGGGAACTGCAGCCGCTCTGGGACAGTATGCCAAGTGGAATATAGGTTTACTACTGACATTGAATTAAAAAAGTTGACTATACAGTATAAAATGTAAAACATAACTAACACATTTTCATAAAACCTAAAAGACCCTATATTAGCTGGGCCTACCTCTGGACTCATTTTCCCTGCTTTGACCAAGGCGGCTCTGCAGAGAGGCCCTACTAGATGCAGAGCCTGAGGCCATGGCATGTGCTGTATCCACACAGGCTCTGGGACAGTGGAGGGACAGAGGAGTTAGTAGTTGTAAAGCAGTAAAGTCACATAGAGGTTATTTAATCAGACAAATAAAAATAAAATAAAGGCAAATTGTATTATTTACACAACTAACTTCATAAAAAAGTTAGCTTAATTTTGCGAATCCTTAGCCCAGTTTAATGCCAGTAGCCTGTATACTTGACAGATCATTTTGGAAAGCAGAAATTCCCGTTACATCTGTTGATGTTTATGGTGCACCGTGGTTACTGCAGCGACAAAGAGCATATCTGCCTCTACTAGTAACGTTAGTATCGAAACATTTCAAGACATAAACAGTTCCAGATCCAATAACTTGGGGAAAAAAATTGAAGATAACGGCGTATTTAAATAAAAGGTTTAGGAGTTTAACAGTTGTTAAAGGTAACAATTATGTTAGTTAAGTAGCTAACAATTAACGCTAACCTAACTAACGTTAGCTAATTAACACTAACGTTAATTTAACGTTAAGTTAGCAAACCTTTTCAACTTGCTTAATACCTGTGAAGTTGAACTTATTGTGTAAGGTAAACAATTGTCTTCGAAGAGATATTCAAACATGCCTATATTACATATATATATTCAAGCATGCCTACCGTATCGAATATTCAGCTCCCTCGAAGTGTTTGATATGGCTTCTTAACGCTAGCTAATGTTAGTTTGAGCTCGTTAAAAACTTCCGCAAATGCTCTAAAAGGGTTGCTGACCAACAAGAGCTGAGGTGTACGGTTTCCTAGCAACATAATTCTCTCCCGGCATGCAACGCAACCAGACCAAAACGGTCGCGTCTTGTGGTAGTGGCTAGAAGGGAGCCCGCAAACGGTTAGGCATTGATTGATATCATTTGATTCGCAGTTTGAGGGCTCCCTTCTGGAAACGAGCCCAGGCAACCCACTAGGTTTTTTTTGCGCACTTAGAGTAGGCAGTTTGAAATGCAAAGAAGCAGATATTTAAGACTCAAAGCATTAAATAACCATTAAACTTTATTCCTATACACACACAACAAAGACCAGGGTGTATTTTGAAGGTGTTTATTTTGAAGTTGTAAAAAACAAAGTTTATTTTACATTTTAAACATCAGACACATTCCATCCTTATAAATACAATTCACCAAATTTGGTACATTAGTGCATAAAATTAGAACATTTTTGCCATTTAATAACCAGAGCACTGACAACACCATTGTTGTCTTATGCCTTTGGCCAAAATGGTGATATCATGTAAACAAAAAGAGCAACATGGCTACATTATTCATCCAGTAGCACAGTGACAGTCGCTGTTATAGAGTCTCTGGATCAACCATGGCTGTTTTCCTTCGCTGTGACGCCAACATACTCAGCTGTTAAAAAAATCCAAAACATATAGCATAACAGTTAAATAATGACAGTATTCAATGAGATAACAAGGAAACTGGAAAAATACACATCTCTCCATGTAAGAGTACCCATACCTGTTGTGTAGCAGTAGTTGCCTTCTGTTCAGCTTGTGTCAGTCGTCTCTGGAGACGACTCGTCTTCTCCTGATACTCTGCTAGCTGCCTCTCATACTGCACAAACACACACACATGCCAATTAGTTACATGGACTCAAACACATAAAAATCACTATGTTAAAGCTTTTGTTTTCAGAGCACCAGTTTGCTAAGGAGCATACAGTACGGTGTGAATATCACAAATCATTAGTGGATGTGGGCTCTGCATTTATAAATTGGCAGAAATTGTTGAGTGAATCCTCATATTAATATTATCAAACTTGTTTTAGTTCATCGACGAACATTCTCTGAACCTAAGACCGAGCACTAGACCCACAGTCTGTTCGTGCCAGCTCCCATCATTCTCATCACCATTATTTGACCCATATATTTGTATTATTTTACACTTATGCAGTAAATGTATGACAGTTTAATATTCTGTTGAAGTCCATAGGATGGACTGCATGAATTTAAACTTTCCCCAACTTTCTTTGTAACGTTGCTTGATGCTGCTTGGCACTTCTGACGCTAATGTTGCAGGTCTATAGTAAAATGCCTCCTGCTTCTTGCCTTTTTGTATCTGTTTTTTTTTAGCGCACTGTCAGAGGAGGCCTGACATTTGCAGAGGCTAACAGCAGCTCAACAGGCCTGAACAGCAAAGGGCAGCTCCTCCCCTCAGGTAGAAGACGGTGTCCAACAGTGCAGGGCGAACATCTTACATTTCCTCTTATAAGAAAAGAATTTTCTCACCGCTTCATCTCCCTTTTACACTAAACTCTATTGAGTGGTGCAGGAATGAGTCCTAAAACCTGTAAATGAGTAGCATATTAGCACTTCTGGTTCCCTCGTCTCAAAGTCAATGTTTTTTGTGAATGGGTTTTTAGTTAGATGCCTGAAATAAGGTCTGTGGTAAACAAGCTTAAAGCTTCAGTCGGCAGAAATTGTTTGGAATCATTGGACAAAAATTCCATAATAACCTTTCAGCATATTGTAATTCAAGTGTTCTGAGAGAAAACTAGACTTCTGCACCTCCTCATGGCTCTGTTTTCAGGCTTTAAAAAAATCTAGCTTGTGACGGGAGACTTTGGCCAATCACAGGTCATTTCAGAGAGAGAGCGTTCCTATTGGCTGTGCCCGGCTGGTGGGCAGTGCTTGGTGTTTCCTCGAAAGATCTCAACATGGCAGGCGGGTCACAAACTTTCTCATTTTACAGCTAAACAGTACACTACAAGATGTTTCTGAAAACATCTGAGGTGAGAAATGGGCATTACAATAACATCATATTGATTCATATTTGATCAGCGCTGCCTAGTTTGACCGTTTGACAGCCAGCTCTCATAGACGGCAGCTGGACGGCAGACTCCAGATCAGCTCTGACTGGTTGTTTTCCTCCAGTCTGTGAAATCTTGCAGATGCCATTAGCAACACCGGAGGACACAGTGACCGTTATATAAAAATAACTTTTTAAAATCATATTGGCTCCAATCTCAAATATCCCACTCTTGAATTTTGAAGCTTTTACGTGTCTTAAAAAGGCGGCTGCTAACAAGTGGCTGGATGAGACTACAAAACGTCACTACAAACGACATGTTGGCCTTTACAGCCTCGTTGTTCACTCGCGTTCATGCGACCGGGGCGTAGTTTGTTCATAGCCTAACGTTAGCTTTATACTTCTGGCGATTAGCTTATTTCCTGCAATAATCCAAAATCCAATGGAAAAATCCCATTGGCTTGTTGTCGAGGGAAGCCATGGCGATGCTAACTTCCTGGTTGGCATACAAAAATACGTCATCTCTGCAGCACTCTATTGTACTGGAAATCAAGCTGCAGGGTTGTGTGCGCATGTGTGTGTTACACAAACCTCAGCAACAGCATTGTGGTCAGTTTCAAGGTGCATCTCCAGCTCGTGTGAACGCTGCTTCTGCCGATTCAGCTCTGCCCTGAAATAGACGAAAATAAAGCTTTATAGATGTTTTGTCTCTGTGAGAAGTGGCTTATCTCTCTTTTATTTCTAATAGTTTCAACTTGTTCAATATATCCAATACATCTCGGTGTAGTACAGCTGTCGCTGAGGGCAAAACAACTTCAAGTGGTAACTCAATTTTTGTTTCAACTGTGATCAAAATCTTTGTTGCTCCACTTCAGCTGTTGCTTATTCTTTGATCCAGTATTTGTGATAAAACTGATACAATAAAAACATCAGTCCTTAGGCAGTATCAGAAGAAAGTATTGCATTGCACCTTTTGTATTAAATGTTCATGTTATTTTAAACATATTGGGGATCAGAACAGTGTTGTTGTCGCAGTCTGTCAGTTACCCACTAGTCTCCATTAGACTGGTTATCATTGTACGCTTCACTTTGCAGGGTTTATTTGACCAGACAACGTTTGCTCAGCCTGCCTGCTCTTTTTGAGCACCACATTGCTTCATATGCACGAGGTAAACACCCCGCAAAGTCACACTGGCAGATGTTGTTAGAGTAGGCTTTTTTTCATTTATTATCCCTTTCTATTTTAAAGAGGACCTATTATGCTCATTTTCAGGTGCATACTTGTATATTGGGTTTCTACTAGAACATGTTTACATGCTTTAATGGTCAAAAAACGCTTTAGTTTTTTCATACCGGCTGTGCTGCAGCACATCTTTTCACCCTCTTTCTGATCTCCTGCCCCTTCCTGAAAAGCCTGCTCAGCTCTGCTCTGCTCTGATTGGTCAGCTGGCCCACTCTGTGGTGATTGGTCAACCGAACCAAACTCTTCAGACTTTGCTCCTGCTCCGCTGTGACTAGGGCTGCGGTCGAAAAGTCTTTTTTGCTTGGGAAGGTTCCTAACTGAGTGAAATGACCCAGAAGTATCTAAGTAGCAGCCATGATAAGAGCTGTTTAAAATGTTTTTAAATGATAAGAAAAAATGCTTCAATGCTTCCTTTCTCATCTCCTCCTACCGTTAAAGGAAAGGAGATAATGCCATCCCACAATTCCTTGTGGCTGCAACATTTAAAGGTGAACTATTATGCGTTTGTGCTTTTTCCCCTTTCCTTTAGTGTGTTATATAGTTTTTTTTGTTCATGTAAAAGGTCTGCAAAGTTACAAAGTCCAAAGTCCACACCAAAGGAAGTTTGACTCCCCACAGAAACACTGCTGGAGCTCAAACAGAGTGTTTCAGACAGAGGGCAAAAAGAGGTGCTGCAGCACAGCCGGTATGAGAAAAGTAAAGCGTTTTTTGAACATTAAGGCAGCAGTGGGTAGAATTGGAGCAGTTATTTTTATAAAACGGTCACTTTATCCTGACAGTAGTGCATGAGACAGAAAATCTGTAAAAAAACATGTGCTTCTGTGTCCTTCGGTGCACCTAAAGGCATTTGCAAGATTTCAACGTGCCCAAAGGAAAACAACCAATCAGAGCCGAGCTGGAGCCTTGCCGTCTCTAAACAGCTGTCAATCACTCGCGAACTCCGATCAAACAGTCAAACTGGGCAGCGCTGATCAAATATGAATCAATATTATGTTACTGTAATACCTATTTCTCCCCTCAGTTGTTTTCAGAAACATCTTGTAGTGTACTGTTTAGCTGTAAAATGAGAAAGTTTGTGACCCGCCTGCCATGTTGAGATCAGTTGAGGAAATACCAAGTGTTACTTGGTGATATCATCACGGGAAGAAAATGCGGGACTTCAAGCAAGGCGTTTCAGGCAGTTCAAGAGCAGTGTTTCTGTGGGGGAGAGTAACTTTGGCGTGGACTTTGGGCTTGTAACTTTGCAGACCTTTTATATGCACAAAAAAACTATACACACCAAAGGAAAGTGAAAAAGCACAAAAGCATAATAGGTCCTCTTTAAGGATTTAAATCAGCAACCTTTTAGTCCCGAATCACATTTCTCAGTGCATGTTTTTTGTATCCTCTTTCCTTTCTTTAGTATTGTTAAATCTACCTTCACAAGTTCTTACTTGAGGCCTGTGATTTTAGTCTCAAAAGCCGGAACAAGGTTCTTGGCCTCTTCTTTCCAGCGCTGGGTACTTCTCTGCTGTGCTGTAAAGAGGCGTGTCAGATCGGCACTAGAGCTTCGGCTGCTTTCCTCCAGCTCCTGCACACGTGCGTCGAGTCCCTGCTCCTTCAGGCTGTACTCCTGCTCCATCTGTGACAGCTGGATGGGAGGGCAGCAGAGTGAGGTGGGGTGAATAAGGTCACCTAGCCGGTCCAAAATCATTTATATAGATGAAGAAGATTCACATGTCCCATCTTGTCAAAACTAATCGAAACCAGAGACCATCTTGCGATGGGATCACACCAGTTGTGACACCAAATCGAACCAGGGGCGTAAAGGAGGGGGGCCCAATGACCCCTTCCCAACTTCCTACCCCCTTTTTCCGGCGCCCTTGCTCGGACCACACCCATCTTCGAACTCTGCCTTTGTTTCGATCTCAACAACACACCCAAAACACCAGTTTTCTGAGGCCAAATTAGGCCAGGGGTGTGAAGTGGGATCGTAAAGTGTGGGGGGGGGGGGGGGTGGCAATCGTTTTGCCATGTTGACTCACACGGTTACAACAACACCAGGGTCACTGTCGCAGCTGGTAATGAATGATACTTATGTTATATTATGTGATATTTATGTTATCATTCGATAATATTAGCACTTATCACTATGTAGCATGACTTGTTAGTGAAGCATGAATTATATTATCTGTCTTTGTCTGTTCTTAACTTAACCAATCACCCCCTTTTCCAGGAGCAGTGCCAACTGTTCAAATGATTGTTTGGCAAACACTACAGATCAGCAGGCTGAACAAAAATACATCTATTCTCTCACTCTTCTTAAAGGGGCACTTCACTGACATTACACATAATGATTAGTTCACTTGTCGTGAGTACTGCTACAGAGCGTGAAAAAACAGTTGTATGTCATCTTTGGCCGTAGAGGGAGCTTTCTAGAGTCTGAGAAAATAATCCCGACAAAGTCATCAGGGTTATCTTAGCTTGGGCTTGGAGACAGCAAATTTATACCAGAAAGGCTGAGTAACAAACTGAAGGTATGGAGTTTTGAAAGATGTGGGCATTTTGCTAGGCAGGGATGGTCTAATAAAAGTAAAAAAGTTATCAAGTTGCATTAACCTTTTCCACATTCCCCCCAATTTTTCATAGACCCATTTTTGTCTTTTTTAGGGGGGTACAGAGGGTCTTTAGGGGGAGATAGCAGGTCAGCAGTAGATGTCACATAGAAGTGGTCATCATCATCTGAAAGCTGGGAACCTGAAGATTAACTTGAGATGCAGCTCAGCCCTGCGTGACAAGTTGTTCTAGTCATAAATCAGAAATAAAAAAATAATTGATTAATTAATTAAAATAAATGTTGAAAGTGTATAAGGGCCAAGAACCTTCTGATAGAAGTATATGATGGCCATTCCCATGCTCACTTGTGTCTCATAAGTTGCTGCAGCAATCTTTGGGTTGATACCTTTTGTAACACAGATTTGCTGCTAAATTTAACAATTTTGTACCACTCGAGAATGAGAAAAAGCCATGCTGTGATTTGCTAACAAAATTGTTTGACATTTTGAGAGTTCTGCAAGAATTGCATTCTTCGGCGATTGGATGTCGAGCACTTCTGTTCTGGAAACTGCTAAAAAAACCCCTTATTGTCAATCTACCTAGGAAAGCCATCCTTTCATTGTCCTTCCTTCCTGTTAATCGTTCTAATGGGCCAGCACTCTTTTAACCTATTGCCCTGCAGAGCCACTTCCTTCCCTTTCTTCATTTACCACCAAAATCCAACTTGATTCTCGTTTAAACTTGTCTTTTCTGGCACTTCTTGTAGAGAGTCCCTATTCCTTAATTTCCTTCCTTTTCTATCCATCATTAGGTTACCTGTTGTTTGGTCTTCTTTTGGACCAACAGGGTAGCCTTGCGCAGCTCATCCATCTCCCTGCGGAGCTGCAAGTTCTCCTGTTGCAGCTGGAGCCGCTCCTCACTGATGCCGACACAGTCGTCCCGGGCTGCGGCAAGAGAGCCCTGCAGCCGCCGCACTTCCTCCTGGCACCGGGACAGCTCCTCGCTGTAGCTATACACAGACGGATGGATCAAGAAAGGAAGGGGCGAGATAGACGAAGAAGAGGACAAAATGTTATTTTTATACGACCGTAATTGTTGGCAGCAGATGGAGCCACATGGGTACCACCCACTGCTGTTGTGAGTGCTCCAAGATGCGATACTGCCAAGAATGTGTTGAGTTCAAAACTAGTGAAGAGTAAACCTACAACGCTAAGTTACACTTACTCCATCTCCATCTTTTTCAGTTTGTTCTGTGTGCTTTGCAGAGTGAGGCTCATGTCTTCCCTCATCCTCTCTGAGTCTAGACACCTCTGGTGAAGGACATCAATCTTCCTGAATTCTGGCTCTGCCCTGCCCTCCTTATACACCTAAAACAAAAAAACAATTATAACAACAATTATAATCAAAAACACTATCAGAACTCTGGAGCTAGCTTTAGCAGCTTCTTTCATGTGTTTCACTGATACTGTCATAGATACCTTCTCCAGCTCCTCCTCTACAGCTTTTCTCTCTCGCTGGGACCTTTCAATCTGAGACTCTTTATCTGCACACTCCTAGGGAGTGGTGGAAAGAGAGAACAAGGAGAGTCAGAATGAAGAAAAGACACACGAGCAGACAGGTGGAGACTGAAAAAAAGGATTTAATGTAATGTTGAACGGGCCAGGTTCTTACCAGCTGCAGTGCAGACAGCTCCTCGGCCATACGGTGGATTTGAACGTTGCACTGCTTGCGCACATTATCCACCTGTTAAAGATAAAGTCACACAGTTCCAAAATGGGCAATGACTACTGGGATCTGGGTAGTGCAATCACTTTGCAATCTGTTAGATAGACTAACTTTTATTGGACAAAAAAGAAAGGTGCTTGAGTTGGCAACTTAACTCAGCAGCATAAGTTCAATATTATATATCAAGCATTAATTACAATATGCTGAGGATTCCAAAAACATTCTGCCTACTGCAAGTTTGAAGTGGCAGGAGGCAGAATATTTTTGTCATCATTTGGCAAAAAAAACATAATAACCTTTCAGCATATTGTAATTCAAGTGTTCTGAGAGAAAACTAGACTTCTGCACCTCCTCATGGCTCTGTTTTCATGCTTTAAAAAATCTAGCATGTGATGGGAGACTTTGGCCAATCACAGGTCATTTCAGAGAGAGAGCGTTCCTATTGGCTGTTCATTCAACGGAGGCAGCTGTCAATCACTCGCAAACTCCAATCAAACGGTTAAACTAGGCAGCGCTGATCAAATATGAATTAATATTATGTTACTGTAATGCCTCTTTCTCACGTAAAATGTTTTCAGAAACATCTTGTAGTGTACTGTTTAGCTGTAAAATGAGAAAGCTTGCTCCGGCTGGTAGGCGGTGCTTGGTATTTCCTCAACTGATCTCAACATGACGGCCGGGTCACAAACTCTCTCATTTTACAGCTAAACAGTACACTACAAGATGTTTCTGAAAACATTTGAGGTGAGAAATAGGCTTTACAGTAACAGAATATTGATTCATATTTGATCAGCGCTGCCTAATTTGACCTTTTGATCGGAGATTGAGTGATTGACAGCTGCTCATAGACGGCAAGGCTCCAGCTCGGCTCTGATTGGTTGTTTACCTCCAGTCTGTGAAATCTTGCAAATGCCATTCGGAGCACCGGAGGACACAGAGACACATTTTTTTTCGGATTACCTGTCTCATTCACTACTGTCAGGATATAGTGACCGTTTTATAAAAATAACTTTTTTTAATCATATTTGCTCTAATTCTACCCACTGCTGCTTTAAATCCTCAGGTAAGTCTGAGGAGTTCTGACTACCAATGTAAGAAGTTTTTGGATTAATTCTTCATTACACATGCTTATCTAAACCCTTCAAGTGAAGACGAGGGGAGAGAAGGTAAAGGTGGAAAAACTGCCTCACTTTGGCTGCAATGTTTAACCTCCACCAAAGTCCTGGAAGGTAAACAGGCAAACGCGAGGGAAGGTCTCTAATTTACAGAAAGTCAAACACATCAACAGTTACTCTCTAAAATAACATAATTTGTTGAAGGCCAGCCAGACACTAAGTTGACAGCCATTGCCTCAGTCTTACTAGACGGCATTAACAGGATTAAACAGTTTAAGGGCTTGATGAAGAAGACCAATTAATTGAGCTTTAATCACCATGTCCCCAACTGAGGTTAGGCAGGGGAAAAGAGCAGTGCTTTGCTTCTGGCTTAGCACATCAGCGCAGTTAGAGGTTGTGCCTCCATGTAAGGCTAATTATGAATCTAAAATTCTGTGGTTTCTGTAGTTTTTACAGATATTAATTTCTTTGAGAACTAAAGCATAGAGTTGGCACCAACTATCTTGACATCATCCGGTGCTATTAAGTAATGATGGGATACATTCGGTACGTTAAAAGCAGATTCTAGTCACACACAGAGCCAATTACATGGAATGTATTTAGTAGAATTAGCCAATTCCAGACAGCTAACATTAATTCATGGAGTTTCAGTACTATATCAACGTCTACAGAAACCATCAGTTCTTGTTCAGAGAGCCATTCAGTTACTCCAAACCTCTTTTCTTGTGCGGACTGCAGCATCCTGGATTAACTGTTTGATGGCCTCCTTTGTCTTCTCCAGCTCCTCTGTCTTCTGTTTCTCTCTTAACAGGGCCTGAAGGGAGAGGATGAAGACAGACACAGCTGCACATCTCAGTGGGCAAAGTTCTGAAAGTGCTGAGGGAATGTGGACACAAAGGATCGATTGTCAGAGGATCCTGCAGCTCAAAAGATTGAGGGGAAGGCTCGGCCAGTGAAAAAGACAGAAAAACAGAGAGAGAAGAATGGTCCGAAATTAACACCCGCCAAGCGCCAAATGGGGGTAGATTTCCCGTTTGGCGAGTAAATCTTGGATGGCTATCCGCCACACAGTCGGGTAATAAAAAAACTATACTCGGTTGCACTGACAGTTTCTACCACTTTTGCTGTCATTCACGGGAGCACTCCTTTGCTCTCTGTGTCTGACAAACACACTAGGGATGTTACAAGAACTGATCACGTTACTTCGTTACCAAGTCAATGCCAAAGCTGAGGCAGAGAGGCCCGAGACTTTCCCTGATAACGCTACCGTTACATTGCGAACACCAAATCCGTGTTGAAATCGGCAGGACTAACAGCTACCCTTAACAAGCTCTCGTTCTACCGATTTCAACACGGGAGGTGCCATTGATTTACATTATGGTGTTAAAAAAAAATTAGATTGGGCGAAGGTAAATTCTGACGTTATGTGTTCTAATATTATCTTGTAAAATGTCGTTTTTGGCGAGAAACTTGAATGAATACAGTTGTTTGAAGGAGGTGTTTTCACAGCAATATGAAATAGATAATAGAGAGGGAATTATGACCTATTAAACTTCCTAAGTGTAGAGTGAAGAGTGTAGTGTAGTGTGTATGTTGAAGTACATAGGATTTATTGTTTTAATAGCCTATACCTGGTGAAATGACAGGAAGGTATGAACAAATAGATACTGCCCAAGCCTAGTATTCAGGCTTGAATAGATTAACCATTAATATATTTATGATGCTGCATCGCCCTGTCGGGGTTTCTTTCACAACAATGACCGGCTCGCTGTACATTATCCCTTACATACTTCATTATCTCAATGAAATGTACTAAAACAAATGTATATGTGAAACAAAAAGGCAATTCATTATTTTGGCTGGTAAAAAATATGCTTGGCCGATGGGCTTTTTTCATCTAACAGTCCCCTTGGCCGGCGAGTCAAAAAGTTAATTTCGGAAACTGGACAGAAAGGAAGAGACAAAGACAGCGACTGCAGTCACCTGGTCCTTCTGCAATGCAGCCTCCTCGGCCACCTGGACACTCTCTCGGACTTTAGCCAGGGCCTCATACTTCTCCTCTTCTAGGGTGGTGCAACGTGCCTGGAGTTCCCCCACCTTTCTCTCCCACACAGGTTGATCTCTGCGAACTGCCTCAGCCTCCTGAGATGCAGCTTTTAGTCTGGCAACGGAGAAAAAGGAGTGAGTGCCAGCAGCCGGGGAAAAGACAGGGAGCCGGTGCTTGGCTCTGCGGTACTGTCATTTTGATGTAAAACTCCATGGTTTCCCAAAAGACTCAAACACTGCACTGCTTCCAGAGGCTCAGAAACTCTTATTTCTGAAATTGGTTGTCGTTGTTGGGGTACTGTTACATAATTTAAGTCAATTTGAATAACAGAATGTGGTGCGATGGGTCGAGTGACCCATTTGTAAAACGTGCTGAAATTCTTAACATTTTAGTAGGATTTTATACAATTTCCTCACCTCATCGGAATTTACCACTCAGAGTTTCACAATGGTGCATACATTACACAAATGATTGGAACTCTTGTGCAGGAACTGAAAATGGGATCGCAGATGAAGGATCGGTTTTACATGCGCTCACCTGGCCTCTAGCTGGCTCAAGGCCGCCTGAAGCTGTTGGAGCCGTCTGTCTGCTGCGTCCTCTCGGCCCTGAGCCTCTGCCACATCTTCCTCCTAAGTACACACACACATCTACTGTTTTTTTCTTAACTTGATGAATCGTTTTGTTTATAAAATATCCAAAATAATGACAAGCGGTGGCCACTACAGCCCCGTGATCCCTAAAGGCAAAAAGAAGAAATATCACAAAACCCCATAACTGTTTTACTGATTAAGAAACAGAATCAACTGCTGTTTCACTTGTTTCAGAACGACTTCAATGTGTATTCAGTCTTAAAGGGGAATTAAGCCCATTTTCAAACATTCATACATGTTATGCCTATATATAGGGAGAGATGTTCCAGATGGTACTGAGAGCACCCAGGGGAATGTATGGGAACATTTTCTGTTTCACAACTGAAAAAAAAACAGTTACAGATAATGGATGGATGGAATATATTTTTATTCCGTGCATTTTTTATCTTCTCTCACCCGTCTCTGCATCCGGTCTTGGAGACTCTGCAGCAATTTGGTCATCTCATCCACTCTGGCTGTGGCCGTCCTCAGCTCAGCCTTGGCCTGCCTACACCAGGTCGACAGGAAGAGAGAACAGTAGTTCCAAGCATATAACAACATAGAAACCTGACTGCCATCTTGAATTTATAGTCACCTTATTTGGTTATTACAAAATAGGTTGACATTTTTGAGAGTACACTTTATTCACTTTCTTTTTGGATTAAACAAATAAGATGCAACGTGTTAAAGGGATAGTTTGGGTGTTTTTAAGTGGTGTTGTATGAAGTACTTATCCATAGTCAGTTTATTACCTACAGTAGATGGCAGTCGGCACGCCCCCAGCATCGAGAAACAGACAGGAGTACCAGCATGGAAGCAAAACAATTTACTGCTGTGGACGGGGCCGGAAGCAAAACGTATTTTAGCCGCCTAAAAGAAAGTGTCACCGAAAAAAAATCAATATCAGTTTCAGTGTACGCTATATTTAGAATATTTTCACCACTTTATCTTGCTGTCAGACAGCACTTTTCAACGGGGAACTGAACTGAAAGTGAAACTTATCTACGCTCTATTCAAAGCCACCAGACTCCATTAACAAAAACAGTATAGGTAAGTTTCACTTTCAAATCTGTTCCCCGTCGGGAAAATACTCTAAACATAGCGTACACTCAAACTGATACTGATGATTGAGTGGTGGCTAAAATATGTTTTGCTGCTGGCCCCGTCCACAGCAGTACATTGCTTTGTTCCCGTGCTGGTACTCCTGTCTGCTTCTCCAAACTGGGGGCGTGCCGACCGCCGTCTACTGTAGGTAATACACTGACCTCATACAACCCCACTTCAAAACACCTGAACTATCGCTTTAACTTGTGAACTTTGGAGGTGTTTACAGGTGGATTTAGTTACCTTTGAAGAACAGAGCCGTGCTAGCCTTTTCCCCCTGTTTTAACCAGCTGCTGGCTGTAGCTTCATATTTACCATACAGACATGAGAGTGGTATCGATCTCCTCAAAAAACTCTCAGCAAGAAAGCAATATTTCCCAAAATGTCGAACTCATCCTTAACTTAGAAGTAGGGCTGTCAAAGTTAACGCAATAACGTGTTAACGAAGATTTGTTTTAACGCCACTAATTTCTTTAACGCATTAATGTAACTTGCGATTTTCGAAGTAGAAAATTGGTACAAACCATGTCATGGAGATTAAATAACACCCCAAACTGGCAAAACTGGCAGGACCGTTTTCCAAGGGGTCCCTTGATATCTCACCAAGATATGTGAATGATCGGTACCCATCCCCATATGGGTTCTATGGGTACCCACGAGTCTCCCCTTTACAGACATGCCCACTTTATGATAATCACATGCAGTTTGGTGCAAGTCAGTCAAGTCAGCACACTGACACACTGACAGCTGTTGTTGCCTGTTGGGCTTGAGTTTGCCATTTTATGATTTGAGCATATATCTTTATGCTAAATTCAGTACCTGTGAGGGTTTCTGGACAATATTTGTCATTGTTTTAAGTTGTTGATTGATTTCCAATAATAAATATATACATACATTTGCATAAAGCAAGCATATTTGCCCACTCCCATGTTGATAAGAGTATTAAACACTTGACAAATCTCCCTTTAAGGTACATTTTGAACAGATAAAAATGTGCGATTAATCACGATTAAATAATTTAATCGATTGACAGCCCTACTTAGAAGTGAAAGCTTAAACACAAGGCCTTATACACAAAGAAAGTAGCATGCACATTCCACTTTTTTGGACCGTATGTTCAACCTGTATTTCCCGACATGGGGTTGAACTGTATATTTATTGTTCGGTTCATTTGAAATGAGTTATGAGGCCCATTGTTTGCTTCTTTTTCATGTAGAGTTTGGCTCCCGTTTATTGTGACACTAGAAATGGGGAACAGCCTCACAGTTTTCAGACAAAAAGGCATGCGCAGAAAAAAAAACTTCAAATAAAGTTAACGGGGGGAAAAAGCTTCTCAGTTGGCACGGATGAAGTGCAGTTTAGGAAATGGCGAGTAGACACGATGAAGTACAGGATCTGCTGCAGCATCGTTTCGTTCTGCTGTATGGGAGCATTACGGATTTAGAGTTACCTATGTAAATTACAAAAAAAAGTGTTGGATAAAACGGTGTGTGAGCACTGTGCAACACGTGTGGCTTATGCTAGCGGCAACACTTCCAGTATGATGATGAGCAAATTATGAAGACATCACCCCGGTGTGTCCGTCGATAGCGCAGTGGAAGAGAGTCGGGTAGGAAGGAGCAACTCCTTCTCCCCGCAGCATTTAAACAGCCTTCACATGCAGACTCAGACAGGGTAAAAACCACAACTAAAGCATTGGGGAGGTTTATAGCGAAAGATATGCGGCCCTGCGCAGTCGTGGAGGACGCTGGAATTCAGCATATGATTAACGTAACGTTACTTGAGCCGTGATATAATATTCCCTCTCGCCGACACTCAAGCAAGACAGTTATTCCCGAACAGACACGACTAGGAATTGTCAAAGAATTGTCCAACACAGACCATGTAGCTCTTACTACAGACGGATGGAAATCCAGGGCTACTGAAAATGACTTAACTGTGACTGGCTGCCCACCTCATCCCTTCAGAGTGGGAGCTAAAAAGTTACGTTTTGCAGACGCGCCCCCTTTATGAGAGCAACACAGTGAGCATCTCATCTGATGCACTAACACAAGTAGTGACAGATTGGAAACTGGAGAGGGGCAACAGCACAATCCCTGTAATGTGTTTTATATTTATTAATTATTTTTAAATAACACAGTGGCACAGAAATCCAACCGTGTTCCTTTCCAAATACTGCACTTCAATTTTGAGAGGAAAAACTAATCCTTCACTTAAGAGCTTATAATCAGGGAATTGAGACATATGTTTTACTGTTGTTGTTGTTTTTAATATAGCTTTGGTTGAGCTTATGCTTCAATTTATGTTGATGGCCTTAGTCTATAATTACATCATATTTATATGAAAATAACAAAGCTGCATTTTTGTTAGCACTAATTACTGTAGAAGACCTATTCTTTCAATTAAGATTTGACAATGAAGAAGTGTTTATGTTCTTTATGTAAGCCATACTTTTGTTAAGGCAAACATTTGTTAACTTATTTTTGCCAAATAAATGAAAAGCATGTTGAAATCAGAAATTGATCTCCTTGCTGTATCATAAATGTACCGAACCAAGTCATGAATTTTGTGAACCGTTCCACCCCTAGGTTGAACCATGGGTTAAACACTTTGAGACTCTTTCACACCAAACCAATTGTGCATCCTGCAATCTCCCCGTTTCCCCGACAGTAATTATTTCTACTGGAGCAATCTGTGGCGTTGTACGTCCACAACTGATGTGGGAAATTGTTGTCAAAGCGGTAAAAGTAACACCCACAGAGCACATTCACAGAGGACGACACTCTGGCAGCAGACATTTTGAATATCTGATGAATTTCGTTACCTGAGCTGGCTGTGTAGTTCCTCCATCTCCGTGCTCTGCTCCGTCACCGTCTTCAGGAACTGCTGGTTCGTCTGTGTGTGGCAAGAGACACAAGACTGCCATTTCTGTGGCATGACTCCAAGTACGGACCTCGACCTTTATCCCGAAAAACAACTTTCCCCTCAAACTTATCTCTCAAAACTTTCTATGTCCTTTTCAACCAAACCCTGAGGAGACTCTGTCTGTCATTCATGGCTACAAAGTCAATCGCTCTCTCACATACAGCGAGTAAAAGAGGCTGCTTGTGTGAGAAGTGAGAGAAGGGAAAGCCCAAGGCTTGCCCTCTCATTAAAAATGCATCAGAGGGATATAGCATTACCCTCTCCTCACACACTGTATTGTGTCCTATAAGCACCAGGAACGCATGTCTATGTGTATGAGTCTGGCTTTGTATGTAAATAAATTAGGGCTGTCAAAGTTGAAGCTTTAATAACGCATTAACGCAACCTGCGATTGTTAGTTTGTAGCGAGCTTTTAAAGCAAGAACCAAGATATTGGTGTCATATAAAACTAGAAAAAAACAGAGAAATCCATTGGTACCAACCATGTCACACTAGGTTGTCAAGAAGGAGGCTACATAACGCTCCAAACTTACACTATATTTTGGCGATGAAAAACTGGCATGGTCATTTTCAAAGGGGTCCCTTGACCTCTGGGTATGGGTACCCACGAGTCTCCCCTTTACAGACATGCCCACTTTATGATAATCACATGCAGTTTGGGGCAAGTCATAGTCAAGTCTGCACACTGACAGCTGTTGTTGCCGGTTGGGTTTGAGTTTGCCATGTTCAATATTTTGAGCATATCTTTTATGCTAAATGCAGTATCTGTGAGGGTTTCTGGACAATATTTGTCATTGTTTTGTGTTGTTAATTGATTTCCAATAATAAATATACACATACATTTACATAAAGCAAGCATATTTGTCCACTCCCATGTTGATAAGAGTATTAAATACTTGACAAATCTCCCTTTGAGGCACACTTTTAACAGATAAAAAATGTGTGATTAACTATGGACAATCATGCGATTAATCGCAATTAAATATTTTAATCGCCTGACAGCCCTAAAATAAAAATATGCACAATACGCTTTACGCCTTAATCTCCATGCAACATTGAGCCTGTCGGATAAGTGTCTAAATAGACAGTTTGACCTTGAGTGTATTTATGTGTGACTGTAGGTGTGTGAGAGAGAGAGAGACTAGGGCATAACAGTATGTGCTGGTAGTTAGAGGATTACCAAGCGAGCTGACAGTCCATTATACAACCAAGACAGCTCCGGCTAACTACCAGAATGATTTAGAAACTGATTCACTTAGTTACAAGATTGATTAGTTGAGCAGGGTTAATTTCGAAGAAGTGCGCAGCATTTCCATCCCATGGCTAATTAGGAGGCAAATAACTTAACACGCTTTTAATTAACCATCACTTACCGATTCCAGTTTCTGATTGGCCACTTGAAGTTTGTGTGTGTGCTGCTGGAACTGAACAAGCTGATCCTGTGACGGGAAATAAAGAGGTACTCAATAAAAAGTTGTAATTACCTCATGCTTATATGAAGCATTAAACTGAGGGCCAAACTGCTCTAATTAACCTCAATTCTATGATGATGGCTCCATCTAGTGGTGAAAGGCTGATGTGCTAATAATGTGCTGGCTCTGCATGTTCAATGTGGAAAATACTGAACCTTGAGGTGCTGCCTCTGAGAGTCGTGGATCTGTCCGTCAGAGATGGTCTTCTGGCAGGTCTGCTGGAGGCGGTCCAGCTCCTGGGCTGCCGTCTGCCACAGCTCCATGGCCTGCGCTCGCTCCTAAACAAATACACACAAAAATATGCACGCATTTATGCATGTTACAAAGAAATCACTTACTACGAGTTAGATCCATCTCCGTGCGTTCAGTGACTGAATCAGGACATATAATTAGTGCAGAACAGGCACTAGCGGCGTGGAAAACTGCCAGACTAAAAGAGAACTGCTCCAAAATTGACTTATTTTCATGTTGTATCTTGCCAGCAAACAACTGACTCACCACTAAATTAAAGGGCCGTGCTGTCTAGGGCCACTGGGACCAGCTGTTGCTGTTGCTTGCTGTTGTCAGTTAATAGCTCCGACGTGTGACTCCACTACTCAATAAACCATCATGTCTTGTTTTCTGGTGCTACGCATGTAAAATACACAAGACACAACATGATAATATGATAGTTGCCGGAAAGCACGTTTGACCTTTGTACTAAGGGACATTCCATACCAACTCACCAAGACCTCCCAATTCCTGTCGTGGATTTTCTTGAGTCAACATAGTACAAATATCTAACTATGAAATAAAACCAGTGAATGTAATATTGCAGCCAGTGAAAAGTATGAAAAATCAGCTTTTTCAAAAAATGATTAAATGATGGAGGAGGTAATATAGGACACCTTTTAAAAATGTTATTCATATATGACATGAACATTAACACTTTCCCATAAAAAAAAAGTTTCAAAGAAATTAAAATAATCCTTCTTTGGAAAAATATACAGTCATCATATCTTAGACAGTGTATTTTTTAGCTCCAGAGCTATATTTAGCAAAATCTGTGGCACTTAATTTTTTATGCAGGACCAAAGAACTTCTAGATGTGATAGAACTATACTACTACTACTAACAAGAGGGCATTCACGACTGCTGCATTTTAGTAGTCATCGACCCTTCCCAAAAAGTAGTGGAGTAGTCGATAATCGCAGGAGGTATATATTTGTTTTCACCCAATAACAATGACCAATTCTCATCAAAAGGTCTCATATACAACCAGTAAAGGGTTAACTAATGTAGCTGGGGCCCACCTAGGCTCTGGGAGGTTGTTTACAAATGAGCTGATCTGATTGGACTAAACTCCCAGCATACTTGTCTGAGCTGGAGATACTAGGCTCCTTTGAGATGAACTGCGCCTCGCCTAGAAAGTAAACAAGATGAGGCGGCAGCAGCAGCAGCAGCAGCAGGGGGCGGTGACAAAAAGCTGTGGTTGAATCGAGCAGTTTCCAGCAGCCTTCAAAGAATTTACATGAGGTCACAGAAATGTGTACATCCTGTTAGACCCATCTGTAGGCTACCTGTAGTTTGCAGACCATGTTTGGATGGCTATGGCTGAAGAAATTGCGTATGTGCTCCTGATCGAAGACATATTAAACTTTCATCGCACATATTGAGACTACAATGTAGCGTTAAATATTACAACTACACAAAAAATTGGGATTTTCTACAAAATGTGTTGTTTGTGGTCAAAACTAAGAGTAAAGTTTGCTCTGGCCGTTGGGCGGTGCTTGGTTTTGGCTTGACTGTTTGCAACATGGCGGCCGGGTCACAAACTTTCTCATTTTACAGCTAAACAGTACACTAAAAGATGTTTCTGAAAACATTTGAAGTGAGAAATAGGCATTGCAGTAACAGAATCTTGATTCATATTTGATCAGCGCTGCCTAGTTTGACAGTTTGATCGGAGTTCACGAGCAGTGACTGACAGCTGCGTTAGAGACTCCTCGGCTCTGATTGGTTGTTTTTCTTTGGGCATGGTGGAATCTTACGAATGCCATGAGGAGCACTAAAACGAGGCAGAGGAACAAGTTTTTTTTACAGATTATTTGTCTCATGCACTACTGTCAAGGTATAATGACAGTTTGAGCAAATATGACAGTTATTTATATTAATTTAGTTACATAATCTCGCTTTTAACACACCTTGAAAGAACAAATCTCGCCACTGAATGCACGGAGATAAAAAAAAACATTAAAAACATATCTTTTTCATCTAACTCCCAGTAAGATGGCAACAAAAAATTGGCCTTAATCTACATACTGTATGTTAAGACATCACATATGGACATATGCAGACCTGTTCACACAGCTGGACCTGCTCTTGGAGGTTTCTGATGACTGCTTCCTCCTCCAGCGTGCTGCCCTCCAATCCTGAAGCCACCGGCAGGGCATGAAGCTGCTTCTCAACAGACTCCCTCAGCTCTGCATGCAGCCTGGCAAAGGGGGGGGGGTTGATATTAAAAACGTGATTTATAAAAATAATAATTTTGCAGATGCTTCCTGATTTCAAATTAAATATCACAACTTTAATTACAGTCGAACAAACACACTTTATATGTCTGTAATGTAAATGGTCAAGATGCCTTGATGATCAATAAAGAACTAACTCACTACTCCACTACGTCTACTATCTCACTGTTACCTCATTTTTGGTAGGACACACAAATACAATCATAGTAACTCAATGCATAATAATTAAAGTATTAAGTAATATGTTATATATATGTTGACACCAGTTGAATTTTTCTACCTTTCGTTCTCCTTGACAACCCTCTCCAACTTCACTTTGACATCTGTCATCTGCCCCTGTTGATGTAAACAAGTAGATCAACACTGAGGGTTATCAATTAGTTAAGACATCCATATACATTTTAGAGCAGGGGTTCTCAAACTTTTTGGGGCCAGGGAACCCCTTACAGGGGAGAACATTTACCAAGGACCCCCTCATAACCGCAACACCGATTAAGCATAATGCTTACTACCATTTGTACTCTTAGATGCCATTGGAACTATTTGTATTCTAAACCTTTTCAACCTAAATACTTCAGACCTGATAAACAGAAACGCATTTCAATTTGTATCATGTTAACACCACTTTGTTTTGCCCTGATATTCCAGATGCTTTGTAATCAGATGTCGCTTTAGCTTGGCTGACTTCATGGCTTTCACTAGCACATGAAGACACATGACGCATTTTGGTATCCTGTTGCTGTTCTCAACAAAACCAAACTAGATATAACTGTCGTCAGATTTTCTCAATTTAGCTAGTTTGGGCTTAGCGTCACTTGACGATATGGACTGCTAGCTCACCAGCTAGCTGGCTGGCTAATAAGCTAAGCTAATCAGCAGCAGGAACGGTTCGTTGCTCCCAGAGTGAAGTGACTGATTCATGACAGATTGACATGATGTGTCACAATCATATCAGAGTTTCTATTGGCCCAAAGCTAACGTGGGTGGGAGTAATGGACACAATATGCTTGTTTTATTGGTGCAAATGGGCCCCACTTTGAGAATCACTGTTTAAAGCACCTGTAATCAAATTTAAGTCTGCATTTGTGCATTTCAAAAGTAACACAAAGCTAACAAAAATATGTTACTCATTAAAACAAAACAAAGTCAGATCTAGGAGCATGCTTGGAAGGGTCAGATCAAGAGATCACTCAGCTCAAGTTTTGGGCTTTCTGCTACTCAATTAAGCATATTTCAAGAGCTTTTATTTATACATTTGTTTCTCGTTGTTTCAGAGTTTTTCACCTGGTATCTTTGCAGCTGTTCAGTCATTTCATTCATGTGCCGATCGTACTCCGCTACCAGAGGGGCCATTATACTGTAACACAGATGAATAATCATGTCACTTGTGTAAAAAACAAAAAGTATTTGCTCC
Organism: Sebastolobus alascanus; assembly: GCA_916701645.2. Taxonomy (NCBI): domain Eukaryota; kingdom Metazoa; phylum Chordata; class Actinopteri; order Perciformes; family Sebastidae; genus Sebastolobus; species Sebastolobus alascanus. The sequence goes on along the minus strand of CAKAOJ020000137.1, from coordinate 1,186,243 downwards.
ATCGCACTCATATCAACAGATTATGTTGTCCTCATAACTCAGACTTGGAACAAGAATGCGTCATACAAGAAAGACTTTTACTGTGCCTGACCTTCTATCTGAGATCCAGGGTGTAGGAGACTCGGCCCGTCTCGCCTCATCAACCTGATGAGCAGAGATGCAGGAGTTGAAGGTTAGCATCATGAGGTGTCCCGTTGTAGTTAATTCTACTAAATACTCTTCATGAATAAAAATCCCCATATATGTATGGTATATCTTATTGAATAATTTCCTGATAAAGTCAAATACATAAATACAAGTTGTTTACTGAAGATACCAAATAATGAGCCAAATCTTTGTCAGTTTATAGAAGGATTTACAGATGTCTTTGTACCTGAGATGATGTGGATTGAGTGCGGTGCCCATACTGATACTGGCTGAGGGCAGAATTTAGTCTCTGGACTGAAAACAAACACACACAGTCAAGCACACACACTCATGTTTCTCTACTATTCTGCGTTGCAAGTTTCCCCACAAAACTGGGCTACTTTGAAAATGCAAATTTTCACAAATTGGGTCCTTGTTTTAAACAGTATAACTCACCAATTATTCATAGCAGAATAGCAAAAAGCAGAAAAAGAGCATTACAAACATCTTAGAAATGCATGTTGAATCTGGAGTTTAGTATCTGGCAACTCAGGGGCAGATCCAGCAATGGTTGGCTGTGTTTGCTGGCGAGTACACTGCCAGTTCAGCCATAAGTCAAGTTATAGCCGTTTTGTTGAGAGCAGTCACAGTTTAGGCTAGAGTTAGTTAGAGCTAGTTACAGTTCAGTGTAATTTAAGGATGCAGCGATACCGATAACGGATCGGATATAGGACCGATACTGACTCAAATTAAAACTACACAAATTAAACTACACAGCTATATAGACAGGCAAATATATCTGTAGCAAGAGCTACAGGGGAATCTATTTACAAATCCATGATGAATGTCTATAAATGAAGTGACTGCAAAATATTTTAAAAAGTATTCTACAAATCTCCATTTCAAAATTCATTGATTTATTAATATTTGAAGACTAATTGGCACAAATACAGTTCATTTTATGACTTCTTTACCAAAAGTTTGTAATAGTATTACTATGAAAATGTAATTAATCATGTTATAACTTGTTTTTTGATTGCATTGCTTATTAAAGGGATAGTTCAACATTTTGGGAAGTATTTATTTGCTTTCTTGTCAAGAGTTAGATGAGAAGATCTATACTACTCTCATATCTGGGGTCCCCCGGACCGGCAGGATAAATCTGGGTGGGGAAAATGAAAAGCAGCGCTTGCCCCTCCCTCATTACCACCACTGAGGTGCCCTTGAGCAAGGCACTTAACCCCAACCGCTGGAGCTGCTCAGTGGCCAGCAGATCAGACTGTGGTTGTACTGGGCAGCAAGGTGTGAATGTGTAACAGTGTGAATGTTATCAGGGCTTTCCTGAAAAAGAGAGCATTGCTCTCAGTGAACCTCCCCTTGAATAAATAAATGTAAAAAAAAAAAATATATATATATATATATATATATCTGGCAACATAACATAGTTTAGTTTAGCTTAACATAGAAAAAACTCCACCAACCACCTCAAAATCTCACTAATTTACTAATGTTTAATATTGTTTTTTTTAGAATTTATTAGGGCTGTCAAAGTTAGCGCGTTAACGCAAATTTGTTTTAACGGCACTAATTTCTTTAACGCATTAATGCAACTTGCGGTTTTTAGATTGTAGCGGGCTCAGTTTTAAAGCTGGAGTGAAGCTACTGACATCATATGAAACTAGAAAACCTGTCAATTTCATACTAGCTTGTCGCGAAGGAGACCAAATAACACTCTAAAGTTACGCTACATTTTGGTGAGAAAAAAGTGGAATGGCCATTTTCAAAGGTGTCCCTTGATCTCTGACCTCAAGATATGTGAATTAAAATGGGCTCCAATGGAGCTGCTCAGTGGCCAGCAGATTAGACTGTGGTTGTACTGGGCAGCCAGTTGTGAATGTTATCAGGGTGTTCCTGAAAAAGAGAGCATTGCGCTCAGTGAACCTCCCCTTGAATAAATAAAGGTAAAAAAATAAATAAAAAAAATATCTGGCAACATGAAGCTACAGTCAGTAGATGGTTAGCTTAGTTAGGCTTAACTGATTGGATATCGAACCGATACTGACTCAAATAGCTGGATCGGCTATCGTTAAACAATGGGGCCAATCGATTCAATTCAGTTTTATATTTATATACTATATACCTTTTAAACTAGGATTTTAATTCCTGTTTAAGTTTTGACCAATTTGTTGCTGCAATAAAAAGGTTTACACTTGAATTGCAATTCCTGTTAATTTTGAAGATTTTTTTACCAAGTTGCTGGTGTTCGATTTATTATTTTAATAATAAATAACAACATTTATATCTATGTATTTATTTGTTATTTTGCTTCACAAAGTTATGAAAGCAATGTTTAAGTCATGCCTGATGTTGCCTTACACAAAAAAAAGAATAATCCCAGTCACTTCCACACAGTGAGGCATACAGCTTATTAATTAAACACTGGTATCGAATCAGTACTCAGTATCGGCTGATACCCAAAGCCCAGGTCTCGCTATCAGTATCGGGACTGAAAAAGTCGGATCGGGGCATCCCTAGAGTAATTCAAAACTTTAAAAAAAAAAAAAAGAGAGGGAATTAGACAGAGGACATGAATGAGTGACAAGAACATGTATGTAAGAAGGCTGCAAAGATGATAGATGGATAGAGACCTAGGCATTTATTCACCCAGCCTTTCAGAGTAGGGAATCAGTCCTAACTTACCCAAAATCGAACATTTAGTCCTACTTTTAGGCAATGGAGTAAAAGCATTTCATCAGAAAACATATAACTCATGAGAGATTCCTTGGATTTGTAACTGTTATCTTGGACAACATCAAAGAAGCACTGCAGTATCAACAATTGGTCCTGGATGCGTAATTGTTGCGGGCGAATGGTCCAGGCACCCATAAGCACCTTGACAATGAAATGAAAGCAGAACAACAGTCCTGATAAAGCACTTACTGTGCTGTCTGAGTGTGCTGGACCGTGGCATCCATTGTGCCAAACTTGTGTCAGTTTAAGATAAGATATACTATTAGCCTTCATCAGCTTGTCATGCGCCCCAAAATCATGACATTTTCAGTATTCATTTAGGACTGTAGGGCAGTCTCATAGTAGTCTCAGCATAATTCCAAAGACTGTCCCAGATTCTTGATGAATAATAGCCATACTGATACTGATGTGGGTCTATTTATTCATTATATTGTCATTCACTTAAAACGTGATTAACAATTTAGTGTGTGTGAAAGTAGACATCAAATAGTAAGGATGATGAATTTACAGCCTGTTATTATTCTCAATCTTGGTCCTAAACTTCCCTTGAACGGATTCTGAGACTGCTTTGGGCTGGACAATTCTGATGGACATGACTACCTGCTGCTAGTGAGTGTCCTCCCTGGTTTGTCCTTACCTTGATCCCGTAAAAACTCAACTTCTGCTTCCATGGCGAAGGCGCAGTCTAGATGCAAGCACAACAGTTTGCGTTAGCAAGTTTAAAAACTGATCATCGCTACCTTTACCTTGCAACATTAACGTTAACAAATAGAAGCACGTAAAGTCTGTCCATTAATTGTGTAAACTGTTGTTTTCAAGCAATATTTCAGTGTGGGTGTTTAACGGTCTCTCAAAACACACGCCCCCCCCGCTATTAACGTCTCTACAAAGCTGCTAAAAACAAGGCAGCTCGCGTTGACGTTACCCGTGGTTACCCCGGTGCAGCTAGCGTTAGCTGGGACAGCTCATCAATCTCAGCTAAGCTTAGCTAAGCTAACTAAACATTTTAGTCTGTTAAACAAACGGCTGACTTGCAACACAGAACATTTCCAGAGAAATGTGACACTTACGGGTAATACGAATGTCTTATTTGACACGTGGCAGTTACAAAATATACAAGTTTTTACATTACTATTCGGTTCCGCCGTCAGTTTTGAAGCGAACAAACGCCAACCAATGGCAATGAAGATGTGCACCGCAGAAGTTGTTCCGTCTGTGCAACAGGGAAGTGGAAAAGGTTCCGCTATGTGTCAGGAAGCTACAGTCGGATATGTTTTGACAGATATGTCGATAATAGAAATTCCATTTTTGGTTTCAGATTGAATATTTGTTTTTCGTTTTTCAAGTGGACAGCGATTACGTCTTCAACCCCCGACGCTTCGTCAGGAAGTAGTTAACACACGTATTGATATAAAATGAGCTGGATAGCTGTCGGTCAACTGGTCATGTGATTTGCTAACATAATTAGAGTTTGGTTATGCTTCCTTACTGAATTTCTGTGAGTAAACAACATCCTCCTGATAGGTTAAGAAAAGGTATAATCTGAAACCACAAGGACAACAAGTAAGTTCACTTTGATAGTTCCAAGTTTTCCATATCAGGAAGTCAATATTACTATCTTGATAATTTATTGAGTAACAGAACTGCATTTCACAATAACCTAATTTGATAACAAAACTATTATTAGAGCCGAGCAGGGTGTATATAAAAGACACGAGAAGCCAAGCTGGAGCACAGTTGAGAGTTACTGTAACCAGTGAGTGTCTTCGACAACATGGGGGTTGCTCGGGGACTCCAGTTTGTGACACTTATCCACATTCTGCTATGCTGTCAATCTCTGTAAGTTTGCAGGTTTGTTGCTGCACTGTGTCACCATGTCACTTAACAGGTTCTCATTCTAATTGCATCTTTCTTTCAGTCCTTCTTCGGGAATGGAGTTTCTGATCCAGCACACCTGGGATAGCGATCCTGTGAATCATGACCCGATCAGGATCGTTTTCTCTCGTGGGCTAGGAGGGATGAAGATAGAGATGTTTGGTCCCTTCTTCAATGACCCAGCAGCTCCTTCAGGGCCCCCCAGTGAGCCCTTCCCTGGACTCTGGAATTATGAAGGTGGGTAAGGAGGCGATGCTTCATGTATGGCACTAAACTACACAGCTTCATAGACAGGCAAATATATCTGTAGCAAGAGCTACAGGGGGATCTATTGACAAATCCATGATGAATGTCTATAAATAAAGTGACTGCAAAATCTTTTAAAAAGTATTCTACGAATCTCCATTTCAAAATTCATTGGCACAAATACAGTTCATTTTATGACTTCTTTACCAAAAGTTTGTAATAGCATTACTATGAGAATGTAATTAATCATGTTATAACTTGTTCTTTGAATGCATTGCTTATTAAGGGGATAGTTCAACATTTTGGGAGCTATTTATTTGCTTTCTTGTCAAGAGTTAGATGAGAAGATCTATACTACTCTCATATCTGGGGTCCCCCGGACCGGCAGGATAAATCTGGGTGGGGAAAGTGAAAAGCAGCGCTTGCCCCTCCCTCATTACCACCACTGAGGTGCCAATGAGCAAGGCACTTAACCCCAACCGCTGGAGCTGCTCAGTGGCCAGCAGATCAGACTGTGGTTATACTGGGCAGCCAGGTGTGAATGTGTAACTGTGAATGTTATCAGTGCGTTCCTGAAAAAGAGAGCATTGCTCTCAGGAAAAGCCTCACTGAGATTAAAAATCTCTTTTTCAACAGTGTCCTGGCCAAGACAGTTTTGTTTAATATGTATAAAAAAAATAAAAAGTGTGAAAAATTACAAGTTGTGGCTTTCCCGTTACCAGTCATCATGCTAAGCTAAGCTAAGCATCTCTTAGCTCCAGTTTCATATAGCAGTTATCGATCCTGTTATCTCACTCAAACTCTCGTCTCGGCAAAAAGCGAGTGAGCGTATTTCACAAAATGTCCTTTGACTGATTTTATTAAGCAATTAAAGTATCACTCTCCAGACTAGTGTTGGTAAACTGAACTTTTTAAACTTCCCAATGGTTGCATTTATGGCAAATTGTAATAGATTGCATAAGATTGCTTTTATGGTTCCCACCCTCCAATAGTTATATCATAACATTGTTATTGCAGTCATGGCGGGATTTAGTCTGTATGATGCAATTTTAGGCCACTCTAAAAGCTGAGATACAATTATGAATACAGTCCAATGAGAACAGAGAGATTGGGACTAGCTCTGTTTATGAGGCCATAATAGTAATTGCATTATCATTATTATGGTGACACAGCAATTAAACCCTGTAATGAGGTTGAGTAATAACAATCCTATCTAATTGACCTGAAGTAAGTTCGATTTCCGGTTAATGAGCGCCACATATTTGACCTCATTAATGTTACTTATTAGATTGGAAACCAACCCCATTATAATCTGGGGAGATAATGAGACTGCTGCTAGGTGAGCGGGCGTGCTGGTCTTCAGATCTTATTTGAAAGTTTATGTATCTGTTATTTTTACTTGAGGTTGTTAAACTGTCACTCAAAATAAATGACTCAAATCATTGAATTATTGTTATTATTCTTGATCCACTGATCTTTCTTCTTCATCTCCTCAGTTGTGGAGGCCTTCTTCCTTGACAGCACTACAGTAAATTACATAGAACTGGAGTTTTGTCCGTAAGTACAGAGCTTAACTGTCGTAACATCCATGTGACCATAAGTTTATAGACAGTCTTAAAACAAACTGTGTTTTCATTTTAGACATGGACAGCAACTGATATTATTGCTGTCAGGAGTTGGCCACGCATTCCAGGTGAGCAGACATCGAGGGAGTTACTGAAGGGGGCAGTGGTACTTTGAGTGAGGTGTTTAAGTATTTCTTATTTTTGTCTCGTAATTCTTACTCCAGCAACAACTGCCCATGGTGTTTAATGCCACGATCAAAGGGGACAGGTGGATGGGTGAGGCTCTCGTCCCCTGGTCGTACTTCCCTCCCAATATCAACAAGATGAACTCCTACGCCATCCACGGCTCAGGAGAGAAGCGTACATATGAGGCTCTCTACCCAATCCCCAAGAAGGATCTAGTGGAAGGCCAAAAACCCAACTTGTGAGTATGCTGATTACTATGAGTGCAGGTGTTTGAGGTCATGTACACAGACATTACTTATAGTAAAACATTGTTGTTGTTTTTTAAGGGATACCCCAACAGTTTAGTATTGCACTTTCATGAAGTTGGGGGAATTGTGAAAAACACATTTATAAAAGAGTGGTCAAAATCAAAGCAGCAGAGGTTCAGATATCCTGACTTTCAGTCCCTAGTATGGGTTAAGCGGCAAAAAAATTGGACTTTGCTAACATTGTAGCTGCTCCACCAACACTCAACATAACATCATCGAGGCATAAATACGGCAGCAACGTTGTTGTTTATATATTAGACAGTCTGTGGTTTATACACATACATTTCGTCCGGTCTCTGTACAAATATGATGTACTATCGTAGCACAGACAGCTACAACATTTTTTTCTTCCATTTCTGATTCAACAACGTCAGGACATCAGTGACGACAGGAGAAGAATCTCAACACTGATAGGCTTTTGCAACACAGCGTAACACAAATTTCTTGCTCGAGCCAGCACTTGAGGCTGTTCGCCTCTTTGCATTGACTCTGTATGTAATCGCGCCGCACTTGGCAAGAACGCACCGTACGTTCACACACCCCAGTTTAAAACAAAGCTTTCTGTTGCAAATTTAAAGTCTCAGGCCCTAGCCAAGATAACCCCGATGACATCATGAGGATTATTTTGATGACATTGTCAGGGTTATTTTTTCAGATTTTCTCAGATTTTAATGCCCTTCATGCAAAGCCAGAAAGTACATTTTTCAACTGTTTTTCACATGCAGAGATGTACTTCGTAAAATGATCTTCATGTGGGAAACGGTGGACTGCCCCTTTATTTTTAATTTTATATATATATATATATATATATATATATATATATATATATATATATATTTTGCAGCCAGACTGATAAGCGTTTATGTCAGAATTTGAAAAACAAGTTTGGATGACAAAGTATTAAGAGGCCAACTTGCACATTTTAGATTCGCCAACTATTAGCCAACACCTGGCTGGGTAATTACACTGAATGTGCAAATTTGTATGTAAGACTTTGGTGCATAAGATAAAATAAATCTTTATTGTCCTATATTAAATTCTCTCTCTTTCTCTTAGCCACCGCCTGGAGTATTTCCAAAATTTCCGCCTGCAAAGCATCATGGGAGAAGATTGGGTCAATCCAGAGTCCGGCCTGTGGCAAGGAAAGCCCTGAGCATTTCAAAAACACTCCCTTTTTCCTCCTCTCTTTCTCTTGCACACCCAGACGCACGCACGCACACACCGCGGCGGCAGGGCAATAGTACAAACACTCATTGACGGGGAACAAAGGGCAATCAATCTTTATTAGTTAATGATGCCAAACGATATGACAAGAAATATGTTATCAGCTTGTCAGAGCGTATTAGCCTTCACACACATCTGTACAAGCACACAGTCATACACACACACAGACATCACAAGGTATTGGACGTCACGTTAATTTGCCTCGGCAGAGTGTGACCTACAGCGGTTATACTGTGGATGGTGGCGAGGAATGCTCGCCTCGCTTTGACATTGAGCTCCTCCTTAGCGTTTCAGTGAGATAAACCACGGCAGGTTCTTGTGATTCTTTACCTCACTATTAAGAGACACAAACACAAACACACACTACTGAAGTGAAAAATCTGCTCTTCAGAGATACATGTTAAAGCTTTTCAATTAGTGTCTTACTGTTTAATGGATCATTTTGCAATCATTCCACAACCTGTATTGATTTCCTTTTACAATTAAATTTGTTTTCATTAAATATTGCTGAAGTGTTTTGTCAGTTCTTTTTTTTCTGTGATTTCGTGTGACATAGTGTCACTTTAATTGTATTTTGGATGTGTGATCATGATTCAGTGCAACGTCTATCAAAGTAATGGTACTTCATTTTGACAAATATGATTTTTGGCTTTCTTGCTGAAAGCTTGATGAGATTAATTAAAGGGGAACTACGTCCATTTTCAAAATGTTATTCCTATGGTCTAAGACAGTCCAAAAATATTAGTAAACGTGAACAACTCTCTCCCAAATCCAAAAACTAGAGACCTAAAACTCAAACTTGTGATTTCATAGGGTATAAAGTGTTGAACTGCTCCATAGACAATGAATTGGGAGAGATGTTCTCGATGACACTGAGAGCACCCAGGGGAATGATCTGAGTATATTGGAACATTTTCTGTTTCACACCGGAAAACACTACAATAGAATAAACCTCATTTGGGTATAAAAAAGAAACATTCTGTGGGTGCACAAAGTCTCCCATTCATTGTCGATGGAGCAGCTCCAGACTTTATACCCTATGACATCACAAGTTTGAGACTTACTTCTCTGGTTTCTGGCTTTGAGAGAGAGTAGCTCATGTTCACAAATATTGATTGAACTTTCCTAGGCCACAGAAATAACATATTGGAATTCCTAATTTAGTTGGTGCTCCCCTTTAAGTAAAAGTATCACTATAACAATGTAAAAATACTCCATTACATGTAAAAGTCCTTCATTTAAACTCCTACTGAACTAATAAAGGACCCATTGTGCATTTGTGCTTTTCCACTTTCCTTTAGTGTGTTATATAGTTTTTTGTGCACGTAAAAGGTCTGCAAAGTTACAAAGCCCAAAGTCCACGCCAAAGGGAGTTATACTCTCAGAAACACTGCTCCTGAACTGCCTGAAACGCCTTGCTTAAAGTCTCGCCTTTTCTTCCGTAATGCAATGATGTCACCAAGTAACACATGTGCATAATACCTGCCTAGCGGCTGGTTTGGCACGTCCTCAAACAAAGCTAGTTAGAGCGGAGCTTGAGCGGAGTCCGAAGAGTTTGGTTCAGTTGAACCAATCACAACAGAGTGGGTCAGCTGACCAATCGGAGCAGACTGGGCTTTTTGGGAGGGGAGGGGCTGAAAAGAGGAGATATAGGATGAAAAGAGGTGCTGCAGCACAGCCGGAATGAGAAAAATAAAGCAATTTTTGAATATTAAAGCATGTATGAAATAGAAAATGAGCATAATAGGTCATCTTCAAGTCAAAGTACGCAAGTATTATATGCAAAATGTACTTAAAGTATCAAAAATTGCCCCTGTGACTTATATATCATAATAATATGACATTATGGTTTGCACTGATGCAACAATGTGTAAGCAATGTGGAGTACTGACTTCTGGCACTAGCTCCATAGTTAGCGTACAGACATCAGAATTGGTATCAATCTTATCATTTAACTCTCGGCAATAAAGAGAACAAACTTATTTGCAAAAATATCAAACTATTCCTTTAACTTGACTACCGTGGAATATATGCCCTCTCATTATATCAAAAGATTGTATGATATGGATTCTTAATAACAAATCAAATTAAATAAAGTAGGTTGAAAGCGGCTTGGGATATTAAATTGACTCACCCTGAACCTCTGCAGTTCATCCCCTCTCATATAGTATATATCAAAGTCCCCCTCACTTACTTTTTCCACCTACTTTTAGAGTAGAGTTGAGATCACAGGCCCTCTGATCCTCAACACACACCGACACACACACACACACATGATGATTGGGGACTCACAAATCTCTGTCTTCTCTCCATGACCCTGCGAGTCTTTCCCCCTCGCCCCTGCTACAGCCCCTTGTAGATCCTGTGTATTTATCAGAAGCTCCCCTTGGATCACTGGCTGGCAAAGCGCTTCTCCTGACCAGGAGACGGGGGACCGATTGATTTTCATGTTGGATGTGTTGCTCTTCGCAGTGGCAGCCCAAAAGCCCGTATTGAGCCCTATCAGTTTTAATTGGCGTTCTCGCCTTTGAAATGCGTGCAGTGATTAGGCCTAGAGAGCCCACTGCTTAAGCCCCCTCCTTATCATCGCCTGCGGTGCCTTGCCACCGCACTGCACACAATTCACATGCACACACACGCACATGGCGTTGGCACATTGTCTTCCACCGGCATGTCTTTTACGTGACCTAAAAATATGTTTCTGGACACAGTAAGAGAAAAACAGGATCTTCGTAAAACTCTTTGATGAATATACATGACTACACACACCCACCTGTGCAACACTGCACAGTCAGAGGATGTGTGTCCCCACTAAGGTTTAAACCCAGCTCCCTCTAATTAGTGTGAAGAGATGAGAGGGGAAAGCAGAACAGGTAGCTGCCTCTCCTCTGCCGCCAAAGCCCCGGCAGACAGGCAGACACAAGAGCCGTCTTATCCCCCCTCAAAAAAAGAGACCAGCCTGCTCTAAAACATTCAACACCAGCTTAAGGGTGATTCTGCGTGTCAGAAACTTTTTGGTGATCACCCCAGACCTAGTTCCTTTATTTTTTTTTCCCTCCAAGAGACATGGGTCTCATTTCTTCAAGTTTGAAGAGTGTTTGAGGGTATGAATGAGGAAAAAGTTGTGATGAAAAATAGAACACAAGGGATAAAGGAGTGATCTTGGAACATGAAAAGAACGAGAGATTGAAAAAGTGAAAACGGTAATGACTTTGTCTTAGGGATTCTGGGATAGAGACCCGAATGAAAGATTCATATTGGAGCTAATAAGACACTGGGACAATTCGTAGCCTTTGCAGGCCAAAAACCTTATCAGATTGTGCAAAGAGATAGAACTTATCAACACTGTGCAGTACACAATCCTAGTATGGTTGGCGTCCAATATACCATATCGCACAAATAGAAGCAAACTTTGATCAGTGTTCATGTGGGACTTTATCTCACCAAAGTGCCATTCCCCAATCTGTTTTCCACAACAACCAAGGCTAAATCAGTCATTAAATATGATAATACACCAACAGAGCTGTGTGTGTGTCAGTCTTCCATTAAAGTTAAAATGAATAGCCAAATAATAAAGCCCTAATGGAAGGGAACATGGTATTCCCATAGAAATAGAATGGGAGTAGCCTAGAACGGACATTGAACTGTTTTCCGTGGTCATTTGAATAGTACAAAAGAAAATTGTTAATTGTTGTTAGTTGTTATGGTGACAACAGAACACACGTCAGTGGGGCCGTAAAGTGTGGTCGTAGCTCGCCGGGAAGATAACAGACCTAGCTCTGGAAATTGATGGCTAGCTAGTTAGCTTGTCCTTCTCTGGAGCGGTGGGGAGTGAGGACCCAGAGCTGCCGCTGTTCGGCACATTTTTGTAACCAGCGTAGCCTTAAAGCGTGGTGGAATTAGCAAGCCAGCTAACTAGCCAGGGGTCCGCTATCCAGCATGCTTTAATGCCACATTGGTTACGGAAAATGAGACAAACAAAGATGTCACTCATCTGGTGATAGCCATGTGCTTTCCTGCTCTGTGACAAGAGTGTGTGGGTGAAGCACTAAGTTGTTAAATTTAACTCATTTACTCTGGCTCTCTGTGCTTCTTAACGTACGTAGCCTACACTAACTATATTCCGTACACTAACGATGTTCCGTACAGATGACCATTTTTCGCCAATCGCTGAATAAATACTTCCAGGTTGTGCATAAAATGTATACGTGTGTTATCTTCAGTTCCCCCTCTTTCATTCCAGACCAAGCAAGAGACCTCCACCATTTGTTCCTGTGAGATTTCAGTCAGTTTGTGAGGTGCGTCCACAGCGCCCGGAGGGGAAGCTCGGGTCGAGGGGAGATGACTAGAGCAGCGAAAATGTACATTTCAACTTAATTTATGCTTCTCACAGTACTGTAGTCTGTATGAAATGATTATTATGCTATCGCACGTTGTTAAATATATTACCCTTTGTTGAATACATGCTTTGAATTGGGCATGTTTAACATCAATTGCGCGCACTTGACTGCTTGGCACTGCAGCAGCAAGTCTGTCAACACAAACAATGTTTTTACGTAATCCTGTGGGCAATTGTGATGTTACAGCAGTGCTATTTGATAAAAGGTCAGTAAAGTTAACGTTTATTACATCAATTGTATATTTTGACATTTAAAATTTTCATTAATCGCCGTTGAAATCATGTTATGCGCTCTGTACGGAACACTGCTAAGCTTAATGATTTTCCGTACACAGGCGGAGGCGTTACTTTCCCCCACTTTTCTCAAAAACTATTGGTCCAAAAGACATCGGTCAAAGTGTAGACTGTCTAATGCATATTCCCCCGAAGAATGAGCACACAAACATGCTTGTCTGGCTCTTAACAACAGAGGAGTGGTCCCTTTGTTTGCGCTGAAGAGCGAAAAGTGTACAGAACACCGTTAGTCTACGTTACTACTCCACTGCTCGTTTTTAGTCGGTGCCAAACCTCACCTCAGTGAGTCCGCCACTTGCCGTTAGTTTATACCGGATTTAGCCTGCTACAACGGTCACAATGGTAACGGTACACATAAAAATGGCCGCCACTCTGACCATCCTGCTAGGTTGATTTGAATGATAATGTCCATGCTACTCCTATTTCTATGGGTATTTCAGTGTTTCCCTGGACCCGCTGAATCCTTATTAAGTCTGTCTAATTATTGTCCAACAAGTCCATCATTATTGAGAGGGCTGCAGGGGTGAAGGATGGGAAGAGTGGTGCTGGGCACAAAAAAGATGTGGACCTAAATGCTTCTGCGGTGTGTGTGTGTGTGTGTGTGTGTGTGTGTGTGTGTGTGTGTGTGTGTGTGTCTGTGAATGCGTGATGACAAAGGTACTAATTGCAGTTGAAGCCTGCTAGTGTTGCACGTACGACGATGGCATGGGTAGAATGTGGGATGAAGCTGTAAGAGGCTGGGGAGTTGAAAAGAGAGACGCAGAGCCAAGCGAATGCCAGGGACATTAATGAGGGCCAGACGAGTTCTACTTCTCAAAAACACTACAGTGAGCAAGAGAACAGAGAGGGAGAGAATGAGGGGAATAGAACAAAAAGAAAGAAGAACAGAGGGGTTTCGTTCCAAAAAAATGTCGGACAACCATTTGCAAACTTAGGCGAGCGAGGTTTTTTTTTTTCTCGCGCCCACACACCCGTAGATATGCAAACATTTTTCAGGTCAATGTGAAGACAAATTACACACAGAAGCACACATACAGACAGAAAGTATAATCCACTCCAACCAGATACAGAAATTACCTTCAGGTTTATGAATCATTGCTAATATATGAATTAACATTTTATAGTCAGAGTTAATAATTAACCATTACTTCTACTTTTTTTATTACGCACATACACGCTCCCATGTGCGTACACACACAGAGATGTATGTATAAAGACGGGCACTGCTGCTCAACTTATTTGTCACAACTTGGGAATGGGACTCATATGTTATCATCGCGTAAACATTACAAACAAATGATATCAGTAAGAGGGGAAAAGAAAGTAAATTAAGCTTTCTTTGTTATCAACGCAGAGTATAAATCAAGAGTGTTTGCCTAATTGATTTCATTACATTCCCACCTGCCTGCCGACTCTCTCATCCATCCGTGCATTGTTTATCTTCATTTTAAGCGAGATGGATGAAAGAGGTTGTTATTGGATGTGAAGCCCGCTGAATTTCACCTTCTTTTAGCGAGCACATTAATTGCCAATTAGATGTGACACACAGTTATTAAGAGGGAATATTTGTTCTTGTACAAAAACTCACAAAAAAGCAAACTCTTGATGCAGAAGTTTGCTTGTTTGGGAGATACGAAATGGTGCCATTGCTTTGTTTTTAATAGCAAATAGACCGCATTACGCTTGAAGGTAATTTATGTGCAGCTTGATATTACTGGCCGTAAGTGAGCAAGTTCACTAACTCTTAATTGGGAAATAAATCACACTGTTGCCATGGTAACAAACACTTAAAAGTGGTAATGGCGAAATGAGAGCATGCTGATAGCGTCTCAGCACGTTGAGGTGGTGTGTTTGTGTGCGTGCATTCGTGAGTGTGTCCACTCATGCATGTGTATTTCACCCCCTCCAGCTCATTACCACAGAACCTTGTTAGTATAGCTGCTGCTATGTACTGTACATGGCATGCCGTTTCATTCCATTAGGTCTTGTTTTGTCTGTGTTGCTCTTACAGAAGGAGCTGCAGGCTCGCTCATTTAAAACACTGACAAATGTTGAAATAGCAATGTACTTAATCACATATAGTTGACCAAAACAATAGTCACATCATTAGGTGTCACAGGCTACAAATCATTTCTTCCACTTAGTCCATTATAATTATTTAACAGTGGTCAACCTCCGGTTCTGAAAAGTGAAGCCAATGTGGCCAATGTCCGTCTTAAGGCCCAGACACACCAACCCGACATCAGAGAGCTAGCGGCAATGAAGGCCGACCGTTGCGTCGCCTCACGTCGCCTTTGTCTTGGCCGACAAGTTGCGATTGAACACACCGCAAAGACTACGGCAGACGGCCAGTTAGCACGTACGAAAAGCCTTCGACACGGGCAGACTATAGCCGACGATGCAGGACAAACCGCAAAAACAAGCCGACAGACGCTCATCGACGGCCCCAATCTGGCTGACGGCCGGCAGTCTTTTGAGATTTAACCTTTCACAGTGTGTATTTAGTTCATGGAAGTTAACTGTAACATTTTGGTCGCTTAAAAATGTCTTATTCAGCATTCGGTTGTACTTAGCTCCACACTCTCGTGTCACTTCTGGTTGCAAAAAAAACAAGATGGCGACGGCCAAAAACCAAGATGGTGACGACCAAAATGCGAATCTTGAGACTTCAAAGCAGTAGTCCACAAACCAATGGGTTACGTCACAGTGACTACGTCCACTTCTTATATACAGTCCATGTTATTTACCCCCTTACTCTTTCTACTTTTAAAATCTTTCCCACTTTCATTCCCTTCTCCTCTTCCCCTATGTTCTTCTCCTGGACCCTGTCCTCTTCTCTCCAGTCCCCTTCAGCTCATGAAATGGATGGAGGCAGAAAGGGCATTAGCGTAGATGAATGGGTAGACTGCCAAAACACAATCTGGCCCACTTCAGTAGACAATTTAATATGGACTCGCCCACAGTGCGGTTATCCCGCCAGGGCGCGGGCACTAAATCTCACTTTGACTTGCTATGATGGATACAGATTTGACACATCAAAAATGTGTGTGTGTGTGTGTGTGTGTGTGTGTGTGTTGGTATGTGTGCATTCCTGTGTTTGAGTATAGGCATGATGGATACGACAGACGATCGGCAGACGGGTGAGCTGTGAGAGGCAGGAGTGATAATTATAGTATTTATCTGGGTTAGGTTAGGTGTCATGGCTGCCTGTGTTGCATTATGAACAGATAAAAGGCTGAAATGACTTTCAATGCATTCCATCAATTCAACACCTGCAACTCACTTTTAGAAGGGAGCAGAGCATGCAGGAAAGAGATGAAGTATATAATTTAAGTGAGTGTCTTCGAATGCAGAAGGTAAACTGTTGCGGCCTTATGGTGATTATAGGATTCCATTTCACTAGAATATAGATCTATGTGGAGAAGAGTGTAAATTAACAGGCAATCAACCCAGATAAAAACTAATATATTCTGCCTTGAAAAAAAGAGCAGAGCTGGTAAGTATAAAGCATATATAGTATAAACTTCTTTTTCAACTTCTTTCACTCATTGTATTTTGAGTTCCACTTCAATGTCTTTCGATATGTCAACTATTTCAAATGTTTCAGATAGGGATGCACCGATGCCACATTTTTTCAGACCGCATACGAGTACAAGTACTTACATTTGGGTACTTGCCGATACAGAGTACCGATATGACTTTGAAAACATGTTCCATTTTCATCAGATGTTGAAATTTTCTAACAGAGAAGATGCATCATGATCAGTTGATAAAAGATACGAGCATCATGATCAGTTGATAAAAGATACGAGGTCTGTCCTGATACCAACAAAACAAGAGATAGTTGAAGCCATTCAGTTCATATATAATGGATTTAACATGAATAGAAGTTGATAAATCTCAAAGAAATAAGGCAACTAGCTTCTTTTGAGTTTACTCAACATTAGGTTTAATCAAACCTCTAGGTTGATTAAGCTTACTAGTTTTGTCGACCCACTCTTGTCGACACACTCTTTTTTGTTTAGATAACTTGAACATTTAAAGTAGACAAGCTTAAAACATTAAGTTGAGCAAACAGCTGTTTATTTATATTGTCAAAAGTTGTAGAGTATATTAGATATCCAGTCTTTATTTGTCACTAGTATTGCAGTTCCAGGTTGATAACTTTCCTCAAATTAGTAAAAGGCCTATTCTTAAGATTAATTTCTTAGTCACTCACATTGCCACTAAGCAGAATTATTCATAACCTCTGGTGAAATCATCAAGTAAAAAAAAAAAACAAGCATAAATACTACTGCTACTACTATCATTGCTATTGCTGCTACTAATGCTACTACCAACAAACTACCCCAATGTTAATTATGTTTGATAATTAAACTGTCATTGGTTTAATCAGCTGCAGCCAAAGAAACAGGCAACACTAAGTTGCTTTGGGCTGAATAGCCACTGCCACCCTGTCCTCTACTAACAGCATCTTATTAGCCAAGATAAGGGACAAATCAATGGTTTGAAAGTCACTGGACGATCAGTGCACAGCCATTTATCTCCACTGACTCAATTAATTCTATCGCTATCACTAAGCAGATCAATCAGCGCAACAAAGTGCATTTCGAAGTGACAACTTTACTAAGATGCCCTAATTGCCCCTTATTACTGGAAAATACCATTAATTTTAAGAATGACCACATGTTACTCTGATGCCCATAAACAGTCAGTCGTGAATAGAAACTCTCTTCCACAGCAACCTACCAGGGTAGTAAGATACTAATCGTTCACATTACAGGGCTTACAGCGGGGGTAGGCAGAATGTTTTTGGCATCATTGGGCAAAAATTCCATAACAACCTTTCAGCATATTGTAATTCAAGTGCTCTGAGAGATAACTAGACTTCTGCACCTCCTCATGGCTCTGTTTTCAGGCTTTAGAAAATCTATCCCTGTGAGTGGAGACTATTGGCTGTTCATTCAACGGAGGCAGCTGTCAATCACTCGCAAACTCCGATCAAACGGTCAAACTAGGCAGCGCTAATCAAATACGAATCAATATTCTGTTACTCTGATGCCAATTTCTCACGTAAAATGTTTTCAGAAACATCTTGTAGTGTACTGTTAAGCTGTAAAATGAGAAAGTTTGCTGCGGCTGGTGGGCGTTGCTTGATATTTCCTCAACTGATCTCAACATGGCGGCCTGGTCACAAACTTTTTTCATTTTACAGCTAAACAGTACACTACAAGCTGTTTCTAAAAAACTTTCTACGCGACAAATAGGTATTACAGTAACAGAATATTGATTCATATTTGATCAGTGCTGCCTGACTAGCTCTAGTTCCTGTAATTGATCCAAAAGTCCAAACCGTCCCAAAAATATTTTCAAAACAAAAACGAACCGGACCGTGGTTCAATTTCATCCGGATTAGATCACTTATTTTCGTCAGACCAAGATTCAACTGTTTGGTCCAGACCGTGGTCCGGGGGCAGTTTCACACTTGTAATTTTGGTTTTGCGCAAACTGAAAAGTCCAAAAGTCCAGACCAAACATGGTATGTGTGAAAGGGCCCTAGAAGACAGAGGCAAATTCACAAAAAATGGATTGCGGCCGCTGATAGCACCATGAATTGCGCATCACTTGCAACCGCTATCTACCCCGTCTCAAGGTCCAATTCACAAAAGATATTGCGCTAATTATATGAAAGCACAAACACGGCCATAAAGTTTTGTCCTCTTTTTTCATCTGATTGCAATTATCCATGTGGCAAAGTATAAATGGGCTTGAGGCCAATGCGTCGGTTGTGAGGGGTGAGAGTCAGCCTGAGCCAGAAGTCCGTTGGGACCCGATGATCGATTCGGGCTGGCCTTGGGCCTTTTTTTTATTTATTTTTGTATACACAGGGCTCGGGTTGGACACGGGATCATTTAACTTCTCTCCTTTCATTGTGCCTATATAATCCCACACATATGAGGGTGAAATAATCCATCATTAAGGAGGAAAATATCAATTACTTTCTTTTATTTTAAGAGTTTTGAGACATTTGAGAATTTTTTTGAGTTTATTAAATACCAGCAGCGATCCCACCGTAGCGGAAATGATAAGTGTGTCTCCCCATTAAGAGAGAAGCTGTGCGCATTTCCGCACAGGGCACAGCAGCGTAACTTCATTGATTATTTAAATCTCTTCTTTTCCTCATGTATTTTCAAAAGGGACTTGGGGGGGCTTTATTCATTTATTTTGCAATCCTCTGTGTCCTGCTGTGTTCTTAATGGTATTTGCGAGATTTCACAGCGCCAGAAGGAAAACAACCATTCAGAGCCGAGCAGTCTCGAATCAATCACTGCTCACGAAGTTCAAACTCCAATCAAACTGTCAAACCAGGCAGCGCTTATTAGATATAAATCAAGAATCTGTTACTGTAATGCCTATTTCTTGCCTCAATTGTTTTCAGAAACATATTTTAGTGTACTGGATCTGGATTGGATCAACCATCTGTCAATCAAACTTTTGCCGAAGCCAGTCAGGAGAAGAGCGAAAAGATCTTTTCCATCGGAAAAAGCCTTCAGTGCCATTCTGATATAACTGATGCTAATGCAGCATCTACGCTAACCTCTTCAGGAGCCACTATTATTGTTTAGAACGAACAGTCGCCTCTTTGTGTCATCACACACACCTAAGCCACGCTCGTAGCTGCCAGTAGCTCGTCAAAGGCTATACATCCATGCTCACAGGACGCTGATTGGTCCGTGCACTGGCGAGCCAGACACAAACATTTTACTTGAAGCCTGACAAGATGAATTTCGTGTGATATGTGATCCCACGATTCTCATATGATCTTGTGACATCCCAGCTGCCATGCAAGGTAAAGGACACAGAGTTGTATGAATGCAACATAGAGAGAGATGATGAACCTCATGGCGATAGCCTCTGCATTTCTCTTTACTGTATCTGGGTCACAAAGTGACAGTAGGGATGGCCAAAGATGTACATGATGTAGCCTACACCAGCAAGGAGTTCTGTTATGCATATGGGTGGTGTGGAAGGAAAGGGATCGCCCACTTCTTATTATATAGCCTACACAGATCTTTGCATGGTGGTGGCATGTTGGACGTGTTGACAGGCTTGTAGTCTCCGGCGGACTTAAGGAAGCAGCTAACGTAACAGACCTTTCTCTTCCAACAAGCCCACACCCGCAAAAAAATTAATTTTCCAGGGGGAAAAAAAAAGAGTAAAAAGCGGACAGTGAGCTGTCAAAGAAGATATCTTGACAATGGAGGCTCTCCAGCATCATGGGAAGCGGAGTCACTGTAAATGACAGCAAGAAACATGGACAGTTCCCACCTCGCTGACAGTTCAGGAAACGGACAGCACCTGAGACTGCAACCTTGGCAACTAGAACAGCTATTGAATGCAGTATCAAAAAGCTGTTATGAATTGAAAGCTGATGAATGAAAACAACTCAGAGAGGCTTGCTCACCTCTACATAACCTGCTCAATTGTTTAGAAATAAGTTAAACTTGATTCCTGCATTTAAACTAGGGAAGCACCAATCCGACTTTTTCAGTCCCGATACCGTCACTGATACCAGGGCTTTGGGTATCGGCCGATACCGAGTACCGATCCAATAGCAGTGTTTAATTAATAAGCTGTATGCCTCACTGTGTGGAAGTGACTGGGATCATTCGTTTATGTGTAAGGCAACATCAGGTTTGACTTAACATTGCTTTCCTAATTTTGTAAAACAAAAAGTGGCCAATAAATACATAGCTATAAATTTAGTGAACTGTTATTTATAATTAAAATAATAAATCGTACACCTACAACTTGGCAAAAAAATATACAAAATGAACCGGTATTCAGATGTAAACCTCTAAGCCGTTTTAATTCAGTAACAAATTGGTCAAAACACAAACAGGAATTAAAATTTCAGTATATAATATATACTGTATACGTAGTATATAAACATATAATTTAATTTAATAGAACGGCCCCATTGTAACAGATACCCGATCCAGCTATATGAGTCAGTATCGCCGCGTTATCCGATCCGGTATCTGTGCATCCCTAGTTTAAACTGGGTCATTGAGCTAGATAGTAGAACTATATCAGTGGTTCCCGACCACTAGGGGTCCCCAAAGCTTCACGGAGGGTCGCAAGGCCTTTTTAAGAATACATTTAAAAATACAATTAGCCTATGCATTTCATAGATTTCTGTGAAGAAAACTAAATTAAATTATTTTTAAACTTTGGATAATAATATTATATAATATGAAATATCCATAAAATTTGTCAGGGGTCGTCAGTTTACTCAATGATAGAAAAGGGGTCCCTTAAGGTAAAATGTTGGGAACCACTGCATTAGATAGCATACACTGCATAGTATTAAATATATGAACTCTGAACATGCAGCCCTTACATCACGTCGAAATTGTGTCATTTCCTCTGTAACAACTTCCACTTTTGACCTCATGTGGAAACGTTAATTTTAGTGCTTTTCGCTTTGCGGCTTGTAGTTGGTAAACTAAGAACAGTAAGTACTTTCCGAGTCAGAAAACTGACAAAGAAGTGTTGTTTAAGTAGAAGGTCATGGTGTGGAGTGTTAATATTCAGCCTTGGCTTTACAGCTTTGAAAGGATTATAAGCAAGTTTCATCACATGAAAGTAGTGCCTCCTGGAGGGTTGGCATCTTTGATATAAAGATGTGATCAGAATTTGATTGGAGTAGTGCAAGCAAAGTGCAGCAAAGGGAGAGGGGATATACAAAGAGGTGGTAGAGAATAATATAAAGCAAGAGAGTTGAAATGGGAAAGAGGAAAAGGCACAAATAGCACAGGAAGGGAAAGAATGGGAAACAGATGAAAGCAACACAAAACTCGTCTAAGACAAAGAAATTGTGCGGGAGAGAGAAATAGAGGGCGAGATTAAAGATAAAGAGTGGAAGATGGAGAATATAAATGCTAAAAGTCAAAACTGGGATTCTACTGGGACTGTGCAGAAGAGGGGAGGCTTGCAAAAGGGAACTAAACGGACAGAAAAGAGGCCAATAGAGAGGTTTTATTTTTCATCACTGCTGATGTTTGCCGGCTGGCAACCAGTCAAACTGCTCTGGTGATCAGAAGCAGCTTGGTGATGAGTGAAGGAGATAAAACATCTCCTCTTTCACAGATAAGACAAAATTAGAATATCTTTTATTTTATCCTCTTCATGGTCCTTCTCTCCTTCACCAACTCTTGTTTCCCATCTCCTCTCCCTCTTTCCTTCCCCCTCTTTTTCTTCTCTTTCATCTCTTCAGCTCTCTGTTCTTCCCATTACTGCATCCTCTTCTTATCTTGCTGATAAGGTTTCTATCTAGCTGCCAGTCAACTCCGATGCCAAGCAGACACTGATAATGCTCTGATTTCTCCTGGAACCGCAATTAACTAAAGCTCTGTGTCTCCCCTCAGAAGGGAAAAAAAAAAAGTTTTTTTGTCTGCATCTTCCCTCCTGTCCTTTTCTTCTCTGAGCCACCTTGTGAATATATGATCAGAGTGTTGGAGCACGTCGAACTTTTAAACCTGCCGTCACAGAAACAGGAGAAGATAGCTTCACTCATCCGCTCCGCGTTGTGTCTCTCGGTGTTTCTGTGACGTGTCAGACTCGGGCAGCATGGCTAATATCAATTCCAAAAGTAAGTGCATTTAATTTCGTTAGCAAGTGTTTCACGCACGTGGTTCGCTGAGTGAGTGAGTGAATGAGGATAAACTGTCACAGCTGCTCTGCTCCTTTCCAGTATTACATGGTAACGTGTCAGCGACTGCTAATAGCTCATTCGCTGCTCCAAATTAAAACACAATCACCTAATACGAGTACAGGGAGAGAGGCGGGATCTAACACGATTTATGAGAAAATGAAAAGTGATTGGATGTGAAGTTTAAATTAGAGGAAAGCAGTCTGGTGTCAGACTCTATGAAGGTGACTGACTGGACTGGTGAGT
The DNA here is from genome assembly GCA_916701645.2 of Sebastolobus alascanus. NCBI lineage: Eukaryota > Metazoa > Chordata > Actinopteri > Perciformes > Sebastidae > Sebastolobus > Sebastolobus alascanus. The sequence continues at coordinate 1,163,308 of CAKAOJ020000137.1, read as the reverse complement.
GGCCGACTCTCAGTGGACCAAATCCCATCCAAAACCTGTCCGTCAAATTAGTGTGATAGGTAGGCCCCTCCCAACAGTTAGGCTGGGCAAGCGACGTGCCAGCTATTAATTATGCTATAGTTTGAATGGCCTTACATGCCCTTTTCTGCACTTAATATGGATGCAAGTCATCTGTTCATCTGCATGACTTTACATTTGACCTAAAAGTTAACATCCACTCTAATATAAGCCAGTTTTAAAGGGGAAATATTATGCTAATTTTCAGGTGCATAGGGGAGAGTGGGGTGATTTCAGCCAGCCCTCGTTCCTAGGCAACCATAGACAAAATTGGTCATGTGACCACATTTTTGAAGCATTATCCATTTTACTGACCCTGTGATGGAGAGACGCCCATATGACAAGTGGTGAGCACATTTAGGTTCAAGGATTCATGATTCTTGTGTCTGAACAATTACAGACAAGTTTGAAAAGATCTCACAACACGTGTTAGTGTTTTAGGAAGTTACAATATGAGGCTCTACTGTTAGCATGACGTTAGCTCTAAACTGCTGGATGATACAAGTTATTTAAAATGGCCGGGGTGGGGTAATTTCAGCAAAAAGTTGAGCCATTTATAATTGTATATAATTAGATTATAGCTTCAACTTGTTATGTAAATCTCAATGTAAACTCCAATGTTCAATAAAGGATAAATAAAAAGATGATCATATACAGTAGGCTAATCAACTTTTAACCTTTTTTTGGATATGATTGGTTCACGTTTTAGGGTCCGTCACCATCTGTCACGGCGCTCTCCTGAAGCAACCTCTCTCTCTCATCGGGGGCAAGTTCAGCCAAGAAACCGCTTTTTTTTGGGAAATTCATTTTTTGAAAACTGTTTATTTTAGATCCAAAGTGATTATTCCAAAGGATGCACCACATCCTGAAATATATGTACATGTTTCAGTTGGAGACATTACTGTCATTCCCTCACTTTAAAGACGCCTCAAGTAAAACCTGGCTCAACTCAACAACTCAACACCTCAAAAAACTGACTGGGTTGTCATATTTCACAGTTTGTTGATTAGTAGTCACTCAAGATACCCAAATGTATGTGCACAAGCACTTGAAAAGTGAGTTTTTCATAATATGTCCCCTTTAAAGTGAGACTATGTAACATTTTAAATGAGAAATGAAAAGTTGAAGTCACACAGAAAAACGCAACCTCGCTCAATACAATACACCAAGGTATTTTGCTGATGCAGCCTTACTTAGTTTGGTATGACCGGTATCTTATGGTGGCTATTGGTGGCTAATGTTAAGCTAATGTTACCAAACTTTAGATTGCTGTGTAACTGATCTTAATGACTTCATGACTCCTCTCTACTTGTGCTTCTGTAACACTAAGTTTTAATAGTTTATCAAAAGTGAAACAAGAACACTGTGTGCCACGTTCCCTTCTTGTGGTCCCATTCCAATAACTCTCAGTCAGGTTGCACAGGTTGTTGTACAGTAATATGACTTAAAGAAATAACAATTATCAAATCAATTTTTTTTAGGCTGTGAAAAATGTCAGATAAACTGCTCCTACTGAAAATGTTGTTGGTGGAACGGATACATCACTTGCTCCTGCTTGGTTAGGGTGAAACAAAATAAAATGACGATGAATGAAATGGCAATCTGACTATCAGTCTATAAATGACATGACAATTTGTGAAGATGCCTATATGACCTATACATATTTTGTTGGCAGTACATTTAATCAAAAGGAAGGCTTCTTTCTAGAAAAAGAACCAATTTCTCAACTGCCAGTAGCCAGAAGTCTATAATGCAATGCTGCCTCATGACATATTGTTTTTTGAGAAGGCTGCGATAAAAGAAAGACTTTTAAAACACTTTATCAAGGCCATTAAAAAAAAACATTCAAAGAAACTAAGGCATGACGTTCGATCTTGCGACCTTCATTATTTACCTGATGACTGAGGTGATTAATGCCTTTGTTTTTTGAGTAAATATTCCGTTTCTGTCCTTGAGGGAGTACCTTTCCTTATAAGCCGATGAGCCACGTTTGTGGGCTGCAGCTCTCTTTGTGATTTGAGTGGGGGCAATAACCGCCATCGCACACACGCCCTAATGTTTATGAGTTACTTAAATAGTCAATGGATTAGTCGTGCTATATGTTATTATTATTTATACACTCACCACAGAGACATTCTGATGAGAAAGCCACAAAAAGTGAATTATGACAGAAAAAAATTCTCAATCATCATCATTTCTTTTTTCACACATCTTTCCATCCTTTCCACTAAGCCATCATCTATCCCTTCATACATCTTCATACATCAGTGTCTAAATGCTGGCCCACATTAAAAGATTTTTCCATTCTTATCAGATTTTGAAAATGTGAGAGACCCCACACATGACGACACGTTATGTTAAATTTAACAGTTTTGTTCCTATAGTGTGTGGTGAGCAACTATTTGGCCAAAACAGCACACCACACACTAACAGATTCCATTCATGAACAACAAGAGTCCTGAGTAAAAAGAACAGAAATCTCGCAAAATCTCTCGCCATCAAACGTGATTTAGTGTAAACAAACATGGCGGACGATTGGCATGAAGAATTAGCGATATTAGTTTTTGCACTATTTTGTACTGAAAATTCACAAAGGATGGATGGATGAAGTGATGCTGACATGTTAAATAAACACTTGTGTTGTTGCCACAAATCAACAAGTTGGTCCTCCATTTCTGAGGTCCATCTTACTACTACTTAATGCTTCACGTTTTGTATTAGCTCATGCATTAGCCGCGACCGCCATGACGGCGGTGGTTGTCCTTCCTCTTCAGTCAGCTTGGTACCCAGTTGGCTATCGTTCTTTCACACGTGACTGCGTCATCTGCTGTCCTTGGACCACACACCACAGGATATCCGATTGTAAATAAATCGATTGAAATATTTAATCGCGATTAACTGCAAATTAATCTCACATTTTGTATCTGTTCAAAATGTATCTTAAAGGGAGATTTGTCAAGTATTTAATACTCTTATCAACATGGGAGTGGGCAAATATGCTGCTTTACGCAAATGTATGTATATATTTATTATTGAGAATCAATTAACAACACAAAACAATGACAAATATTGTCCAGAAACATTTAGCATAAAATATATGCTCACATCTTAACATGGCAAACTCAAGCCCAACAGGCAACAACAGCTGTCAGTGTGTCAGTGTGCTGACTTGACTATGACTTGCCCCAAACTGCATGTGATTATCATAAAGTGGGCATGTCTGTAAAGGGGAGACTCGTGGGTACCCATAGAACCCATTTTCATTCACATATCTTGAGGTCAGAGGTCAAGGGACCACTTTGAAAATGGCGATGCCAGTTTTTCCTTGCCAAAATTTAGTGCAAGTTTGGAGCGTTATTTAACCTCCTTCGCGACAAGTATGACATGGTTGGTACCAATGGATTTCTTAGGTTTTCTAGTTTCATATGATATTATGACACTAAAGTACCAGTATCTTCACTCTAGCTTTAAAACTGAGCCCGCTACAACCTCTGAACGATCGATTGTGTTAATGCATAAAATAAATTAGTGGCGTTAAAACGAATTTGCGTTAATGCTTTATTATCGCCTTAACTTTGACTGCCCTAATATTTGCGATTTGAAATCGGTGCGGCCAGGATGGAATTCCTAGCCAATTGGGGGATATAAAAAATACTTTTAACATAATTCACATCACAGGAATATCTGGAAAGATGATCTTTAGAACCATCAAAAAATTGGGGCTTTGCTGACGATCGTCGAGAGGGAGAAATCAGGCCCAAAATCGGCTTGATTCTCCTGTAGTGTGTACCTGGCATTAGACATCATCACCTCGATTTTCATCGCTCACACTACCCTTGTTGAGGTGCTTTACACTGAGCACCATATCCAATCTGTATAATAGCAACAGTAAGTGCATCTCTCTGTTCTTGTGCATCGTTCCATTTCACTCTTTCCCTTACTCTATTATTTCGTCCCCCTCACATCTCTCTCACCAGCCCCTCCCCTATAAGTGCTCCCCCTCCTGTGTTGGAAGCTGCTATCATTAAAGTCCTCCATGTAGCTCGGAGACCACGGCGACGCAGCCGTCACTGGCAGCCGGATGGGATTGCCTACTTGGTGAGGAGCGCTCCAGTCCATGGGCAAGCTAAAGAGCATTAAAAATCCTCCCCAACCCTACCACACCCCTTCGCTGTCTCCCTACCTCCCAACCCTGCTCTTTTCCTCTGTCACTCTCAATTCTCGATTTCTCTTTGGACGTCTCTTCTCTTTCTCCTTGTGTGTCTCTCTCAAGAACATTGAGATCTCTCTCTTTCGCTGCTCTTTTGTTCCTTCCTTTCTCCCTCGCTGTCCCCTGTCCTCTTTAGTGTAATTACTGTGGTGGATACAGTCAGGTAGGAAGGAGGAGGGATATATTGAAGAGGAGGAAAAGAAAAAGGGGGCAGGAGAAGGAGGGAAGAGGCGGTAGAACAGAGGAGAAATGTGGTGGGAAAGAGGAATAAGGGGAGAAAGCAGAGAGGTAATGTAATCTTACTGTGGGAAGTGTGGTAATATATCACCTGCCACAGTTAATAAAATGTCACCATTCCGTGGCTTTAGACAGGAAAGAAAGGTTAACTGGCGCTTCATATAAATGTACTTCAACAAGCACAGGTGGAGGAGATAAAGACTGCACACACACACACACACACACACACACACACACACACACTCACACACACTCACACACACACACACACACACACACACATATACTATAATACACACATAAAAGCATGCAGGCTTGTAGGTAAAGTAGACAGATGAGCTCGTAAAAAGCAAGAAACGCTAACGGACAATTCAAGCACACTCACTATGCATGCAAATGTATGTGGAAGCGCGTAGGCAGTAACGAAAAGTGCACATTTATGAACACACATGCATGTGTCTGCACATATGCACACTCAAATACTTGCACCCTTTGATGATAGTTGTAATCATACGTGGTGGAAAATCTCATTTTCAGGATTTTTTTCTCATCGTGCATTCTCACCATAACTCTTTTCTCTTCTGTCCTTACTCGCTCCTCTGTTTTTCCCTCCTCCCTGTTGTCTCCCTCTGCTCCTCTCTTTCTTCTCTCCTCTCTCTATGCATATCTCCACTCTTCATTCTCCACCTCCTATCTCACCCTCACCCTCCACCTCCTCTCCTCCCTGTGGTCGGCTCATCCCTCTCTCCTACTCCTTCTTTTGCCCCAAGGATATCTTCCCTCCTACACGGCCTCGCCTCATCCCTCTCTCTCTCTCCATTTATTTATATCAATGAGCAAAAGTCATCCTTTCATCTTCCTCCAGATGAACAGACTCGGCTTGTGGAAGAGGACAGAAGAAAAGAGAAGCGGAACACAGAGGAACACAGTTTCTCTTAGTCCATAAATTCAACCGTACTGTACCATGCAGTGGGAATATTATATAAACTCTCCCTTGTAAGAGGAGATAATTCAATGTGTTTTGGCTGGCTGGTAAACGGATTGTTTCACCCCAAACACTCCAAACGCATATTAATACTGAATTGGAGGAATCAAGACTTTATTCCAGCATTTACACAACGGACTATAAAAAAACCTTTTACAGCGTTAAACTCACCTCAGGCTCATACTTTGGCCTTAAATTCACCAACCATATGAAAACAGTTTGTGTGCAAAATCTATCTTTGTGAAGTGAAAGAACAATAAACACTAAAAGCGATGTTTTGAAAACACCGGTTGATAGGATTGTTTCACATTTGCGCCTTTGACTGTTTTAAGATCACCATCTGCAAATTACAATGTGATTATTCTGTAATTATGAGGCACTTATAAAGTAATTATGGGACGTATTAACCGAGGAAAAAAAACAGGAAGTTTGGGAATAAAAGGGTAACAAATGGTGGGACTATTTTTTCATTAGGGAATACATATAGATGCACAAAAATGTAGTTTTAGGGAATAACCTTTTAACAGTAAGGTTGCTATATTTCACTTTTCAGTTACAGTAACTCATTTACTGTGAGACAAAAGCAAATATGTAATGCTACAGTCTCATTAGACTGGATAACACATAGTGTAAAGGAGTGTTTTAAATTCTGTCCATTGTCTTATTTGTCTGTTTTTGCTATACCACAATGAATGCAAAATGTCTCATAAATATGTGAACTGAACTGAACTGAGCAGAAAAGCTCATAGTAACGGCCGGGTGCGTAACCCTCTTATTCCCTGTTGTCATTCCTACTGCATACAGAACTGCGAATCAATAGCAACATCAAGTGCCGACCCACTTTTTTAATACGAAATTGCACAACTGCACATAAACCTTAGATGTGAAGGGTAGCCTAAAGGACTTATTGAAATACATCCTGACAAGAGGGAAAAAGGCATCATTTTGTTGACAGCCCACAAACAGTAAACTGTGTGTAGCGTGAATGGTGCCTGCTACTTTGAGAAGCATCTTATCTCATCCTGCATCTACTGGGATGAGAAAAACACATTCTTGTGTCCAACAAGATTTGGTCATTTACAGATGGGTAAAGTTTGGGTAAAGGGCCATAAACTCTTTTATCGACCATCGAGTGTCAGTTTTGACACTGTCTAGGAGGATAATAACTTTTAAAACTGTGGGAAGGGTTTTCTCCCCACTTAAACCAACAAGAACTGATAACTTTTCCTGACTTCAAAGTGATCCGTTTGGTCAAAAACACACACACACACCCACACTCCCCTGTCCATCTTACATTCCACAGCCTAGGTTTTTTAACCTTTCGGTGACCCAGAGATTCACTCCAGCGGTGAAGCGTCAACCCCACCTAGTTTTCATCTGTGGTAATGTGACCAATAATTAAAGTGTTTAGAAGTCATCATGAGTTAGATTATTGACTTCTTTGTGTATAATCATTAATGGTATTGTAATACGTTTTAATGTTTTATCAGTGATGTTCAATAGATGTAATACCTTAAGTTTAAAGATGTTAAAAAGGAGTTATAACTTGAACTTAGAATTACATTTTTACAATCTTGATACTAATGTTTGATTAAAACATTAGTGGTTTTATAGTTTTTGATATGTATCTGTCTCGTGCAAAAGAAAGGAAAAATTAGTAAAGAGGGAATTCTGATTTTGCGCGTGTAAAGGTTTTTCAATAATGAATCGATCAGAGAAGGAGAGGGTTTCGACCCCTCCCTCCCAGAGGGGGTTAAAGAAGAGATGACACAGAGTCAGAAGTGCTGTTGTTGGAAGAAGTTGAGAAAGTTGTCCGCAGGGAGATGACTCTAGGAGCTCTCCAGAATTTACATACATACATTTCATTTGTATGTTTATTTTCTACCTCATGTTCATTTTTCTGAGTCAAGTGACTTCTAAAGGACAGCATTTTTAAAGATCTTTTGTTTATCTCGCGTGATTTAAATGCTAAGTGCTCCGCCAGCATTTCCAGTTTTTCCGTGAAATAGATAAATTCTAAAGCTTCAGAAGATAATCCGACTTCAGCTTTTTGATCTCTTTCAACGAGTAATCAGCCAACGGACTTCAACTCCCACATTCAATGTTCTGACGAGAAAGTTGAATGTTCTCCACGCTTTGCTGTTTGGTATCCCGGGCCAGCTGAACCGATCTCATCCAACCCATCCAAGGGGCTTGTCTATCCAGACAACGTGTGAGGAAACGGCCTCTGGACCCACAGAACCAACTGCAGCGATAAGTGAATGTTCCGTGGCTTTATGATCAATAGTTGTTTGTCAGACATATCTTCTAAATTTCCTAATCTTCCAAATTATTAACTGCAACTTTTATAGCTTAGAGAGAATAATCAGACTTTCCCTCACTACTAAAGTTCCAATCAGAATTGCTTCATTGAATTTTCATTTCATTCATTCATTCATTAATTAATTAATTTAATTACCAGTGTTAATTAGTCATTTGTATATTCATCACTTCATTTATTCAATTATCACGATTTATAATATTATATAAACTCTCCCTTGTAAGAGGAGATAATTCAATGTGTTTTGGCTGGCTGGTAAACGGATTGTTTCACCCCAAACACTCCAAACGCATATTAATACTGAATTGGAGGAATCAAGACTTTATTCCAGCATTTACACAACGGACTATAAAAAAACCTTTTACAGCGTTAAACTCACCTCAGGCTCATACTTTGGCCTTAAATTCACCAACCATACGAAAACAGTTTGTGTGCAAAATCTATCTTTGTGAAGTGAAAGAACAATAAACACTAAAAGCGATGTTTTGAAAACACCGGTTGTTAGGATTGTTTCACATTTGCGCCTTTGACTGTTTTAAGATCACCATCTGCAAATTACAATGTGATTATTCTGTAATTATGAGGCACTTATAAAGTAATTATGGGACGTATTAACCGAGGAAAAAAAACAGGAAGTTTGGGAATAAAAGGGTAACAAATGGTGGGACTATTTTTTCATTAGGGAATACATATAGATGCACAAAAATGTAGTTTTAGGGAATAACCTTTTAACAGTAAGGTTGCTATATTTCACTTTTCAGTTACAGTAACTCATTTACTGTGAGACAAAAGCAAATATGTAATGCTACAGTCTCATTAGACTGGATAACACATAGTGTAAAGGAGTGTTTTAAATTCTGTCCATTGTCTTATTTGTCTGTTTTTGCTATACCACAATGAATGCAAAATGTCTCATAAATATGTGAACTGAACTGAACTGAGCAGAAAAGCTCATAGTAACGGCCGGGTGCGTAACCCTCTTATTCCCTGTTGTCATTCCTACTGCATACAGAACTGCGAATCAATATCAACATCAAGTGCCGACCCACTTTTTTAATACGAAATTGCACAACTGCACATAAACCTTAGATGTGAAGGGTAGCCTAAAGGACTTATTGAAATACATCCTGACAAGAGAGAAAAAGGCATCATTTTGTTGACAGCCCACGAACAGTAAACTGTGTATCAAGCTCACAATTACTATGTATAAGAGGGTTTAGCAACTTTAACTATACTGTGACCAATTCAAAGCACAGAATGCGCAATGGTGGCCAACTTGATGTAAATGGCCTAGGGCTGTCAAAGTTAACGCGATAATAACGCGTTAACGCTCCAAACTTATGCTAAATTTTGGAGAGGAAAAACTGGCATGGCCATTTTCAAAGGGGTCCCAAGACCTCTGACATCGAGGTATGTGAATGAAATGGGTTCTATGGGTACCCACGAGTCTCCCCTTTACAGACATGCCCACTTTATAATAATCACATGCAGTTTTCGGCAAGTCATCGTCAAGTCAGCACACTGACACACTGACAGCTGTTGTTGCCTGCTGGGCTTGAGTTTGCCATGTTATGATTTGAGCATGTTTTTTATGCTAAATGCATTACCTGTGAGGGTTTCTGGACAATATTTGACATTGTTTTGTGTGATTAATTGATTTCCAAGAATAAATATATACATACATTTGCATAAAGCAAGCATATTCGCCATGTAAATAAGAGTATTAAATACTTGACAAATCTCCCTTTAAAGTACATTTTGTACAGATAAAAAATGTAATTGATTTGCGATTAATCACGATTAACTATGGACAATCATGCAATTAGTCGCGATTAAATATTATAATCGATTAAGCTAATCAGTACCCAACAGTCATGCGACTGCAAGGTAAGTCTTATGTAGGGCATATGTTGAAAAATCAACAAGCAAAGTCATAATAAAGCCAATTCAAATTTTTAAAAAGTGATATAGAAAGAGCATGTTATGCATGTAAATGAACACTTGGCACACCGTGTAAGACATTCTAAACAATTTAGTGATAATAGCTTCAGTAAAGTAAGTAGAGATTGTGCATGTTACTAATAACTAACTAATAACACAACACCAAACCTAAATATATGTGAGGCCTAACTTCAGCTGGCCTTCTCCTATTGGCTGGTTCTTGGTGCCACGTGATTTCAGTCCCAGTCCAACTGATGATGACTTGGTTTTGCTTCTCTTTCAGAATGTTGGGTTCTGGCAGTCATGTTGGTTGGTGAAAGAGCTTCAGGAGTCTGTCTGCCCCCCTGGGAGCCCCAATATATTCATTATTTATGGACTCTTTGTTTGTAGCATCATTACAACAGAAAAAAAAATTAGATGGATTGTTACAAGTATAAATTGTCAACTCCTGAAATGTGGGAATGAGCTGGTAAATGGACAGGCCCAGACCTGAAGAAGGCAACACATAAAATGGCAGACTGCTGATGCCCAGCTAAATCCAAACCCTTTATACCCCAAACTGATACACTAAGGCCTGTCTCTTACCAATAACTAACTGGAGAAGATGCTGACACAACAGTTTCCAGCTGTGTTGCTGGTGTGTGCTTCCAGGAGTATTATATAATGTTAGACTGAATTGCACAATGTGCAGGCTAAGTCTAGTGTTAAAGCAATAAGCATACGGGTTTATGGAAAACAATACAGTCTGGATAATATCACACAGATTGAATAGAAGTAATGTTATGATGTATCTCCTTTAACATATGTCTGAACTGTCAGATGGGTAAACCTGATTCTCAGACTGTAATTTCTTGCTGCGAACAAGAGGAACGTAGCACTGTTTTGATAGCTTTTGCTTACTCCAGAACTACAGGGAACAAGAAGGAAACAGGCATCATTTCGTTGACAGCCCACAAACAGTAAATTGTGTATTAAACCCACAATTACTTTGTGTAAGAGGGTTTAGCAACTTTAACTATACTGTGACTAATTCAAAACACATAATGCATAATGGTGGCCAACTAAATATGTAAATGGCCCTTTGCAATACTGGCTAATTACACACTTTTTGCTGTGTAATATTTGCTTTGTCCCACTTTATTTTCCCCTATAATTAATTGTTAAATTCCTCATAATTACAAGTATTATTCCCTTAGTCATATAACGACCATATCATCACATCATAATGAATTCATGAGACCCTCATAAATACAAGATTGTTGCCACTTTATTTTTGACACCGTATGTTTTGTTTCACTGTAACTCAATTATTTCATCTCGTAATTACGTTAAACATGGCCTACGATGACAAAACATTGTACAAAATACATTGTAATTTCTGGGCTGTATTGAAAAGTATCGGTGTAATGGAAATATATGTACTGTATTAAAATATTGTACAATGTAACAGCATGGATTTTACATGATACTATCCCCATTTGTTGACTTGTCTGTGCAGGAACTGCAGGAAGCCAAACAATTTCATGCATGCTGAATGTTACTGATTACTGGTGACAGACATATCTAGCATTGCATATGTTATGTCAACAGGTAAGTAATTGAGAACATTAGACAGGCAGTGAGACAGTCCTATTTACAGAAACACATTAACATTGGAAATATTTCTCCTGGAGTGTCAGGGATGTATTTGTTTGAACAAACAAATCAACTAAAAGGAAACAAAAGCCCCCCATATACTGTATATATATATATATATATATATATATATATATATGGGGGGGGGGCTTTTGTTTATATATTTATTTTTTATAGCCATGTAAATGCTTGTGAACTTCAATCACAAATGAGATGCCTTTACCCTCCTTAACTCCTTCCAATTATGGTTGTTTGACTGTTTACTCTTCGCAGATACACTGCAAAGCTTCTCCACTGGGACAAACCACCTAGCTTATTATTCAGTCTTAAAATGTTAACAAGTTAGACAAATTAATCTGACAATGAGGTGGGATTATTTCATGTTTTTTAAAATGCAAATGAAGAAGAATTTGCAAGAATCGCCTGTTATTTTCCTGATACAGCTGCCAGCCTGCAAGTTAAAGAGGGGGTAGGCAGTATATTTTTGACATCATTGGGCGAATATTCCATAATAACCTTTCAGCATATTGTACTTCAAGTGTTCTGAGAGATAACTAGACTTCTGCACCTCATCATGGCTCTGTTTTCAGGCTTTAAAATATCTAGCCCGTGACGGGAGACTTTAGCCAATCACAGGTCGTTCCTATTGGCTGTGCTCCGGCTGATGGGCGGTGCTTGGTATTTCCTCAACTGTTCTCAACATGGCGGCCAGGTCACAAACTTTCTCATTTTACAGCTAAACAGTACACAAGATGTTTCTGAAAACATTTGAGGCGAGAAATAGGCATTGGAGTAACAGAATATTAATTAATATTTGATCAGCGCTGCCTAGTTTGACCATTTGATCGGAGTTTGCGAGTGACTGACAGCTGCTCAGAGACGGCAAGGCTCCAGCTCAGCTCTGATTGGTTGTTTTCCTGGAGGACACAGCATGATTTTTTTCAGATTACCTGTCTCATGCACTACTGTCAGGATATAGTGACCGTTTTATAAAAACATTTTTTTTAAATCATATTTGCTCCATTTCTACCCACTGCAGCTTTAAGAATCATGTTTTTGTACCTTCCTATGTGTCACTTACGTCTCTATTTTAAATATTCTTTTAGCCCATATGTATACAAGGGTGTTTTCATCCTTGGTCCCTTTCAGCCCTCCAAACGTAACACAGCGCAATTAGTCAGCATTTTTTGCGCATATGTGAACACTCCAAAAAAACTAAGACTCCTCTGAAACGAACCATACTCTGACCTCCTCAGGTCTGATTACTTGTTGTGAATAACAAGTCCGTGTTGAAATCGGCAGAAGGAAAGCTAGTTAACGTTAGCTGTTAGCAGCCGGTGGGTAGCACAGTCCTGCTTGGCTAAATAACAACTTACGTTAATGAAGGTTGCATGGATTTATATTATGATGCGTTATTCAGTAAAATGAGAAAGGGGCGGAAATTATCATGTGATCATGATGTGTACAAATAGTCTTGTAAAATGTAGCTTTTGGCGAGAAAAATGGATAAATCCAGTTGTTTTAAAGGAGATGTTTTCAAAGCAATATAAATTAGATAATAGAGAGGGAATAAGTGAGAAAAAGTGGAGAATCCTCTGACATAAAAGACACATGCCCCTTTTTTGACGAACTGGACAGTATTCTGTGTGGAAGCACAGTATGCAGTACACAGTACATACTGCATATTGTGTTCCTCAGTAGTATGCAGTATGAAACAGTTAAAGTGATTTATTTTGCAGTATGCTAGGCCAGGCTTTAGCCTTTAAACAAGCACTGAAAGCACTGGACAAAAAAACAAACTTGTACCACTATTGCAATATTATCGAAAAATACATTTTGATTTTTTTTTGTTTTTGACCAATGTTTGTTTACTTAATAACATACTGCATATACTGGTTTAGCTCCACCACCCCTTAAACAATTTATTCTAACAGCTCATGGTGCAGTAAGACAAACTGGATCATCAACGGGAGAAGACGGTAAATATAAAACACTGCTTGACAAAATTTACTCAAACTGCTTTTTCAGTTACAGCAACAAAAGAGTGGAATGATATCCCTACAAATATTAGAGTAATGTTAAAAAGGGTCATGTTGTCTCAGCAGGTGTCCCTCTGCCCCGTTAGAGGCTGCTCTTTCCCTCGCTTCTTCCCTCGCCACTCTGCTGCTCAGTAGCCGGTCTGTGAGCATGACTGGCCGGCTCTAAAGTGAGCTACGCCCGCGGGCGATTGTGGAGCTTTTCAACTCCAAAAAGGCAGTTAACCACAGGTTCCCGTTAAGTTTATAATATACATTTGTGTTGTGATATTTAAACAGGGAAATAAAAGCCTCTTGTCTACGAGGCGAGTCTCTTGAGAGAGCTCATAGGGTCTCTGAGCGCGACTGCCCGGCTGGCTGGTAGCGACCCCGGCAGGCGCTAGCTGTCACGGCAGTTTGTGGAGCTTATAAAATCCGAAAACGTTGGAGCAAAGGTTTGATTCGCCATCTAATATTGTAAAACTGCCAATATTCAAAATCTACACAGTTGATTTCTCGCGTCAAAAATTTTCAGAATTGAATTTAGTGATAAAATAGCTACGAAAAAGCTGCTGTTGTGACCATAGCCTGTACCGTTCCAGCGCTTTGCATTGTGGGATACAGTAGAGGTAGACTGGTCCGATGCATACTGGAGATTTTTTCCAAATCAGTAGGACATCTGGGTATTTTTGGCTTACTATAGATTTTGCTTTTGTTTCCATACTGCATACTACATGCTACATTTTGGCCAAATCAGTACTTACCACTAGTTTCGTATGCGGTTTCGGCTACAGCCTCAGTGACAGACTTTTGCGTTTGTAGCGCTGGCCCTCTGCCGTCCAGCCAAAAATGTCACTGAAGGGGAAAGCATTGCAGCAGAGTGATGAAGTTAGGAACTATAGTGTGAACAAGAACTGAGTCCTTTTTCTTTTGGTCCACTTTTTGGTCCACTGTAAGAGGACTGAGTTTGGTTCGTTTAAAAAAAATGACTATATGTGAAAAGACTGTGTTTTTAACCAATTCCTCCACTGCAGGAATGAGAATTCCTTTTAAGTGGATGGTGATCTTTCAAGTTTATTTCAGTGCACTTAGGGGGTTGCCTGAGGGTCTGTGTATGAGAGGCTGACTCAGTCAGGAGAGCTGATGTCTGACACGTGTCTTTCCAATCAGCTCTCCTGCCGTGATTGACTCATTCTTTGTGACTCAGACGGTTAAAAACAACACTTCAAACTGGGACTTCTTAGGGAATCACACACGCATACACAGACAGACACACACACACACACACACCGGTGATAATGGAATAACAAGCTCCGTTTGGAGAGTTATTGCGTTAGACTCAGATGAACGTGGAATGAGCCGGAACACCTTTAGTTTTCCATTAAGGGGGAAGCTGTGAGGGAGGGGATGCTGCCTGGAATCAACGGTCTGTGTCAGGGGGGAAACCGCAGAGCTGGATGGAGAGTACGAGACAGAGGGTGAGGAAAAGGATGATGATGTTATTGGTTAACTGCTGGGAACGTGATTAAATCGTCCTCATTGAGATAGGTCTCTCTTTGTCAGTTTCCCTTTCATTCTCAACACTCTGACAGCTACTGTGGGTCAGTCTCTGCACATAAACACATCTCATTCTCCGTCTATCTCAAGACGTACAAGTTCACCTCATCAGTCCCAACATACATTTAACCTCTCTCTCTCTGCCTTCGCTTCTTCACTCTCTCTGTCTTTGTTTTCATCGGCTTTACAGCTGAATCTCAGTCACATCATCTCCCGAGGATCACAATAAAGCTTTCTCGCAGAGCCCCTCCACACCCCATGCCACTGCCAAGTCTGTCAACTATAGCTACCTACTGTGTGTGCGTACATGTCAAAGAATATAGATCTAAATAACGGAGTACAGATTAGACAGTTACGTCTTTACTGAATAAAAACGATGGGCCAAGGCCCTTTATAAAGACTGTCTGTGATTTAAAAAAAAAGAAGAAGACTTCTCAAGCTGAGAAAAAAATCAATATTAGTGATGATCATCGTTAGAGTCTCTTCAACGGCAAGCACAGAGCTGTGTTTAGATTCAATATTCTGTCAAATCGTGTAGAAAGAGAAAATTATTCACAATGCCATGCGGAATAAATGATTTAAAAATCTCTCTCAAATGTGTCAGTTTTTAAATAAATGGAAAAGCGAGGAAGCGGAGGCGCATCCTTCACAGACTTCACAGAAGTCTCTTGCATGGGAGTTTCACTTGTGTCTACCGGCTCCTTTTACTCTCTCGGTTGCCTTTCTCCTTTCCCCTCTTCTTCCCTATTTCTCCACAGCTTGTCATTTGTTCTCTAATACTACCTTGCTCTCCAAAGAAGAAGACGCATAATTATCTCCCCTTTGCTTTTGCTTTCACACCCTTTCAGCAGATATATACTCATGTGTAAGATAAATATGCGTTTGCATGTTAGCCACATGCAAACACACACCATGTTGCTTGGCAATGTGCTGACAGGTTGCGAGTTCGCGCTCTACCGGCTTGCGAGTAGTGGCTAAAAATACGATGCTAATTGGAGGAGCATTTGTTTGTTTGAACTATGGTAACATCAGTCAGCTTAGTGTGTGGACTAATTATGTCATACATTACTGTCTGGAAAATGGAAGAAAAGGAAAACACATGAGGATTATCTAAATTGAAGATATTTAGTCATGTCTAGTTTATTTATAGAGCACATTTAACAAATGTTGACCACAGTGCTTCACAAAGAGATTAAATAAACCGGATTAACGCAACTTGCATTTTTTAGGTTGTATCAGGCTCAGCTTTAAAGCTAGAGTGAAGATACTGACATCGTATGAAACTAGAAAACCTAAGGAATCCATTGGTACCAACCATGTCAACTAGCTTGTCGCCAACCAGGTGAAATAACGCTCCAAACTTATGCTAAATTTTGGAGTAGAAGCCTGTCAGTCCAACGAGGGGTGACGCAGCACCCAGTAGGTTACAGTGGGGACAGCCTCTATGCCGTGCAGGCCGTACAGTACTCCGTCCCCCATACGGGGAAGCCTAAACCTAAAAATGTGCATTGATGATGCCCCTCACCCAAGAAGATATCTATTGACCCTTGCCATAGCAGTATAGTACTAGTAGCATTGCATAGTAATCGGCTGTAATCAATATTTTATCTAAAAGACATTACATATTGGACATTCGCCAGGTGGATAGAAACTCGACTCCAAATGAATGCTGCTCCATAACTGCTGGATATGTAAATAAGACACTGTTTGTTGACAAGTTGCCAATATCAACTGAAAAGGTGATGATATGTCAATGTTGGGTTCACGACTTGTTTCCAGTAGGGATGGGTCATGATCGATTTTTCGAAGTCATTTAATTATAAAAATCGACTAGTTTATGCGACTATCGTCCTGTCTTAAAAAATATATATATTTTCCCTTGTTTTAACCATCGCAGGCGCTGGTAGTAACGTTACTACCAGTAAAACGTGTGTGTGGCACGTTCAGTTCAGCTCTTTTCTGTCAGCGCAGGTGTGTTTGTGTATGTGTGTGTGTGCGTGTGCGCAAGTGGCGCCGCGCCCCTAGTAGTTTCAGCAGGTAGATCAGCTGTTCGAGCAGCGGAACATATCGTCATTCAAAACCGACAGACACATAATAAAACTCTCCAAAACCGTCTTGGTTTGTCTTTCCACTGGCCTCTTCCACTGTTCCAACAATATGGTTGAAATAAACTTTTAATCCATAGCGTTAGATGGGATTTTCAAAAAATAATCGACTAGTTCCCAGTGATTATCGAATAGTATTTTTGCTTGGAATGCACATCCCTAGTTTCCAGTGCCCCCACGTGGCCAAAAAACTAAATCAGTTATTGCAGGTTTAACACTTCCTTTACCCAGATAGTATCAGCTGAATAGCCTTGCCTCTTGTGTCCTTTTTTAAGGTGTACACCATATAATTAGCCATTATTAACCATTATAAGCTACTCTACCAGATGTAATACTGGAGAAAGCGACAGACTCCTAAAGGTCATTTGCTCACAAGAAAATGCCACAAAGGTTAAAAATACAAATATATATGTATGAAAAATAGGGCCGTCAAAGTCAACGCGATAACTAATATCTTTAACGCATTAACACAATCGATCTTTCGGAGGTTGTAGCAAGCTCAGTTTTAAAGCTAGAGTGAAAATACTAGTATCATATGAAACTAGAAAATCCATTGGTACCAACCATGTCATATTAGCTTGTCGCTAAGGAGTCTAAATAACGCTCTAAACATAAGCTAAATTCTAGCTAGGACAAACTTTCATGGCCATTTTCAAAGGGGTCCCTTGACCTCTGACCTCAAGATATGTAAATGAAAATTGGTTCTATGGGTACCCACGAGTCTCCCCTTTACAGACATGCCCACTTTATGATAATCACATGCAGTTTTGGGCAAGTCATAGTCAAGTCAGCACACTGACACACTGACAGCTGTTGTTGCCTGTTGAGCTTGAGTTTGCCATGTAATGATTCGAGCATATTTTTTTTGCTAAATGCAGTACCTGTGAGGGTTTCTGGACAATATTTGTCATTGTTTTGTGTTGTTAATTGATTTCCAATAATAAATATATACATACATTTGCATAAAGCAAGCATGTTTGCCCACTCCCATGTTGATAAGAGTATTAAATACTTGACAAATCTCCCTTTTCTGGCCCACATAAGATAAGATAAGATAAGATAGAACTTTATTAATCCCGAAGGAAATTCTTGTGCCAGAGATTGCTCAAAAAATACAAAAAATACAACAAATTACAACGAGTTTCAAGTGTATAAAATACAAGTGTATAAAATAAAAAGTAAAAACGTACTATTTCTAGCACCAGTGCCTAGTAGAATGACAATTTAAGTAAGTAAGTAGCATTAAGTAAAATGAGTAAATAAGATAAGATAAGTGAAATAGAAAGAAGGTACGGTAAGCTAAAAAACAGAAAAGAGGTAATATTGCACATGATGTACCTGAATATTGCACACAATGAACAGTGATATTGCACATGAGAATGAGAAAAGTACTATTGCACACAATGGACAGTGGTATTGCACATGAGAATGAGAAAGTGCTATTGCACACAATGAACAGTGATATTGCACACGAGAATGAGAAAGTACTATTGCACATGAAATTGACGTTATCATTGTTCTCAGTGACCAGTGTTATCAGTTGTCCTTCCTGCAGAAGGGGGAGGAGTTATATAGTTTGATGGCCACTGGTAGGAACGACCTCCTGTGGTGTTCTGTCGTGGACCTCGGTGGTCTCAGTCTACCGCTGAAGGTGCTCTGGTATGACACCAGAGTGGCGTGCAGGGGATGAGAGGCGTTGTCCCTAATACTGAGTAGTTTCCTCAGCATCCTCCTCTCTGACACTTCCCCCAAAGACTCCAGTTCCACTCCCAGGACAGAACCAGCTTTCCTGATGAGCTTATTGAGTCTATTAGCATCGGCTGCCTTCACCCTGCTGCCCCAGCACACTACAGCGTAGAAGATGACGCTGGCCACCACCGAGTCATAGAACATCTGCAGCATGGTTCTGCAGACGTTGAAGGATCTGAGTCTCCTGAGGAAAAACAGGCGGCTCTGACCCTTCTTGTACAGAGCCTGTGTGTTTTTAGACCAGTCCATTTTATTGTCCAAGTGGACGCCAAGGTACTTGTAGTCCTCAACGATGTCCACTTCTGTCCCCCTGATTTTGACTGGTTCAGGATTGGTCCTTTGTTTCCTAAAGTCAACCACCAGCTCCTTGGTCTTTGTGATGTTGAGCTGCAGTTGATTTAGGTCACACCATTCCACAAAGCTGTCCACCACTCTCCTGTACTCATCCTCCTGGCCCCTGCTGATACAGCCCACAATGGCAGAGTCGTCCGAAAACTTCTGCAGGTGGCAGGACTGTGAGCAGTATCTGAAGTCAGAGGTGAAGAGCGTGAACAGGAAGGGAGACAGGACCGTTCCTTGGGGAGCCCCCGTGCTGCTCAGTATTGTGTCCGACACGATGTTCTGCAGCCTCACATACTGTGGCCGACCTGTGAGGTAGTTGGTGATCCAGGCCACTAGTGGAGCATCCACCTGCATGTCCAGTAGCTTAGTCCTGAGTAGGGCAGGTCGTATGCTGTTAAAAGCACTGGAGAAGTCAAAAAACATGACTCTCACATTGCTGCCTGCCTCTTCCAGGTGTGTATAAGCCCTGTGCAGCAGAAAGATGATGGCGTCATCCACTCCGATGCGGGGCTGATAAGCAAACTGCAGAGGGTCTAGTGATGGCTCGGCCAGCGAGCGTAGGTGCTTCAGGACTAGCCTTTCCAGTGACTTCATGACATGTGAAGTCAGAGTCACTGGTCTGTAGTCACTGAGGGTGTTTGGGTTCTTTTTCTTGGGGACAGGAACCAGGCATGATGTTTTCCACAGAGCAGGGACCGCCATCAGGCTCAGGCTGAGGTTGAAAAATGTGTTGAAAGACCACACACAGCTGAGTAGCACAGCCTTTGAGCACTCTGGGGCTGAGGCCATCAGGGCCTGTGGCCTTGCCTGGGCGTAGTCTACTGAACTCTCTTCTCACATCCTCAGCAGTGATGGTGATAGACCCTGGAGAGCCGATAGAGGGTCCTGATGGGGGAGGGGGGCAAGTGGGCTGAGGTGAATGGACAGGAACGGGGGAAGTCATTGAGGGGAGATGGTGGGGTGAGGGTGATGAGGGAAGGGGGGAGGGGTATTGAGGTGGTGAATGGTGGTGCGAGGGAGCCAGGTGAGAGGTGTAAGGGGAGGGGAGGGAGGGGGGTGGAGGTGAATGGACAAAAGAAGGAATGGCCAGAGACATTGCAGAAAGATGAGGTGGAGGAGCAGAGGGAGGGGGGTCATAGGACGAGCTGGGGGGAGGGTGGGCAGAAGCCGCGTCATCAAACCTGTTAAAGAACCGGTTTAACTCGTTGGCCTCATCCAGGTCTCCTTCCATCCCCCGGTCGGTCTTTTTCCCATGGCCAGTGATGGTTCTCATGCCACTCCACACATCCCTGGTGTTGTTTTGCTGGAGTTTCCTCTCAAGCTTCCTCCTGTAACACTCCTTACCCTCCTTGATCTTATCCCTCAGTTCTATCTGCACCTTCTTCATCTCCTCCTTGTCTCCACTCCTGAAGGCCACCTTCTTCCTGTTCAGTGACGCCTTGATGTCCTTGGTCACCCAAGGTTTATTGTTGGGGTAGCATCTCACAGTTTTGGTGGGGATCACGCTGTCCATGCAAAAATTTACATATTCTGTTATGCAGTCTGTGAGCCCATTTATGTCCTCCCCATGAGCATTGCAGAGGACATCCCAGTCTGTCCCCTCAAAGCAGTCCTGGAGAGTCTCCTCAGAATCCTGTGACCACCTCCGGACAGTTCTGGTGATCACTGGTTGCCGCTGGACTTCAGGTTTATAAAGGGGCTTGAGGTGGACCAGGTTGTGGTCTGATCTGCCCAGGGGGGGGAGAGCAATGGAGCTGTATGCTTCCTTAACGTTAGCATACAGCAGGTCGAGTGTCTTGTTGTCCCTTGTCTTACAGTCCACAAACTGTTTAAAAGTGGGCAGTGTTGTTGTCAGGGTGACATGGTTAAAATCCCCAGAGATCGAAATGAAGGCATTGGGATGCAGTGTCTGTAGTCTCCCGGTCACGGAGTGGATGACGTCACCCGCCCGCGACGCGTTAGCAGTAGGAGGAATGTAAACAACAAGCACAATGGCCTGGGAAAACTCTCTGGGCAAATAATATGGACGAAGACTTACTGCTAACAGTTCGATGTCCGGGCTGCACATCCGTTCTTTCACTGTGATGTGTCCAGGGTTGCACCATCTGTTGTTAACGTAAAGAGCGACTCCCCCTCCTTTCTTCTTGCCGCTCCCGCTGCAACTCCTGTCCGCCCGCACTAACTGGAAGCCGGCTAAACTCACGATAGAGTCCGGTATGCCGTCATGCAGCCATGTCTCTAGATGGTGCTCTTGACCACAGTAGGACCTAGTATAATATTTGGGAAGGCTAGAACCCATAGACTGTATATAAAGATAGACGACGCATCTTAAATTCCTCCCACTGTGCAGAAGTGAAGCCAAATTATCCCAGATACGGGAGCTGCCACCTTGAGATTTTGACGTCATTTGGAGCCAGAGTCTGCACAGTAGTGATTGGGTGGTAGAGCCAAGGTATTGAGGACATCTGCTCGAACCATGGCCGTAGCTTGTCAGCGAGAGAGACCCACAGCTGCCAATCATGACGTCTCACCCACTTTTAAAGCGTCAATTATCTAATAAAAACCAAACTTAACACTTGAACATACATCAGTGTGATAAGAACTACCTAAAATGACAGAAACCATCTTTGGAAAAAAATGATTTGACTTGTACTTTGACTTTTTAGTTTGGCTCATGTCCCATCCGCTAACATGGAGGAGGCGGGATTTATGACCTATACTGCAGCCAGCCACCAGGGGGCAATCGAGATGTTTTGGCTTCACTTTTGGGGAGGATGGGGATGTCATGTCGTCCATCTTTATGTGCAGTCTATGCTAGAACCTAGCAAGCAAGTGCTTCAAATGTTTGTTTTTAATGTATGTATACAGTAGTATAGTATCATAGTTTTTCTTGAGTGTCAGAATCCGATTAGAGCAAATTCTTTTTTACCACACATTTTTATTCAATTTCATGATAAACCACCAGACCGCAGACAGAATGGTGACCTGTGATTTGATCTCCTGACTGGCAGTTGCACAAAGTCTCTGAAAAAGGATCTATTCGCCTGGTCTGTGATCATTCACAATCATGAAGGGGGAGGAGACCTGTCCAGAATTTTGAAGTTGAAGACACAGTTGACGAATGCAATGGAAGAAGATCAAATCAAAGTAGCTGTATAGAGGAATATATATTTGGCAGTACTGATTCACACTAACAGGTAACATTTAGACATGAGGGAAATTGTGGCTTTTGGCCCTGAATAGCCAGATTGGAGTAGAGCTGCTTGACATGATCTCTTGATTGACCATCTAGCCTTTGATGGATATAAATGAACAGACACACAAATACACACATATATATGTGTTTATAAGTGACCAGGGGCGATTCTAGGATCAGACCTTTAGGGGGGCTCAGCCCCTGATAAGAATGTGACGTGCACAGTCAAGGGCGTAGGTTTTGTTTCAACATTGTGGCGTGGGGAGAGAGACACATATTAAGTGGGGGGTCTGTGGGTCCTCCCCCAGGAAATTTTGAAACAAACACTTAATTTTAGGGGTGCAACGATCCGACTTTTTCAGTCATGATACCGATAGCAATACCTGGGCTTTGTGTATCGGCCGATACCGATTACCGATCCAATACCAGTATTTAATCAATAAGCTGTATGCCTCACTGTGTGGAAGTGACTTGGATCATTCATTTATGTGTAAGGCAAAATCAGGCTTGAAAGTCATTCCTTTCCCAACTTTGTAAAACAAAATGTGACCAATAAATATACAAATATAAATTAATTAATTTATTATTAGAATAAGAAATTGTACACCAGCAACGTGGCAAAAAATCTTCAAAATTTATAGGAATCACAAATCATGTGTAAACCTTTTTAATGCAGCAACAAATTTAGAACTTCAACAGGAATTACATTTACAGTATACTGTACAGTATAATGTATATAGTATGTAAACATAAAATTGAATTGAATAGATTCGATATCCGATCCAGCTATCTGAGTCAGTTTTGGCCCGATATCCGATCCGGTATCGGTGGGTCCCTACTTAATTTCCTGCATTCTGGTGAATTTTTATACACCAATTTCTGCCTTTTCTGCATCGAGTTATGGTGGAAATGTAAATTCAGGCACCAGGTGACAATTAAATTCATTGGAGTCTCAGCTTTCTAGTCATACCCAATTTATTCAATTCCATGACTGTTTAGGGACCCCAGTATGCAGAAATATTCAAATACATAATTTTTTGAATAAAACTGCATGGCTTTTGCCCAAAACCGCATTTGATTATCATAAAGTGGGCTTGTCTGTAAAGGGGAGACTCGTGGATACCCATAGAACCCATTTCATCCACATATCTTGAGGTCAGAGGTCAAGGGACCCCTATGAAAATGGCCATGCCAGCTTTCCCTTGCCAAATTTTTGCCTAATTTCTTGGAGTGATATTTAGCCTCCTTCGTGACAAGCTAGTATGACATATACCAATATATTCCTTTTTTTTTTTCTACTTTCATAGGATACCAGTATCTTCACTCTAGCTTTAAGACTGCTACAGCCTCTTAAAGACACTAAGGTTGACCGGGATTGCCGGAAATCCCGCAGGCCTCAGAGGGTTGTTTGAGCACCCCTAAAAAGAGTCCAAAATCGCCACTGCAAGTGACTATAATGCCCACACACACATGGACATGCAAACACACAG
The DNA here is from genome assembly GCA_916701645.2 of Sebastolobus alascanus. NCBI lineage: Eukaryota > Metazoa > Chordata > Actinopteri > Perciformes > Sebastidae > Sebastolobus > Sebastolobus alascanus. The sequence continues at coordinate 1,139,469 of CAKAOJ020000137.1, read as the reverse complement.
CTGCGCACATACATGAGTCCATCTCATTGTCACTGTAAAACTCGCCAAAGAGCGGCACACTTCACACAGGAGCTTTAATCATGTCTGTGAGAAGTTGCCAAGTAAGGCGCCCTTACACTGAGCCAAGGTGATAACGAGATCTGCGGTAAAAGTGACAACATCACAACAACATCAGAGAACACTGCCGCCTTCCAACGCCACTGCTTCCACCTGCAAATGAGGGAATAAGAGAATTAAAAGAGATTAAGGAATGACAAGCGCTCTCTGAAAAGGCAATGAGTCGCTCGTGGCCTTTTGCGGAGTGATCCTGAGCTGTGCAGCGAAACCGTTCTGTCACCTTCTGATAAGGACTGAGAGAAGCAGAGGGACAGAGACAAAGAGAGAAGGGAGGGAAGAGAAGCAATGTAATGAAAAGAGAGGAGGTAGATGTGAGGAAGAACGTGAGGGAGGGAGGAAGCAAGAGACTGGATTGGACTCCAAGCTGTTTTCAAGCACGTAAAAATACTCCGAAGAGAAGCTGTCTGCGGAAACTGTCACCACCGGAATGGACTTCTAACTAGTGTTTGATTAACCTTTCTCTCCTTGATCCACACAACTTGGTATAATCTCTGATGCCCTCCCGCTTCACCTCCGCACGCACACACACACACCACATCTAAAGCCTCCAGGCGCTTCAGACACGCACGTTTTTCCCCCGGTACGGAAAAAAAAAGTTGTTTAACCTTTCAGCATCTTTTCTCAGCTTATTAATATGCCTCATCGCTAAAAGGCAAGAAGGGAAAATGTCTCATTTAAATGTGGAGCGGCGATGAGATGGATGTGGGGTTCCATTAAAAGGTACCTCTCTCTCTTCATGATATACACACACTTGCACTGGTACGTACACACCTTGGCAGTGTTCCACGCAGCATTGCATGACTCAGTGATTAACAGGATGGCGGTGAATCTCAATCTGAGCACGTTCTCAGCAAACCTGACATTTCAACTCCTTGCTCCTCTCTAATCTTGTGTCTATCACACAGTGCTAAGTAGCTAGTGGAATAGCTTATGTTTCTTTTTCTCTTATTCCCTATTGTAAGACCAGTTCTTGAGCCAACTACAGTACCTTTTGAGCTTTTTTCTCATCTATTTGAGTTTTCTTTTAATGTCACTTTGCTTTGAGTTCATCTTACCTCCCTTCACCTTTTTGGAATTCACTTTTGAACTGCTATTTCCTCCTCTCGTGCATCCTAGAAGCAGCATATCTCTGCTCTGACAGCAATGTTGCTCTCATCTAGCTTGTACATTTCTGGTCATGTAAATATTTGATAGCCCCCTACTTTATTATTTTAACCAAACTTTGACTTTTATTCAGGTACTGTAGCACTACATATGGCTGGAACAATGTTACCAAGGCTACCAGCAGCAACCTAATTAACGAGCTCGGCCCTTGAATCAAATGAAAGGTTCAGAAAAAGGCAGAAATAGCCACCAGTTTCGTCAATTAAAAAAGGTGTGATTGAGCTACATGGATGAAAAGTAAAAGTCCTAGAAATTTTGAAAGGGCTCCAACCCTGAAGTTGTCACTTTGACTTCTTTTTACTGCAATTACCTTTATGTTTTCTTCACTTTTAACACTGCTTTCTCCTGCTCTGCTCCTATCCACCCAACAAGCAGCCACTCCAGTATACCAGTCATGTTGATGGCTTCCTACTTATTTTTAGATAGCGTAGCACGACACTATAGCTAGTAAATGTTACAGATGCTAACAGTAGCTGACAGAAAGCTTACAAAAAGGCTCAATTAGCTGACAGCTATGAGTCAATTTGAATAAATGTGACTGAGCTACAGGGATGATGAGAAATCAAACATTGGACATTTTGCAGGCATGCAAACTCATCAGGGGTGAAAAAGGTGACAAAGATGCAACGCCCCCCCAAGATTGTTATTATTTATTTTTTCGGGGCGGGGGGGTATGCCCCCAGACCCCCCCCCCCCCAATATATGTATTAAATGTATATAATAAAACATTTTACCTTCAAAAAGTATGCTACTCGTGATGAAGGAATCCTATTTCTCTCCTTACTGAACAAAAACTTGTACATATTTAACTATCAAACTCTATTTTGGAATAAAGATAACACTAATATCTGTAATTATTATCTTTATCAACTTTAAAGGCAACCAGAATTTACATCAGTCAAGAGAAAAAAGTTTAAATTCTTGTCACTTTCATTGGTATACTGTCTCTTATTTCGACTGCACACTGACAACCTTTACTAATACCTGTCAAAGACAGACACAATCCACCAGCTGGGGACTGAGGTAACATTTTGCCCTCTGGTAAATTTGGTAAACTATTTTCATTATAAAAATAAGGATAATTTCCAACACTTCTGTATTACACTGCAGGAACACTGAACAATCACTTTCCCAAAAGGGCAACAAGTCAATCACAATAGGTTATAAAACTGAAAAGCATCTATAATGCTAATCGTTCTATCCTATTAATTCTTCTTTTCAGTCTAAAGGCTGCTTGAAAGCAGCGGGGATAAGGAGTTTGGCTCCGGGTTGTTTTTTCCTGGTCCCGGTGATCGGCACATATAATCTGTGTGATGCCGTTGAATGTGCGTTAGCATGTTTGATGTGTTAATTTCCCATTCACATCCCCCACAACGATGGAGCGACACCGACACATCGTCCTCGTCTTATACACAACTCTTTCTCTGTTAATGTTGTAGCTGACAGGGAAGCTCCAGCGTTTCATTTCGCACTCGCTATAGTGTGACTGACTCACACGCCAATCCTCTTGTTGGGCTAACCTCAGCACCTGTTGCTAGCAGTATATCTCTGCTCTGATAGCAATGTTGTTTAAACTATCTTGTGTTCATGAAAGCATAGTGTATCTTAGATGTATGATTCTAAAAGGATTCAGTTTATCAGCTTACATCTCTCTCTCCCTTCCGGCCCATTTTTCTCCCTAACCCTCTGCCAAACGTAATGGTATTTCATGTCATTTTCTTGTTTCCCTAATGTAAGATAATTGCTTATTACAACACTTTTGAAAGAGCACAGCCTGTGTCAGGACATCACAGACCATCTTGCTAATGCTCTCTGAGGATCCCTGAATAAATAGCTTTCTTTTTAGTTCCCCAGTCACTGATGTGGACAATCGACAGCTTAAAATCATTTTTTTTTGTCGGCAGCACATATGCTTCTCAGGGTCACTGATGACCTCAGTGCTGGTGAGTGCACTGCATTGGTGCTGCTCGAATGAAAAGCTGCATTCAAGCTACTGACCATGGCGTCCTTGTTGACATTCTAATCCACTGGGTTGGTGTTTGTGGAACAGCTTTAGATTGGTATTTAGTGGAGATATTTTTTCAGTGTCAGTAAAGCTCAATGACCTTATTAAGTTGGCCACCATACTTGACTGTTAAGTTGGAGTGAAAGGCTGGAAATTCTGATGGCAAGAATCGTTGTCAAAACTCCAGCCCAATCATGCAGCTATCACCAAAATGATATATAAATGACATGCAAATTTCATTTGCATTACACAACGTTAACGTGTACTGTTTAGCTGTAAAATGAGAAAGTTTGTGACCCGGCAGCCATGTTGAGATCAGTTGAGGAAATACCAAGCACCGCCCACCAGCCAGAGCACAGCCAATAGGAACGCTCTCTCTCTGAAATGAGGTGTGATTGGCCAAAGTCTCCCATCAGGGGCTAGATTTTTTAAAGCCTGAAAACAGAGCCATGAGGAGGTGCATAAGTCTAGTTTTCTCTCAGAACACTTATTATGTTATTATGGAATTTTTGCCCAATGATGCAAAAAACGTTCTGCCTACTGAAGCTTTAACTTATGTACGTAAATTAATTTATGTATACATCACATACTTATTTAAACCCAAACCATGATCTATTCCTAAACATAACCAAGTAGTTTTGTTTGAATTCACAATGTTATATGACAAGTTGGCAATGAGAATGGGGTGTTAAATGACACGTGAAAAGCGCAAAATGTACATGTCACACGAAATGTCCTTAAAAGTGACGCGCTAGTTATATGCCTTCCCATGAGCCCATGCTGGTTTCCCGGTTTGATGATTCTACTCCTGCTCCCTGCCTGGTTAAGCTTGCCTGTTTCTGGATTAAAGCTGACAAGAACTTTTGCTCACCTCTGACTGTCTGTGTGTCGTGCATCTGAGTTCGAGCCTGTTCTGTGACACATACAGGGCTGTCAAGGTTAGCTTGATAATAATGCATTAACACAAATTCGTTTTAACGCCACTAATTAACGCATTAACACAACTTGCGATTTTTAGGTTGTAGCGGGCTCAGTTTTAAAGCTAGAGTGAAGATACTGGTATCATATGAAACTAAATTAATCCATTGGTACCAACTATGTCATACTAGCTTGTCGCAAAGGAGGTTAAATAACGCTCCAAACTTACACTAAACTTTGGCGAGGAAAAACTTGCATGGCCATCAAAGGGGTCCCTTGACCTCTGACCTCATGAGTCTCCCCTTAACAGACATGCCCACTTTATGATAATCACATGCAGTTTGGGGGCAAGTCATAGTCAAGTCAGCACACTGACACACTGACAGCTGTTGTTGCCTGTTGGGCTTGAGTTTGCCATGTTATGATTTGAGCATATTTATTTATGCTAAATGCAGTACCTGTGAGGGTTACTGGACCATATTTGTCATTGTTTTGTGTTGTTAATTGATTTCTAATAATAAATATATACATACATTTGCATAAACCAAGCATATTGTATTACTCCCATGTTGATAAGAGTATTAAATACTTGATAAATCTCCCTTTAAGGTACATTTTGAACAGATAAATGTGTGATTAATTTACGATTAATAGTGATAAAATATGGACAATCATGCGACTAATCACGATTAAATATTTTAATTGACTGAAAGCCCTAGAATTAACAAAAAACTGAAAACAACTAAATATTACACAATTTAGGCCATTGCTAAGTTGTATTAATAATAGAAATGATAAGAATGATTTGTGCATTTATTATGTCCTGAATCTGCAAAGTAACCCCGATGTTAGGGTGAGGATATATGCAACTATATAGAGCCACCACAAACTCTACAACAGCTGCTTGTCTGTTTTTGTTCCTACCTGTCCGACTTAATATTTTATGACTTCACAAATACTGCTGGCAAAAACAGTAGCTATGTGTCTGTGCTCTTGACCCAGCCGTTGTACAGCCTGAGAACCCTGTGCAGAGCCCTCTTGGCTTTTCCACAATCCACAATGAGGACTTAATGTGACCAGATTTTTGCAGGTAGGGCCAGTTGAGCCTGGATTGCCCTGCCAGACGAAATAAAGCTGCTAGACACAGTTATTGTGTTAATACTCTCTTTTGAAAATGTAAATTTTTGATCAGACATTTGTAGTCGTATATTTTACAGTATTATACCGTTTTATTTTCTTGCTGTTTTCTTTTGTGTTATTTTATCTCGATTTTTTCGGGACCCCCCATGTTGGGAACCACTACCCTAAACACTACGTAAACAGCATTAACATGTCTAAAATGAGTTAAATATCTCAAGAAACTGAACATTATGAGCTTCAGCGGTCATGTTTATTGTATGGAATGATATACTACAGTTTTTTCTGATTTGGCGTCCACTCCCGACATGCATGTACGCTCAGTTGCGCACACACACATGCACTCATGCAGAAACACACACACACACTGACACACACAGACTTGAGACTGTCAGGTTTGACACACCAGTCTGAATACCAGCTGTCATCACTTTTCTTGTCTCGCTGTCCCAGTCTCTTTTACGCTGTCCCCCACACCCTGTCACTCTTTGTGTTCCTTTCATACACCCCCACCCATACTCCTTGTATCTGCCGCTTTCTCTCACCTCTCGGAGTGTGAGGCAGGATCCGACATTCTTTTAGTGTGCTGTTTGGTGACATCGGCAACATCCTAGTTTCTGTAAATGTCACACCCACACAGCTCCATCAACGAGGTCTGCCCTGTCAGCTAAAAAAAGTTTCTACATACTGATTTTCAACTACCACAGCTCCGACTGAGGATTCAATAAACTGCAATAACTTGCTATTGTCTTAATTAAAGGGCTGTCTATTGATTAAACTATTTAATCGTGATTAATCACACGATTGTCACGATTGACACGATTAATCGCAAATTAATCACACATTTTTTATCTGTTCAAAAAAAAGACTCGTGGGTACCCATAGAACCCATTTTCATTCCTATATCTTAAGGTCAGAGGTCAAGTTTGGAGCGTTATTTAGCCTCCTTTGCGACAAGCTATGACATGGTTGGTACCAATGGATCCATTTGGTTCTAGTTTCATATGATACCAGGATCTTCACTTTAGCTTTAAAACTGAGCCCACTACAACCTCCGAAAGATCAATTGCGTCAATGCGTTGAAGAAATTAGTGACGTTAAAACAAATTTATTATTGGCCCAGAATAAGGCCCACTGGTTGTACTATAGGTTGGTATCATCACAAATGCTTAACACTTAGTATTTAGAGCATGACGAATATACAGAACATACTTGCAATAAACTATAAATAGGAAGACAACAGAAAAACAGTAAGTCCTTGGCCCTGTTCAGCAGATAAAACTAGCCCTTATTTTTCATAGAAGCCTGGACAAGCAGATACCATATCATCCATACCATCCCACTGCTTCACTGCACAAAAGCAATGAGGTGTAATAGTTTATTTTACCTTTTTCACCTCAAGGGTTGGATCCAATGAACATCTTCATTAACTGCACTGGAGACATTAATTTGTGGATAGCAAAAAAAGTTTACTGCTCAATAGATGCTGAGCAGAATTGATGATCCCTGAGCTGAAACCACACAGGTAAAAATCACAAGGCCCCCTTGTCCTCAATATTTAACCATCAAATAAAAGAAATCAAGGTCATTTCTAAACCTCAACTTCAATTTTGTACTTCATTTCAACAGATCTGCTTTATTCTGCTTTTCCACCTTCATAAATATTGCTGGAGAGCAGTGCTTTATCGCTTAGGCTGATGGAGAGATGGAGAGATACTCGTATGTGTTTGAGTACTTGGGGAGAGCAGCAATGTTCTGTTTGCTTGTTTTCTTAAAAATGTTGTTTGTTTGTAACTAATCCAAAATTCCAAATTTATTCAGCTGCATTTCTCACAAGGTCAAGGTCCAGGAGAACCGGTCATATTAAAACCTTATTAAGGACTTTACCCTGTCAGCTCCCTAGTACACTGTAATGTCCGATTGACCCATGTGTGAATAGAGCAGGTCATTGTCAGAAGAATTCACGGCGAGTGAGTGGGCGTGTTGATGACATTTCCATGCAACTGGCACAAAACCGGAAGAATACAAATATCCGAGGGTGAAGAAGAGGGGTTATTTACATCAAGACGCCAATTAAAATGTCTAACTGGAAAGACAGCGAGATTTGGGGACTTCTGTCGGAAAGGGGAACGGCAAGAGACTCCTTTCATCCAGGAGGCCGCTGTTTGTGTCCCGTGCGCTAAGTTTCACTAAACCTAAGTTCACACTACACAACTTTCAACGTCATCAGTTCGCTCTACTGTTCACCGCACACAACTTGCTGTCTTGTAATCGGAAGTCTTGAAGTCATTGTGTTTTCAGACTACATGACCGACCGGCGACAGGAGGTCACACACTTCAAGATCTTTCACCAGGAGGAATCCCTGATGAGGTCTCTAAATTACGTTTTGTCATGAAAACACACGTGAGAATTACAAGGTAAATGACGTGATACCATGCCTGAGACATATTGCAGTTGTTGTCGTTGGCACATGGGTTCACAAAATAGCCTGTTTCCACCAGTCTCCACTCGTTTTTACTATTTATTCCTCTAGGTGCAACAACAACTTTGCTCTGTGTTGCAAATGCAACACAGGCAGTAAGTCCCTATTGTTACAGGCGACCCCTCCTTCCCCATGTTTCCCCTCAATCCATGTCTTTCGCTCTCATTGGCTGTAGCTGGTGGCCGGAGTCCACGACAGTTCCAGATATTTAGCATGCTAGATATCTGGAATGAGTCTGCGAGGCATCGACGAGCCTTTAGACTCGCCTCTTTGAGCAGTTCATACATGATGCCCGAGCGCTGATGTGCGAGTGGCGAGTCGACGCCGATTTGCCTCTGATCTGGGGCTCGTGTCGGAGATCTCCAAAAACTGTCAGGCAGCGAAAAATCAGTGGATTATTGTGAAGCATTACACGTTACAATCAGCTGTTTTTTTCGTGTCCCGTATTCCCAACGTTCAGGGTCATTTTCACTTTTCAAACGTAGTAGTTTTAAGCCCAACCATGTAATTATTTCCTAAACCTAACTAAGTGGTTTGGTTGCCTAAACCTAAAGTGGCGCCAAGAGTAGGTATAGTGGTTTTGATGCCAAAAATAAAGTGACGCCGAGGGGCGTGACAAAGCGGCGGTATGTGACGAGTTGGGATGAGAACGTGTTGCGTATTCTGATTGTGTTGCTTGTTATTAAATATAATTGTTTAACCCAGTAATTCCAGTGTTGGAAAGGTGTGAGAGAGGTGAAACAGGCTTGACACTTTCAGCTGGAGAGGGCAGTGAAGCACTGAAGTTTTCTAGTTTGGTGTTACAGTAAATTACTCCTAGGAGTCGTTGTGTGGGTTTCCTCACAGTCTAACAAGCACCTATTTCTACTCTATTTATCTATCAAGTGTGTTTAGGCAAAACAAAGAAAAAAAATATGTGCATAATAAACACACAAACTGATGCTTGATTAAACTCAACCCCTCCACTGAGCAGGAATAAGCTGGTATTGAGAATTATAATGTAACCATAGATTGCACATAATGGCACTTTTAAAAAAAAAAATCATAGCATGTGAATTTAATTCAAGGTTTTCAAACCAGAAATTAACTTCAAATTCCGTTAATATTTAGAGTTTTTATGCACTCACACAATGCATGCTGGGATAGGCTCCAGCTCCTTTGCGAGTCACAACCCTGGAAAGGACAAGTGAGTTTTGAATTTGAATGGCCGCACAGCTGAACGGTGTTTTATGTACACCTATACTTTATATTTAACTGTTTATATATTAATACAAGCGCACACATATGAGCTCTATACATTTTTTGATGCACAAAACATATTTTTATTCACTCGCGTACATTATGCCTGCGCGCTCCCACATTCACTGTGATGTGGTGAGCTTACTACTATATTTTTTCGATCGGTTTCTCTGTCAATCACATGCTTACTCTTGCCCCCAAACTGATTCATTTATTGATCATTCATTCACTCGGTATGTCAGTCCGTCACTCAACCTCCAACTCGCCTCTCCTTCACTCTCCATCTCCCTCTCTCAGCTTCTCTTGTTTTTACTTTTCTCTCTCTCTCTCTCTCTCTCTCTCTCTTTCCACAGTGACAACAAATGTAAGATCCTAAATTGTTGAACAGCTGCCTGAACACCGGAGAGTTTATGCTACACTGATGGACAAGCTGACAAGCAGAGCAGTGCAGCAGAGGAGTGTAGATGGTGGTAGTAGAACTGCTGGGTGATTAATTACACGCTGAGAAAGATAAATGCTCTAAAGGTCAAGATGTGTGTATGTGTGCATATTTCTTCTTGTCTCAGTCACTTTCGTATTACTGAGAGAGGAAGTGTACCTGGGTGTCTTAGTTCAATATTAGGCGTGCGTGTGCATGTACTGAGTGACTGGGAGATTTTAGAAGTGAATTTTAATTTGAGGGAGAACCCTCCGAGGCAATTAAGGCTTGTGTACACAGTATCCACAGTATAAACACACATAGACGCACCCCGAGGAGAACACCAGGGATGCAAAACCTTTCACACCTCAGCGTGACTGTGTGTGTGTCTCTGTTTATGTATCGATGAACACACCAGGCCACGCGCACGCCGCGGTGCTTGTCTCACAACCCACATGGAAACACACACATGTTCTCACAAAACCATGACTCTGACTGTGACCGCACCATTATAACTGCATGCAATAGGTGTCTGTGTGTGTGTGTGTCACATAAGTAAAGTTATGGCAACAATTGACTGTTTGCTAAACCACACAACCCTTATTCTGTTGCTATGTTTGTCCAGTCTTTCCAACACTTATGAAGTTTACAATAATAACGGTGGTGGATTTATATCGTGAAAATTGTAATAATTAACAGTAAGGTTTTAAAATTCAGACAGTGGTCAACCCAAGCAGGTTACAACTGTTTTAACTATAACTATTAGGGCTGTCAAAGTTAATGCAATAATGACGCAAATTTGTTTTAATGCCACCAATTTCTTTAACGCATTAACACAACTTGCGATTTTTAGGTTGTAGCGGGCTCAGTTTTAAAGATGTAGTGGAGAAACTGGAAACTTAGAAAACCTAAGGAATCCATTGGTACCAAACACGTCATACTAGCTCGTCGTGAAGGTGGCTAAATAACACTACAAAGTTACGCTAAATTTTGGCGAGGAAAAACTGGCATGGCCATTTTCAAAGGGGTCCCTTGACCTCTGACCTCAAGATATATGAATGAAAATGGATTTTATGGGGACCGACGAGTCTCCCCTTTACAGACATGCCCACTTTATGATAATCACATGCAGTTTTGGGCAAGTCATAGTCAAGTCAGCACACTGACACACTGACAGTTGTTATTGCCTGTTGGGCTTGAGTTTGCCATGTTATGATTTAAGCATATTTTTTATGCTAAATGCAGTATCTATGAGGGTTTCTGGACAATATTTGTCATTGTTTTGTGATGTTAATTGATTTCCACGAATAAATATATACATACATTTGCATAAAGCAAGCATATTTGCCCACTCCCATGTTGATAAGAGTATTAGATACTTGACAAATCTCACTTTAAGGTACATTTGAAACGATTAAAAAATATGCAATTAATTTGTGATTAATCGCAATTAACTAGGACAATCATGCGATTAATCGCAAATAAATATTTTAATCGACTGACAGCCCTCGTAATAATTAACAATATGGTCTTAAAATTCAGACAGTGGTAGGCCCAAGCAGGCATCTCATTTCAGTTACAACTTTTGCTGATAGATTTTCTATAACTATAGATTTTCTATAACTATAGCTCTATTCAGTTGGCTGTTTGGAGGGGGGGCATAGTTTGCAAAATGACCAAAATGCATGCTCCTTGTTAACCTGCCATCCCCTCTCTCCATCCCCTAGTAGCAGAGAGAGTGCAGGAGCAGAGGGGTTGTTTAGTTGAATATGTTAGTCTAGTCTGCCATCGCTCTGAAATATCAGTAGCCTAACTGTGCTTTGTATTGATAAATCCACGGTGCTGTCCGTGGTGCTGAAATTGCATACAGATTTGTAATTGCAACTTTTTCCCACTGAGTCCCACCCCTCTGTCAGTTTCGTCTTGGATCTATAATATTCTGTAAACTATATAGCTGGGGGAAATCCTTACCAGTTGATGATCTATGTAGACATAGAAGACACCAACTGTATATAAGAAGTTGACGTAGTTACCCTGACGTGACCCATTGGTTTGAGGACTGCTGTTTTGAAGCCTCGAGATCGACATTTTGGCCGTCATTATCTTGTTTTTTGGCCGTTGCAATCTTGTTTTTGTCCGTTGCTATGTTGTTTTTTTGCAACCAGAAGTGACACGAGAGGGTGGAGCAAAGTACCACCAAATGCTGAATGAGACATTTTTAAGTGACCAAAATGTTCCAATTAACTTTCATGAACTGAAAACACACTGAGAAAGGGTTAAAGTTCTAAGACAAAAACACTGACAACTCCCAGACTGGACAACGCCGTGGTAGCGAACTGTCAATCACAAGGTAGCCAAGCATTCCCTGCTTTATGGTCTATTTGACTCTAAATGGGACCATAATTTACTAAATGAACATCATGCTGTATTGAAGAAGACTTGAAACTAGCAATTGAGACCATAAACTCATGTTTACAATGTTTCTCAATATTTCTCATAGACTGGGGCGGCTGTGGCTCAGAGGGTAGAGCAGGTCGTCCACCAATCAGAAGGTCGGCGGTTCGATCCCCGGCTGCTCCGAGTCACATGTCGATGTGTCCTTGAGCGATGTGTCACTTAACCCGAAATTGCTCCCGAAGGCATAGCCATCGGTGTGTGAATGAGTATTTAGATTACATCCTGATGGGCAAAGTTGGCACCTTAGCAGCCTCTGTCATCAGTGTATGAATGTGTGTGTGAATGGGTGAATGCTGACATGTAGTGTAAAGCGCTTTGAGTGGTCGGAAGACTAGAAGAGCGCTATATAAATTCAAGTCCATTTACCATTTAATTCTATACAATCAAACTTCTTTTTGCAACCAGAGGAGTCGCCTCCTGCTGGATATTAGAAGGAATGCAAGTTTAAGGCACTTCAGCATTGGCTTCACTTCTCAGACCTAGAGGTTGCCAACTGGGAAGACATGGAAATAATGAAACAGCACTGTTCTTGCATTGTGGTATAGAGCTAGTGTTGTAAGTATAATAATGAAAAATGTAAGATCAGACTGCTATTAAGTGTCAACATAATCCTGTTTGGGTTAATAGTGAATGGCAATCGCGGAGCGTTCTGGGCTGTGCAGCCATTTTTGGAGGGTAGCATACGGAGCTACGGTAGACTGTCATTATCTGTCACCGGTCTATTCCTCTGTCATCTGTCAATCGTTCAACATCAGAAATGTATAAAGTAAGCGCGAAAGACAAATGCCCATATAAAGAGAAGCTGACAGAGGCAAAGGGGCCATATGTTACAAAATTGAATTTAGTTTATGATATCGATCCTTAAAAATTAGGAGGACCTTGACAGTTTGTCCAGTTTACAAAGGGGTAGATATATGACATTAAGATCTATAAGCCAAATGCCAACTACACAATCATCCGGACAAAGATAAGATAGCTAATGTTATGCTAACAAAGGGGTAGATATATGACATTAAGATCTATAAGCCAAATGCCAACTACACAATCATCCGGACAAAGATAAGATAGCTAATGTTATGCTAACGGAATACTAACAAAACTTCGGCTAATACTGCATAATTAATCTACCGGTATCTTGCTAAATGAAACCCATAACGTAAGCCTACCTTTGTGTCTGACTGTATACTATATAAACTACAATTCAGCTTTTGAATCTTATTCACTGTGCAGTGTTTTGTGTTAGTTTTTGACACTTGCAGTAAACAGCCCGCAGATGGCACTCTTACCCTTTATCCCCCAAAAATGGTGGACTCGCTGTCGGTGACGTCATATTCCCATTCCCTTTACTGTAGGTAGTAAGCTAGTTAACCGGACATACTAACATTTGCCGCTCAGGTTAGAGCACACAAACACACGGTTTAATCCATTCCTTAGACTCCTGCTCTTGCGTTTTGGGTTTTGCAAAGGCTAAACATGACAACACCCTCCAAAATCTACAAGCCAGTCGGGCCTAGTTACGATGCTAAGCTATGATTGGACAATCACCGTTCGGGGGAGGGGTTTAGCTAACAGTCTTTGCTGATGCAAACAAAACTTAAATAAAAAAACCGAACAGGCAGGTGAGTAAGTGAGAGAGTGAGTGCGCGAGCCAATAAATGAATGCGCCTGAGAAAGTAATCAGGTAAATGAGTGAGTGAGCGAGCGGCGGACTAATCAAGTGAGTGAATGAGCAGGTAAGTGACTATGCATCTGACTGATTAAGTCACCGAGCACTCCTGCCTTCTAAGCACTTAAGCCTAGAAAGCAGTTGATGCATTTTATATGTTAATGTGTGCGATCGGAAAGTTAGGAAAGAATGTGGTGTGAAAAGAAATGAGCAGTGGTAACAAAAGGTGCTGGGTGAGGGGTGGGGGATGTAGCGAGAGGGGGCAGTGGATGAATGTGGGGGAGCAGAGGAAGAAGGGAGAATCATTGGAGTGTGTAGGAGGGATGGAGGGAAGGAGTGAGGGTGGCTGTGGAAGCTGCTGGTAATCAGAGGGCAGCGATGGGTGGTCAAGGTGTGCGTATATGTGAGTGCGTGTGAGCCCCACTGTGGTCAGAGCTCTGTGACAGGCCGACACCGAGTTCCTCTGCCCTCAGAGTGTGTCGGTCTCACTGTGCACAGCTGTGTGTGTAAGTCGTATTTTAAGGTGGCTGAATGGATTTTCAAACACTTTTTCTTCTTGCTGGGTGCCTCTACTAAAGGAGTTCCTGTACCTACCAGTGTGCAGAGGTATAACGTTTGCATCAAACCTAACCTCAAACACATCGGTAACACTTAATAATAACCAGAATTTATAAATGGTAAATTATTTATACATCAATTATTTGCTGCATATCTGATTAAGTCACTTGCTGAACCTTCTGCATTACAGGAGTTGCGCTCAACTTCATTCATCTAATCTCAAAACAATATTTTGCCACACAGCTGACCTGAAAACTGCCAGTTTACTGTAGTATGAAAGGCAACTGGAAGAAACTGGAACTAGCTTGAATAACCAGGAAATACACGAATATCCGTTTCTGGTATTCAAGCCTAACTTGGATTTCCACTGTCTGTGTCGGCCAGGAAGAATGACTCAGAAGACTTTTTGTTTGTTTTAGGACAGAATCACAGTGTAACAAAGTGACCGTACTAGGGCTGTCAAAGTTAACACAAATTTGTTTAACGCCACTAATTTCTTTAACGCATTAACGTAATCGATCTTTCAGAGGTTGTAGCGGGCTCAGTTTTAAAGCAAGAGTGAAGATACTGGTATTATATGAAACTAGAAAATCTAAAGAATTTGTACCAACCATGTCATACTAGCTTGTCGTGAAGGAGGTTAAATAACACTCCAAACATGCGTTAATTTTGGCGAGGAAAAAATGTCGTGGCCATTTTCAAAGGGGTCTGTTGACCTCTGACCTCAAGATATGTGAATGGAAATAGGTTCTATGGGTACCCACGAGTCTCCCCTTTACAGACATGCCCACTTTATGATAATCACATGCAGTTTGGGGCAAGTCATAGTCAAGTCAACACACTGACAGCTGTTTGTTTGAGTTTGTCATGTTATGATTTGAGCATATTTTTTATGCTAAATGCAGTACCTGTGAGGGTTTCTGGACAATATTTGTCATTGTTTACTGACACTTTACTGACCAAGAGAAGTGGATTTAGTGTTCAGTTACTATTATATTTAAACATTTAAATCAGAAAAAAAAAGGATTTGTTTTCAAGGTGCTCAATACGGAATCTATTGACTCCACATGGCTCTCAACATGGAGACGACTGACACGGCGGCTAGCAGCGAACGGTGCTAACATTGCAAACAACGGCAACAGTGCTGACAGAGCTAACAATGTTAACCTGGGGGGGAACCAGAGGGTGGGTGCTACGCTTCCGCAAAGACGCCGTCGGTCGGGACGGTGTTGTCAGCGGTAACCGCCGTATGAGAGCAGTGCAGAACACGCAGCCGGCCCAGCTATGTCAACAAAGCACAGAGAAGCTCGGAAACACACAGAGAAGGAGAGTGACTTCATTCTCTGCGCAGGTACGTAGACATTACTCCACTATATCTTCACATTGCAAACAGTTGCTTGCTGCTATATTAATGCTCTGGATTTTGAATTTAGCACCTTTAAAGACATTTGGTGCAATTTTTTGCCTTGTTATATTCTTGCCATATTACCCTTGAAATAATATGTAATTTATCTCACCATAGGGTGTCTCAACAAGTGAACTTTTCTTTTCTTTCCTCTCTTTTGATTCTAGTAGCTCAGCAGATCCGAGTATCTGTCCTGCTCGCTAAACTGCTTACGGAGTATTTCTGGGTGATGCGATGTGTGGGTCCCTGGATTCTGAATTCATCCATGTTTGTCTATGCATACTTGGGTGTGTGTGGGAGGGTGTATATGTATTCACTGTAGCTGCTCTCACTTAAGTGTTTGTTCAAATCCCTTGAGGAAGGCTTTGCTGTGATCAGCCATACGTTTAATTTAAAGATTCAAATCAGCCATTTTGCATGTTTTAGACCATGTTGTAACGCATATATATACTGTATATACAGTATATATACTGTATAGTTTCTGACCTTCCAGTAGGGCTGCAACTAACGATTAATTTCATTGTCAATTAATCTGTTAATTATTTCCTCAATTAATCTATTCGTTGTTTGGTCTATAAAATGTCAGACAATGGTGAAAGATGTCGATCAGTGTTTCCCAAAGCCCAAGATGACGTCCTCAAAAGTCTTCTTTTGTCCACAACTCAAAGATATTCAGTTTACTTTAGAGGAGTAAGATACCAGAAAACAATCACATTTAAGAAGCTGGAATCAAATCAAATCAAATCAAATCAATTTTATTTGTATAGCCCAAAATCACAAATCACAAATTTGCCTCGGGGGGCTTTACAATCTGTACAGAATACAACACCCTCTGTCCTTGACAATGCAACCCTCACATCGGCTAAGGAAAAACTTAACCACAAAAAAACCCTTTTAACAGGGAGGAAAAATGGAAGAAACCTCAGGAAGAGCGGCAGAGGAGGGATCCCCCTTCCAGGATGGACAGACGTGCAATAGATGTCGCGTGTACAGAGTAACCACATAATGAAAACACAACATAGACAATTTATGACAAAAATGAATACATATAATGTGAATATATGTGAGAAGGTGGATCCAGGAGGATGTCAAGCAGCTTCCAGGCGACACCAAACAGATAGAGCCAGAGCAACATGACCTCCTCTTGACGTCAAAACCAGTAGAGCCAGAGCAGCACGAATTCCACTCCACGCCAATCAGATAGCGCCTTAGCTGCGTAACCTCCTCTCAACGCCATAAAGGTAGAGCCTGAGCAACGCAACCTCCTCTCCATGCCAGATCGATAAGCCAGAGCAACACGACCTCCTCTCCACATCACGATAGATAGAGCCCGAGCAACACGACCTCCTCTCTACCATGCACCACCAGAGAGTCAGAGCAACGTCACAGAGCGACTGATGGTCCATCACGGAGAAGCCTGATTCACAGGAGAGAGAGGGGAGAGAGAGAGAGAATCAGAGAATTGTCACTTTTTTTTCTTAAAGAGGACCTATGATGCATATTGTCAAGTGCATACTTGTATTTTGGGTTTCTACTAGAACATGTTTACAAGCTTTAATGTTCAAAAAACACTTTACTTTTCTCATACCGGCTGTGCTGCAGCACCTCTTTTCACCCTCTGTCTGAAACGCTCTGTTTGAGCTCCTGCCCCGCCCTCTGGAAAAGCCCAGTCTGCTCTGATTAGTCTGCTGGCCTACATTTGTGATTGGTCAGCCGAACCTAATTTTTCGGACTCAGTTTTTCGCTCAGCTCTAACTAGCTTTGTTTGAGGGAGTGCCAAACTAGCCGTTATGCAAATGTGTTACTTGGTGACATCACAACGTTACGGAAGAAAAGGCGAGACTTCAAACAAGGCATTTCTGGCAGTTCAGGAGCAGTGTTTCTGAACCGCCTACTAATGGCTTTATAGCTTTGCAGACCTTTTACACACACAAAACACTATATAACACACTAAAGGAAAGGGAAAAAGTACCTTCAAAAATGTACTAATTATCGATTATTAAAATAGATGGGGATTAATTTAATAGTTGACAATTAATCGATTAATCATTGCAGCTCTACCTTCCAGACTCCCAATGGTTGTCATTTAGTGCAATAAAAAAATTCAACAGACGCTTTTCTTTACTTACATAGGAATGCAGTTAAAAGCATGGATTGATTTGATTTGTCTGGGTCGGGATGTTCAAGTTCTAGCAGGAAGCTCAGATATCTAGAGTCAGCTGCTGAAATCAATGAGAAACCAATAGCTGCTTGGAGGGCAAGGGAAACACAATAAAAAATGTGAAAAAATAAGTTTAGAAAATAGATGTCAGTACTGTAAAGTCTATGTGATTGGTGATGTGTTGTATTCATGTATACATTACCACGCTCTCATTAAAAACTGCTCATTTCAATAAACATACAAAACTAGAGAATGGCTACCCAAAGCTCTCTCTGTGTGTTTTTTTCTCTTGGCTCTCTGTCGGCTCACTGTCTTCTGACTGGCTAAGCTTTGAGATCACCTTTCTGTGATCATTGTACTTACTACTGTGTGTGGGCGAGCGAAGGAGGGATGGAGACAAAGAGAAAGAGAGCACATTCTCTTGTCTGTGTCGTTCCCGGCTTCCTCTTTGCCACCGCTCTGCTTTGATTTCTCCCCCTCTTTCCTTTCCCCTGTCTTCTTCCACTTTTTCCTACTCTCAAAACAGCCTAAGATAACGCACACAAACACAAACAACTTCACGGTAGCACATAGAGCACAGACTGGCATCCCAGTAGGATGGGACCCTGAGACAGACCAGTACAGCCCAGTGTGAGCCCAGTCATGGATCACTGGTAATCCCTACAGTGGATCAGTGGCCCCTGTTTGTGTGTTCGCTGAACTTTTTGGTTTCAATAACTATGAGCACACACACATGCACTTCTCCCACACTTACATTAAGTATCATCCACCTTCCCTTGTTGACATTTGCTATTAGTTTAAATGCCAACATAAACATCTTCATTCCTTTTTATAGACGCTCTCTAACACACATACACAGACACACAATCACTCTGCTACTTTACATTCAAATCTTACCTTGGCTGTGCTTGTGATTAAATTCCTTGTCTCCGAGGAGAGCAGATGCTATTGTTTCCTCCCTTTGGCTGCCATGAACGGAATGAGACTTGAGATCCCCATTCTGGCTCAACCGCCTCGCAGTTGCACTGCATCTATGAGCCCCGACATGTAGTGGAATGAAACTACGGGGTAATATATGGTTGCCATTACACCTAGGCCTGCCAGCTTAACCTCTCTCATAGATCTCCCAGCGGAATCTCCTCTGTGTAGTTTTCAGAGTTAAAGCTTGTTCTCTCTAGGTTGACTTTTGCCGGCGCGGGCGTATGTCCGCCTCGCCGCTCTTATGTTCCAGCCTTATTCACAAATGTATTAGCATGTGGAAGTGATCTGTCCTGTGTTATGAGTCAAACAATCATTTGCCTCCCCCAACATCATGTATTTGTAGTGCTAAGGCTGGCCAACAGGTGGCACTGCAACTCTTTGTTTTCTCTGTGTGAGAAGCTGTCCGTGGAGCTGAATGTAAATCTGCCTGATCTGCTGTTGCAAAGGGAGGCGAGAGGATAGAATTGATGGGATTGAGGGAATGTAAACAAGAAGAAAAGGATGAGAGGAAAAGAAGAAAAAAGGAGGGTAGGATTTAAGGACGGGACAGGAAGGGAAAGGGAGCCGGAGAGGGAGAAGTTAATGGTGAGGATGAAAGAAAAACATGAAGAGAAAGAGAGGGGGAAAGGGTTTGAAAAAAATAAAAGGGTGATCACGATACAAAGAAAGTGAAGGAGAAAATGCATAAATGAATGCAGGATTGAACAGAAATTGCAGAGGAAGACAAGATCTGAATGGAAAAAGAGCAATAAATCAGTCAACGGAGAGAAGAGAATAGGAGGGAGAGCTGTAAAGTGAAAAAAAAGAGAGGGATTATGCCATGCTTTCCACTTCAGTAAGCAGAAGGTAGGTTAAGCAGGAACCAAGTTCACCCTGTGGGCATTGAGCAAGGTTTCTATTAGTTGAATGTGGCAGAATGGTAGACACTGAGGGAAGATGACCAAATGGATGGAGAGGCATGGAGAGAAAGTAGATAAACGTGTTGATTACGATGCTGATGATGATAGGGTGAGAAAATATCAAAATAATGGATGAGATGAATGAGAAAAAAAGGCAGAAGGATTGTAAAATCGGAAAATCTGACACAAAAATGAAAAAGACATTCTCCCTGAATGCCGTAAAGGCTGGCAAAGTACGTGTCTTGTGTGTGTGCGTGCATCGATATGCTCAGTTGCTGGTGTGTATTTCTGTTTGTCTGTGTCTGTCACAGCGACAACAGTGTTTATGCGCGCACGAGAGGGACGAGCAGTGGAACAGACGTAGACAGATGGGGCTAAGAGGGGTGGAAGACATTAAGTGTGTCGTGTCCGTCTGTGTGAGAGTGTGTGTGTGTGTGTGTGTGTGCTGATGATCTCTGTGTGTGTGTGTTAGCTGATGATCTCTGATGCAGTGGCAGCAGCGGTACAGTATGCATGACACAGATAGCAGGATTTATCCTCTCCACAAGACTACAGATGGAGACAGGGGAAGCCTCTGCTTCCCTCCATTCCCCCTGTATGACTCTCTTTCTACGTCTGGCCCCAACCCCCACCCCATCTCCCGCTCACCAACCCTCTCCTCCGGCCCTTCTGTGTATATTTGCTTTGCTTTGTCATACTCTGACAATGATCCAGTAATGGGATTGTCAAAGTCAAAAGTCTATATGTCTCTGGAGACTATTCAGTAGTGGGAAAAGGGTTTACTTACCATGGTTAGTAGAGTAGTCTCAGGGTCCCTTCATGAGGTGATCTAGGAAAATCTGTGGGAAGAACAAAAAAACTGTCAAATATATATATTTGTATTTTTAACCTGTGGTATATGCACTTTCTTGTGAGCAAATGACCTTTAGGAGTCTGTCGCTTCCTTCCAGTATTACATCTGGGAGAGCAGTTAAATACTAATTAAATGGTGTACACCTTAACCCTCGCGATCCCGACCGACTTTACTATATTTCAGAGGCTGTAGCAGGTTCAGTTTTAAAGCTAGAGTGAAGGTACAGATATATAAAACTATAAAACCAAGGAACCCATTGGTACCAACCATGTCATGCTATCTTGTCGGGAAGGAGGTTAAATAACGCTCCAAAGTTAGGCTACATTTTAGCGAGGAAAAACTGGCACGGACATTTTTAAAGGGGTCCCTTGACCTTTGACCTCAAAATATGTGAATGGAAATGGGGCGAATATCGTCCAATACCGATATTCAGCTGATAAATCGGTGCATCCCTGGTGAAAGGCCATCATGGCCTCCTTAAAGTTGCATCGCACCCTCTCTCTACTTGCATTCTTGTGTCTTACGGGTGTCTTCTCCGCATTGAGACGTACAAATGGGGACAACGGCAAAAGCCTTCCGAAAATCTCTTCTCAAAGGAATAGATGGTATTTGACTTAGTACACACAAACAGTGATGGAAGTAGTTGTGTGAAATGTGAGAAAAAGCACTTGAGAGAGAAGTTCAAACCCTGCCGACTTTCCCTCCTCCGCACACCTGGCCAGTTGCTGCATGAAGTGTCCATCACTGTGTTTACATGCACTTAACCGGGTTATAGTCGGCTTTCTCCAGTAAGCCGATTTCTTAAATTTCATGTAAATGAGAAACCTGGTTTTCTGTAGGGGATTAGAGAAACCTGATTTCCCCAGGTACAGTTCTCCTGGAGAACACCAATCTCTCTGCCAGCTATTTACAAGTACGTATGTGCGTGACAAAGACTTCAGTGGAGTGGGTGAATGATAGGAGAGATCACAGAGCGATGCATTACATTACATTACATACATTTGTTAAATCCAGACATGTTCTCGTTGTGAGGAAAAGCTCTGTCTGCGCTCTGTCAGTCTGCATGAATGTCAGATTTTTTCAGAAAGTTACAAAAATTGTCAGACACAGTTCTTCTGATTCCGCCAACAGAAAGGGGGTTTCACCCGCTGTTGTTGTTTGTAGAACACCGAGGCCTTTATACCTGGCCTCTCTCCACCTGTCTCAGACCTTTCCTGTCACACTCTGTTGGAGAATAAAGAGGGCTCCGGGCAGGTTGGCAATACTGAAGAGAACGTTTTCTTGGCTTTCCTGTCTGCAGCATCATTGTATAACTTTGCAAAAATCTCCCACCCACCCTCCTTGGTGGTGAAGAAGGACTTTTTGTGTGTAGGGAAGTTTGCTGTTGAGTGCATCAGCTTTAAGGTTTTGCCTCCTGACCTTGCCCACTAAGCCTGTCTGTTATTGGTCACCTGTGGAGCAGCTGCTTACAAAGTCTTCATTGCCTTAAAATGAACTCTGAGTGTATGAAAGCACAACACGTTCTCATCCCAACATGTCACATTCTGACGCTTTGTCAGATCCCTTATCGCAGTAAACACATGCTTAAAGTTGTGAATTCAACAAACATACTTGCTTAGATTGTGTAGTGTTTACCACTTTGGATTTAAAATGTGAGGGTGCAGGTCGTATCAACGTGGACCCTCCGCCGTTTTCTACTTTCTCGTTTCGGCTTGTTGCGGTTTGTTTTGGTTTTTGACGGATACGGAACGGATATGACGTCACGTTACTCAGACTACAACAATAAAAGTGTTAACTTCCTTCTATCTCCGCATGGAATCAAATGAAGCAAATATATTGAGTCTGGCATTAAAAAATGTATTTCGAAATTGTAAAAAAAAAAATTGCGATACATAGGTGAAACAATTTTTTTTCCCACCCCTACTAAATATGCCAATATTTGCAGAGCTGACAGGGCTCAAAAATATCTTGTTCTATCATTGATCTGAAATGTATGGTGGGATGGAGGTCTGAATGTGTTTACTATACTGTTTTAATGTTTTCTTTACTGCCTTTGTGTCTGCATCTATTCCTTCCTCACTTGTCTGTAGTCCACTGGTTTATTCAGCCTCTGTCCATTCGTGTCTTTTTTTATATTCCCCTTTTCTCTGTTCCTACTGCAAAGAGAATTACCTTTCTTCCTCACCTTTTTCAGTCTCTCTCTCTACCTTTTTTCACACACATGCACACAGACACACACTCAGCGATTTGTTCTTTCTCTCTCTCAACCTCTAGTTGTGAGATCAATGCCTCCCCCAGGTAGGCCGAGTCTCAGCTATTCTGCCACACAGTGTGGGAGAGTTCAAAGGCAGTCCAGTGGCGTACTGAGTCAAATTCTATGTGTATCTCAATGCTCTTTGCATGTTTTCTGTATTTGAAAATCACTAAATGGGAGTCAGACTAGAACATATCTCTCCTCCTGCAAAGATCTGAGGATTCAGTGCAGTGTTTTGGAAAGGAAAATAGCACAAAGATTTAGAGAAGAGGGGGCTGTAAAATGATGATGATGATCAGTTCGCCTTGGAACTAGCCATTGTGACTAACTTAAATGCAAATTTTCTAACAATGAATACTGAATATCGGCTTCAAAACTGTACGTGGTTGTCGATTTTTTACTGATTTATATGTTTTTGCATTGACAAACTGGGCACAGCTGGTGTAATAAATCCCATGGTGCACCAAATTCCACCCTTTACTTGACCACACGCTGAGTTAACTGTATGGTAGTGCTCACAGCTATGTCATTAGAGATATAGCACAGCATTAGAAGCTGGATAACAACAAAACACCACCAGTGTTTGCATGTGTGCTTGTTTGTTTGGGCATAAATGCACAAATGTGTCTGTATTAGCAGATAGAAAGAGGAAATGGAAGGAGATAAGCGAGACAAATCAGGAGATCGGGGTGACGGCGATACTCCAGAAAGAAGGATTAGTGAGTTAACCTGATGTGTTTAACTAAAATTCAGGAAAATCCTGGATTTTGTGTTCCAAGAACGGGGCTCACAGAAAAGCTCCTGATTCACAACTTGAGATTACCTCAAGTCTGTGACTGTTACCATGGCAAGAACGACCATGAAATGCCACATTAACTTGATCTTAGCGAGTGATTAGGCTAGTTTTCAGCCTGTCTCATCTCCTTCATTGTGAATTGATGTGATCTATCCTGATATCTTGGGTCTGTTTTGAAGTTGTACATTTGCAGTTATATTGATTGTGAAATACAACTTCACATATAGTGATGAACCTACAGAGAATTATCACCTGACTCTGCAGTTCCCCTCAGCTCTATGGAGCGTTTTGGCAACTTTCAGCTCAATGTTTTGGTATGACTGCCAGCAACTTTACTCTTTTGGTTTACTTTCACTGCCCTCATCAATGCAATTTCCAGCCGCAGCAGTGAAAGCAGTGACAAAGCTCTAAAATCCCACTGCACACTAGTACCTGACCAGCACCAACCGACAAAGTTAGCGACAAGCTGGTGAACACATTTAGTAGAGCCAGATATTTCCCTGAGGAGTCGGTAGAGACCAAAAACAGAGTAAAAAGTAGTGTGAATGGATTTACATTTGGATTTACTTTTGTTCTGTCTGCTGGGTGTGTAAATAAGCAACTTTTGCCATATCAACTTAAAGGGACTATTTGTAACTTATCACGCGCATAAATCTTAACGGGTCGGTATCCCATGCGCGCTCGCGTGTGGGTACGCGAGCGCGCAGCAGCTCTGCTCCTGCTGTCTGCTCCTGCCTGTTTGCACACCGCGCTCGTTCTCCCCCGCTCGGCTCGCTCCACCTCCACGTGAACGCGCGCACACTACACACTGCAGAAGAGTTAGTTTAGCTCTGAGAATATCTGGTGAATGTGCAGTGGACGTTTTTGCAGAAATAACTGCTGCAGCTCCTCCAGACCAACAGAGGTTTCCCGTGTCTTGTGAAGTGACGGGGCTCCACAGCGAGTTACGTTATCGTCCCGACCGGGTGTCGGTGTCTCCCGCCCCCCCCCCCGTCTCTCCCCCCGTCTCCCCCCCCCCCCGTTCCCTCCGTTCCCTCCGGATCGGGAGGAAAAGCCAACACTAGGATCAGCATTGATTCATGGAGAGACCTTCCTCTGGTCAGCTAACATTACTGCCAAGCAGGTGAAATATAGAGTGATATTGTGTGTTAGCTGACGTGTGTCGCCTCACTGTTTAGACCGGTGCTCGTGCGCGAGCAACAGGACGCTGACTTTCGTTGACATTGCGGCCACAGGTGTCGCTGTGAACAAGCAATTTCTGATTCTTACATATAGCCCCTTTAAAAGGTGATAATATGTCAATGCTGAGTTTACAACTTGTTTCTGCTGCCCCCAAGTGGCCAAAATAATCAGTTACTGCAGGTTTCAGTTAAACTCAGTGGGCTACCTCCGGTTCTGAAAAGTGAAGCCAACGAGGAAGTGTCTTAAACTTGCATTCTTTCTAATAGCCAGCCGGGGGCGACTCCTCTGGTTGCAAAAAGAAGTCTGATTGTATAGAAGTCTATGAGAAAATCAGGCAACATGAGCCTACTTCTCATTTGATTTATTACCTCAGTAAACATGAGTTTATGGTCTCAACCGCTAGTTTCAAGTCTTCTTCAATACAGCATGATGTTCATTGTGTAATTAATGTTCCCATTTAGACTAAAATAGACGATAAAGAAGGGTATACTTTAGGGCATGGCTGCCTTGTGTGTGACAGGTTGCTACCATGGCGTCTACCGCGTTGTCTGCGTTTTCGCCTCACAACTTAACCCTTTCACAGTGTGCTTTCAGTTCATGAAAGTTAATTATAACATTTTGGTTGCCTAGAAATGCCTTATTCAGCGTTCGGTTGTACTTAGTTCCACTAAGTGCACTAAGTACAATTCCCGAGCCTCCAGCTCCACAACTACTTCACTCAGAGCAGCTGTCAATCACAGCTGTCAATCATGATGTCTCAGCCCCTTTTTATAGCACCAAATAACTAATTAAAACCAAACTTATCAGAAAAATGAACACTTGAACATACATCAGTGTAATAAGAACTACCTAAAATGACAGAAACCATCTTTGGAAAAAAATTATTTTAGGTGTACTTTGACTTTTTAGTTTGACTCATGTCCCATACGCTAACATGGAGGGTGCGGAATGTATGACCTATACTGCAGCCAGCCACCAGGGGGCTGTCGAGGTGTTTTGGCTTCACTTTTGGGGAGCTGTCATGCAGTTCATCTTTAAATACAGTCTATGGTTAAACTTAAATTGTCTTTTTGAATTATCCAAAGCCAGGCTTTTCACAATATGCCCTGCTTTCTTAAACTCACGCGAGACACCGTGGCGTGGGCCTCCGTAGATGGCACGCGTACTACAAACATGCACGGAGACGTTTATGCTCAGCGCGTTGTTCATTTCAATGTGCTCCGGAAAAACACCAGGAGGCGTACAAGCAAAATATTCTGTGGATGAGCAAGAAGTCAACGAGTGATACCGGAAAGAAAAGTAGGCTGCCTGGCAACAGTAGAAAACACAGACTGTAATTATTACTGAAGCTTATCTCTAAGTCAAAATTACTTTCTGTCTCTCTGTGCTTCCCCTCGGGTCGCCACTCTTTCCATGAGACCTTTTTTTTAGCTTTCCCACAAAACAATTTCTCATATTCTTTCACAGCCTGCAGCAAATAGCCTCTTCTTTCCTCATTGTGTTGCCTATTTCTTTCCAAGTATTTAATGAGATTTGAATAACACGGTGGCAGTGTAGGTCATACATTTCGCACCCTCCATGTTAGCAGATGGGACATAGGCAAAACTAAAAAAGTAAAAAGTACACGTCAAATAAATTTCTCCCAAAGATGGTTTCTGTCATTTTATGTAGTTCTTATCACGCTTATGTATGTTCGCGTGGTTACAAAAATTCAGAGGTGCACGACAAACTACCGCGACAACTTATGGAGCCTTCGCGCACCACATGAAAGCCGTGATGATGTTATTTTCTGGCGCCGACTTCACTACGGCGCCATAAACCAAGCTCAAGCCCCCTTTTTGGTACGCCTCTCCCTTGTACTTGCGTGTTTACATGGTGTACACGCAAGTAGACATGTATCTTGGGGAATTAAATTGTTTTCAATGTCCACTGTTAAAGCTAAAAGACCTCCAACCTCCAACACACACACACACACACACGCACACACACACACACACACACACACACACACGCACGGTTATGCAGATCCTGAGGTATTATCTCACTGTTCTCTCCGCAGAGCACAGAGCATTTATCAATCTCAGTTTCACTTGACACCCACACACTTTCACACTGGCTCAGTTGCCTTCTTTTTCTGGTAATGCCGTGTGTAGACGTGTGTGTGCCTGTGTGTATTGATACCTACATCGTGACAATATTGTTTTATTACCAGGAGGGCGATGTGCCTAATTTCCCTTGAACAAGGTCATATCCTGTCTAGCGAGAAACAGGAAACAAAGGCCATGCTCGTCAGGAGGAGACCTGGATCCCACTGCTGCAAATCACGGATGTCATGCCTTCTAAGTAGAGCTGGTCCCCTTCCTCTCTTTAGCGCTCACGAGTGTACACACGCTTGAATGCATAATGCGAGCCAAGTCGAGATCTAACTCGCAGCCATGCTGTTTTGTCTCGCTGTGACAGATAAATCCGAGTTGTGGTTTTTGTGCGTCTGTGTGTGCATGCGGCGCCCACGGCACCTGTCAATCACCCCTGTCGTTTTTGAATGAGCTTCACCGGGAGATGAGGGCCTATTTGATTTGAACGCTGAGGGGGAGCATACGGCCTGTATCACTGTATCACACACACACACAGAGGGAAGAGAAAGTTGCTATTCCTGCAATTTGTCAGATCCTCTTGAATGCACGGCGGCATGCATAAAGACCAACAAAGAGCCAGGCAGACACAAAGACACAGACACATATGCGCACATGTGCAGGAACTCGGCACAGTTCCCGGATCTATTCTATTACAGCAATGCTCCAGTGCGTTTAAATGAACACTCTCCATCCTCATCATTTAGGCAGAGAAAAAGAGAGAGAGAGAGAGATCAACCGGAAGAAGAAAACGATATGATAGCTACCAGCTGAAAGCATGAGCAGGGTAAAGGGAGAAAGAGGGGAAGGAAGGTGGGGACGGTAGTGTGAGAAAGGGAAGACAGAGTGACATACGGAGAGCGTGTGTCTGGTCAGAGGGCTTGGGGCTCGTGTCCTGCTGTACACAGAGTGCAGACAGAGTGTGAGGTAGCTTGGCCTGCTAACCTTGGAGTGCTAGTAATTGGCACTTAGCATTAAACAGCCCCTCTCCCTCTGGGATAATAAGACTCACGTAAAAAATAAAGAGCAGCTGTTAGCTTTGAGAGACGAAAAAGAGTTAATCATGCCTGCAAATACGAGCTCCAGAAATGTATCTCAAAAATATAATAATGACAGTAGGGGTGTAACGATTAACCGATACGTGTCGGAAAATCGATACAAGGGTCTTAGATACGGCTACATCGATGTAAAACTATGAATCCAACTCAGATTATGAGGGAAATCGGTCAAAAATGTTTACAACGGTCATAAACCAATAACAATAGCTCCTCTTGAGCTGCTTTTGTTATGTGTGTGTACTGTATGACATGGATGTGGTAAGAGCGGCAAGAGACAGAGCGAGGTGTCTGTGTGTGTGTACCGTTATGAGGAGAGAGACAGGCACCTCATCAAAGATTATAGAAGCAAAGAGACGAAACTCTGGTGCTTTTTTGACAACAGCCGCTAGATGACGCTGCGGTAGCGCTGCTGCCATTTTGGATTGACGCCAATCAGTCCGTGGCCATGAATTTATAAAGAGACTTCTGTAAATAGTATAGTTAGTTTCCTAGAAACACTACACGCGCATAATACTTTAAAATTAGAGAGTTAAAGTGAACGCGATAATGACGTGTTAATGCAAGTTTGTTTTAGCGCCACTAATTTCTTTAACACATTACAACAACTTGCAATTTTTAGTTTGTAGTGGGCTCAGTTTTAAAGCTAGAGTGAAGATACAGGTATCATATGAAACTATAAGGAATCCATTGGAATCAACCATGTCATACTAACTTTGCAAAGGAGGCTAAATAACACTCCAAACATATGCCAAATTTTGGCGAGGAAAAACTGGCATGGCCATTTTTAAAGGGGTCCCTTGACCTCTGACCTCAAGATATGTGACTGAAAATGGGTTCTATGGGTACCCATGAGTCTCCCCTTTACAAACATGCCCACTTTATGATAATCACATGCAGTTTGGGGCAAGTCATAGTCAAGTCAGCACACTGACATACTGTTAGCTGTTGTTGCCTGTTGGGCTTGAGTTTGCAATGTTATGATTTGAGCATATTTTTATGCTACATGCAGTACCTGTGAGGGTTTCTGGACAATATTTGTCATTGTTCTGGGTTGTTAATTGATTTCTAATTATAAATATATACATACATTTGCATAAGCAAGCATATTTGCCCACTCCCATGTTGATAAGAGTATTAAATACTTGATAAATCTCCCTTTGCAGTACATTTAGAACAGAAAAAAAATGTGCCATTAATCGCGATTAACTATTTGAATCGATTGAAAACCCTGTTTAAAACACAAACAACTATTTCAGATTCCAGCAAACCAGCCGAATGTGTCTTGTAGAAAACAGAGTTGAAGGTTAGTACACTATTGGATGTCTTACTGCCAAGGCTTTGCCTCGATTCATATGTTTGGAAAATCTAATTTTCTACATTTTGAGCCGCACAAAGCTTGGTTACACTTATGATTTCAGTGTGTATTGCAAAGCGAATCTTCTTGCACTTGGCTGTGGAAAGAGTAGAGCCACCTTCAAAAGGGCTGTAAATCATTCCAGTCCCACTTGGGGTCAAGATTCAGCCTGCTTTGATTCACAGCACTGGGCAGTGATATTTACTGTTCTTTTGGGGAGGGCTGGGTACTTGTGTTATACCAGTATTTGTAACAGATCATATCCAATACTGTCTGTGTACTGCAGACCAGTATCTGTAAAAGGAAAACCAGACTGCATGTGCAATAGACACATACAGACACAACTAATGATATTAAAATGTGATCACCTCATTATCTTGAAGCTGCATTAATGGCTTTTTTGCCACTTGGGGACATGAGATGACGTATTTTTGTAGGCCAACCAGGAAGCTAGCATCGCCCTGGGTTCCCTCGACAAAAAAGCCAATGAGATTTTTCCATTGGGTTTTGAATTATTGCAGAGATAAGCTCTTCAAAAGGCTTCAAAATTCACAAGTGGGGTATTTATTGATGTATTTTATGTCGTAGAACAAATCGTTAAAATCTCTTAAGATTGTGTTAACCACAAACCCTGTTTCAGGCATTTAACGAGAGACCCATTCAAAAAAACCCATTGACTTCCTAAAATGCTAAGTCATTTCCGGGTTTTAGGATTCATTCCTGTAGCACTCTATTGTCGTATTATCACCTTATAAAGTTGTTAGAAAACAGCTGTTTATTTACACATCTAGCAGACATGGAGCAGCATTGGCCACCTGATCAATGTACATAAAACATTCGCTCTCCTTTTAGCTCCGTTTTGGTCTCCACCATCTCCTAAGAGAAATTTGTATATATATATATATATATATATATATATATATATATATATATCAGCTAGTTACTAACTTTGTCTCTCAGTCAATTGGTGCTAAGCTGGTGGCGCAAAGTTGGTTTATCAGAGCATTTTTTTGTTGAAAACAGCTGACTGCTGCAGAGCTGATGAGAATTATCTTTGGATTTGTCACGAGCAACATCTTTCACATTCAAATAGTCCAATATCAACATAAAAATATTGATTAGTGCAGCTTTTATAAGGATAAATTATTTTGTTAAAATTTAAAAATCAAAACCCTAGACACTTCCTGTCATAACACTATTGATTTAATATATTACAGTATATGTTAATATATAATAAATGTTGTTTACCTTACCTAAATATATTTGAATCCCTGGCTCAAGGGAGACTGACTACCGTTGCGTTTCTATTCTATCAGGTAATTGATAAGATATCAAATAACATAGGATATGTTGGAGAAAGTAAGAGGGAGAGAAAGAGAGTGAGAGAAATCATTTCATTCATTCACTCAGAGTCATTTTAAATAGAACTAGGAGCACTTGTGGTGAAGAGGAGGCTGAGAGTGAAGAAGAAGCACTTTGATTTACCAGTTGATTTATGCTCCAACCCTCACGTTGCTATGTTCAGGCACCTGATTAAGACGTGTGTAAATTATGTTGCTCTGATCCTGATTTTGTGGGGGGAAAAAAGTAAAATCATTTTTATTTTCCTTTTTACATTTTTATTATTTATTTTTACACTCTTCGTGTTTTATCTACTTTACTTTAACATGGATAAAATGGAGGAATAGAGATGTAAATCGGGATGCTAATTTATAAATTTTTTTCTAACCAATAACCAACCCTCGTTAACCGATTATTAACGGTTAACTGACAAGATTAGTGTGTTTCATGCAGCAGTGCTGTGGTTTTAGTGCCTAACAAGCCGCCCAGCTGCAACGATAAGCCGATGCACAAACAGGTTAAATCATCATTTATCACCAGCTGCAGTGTATGAGAGTGACTTTGTGTCCCGTGTGAAACTAAAAGCAACGTTAACTTATTTTGTCACATCAGTCGTTAGTCACCTGACTCGTCAGTATCGTCAGTCCCGTGAGTCACTAGTCATGTGAAGTTAACGTCAACCATGGCTGTTTCCTAACCCTAACTAACTGGTTGTGTTGCCTAAACCTTATTTTGAAAGGACACTATGCATGTAAAGAACGTATGATGACACGCCGTCCCTGGTCCGTGAAAAAGTAATGCAAGAGGTGTACCCCGTGCATCGGTCTCCGATGCCGAAAAGCACTGACCAAGCAGCGGTATTTGACGAGTTAGGAGTGAGAATGTGTTGCACTATGACTATCTAAAATTTTAAGTTATTTTACCGTACAGTTCGCGAGAAAAGGAAAAGTTAATTCATTTTTAAAATTATAACAAAAAATTCCTTATATTTGAACTGTTGAAATTCCTTAATAGGTTTACTGGAAATTTTCAAACGAGTCAGTCCTCTTCAGAATGACCCCGACTATGACCACGTCAAATTTGAATTAATTTTACCATCTCATTCCAAACTAAATTGAAATGTTGGTACTCCAGCTTCGTCTGCAGCCACGGCCGCAAAGAAGGAGAAATACACCAAACTGTGCAGCAAAAAAAAAAAATGGTATAGGTAAAACAATTTTGGTGCATGTCATTTTAAAATTTTTCGAGCCCTGACCATAGACTCATGTATACTGCCCAGGAAGCTGCGCCGCCGCATCCCACCAATATACTATTTCTTCAAGATTATGCTGTGATCTAGTAAAAAGCCCAAGTCTGCCTTTCCTGGGTCTTTCATGCTGCATCTCACATCAAAGTAGACTTTGGTCTATCATTATGAAACCCTAATGATGCTATTGTAGCAAAATGTGATGGTTTAAATGGACTCTGTGGGAGAGGTGTTGAACATTTTCCTATGTTTTAGCTGTGGCTTGTGTTTAAGCACATTTGGAAAGGCCCAAACTTCCTCATGGTAACAGATAAGCAATGCCATTTTTTTTCAACAACACTTTCACTAACACACTTCTCATTGGCTGTCGTTTCATGTCTCATTTTATTTCTTTAATATTCAAGTATTGTTCTTCTTCCCTGCACACAACATCCTCTTAGAACCGAGTGTTATTACAGTACATCTCTGTGTAAAAAAAAGATGGGGAAGATCTTTTACCTTTGCACTGGTGAAATGATAATTAACATACCATCAGGACATACGCACACAGAAGACCCAATTTGTCATTTTTCCTCACTCAGATCTAATTATACTCTTGAAGAAACAGTTCTTTAACAGTTGCTATTTTTTACTTTTATGAATATTGCTTTAAAGCTGAAAATCACAATTCTACGCATACATTTAACACACTGGCATAATACAGTCGTGTTTAACAGACAAACTCAAAAGCAAAATCATGTCTTCTAAGGATCTAAAACCACTCAAAACTTGTTTTCATAAGGAAAAATAAGTTAATGTACAGAAAAACAAAACAAAAGGTTTTTAGTTGTTATCAATCACACTCAAATTCAGCTAATCTACTTTTGATTGACAGTGCAAACAACCCACCAACTGTCATCACATGTTGATTGGTGCATGGAAGTATGTGACATCACTTTTTCCAGCTGAGACCTGCCCACTTCAAACCAGTGAGAAAAGCCAGGACAAACCAGTGGGTAACCTCCGGGTCTGAGAAGTCAAGCCAATGCTGAAGTGCCTTAAACTTACATTCTTTCTAATAGCCAGCAGGGGGCGACTCCTCTGGTTGCAAGAAGAAGTCTGAATGTATAGAAGTCTATGAGAAAATTAGCCTACTTCTCACTTGATTTATTACCTCAGTAAACATTGTAAACATGAGTTTATGGTCTCAATTGCTAGTTTCAAGTCTTCTTCAATACAGCATGATGTTCATTTGGTAAATTATGGTCCCATTTAGAGTCAAATAGACCATAAAGCAGGGTATGCTTTACGGTGTGGCTACCTTGTGATGGACAGGTCGCTACCACGGCGTTGTGCGGTCTGGGAGGTGTTTTCGTCTTACAACTTGAACCCTTTCATAATGTGTTTTCAGTTCATGAAAGTTAATTGTAACATTTTGGTCGCCAAAAAATGTCTGATTCAGCATTCGTTGTACTTAGCTACACCCTCTCGTGTAACTTCTGGTTTCAAAAAAACAAGATGCCGACGGCCAACATGCCGAACTCGAGGCTTCACAACAGCAGTCCACAAACCAATGGGTGACGTCACGTTGACTACGTCCACTTTTTATATACAGTCTATGGGAGAAACACACAAACAGAAATCTCCCAAGTCGAATCCAGTATGGAAATGGCGGACTTCGCCACTAACAATGAAAACTACGATATAGAGGGACTGTAAATACCTGGAATGGCTGTAGCTGAAAAAAATACTCACCATAATAGTATCAAAACAGGGTTTGATTTCATGAAAATCTTAAAGATTATAATTTAGATGACCCTGCCCCAGCAAAAATCAACATTATGTCTCTGGCATTTTTTGGCTGGACCGCAGAGGGCCAACCCTGCAAACGCAAAAGTCTGTCACTGAGTGAGTGACTGAGTGATGAAGCTACATGATTGGTCGGTCGAGTGTTGGAGTTTCTTCATTGGCCGTTGCTCTTTCAAAATCAAAAGGCGCAGAACAATCCTTTATGCAAATGAGCACGTCCAGCGCGACTCGTCCGGTTCACGAAACTTGGACCAAGCTAGGCGATCTAGTTCTGAAATGAAACGAGATTCAGCAGTGACATAGACTATTTTTCACTTGAATGTTTTCAGAAGTAGATCTTGGTGGATTGTTTAGACCGAATAACAGAATATACTTGAATATACCACATACTTGGTTTTGACCTAGTCCTGTTATATGTATCAGTCTATTACCACAGTTAGGGTATTTGAAATTCAAGGGCTCTACTGGGAAGAATCCAAAATGGTAATATTTCCTCTGTTCTTTTTTGTCGAAATGTCCTATGTTAGGCCAAATTCAGAGCTTATGGCATCCACAACAATCGGTCTGTCACACCACAAAAGCACATTGTTTGTAAAATTCCTGTTCTCTCTGTGACTGGGCCCCGTCTGCATAATCAAGCCCACAGATCATTACCATGTGTGCCATATTACATTTCTGCCAAACCCCAATTAAGGTAGGATTACCTATGCATGGCCAGTTTTATCCTCATTTTGGAAGTGGGGTCCATATCCATAAGCAGCTCACAGTTAATTTGGGCTTGAATCTAACATGCACCTGTATTTGCTTTTGCCATCGGACCTGGCATTGCTAGTGCATTCTGCATATTAGGGTTAAAAATCCCATGCTCAATTTATGACCAGTGGAAACTTTCTGTTACTGAGACGGCAATTAACTTAAAACTTTCCAGCCATCGCACTCTCAGTGCGGGCACATAATTGATTTCCATTAATTGCAGGTGCTGCCGCAACTGAGTTGTGCATAAAATTAGCACGACAGCACACACACTGTCCTCATCAGGAAACATATCTCTGCGTGATAGACAGTGAAGGCTGAATTAGGATTGTAAGAAGATGAAGAGCTCTGTGCAAAACTCATTAAAAATAGTTAACAACTGACATTACTTTATTAAACATGTGCTTACAGTATGCACACACACGCACACCAGAAGACACACATTCACCCAGCAACACTCCAGGGACTTAATTATTGCCACATATGAGCAGAAGGAAGCTCCCTTATATTATTAACATAGTTTCATTTTCCTTTTAATATTCAAGAAAATCTTATTAAAGAAAAAAAAAAATCCTTTGCTGAAAACAGAGAGGAGATCTTGATTAAATAAAAATATCTCTGCTCCTTGCCTGTCAGAGTGAGAGAGACGCGTTGTAATGATGAGGCCGGCAGGTTAAGCCTTTGAAGAAAAGAGATTTATCAATATTAACAAGACTCGCCTCCACCTTGACCTTCCATTCTTCGATGACAACTTTTTCCCTTTTTTTTATTCCCACTTTTAATTCAGGCCACAGGACATTGATATAAAGCGTGGTCTTTTATGTTCTCACAACAAATGCAGCCAGAGATCTGAAGAGATCCTTTAAACTTCCTTTGCCTCACGACTGAACCACGTTGACAGGCCTCACAACAAGGAGATGCTTTTTCTTATGTACACGACTGCATATGTAATGAAATCACATCCATCTTGATACACATCTGAATCTTGTGATTTCATATTCTGCACGTTTTCTTCACGGCATTTCATTCAACATCTCACTTCTAAGCAACATGAAACGGCAACACCGTCTCAAGCACAAAACCCTGCAGGAAACAGTGTGTCATGCATTACTTATGCGTGAATTGTTCATGAAATGACATCTCTTGTCTTGTAAGGCGCGTTATTAACATCAAATAGCATACTAAATGACAGTGAGCCTTTGTAGTCTCACCACTAATTCTTACAGATGTTTTTTAATGTTGGTGCAACATGAAATATACAGTAGTATAGTATGTTGTGTCTATTGTGCACACACTGAGGTTATACCTGGGGAGATTTCTCTGACAGTTTTTTTTACAGTAGATACAGGACGTCAATACATCTCTATAAAGAGTTACAAAAAGCATGTGATGTCTGGCACACTGATGCGTGACATAAGTCACATAGAACTAATAATGCCAACGCAGCTCATCGACTCTTCAATCACCCCGTCAACTCTATCAATCTGTAAAAAACGCCACAAGCATCTAGAAAACACTCTGCGATGACACACACCGCTGTCAAGGCACCTCATTTAAAATAACACACCACAGGAAAAAAATGTGTTATTAACCCCCAAGCCAAATATTAATGATGAAATGAATCACCAAATATATACAATTAGGTATCAAAATCATGAAAAAATAAGTAGTATTCTCTGCTCTGAAAGGCTGGGGGCGTGTCTGCTGAAGGCGCTGAATCCACACCCAATCGTGGTTGAGGGTTGATTAAATATGTATAGTTACAGCAGTAGATACCAACATACATATAGGCAGAAATGTGTGTCAATAGAAAATATATTTGAATCATTTATATTTTCATTTGAATTGCTCAAGTTTAATAATTGCATTTAATAACTGAATTTGAAACACACTATTTGAATTGGTATTGTTTATCTTGAATTTATTGCATTGAAAAAAACGATACTGAATAGCATAATTTGGAAATGAATTTATTAGTCTGGAACTTAATTCCAATAAACTTGAAAACTGAATGTAATATTATGAAATTGAATTAATTTGCTCTGAAACTGTATTTGATCCTCACTGAAAATTCAACTCTCTATACTTCCACGTTCAGTTTTCACAGTTCAAATTCAGTTCTTGTAATTCAAATTTCAGTTTATTGAGACACACGTCCGGTTGTCGAGGAAGAGCGATCGAGTGCAGATTCACAGAACTTCCGGTCCGCGTAGCCTACGTTTTGATAGTTTGTTTATTAATGTTGAATGATTGATTAAATCCTGAATCCAAAGTGGCAGAAAGGAAGGTCCGTCTCCGTGAAATATGACAGCTACAGTAGCTTGGAAAATAGCGATATGAGGCATTGAAGTTGATTAATTACGGTCTATCAGACCACAAATGAGACAAGAATTAGCGAGCTAGATCAACCCACGGCAGATGAAATTATCAACGGCCAAAATGTCCATTGGGAAATATGCCTAATACATAAATAAATTAATAGCAAGACAACTTATATATAAACTTATATTATACAAAAGTTTACATGCCACTGCTGCAAATACTTAATTCAAATTCAGCTAATATGTCCTGGCTCAGACCAAGCCATTAGGTACGAAATGTCCTTTTTTTCTACAATCAAAGCTTCAATTGAGGTTTTCGTCTTTCGTCACATTTTATGACTTTTTTGACCACAGTGAAAGTATTTTTTTTTTAAAGGCTAAACGCCAACAAATATGGGTTGAAGCATAATATTTCGTTAGATAAAAACATGAATTTTGGAAATTATTACATTTATCTTTTCTCAATAAATCTTTACAGAGATGAGGAGCACCGCCTTGCTCGCTATAAGTGTGAAAACAGGATCATGCAAACAAAGATCTCCCGCAGCCACCCGCAGATGGTCAGTTTTTAAAGATTTAAAGAGATAAGAAAGAAAAACATAGATTTCAGTTACACAAAATAATGCTGACTTTCATAACTTCGGGGGGCTCTAAAAATCTTTTTAATGAAACAATCTGAGAAGGAGAAATCGATTTTTAAGGCAGTGTCATAAGAGGTCATGAGTAAGACCTGTGGCAGATATTCATGTCCCCCTCAGGATGGATTCTAACAATTTCTGATTCCTTAACTTTTCACCATCGTCTGGTCAAAATTTCAATTTGTGTAATACTTTGCTTTATGATTAAATACCTGCAAAAGTATTGACATTCACATCAGCCTCAGCTGAATTTTTATGTTTAGCGCTAATTATCAACTGTTAGCATGCTAACACACTAAACTAAGATGGTGAACATGGGGCATATTGTACCTGCTAAACGTCAGCATGTTAGCATCGTCATTGTGAGCATGTTGCCATGCTTGCGTTAGCATTTACCTCAAAGCACCACTGTGCCTAAGTACAGCCTCACAGAGCTGCTGGCTTTACTACTATATAAACTTTTAGTCTTGTTTATCATGCAGATAGTATTTGTGTGGTACTGGAAACATGCTGGAAAATGCATGTAGGAAAATAGGAAAGGATTTATATTGTTAAGTCAGCGCATGGTACCGCAGACTGGCATTGAGGGTTGTCAGGTTGTCGTAAATTGCTTTTACTCACTCATTCATGAAAGCCTGCTGGACGGTTGGTGCTTGTCCAAAGGAACGCTTATACCAAATTACAGTTGGTGCTTGTCCAGTCGCATCTGTACATGCAAATTACTCAGTGGTGGGGGTGCTTCATCTATCATGCGGTTGCCCGCAAGTTCAAATGAAGTTCAGTCAGCCTAGTATGGTGGGGCAATTCTTTAACATGCAAATGAAGTAAAGGGGGCCACACATATAATGCAAAGGATGTCACAAATAAACAAAGCAATGTGGCTCTGGTTGCAGGGGTGACGGTGGCTGATAAATTGAAAGCTGCACAGCCATAGCCACTCTAGGCCTGTATTTGCGCTAAAGCAACCAAAACATAGTTTATTTACTGTCGGGGCACATGCACATAGTGAAAGACACTAACTGCTTTCAATTTTCTAGCAAGTTGTGCTGACTACAAAAGCATACATAGTACATAGATTAGCCAATTCGCCAAGCCCCTCCAGCTGCATTCACAATATAGGCTAATTTGTTGGCGGTGTATTGTGAATGAAGAGGACATTTAAATTATGGGAAAAGCTCACCGGCGGTCCCAATGCAAGCGTCAGACACCCAACGTCTTGACAATTCACGTGAAGGACAAACATATACAGGAACAACAATATTCCTGCACAACCACAGTTCTCACTCCCAACTCGTCAGATACGGCCGTTTGGTGAGTGCCCCTCAGCATCAGAAACCGATGTGGGGAGGCACCCTTTAGCAACAGTATGTGATGAACCGGGCTTTCAACCAACTCCAATGTAAACCCACCCGTGGCATTATTCTATGATAGGAGCAAGTGAGGTAGTATTAATAGCGTGAGAGTCCATTTTCGGCGGGCGGAAGGGGTGGTGGATGTACAAACACAAGACTTTCAACCAGGAGACCAGTGTTCATGTCCCGTGTGAAACTAAAAGTAACGTTGACTTATTTTGTCACTAGTCGTTAGTCCTGTGACTCGCCGGTTTCGTGAGTCCCATGAGTCACGTGAGTTGCTAATCAGTGAAGTTAACGTCAACCGCGTTTCCTAACCCTAACTAAGTGGTTGTGTTGCCTTAACTTCCTTTGAAAATGGAAGTTTATTTTGAAAGGACTCTATGCATGTACTGAGCGTATATTGACACGCCGTCCCTGGTCCGTCCAAAAGTAATGCAAGAGGGGTACCCCGTGCGTCGGTCTCCGATGCCGAGAAGCACTGACCAAGCGGCGGTATGTGGTGAGTTGGGAGTGAGAATGTGTTGGCACAACAGGGTAAGTCAATGTATTATTTTCTTTAAGCTAAGTTAATGTTCATTATGACTCCCTGTAGCTCTCATTATCTAGTATAAAACCAATTATCTTGCTTTTCAATTTGTTTAAAGAGCACCGGGATATTGCTCGCACATCATATACTTGATCCTTACACTGGAACTCACAAATTAATAATAATTAATATTCAACCGTCTTTGTTTTCTAACATGCTAAGCTAGCTAAAGTCTTACCTTGGAGGCTTTGGAAAAGTGAAAAATACGACAGTTCCCTCTAAACTTTGAGGATATCTGCCTTCGGACTTGCAGGTTCCATACATACCGCTGAAAGCTTGACAGGCCTCAGCACACGTTCGTAGTGGCCAAGCGGCGGTAAGACAACTTCTGTCAGTCACGTGAAGCCATTGGGCCCAAAAATACTTTTTCCAATAGACTTACATTGGGAAAGAGACGTCTGTAACTCAGCAGATAATTTTTTTTGAGGTAAATCAACTTCCCAGTTTGAACACTTGAATAGTCCTTATTTAAACTATTAGGTCCTAAAAGTTGGAAAAATGCACTAATAATTGAATCCAGAGTTATTTCCCTTCCTCCGTTCATGTGAATGAGACCCAGACCAAAGCTGGTCTTAAGGCTGGGAGGCGGGAATAAAGAAAACGCTACTGCGCCTGCTCTATGAGCCCAATGGATGCGTGAGAATGCCGGAAGATCGGGGTACTTTATCACTTGACAATCGAGCCATTTTGGCTTCATGCACCACTGAGCAACTTTCATAGGAATGAACTGGAGCCCACCTACAATTCTGTATCCAGTTCTCTTTATTGGCCTAGTTATGGTTAACATAGGATTTGACAGCGGCCGTTCTAGGGAGGCACTTAACGAAGGGTCAGTTCTGACGGTTATTTATGACATGTTACTGAGGTATGTTCGCAAGAGTTGAAGTTAAATTTACCTTAGACTTTTAAAAAGTCCTTGAAGTCTTCAAAGTTTAGAGCCCCTCTGTATAATTGGCAGCCTCTAAAAAAATGATTTGTACAGATTCACTGGGGAGTTCGATATCTAGGGATGTGTGGTGAGCTTCTTTCCACCTTGAGGATCTGTCCACTTGAGTGAAGGGAATCCAGAGTAGTGGACGGAAAAGCTAGAGAGAGAGAGATATGACATAATCCAAACTGAGATTGGTTGCTGTGTGATATCTTGTTTCTCAGCCCCACAGACTCAATCAATAGCTGCCAGTGAGGGAGAAGGAAGCTCTCTCTCTCTCTCTCTCACACACACACACACACACACACACATACACCTGTCAGTGAGGAGGAAATGTTGGAGCTAATGAGAAAAGCTATAAGACATGTTTCTAGCTGTCCACTTCAGGGACACTTGGACGCACTGATCTACCTATTCTTTGTCTATGTGAAAAAAGGGGTTCAAGCAATAAAATCCTTAAGATACACATCTGATTAATCAACTAGAAACTATGTTTGCAAGCAAACTCGCACAATATCTCTGTGATCAATGAGTATGTATACTATATATTTATATATATATCAGAAATGTTTCTTTAGACTTTAAGCCCCTGAGTAGGCGGGCCATTGTACGTGTTTGACTGACAGTTGACACGACAAGTTGCGCTGGTAGCTGTAGCCTTTAAGCCAATCAAAGACAGTATTTTGTTAGTAGTGGCACCATGCGTGTATTAAGAGAGCTGGGTACGGCGCTGCCTCTCAGCCTTTTGCCAATATGTCCCAGTGGCCACTTTCACTCTTTGTATTATTGTTTCTTTTTTTTTTTATCTAGAGTGGTGATTTTAAAGTGCCTAACGTAATCCTAATCTAAATGTATGGGCCAAGGGGGAAATTTGCGGGCAGGGCCTGCAGGAGAAAGATTAATGCGCATGAGCAGTGGGGCACACAAGGCAGAGGTAATCCCAGAATTTAGAAAACATTTTGGGTTTATGCTATTAGCTAGCCATTTTCATTCTAATGGACGTGCACCATCTTTGGGTCCAGTATCCAATTCTTATAATACATCCATTAGTGGCACTGAGGAGTAATGGCTAGACCATTTAGCTTCTAAATCAGGGCTGTCGTCAACACCAACTTAATCGAGTCCAAGTCAAGTCCAAGACCAGGTCCAGTCGAGTCTGAGTCAAGACCAAGACCAGGTCCAATTGAGTCCGAGTCAAGACCAAGACCAGGTCCAGTCGAGTCCAAGTCAAGACCAGGTCCAGTCAAGTCTGAGTCAAGACCAGGGCCAGTCGAGTCTGAGTCAAGTCCAAGACCAAGACCAGATCCAGTCAATTCTGAGTCAAGACCAAGTCCAAAGGCAGTCGAGATCAAGTTAGGGCTGAGTCCAGAGTAAATCGAGTCCTGTTCAAGACCATAATAGTAGTTAATAGTGTCTTTCCAATGCTAATCCTCTGCATAACAGTGCACACAGCTTGCATAACAGCTCACTTTGGTTAATGTATGCAAAGCAGGGCTGTCAAAGGTAACGCAATAAAACACGTTAATGCAAATTCGTTTTAACGCCACAAATTTTTTATCGCATTAAGGCAAATTGTGAATTTTAGGTTGTAGCGGGCTCTGTTTTAAAGCTAGAGCAAAGATACTGGTATCATATGAATTTAGAAAACCTAAGGAGCCCATATCCATTTGGTAGCAACCATGTCATACTAGCTTGTCGCGAAGGAGGGCAAATAACGCTCCAAACTTACGCTAGATAACATACTTGTTGTATCAAAGGTACAAATAGCAAATGTAGCAAAGATAAAAGTAGATTACCGGCCATACCATAAAACATACTCATTTCCGTTACGCTTTACGACTCACCCCTGGTATTAACCAGCCATCAGCAAGATGTGAAAAAAGGAGAGTCAACTGAGTAGGAACTTGGATCCAGGGGTTAAGGCAAAATCAAGAAAAAGCACGAGGGTTGGGCGCTGTGTAAAAAAAATTCTGAACGGCCACCGTTAGCCCAACAAACGGTGATTGCCGGTATATATTCGCACAGGTGAGTTTGTGTGTGTGTGTGCTGGTTCTACACACTGTTTTCCCCGCTGTCTCTCTCTGCCTGCTGAGCTGCCACGAACAACTTGACCAGTTCTCAATAGACCGAACTCAAGACCAAGACGGTTCTCAATTAGCTGGCTCATTTATCTAGCCTGCAAACTGATGTCCCCCCTGGTGGATCCTTGGTTAGCAGCTAATTGAGCAAGTTGAGGTCCATGTCCATGCTTGTAGATGCAAAGGAGACATTAGCTAGAGAGCATTGTGGTTTAAACTCTGCTCTTTATGTGTTATGTTGTGACACTGACAACCAATTCTGTAATAAAAAGATGATATAATGCTTTATGCAATTGCAGCTGCAGCTGTGAGCTATATGCACATAGGGAGCACCACCATGAAACCAAAACAAAACAAAAGAAGGACAGGGTGGGTTAATTGACCCTTTGCTAAGCCCCTCCCTAAAACGGCCAATGTCCAATACTACGTTAGCAGCCCTAACTAGGCGCAGGAAGCCTGTCAAGCTTTCAGCGGTGTGTACATGGAACCTGCAAGTCAGACAGCAGATATCCTCTGAATTTTGAGGGGAGTGTTGTATTTTTTCGCTTTTCCAAACCAAAAACACAAGAAATAAGATGTTGGATATGGATTAAACAGTGTGGAAGACCTCACTGACGGCTGAATCCATCAAAGATCAACAAAAAATCCATTTGTTCCGAGGTAAGATGCTTAAAACGTTAGCTAGCTTAGCATGTTAGCAAAACAAAGACGGTTGAATATGAATTATTATTAAGCTCCGTTCTCTTTATACATCCATGGTCAGCTCCATCGGGGCCATTTGAATGCATTTAGTGTGGGCTGCATTTGACTACGAAGATGCAAATGTCGGCCGACTTGACCGCACGTTACCGCAATACGATAACATTTCCTGTCCATGAAGAGTTAGCGTGCAGCTTTAGCCATGTAGCTCTTCCTGGCAAAGTGTGAAACCCAAAGTGTTTGCCAGTGCGCTTTTCCCTTAATTTTAATGGCCTCTTCATTCAAAATACTCCAAAAAACAAATTAGCCTATACTGTGTAAGTAGCTCACAAATGCATATTGTAGTTTGTTCTGTCTACATCTCTCTGATATTTCAGATCGATGATTCCGGAAATCTGCCATTATTTCTAGGGATGCACCGATACCAGTTCTTTCAGACCGAGTACGAGTACAAGTACTTACATTTGGGTACTCGCTGATACCGAGTACCGATACGAGTACTTCCCTGTGCCAAAAGACCCTCGTTAACAGCCAGGTGGAGGGTGTGAGCGACACACGGCAAGCTGGGGAGTCCCGCATACGAGGCGGTGCGCCGCGACCGGCTCAAGGTCGGCTTGGAAAGGCTCGGGGCGATGGTGGCTCGCGGCCGCAGCTTTACAGCGCTCCCCGCCCGGACCTGGCCGCACCTGGCCCACCGCCCGCTGCACCCTCTCTCCCCGCCGGGGAGGGACGGGGCCCCGTAATCCCGGTGCGACTGTCGATCGGGGCAGACTATTGTCAGTGCGCCCCAACCGCGTCGTTCCGCCAGGGCGGGGCTCGGCCCACGTAAAAGGCGCCAGGGATCTGCGGCGATGTCGGCAACCCACCCGACCCGTCTTGAAACACAGACCAAGGAGTCTAACGCACGTGCGAGTCAGAGGGTGCAAGCAAAACCCCATGCCGCAATTAAAGTGAGGGCCGGTGTGCGCCGGCTGAGGCGGGATCGCACCACCGGCCTGTCTCGCCCGCACCGTAGGGGAGGTGGAGTGAAAGTAAAGTGGTATCGGTGCCGTTGTATCGGAGCCGTTTTGCGAGTACGAGTACATGAGCACAGTATCGGACACGATACTGGTATCGGTGAATCCTTAATTATTTCCTTTGGAATATCTCTCACTGATAACGTTGAAAAAGCCATATTGACATGCCGGGTGTGAAAGCTTGACAGGCCTAGCAACAGTAACCGGGGGGAGAAGGGCTTAGCGAAGGGTGAATTATGAAGCAGATCTGTATGCTGTAGCAGAAAAACATACAGTTTAATTTCAGTTGGACTAAACCTTTTGAACATAAATACTATGCTCTCTCTCTTTGTCATCTTAACACTGGATCACACAGATCTAGTACCTAAAAGCTGGCTGAGGAGGTTGAATAGATGTGGTCTTTACATGGTGGTTTAGTATAGTCGGCAATGGCTGGAAGACAAGACAAGCAAATCAGTGAGGTACGGCAAGTAGGCAGGCTAGTCAAAAGACAGACAGATGGTCATCAGAAGGCACGTGTTTGCAGTCCAGAATATAAATCTGGAGTGTGTTGCGGTCCTGTATATAATATATACTGAGGCTAACAGCGAATGGTGGGCCGTGACGCTGTCTGGTCCAGAGAATGTTCTGCCAGTGCATGAAGACACCAGCAGGGAGCCGCGCCAGCTTCACTGCGGGTGAGATA
Source organism: Sebastolobus alascanus (assembly GCA_916701645.2). Lineage (NCBI taxonomy): Eukaryota > Metazoa > Chordata > Actinopteri > Perciformes > Sebastidae > Sebastolobus > Sebastolobus alascanus. Next base: position 1,094,798 of record CAKAOJ020000137.1, on the reverse strand, counting down.
AATAGACATTAGTACTGACGACCCAATTACCTGCAGCTGCGACTGCAGCAGCATGCCAGCTCCAGCTGCATGCCAGCCCAGACAGATGCACCACACCCAACTGCCACAGCCACATCTCCCCTGGCTGCATCCCACAGGTGCCCCACGGCTTTGAGGCTGAGCCAGCAGTGTACATTTTAACAAAGAAAAATTACAATGAAAAATATAGTTTACCATGACGACTACAAAACAATAGCTAAAGATTATAACCGTTGGGCACAAAAAAAAACTATTTTGTTAAAAATTCACAATTTTGACTTTCCTGTAACTTTAAGTGGCAGCTTTAAGAAAATCTGTCCAGTTGTGTCTCTTGTGTTGTGATGAAAGCGCTGATTGCCAGACCTCTTTTTAAAGCTGACAGATGCTACTAATTGGCATTCAACCAAAGCGAGTATTTGCCATGCAATTACGGGCAGCTGTATTTACTGCAAGTTTCCTTCAAGATGCAGAGGCAGCAGTGTGGGTCAAAGTGCCATCACAGGGCTCATTTTTCAAAACCTTGATTTCTCATTAAAAATTCACAAAGGAGAAAACGTGAAATGGGAGATGGATTCAGGGCCACGGCACGGGTCAACAGCAGCCTGAAACCACGGAGCCTGGTACATATACGCACAACCACAATGCCAGATCAGGATCAAACCAGTCATGCATGTATATGTGCACATAAACATATAGATCCCTTTTTCCAATTATTACCCTGCCATCTTATTAATTTCCTCTTGCTCACTAATATGTGTCAGATTAAGCAGTGTTTGTGACTGAGGAACTTCAAAGATTCCTTTACTAATTTAAGTCTGTTATAATACAATACTCACATGTAAAATGTATGTTGAGAGAGTTATTGATTACTAATATCAGTTCAGTAGCTTTCATTACAGTTACAGTGTTTCCTTGCTGTGCCACTGCGGAGGGATATGTCCTGGTAGTTGCGTCGCCAGGACAAAATACTAGCGACTACGAGGATGAATACAACAGCTTGATTTGGCTAACTCTGGCTGCTAAAGCCTCATAAAGAACGTATATTGATAAGAAGTGAAAGCGAATTGGTCGTTCCGTCCAACCAGACGCCAGTAAAACATTCACCTACAAGGTGCTGTACAAAATAAAACAAAATAATTTATATTCTATTGTCATATATTCAATGTCTCTACCGAAATGGTCTGTGTTGAACATTAAAAATATTATATATATAAATACTGTTATATGTATTTACTTATTTATTTATTAAACGTTTTGCCCGGTCGCTTCCCAGAGAAGCATAAAGTGAGTGATGGACATAAATGGGAAATAGAAAAATCCAGCACACAGATTTTGAGAGCAATCTCAAACTTTTTCACGTCAAGGACCTTCAAAATAGCTGTCCAATAGACCACAGACCATGGATGTATAAGAGGTTGTGTCCTGTGCTTTTGCCCTGCGTGTTAGTAAATAGCCTACACCTACATTAAATTATGTTTATGTCATGCTACTCCCACTACTAGCTACAGGCTGATAGCCGGTTGTTTGGGAACAGAAAAGTCAATACATCCACCACGGTAGAGGCTTACAGCATACAGCCCATGGGTGTATTATAAGATAATAAAAGTGATGAAGTACAGCCAATATATCCAGCCGCATACAGCTAGCAGGAACGTTCATTAAGCAGAGGAAAATAACTCTAGATTCAGCTATTACTTAATTTTACAACTTTTAAGACATAATGATTTAAATGAGGGCTATTTAAGTATTCGTACTGGGAAGATGATTTCCCTAAAAAAAAATCATCCTGTTATTTACAAACGTCTGTTTATACATCCATGGCTATGGACTCATTGGTGTTTTCAGTCCAAAATGGCCGCAGCACCATCTAGCCAATAAAAGCACCAGAGATTTGTATCTTTGCTTCTGTACTCTTTGGCCTCATATTAGCTTTAGCTAAAATGAAAGCTGCTCTAATATTTTTTCAAGACAATATACACAATAGACAAACAAATTACACAGGACTTCACAGTTCTTCTCTGCTCGATTGAGCTTTTTGGCGCATTCTCATGTTTTGGTCTTACAGGCCACAACTTAACTGTATTGGTTCACTCTCACAGCTCTCTATAGCGATAGAGATAGCAACTGTCTTGTGAACACAGTTCAGCATTTAGCAGCCAGATATTTCCCGAAAGAGTTGGTGTAGAGCAGAAGAGAGCTAAAAGAAGATTAAAAATTGGACTTATTAGATGGCCAGAAACTAGGGCTGTCAAAGTTAACGCGATAACGTTTTAACGCAAATTTGTTTGAACGCCACTAACATCTTTAAAGCATTAGCGCCACTTGCGATTTTTAGGTTGTAGCGGGCTCTGTTGTAAAGCTAGAGAGAAGATACTGGTATCACACGAAACCAGAAAACCTAAGGAACCCATTGGTACGAATCAGCTGTAGTGAAGGAGGCTAAATAGTGCTCTAAAACTTGCGCTAAATTTTGGCGAGGAAAAATTGGCTTGGCCATTTTCAAAGGGGTCCCTTGACCTCTGACCTCAAGATATGTGAATGAAAATGGGTTCTGTGGGTACCCACGAGTCTCCCCTTTACAGACATGCCCACTTTATGATAATCACATGCAGTTTGGGGCAAGTCATAGTCAAGTCAGCACACTGACACACTGACAGCTGTTGTTGCCTGTTGGGCTTGAGTTTGCCATGTTATGATTTGAGCATTTTTTTTATGCTAAATGCAGTTCCTGTGAGGGTTTCTGGACAATATTTGTGATTGATTTGTGTTGTTAATTCATTTCCAATAATAAATATATACATACATTTGCATAAAACAGCACATTTGCCCACTCCCATGTTGATAAGAGTATTAAATACTTGACGAATCTCCATTTAAAGTACATTTTGAACAGATAAAAAATGTGTGATTAATTTGCGATTAATCGTGATTAACTATGGACAATCGTGATTAATTGCGATTATATATTTTAATTGATTGACAGCCCTAAAAAAATCACCATATTCTACCTGTCCAACAGCAAACGGCAAACAGATGAAGATAGCGATTGTCTTGTGAACACAGTTCAGCATTTAGCAGCCAGATATTTCCCGAAAGAGTAGGTGTAGAGCAGAAGAGAGCTAAAAGAAGTGTGAATATTGGACTTGTCAGATGGCCAGAAACTAACTAATTAAGCTACTGATGATTTTTTTTGCACAGAACGAGGACTGTGGATTCTGTACTAAGGAGTCACATCCTGGTCAGTAAAGACAGGAGGGATGATTTTGGCCACCAATAACACACTCAATTATATTTGTGAATATTGTATTAAGACAGACTTGACATAATCCAAACCTCATGGATCCGTCTCTCTTTTAAAATCCTTTCCCATGGTGCTTCCATTACTTTCTCACCCTGTGTATAACTGGGTGTTTAATAGGGACTACATCCTGTTGTAATTTGCATCTCTCCCCACGTGTAGCTTAGTTAATTAGTTAACAAGCACAAGGAGGAAGAGGAGGAGGCACAGCCTGGCCTTCAGGTCCTCCGAAGGGTACACTGCATCCTTCGAAGGATTTGGCCCCGGAATGGAGATGGAGCTTTTGTCTCGCTTGTCACAAACACACAGACACTCACACACTTGAATCTATACATGGCAGAGCAAGAGTGCACGAAAAGCGTCAGTGGCAATAAAAATGACAAAAAGACACTGAATAAATGTGCAATGTGTGAAAATCATCTTTCACAATTTCACAGCTCTTTCTCTCACCTCTCTCTATGTCTTTTCACTCATGTGTTCCTGCATACACACACTCACATACACACTGTCACCTTGATGTTCAGTTGTTGCATTTACAGGTATACCGACTCCCTATTTCCATTCTCCTTGTATGCAATGAGTTCCTCCAACTGGAGTCAAGTCTTTCTCTGTATACTGTATCCTTCACATTTTGCCTATTGTATTCTCTCCCCAAACCATTGTTCCAATACAACTGCTTTCCTCTATGTCTGTGAAAGCATCAACCAACAACAGAGGCTAAATGAATACTGTAGCACCAGATTACATGTTTCCCTGCTCTTGAACACAGACCTTTTTTTGTCCATCTCCCATTTTTCAAGACAGGTCGTGGTGGTATACTGCAATGACTGGCGGTCTCCGTCACCCCCCCTATACTTTCTCTCCTGACCTGTCAAATTGCTATTACGCTCACTTCCTTTTAACCACTATTTTTCTCATCTGTGTTGCCCTCTCTCTGAGCCCCTGCCCCCTCCCTCAGTTCTGTAATGCAAGGTACACACTACATGAGAATCAAGCCAATTTTGGGCCAATTCCCCCCTCGTAGAGAGTCGTACAGTACGTTCGGCTCTGTAGGCTCCGATCACCGAGGGTGCGTCTGAGCCTGAGGGTCCCCAAGCATAGCCCGAGGATCCAACACGACTTGGAGGCCTTCTCGAGAAGCCCCGACCTCCAGGCCAGATATACAGTGGAGGTGAGAAATCCCTTACAACTGCTGGCCGTGGAGGAGGGGCCTAATGAGACATACGAGCGATTTATCGCCGCGAACGAGGAGGCAACCAGGAAGTGTGTGCCAATGAAAGGGAGGGTCAGAGTCTCCCCAAGATCCAGGCATCCAGAGGTCATGCAAGCATGTGCAAGGGTGGAGGAGGCACGCCGGAGCTTCGACCGCGAAAGGACCGCAGAGAGGCGTGAGGTATTGAATGAGGCCAAAAACCAACTCTTCAATACCTACGACAGGATCAAAGGGGATGAGCTAATGGAGAAGCTGCGGAGGCTTGAGGCAGCTCAGGGCGAGCGGCATTACGGGGAGTCATAGAGGGTCATAAATGAGATGAGTGGGCGCAGGAGGTCGAAGGTGGGACAGGTTGCAGGCTGCAGCCCGGAGGAGAGAGTGGCCTCCAGGTTCACCCACTTCCGGGATCTCCTGAGCGTGCACCCGACAGTGGATGGAGCTGAAGAGGAGATAACTGCACTCCTCACAAATCTCTACTAGGGAGTTTGCCACGGTGAAAACAACTCTGAAGCAGGGAAAAAGTGCTGAGCCAGATGGCATCCCACCAGAGGTCCTTAAGAACTGCGATCTCGACGACATCATCCTGGAGATCTGCAACCAGGCTCTGATGGAAAACAACAAGCCCGATATGTGGTCTCTCTTAAACATCATCCCGGTGCCTAAATCTGGGGATCTCTCAAAGCCAGACAACTACCATGGCATCGGTCTGACGTGTGTCATTGCAAAAATGTACAACCGCATGATACTGAACCGGTTACGGGGTGCCATCGACCCCCACCTGAGGGGGAACCAAAATGGCTTTAGAGAGGGGAGAACCACTGTTTCCCAGATCCTGGCCTTAAGGTGGATCATCGAGGAGGTGAAAAAGAACAACCTGACAGCGGTTCTGTGTTGTATTGACTTCAAAAAAGCTTTTGACTCAATACACAGAGACGTAATGATGAAAATACTTAAGGCTTACGGGGGACTTCCCAATCTACTTCGGGCCATAGGGGCCATGTATACGTGCACAAGAGCCAAGGTGGTAAGCCCAGATGGCAACAGCGAGGAGTTTGACATCCTTGCGGGGTTGCTGCAGGGTGACAGCCTTGCCCCCTTCCTCTTCATTATGGTCTTGGACTACGCACTTAGGAACGCTATCAGCGGGCGGGAGCAGGAGCTAGGCTTCACGATTACTCCTAGGACGTCTAGAAGATACCCAGCTGTAGTCCTAACAGATCTGGACTATGCGGATGATATCTGCCTGATATCTGACTGAGTGGAGCAGGCACAGGAGCTTTTGACCAGAGTGGAGACAGAGTGTGCCAAGGTTGGTCTTCGGCTAAACGCAAAGAATACAGAGGTTTATCACCTACAACATCCTCACGGGCCATCCACCCCTAAAGACAGCAGGAGGCATTGCTCTGAAGGAAGTCAATGACTTCAAATACTTAGGCTCATGGGTCAACTCATCAGAGCAGGACCTTAAGGTGAGGAAGGCACTTGCATGGAGGGCCCTGAATGGCAGGGCCTGTGTATGGAACTCCAACCTCCCCCGACACATCAAGCTAAGCTTCTTCTACGCGACTGTTCTCCTAAATGGCTGCTAAAGCTGGACCCTGAAGCCCACCCTACAGAAGTCTCTGGATGGGTGTTACACCAGAATGCTGCGTGTGGTACTAAATATCAACCAGAACGAACATGTTACCAACAAGCATCTGTACGAGGGACTACCAAGGCTAAGTGAAAAAGTGGCAGCCAGGAGAATGAGACTTGCCGGTCACTGCTAAAGACATCAAGAACTCCCAGCAAGCATGCTGGTGCTGTGGGAGCCAACACACAGGCATCGATCACGGGGACGTTCCACACCAACATACATGGACGTACTGAGGAGAGATGCAGGAGTGGAGAGTGCTGGCGAGCTAGCTGGATGTATTGAAAACCGAGATAGCTGGAAGGCTGGAAAGCCCATTTGAGGACGACCCAATGATGACGATCGTCAGCAATGCCCCGATTTACCACTACGATTTGCTACTTTAAAAAGGTACCTGAATTGTAATTCCTGTTAATTTTGAAGATTTCTTTTAAGAAGTAAAAATGTTTTAAAAAGTAAGATTTTTTTAATAATAAGTTTATATGGCTATGTTTTTATTTGTTACATTTTGTTTTACAAAGTTAGGAAAGCAGTGTGTAAGGCAAACCTGAAGTTGCCTTAAGCTGACTGAAGGGAAAGGACAACCACCGCCTTCATGGTGGCCGTGGCTAATGCATGAGCTAATGCAAAACGCAAAGCATAAAGTAGTAGTAAGATGGACCTCAGAAATGAAGGACCAACTTGTTGATTTGTGGCAACAACACAAGTGTTTATTTAAATGTCTCCATGACTTCATCTTTCCATCCTTCGTGAATTTTCAGTACAAAATACAAAAACTAACACCGCTAATTCTTCCTGCTTGTCGTCCAACATGTTTGTTTACACTAAACTCACGTTTGATCGCGAGAGATTTTGCGAGATTTTCTGTTTTTTTTGAGTCGGGACTCTTGTTGTTCATGAATGGACTCTGTTAGTGTGTGGTGGCTGATTTGGCCAAATTGTTGCTCTCCACACACTATAGGAACAAAACTGTTAAATTTAACATAACATGTGTTATGTGTGGGGTCTCTCACATTTTCAAAATCTGTTAAGATTTGAAAAATCTTTTTGTGGGGGCCAGCCATAACTTGGGCACACACCTGCTGCATTTGCATTTTGTAAATTTTCCACGTTTAAAAACTCTCTAATTATCACTGTCGACAACTTAATAAAAACACCCCAGCCTGCCTTCGCCTCTCCAGAACAATCAATGTAATTTGGCCCCGTTGTATAACATGAAGAAATCACACAAAATTGACTTGATGTGTCACCCAGTTTGGTGAGAGAAGTTCTTGTATCGCATATAAAAGGCGCAAATATCTACATATGAGCTCATAGAAACCCTTTTTTTTCTTTCACTTCTTATTCCAGATTTTACAGGAACCTTGAGTATTATTCGAGAGCAGAGGAGAGAGTGTCTTTAATATTTTTGAAAGCAAACTATATCCTCCTCTTGATTTCTTTATCCTTGAGGAAGACAGGTTTCCTTTCATTTTTTCCTTCCACCTCTCCTCCGCAGCAGCCATGGGCTCATTCTAAAAGCTCTTGTTACTTCTCTCTGATCCTCTACTCTCCACTCCTTATTGTACCTAAACCTTTCTCTTCTCTCAAGGTAAAATTCCCTTTACTTCATGAAGTAGCAACAGAATGTGTCTTTTTTTTTCTTTTTTTGATTCAGTGGGCCAAGTACAAAATGCTGAAACCTTGTTTTTGTCTCTGTGATTACCATCAATTGTCAGTGTTGGGGAAGTTACTAAGAGAAAAGTATTATTTGCTTATTATTTTACCGTTCTGTAACTTTACATAAGTCAACTCGTCCTTACCTATAATGACAAAACTGAAATAATCTTATTTGGGAAGAAAGGAGAGATAATTAAGATTGCTAATCATCTGAACACAAAGGGACTTAAAGCAAAGGATGCTGTCAAAAATCTTGGTGTTTTAATCGACAGTGATCTCAGCTTCAATAACCATGTGAAAGCGATAACCACATCAGCTTTTTACCACCTTAAAAACATAGCTAAACTTAGAGGTCTTACGTCAAAGCATGACCTGGAAAAACGTATCCATGCCTTTATCTCAAGCAAAGCCGATTACAGCAATGGTCTATTCACGGGCCTACCTAAAAAGACCATCAAACAGCTTCAGATGGTGCAAAATGCAGCTGCTAGAGTTCTTACAAAAACAAAAAGAACTGATCACAATACTCCAATACCTAAATCCCTACACTGGCCCGCAGTAAGTCATAGAATTGACTTTAAAACACTACTGCTTGTTTACAAATCACTAAAGGGGGTAGGTCCGAATTACCTCTCAGATATGTTTCAGAAGAAGAAGAGGAAACCTTTATTTGTCATAGTACATACAGGTACATACATCTGACCTCTGCATTTCACCCATCCTAAGTACTTTTAGGAGCAGTGGGCTGCTGCAAGCGCCCGGGAGGCATCTTGAGGTTAAGTGTCTCGCTCAAGGACACTTCGACATGCAGTCTGTAGGAGCCGGGCATCGAACCGCTAACCTCGTGGTTAAAGGACGACCCACTCTACCCACTGAGCTACAGCCGCCCCAGCACTACACACCTACTAGACCTCTAAGGTCACTGGGAAAAAATCTATTACTAGTACCCACCATCAGAACGAAACATGGTGAGGCAACTTTTAGCTGCTACGCTGCTCAACTGTGGAACAAACTTCCAGATGAGGTCAAAGATGCACCAACAGTAGCCTCTTTCAAATCTAGACTCAAGATCAAACTGTTCTCAGATGCTTTTCTTAATTGATCAAATGCTGCACTTTACTGTCTTTTGATTGTTTTTTATTATCCTTTTAATTTTTTTCTCTTTTAACTTATACTTTTATATTTTTTATTCGTTTTTATCTTATGCACTTTGTGCTATTTTATCTTGCTTTTATATATGTAAAGCACTTTGAATTGCCTTTGTGAATGAAATGTGCTATATAAATAAACTTGCCTTAACTTGCCTTACCTTTCATCGGTATCTTGCTCACAATTTGTCTGGCAGATGGTGGTTTGCAGCATTTACGCCGTCGTCTGACACTTCATTTGTGTAACTGTTGCACAACCGGCGCAAAACAGATCTCGAAGCTTCATCGCCATTATCCGTAAAAAGAGACAAATCTTTGACATCACTTTGACGTGTGCGCGCCTTCTGTTCGAGTGCTTTGACAGATTGCTTTTGGAGTGCGCTGCATTGGGCAGGTGATTCTGACCCAGCTGATATTTCACTGTGATATTCTTGTCTGGATGTGATGTCAATCCTAAACAATGAGGACATCTCCGCTCATCAAAGCATCCGGCCTCCTTTGCCATTTTGTACATTTTTAAAATCTTTCTTCAACTGTCAGTTGAAAGGACAATGGGCAAAGGCAAAGTAAGACTGATACATTCAATGCGTCAGGGCAAAATTGCTAAAATTTTATGTGTAGCATGGTACAGACTATAGTATTCAGCAGCGAAACAAATGTAGTGTAATTACTGAACATCATGCAATATTCTTTACACAGCAGTGCTTTATACTACTGTGTTACTGGGACAAGTAATGTGATTATAGAAACAACTTGTAATGTGTTACCCCCAAAACTTTAGGTTACTTAACGTAACCCCGGTTCTTTGATAACAGAGTGAGGTGTTTCACTATGGGAATCGCCTCGGCGTGACCAACTACGGAAGCTCCAATGACACCATGTCTGTCATTCACAGACAGGTCGAACTGTGTTGGGGCTACACCCCTTCATATTACCACAGTCGACCACCCCTCACAAATCATTCTAGGCCGATTTCTTTCCGTGTCTATGCAAGGAGGGAAGTGATGGTGAAACACCTCACTCTGTTATCAAAGAACCGGGGTTACGTTAAGTAACCTAAAGTTATTTTTCTAACTTCGTTCGGTGTTTCACTATGGGAGATATAGACCACTCCCGTATTGCATACATTTCCCGAAGCCGTACACAATAAGCCAGACAGTGAACATCACAAAGACCCTGGCGTGTTTGCCTCTAGCACAGCCTGTGCCAAGGATGGGCCCAAGACATCCAGCCTGTAAAACCTTAAAAAAGTGTGAGGCATTGCCCAGCTCGCCGCAGCACAAATGTCCTGCAAGGAAACCCCCTTGAACAGGGCCCATGAAGTGGCCATACTCCTTGTCGAATTAGCCCTCAGCCCCTGTGGATGTTGCAGACCTCTACATCTGTAAACAAGAGATATGGCCTCCACAATCCAGTGGGATAGCCTCTGGCGGGACAATGGCTTGCCCTTGTGGGGAGTGGCCCAGGACACAAACAGCTGATCCCCTTTCCTGAAACCTGCTGATCTACTCACATAGACCTGCAGAGCCCGCACTGGGCATAATGTGTTAAGCCTCTGCTCCTCCACTGAGGAGAATGGAGATGGGTGAAAAGCCAAAAGTTCCACTGTGGGACATCTGTAGGCTGATTCCACAACTTTAGGCACAAAAGCCGGATTGGGCCGCAGGCAGACTTTGGTGAGCCCTGGGGCAAACTGTAAGCAGGAAGGGCGGATGGATAAAGCCTGTAAATCACTCACACGCTTTGCTGTGGTTAAGGCTAAGAGCAACACTGTTTTAAGTGAAATAAACTTAATCTCCACCGCCTCTAAAGGCTCAAATGGGTGATGAAAGAGGGCGTCCAACATGACCGAGAGATCCCACAGAGGAACCAGGGGCCTGGAAACAGGGAGCTTGCGGCGTGCACCTTTCATGAAGTGACAAGGATGTTGCCCCACAGGCTTCTCCCCAAAACCTACATGACAGAGATGGCCGCTAAATACACTTTAATGGTAGAAAAGGCCTTACCCTTATTTACCAATTCTTGCAGAAAACATAGCAGGTCAACCACCGAACACTGGAAAGGAATGGTGTGCCTCAAGTCGCACCACTCCTCAAAAATCTGCCACTTACCACTGTAAAGAGAGCGAGTGGAGGAGGCTTGCACTCTGAATGGTTTCAATGACCTGTGCCGGCAGGCCTGCAGCGTTCAGGTTCCACCTTTCACGGGCCAAGCCCAGAGCGCCATGCGGTCTGGGTGTGGGTGGTAGATCTCCCCGTGCGCCTGGGACAGAACCCAGATCCCTGCGTATGGGGAGAGGCCACGGCTCGCCCGCCAGAAGCTGAATTATTTCTGCTACCCAGTGCTTGGACGACAACCGCGGTGCTATCAGGATTAGCGACAAGCCCTGCTCTCTCACCCTGGCTAGAGTGGGGGAGATCAGGCTGAGAGGGGGGAATGCATAGAGCAGCATGTTTGGCCATGAGTTGGCCAGAGCATCCACCCCCAGAGGTGCATTTACGTCTGACAGGGAGAAAAACAGTCGACAGTGAGTGTTTTCCTGCGAGGCGAAGAGATCTACGGCTGCCCGGCTATATTTCTGCCAAACCTGTTCCACCACCTGCGGATGGAGAGTCCACTCTCCGTACAGGGGGTTTCCCCAGGACAGAAGATCTGCACCCCTGTTCAAAACGCCCGGCACATCTGTCGCTCGGAGAGACATTAGCCTGCTGCTGCTCCACATGATTATCTTCCGAGCTAACCTGTGCAACTGCAGTGAGCGAGTCCCGCCCTGGCGGTTGATGTACGCTACCACAGTGGTTATGTCCGTTTTCACCAAGCCGTGGCGACCTTAGAGAAATTGCAGAAAATGCTTTAGTGCAAAAAACACTGCCCAAAGCTCCAAGAGATTTATGTGGGCCTGAGCCAGCCTCGGGTCCCAGATGCCATTCCCTGCTCTGCCCAACATGGTCGCTCCCCAACCTGACAGGGACGCATCCGTTGTCATGGTTACCCTGGATGACACCGAACCTAGCGGGACACCTGACACGAGAACCGTCCGGTCCTCCCACGGGCGGAGAGCCAGCACACAAGCCGGTGTTATTTTCACTCTGTGGCTGAGGTGACGGCGTGGGCAGAGGCGCAATGCTGCGACCCAGCGCTGAAAATCCCTCATCCATAGAAGCCCCAAATGCTGCCGCTGTTCCGTAAAGGAGACAGAGCTGCCTCCACACACTTGCTGAACACTCTCGGAGCTAATGACAGACCGTACGGGTATTCGTAGGCTCTGCCTTGATAAGCGAACCTGAGAAACTTCCTGTGTGCGATAAATGGCGATTTCAAAATGCACGTCCGATTGATTGATTGTTACAAACCAATCTCCTGAACGAATAGAATGACAGAGCAATTTGTGTGTTAACATCCTGAAAGTGTACTTTTGTAGGTGTCTGTTTAACAAACGGAGATCCAAAATGGGACATAAGGCTGAGCCCCCCTTCTTGGGAATAAGGAAGTAACGGGAGTAAAAACCCCCGCTGAGCTCGGGACGGCTCTGATCGCCTGTTTGTTTAGCAGGGATGCTATTTCGTCCTCTAGGACTCGTGCTGAATAACCCCCTGGCTACTGAAACACCCCGTTGAATCTGGGGGTTTCATAGCGAATTGTAGTCTGTACCCCTTAGAAACAGTGGACAGAACCCATGGGTGAACTGCGCATGCGCGCCACTGGTCTGCCCCCGCTGAGAGTGGACTGTACACTAACCTCCATCACCTGGAGGAAGTGGCCTCCCCTAGGAGGAGCGTGAGCTCCCCCTGCTGGGATTATGGGGCCCATGACATTTTTTTGTTTTTAATTTGTTTTGGGGGAGCATTTTGCCCTCGGCCCTTGGCCTGGCTGCGAAAATGCACACTTTATTTCTTTTAGTGTTGAACTGGGTACAAGTGCTGTGACACTACCTGCCCCTGGTTCTCCTCCCCTTGAACGTGAGGGGAGAGAAACTGAGAGAGGACCACTGGAAAACTAGAACACACCAGGGCCTCTGAAGCGTGAACTTGGGGGCTGTGTTCCACCTCCATTCCCTTTCTTTTCTTTGTGGGAGGGGGAGAGGGAGAAGCAAGGGGTGCTAGATCACACAATTCTACTTTCCTTCCCCGTGGTGGGATGGGCGGTTTCTTGCTGCAACTGCAGCGAAAGAGTGTTTGCCCCATGGCTTAGGTTTTTCTGACCGAGGCTGCTGGCTAGTCTGTTGACCAGCTGCCTGTCTCTGCGGTCTGGCCGACCTCTGTCTCCCCCTCACTGCTGAGGCTGCAGCAGCAAAGCCAGCCCTTGGCCCCTGATGGGGGCGAGAGATGGGTCGTCAGGGTAGGCAGAGGTCAAAGGATTCGCCTTCTTGTTTTCAGAGGGTGCTAGTCTCCCTCATTTTCTCCAGAGCTGGACCGAAAAGATCTTTGGTGGGGTCGTATGCTGCATCCATAACCTCTGTCTTCTGAGCATCACTCAGGCCTGAGAGATTCCGCCACAGGGCCCTCTCACCTGAGACTGCAAGTCCCATTACACGACCGCAGCCCTGCACTGCGCCACGTGAGGAGCGCAGGATGAGGTCGTTCACCACACAAATCTCATCCCAGAGAGCAGGGTTAGGGGCCCCTGAGTCCAGCTGTCCACCCATCTCCTCCAGGATTTCCGCCTGGTACGCAGATAGCAGTGTCATTGCATTAAGAGAGCACACTGACTGTGCTGCGTACTTATACATCCTCTGGAAAACAGACGCGGTGAGGCGCTCCATTTTACTAGGTAGAAAGATGTTGGAGGAAGCTGAGAGAGAGCGACGGTTTGGGTGGAGGTGATAAGACACTGAATGCTCCACCGCTGGGGGTTCGGCCAGCCCCAGTTCCCCCATTCCGTGGATCTCTAGCTGTGAGTAGCCCTTGGTGGGAAGCTTACTCTTAAATGGACTGGACCAGTACCTGCTCATTTCTTTCATGCATGCAGGCACTGATGGCAGGAGTTGTTTAGATGGTGGTTGGGCTGGTGGGAGCCTCTTACCATCATACAGATCTCTCTCCGCCCCCGCGGCGTCCTGGGCTGCAGGCCACTGAATCCCCAATCTGGACGCGGCCCGTTTGCAGACCTCGTATAGGTTGCTGTCCACTGTGGGAACAGCATCAGATGCACTGGGGGGTCTGGACTGTTGAACGGGAAAGGTGGAATCATCCTCCTCATCCTCCATTTCGTCCATGTCGAGGAGGTCAGAGTTGGCATCGCCCGCTGCGTCCTCACAGCCCGGCTCACCCTCGAGGAGCTCCTCGAAAAGTGGAGGCATGTCCTAGCAATCAGCGTCCATCAAGTCCGCCCAGCCGGCTGAGGCTCGCGGCTGATGGGTGCTGGTTGTGGCTTTTGAGATGGCTCCTGACAGGCAAGGGTCCTGACTATTGGCCACTGCCACTCTCAGCCTCCTTTCCAGGATCTTTTCTGGCATTGACGCACAGTGGGAACATGACTGGGGGTCAGCCAGCGATGCTTGAGCATGTTTAGCGCCCATGCAAGCTATGCACATGGGATGAGGGTCCCTGCCCGAGATGGACGCCCCGCATTACGCGGGGAACAGGCGGGACGCAGCCTCTTTAACCTTCGGTTCTGACCCTTTGGCGGGGGTAGCGGCCGAAGACATGGCGACTAGAAAAGAAGTGAAATGTATGAATATTTAGCCATACCAGGCGCGCCACCACGCGTTACCCTGTCGGGAAGTAGCGCTAGCAAACAGGGTTTAGCCCGAGCTAACAGAGGACCGTTAAGATGCTGCTCGCCGTGACACGATAGCTGAACTCCGGGTACTCGGCTCGGCTAACAAGCTAATGCTAACTTGAACCTAGTAGGCTCGCCGTAACACGTTAGCCGTAAGGTATAATGTCACACAGTCACCGGCTACACCGATAAACAATTACAGGTTAGCCGGAGGAACAGCTCGCCTTAACGCGGACACTGCTCGGAATTATCCTGTATAACACTAAATAGTACACTTCTTGCGAAGTACTTACTCAGCAAATCCAAACTAAAGCCGGGAACTGCGTTCGGCGACTTATTCCTTAACGGGTCGTCTGTGAACTGTTGAGCAGAGATCCAAGCTAGCCTAGATGAGCTGAGGGAGCTTATAGTTTCTTCACGGGAAGAAAGCGAGAAAGATTTGTGAGGGACGGTCGACTGTGGTAATATGAGGGGGCGTAGCCCTAACACAGTTCGACCTGTCTGTCAATGACAGACGTGGTGTCATAGGTGCTTCCGTAGTTGGTCACGCCGAGGTGATTCCCATAGTGAAAACACCGAACAAAGTTAGAAAAAGAACTGAGTAGTTGTAGCAATAGAAAGAATAGTAGCACTAGGGGTGAGTGATATGGCAAAAATATCATATCACGATTTTTTCAGGCAGGATCACGATCCACAATCTTATCATGATTTTTTTTCATGCTGGTTTTAAAGACAATTTTGCAAGTTACTTAAGATTGCAACCAAACTAATTTCCCCATTTAAAAAAATACAGCCCTATAAGCTATTAAAACATAAGGAAAAAGAATAACAGATCATTAAGGCCAAACAGATTTAAATCAAGTGTGCAATTCTGCAAAGTATGAACATTCAACAAGAATTTTGACTTGGTTTAGACTTTTGCATAAATCCCATCCCAAAATGACAACAACACTCAAGTAAAGTGCACTCTTGCTACAAAACATTAAAGGAACTGAGTTTGGAATTGTAAATCAGGTAGCTTGTTAGACACAGATCCACAGGTGGAAGATAGACAGCCGTAATAATTACTACTGTCAGCTCTCTCAGCAGATAGAAGGGTCGACACATAACTGACAGAGCCTCTAAATCAGGGGAACAGTGACTGTCAGTGATTCGGCTGTTTGTACACCAGCCATTATGCACATAAATACAGAGTCCATCCCCCTTTGCTCTTACTGTACCAGAGTCTTTGCTTCTGTCCATGCGGTGGATTGTGCGGCCTACTAGCTGCACAGCAGCGTCAGGTATCAGCGGGGGAAGCCAGGTCTCCGTTATTAACATCACGCAGCAGTCCCTGGCGGACTTGTTAGCTGCCATCTGTAGCTCCAATTCGTCCATTTTGTGAACGATGGATCTGACGTTAGGGAGAAGGATGCTTGGTAGCGGTGGTTTGTGTGGCTGTTTCTTTAGCGTAGCCAGCAGCCCCGCCTGGCATAACCGTCTGCTTCCTCTCTCTACGACGCCTACGTCTCTTCTCGGAGCCGATAACGATCCACGTAGACCCCGGTGATCTGGAGATGTCCGCGGGTATGTTGTGCGTCCTTTGAAAATCGCTTGTAACGGCGGTACTGTGCTGTAATCCGACGTTGATTAAGTCTTGACGACTATACACATACTTTGCCTGACAAAACTCGACAAGCAAATCCAGCATACACACAAATAGCACGGTTCTACGATCTCGCTGTAAAGGCACGATCAAATATCGTCGTATCGCACACCCCGAGGTAGTACTGTAGTAATAGTAGTAGTAGTTAAGGCCTTTGCACACCAAGTCAATATTTTTCATCCAAGCTGTCGCACGTTTAAAAATAAATATGACCTCACGTTGTGTCAATCAGGTTTACACACCGACTTTGAAATGTTCATCTGTCATTAACGTTTCGTAACAGATTTGATTTTCTGCATTTTTTTGCATCCATCAAAATATAAGAGGGCATAAAAGGGTTGTTTGACCACTCAGAGCCACCGTTTGTGCAAACATCGTCATTCAAAATGGCTTGAAAAACATTCACTTCGTCTCCCAGCACAAAGCACTTTACCATAAAGAAATGAAAGAATACAGAGATGCAGAATTTAAAGATAGATTGAGGCAGGTGATTGCAGAACAGCTTGGAATCAGGGATGGTCAGAAAAAAAAATGGATGTATGAAAGATTAGACAGCAGTGATTGTGCTCGAGGCAGCTAAACGATAGCTTCTTGCTAATGTCATTCATTCATTTGCCCCGTTTGGGAAGAGCGCTATCCATTGCACGGCACCCAAGTAATTAATTCAGTTTTGTCAGGTTACCTGCAGTTGCAGACAATTGCATGCATTTGACAAAATTAGCCACAAGGTCCAATCTTCACCAAGCTATTTGTCATTTGGTAACTTTTCACCAAAGACTGCTTATTAATTCATTGATTCATTGACTAATTTTGCTGGGAGCAAAGATAGATAGGTAGTTTTTGGAGCAGACTCTGTAAGCTTATATATTTGTATGTATGTGTATATGCTTAACCTCTTCCACTCCTTAAGGGCGCCTGCGCCCTTGGCCAACTTTCATTTTTCAGAGGCTGTAGCAGGCTCAGTTTTAGAGCTAGAGTGAAGATACTGGTATCATATGAAACTAGAAAACCTAACACCGAATCATGTCACGCTAGCATGTCAGGAATAACGCTAAATAACGCTACGAAGTTACGCTAAATTTTGGCAAGGTAAAACTGGCATGGCCATTTTCAAACGGGTTCCTTGACCTCTGACCTCAAGATATGTGAATGAAAATGGGATCTATGGGTACCCACGAGTCTCCCCTTTACAGACATGCGCACTTTATGATAATCACATGCAGTTTGGGGCAAAACCATGCAGTTTTTTGAATGCAGTACAAATGTGTTATTTTTGTCTATTCTAAAATGGTGTATTTTAATATTTCTGCATACTGGGGTCCCTAAACAATCTTGGAATAACATAAATTGTGTATCACTGTAAAGCTGAAACTTGTATGGATCCATTTAGCTCAATTGTATTCATGTGTGATGATATTAGTCCCCATATTAGCCATTTTATTGTGGTGAGACCATTTTTTGAAACATGACCTCAATGTATAAAATGACCTGTTGTGACCTCTAGGTTAATCAAAGCCTCATGAAACTTTACATCCACAAACTAAAGACCTAGAGCATTCAGAGGATGTATGGCTTTACTAGGTAGATTGACAATAAGGGGGTTTCTGAGCAGTTTCCAGAAAATAAGTGCTCGCCATCTAATCGCTAAAAAATGCAATTCTTGTAGAAATCTCCAAATATCAAAGGTTTTTGATACCAAATCACAGCATGGCTTTTTCTATGGTGTTCCTCAAGGTCTCTGTTTTTATGTGGTATTTTGGAAGTATTACTGATCATTTTTACAAATTTTAAGGTGGTGAAAATTGGTTAAATTTAGCACCAAATCTGTGTAACAAATCGTAACAACCCAAAAATTGCTTATGAGACCGAAGTCAACATGGGAATGGGCATCGTATTCTATCATAATATTCTAAGCCTTATACACAATTTATTTTAAATAATTAATAATTCTTTTCTGACTCATGACTAGAACAATTTGACACACAGTGCTGCGCTCCATCTCAGCTTTCAGATGATGTACACCACTTCTATGTGACATCTACTGTTGACCTGCTGTCACCTCTAAAGACCCCCTGTACCACCCTAAAAATGACAAAAATGGGTCTATGAAAAAGAGGGGTGGAGTGGAAAAGGTTAATATGCATATTTGTACGTCTGTCAGGAGGAAGCAGGGGGATGCAAAGGAGGAAGAAGAAATAAAGGATAACATCTGGTGCATCACATCTGCCCCAGGCCTGCTCACCATGGGGAATCATTAGAGAAACAGCGCACACACTCAACACACACATACACACGTCATTGACAGAGTCCTTCATAAGATATAAGATGGTGAACTGGATAGATGGATGGATGGCCTGCTTGATGACAAATTTCACACACGCACACACAAGGACCAATATCAGCCAGGCCTGCTGAGAGTGATGTGTCACGTTGCACATTTCCATGCAGCCACGAGCTGCGATCGCTATCAACCACGATGGCTTTGATGTACAAGCGCTCATTCCCCGTGACTCTGTCTCGGCTTTGTCTCACAATAATCTGGAAGACTACCATTCCAGGAGAATGATAGAACGTGGTTGTGTGTTTGTGTGCGTGCCGAGCGTTTTCCGTTACCGCATGTTTCTCTCTGTAGCTGCAGTTATGTGTGTTTGTGTGAACGTGTTTGTACTTTGAGGGGAGATAGGGGCTCATTTGTGGTGTCATTGCCTGGTTGCCCAATGAGGCTGGAGTTTGGCAACATCAAAGGCTCGAGACAAAAGCTAGTGGCTGGAAGAGTCTTTTCATCACTGCTTATCATTGTTTTACATAATTGCTTCATCACGGGGGGATGATGTGTGTTTAGTTTGCTATATGGACTGAAACCAACATATATCACTGGTAAATGGCATCGTGTTTTTCTGCTTTTCTTTATCAGACAAACATATGTAGTGCGCTGCTGCATGCATTTGTAGACACACAGTCATTTAGCGACCGCCAATAGACCTTGTAGCCGGTCCACAGCAGCCTCACCGGATGATTACAGATGAGTCAGCCCAAGATAAGTCTATCTAGTCCTGCACCGAATTCCTACACAGCAATTATGCAAAGGCACACAGACAAAACAGTCTGATACCAAAGCCCACAACAATAATGCATAAGAAATATTACGGAGTTCTAGCTCTATTAACCTATGACATACTGCATTATGTCTGGAGGTAATTTAAGTGTGCACACCTCCGGACTCAGGCGCACACACCTATACAAGGACAGTGCATTGAAATTCAAAGTCAGTTAAAGCTTAGCAATATTACCTGAGCATTAGCAAACAATATAAAGCCGCTCAACTAACACAAACCATGAACAGACAAACACTGAATAAGAAAAGTTTACACAGCTAAAGCAGACTGCAGTGGTCAGGTGTCTGTATTGTCTTGCCAGACTTGCACCAAAACCCAACTATACGCTACCAATCCATCAAATCCTGCATCCACCACCAAACAGCAGACAAAGTTAGTAGACAAAGTTAGTGACTAGCTGGTGAACATAGGGGAGCATTTAACAGCTAAAGAGTCAGATATTTCCCTCTGATGTTTATAGGGAACAAAAATAAGCTGAAAGGAGCCAAATGGACTTACATAATGCCAGGTGGACATTAGGGCTGGGACGATTCAGCTATCTCCAGATTCGATACTGTCACGATACTCTGGTGCCGATTCGATATGTATTGGGATTTTTAAGTATTGCGATTCTACAAGAATTGCGATTCGATTTTACGATTGATTGCAATTTTTGTTAACTCTTTTAACCCTAGACCATTGGAAAACGTTGAATCATACACTTCTTAGGACTTTTACTTTGGTAAATATCTAAATTAATACAGTAAAAAAAAAATTATTTTCAGCATGTATGTAGTCTGAAGATGTCCGAAAGTCAAATATATCAGTCATTGTCAGGCAATATTTATTAAATATTTTCCAGCAACCCAAAGATCAAAGAATAAAGACATTTCCCTCACAAATTAGTGGTATTTTCTTTTTAATTTATAAGGAACATGTCATGTTTTATACTTCTGGAGAATATAATCCAATCAGTCTTATTTCCATATATTTATTTTGCATATATAGTTCCCTTTGTTAACACCTTATTCTGAAAACCGAACATAGTCACACATGTATACTTCCGCTAACTTCACCAAGTCCGTCGCTAGCTCTCCCGTCAGCTCCGTTCTCCATGGTCAGCTCCATCGGGGCCGTTTGAATGCATTTAACATAAATGTCAGTATATGGGTGCTCTACAGTTGTAGCGTCGGCCGATTTGACCACGGAGATGCGAGTGACGACTGGCTTGACCGCACGTTACTGCAATACGATAACGGCTCCTGTCCATGACAGAGTTAGCATGCAGCTTTAGCCGTGATGTCTAGCTCTGCTTTTCCTGGCAATGTGTGAAACCCAAAGTGTTTCCATACTTTATTGTACGTGTAGTGTTTATTACTACTCGTTTCGGCTCATTATGGTTTGTTTTGGTGACGGATACTGAACGAATATGACTACAACAATAAAAGCGGTCACTTCCTTGTTCCTCCGCATAGCAAATATATCGAGTCTGGCATTAAAAAATCGATTGGAAAATTGTAAAAAAAAAATCGTGATAACTCTTACTGAATAATATACGGCCATAATACATTTCTGATCCGTTGCTACGTTATGAACCGTCCAGACTTCTCAGATCGTCTAGAACAGGTCTGCTCACTGTCCAGAGATTCAAAACTAAATATGGAGAAGCAGCATTGTATTTATTCATAATTTGCACTGCACTATAATTTTTAGTATACTACTTAATCTGTTTTATTAAATTTTAGCTATTTTTTTAGCTATGTTAATCTTCTATTTTACATTAAAAACCTATTCATGTGTGTCTTTTTAAATTGTCACTTTGTATTTTGCCTTTTGTTACTTTAATATCTTGTCCTAGTGCCTTTGTGTTTTGTAAAGCGTTTTGAATTGCCTTATTGTTGAAAGGTGCTATAAAAATAAATTTGCCTTGCCTTGTTACGCACCACAGGTCTCTGAGCCAGCACAACCTAATCCGGGGGATCTGTTAATAACATTCAGTTTCAATCATTTGGTATTAATGAGGAACTGTTAATGTCCCAGTGCCATTGTTTCTAATTAAATTATGTAAGTCAGATCTTTTTTGGTTGTGCTGCAAAAAAAAGATTAAATTGCCTTGCTCTCTTCCTTGTGGTGAACCAGCCTCCTCTGTGGCTGACGGATGCCTTTCATGTGTGTCTCACCAGTGACTGCTGCTATTCTGTCATCTTTAGATGACACTGAGGTGGAACTCTGCCCCCCTCCTGTGGCACTGATGTCTCTTTTGTGTGCTGCAATCCTTTTTTTGTCATCACTTTCAAGCAAACACATTTTTCCTTCACCTTCTCCACAGTTCTTATTATGGGTGACAGCTTTCGGAACATTTGTCACCTGCCCTCTTGCCATGTTTTTTCTTCTAGTTTTCATGGACAAGCTACTTGTGAAGATGAGAGTTTGGTTTAGCCTCAACCTCATGAAGGTTATCTGTAATTCTTTTCTCACTTGTAATATTTCTTCCATAATAGTTAGTCCTAAATTATACAAAAAAAAAAATATATATATATATATATATATATGAACACGTATATATATTTATTATTTATTTTATTTTTTTCCCTATATATATATTTTAAATGTATTTATTTTTTCCTCCAGTATATCTTAACCCCTCTACGCTCAGGATAAAAAGGTAACATTACTGTTACTTCATTTACAAAGACAAAGTCACCATACACAACAGGCTGACTAATGTTTAATTTTAGTATTAAGGTGAACCTACTCTATTTTTTCCCACACCTTATTAAGGTTAAAAATTAGTTACAAACGTCTTCATAAAAAACTGAAAATAAAGTCGTATCTCTAACAAGTCACTCTTTGTGAGGTTTTCTTTGAGTGTTATTTCACTGATAGAATATTTTTACACTTTTATACTTTAGTGGCAGAAAAGGAGGCGACGCACTTCATGCCTGAGGTGAGGTCTGCAGTTGGACAATTCTCGGAACTTGCTCTCACTTTGTGAGTTGGTTTATTTCTCAATGGTGAATATGTCCTGTCATGACAGCGTAGCAATGTCTTTTCTGCCTCTCTGCTGCAGGCACATTCTCAGTTGTTTGTAAATGGGAAACCCGTCTATTATTCATTTTTCAAGGCAGTCACTTTAATTTGACAGAAAAAATCACAGGTGTAATTCACAACATAATGATTAATTTAAGCCATAACAATGAGCCAGCATGTACTATACCGGGGCCATAACAATGAAGTGCAGCCATAATTAATGTTATTATGTACACCTTTGTTTGACAAGTTATTGTGTACAGGTGTGCATATATATATATATATATATATATATATATATATATATATATATATATATATATATAAATATGAGTAACAGTATTAAAGATACTGATCCCTGAATTTCACTCAATATGTAACTAAACCCCCAGACCACTTTTTTCAGCTGAAAACCAGTGCATACAGTATGTGTATTTAGTTATGTTGTTGATGGATTCAGGTCCAAATCTTTAGTGTAAAGTATTTGAATTCTACATATTGTGTTGGGTTGAAACGGGCCATGGACAGGATCACACCACCAGGATCACGAATGGAAATTTCGAAGGAGAACATACTGGCTGTAGCGTCGTTGTCGCAGAGAGACAGTATTTCAGTTTAGCATGTTTTCTTAATCTCTGATGTAATGTTATTGTCATTTTATGTTTTATTACAGTAAATATATTACATATTGGTTCTTTAATACTGATTCACCAGATTTTGTACTGTGTTAATGGCTTCATTTCACGTCCACAGAAAACAGAGAAAAGGCTTGTGCTGTGTTGTCATTGTAATGGTTCACTGGTTCCCATGTTGATACCTTTTTTCACGTTTAGGGGCTTTTTTTTATTTCCAGGGTAGAGGCACTTCAGCCAAAACTGTAACACAAAAATGCAAAAGTTTTCTCTCAGAATTGTCTTAATGGAGTGAATTTTGGTATCTGATTGGTATCTTTAAAAATGCAAGGACCAAGTTGGTAATGTTACTATTTTATCGAGTAAGAGCATGATAAATAATATCATTAGACATTATTTTAAAAAATACCATAGATTATTTAGTTTTTTGCAGCATTCTGTAAGAGTCTGTGCCACTATTTTCAGATGGTGGATATCTCATTTTGGAATAAAAACTCTACAGCATGATGCCCACCATGTGTGACAGTCCCAGCCTCCCAGTGGGAATACTGTGAGGTTGTGTAAGAATCTGTTTTCCTAACAGATTATTGCAATATTGTTTTGATCAGTAAAACAATTGGTGTTATTGGTGCACCTGTGCAAATCCGGTTTATTGTTGTTATTATGTATCATGTCCAATTTATTTCCACTAATAGCCTCTTTGAAAAAGATAAGGGGTCTTGCACAGTGCAATTATGATGAGAGCGCAGCATATCACATTTGATGTTTATTTCACACAAAAGTGTGTGAGCATTCTATTTGAGTATTCTCCGATGTAAACTAAAACCCTGTAGAAAGATAAACAGAGATTGCACTTCAAAAAGACGGCAGTGGCAGGAAATGTCTGTGTATTCTCAAATTCCTTTAGAAACAATAAACACCGTCTTTTAACTTTCAAACTCTCCATGGTGGCATGGCGCCGACTCACTCAGCTTGGGTGAGGCAAGGATCTTTGAAGGAGAGCGAGAGGAAGCGAAAGAGACAGTTTCTGAAAATAAACATTTCTCCTGAGATGCGCGGTGTTTTTGTGTGTATGTATCATTTTGATGACAACAATCCTTTTGACTCTGTGTGTGTGCGCCTGCTACATCACACACACACACACACACACACACACACACACACACACACAGCAACCTTCTTGAAGTGCATGCCTGTATTTGTGTAGTATAGAAACAACATGTTTTGCTCAATTTAATTCAATTTATCTAGTATAGTTATAATATCACTTCAAGGACAGACTGGGAGTAAAAGATGGCCTGAGGCTCTCGCAGTCAAACTGATCCACCTGTTCAAAGATGCATCACTCAATGATGCCATGACACATTCAACAAAACCTCCTTGAAGTATTGCAAGGGATTGCATTAAAGGAAGTTAGATTCAAACACTCCATTATAAATTTTAAGCTTTACAACTTTCAGAAGGTTTTTTTTTTTCCAAACGTGCTCACCAGCACTAACAACAGTGTGAATTATTGAAGCCCTCGACTGTTTTTTAACAGATGTCACCCATTTCAAATAGATAAGCATTTGAAAACAGGGATTACGCAAAGACAACTATTATTAGCCAATGGTGGACTGGCCATCTGGAGTATTCCCAGTGGGCTGCTTCATAATTGGGATGATCCAATGAAAAAAAAAGCTACCTCTAGCTTCGATTTTTTTTGGGGGGGTTCCTCAAACAAACATGTACATCGTTGTCGAAGTGAAAATGTAGTATGTAGACCTCCGTTGAAAAATAATTATTTTTCAACTACAAATTTAAAATTCTTGTGATCCATTGTGTAACTGATGTAATTGCTGCACTCTGCAACTATATTTCTAACTGTTATAAAATACAGTTATATGCTTTCTTGCCAAGAGCATGGTGAAAAGATTATTACCACTCTCATTACATACTCTCTCAGTACATACTACATTCCTTTTTACACCTCTGTGTACATGTATTACTTCTCATCATGCACATACATACTACATCCTGTTTACATTCAGTTTCATATTTCAACAAAATTACAAATTTACATTTATATTACATTTTATATTAACTTGTTATGTTTATATTTAAGCCCTATATTTTAACTGCACTATTTTATGCCTTAGACTATCATTTTACTTTTACTTTTACTTGTGATTTCCCCTTTAATATAGAAATATTTTATGAGCATTGTTGAAGGAACCTGAGACCAAAGATTTTCATTGCCAATGACTGCTATGCTGCAACTGACAAATGACAAATAAAGAACCTTGAACCTTGAGGGTGAATTACGTTTCAAAGTTAGGCTAAATTTTGGCGATAAAAAAACTTGCATGACCATTTTCAAAGGGGTCCCTTGACTTCTGACCTCAAGATATGTGAATGAAAATGGGTTCTATGGGTACTCACGAGTCTCCCCTTTACAGACTTGTCCACTTTATGATAATCACATGCAGTTTGGGGCTAAAACCATGTAGTTTTTGGAATGCAGTATAAATGTGTTATTTTTGCCTATTCCAAAAATTATGTGTTTGAATATTTCTGCATACTTGGGTCCCTAAACAGTTTTGGAATTATATAAATTGGGTATGACCGGAAAGCTGAGACTCTTGTGGATCGAATTGGCCCAACTGTATTCATGTGTGATGATGTTAGTCCCCATAGTAGCCATTTCATTGTAGTGAGACCATTTTGTCAAACTTGACGTAACTGTATAAAATGACCTGTGGTGTCCTCTAGGATAATCACGGCCTCATGAAACTTTACAAGCACAAACTAGAGACCTAGAGCATTTAGAGGATGGATGATTTTACTAGGTAGATTGACAATAAGGGGGTTTCTGAGCAGTTTCCAGAACAGAAGTGCTCGCCATCCAATTGCCGAAAAATGCAATTCTTGCAGAAATCTCCAAATGTCAAAAGTTTTTGAAACCAAATCACAACATGGCTTTTTCTATAGTGTTCCTCAAGGTCTTGATGTCGTAATTTGGTATTTCAGAGGAATTTTTGATAATTTTGATCAATTCTGGACTGGTAAAAAATGGTTCAATTTAGCACCAAATCTGTGCAACAAATGGTATCAACCCAAAAATTGCTGCAAGAACTTACATACTTCTATCATAATGTTCTAAACCCTTACACATTTTCACAATTTATTTTAATGAATGAATTCATTAAGTAAGTATGGAGCTACAACCAGGAGGTGGTTAGCTTAGCTTAGCATAAAGACATGAAGCAAGGGGATACAGCTAGCCTGACTAACTCTACAGTTAAAAAACAAGACTCGGTCAAAACCGAGTATATGGCTGGACCGTATGGTCAAGTCTTTGAATTTGTAGCTAAATTCTTACACAAATAGTCAGTGGTCATATCTATAATGTTTTGTGAACAGTTTTTTTCACTTATATCTTAATGTTTGATTGAAAGCCAACTTATAATGAAGCAAATGGCATTCAGTAATGTAAATGGTAACATTTACTAATCAGTATATTATACATTGTATAGAAGGTGAAAAGGTATTATCATGACATACATTATGCAAGGTTAAAAGTATTTCAGATTTTTATGAAAGCATGTGTATCAAAAGCATTCATCATATAAGTGATGTGTAACAATATATACAAACGTTGCAAAAGTTTATCAGCATTGAGATATTCCCGCTGTCATCACTGACGTTGTTGCTGCCGTATTTATTCCTAGATGGAGTGTTAATGGAGCAGCTGCGATGTTAACGTAGCCTGCCACTGATCGATCCGAACTCCATTCAGAAAACAAGCATTTTAAAAGTTGTTTGCCTGTCGTCATGGTAACAGACCCGACAAAGCATGAATTCAGACTTTTTACTAATCAGCATCATTATGTAGTTATTTCGGCACACTTTGATCCGTTTACAACAACGTCGCTGCCGTATTTATGCCTAGATGACTTTATGTTGAGTGTTGATTGAGCAGCTGGTGTTATCATAGCCTGGCATTGATCGATCCGAACTCCGCTCAGAAAACAAGCATTTTAAAAGTTGTTTGCTTGTTGTGTTGCGGACAGACTTGACAAAGAATGAATTCGGTCTTTTTACAAATCGATATATTTATGTTGTTATTTCGGCATTATTTTGACCCGTTTATTGCAATTAAATCACAGCACAGTCTGTTTATTTTGGGTTCATACCGCAGTAGTGAGGCTGCTAGACAGTCAGTTCATGGCGGAAATGGAGGAAAGCGAGGCGAAAATTTGCGAACATAACGTAACTTGAACGAGCATAAACAATAACACATGCACAACAACAGCGCTATGCCTAAATTTCTTTCGGGATCAATAAAGTATCTATCTATCTATCTATCTATCTATCTATCTATGTTACATTGAACCGCTGACACGTAAAACATAAAAACAGAACTGTTCTCCGCCTTTTCATTTTGAAAGAGCAACGACCAATGAGGAAGCTCTAGCAACTCCAGCCGACCAATCCTGTAACTCTATCACTCAGTCAGTCAGTCACTCACTCACTCACTCACTCACTCACTCACTCAGTGACAGACTTTTGCGTCTGTAGGGCTGGCCCTCTGCGGTCCAGCCAAAAATCAACCTATTAGTACCTCTAAAGCTCACACATTAAAGACCTTTACACACTGGGGGCGTGACAATTAAACGACACAGAAATGTGAAATAATCGCCTGCGAATAGTTTCAATATTTTATTTTATCAAAACATCGAATTTGCGACAGTTGCAACACTTTTTCAATAAGAGGTTTGAATAGATTTGCGCAGTCAGAGGCCAAAACCGGGATCCTATTGACCCAGAGCAGCATCTGGCAGTCTGTCTAAAGTTAATTGCTGTATATCCTAAACCACTGTGAGCTATTTTAGTTTCCTTTGTGAAATGCTCTGAGTGAAGTTGCCTCTGGTAAACAGTTACGTAGTGTATTTACTGCATCTATGGCTTTTATTGCGTGTTGTTGTTGTACACTACAGTGTATGTATGGCAAGGTTGTATGTTGACCAGTGTATTGCAATCTGGGCGGCCCGTCGGGCCTGAGTTGACTCCCATGTTGGGCCATAGCTTCGGGGAATTATGTATTTTTAAGATGTGTTTTTAAACAAAATGTGTTATACAAGTAGCAAACTCCTTTAAGTGCGTAGACTGAGTGTCGGTGTACGGTCGAGAGAAAGAGAGAGATAGACAGAGAGAGCGAGGGAGCGTGTGTGTGTGAGACGGAGTGACGGTGAGATGTAGTCAGCCATAACTAGCTGTGAGTATAGCAGTGCAGTGTGTGTACAGTTTAGGCTGTCAGTGAATAAATGCAACAACTCCTCAAGACACAATCTAAGTTCCTGTGTCTTGTAGGGTTTTTCCATACATGACTCGGCACATCTGCCCAGCACGGCAGGGATTTGTGTCTCCATTACAACAGGGCTACCCACTTGATGTGACTAGTGGTCAAAGGAGCAGCTGTTTTCCTATATTCTGAACAATAAAAGTCCCCCGTTATTTTGCTATTTAAAAGCGTTATTATGAAGCAACAAAATCAGGAAATGTTGGTTTTCATCAGCAGCAACTTAACACGGACTCCTATGCAGCTGAAAGCGAAACAGTAAAACTGTGTGAAAGAACTCTTGACAAAACAAAAAAAATATATTGAAATATGAATAAATCGCACGAAAAAAACGCCCCATTTTGTAAAGGCCTTAACACGTTGATTGAAAAAAGCAAAAAAATGACAATTAGAGGAAGTTAGATAATGTTAAGTATTTCTTGAAGAACAACACTTTATCCATCTGTCCAGCACTTCTAGGCAGCATCTCTATTGTTTTCCTGGCAACTTCATGGTGACGATAAGACCTCCAGGAAGTCACTGTTGCCAGCTGTGTTTCGCCAAGAAATAGTTAGAGCATGCAACTCCACATGAATATTAGATGCATTGGTAGCCATATTTTTGAACTTTGGAGAGAGCCAGGCTGACTGTTTCTGCTTCCAGGCTTTATGCTAATTGCCTCCTGGCTCGAGCTTAATACTTACTTACATACCTACATAACTTCATCAGACCTGCACCCTCACAATTTAAATCCAAAGTGGTAAACACTACACATTCAGTTCAGTATGGAAACACTTTGGGTTTCACACATTGCCAGGAAAAGCAGAGCTAGACATCACGGCTAAAGCTGCATGCTAACTCTGTCATGGACAGGAAACGCTGTCGTATTGCGGTAATATGCGGTCATGCCAGCCGTCACTCACATCTCCGTGGTCAAATTGTCCGCCGCTACAACTGTAGAGCACCCATACACTGCCCCGATGGAGCTGACCATGGATGTATAAAAAGAACGGAGCTGACGGGAGAGCTAGCGACGGACTTGGCGAAGTTAGCAGAGGTATACACGTGTGACTACGTCCGGTTTTCAAAATAAGGTGTTAACAAAGGGTATATACAAAATACATATATGGAAATAAGATAATTGGATTATATTCACCAGAAGTATAAAACATAACATGTCTCTTATAAATTAAAAAGAAAATACCACAATTGTGAGGGAAACGTCTTTATTCTTTGATTTTTGGTTGCTGGAAGAAAAATGAATACCCAAGTATCGGGATAGTATCGAATTGGGAGAAAGGCATAACATCCCAGCCCTAATAAAGAGCTAGATAGATAAGACAAGGTATAGGTCAAAAGGAGGGTGGGTGGGAAGCTGGAAAAAGTATGAATGGGGGCCAAGAGACATGGCTAAGATAGAGTCATGAGTGAGCGAGAACCTGCATTCATGATTCAGTTATATTAAAGACTTGCCCATAGCACCAGGCAACACAGTAAACTCTGTTCCCTGGCAGAGAGTAAAGGTGGCACAGTAAACAACCTATATTTTACGATGTTTCCAGGCACCTGACTTGGACCGTCTGAAGTATCTCTACTGTCTCTTTGATGTGCGAAGTCCGCCAGACGTTTTCAGGTCTGCATGACACGCCATCAAAGCGTGTTTTGTTCCTTAGCGCTGGCTGCCGCTGCTTGTGTCATTTTTGCCCGTCCTTGACAGCATGCAGGTGTCAAAATGGAGGGAGAGACACACTTAAAGATAAGCATGAACATCACACTGCTGGGAGAGGGAGAATGTTGGCCGTGGCTCTTACGGTTGGTAAGAGAGAAAGCGAGGCACGGGGAGGGAGACAACAAGAGAGAGATTCAGTCAAGATGAGGAGAGGATGGAGTGCAGGTGACATCAATAACCTCAGAGATGGCACATCATAAGCATCTCCTCTGTCACAAGCTGAAGGACAGAAGGAGTGAGCGGCTGGGGATGAAGAGACTGTTTTGGAGTGAATGGGCATGATAGAACAACAAAGAAGGTTGCAGAGGGAGAACATGAGCCTTTCAACACGAGCGTCTCTTTAATGTAGTAAGAACCATACTGTACCTGTTCAGGTTGGGTAACCTGCCCTTCAGTGGTACCCTGCATCACTTTTCCTCACAACCTCCCACACCTTGAATCTGCTTTTCATCATCTCCTCAAGCAGAGATGTGTCCCTGGCATCAAAAAAAGAGAATGCATGCTGGCCGAGAGGAAATTTATTTCTCAGTATACTACCTATCTGATAGTTTGTAACCATAGCAACAGGTGGCTGACTAAGAACTCTGCTTTTGTAACAGGTTGCACTGGATTGGCCAAGAATATGGCAGGATGCTTACATTTCCATAGAGGTAGTGTGATGTCGATTGATTTATACTGCAAGACTTTGAGACTATACTGAAGCTGGGAACACTCTGTAGTACAAAGTCCTCCTTTAATGTTGAAGAGATGTGATTTACATACTATGACCTTGACTATACAGAAGTCCCAGGTTTGCAACAGTGGAACAAATCTTTAAAGAGAGGTTTAATTTGCAGTGATTCAACGTGGATATCAATCTCAACAAATGGAATGAATAGATCAGTCCTGTCTTTTATTCCCTCCAGTCCATGCACATATTTCATCTACCAAGCCACTGAAAAATTAATTAGATTTCCATGAACAGAAACCCCTGTAGGTCAATGTTTCGAGCAGGTCCTTGTATTGTTAGTATCATGTGTTCTCAGTGTTGCCAGATCTCGCAACCAGGTCTATAGAAACAAGCCCAAAAGAAGCAACTCCCCCCTTGCCCCCCCCCCAAAAAAAATCCCCAAACCTACCACAATATGAGAGAGAGAGGCGACCACTTGATCACTTTATATATATATATATATATATATATATATATATATATATATATATATATATATATATATATATATATATATATATATATATATATATATATATATATATATGTATTCATTTTGGATTGCAGGCATTTCAATTCATTTTTGCAATGCATTTTTAACTTGTAACTTTATATTTTTCTTATTATAAAGTTAAAAAAGTTGAAAGTTTCATGTCATTTTGCATCCATTTATAGCTTGTAGCTTTACATCTTTCTGGCTCTCTCTTGTCCAACCAGATCGGCATGATGTGCTCTTCACACTTACAAAAACGGCAAACTGCCTTTGAATCGTCCCCCACTTGAGGGTGAATCCAATCTTTAAGTCCACTCTCTTTTTCCCAGTCTTTACTGTACTTTTTGCCATATTTTGTCCACTTAGTACCTGGCATTGTTAGCTAAACTCCATCAACCCCGTGAAGATTTGTCTCACAACAACAACAACACTCTGAGTGGCGGCGGTGCCAGGAGCGTCTGTCAGTTATCTGTATGTGTGCGTATGGGGAAAGGGGAGGGGTGGAGGGATCGGAGTTGTGTGCGAATCCTGCAACAGGAGAAACTACATCGGTATAGAGGAGAGAGACAGGAGCAAGCCCAAATAAGCAGCTATACTTAAAAAACAAGCCCACAAATCCACAAGATGCGACTACCAATATTTGTAAGCTACTTTTCAGGTAAACTAGCCCAAAGTCGCTTATAATAAGCAGACTTGGCAACTCTGTTTATTCTGTGTATTTGCGTTGAGGCTTTTGCATTCGTTCGACCCAGGCACCGTATTACGAGGACACACACCAAGCGTCCAGGAATGGAGATAGGCTGTAGATTGTGGATACCTGACCTGAGCCTGATGGATTCAGACAAATATTTAAAGAATGTTTCAAGTTCTTTCACAAACAGAGAATGGGGGTGTGGTTAATGATTCAATGCTTACATAGCCCTAAAAAAATATTTGCTTTGTGAAACATAAATTGAATGTAAATGTAAAAGCGATTAGAAACATAAGCAGTGTTTATCACCCATAGACTTTACTTTGGCGAGCCGCCCATATATTAACGGCCGCCCAAGTATATTTGGGGACCTATTTAAGCATTTTTGTTTTTGTATCGGTCCGAGAGAACGGTGTCATCCGCGATTAGTTCTTCATTAGTTAACTAGTGGACTAGTAGCAGCGCAACGCCGCTGGGGAGCGGATGAAGGGCCACGCTCATCCAGACCGCAGTGTTTTGCTTTAAGGAAATCTTGTAAGCCGTAGTTTTACTGCTATTTATTTGTCGAACATAACAACGTTCTTGTTGCTGATCTTTGTCCGAGACAGTGTAATACTCCGAAACGGCCGACTTTTTCTTTCCCTTTTATTTGTAAACAAACCACACGGCACACACCGTCATGCCAGAGTCGCTTCTAGCCAGTGGCTTCTTCTCCGAATCAGCAGCTGGTTACTGTTGTCAGAGACGACTGCAAATACACAACACAACATTTAGCCGCCGCAAAATTGATGCAACACAACAGATAAACATTGGCCACTGCCATCGTCGAATGTCATCTTATTTTGCCGATAGGCCGATGGCAGTCCACGAGGCAAACATCGTCCGATACCGATGCTTGGCCGATGAATCGGTGCATCCTTACTCAAGACCCTTTTTTGTTTTGGAATTTATTTCTGGTTCTGGCTCCTGAACGCTTTTCCTAATAATGGTCATAACACAAAGAGGAACAAAAAAGGGAATACATTAGCAGGAAGAGTGGATGAAGACCAAAACAACGGCGTTGTTGATCAGACAAGGAAAAAGTTTGATGAATAAGAGTGTGTTATGATCGCTACAAAGTGGACTATGCTGGGGTCCACAGCAGGATCCATAAACACCTGCTGGCAAATACTCAGCAGGCAGATATTCACCAACACCCACACACACTGAGATGTGTCCTGAGCACATGAATAGGGGTCCTTTCTGCTGAGTCACAGGGGAGGTGGTGGCCACCCCACTGCCTCATTGATTTATCCAACAGCCTGCCCCTGTTTAAAGCCCAGCTGTCTCTGTCAAAACACACACATATACACATGTAGTATGTGACCATGCACATACACACACACACACACACACACACACTCACTCACTAATGTTCCCCCATACACGTGCTGCCATTTGCTGATATTCTGCCAACTGCTGCTTCTGTCACTCTACCCCATCGCTGCTGAGTTTGGCCTTGCGCCATAGGTGCAGTGAGCGTCTGTGTGTGTGTGTGTGTGTGTGTGTGTGTGTGTGTGTGTGTGGTGTGTTTGTGGGACAGAGAGATGAATCTGGAGCCTATTTGCTGTTAATATCTGTCGGGCATCATCTCTACTTCACGCTGACTCTGTTTATTACGGTCAAACAGGCTCAACTGACCCATCATCTCTGCTGATGGTCGTGTTGATGGCTACAATCTGAGGTGAAACTGATCGTTCACATCCGTACGCTGCCAACAATTTACTGCATGGGACATTCTTCTCTCACGTTGTTAGTCGTGCATGAATGCAGGGCTCCAGACTAACTTTTTACAATGGTTGCAACGGTGCGCCTGACTTTTTCATTTAGGTGCCCGAGCACATAATTTAGATGCACCCCAAATTTTTCACCACGCCTCTTGGCACCGCAATAATACATTTTATGAACTTTTTTTACATTTTAAAGAGGAAATGAAACTTTCAGCCAAGTTAAGCTGGTTTACAAAACAGATATCCACTCTAATGAACTATTATATAACAAACATGACAAATGTCAGCATTTAAAAGAAAAAAAGAAGATCCGTTTCATCTTTCCTGCAGCTTTCGTGGCAAAAGCGCCGCCATTTTGCAGTACCGTAGCCTGTGACGTCATGAGGTTGGTTGGCTCGGCTGAGTTACACAGATACAACGGTGGAGACCGTGAAAGACAGAGACTGAGGAGACACAGGACAGAAAAAAACAAAAGAGGGGACACTGTTGTATTGTTCCTGGGTGTAAAGATTTACAATGTTAAAACCAAGGAAAAAACAGTCCATTTCATAAACTGCCGCTGAAGTGGAGATCAGTAACGTTACTGCAGCGCTGGCTGGTGACACTGAAAGGCACTGAGTCCAGCTGCAGCTGACTGTCTCCTCTCCTCTCCCCTCTCTGATCCCCTGTCTCTCCTCCTCTGCTGTCTCATTCACACCGTTCAAAGACAGGGTCGCTTAGAAAATAAACGCCGAAAGCACTACTTTATTCTGAAGCACACGTTATAGCGTTTGTTTACCTAACTTGACAGTAGCTTCTGCTACTTCGCTAGCTAGCTACCGGCTCAACATTAGCATACCAAAACTACCGTCACAACGTAAAGCTTTTAGTAATTTAGTAGTTGATACTAATACCAGTAAAATTCCTTTATTCTCTACAAATTCAATACCATGCTAAAATAAAATAAAAGCAAAACAATAAATCCCATGTTCTTAAACATCCACTCCTTTATTACCGTTTGCATACTGGTTTTTGTTAGGAAGTTAAAAAGGTTATAATTACCTCTCTATTATCTATTTTATATTGCTCTGAAAACATCTCCTTCAAAAATCTGGTTATATACAAGTGTCTCACCAAAACCTACATTTTACAAGATTATATTTAAACACATCACGATAACATTAGAATATACCTTAGCCCAATACTCATCTTTACTGAATAGAGCCTGAACGCATCATAGTGTAAATGAATGGCACCTCCCGTTAACTAGCTCTCGTCCTGACGATTTCAACACAGCTTTGTTGTTCACAATGTAGCATTATCAGGGAAAAAATAGGGTGTTGAACAGTCTACCTATGTACCGTCAGGTATCCACATGTTTACATAATACGTTGGTATTAGAGCAGCGTAATGTAATGTGTGCGTAACGTGTGAGTGGTCGAGTCACAGAGAGAGAGATGTGCTCAGATCAGATCAGCTGTTTGGGTATAGATCGGAGCACAGAAGAAATTACAGTGTCTCTCTCACACACACATACGTACACTTTTTGCCCTCCCAACTTGTGACATGAATCCGGCGCCTCTGTTCAGGATTAGGCATCTTACCGCGGACCGGGGAGACAGGTGGTGGACAGTGTCGGGTCTGGGCTGGGCCTTTCAGGTCCAGGGACAGGTGTAATGGTCACTGTAGCATTTTTCTTGACGTAAAAACAATCACTAGTTCTGTTCATTTCTTTTTTTACTGGTTGTGATGTCGCTCCAGGAATACAGGGCGCTGTTTCTCACACACAAACACACACACACAGACAGACAGATTTTTGGTCGCATATGCAATCAAAATGGTCACACTCTGGAGCCCTGAAAGGTCTTCTTTAGTTGCTAAGTGTTGTTTTTTTCATTTAGATGTGGCCTCTGTTAGATGTTCATGAAGGCCTGAGCAGCTGCAGGAACCTCCTGCTTGCATCCACCTACAGGGACTAAGCAATCAACAAATATTATGAAATATTACCATACTAAATACGGAGGCCTGTGGCAATGGTAACCTACAGGAACATATCCCTCTTCCATATTTAGATGCCAGGTTAGTCCTAATCGTGTTATGAGGATGTGAGATCGCCAAGGTTGCTCAATTATACATTCTCCCTTGCCTTTCATTCGTTCTGCCACCTCTTTTTCTCTTTCTTCACCTCTACTCCGTCACACAGATTATGCTCTCTCCCTCTATCCTCGGTGGAGACGCAGGAATCACACACTAAGCTTTGAACATGAAAGGCAAGGCAGAAAAACAACAACAAGGACAACAGATCACTGCATGTGTCTGAGTGTGTTTGTGTGTTTCTGCGCGCAAAAATGAATCTTCCCTCTAACGTGTGCATGTATGCATATTCAAGTCATGTCATTTGGATGTGTCGGAGTGTGTTTGCGGGGGCTTTCATGCTTTGCTTTTTGCATTTACCTGTGTGTTCCTGCATGTCTACGCGCATGTAGATATGAAAGCTTTGATGTGTATTTGTGTAGGAAACCTTTTTAGTGTGTTCACAGACAACCATTTGCCAGTGTATCTGCAGTCTCTTATGGCAGTTAAGTGTTGTTGTCAAGTCATTAAAACTTTGGTTCTTCTCGGCATGAGTCTCAGTCAAAATCACAATTAAACCTCTCAAAAAACGCGCCCCAGTCGTGTCCCTTTTAAGTTCACATCCAGAAGTTCAAAGTAAGTCCAAAGAGTTTGAGTTGTTCTCAGTGTATAGTGAAAACACGAAGCTCAGTACTTTAATGTATTCTGCTCAGGGCCCTTGCCTACTCAAGCAGACCTAACCGAAGATAAAGCGCTGTGTGAATATGATTTTAGGGTAGGCTGGAGGTACAATGCTCACAATATAATTTTGACAGTTCTAGTGCACAAAAGAGCAACCCAGCAAGAAGTTAGACAGAATAAAGCTTGCCATCAAATGACACTCAGTGGGCTGTCAGTTAAAATGAGCTGCCGGATGAAAGAGAAAGGCAGATAAAGAACGCTGTGCGCATAGCGAGTGCAGGTAAAACACTATTCCTTTTGCATTCTGACACAATCAGATTTGAGAAAGCCATAAGCCATCAGTTTGAGACTAAACTTGTGTGTTTAGTCACGAATAGGCCATCTTAAACCTGCATGGCCGGAGCTGACATACACCGATCAGCCATAACATTGAGCCCACTGAGAGGTGAAGTGAATAACATTGATTATCTTGTTACAATGGCACCTGGCAGTGGGTGGGATATATTAGGCAGCAAGTGAACATTTTGAACTTTGAAGTTTGTGTTGGAAGCAGAAAAAATGGGCAAGCGTAAGGATGTGAGCGACTTGTGATGGCTAGACGACTGGGTCAGAGCATCTCCAAAACTGCAGCTCCTGTGGGATGTTCCTGGTCTGCAGTGGTCCTACCAAAAGTGGTCCAAGGAAGAAAAATTGGTGAACGGCGACAGGGTTAGACTCAAGGCTCATTGATGCACGTGGGGAGCGAAGGCTGGCCCGTGTTGTCCGATCCAATAGAAGAGCTACTGTAGCTCAAATTGCTGAAAAAGTTAATGCTGGTTCTGATAGAAAGGTGTCAGAACACACAGTGCATCGCAGTTTGTTGCGTATTGGGCTGCGTAGCCGCAGACCGGTAAGGGTGCCCATGCTGTCCTAATGTTATTGCTGATCGGTATACCTGCATCCACTCTACATTGACCATACAACAGCTTGCCATTTGAGAGTGGAATAGCATAGAGAGGCAAAGTGCGGAAAAAGTTTCGGAAAAATATGTATTGTAGTCAACGGCGAGGGACAAATCATTTTTTGATCCCGTTTGAATTGCGCCATGAATCACACATGTTTATCAATTCAAAACATAATTTTGCAAGTCAAGAAAGTCTCAGTTTGTCGTAGGTTTGTTGTAGTATCATTTAGTTTTGTGTGAAACTGCTCAGTGAACTACATCTCTCGTCTCGCACAACATACGTAGCTAGCTAGCCAGTTAGCTAACTTAGCTATGTTCCGCGCATAAATGTAACATGTAACATTATATTACCTGATGTGTTTTATCCAGCGACTCCTGGTCTATTGATCAGCCGGGAAGTGAAAGAACGAGCGAGACCCCATGCTCGTGTTAGTAGAACCCTGTACGAAAAACATAGGCATCGTAGCTTCAGCAAGAGAGACGTCACTTATACGACTTTTGGATGTGTAGTCTTTCTAATTACATATTTTCACAGTCTGATACTTCAACAGTTTTACAACAAACTGTGACTTTCTTGACTTGCAAAATTATGTTTTAAATTCATAGCACAATTCAAACAGAATCAAAAAAATATAAGTTTACTTCCGAAATAAGGTCCCATGGTGGTCCACTGGAAGGGCAGGACTACACCTCTCTATTATTGATACGATAGACAGATACGATTGCCAATCGTCGATGAGCCATATCGGACGATCCCGATCACAAACGATTGTGTTTTTATTTAATTATTTGCTTTGATTAATAGCATTAGTAGTTTTAATTATATATTATATGCTGCTTAGAGCTAGTATTAGTAAGTAAAACAGGTCATAATTCCCTCTCCAATATCTATTATATTGCTGTGAAAATCTCATTCAAACAACTGGATTTATTCAAGTTTCTCGACAAAAACTACATTTAACATATTAATACATCATAATAACATTATAATTTAAATTCGCCCAATAGTCATTTTTAGTGTATAGAGCGTGAATGATGAACCCCGCCGAGCTCCCGATTGCATATTTTTACTAAATATCGGCCGATAACGATCGGCAGCCAATCAATCGGGGCATACATAGTTTGCGCGAAAATGTAACATCAGCACCGTATTTGTGATTTAAATATGAAATGGAATAAGGAACAAAGGAATAAAACTATGTCTGAGAAGCTGGTCTTTGCTGTATCCTTTTCGGTGTGGACAGACGTTTTGTAAATAATACTGACAGTTGAAATGAGAAATCGAACAACCACTGGTTTCAGTGAGCCCTGGTTAGTGATATATCGTCAGCTCTTTCCCTCCCATTCTGAGCCTCCCTCCCTCTCTCCCTATAGAAAGATTTTCTCTCTCAGAAATTGCTCTCCTCTTCTGTAAAGCAGGATAAAACCTGCTCTTGTGTGACTTGGCGATGATGCCTCGGCGGGAAGAAAAGAGAGTAAATGAGCAGAGTACAAGGGGAAATATGGATTTATTGGTATTGGGGCGCGTCCTGCTGTCATCTCAGGACACGTTGTTGTCATCAAGTGTAATGTATTACAGTGTTCAGGCGGGGCCAGTTTTAGTTTTACATGTAGCATCAATCACGGGGACTGTCATTCAGCTTTTAACACACTCGCACACAATAAGCGCACAGGCACACAATCTCACACACGAGCCTTCACACACAAATGCTGCTTTTAGAGTGAAAGCCTAGGCTAAAAAATGGCCGCTGCAAACAACCATCCATCAGGCCGACAAAATAACAACAGAGGCGACACTGAGCTGATATGTATAAAAACCTGCAATATCTGCAATCCCCCTGAGTACACACACAATCAGCAATCATTGGCAACACCGCTGCCTCTCCGTCTGCAGCTGAGATTCACAGCAAGTCTGTCCCGCTGTTGTACTGAGCTTATAGGTCTCATTCTGGGATTTTTAGGGCAGGTTTATTGTCAGTTTATTGTGCGACCTTGACTAAAAGACATATTATGCAGTTGATGGTACTCTGTTCTCTTATGGTTTTGGCATAATCATCTTCAGCATCTACAACCTCCATGTGCAACCACAGGGATACATATTGCTTGATTATGTTTACAAAAATTAAATTGACATTAAACAGACAAACAT
Source organism: Sebastolobus alascanus (assembly GCA_916701645.2). Classification (NCBI taxonomy): domain Eukaryota; kingdom Metazoa; phylum Chordata; class Actinopteri; order Perciformes; family Sebastidae; genus Sebastolobus; species Sebastolobus alascanus. The sequence goes on along the minus strand of CAKAOJ020000137.1, from coordinate 1,055,170 downwards.
AAGAGATTGTGCAAACAACTCTAAGTGCACAGTTTTAAAGTTGAACTGAAATTTTATAATGATACTGCAGCTAATGTGCATATTTTTTAATTTTTCACAAGAGGATACATTTTTTGGGACGTATTTGTAGATTTGTAGTTTTTAAGCTTCAAGCTTGTCAGGGCTCCCCAATATTTAGTAAAAATATGCGATCGGGAGAGCAGCATTAATGCTTTCATTCGAGTGCCCTCGTGTTACATTCAGTACAGTCTATAGTTAGGACACGGACACCACGCAGTCTCATTCTCAAGAGAGACCTGATCAAACTTGGTGGCCACAGGGGGTCACCTACAGGCGATATTTGGTGGTCATGGTTAAGGTCAAACCCTGGTAAAATTAATTTTAAAGTACATAAATATTAGAGGAGGCAACTGTATCTGTTTTTCTACAAGTAAAAGGAAAGTCATGCAATTTAAATTGGGGTGAAACTCACATCTTGACATAAGCCAAATATGTGACACAAGGCTTTCTCAGGTGCAGAGGTGAGTGACAGGTGTAGCCTAACTGTAGCCCAATTATTCTACAGCACTGTGGTACATGAACTGCTTTGTCATCACCCCTGGGAGTTCAGAAAACAAGACAGACAAAATGTGATGTCCAGCTCCTTGTTCAGTGGTTCACAAAAGTCAAATAGGCAGGTTTTGTCTGCAAGCAAACAGTGATTAGCTCCTTGTCTCGCGCCGAAGGTGCGCTCATCAGTGATATTTGGTTCGAATAAAAATCTGCAGAGTTTTTAGAATATTTGAATAAAAGCCTAAAACTGACAAACTCACTAAGAGGTATCAGTTATATTTCATGGCATACTGAATTAATGAACACCCTTTAACCGTTAATATCACATATTCCCCCAGTATTCCCCAAGATGAAATGAAATGTATTCATTTTGGAAAGAAAGAAAACCACCTTTTCATCATTCAGAATGGAGACAATCCAAAGTCTGTAAAGGAGTTTTGAGAATGTGCCAGTGTTTTTCAAATGCTAGACGCCTCACTTTGGAATAAATATCACTATGAAATAGAATGTAATTAATTCGATAAAGTCAGAGAAGTAAGTGAAAGCTCTTACTACTTATCAAGCCATCAACATCACAAGCAATTATTTTTCACAATTTCATTAAAATGTCCAACCAGCTATCCAAAAACAGCTGTCTCCCACTTCCACACCAACAGTATCTTGGTAAACATGTGCCTTTTCTTTTGAACATATGGTTTCAGTAACACATTTATACAAACGCTTTGCAACGTCATGTACTTTAAACCAAAATATTAATTTCAAAGCAAGGCAACATATTAAAAGAAAGAGGTTAAAAACAGCAAAGCACATGTTCTATTAAGAGGACATGATGTCAGGGAAAGGTGTTGAGTTATCCACACAGCTTTAACAATGTGACTCAGTACAAATAATTTTTTGTTTTAAACTTTGAAACTATACAGTACACTCTCTAGTGGACTTTTTGTATTTTTAGAAAAAAAACAACTTTTATCTTGTTTGCTGAAAAGAAATCCATGATTGATTTTAATACAACAAGAATAAGTCCAGTCTACCAGTGCAGTTTGCTTTTGTTACACATATTAATTACTGTACTGTGTATCCCATTTATTCATTAAAGCTGAAGTAGGCGAGATTGGAGCAAATATGATTAAAAAAAGTTATTATTATAAAACGGTCGCTATATCGTGATAGTAGTACATGAAACATGTAACCTGAAAAAATCATGTGCCTCTGTGTCCTCTGGTGTCCTCCGGTGTCCTCCGGTGCTCCTGACGGCTTCTGCAAGATTTCACAGACCGGAGGAAGACAAGCAGTAAGAGCTGATCTGAGGTCTGCTGTCCAAGAGAGCCGGCTGTCAATCACTCGCGAACTCCGACCAAACGGTCAAACTAGGCAGCGCTGATCAAATATGAATCAATATTATGTTACTGTAATGCCTATTTCTCGCCTCAAATGTTTTCAGAATCATCTTGTAGTGTACCGTTTAGCTGTAAAATGAGAAAGTTTGTTACGCCGCCACCATCGTGAAATCTGGTGAAGGAACGCCAAGTTCCGGTCACATGACCGGAGCACAGCCAATAGGAACGCTCTCTCAATGAAATGACCTGTGATTGGTCAAAGTCTCCCGTCACGGGCTAGATTTTTTAAAGCCTGAAAACAGAGCCATGAAGAGGTGCAGAAGTCTAGTTATCTCTCAGAACACTTGAATTACAATATGCTGAAAGGTTAGGGAAATTTTTTTTTAAGGAAGTTTTGCCCAATGAAGCCAAAAATATACTGCCCACTGCTACTTTAAGTGATAATGAATGAATGAGATGTATTCATGTAAGGTTAAAGTTAAATAAAAGTTATTGACAACGAAATTGGATGTTAAGTAGGCTCCTTACATTAATTAATGTTGAATTGATGAATGTTATTATTGAACACATTTTTTTGAGCTACAGTTTACCCCCTAAGACCCGTGGGATCGCAGGCAGTCACAACTTAACTATCTTTCAGAGGCTGTAGCAGGTTCAGTTTTAGAGGTAGAGTGAATGACCGTATACCATATGAAACTGGAAAACCTAAAAACCTAAGGAATCCATTGGTAACAACCAGGTTATACTAGCTTGTCAGGAAGGAGGCTAAATAAAGCTCAAAAATTAGGCTAAAGTTTGGCGAGGAAAAACTGGCATGAGGTCCATCCCAAAGCGCTTAATTGCATCTTCGTTTCCCTCACTTGCGTCTCATCCTTGCGTCTTAGTCCCGCCCACCAGGGAAGCATGGAGAGACGCAAGGAAACCATGCGGGGAGAGAGGAAACGAGGAAATGCGTTTTAAGGGAATTGAGACGTCGTTTCCTCTGTAGCGTCACGTGAAGCGACGTCCGTTTGTGATGACGGCGGCACAGCTGGATCTGCTGACAGCCGTGTTATCTGTTCCATGTTCACTCACAAACGATAGCCCCCGCCAACTGTGGATTCTGTTTGACACATTTGCTTTTGTTTATATTTCTGTCAGTAAGTGCAGACCGAAATAAGTGTATAAATGAAGACTTAATTTGCAAAACCAGATAAAAGATATTTTTAAAATGAATAAGCCAATGTCATCAATATTCCCTTAAGTATACAATAAGAAATATACAAGATATATGGGAAAAGTATATTATCAAGACAACCCATGAGCAGTTTGATTAATATTCCCTGGATTGCAAACAAAAAACAATTTAGGAAAATAAAATCAGATCAGTTCATGCAAATGACCCCTTCAAATTCCATTCAATGGTTTCACTGCAATTCAGCAGCCACATGTAGGCTAATTAGGTGTGTTGACACCTTACCAGCTGTAACTTATGAGGTTAATTCATGAAGAAGGTACCAGGCCTATATAAGTCTCAGATAGACAAAAGAAGATGCCAGAAGAAGTAACAAGATGGCAAGTATAACATCAGTTTGTGCAACTGCAATTTTTAACATTGTGCAGGAGCAGGAACAGGAACATACAAGACGCAGGAGGCGACAACTGCAGCGGGCCATCCTGTGTTTAGAGGTAATCATCACACAAGTGTAATGTTTTATGACTGGTTGTACCAATGACTGTCATGTAATGTAAGATCAGATCTAATCACAGTTTAGCAAACTATCGGTGTCGTAAGTAACTGTGTCCTTTATTGTGTAGATGGAGATGGAGATGGACACAGAGCCAGTATATGCTCAAATAAATCCTCATGTGCCAGTCCTTGCTGTGTTCTTTGATGGCCAGAAGGACCTCATGGCGGACTACAGGCTGGGGAGACAGTCCGTCGAGGTCCTTCTAAGAATTCTGCCATCAAAGAACACACAAGGCTGGTCACATGAGGTACATTTATTGATGAGCATATACTGGCTGGCACACGGCTTATCCTACAGTGTGGTGTCCCGGGCCTTTCATGTCCCCAAGTCCACAGTCCACAGACTGGTGCACACTGGAGTAGAGAGGATCGCAGCCCTTCGCCAGGAGGTCATCAAGCTGCCCACCGCTGGAGCACTGGACGAGGTTGGCCAAACATTTCCACGGCTGGCCAACAGTCCAGTGTTCTCAAAGTGTGTGGGTGCCATTGATGGCTGCCATGTCCGCATTAAGACCCCCCCAGGACCCACTGGCCAGGATTACCTCAACAGAAAGCTCTTCCCATCCATACAGTTGCAGGCAGTATGTGATGGGAAGGGCCTCTTCATAAACACCTTTGTGGGGTATCCTGGCTCAGTCCACGACACCAGAGTCCTGAAGAACAGCCGGATCTACAAGGAGGCTCTGTACCCTCCCTCAGGTGAGCCTAAAGAAGTTGTCAATGCATCAATATTCATCAATTACTATAAATATATTAATTTATGGTTTCCCATTCTCTGCAGGATTCTATATTGTGGGTGATGGTGGCTACCCCTGCATGGAAAGACCTGTGGCCATCATCACCCCATATAGAGAACCACTGCAAGGGAGGGTGCAGAGCCGCTTCAACCAGCATCATGCCAAGGCCCGTTGCATTGTAGAGCGGGCCTTCGGCATGATGAAAACTCGGTGGAGATCGCTGTTCTTCAGGGCTCTGGAGGTCGACCACACCTTTGTCCCCTCCGTCATCACCGCCTGTGCAGTGCTGCACAATATCTGCCTCACAGCGGGGGACATCTTCGAGGCCATCGAGGATGCTGGGGACATTGGTGTGGTTCCACCACGTCCTGTGAGCCTGTGGAGCTGCAGGAACACGATTACCTGCAGACATTGGGGACATGAAGGGCCTGGGACATGGGCCACCACACTTTAGGATAAGCCGTGTGCCTTGAAGCTCCTTTTGTTTTAGTTATATATATATATATATATATATACCTAAGTTTCCTTTATGTTTTGAGTTCTATTGTGCCATTATCTTGAAATAAATGAACATGTCTTTTGTACAGTAAACAAGTTGTTGTTCCAGTTTGTTCCCAACCTCTCATTACCAGCTTAATTATATTTTTTATTGTCTGCTTGCTTTTATTTGTATGATTTATTTAGGTTTGTACTACAGTTTGTACTGAAATGTACATAATTATATGAAAGAGGTCTATGGTGTTTCAAGGTTATAGGAAATGCCTTCCTGTGACTACAAACTTAATGATAACACTGTTGTGCTCCTGTCCATGGAACATAACTCTGGGAAAGGAATTTGTGAAGAGACCTTTGTTAATGATGTAAATGTCAGACCCAGAATGTTGGACAACAGTGAAGATGGTTTCCATGACTTAAAATGTTTAATGGAGGCGAAAGACCAACTTAAATTTAACAACAAATTAAATATTTACAAAACTTCTGTCAAAATTAATAAATAATGTTTAACTTAAAGACCTTTATAATAGCAAATAAAAAAATATAATAATTATATCACTTCCTCACTAACTCTTCAAACAAATCTAAAAAACGCTGGTTTTGGGCCTGGCTCGCTTGGAAGCGATCATCCTCCTTCTTGGACTCCTCTTTCATAAATTGCAGAAGTGCCCCCCTTGTGGCACGGCGCTTCCTGGGTGGGGGACGGGTAGAGGTGGATGGCTCATCATCCAGCTCTGCGGTGCCACTACTTGTGCCAGGCTGTGCAGAGTCCTCTTCCTCCTCACATGCCTGGCCACAAGTAGCGGCCCCAGCTCCAGATGATGAGCCACTGGGGGCCACGTCAGCCAGAGGCTCATGGTCTTCCCCGTCACATGAGTCCATCAGGACTGGGGGCTCAATGGAGGGCCGCCTCCCGATGGCCTCATGCATCAGGGAAAACCACGGCCAAGTGGCTGCCGTGGCCTCCCCCTCATCTGTCCCCGTCCCCGTTGGTGGATTTTTCAGCTCCTGGAAGAGATTGAACAAGGGATTTCTGTAGACAGACTAAAAACACTACAATGTGATGCATTATGTAAAATAACAATAGTCACAAATGCTTATTTATGGAGGTGAACTGAGCTCATAAGAAATACAATATTTCACCTTGTACTTTCTCTTCAAATTGTCCCATTTTTTGGACACCTATGTGGAGGTGAGGCGTCCCTCCAGGCCAATCTTTCTTATGACTTCCCTGTGGAGTATAAAACATGTCAACTTATTGCATCTCTGATCCCAGACACAAGATAGTTCTGTTCAATATTAATAAAAGGGTATCTCTCGTTAACGTGACAATATCACATCATATTCAGCTGAGAGTCTCACATGCAAAGTGAGGGGAAGAGCTTAAGTGTAATTACTTACTATTACTTACTGTGATAATAAGTATAATACATGATAAATAGAGCACACACGCAATAGGAATGTGGACAGTTGTGATAGTGTGACATTGCATTGATTACCATAAAATGCAATGAAATAGCACGGTCAAAACAGACGTTAAAAAATGTACTCACCCCCAGGCCTTCTTCGCCGTGTGCCTCTTCCCCGTGAAGAGGTCGTCGTTCTCCGTCCTGTGACGGATTAAACGTCTCGTGTCTTCGTCTGTCCCTGTTAAATAAGACATATTTCATACATATCAGAAAAGGGAAAACATTAAGTAATGTCACACATCATTTTCCTCACATCATATGAAGAACAATTAATGATAGGTTGTTTGTTGACATAAGCAGCGTGTCAACCATGTGATAACTGCAGCGTTACTTTTGCTTTTTACTTTTACATTTATTTTCTGACAAAGCTCCGATAAACTTTTGCTTTTTACTTTTATTTTCTGACAAAGCTCCGATAAACTTTTGCTTTTTACTTTTACATTTATTTTCTGACAAATTTTCTGATAAATAACGGATCCTCTACAATACACACATTAGGAGGTGCTGTCATGACATAACAAAACGGATTGTGGAGGAAATAAATGTAAAGACGTTGCATTAACGTCACATTATTTCACAGAATAAGGATGAAACAACATTAAATACCAGACACTTACACTTGTGCTGCTTTTCCGCCATATCTTTCAAATGCCAGATGTAACTGGAGGCGGAGTCGGCGGCTTTTATGCTGTGCGACTTCCGTGAAGGCTGCTCTCGTGTATCCTCGATCATCGCTCCTCAGAGATCCCTCCTCGATCCTCGCTCCTCGATGCAGAAATAAGAGCTTTGGGACGGTCTTCAAGATGGCGCACCAGAACAACTTCCGGTTCACCCGAGGATCGAGGAGCGAGGAAACGACAAATAAGCGCTTTGGGATGGACCCATGGCCATTTTCACAAGGGTCCTTTGACCTCTGCCCTCAAGATATGTGAATGAAAGTTGGTTCTATGGGTACCCATGAGTCTCCCCTAAAAAAAAAAGAAAAAAGAAACTAAAAAGAAAATGCAATAAATTACAAAAGCAGCTGATGACCTGTGTTATGTATATACTGTAAGTGATTGTTGGTATTCCCTTTTATTTCTAAAGAATGCTCAAAGCCCATCACGGGGAGGAAGACTGGCTATAAGCAGCAACAAATATAAACATTGCATTACAGAAAGTGACCAGTTCTATAAATTCTATACTGGAGAGAAGCACGATCCCATTAACATTGGTTGAACTTCAGTTTCAAAACCTTTTATGTAAAACACCCATTGCAGCTGCAGACAGATATAGTATGCACAGACAATGATCAAGCATTGATTCAGCAAGTTTCAGTTTCACTGGGCATACATGATGAATCCAAGCGGTTATATAATATATAACCCTGTCTAGTTGTTAATGATACCAGCAAAGAAAAAATAATTTAGCCAGTATTTGCCACAAACTGATTAGTCACTATCATGGCAGACCTTTAGCTATGTTACACTGGTTGACTCATGGAGTGGATTTTAGCTTTTAATTACCAGTCGCACACTGGGAAATAAGAAGCTGCTTCCTTGTAAAAGTTTATTTGAGTCTTTGGAGTTTATTACTGTCACCTCTGCTGTGGACATGTTTGTTTCTCTCTGCATTTTGTAGGCAGTAATAGGGCTGTGTGATTGACAGGTGGTAGACATGCTTCCTCAGACAGAGATGTCCTGAAGGGTTTCAAAATAAACAAACCTGGGTCAACCCAATGGTTATTTAATGCAGAATTTGAGGGTATCGGCACAGTGAATAGTGCTGGATTTTCCTTAGAGAGCCCCATTGTAGAATCACTATCAATTCAATGGACCATTCCTTGTAGTTGTTTAACATCATTAAACCTGATTTTAAATTCAAAAAACATCACCGCCGGTGTTTACCTAATATGCAAGCAGCAGCGGCGCTGCAAAAATATGACTGCCACTGCTATTTTATTTTATTTCTTTTACGAGAAGAGAGGAGAGGGGAAAAAAGGAGAGGAGTAGGCTCCATCTTATCTTATCGCTTTAGAAACTAACGTTATATTATTATGTGCTACGGACGCTTCATATCCAGGTCAATACACACACCTGTGAGTAAAGCATACAAATGAGAAAGTTTGCATTTACCTAATCAGGTCAGCACCACGATTATAACAACAAGCACCGGGTAAATGTCAACAATAAAGCAAGAAATGCTGATCACATATTCATATTATCATTTCGGAGGGAAAACAGTCCTGCAACTTCACGCGAGTGTTGCACAGTAACGTTGCAGACAGCAAACTAGGGCTATTAATCAACAGTCTGTCAGGAGGAACGGGGAGAAGGACAGGGGTATCTTAAAGTTAATCCCGAAGGTTAACCGCAATCGATTTAAAGGGAGAGGGGAAACACCAAATGAAAACTCACAATAAACCTTGAAACGACTAAAACTAAAACACCGCTGCCGAGCAGCTGACTAGAACTTAAATGAAACAAAAGAACCAGCAAAGGCCACACAGACCTGACCCACTCTAAGACACTGCCGCTCTGAGAAGAAGCTAAATGGTGGGTACAAAACACACAAAATCACACATGTAAACCCAGAGAGCCAACTGAAGGTGTTGACCCTCTGCACACACAACCACTATACAGCTAGAGCAAAAGCTGGACAGCACTCTCACTACCTCTGACAAAGAGACAATGAGTCAGCACCAGAGCACTGAAACCAGGGGTAGATATAGGCAGCCACAACCTGATCCTCATCAGGGTCAATTAGGCTCCACAGCTGCCTCTCCTTAGAGATAATTAACCCAACCAGCCTGCTGAGTGGCAAGTGACCCTCACAGGACCCCCCTTCTAAGGAACGGCACCCGACGTTCCTACTGAGGCTCTGGGGCGGCGGAGACGGAAGTCCCGGATAAGGTCTGGGTCTAGGACATGTCTAGCAGGGACCCAGGCGCGTTCCTCCGGACCGTACCCCTCCCAGTCCACAAGGTACTGCACTCCACGTCCCACACGACGACTACTCAGGATACGACGAACAGTGTAGACTGGGTGACCATCAACCAATCGGGGAGGAGGCGGAGGTCTTTCAGCTGGCGCCAGCCTGCTGGTCTGGACTGGTTTGAGGCGTGAAACATGAAAGGTGGGATGAATCCTCATGGACCGGGGGAGCAGGAGACGGACGCTGACCGGGTTAATCTTCCGAACCACCTTGAATGGACCGACGAAGCGTGGTGCCAGTTTACGAGACTCTACCCGCAAGGGAAGGTCACGTGTGGAGAGCCACACCTTTTGACCAACCCGATATGATGGGGCCGGACGTCGTCGCCGATCGGCATAACGCTTCTATTGTGCAGTAGCACGCTGGAGAGACGCCCAAACCCGCCTCGTGGTGGCCCGACACCGCTGGATGAACCGTGCAGCCGGGGGCACCCCAGCATCCCTCTCCTGTTCTGGGAACAGCGGTGGCTGATACCCATACTGACACTCAAACGGGGAGAGACCGGTAGATGTGTTCAACAGGGTGTTATACGAGTACCCTGCCCAGACAAGTTGATCACTCCAGGTGGTTGGGTTGGAGGAAACCAGACACCGTAGCGTTCTCTCCAGTGTCTGATTTGTGCGCTAAGTCTCACCATTGGTCTCTGGGTGAAATCCTGAAGACAGACTGGCGGAAGCGCCCACAAGGGAGCAAAATGCCTGCCAGAACCGCGATGCGAACTGTGGACCGCGGCCCGAAACAACGTCCTGTGGTAGGCCGTGGCGACAAAAAACATGCTGTACGACAAGCCAGGCAGTTTCCAGGGCCGAAGGCAGCTTGGGGAGGGGAATGAAGTGGGCCGCTTTAGAGAAGCGATCCACTATGACCAAGATGGTGGTGGAACCCTTTGAAGGGGGTAACCCAGTAATGAAGTCCAAGGCCACATGCGACCAGGGGCGATAAGGGATAGGCAGCGGCCGGAGGAGACCAGCAGGAGGACTTTGAGATGTCTTGTTGCGGGCGCAAATGGTGCAAGCAGTCACAAACTCTCGCACGTCCCTCTCCATCCTGGGCCACCAGAATTTCCGCTTAAGAAAGTCTAGAGTGCGGCGGACCCCCGGGTGACTTATAAGGCGTGACGAATGACCCCACTGATGAACCTGCGAGTGTACCCCCGTCGGGATGAACTGCCTACCCGGAGGTCCTCCTCCCGGGTCCGGATCCCGCAGCTGGGCCTCCCACACCACAGTTTCAATTCCCCAGATGAGTGGTGCGAGGATGCAGGTGGGTTGTACAATGGGCTCAGGAGAACCATCCCTGTCTGAGCGGTCAAACCGGCGGGAGAGAGCGTCCGGTTTCAGATTCTTCGAACCCGGACGGTACGACAGGTTGAAGTCAAACCTATTGAAGAAGAGGGCCCACCGCGCTTGGCGAGGGTTCAGGCGTTTTGCCAGCTGGATATAAGCCAGATTTTTGTGGTCCGTCCAGACCACAAACGGATGCTCTGAACCCTCCAGCCAGTGGCGCCATTCTTCCAAGGCCAATTTCACCGCCAGAAGCTCCTTATTACCCACGTCATAATTCCTCTCGGCCGGCAGAAGACGCCGAGAGAAAAAGGCACAAGGGTGAAGCTTCTTGTCCCGAGCTGAACGTTGGGACAGAACCGCCCCAACTCCCACGTCAGAGGCATCAACTTCAACAACAAATGGTAGAGAGGGGTCTGGGTGAATGAGGATGGGCGCCGTGGTAAACCTGTTCTTCAGCTCCTTGAAGGCCTCCTCAGCCTGCGGGGACCAACTGAAATGTGACATAGCACCCTTGGTCAAGGCAGAGATAGGGGCAGCAATCGAGCTGAACCCCCTAATGAAGCGCCGGTAAAAATTAGCGAAGCCCAAAAAACGCTGAACTTGCTTCACCGAGTCAGGCTGAGGCCACTCCAGTACTGACTTGACCTTTCTGGGGTCCATCCTCACACTGCCCTGTGATACAATATACCCCAAAAAGCTGACTGTGGAGGAGTGGAAAACACATTTTTCTGCCTTGACGTAAAGTTGGTGCTCCAACAACTTCTGCGGCACAAGTTTTACATGGGACACATGCTCCTCGTAGGACTTCGAAAAATAAGGATGTCATCCAGGTAAACGTAAACAAATCGTTCCAGCATGTCCCTAAGAACGTCATTAACGAATGCCTGGAAGACCGCCGGAGCGTTCGAAAGACCAAAAGGCAAGACGAGGTATTCGTAATGCCCTCGAGGAGTGTTGAACGCCGTCTTCCACTCATCCCCCTCACGTATGCGCACCAAGTTGTAGGCATTCCTAAGGTCCAACTTGGTGAAGATGGAAGCACCTTGCAAGCGCTCAAACGCCGTGCACATGAGGGGGAGGGGGAGGGGGAGGGGGTAGCGGTTCTTTACAGTGATGTTATTAAGTCCTCTATAGTCAATGCAGGGTCTAAGCCCCCCATCTTTCTTCCCCACAAAGAAAAACCCTGCCCCCGCCGGGGACGTATAGGGGCGAATGAAACCCGTGGCTAGGGCCTCGTCTATATAGTCCTTCACGGCGGCTGTTTCAGGTCCCGACAAGGAAAACAACCGGCCCCTAGGAGGTGTAGAGCCTGGAAGGAGATCGATGGCACAGTCGTAAGGCCTATGGGGAGGTAGGATAGAGGCCTTCTTTTTACTGAACACCTCGCTAAGTTCCGCATACTCTACCGGAACCCCAATGGGAGTATGAGAGCCCGTAGGCCTTGGCGACTTAACACAAGAAGGAGTGAGGGGCTTAAGAGCCTCAAGAGTCGAGAGATCACGGGGGTCAGAGGTGAAGCAGTGTTCAGGAGAGGGAGAGTCAGGAGAAGGAGAGACAAGAGGGGTATCCATCGCGGAACCAGGAAACTCAAGAGCAGAGGAGCTCAATGCTGCAGGAAACGTGAGGGCCAAAGGGGTGGGTGGGACCGAATTGGAGAGGAGACAGCGAGATGCACATTCAACTCCCCAACTCAACACCTTCCCCAACCTCCAATTAATCTGAGGATTGTGTTCCTTGAGGCACGGGTGTCCCAGAATGAGGGGTAACTGGGGTGTTTCAATAACGAAAAACTGCCTTTTTCCATGTGGCGGTCAATGCAAATCTTAAGGGGACCAGTGATCTCTTTAACCCACCCTATACCCAAAGGCCGCCCATCCACAGCCGTGATGGCAATTGGACGAGAGAGGAGAGATACTGGCAGTTTAAGATTTTGGGCCAGGGTTGAGTCAATAAAACTACCAGCTGCACCTGAATCTACAAAAGCGGGAAGATTGTATTTGTCATTACCAAATGACAATTCAGCAGACAAAAAGGTGCGGTTATTGTCTATCGAGAGGGGATTATTCAGACTCGGCAGAACCTCCCCCTGTTCTGACGAGTCTACTCGTTGCCCAGTACTTCTTTCTTCTGCATTACTGGGCACGTACGAATGAAGTGGCCCACCTTCCCACAGTACAGACAGGACCAACTGCTCATCCGCTTCTCTCTCTCTCTGCCCGAGAGAGCCGCGTGCGCCCAATTTACATGGGTTCGTCATTGATCGAAAACCCCCGGAGTGGTTGGGGGGTGTCCTGAGAAATGCTAAAATCCATCTCCGACATGGGGCTGGCATAAGCATGCCTTCTCTCTCTAATGCGTTCACGAATTCGATTATCTACCCGAATCGCCACGGAAATCAATTCCTCGAGCGAGTCGGGGACGTCGCGGGAGGCTAGCTCGTCTTTAACCTTCTCTGATAATGCCCGGATAAAGGTGGCCATCAGAGCTTCCCGGTTCCACCCTGATTCAACCGCTAAGGTGCGGAACTGAATAGAGAACTCAGCTACACTGGAGGCGCCCTGACGTAACCCAATCAGACGTTTGGCCGCTTATATCGTGGTCAAAAACTCTTCTCATTTCGGCCACGAAGAGGGCGACATCGGAACAGGCCGGAGTCTGCTTTTCCCACAGTGCAGTAGCCCAAGAAAGAGCTTTATCTGAGAGAAGCGATATAATGTATGCCACCCGGGCTCATTCTGTGTTAAACATGGAGGGTTGTAACTCGAACACCAGGCTACATTGGGTAATAAACCCTTTGCATTTCCCTTTTGCATTCTGGATGCCCGTCGGGCAGGTGTTGGCATCTTGGGTTAATTGGCTGCTGTGGAACTGTGGGGCGGAGCTGGAGGTGCTTGGTGGATTATGGGTGGAGTCTGCCCAGCCTTCTGCAACTGGGCAAGTATTTCTCGCAACATGTTATCATGGGCAACCTGTTGATCAGCGATTGCACGTAGCATCTGCTCTTGGGAGCCTAACAGGACTCCCTGTGCAGTGATAGCCTGCCCGTGCGCCGTTAGCTGAGTGTCAAGTTTAAGGGCAGTGGTGGTGCCCATTGTCACAGGGTCCGCTGTGTCCGTTGTTGGCTGACTCATTCTGTCAGGAGGAACGGGGAGAAGGATGCAATTGCGGACCAGGAGTATCTTAAAGTTAATCCCGAAGGTTGACCACAAAAAAAAAAATATATATATATATAAAAATCGCAAGCGTTTTAAAGGGAGAGGGGAAACACCAAATGAAAACTCACAATAAACCTTGAAACGACTAAAACTAAAACACCGCTGCCGAGTAGCTGACTAGGACTTAAATGAAACAAAAGAACCAGCAAAGGCCACACAGACCTAACCCACTCTAAGACAATGCCGCTCTGAGAAGAAGCTAAATGCTGGGTACAAAACACACAAAATCACACATGTAAACCCAGAGAACCAACTGAAGGTGTTGACCCTCTGCAGACACACAACCACTATACAGCTAGAGCAAAAGCTGGACAGCACTCTCACTACCTCTGACAAAGAGACAATGAGTCAGCACCAGAGCCCTGAAACCAGGGGTAGATATAGGCAGCCACCACCTGATCCTCATCAAGGACAATTAGGCTCCACAGCTGCCTCTCCTCAGAGATAATTAACCCAACCAGCCTGCTGAGTGGCAAGTGACCCTCACACAGTGGATATTCAAAGAATGGGTGTGGTTCAACCTGCAGCGCATGCGGGACCACCGTAACCCGGAGGAGCGATTTAAACTCTGGGTGAGTAGGCCACACGGACTTGTGTCATTAAAACAGCCCAATTCCTCTGTCATACACTCAGAGGCTTCCCCCACACGTTTTTTCGAACAAAATGTGTCATGATTAGTCCACGAGTCGTTTTTACTCCATGTGCACGTGCGAGAGTGTCAGCACCTCATTTCTGTCTATGGATGTCGCAGGTATGTGTAATGCGTGCCTACCACCAACACCAACAATGCCTTCCTTTCTGACTTGTTGCACTTTTGTTGATGCTGAAATACAATTTTCTGTTCTGATGCTAATATCAAATTCAAGTATCATATTCAGGCTGAACTAGCAACACTTTCAGAGGATGTTCATGACATGAATGCAGGGTTTGATCATCTGGGAACTTTTAAGAATCTTTCACATTCAAGATACTGCAGTCTGGGATTTTTTTCAGGCACATTTCCTCAAGCTGTTTTCCTTTCAACAGTCAACTACTCTGTAAAGTGGATCTAGTGTCCTCATTGTCCCTAAATAAGTGCCCCAAAAGAACTTTGTACGGTATACTTCTGCTTTGTCGTTGCTCATTGCATGTATACTCTCTCTTTTTAAAATAAACTTCCAACTTAGGTATACTCATGCAACACAACTACTTGGTTCGGTTTAGGCAACAAAAGTACTTGGTTAGGCTTAGAAAAAGATTGTGGTTTGGGTAAAAATGTGTACGTTTGTCAAGTAAAATAGCTGCGCTTGTTACGTAACTGCCGTTGGTATCATCCAGAAGTTACATAACAAAGCTATGGTAAAATAACTCAACGTTTACTTGGTTTCACACGGGACACGAACAGCGGTCTCCTGGGTGAAAGTTTTCAGGTGTTTGACCCGTCCATCCTCCCCTTAAACTCAGTCAGTTGCTCTGACCGTCTAATAATGATGCGAATGGATTTACATCGGAGTTTCTTGAAAGCCTCGTGCATCCCATACAGATGCTAAAGGGTGTCTTGTGCGTTGGTATCAGACGCTAAGGGGCACTGACCAAGTGCGGTATTGGACGTGTTGGGAGTAAGAACGGGTTGCTTGTACACATAATTTTCTTAACTATGGTAAAAGATAAATTATCTTTGGTTATTCTGGACAACTTCAGAGTCTGTTCTCTGCTCTTAGGCAAGGCAGCTTTAATTAAAGAGCACATTTCATTACAAAGAAACTCAATGTACATAAAAAAGGCATAAAAAACATCAAGCATATGCAACGTAGTGGTAACATAAAAATTTATTCGTAGATACACCCAATACCTACACAAAAACACACAACCAACAGTACAAAACCCAAAGTTATTCAATTTGACAAAGACACACCAAAAACAAGACTCAATGGACACACACACACACACACACACACACACACACACACACACACACACACTCTTCACAGGCCTGAATACCAGGAAGGTTTTGAGCTTAGTTTTAAATTAGGGCTGTCAATCGCAAATTAATCACACATTTTTTATTTGTTCAAAATGTACCCAAGGGAGATTTGTCACATATTAAGTACACTTAGTGGATTAGTGAAAATCAATTAACAACACAAAACAATGACAAATATTGTCCAGAACCCCTCACAGGACTGCATTTAGCATGACAAATATGCTCAAATCAAAACATAGCAAACTCAACCCCAACAGGCAACAACAGCTGTCAGTGTGTCAGTGTGCTGACTTGACTATGACTTGCCCCAAACTGCATGTGATTATCATAAAGTGGGCATGTCTGTAAAGGGGAGACTCGTGGGTACCCATGGAACCCATTTTCATTCAAATACCATGAGGTCAGAGGTCCAGGGACCCCTTTGAAAATGGCCATGCCAATTTTTACTCACCTAAATTGAATGTAAGTTTGGAGCGTTATTGAACCTCTTTTGCGACAAGCTAGTATGACATCATTTGGCATATAACATCGTATGACATCTCATATGATGCCTATATCTTCACTCTAGCTTTAAAACTGAGCCCGCTACAACCTAAAAGTCGCAAGTTTGGTAATGCGTGAAAGAAATAAGCAGAGTTATCCAGCTTTGTATCATCACAATGTGGGTAGTCATGGGGAAACTGGACAACCCCAAATCTTAAAGAAATGAGGCATGAGAGAATTTCCACCTCTACAGTAGGTTCGGCATTGTTGCATTTAATCTTGTCTTGTAGAAGCATCCTGTGTTAAAATCTTTAAGTTTGGAGCGTTATTTAGCCTCCTTCGCAACAAGCTAGTATGACATGGTTGGTACCAATGGATTCCTTAGGTTTTCTAGTTTCATATCATACCAGTATCTTCACTAGCTTTAAAACTGAGCCTGCTACAACCTAAAAATCAGAAGTTGCATTCAAGAAAGTAGTAGTGTTAAAACGAATTTGCGTTAATGCGTTATTATTGCGATAACTTTGACAGTCCTAGTAGATACAGAATTTATAGAGCACAGCTCATAAGGCAAAGCATTCCAGAGGGTAGGTCCACAGTACCTAAAAACACCTTTACCAGCTCCTGATCTTATTCTGGATACAACCAAAAAGCCACTGTCTGAAGACCTGAGAGGTCTGATGGGGTTAAAGTCAGTGAGCAGATCGGAAATATACTGGGGAGCTCAGCCATATAGTGCCTTAAAAAACAATAGTAGGATTTTAAAGTGAATTCTCTGTTGAACGGAATGAAATGATTGATTTAAGTTTTGGAGTAATGTGATGATGCTTTCTTGTACCGGTAAGAACTCTAGTGGCTGAATTCTGTATGAGTTGAAGTCTTGCTATTGACTTGTTTTGATAATCCAGTGAAAAGAGCAATGACGTAATCTAATCGGTTCAAAATGAATGCATGAACCAGTATCTCAGACTCAGTTCGTGATATGAATCATTTTACATTTGATGTGTTTCTCAGGTGGTAGAAAGATGATCTTGTAATACTTGATAGCCTATGTGATTTTCAAAGGTCTGCGTCTGGATGGATCTTACACAAAAGGAAGGAAGCTAAGCAACAGTCTTCTGTCTCTAGATTTCCCATCTGTTTTTTTTTTAACAACTGTGTCCTTCGCATCTTTTCCTCCAATTTCAGATTTTTTTCTCATCTGGTCTTCAAAACCAGGCAATCTGGCGATGTCATCTTAACTAAATGACAACAGGGCCAATCATCATATTTTTTTTATATTTTTCATTTTTCAACTGTTTCTCCACAGTATCAGAAAAACAAAGAGACAAGCAGGCACACAATATGAAATGCAATGTGTTCTTTTTCTTCTTTCATCTTGAAAGCCTGTATGCAATAGCTTTTAAAAAATGCTTCACAATCACCACATTCTTGATGATGATGGAGCCATGGACATCACAAAAGAACTGATAGTTTCTACCCACATGTAAATGGTTTCATGTTGGGATACAGTCTAAGTTAAACTTTATTTATATAGTACTTTCCAAAACAAGGGTTGCTTGACAGAAAGACGATAAAGCATTTGAATAAAACTAGGGCTGTCAAACGCAAATTTGTTTTAACGCCACAAATTTCTTTAACACATTAACACAACTTGCGATTTTTTGGTGGTAGCGGGCTCAGTTTTAGAGCTAAGATGAGTGAAGATACTGACATCATATGAAACTAGAAAACCCTAAGGAATCCATTCGTACCAACTATGTCATACTAGCTTGTCACCAAGCAGGCAAAATAACGCTCGAAACTTATGCTAAATTGTGGCGAGGAAAAACTGGTATGGCCATTTTCAAAGGAGTCCCTTGACCTCTGACCTCAAGATGTTATGATTTGAGCATATTTTTTATGCTAAATGCTGTACCTTTCTGGTTTCTGGAGAATATTTGTCATTGTCTTGTGTTGTTAATTGATTTCCAATAATAAATATATTCATACATTTGCATAAAGCAAGCATATTTGTCTACTCCTATGTTGATAAGAGTACATAATACTTGACAAATCTCCCTTTAAGGGACATTAAATGTCATCACGCCGACTTGTCGGCCTTTACAGCCTCGTTGTGTTTATTCTCACGCACATGCGACCGTAGTGTAGTTAGCTTATAGCCTATTAGCTTTTTTAACGCTAACTTTTCAAACATCATAAAAGTGGTGTTTATTCGTTAAAGATTAGCTTGCTGAACAAAATGTGCAAGTATCATAAACTTGTGTTTGCCAGAGAGTTTATTTTCTGCAATAATCCAAAACCCAAAGGAAAAATTCCATTGGCTTTTTGTCGAGGGAACCAGTGCGATGCTAACTTCCAGGTAGGCCTACAAAAATACATCATCCTTGTAGCACTTTATTGTGTGGAGAATGGAATTGCAGAAAATAACAAAACACTCTCGTTGTTTGCTGCCATTGCTTAGATATTTTTCTGTGCCTTACTGTGCTAACAGTTGAACAAGAAAGGAGGTTAGTCACTACCATCTGAGACTATGACAAACTGCGGCAGGATTAAGAAACTAGTAACAAGTTGAAGCTCACTGCCTGGGATTACCATCCGTGTTGGTGACCACTGGTGTAAAGGCCCTGACACACCAAGCCGATGGTCAGCCGTAGGACAGTTTGGGGCAGCCGGTGAGCGTCTGTCGGCATAGTTTTTGTGGTGTGTCCCGCATCGTAGGCTCTACCCTGCCCGTGTCTGAGTTTTTTCGGCCAATTCAATATGTTGAATCGGCAGCAGCGCCCGTCGGTGAGAGAAATCACTCTGATTGGCTGTTCAGCTTAAACGAATCAGTGTACGAGAACAGAAACGGAAGTGAGGAAAGCAAGCCAACGAGTAAAGTCAAGACGGCACACACAGAAGGCTCTTCTCATTTTCCATCTTCATCTCATCTGATCATTCATCTGATGATTTTTACAGTGACATGGCCATCTGGAATGAAACTAAGTGAGAGAGGTGTAAAAATGGTCGCCAAACGCTGCTTTGTTTCATGTACATATCCGAAGTCCTCGGCCTTCCATTTTCCCTTTTTGAATGACGAATACAGACTACCGCCACCTGCTGGTGTGGAGAGTTATTTCATCTCAAGCAGGCGCAGAACATACGTGGTAGTCGGCCGTCTGCTGTAGTCTTCGCGGTGTGTTCGAATGCAACTTTTTGGCCAAGACAAAGGCGAAGTGAGGTGACTCAAAGGTCGGTCTTCGTTGCCGCTAGTTCTTTGATGTGGGGTTGGTGTGTCTAAGCCTTACAGCACTGTCCTTGTCAGGGGAGTTTCGCAAGTTGCAAATTGGTGAATTTAACAGTGGTTTGATCTGTATTTTGTATGTTCTAATCAATTATTTGTTGTCAGACTGAGGATGCTTTTACATTTGACTTTGCCCTTTAGCTCACCTGAAAAAGGTGCTAGGTGCCGCAGAGGTGTTTATTGGCAATTTTCTTTTCTGGCATTAGTCCTGGAACTAATTGGACTAAATAAATACACTGTGGACTAATTTGATTCAATTGTGTTCGGTGTCTGTCAATATGTCCGCCCTTCAATTGCTTCCCTGACTAAATTCATCTTGTTAGCTTGGTGTCTGTCTCTCCCCTTAGGTCAACTGGCTGAGACAGGCGGAAAGGGTGTTTTTAAAATCCAGTAAAATGAGGTGGAATCAGGCATTCCTTGCACGGAGCGGCCGAAATGGAGACACACTCCATCTCTCTTACAGACAGACAAACATCCCAACGTTCACACACACGCATAAATACACGTGCACACACACACACACACACACACACTCAGTCATGCAGAAATTGACTCCAATTAGCCAGCCGCTGGTCTCTCTCTTTCCCTCATCAGTGCAGGAGTGAGAGCCTCATCATTAAGAGAGCATGCTTAATGACGGAAGGCCTAACCCTTTCTGATGCAGGCACTCTTTGATATTCCAGAGGTAATCCTACACACCTTCACTGTGCCTGCCCCATCACACAGTCTCTGCCTTTCCTCCTTGTTCTTTCATTCCTCATTATTCTGAATATGCGTTGACTTTATATATGGACAGACTAGTGTTTCCCCCCGTATGCGAGATATCCCCTATCTGCCGCTGCAGAGGAGAGAGGAGAAGAGTTGAGGGCTCCATCTTATCTCTTTAAAAAACAAGGTTATATTTTTATGCGCTACGGACGTTTCATATCCAGGTCAATCGAAACACACCTGTTAGTAGGCCTAAAGCAAACTAGAAACTTTGTGCTTACTTGATAATGTCAGCACAACGATTATAACAGCAAGAACCGGGTAGATGTCAACAATTAAGCAAGTAATGCTGATGACAGATTCAGGATTATCATTCGCTGAAGGGAAAACAGTCCTGCAACTTCACGCAAGTATTGCACAGTTGTGTTACAGCAAAAGCAATCATTGATACTAGCACGAGTCTGTTCTAATCAATGCAATACACTTTGTCATCGAATATCTCCTCACGATCCACCCATTCTCAGTGTGCCCTGGCTCTGTAAATAAGAAACAAACAATGTGGATCAGACCGAGCCACCAGGGCTGTAAGCTACCGAATGTGATTTTTAGGGCTGTCAAAGTTAATGTGATAACAACGCTTTAACGCAAATCAATTTTAACACCACTAATTTCTTTAACGCATTAACATAACTTGTGATTTTTAGGTTGTATCGGGCTCAGTTTTAAAGCTAGAGTAAAGATACATCATATGAAACTAGAAAACCTAAGGAATCCATTGGTACCAACCATGTCATACTAGCTTGTCGCAAAGGAGGATAAATAACACTCCAAACTTACACTAAATTTTGGCGAGGAAAAACTGGCATGGCCTTTTTCAAAGGGGTCCCTTGACCTCTGACCTCAAGATATGTAAATGAAACTGGGTTCTATGGGTACCCATGAGAGTCCCCTTTACAGACATGCCCACTTTATGATAATCACATGCCGTTTGGGGCAAGTCATAGTCAAGTCAAGTGGCTCTCTCTGCTGTCTGGAAGCAATGTTTTGAAAAGGGAGCAAATAAATACACAATTGTTTTGACATACCAAGTTTTCAAGTGGTTTTACATGTTGCCAAATATAATTCTATTGTTCCAAATTTGTCCCAAAATTAATTTTCATCCTCCCCGATCCAATTTTTTTCGGCCCATCTACAGTATGCACCGCTGTCATCGGCATCAGTTTATCGGCCACGAGTAGGGCTGCACCGATACCGATCCGGATCAGATATCGAGCCGATACTGACTCAAATAGCTGGATCGGATATCGGTGACAATGGGGCCGATCTATTCAATTCAATTCTATGTTTATATACTTTATACATTATATACTGGAATTTGAATTCTTGTTTAAGTTTTGACCAATTTGTTGCTGCATTAAAAAGGTTTACACTTGAATTATAATTCCTGTTAATTTTGAAGATTTTTTACCAAGTTGCTGGTGTACGATTTATTACTTTAATAATAAATAACAATTCAGTAAAGTTATATCTATGTATTTATTTGTTATATTTTGTTTTACAAAGTTTGGAAAGTATTGTTTAAGTCAAGCTTGATGTTGTCTGACACATAAAAGAATGATTTCAGTCACTTCCACACAGTGAGGCATTCAGTTTACTAATCGGTATTGGCCGATATCCAAAGCCAGGTATTGCTATCGGTATCGGGATTGAAAAAGTCGGATCCCTGATGCACCTGGTGCAACTCAGCAGCCCTTATTGTTGGATCAGGGCTGAGCATTGGCTGGTTCAGGTGTGTTAGAGCAGAGAGAAGTGGAAATGGGTCTGGGAACCCAGGGTCTAGGATATAAACTAGAATAAATATAATTAATGACACTTTATTTCAAAGTTTTATGAATCTGCTCAATTGAATTACAGAATATGATTTTACATGGCAAACATTTACAGAAGAATTAAATGTTCAGACAAAGGCTGTGACATATAATTATTTAACTATAGTTAACTATTTTTTAACTATACTTTAAAACTATATAACTATAGTTTTTTTTTCAAGCTTTTTGGGCGTTATCTATAGTAATAATAATGGTAAAAAATCATGTAAAATTGCATATTTTAGGTCAAAAACACGGGGGAGGACCCCCAAACCCAAGCCAAAATGTATACTGGTTCTCTGTCTGTGATGTTTGTGGGGTTTCACACGAAAAGTCTGATCTTCTCATGTTGCCACTGTGCACACAGGCCTACCTGACCTATAGCTTTGTGTTTGTCTTCACTTATTGTTGAAATATTGTCCTATAATGATGACTTCCATATTCTGATGTTTATGATGATTAGGATGAAACTCCATTTAATATTTGTCGCTGTCCATTGACGGGGTGTTCTGAATTAAAGTTGCCATGGCATATTGTAAAGGGAGGGAATGGCCTCCAAAACGTCTGTAGCCCCGGGGCTTCAAGTAATATTAAGGCAGCCCTGACTGCACTTAAAATATTAAGCTTATCTCTCTCTCATGGTTATATTAAACTTTTTTTTTTAAATATTGTGCTTTTTTTTCATCATTTCTTATAATGGCACTGATATTAAAACAAAGTATATATTTTTTCATGCCCCTCTAGACAATCCATCTCAACTTCCAGCTTTTCCAGCAGTGTCTTTCAGGTCTTATTAGCTTCTTTAGTCTATAAATCTCAAACACAGAGATGAAAGGAGCGACAGCTCCTACATTTTCAACAGTATGTAAACATTATATATCAGCATCTCCAGTGAAGTCTCGTGCCGCTCATAGTAAAGCAGGTTTTTCAATATGATTTTCAGTTTTCAAGCTGAGAGTATTTTCAATAAGTCTCACAAATACTGTACAAATACTCTCTTATGTACCGTTCCATGTTCGATCTGATTCTGTCTCTCTCCCCACCACTTCAACATAAAAGCCCCATAGAGTAACTATGTAACTAACTGTCTCTTAACAGGAAGCTCGGGGTGTGGCTTGTTTTTCAAAATAAAAGCCCACGACTCTCACTGTATGTTAACAGGAAACTAGAGATGGACCTAGTGTTTGAAAATAAAAGCCCCATAGAGTAAGTCTATTCTAACAGGAAGCTCAGGATGTACAAGGCTGGATTTTTAAAATAAAAGACCTTAAACAGTAGTATGATCAAATTTAAACCTTTTTCATATTTTCCTATAGTGGTAGTGAATCGAAAAAATCTTCAAATTTTCTTCAACCTACTAAATTTTTAAATTCTACTACTTAGCTTTAAACAGGTCACAAAAGAATTATACTTCTTCCGTACATTTTTCCATTGACTTCCACTTCTGCATACTTTTAGCTAAAGAAACCATTCACATGTCAAAACGTTATGCTCTTTAAGGACATTAATGCTTGTATGCCTTTTAAAGTACAAAGCATTTCTTCTTTCAGCCTTTTCAGTTAATTAATTTCAACTTACACCTGTTGACAGTATTACTGTTTAGCTTCCAGCTTTTCTAGTAATATATTCAGCTCTTAGCTTATTTATGCAGTTCAGCAACCAATTCTTCCAGTTTTACTTTTCAGTTTCCAGGTTTTTCTGCAGTACAGTGCAATGCTTTCGCGCTTTAATACTTATGTATTTTCAGCAAGGCTTTGCAATTTCAACTGCATCCACACGTATTTTCTGCAGGTTTGTTGTATTAAAGTTGATTTGGTGTTTGGCTCAAAAAATGTATGACTTATTCACACCTATTCAAAATATTCAGATGTTATTTCCATCTTTTTATACTTCCGTCAGGAGCGACACATGTTTGTGACCTGCTATAAGCTTTAATAGTGACAGAAAGCTTTACTTTTCAGAAGCCTGAGGTATAAGGGCACATGGCGCAGGCACACATCCAAATACACACACAGGTGCACGTACACATAAACACATAGAGCACTGGTTCCACTTGACCTGTTATTGTGCCATTTTCCAGGCTTTCTAACGACTGTTCAATTGAACACTCCTCTGCAATTTCCTCCTCTTTTCATACATCATATAATTAGGTCCAATTATTGTTAATAACTTTGGGCAGAAAGCCTTTGTTACCAAGGTCAGTATGGTCTGACAAAGCTTTAAAGCTGCCCTGCCCTCATCTTACTCTCAGCCACATCCAAGTTAATTATGTTCATCATGCACACATGCTCACCACTCTCTCTCTCTCCCATTGTCTCTCTGTCTTCTTCTCTCTCTACCTCTCTCTCTCTCTCTCTCTCTCTCTCTCTCTCTCTCATGCACACACATAAACACACACCAAAATCAGTGGACATTTTAAAGGTCCTTTCCTACACACTTTCATGGTTGATCATTTTGAAAGAAGAGAGTATTTGGTAAGCATGGCAATGAATTATCAACAGAAAAGTGCCGTCTCAGTGGGCTTTAAGGAGGTCAAGTTGAGTGTGAGAAGCAGCTACACATGTGAGGACACTGCCGTCTCTAAGTTACAAGTCTTCATTTGGGATTCACTGCTAATAAACTGATTTGTCTGATGTCCACCGAACAATGTGGTGTGAAATTGACTTTCTCTCATGTTTCGCTCAATCAGGGTGCACTTCAAGAAAGAAGGGTAAAAATGTGTTTACCCGCATGAAATTGGAAACTTGAAGAGCCAATCACTGAAACAGATAGTCATGGTGGTGGCTTTCTATGGCTTTATCATAGACCTAAATAATAAACAATGAATGATGAGAAAACAAGGATCTGCCTTTGCCTTGGAAGATGGTGATTAAACCAAAGACGATAAAAAAGGTGTCGTGCAAAGTACTGCCTTACTCTCACTATGAAATGTTAATCGAAGTTTAAAGCAAGGGTAGGCAGAATGTTTATGGCATCATTGGGCAATAATTCCGTGATAACTTTTCAGCATATTGTAATTCCAGTGTTCTGAGAGAAAACTAGACTTCTACACCTCCTCTTGGCTCTGTTTTCAGGCTTTAAAAAATCTAGCCCGTGACGGGAGACTTTGGCCAATCACAGGTCATTTCAGAGAGCGTTCCTATTGGCTGTTCATTCAAATTACTTGTGAACTCCATCAAACAGTCAAACTAGGCAGCGCTGATCAAATATAAATGAATATTCTGTTACTCTAATGCAATGAAAACATTTTATGCAAGAAATATTTCTTGCATAAAATGTTTTCAGAAACATATGGTAGTTTACTGGTGCTCCGTCTGGTTGGCGGTGCTTGGTATTTCCTCAACAGATCTCAGCATGGCTGCCGAGTCACAAGCTATCATTTTACAGCTAAACAGTAGACTACAAGATGTTTCTTTACGTGAGAAATAGGCATTACAGTGACAGAATCTTGATTCATATTTGATCAGCGCTGCCTATTGACTGTTTGATCGGAGTTTGTGAGTGATTGACAGCTGCTCAGAGACGGCAAGGCTCCAGCTCAGCTCTGATTGGTTGTTTTCCTCCAGTCTGTGAAATCTTGCAGATACCATTAGGAGCACCAGAGGACACAGAGGCACATCATTTTTTTCTCAGATTACCTGTCTCATGCACTACTCTCAGGATATAGTGACCATTTTAGAAAACTAACATTTTTAATCATATTTGCTCCAATCTGGCCTACTGCTGCTTTAATATAAGTTTGTCAAAGTTTGCAGAAGTGGAAGAACTGGTCCTCATTCTTAATTACATGTTGAAATCTACAGTACAGTAAGTACAACTAAATGAACAAATTGCAGTGTAACCTTGGTCTTAGCTTTAACTCCTCTGCCGTATCTTCTCACCCTTAATGTTGCTGTACATCCATGTCATGAGTCAGCCCTGCTGCTAAACGTTAATGCTCTTGTAGCTTGAATATCAATTTTAACCTATAAACTAAGTTTAGGTAGGATTAGAAAAGTAATGACCTACCCCTCTGAAATGAGAGTGCCCTGTTTCAGTCGACGACCAGTGCTTCAGTGAGCTGCTTAATGTGGCTGCAACACCATTTTTTGTTTCTATTTGAATTGCGGATTGCAGCTTTCAACAGAGGGCCACTAAGACCTTGAGAGTGAGTGGCAGCGAGGGTGATTAACACAGCTATGGAGATGGTGAAGGAGACTTACACACGGATACACACAGGCTCACTGCTATGGATCAAGACTGGATATGCTCAAATGTTCTTAAGGGATTTACATCCCATAATTGTAACTGCAGCGATGAGTTAGCAGCGTACATGACAGCAGTGTTGGTAGATTCACAGCAAACAAAGTAAAGAGATGTACCTTTTGTCAATTGGGCTGTAGCAGTTTTACAAAAAAAACATGCAGCCATAGTGACAAAAAAATACTTTCTACCTTGTATTCTCAGAGCAGGAAGGGTGTCACATTGTTCTTAATGTGTTTATAACTCCGAGGGATACGGCTGCTGTTGTTGTAACTTTTTATCATTATTAACTCCCAAAACCAACCAGTGAATTTATCTCACTAACAAGTTTTGTCTGTCGCCACAGCCTGATTTATATAGTAGCTTCTGTGCAATAGAACACTGTTAAGAACACATTAAAGAGTCTTACTGTTGCATTAGAGTGACCTACTCCTTCATTACAATGAAGACTGCAAGTGTAGTTCATTTTTAAATAAAACACTGCAAGGACTGAACTACACTTCCTGTGTCCGTTATAATGAATGGTGCTGCTCTTTATGTGTATGCAAAAGTTTATGGATGATAATGGAGGTCTATGGCGCGCAGAGACATAAGCTATATCAGACTGTAGCTACACAGATAATACTTGTTAGTAGGATGTATGCATTGTTGGCTTTGCTATTTCATAGGCTTTTCTAATCTAAAAAAAGACATTAACACCAGCCCTAAGGCCGAGTCACAACATAAAGTGGCACAGCCAAGTTTATCCGAGTGCCCTTACATAATAGACGGTGCTAAATGCTTGATGTAGTGGCTATATGCACGGCTAGTTGGCGAACGACTGTACATGACAAGATCACGGCAAACACGCTAGGAGTTTGGGAACATGCTAGCACTAGTGAACAACTATAGCTCACCAAGCTTCCATCTAATTGCTCTGTACTGTGCTGTTTACATCCCCGAAACCCAATCTTCTCTGGCATTTTACTCTCAGAGTTGCTCATTTCTTTCAATAACTCACAGAAAAAAAACTCTCCAAGCTAGCTAGCTAGCTAACGGCAATTAACGAACTTTCCGTTCCCTCAAAGGTCAAAACAGTTGAGATTTTGTCGATAAATTTTACAGTTTTGAATTCTGTGACTGGGTCTTTATGTAGTAAAGTAGCATGAGTGTGCCATTTTTAATTTTCCTGGTAAAATTGTTTATGGTTCGTGAAAGCGAGGGCTGACAACTTGGGTAATTGTTAAAAACTTGCCTACAGCAGCTTATGAATGACCACAGGCTTTCTGCAAATCTATTAGAAAAGTCACAGTTCTGGCCACGTTGCTATATGAAGACTGGATAAACTGGAAGGTATTTCAGAAAATGTATACATTTGATAAACGTCCTAGTGTCCTAGTGCAGCCATAGATCAGATGATTTAACAGATGCTAATCAAGAAATATGTTGACCCAGTTTTCATTAACTGACATGAGTTAGAAGACGGACAAACTGGTTTCTAGTTAGGTATTTGATGCATGCATCAATTCTTCATTCGTTCTTCATTCTTCACCTTAGAAATAGTTGTTTAGTCAAAATAACCGTAAATTTAGGTCCAGGACTCCAGACTAACTTATTACATTGATTGCACTGGTGTGCCTAATTTTTTTATTTAGGTGTAAAAGCACATACTTTAGGTGCATCCAAAATTTTTCACCTCACCGTTTGGCGCCGCAGTAATACATTTTAAGCATTTTGTCAGTTCCCATAGGCCTACATTAGGGATGTCACGATACGAAAAATGGAGTAGTCAATACCAATACCAGTGAAATTCCACGATACTCTACCAATTCAATACCACAGTAAAATAAAACAACAGTAACAATAAATCACGTGTACTTCAACATCCTCTCCTTTATTACCGTTTGCATACTGGTTTTTGTTAGGAAGTTAAACAGGTCATAATTCCCTGTCTGTTATCTGTTTTTTATTGATGTGAAAACATCTGCTTCAAACCACTGGATTTATTCAAGTTTCTTGCCAAAAGCTACACATCACAAGCTTACATTTGAACACATTATGATAATGCCATAATTTACCTTTGCCCAATACTCATCTTTACTGAACAGAGCCTGAACGCATCATCAAGAGACCAATTAAAATATTTAGTCGCACTCGACAAATTTTTGGTTCGCATATGCAACCAAAATGGTCGCACTCTGGAGGCCTGTTAGGATTGTGTATTAGGTTTTTCAGGAGCATTCAACATCATTTGCTAATGCCCTGGGGTCATTAGCCGTTAATAGTATACTTGTATAGTTTAAGCAGTTTAAGTCAACATTGTTCAACCAGTGGTTGCCATCTCCTGACTTTTGTGCAAATCCATCTGGCCCTGCTAGTATCTGCATGTGTCGAATTGTGGCCTCATTGTGCCTTGCATAGAGACACGGCCTTCATCCTCAGACTGGCATTGTCCATCCAATCACAGCCTCCCACTGGAGCGCAAACATGACAATGATTAAGAAACTGAGGGACAATAAACAGCGAGTGAGTTTTCTCCTACAGCACTTACTGAGGAGAATGGACAAAAGCCACATAGAGCCACTATACACCTAGCTACTGCTTTCCGAGTTCCCGCATGTTTTACGATTTGTATTCACCACCGAATGCCAGCACTTGTGAGTGTGTGTTTATCTTCCTGAAGTTGAGGCCTTCCCAAATGTTGATGTTAATAGTTGTTTTCAGAGGCTGAATGTCCCCCTCGGTGAATGTTATCTGTTTCTCTGGCTCGTTCTCTCTCCACTGGCGCAGTGCAGATTAGTTAGCTTCTACCAGTTGGTACAGTCTGGGGCTCCAAACGTTCACTTAATGAATTGGCAGTCATTGCTGTGTGTGTGTGTGTATGTGTGTGTGTGTGTGTGTGCGTGCGCGTGTGCGTGTGTATGTGTGTGCAAGGGACAGAGAGAGAGAGAGAGAGAGAGCAAGAGGAAGGGAGGCCAGTGAGATGCTAAATTAATAGCAGTCATCTTTACATGCTTCCCTCTGCTAGCTAAGCCTGCTAATGAACAGACTTGGACGCCTGCGGTTAGTATCACACACAAACACACATTAACGCACACAGAAAGGTTTCAAAAAAATGCCTGTGGATTTGATTATGACACCAAACACACATACACACACACACACACACACACACACACACACACACACACTCAAACACAAAAAGCTGCAACGCAAGTGCAACCCCTTGACATGCGGCTAAAACAGCTCCAGCGTGCAGGGCAGCCTTGAGGTCTGTGTGGTTTGTTTCAGCACTCCTGCCCTGTTTATCTCTCTTCCCTTTTTCTTTCTGGAAGCTTAAAAAGGAATCGCTACACACATAATAACAAAGACACACACACATGGTTGCCAGGAGCATGAGGCAAGCGCGACAGGTACCGTGGTGGTGATCAGGGGGGGGGGGGGGCAACTTCACACATTCCCATTCACAGACACAAATTTGCCAGCGCACAAACTCGCAGCTCGACACACACCTACACAAATGCACAAGCAGTCACAAAGTGTTAAGATAGGGCTAGGGGATGCCTCTGGGGTGCTACAGTTTCTGTGGAGGAGCGAAGGGACCCCCCAGCTGCTGCTTGCCATTTCCTCGCTGTCATCCCAACGGGCCGAGTGTGTGCGTCTCCGTGTGAGTGTCTGTCTGTGTGTAGAGGCAAGATTGCAGAGCTTTCACAGTGGGGCGAAGCGAGCCAAGTTCGTGTGTATGCATGTGTGTGTCGTCCCATTGGGTGAGACTGAAGCCAACTCCAGGAAATGGATTGGCATGGAAGGCCTCGCCAGGGATTCTGGGGTGAAGATGAAAGAGTTCTTTCACACATAGAGAAACTCTCTCTCTCTGTCTCTCTCTCTCTCCTCCCTCTCTCTGTCTTTCTGCTTCCGGATGCACTCTTTAGCTCCGCCACTTGGGCTTCACGAACACATGTTCACATGCAAACACAAGCCTGGGATATGCACAACCACATGCCCACGCACTCAGTTCCACACAAACTCACACAGAGCCTAAAAAATATCAAATTTTACAATCTATACCTAGTAATCATTATTGAAATTAGGTATTACCACATTAGATTTAGCTATGAGATTGATGGTAAGAAACACATTGAAAAAACACTCTTCTCAGCGTGATATATGTTAACACTTTGTCCTGTACATTAGGGCTGGGACGATACACCTATCTCCCGATTCGATACTATCAAATACTGGGGTTTTTAAGTATTGCAATTCAATATTACGATGTATTGTGATTTATGTGAACTTTTTTAACACTAGACCATGGGCAAAAGTTGAATCATACACTTCTAGTGCATTTCAATTTGGAAAATATCTAAATTAAGCCAGAGATGATATATCAGTCATTGTCAGGAATTATTCATTAAAGTTTTTCCAGCAACTCAAAAATCAAAGAATAAAGACATTTCCCTCACAAATTTGTGGTATTTTCTTTTTAATTTATTAGGGTCATGTAATGTTTTATACTTCTAGTGAATATAATCCAACAATCTTATTTCCATATATGTATTTTGTATGTACAGTTCCCTTTGTTAACACCTTATTTTGAAAACAGGATGTAGTCACACGTGTATACTTCCGCTAACTTCGCCAAGTCCATCGATAGCTCTCCCGTCAGCTCCGTTTTCTTTATACATCCATGGTCAGCTCCATCTTGGACGTTTGAATGCATTTAACATAAATGTCAGTATATGGGTGCTCTACCGTTGTAGTGTCGGCTGATTTGACCACGGAGATGAGAGTGACGGCTGGCTTGACCGCAATTTACTGCAATACGATAGTGTTTCTTGTCCATGACAGAGTTAGCATGCAGCATTTCCCATCATGTCTAGCTCTTCTTTTCCTGGCAAAGTGTGAAACCCAAAGTGTTTCTGTATGTGTGGTGTTTACCACCGTGGACTTAAAATGTGAGGGTTCAGGTTGTATCCACGCGGACCCTCTGTTGTTTTCTACTTTCTCGATTTGGCTCGCTGCGGCCACCAGCTACGATCTGTTTTGGTTGGCAGATAGGGAACAGATAAGACGTCACATTACTCAGAATACAACAATAAAAGCGGTAACTTCTTTCTACCTCCACTTAGACTCAAATGAAGCAATTATACCGATTCTGGCATTAAAAAATCTATTTAAAAAAATGCTATACAGACGTGATGCATTTTTTCCCACCCCTAGTTATTATGTATGCAACTATATTTGTATGCTGTAGTTTCAGGAACCTTTGACACACATGACATAATGCCACTGTTTGCAACAGCACCTGTTCTGTTCTTGTACCAGACTAGAAGTTGCAATGATGGGACTGTAATTACATAAAATTCAGCTGCTGGAGAACATGCAAATAAGCTTTCTGTGCTAGCTGGTGCAATCTAAAAATCATTCAAATCCTGATGGGAAAGGAATGTTTGTGGATGTTTATCTGCTACAAAAAGCAGGTGTGAGTATCTGGGAAAAGAGAAAGGAAGGGAGGGAGGGGGAATACAAATTCAGTCAAAATCTTTGGATGTAGTTTTGTTTGGGTTTTTTTCCTCCTCCAAATGACATGTTTTGATATAGCAGGATGGAGCTGTTTGCATATCAGGTACCGGGACACATGCTGGGAGCAACGTTGAGTCATGAGATGTGTGTAGGCATGTGCATGTGTGTTTGAGTGTGTCTAGAAGTTGATATGTGTTTGCATGTGTAGAGTTTTCTTCATGATTGACATGTAAAAAGCCACTGATTATCTTTTAGATAATTACTGTTGTTGAGTGGGGGATGTTGGCTTCTTTGATTGGGCGACAGCACTGGAGAAGCATTGAAATGTATTGGGCTTTTCTTCCTCTCCATCCTCTTCCCCTGTTTTCATTTCACCTCTTCTTCTGGTTCTTATAATTTTCAAAATCATTTCTGTAGACAAGCATTAAAATGAATAAGTATGTAAAATTGGTTCTTCGTTGAAACCATTAATTTTACTCACAACATGCAACTAACAGCCACTTCATACTGCAAGGTCGCACAAACATTTGGACCCATGAAAACAGTATGTACCAACCCTGTAAAAATTACGCTTGCAGTATGTACTACAAAATGGTTTT
The DNA here is from genome assembly GCA_916701645.2 of Sebastolobus alascanus. Taxonomy (NCBI): domain Eukaryota; kingdom Metazoa; phylum Chordata; class Actinopteri; order Perciformes; family Sebastidae; genus Sebastolobus; species Sebastolobus alascanus. The sequence continues at coordinate 1,022,726 of CAKAOJ020000137.1, read as the reverse complement.
GCAAAATACATCCTTGAGAATAATTACTATTTAATAAAATAATAAATAGTTAATCGAGGTGTTACACGTGTGTACGTTACAGACTTCGTAGGGACGTGGTCGGGGTGGAAGTTGGATGTACAAAGTACAGGACTTTTGCACTGGAGATCGAGGTTCACGTGTGGTTAAGTTTTCATTTTCAATCGATTCGGTTCCATAAAGCAAATTCAACATTAGCACAATTATGGCCAAAATGATAATCACAATTACTTTGATCAATATTGAGATCACAATTATTTATCACGATTATTCATAGATTTTAGGGACATAATATTTGTATTGCAATTTCACATTTAAATAATCATAGCACTGCTTTCACTTCCATGTTGTGCCACATTCCAACCATCAAAAACTCAAAATGTTATCCTTTCATTTTGTTATTGTCATCTATAGTGGTTATTTCCATAAAAACACACAATTCAAATGATTAGGAAATAAATTATTGTATTTTCATTTAAATATTTGCTTTGATTAAAAAAATGTGTTAGTTAAACAGGTCATAATTCTCTCTCTATTATCTATGTTATATTGCTGTGAAAACATCTCTTTCACACAACTGGATTTATTGAAGTTTCTGGCCAAAAACTTCATTTTACAAGATTACGTTAGAATGCATCATGATAGAGTTATAATTTACCATCACGCAATATTCATTTTTACTGAGTAGAGCTTTAACGTACCATAATGTGAATGAACCTCCATTAACGGAGATCTCTAGCTCCGTGTTGTCTGCAGACGAGCTGGTCGCTGTGATTACTCTGAGCAGCATCATGGGAATGAATTACAATATAATAAGTGTCTGATTAAGTTAGTTGTTCCAAATGTTTTAAGGTTGTTCCTCCACAGCTTATTTTGGATTTACAGCTGTGAGAAAAATTGCAGCTTTATGTCTTCTTCACTCGCACTGAAAAACTTCCACACCGACCACATGTTGTCTGTGTGACGTTACTGACTGTGCTGGTGTGAGCCAATGTAAAACCATCATGTGGCGGCTGCACATGTGTGTGTGACCGGCAAAATATGGATATACGAGAGAGCTGAAAACCAGCCGGCTTCAATCAGCTGCTGATCAGCGGTGCATCTCTAGCTGTTAGTTTAGGAAGCGCTTTATTTAAGCAGCAAGAAATCTTAGTCGACTAAGACCAAAACGACCAATTAGTCGACCAAACAATATTACCTCTATTAAAATCAGCAAATAAATTATAAAAAAAAAACAATACGCAAAACGGAATTGGCTTATACCAAAATATTAGCTATAGCTACCTACCACACATAACTTAAATACCAACTCAGGTTTCTTTGGCACAGAGGGCCCACACACCCACAAAATAAGAATAATTGCCAGCCTCCGTGCAATCAACACAGAACAAAAACACAGAAAGTCCAACTCACAGTTCGGTGTCAGTCCTGCAGAAACAGTTTGTGGTCCAAAAGATAAAACTAGACTTCAACGGAGGTGAAATCCACGTCAGAACGCACACCAACAGTCCTTTCCGCTCAGCAATGGCGTTATCCCACCTTATACTGTAGCAACAGTCTTCATCAGAGGACCCACACAGCTTTCCCGGTCACTGTGGGGTCTGTCTGACTTTGAATCCAGCGCCGGGTCCAAGCTCACACACTGGACTCATCCACTTATCCACTAGTCACACAAGCTAACTTAAGGAAACTGCTGCTAGCCGATGCTACAGCATCTTTACTCCGGCTTAACTGCTACGTGATTAGTTACTCACGGAATTCAGGCTTGTGCAAACACACACACACAAACTTATGATAGGGCTAATTAACTGAGGTTAAATAGAGAAAAGTGCGTGTTGGTGTCTTGACCTACTGCTTCTATTTTTCCTCCATTTCCTCCTTTCCTAGCTAGCTCTCTGTTACATTTGCTCTGCGTGTCGCTGTTAAATTCTGTCTTCCTTTGCGTTGTGTCTCTCCCGTATTGTTGTTTTTTTTCTATCTCCCACCCTCTTCATGATCTACGACCAATCACCACAGGTGGCACTGACTGATACCTACAGCAACCAATCAAACAAAATCGCTGAAACTAAAGGCATAATCTGTGTACTTTTTTGCCTTCAATATTATTTAGAAACGTTTATTTTAACTACTTATTCAACAATTTACATCCTTGTTTATGACTAAATTATCTTAATCTCTCATTAAACCATTTTTCTTCTCTATTAAACTACTGTAAATTAATTTCAGTTTAATTGCCTTCCAGAATTATTTTCATCCAACATTATTATTAGGAATTGACTTGTCGTAATCCCTTACTTTTACACCAGGGCCAGTTTCAGAAAGCAGGTTTAACAAACTCTGAGTTGACTAATCCTGAGGTGGGAAACTCAGAGTTTTGGGTTCCAGAACAGCTGATCAGAGTCACTTAAATCAACTCTGAGTAGGTTGACCCTGAAACAAAGAGTATAGAAGCAAAGAGGCAAAACTCTGGTGCTTTTTTGACAACAGTCACTAGATGGCACTGTGGTAGCGCTGCCACCATTTTGGACTGAAAACGCCAATGAATCTGTGGCCATGAATGTATAAATAGAGTAGTATGAACACTTAAATAGCCCTCATTTAAATCATTATGTCCTAAAAGTTGTAAAATAAACTAATAGTCAAATCCAGAGTTATTTTCCTCGGCATAATGAACGTGCATCAGACCCACAGGACTGCCACACCCTGCACGCTTATATGACATATCCTGTTCTGTCAGCTTCCTGCTAGCTGTATGCGGCTGAAATAATGGATATATTGGTTGTAATTCATCACTTTTATTATCCTATGATACACCCATGGGCTGTATGCTGTAAAGCCTGTACCGTGGTGGATGTATTAACATCTTTGTTCCCAAACGACCGGCTATCGGCCAGTAGCTAGTAGTACTAGCAGTATGACATAAACAGAATTTAATGTAGTTGTTTACCAACAAGTAGGAAAAAAATCACAGGGCATAACCTCTTATAAAGCCATGGTCTGTGGTCTCGTGTAACCTTTGGAGGTCCTTGACAAAAATTGCTCTCAAAATCTGTGCTGGATTTTTCTAACTTCCATTTATGCTCACTTTATGCTCCTCTGGGAAGCAGCCGGGCAAAAAAGTTGAATAAATAAGTAAATAGTTATGATAGTATACATATTTAGAATATATTCATTGTTCAACAAAGGGCATTTCGGTAGAGACCTTTAAATTATGACAATAGAATAGAAATAAATTTGTACGGCACTTTGTAGGCGGACGTTTTACTGGCTTCTGGTAGCCGCCGTCAGCCAAAATGACGGAAGCGTAGCTTTGCTGCTGGGCGCTGCAAACAGTTGCTAATTAGCAACTGTTTGCCAAACATTATGTCTGTTAAACACAAGCATGTTAGCATCATCATAGTGCGCCTGCTAGTATGCTGATGCTAGCATTTAGTTTAAAGCACCACAGCAAGTGCAGCCTCACGGAGCCACTAGCATGGTTGTACTGTAGTCTTAGAGACACGGATGAATGTACACATTATGTTTCATTCTATGTTCCTCCCTTCATTCCCTCTTTTTTCCACTGCTGTCATTTTATCTTTCTTCTCCTCAATTTTTACACCTCCTTACCCTGCCCAATCTCCCATGCACTATTGTTATTTCCATGTCCTATGCGAGCCTCTGTAATTCCTCCTTCCTCAGATTCTTCCCTTAAATCACTGCTGCACCTGGCAACCCCTGCCCCCCCCCCCCCCCCATATGCACTCCTACACACACGCACACACACACATCTCTCGGGGCCAGGTTGGCAGAGACAGGCACTAGTGCAGATGGCTTGTTTGGGGCCTGTGGCATAAAGTGGTGAGAGATGCAACTGTTAGCAGGCAAGCCATGGGAGCCTGTGTGTTTGTGTGTGTGTGTGTGTGTGTGCGTGTAAGTGGGGGGTGAGCCTACTATGCATAAAATGTTTATAATAGTAAATGTTTTACCAAACACACACCAGATGAAGAAAACATACACATACACAATATACCTACCCAATTTTCAAGTAGGTACTTGGGTAGAGCTCTTTTTTTGTGTGTGTGGTTTACTCCATTTGTTTGTGTTTCATTTAAGAGAATTATGTGTATGTGAGGTTCATGGTGTCCGAAGACATAATACCAAGCCACAACATGCAGTACCAGTGCTCAAGTTGTGTGCTGTCATCTCCAATATCTTGTTTACCATCTGCTCTTTTAGTTGAAACAACACTGTAGTACAGCACACAGCCAGGGTACATTTTATGAAGTCGAGGTAAAATGTCTCCTAATTCCATAATACACACTGATTCTAAGCAGGTTTAGTATGTATTATGTGAGTATGCATTATATATGTGAGTATGTAGTGTGTTCAGACTGGACAAATGACTAAAATTAACTTGGTCCAATCAAGTCACTATGTATAAAAAACTTGTTTTGTGTAGTGTTCATAGTTCATACACCATTGTAGGGAAACCGTGAAGCTGCAAAAAAAGAATTTAAATAAATTACAGGAGGTGGTGAGACAGCTACAGAAAGATCCACAAAAAACATGTATGCTTTATTTTTGTGATGTCATAGTAAGAAGAGCACAGCTGTGTTTATTACACACAACAAAGATGGCACCGTTCTATTGTTCTAAGTGTCCCAGTAAGCCATGACAGTGTGACAGTGCACCAGCATGCACGATATGGGCCTTTCTCAAACCGGACCCTCCCCACTCCCACTCCGTGACGGAGTGAACTCCGTTTGTAGTCACACTCACAGCTGATAGAAGCACCCTTCTTTAAAGTGTCGGGTATACAGTAAATAAAGCAGCAAGCTTTGGGACAAACGTCTTATGAACTTTCGTATCAAGCGGAGGGGATGTGCAAAGTTTCACAGTATTAAGAATAAAAAGAATATGCAATATACAGGGAAACTAAAAATAAAAAATAAAACTTACTCCCATGCTTCCGTGGTGGCATTTATTTGATGAAAACAAATGAACATGTCTGCTATTTTCTACTAGAAATTTGATCCTACATACAATGTAACCTTAAGTTGTTAACTTCTGTGCGAAAATATTAATTATGTCTCTTAGTTTGAGCAGTTTACGTTTGTACAGTTAGTTGCACGGAATTTACATTTGTACGGAGCGTGTTCCATGACGAACAACGCTGTTGGAGGGTTATATAACGCTCCAAACTTAGGTTAAATTTTGGCAAGGAAAAACTGACATGGCCATTTTCAAAGGGCTCCCTTGACCTCTGACCTCAAGATATGTGAATGAAAATGGGTTCTATGGGTACCCACGAGTCTCCCCTTTACAGACATGCCCACTTTATGATAATCACATGCAGTTTGGGGCAAGTCATAGTCAAGTCAGCACACTGACACACTGACAGCTGTTGTTGCCTGTTGGGCTGCAGTTTGCCATGTTATGATTTGAGCATTTGAGCATTATTTTTTATGCTAAATAGAGTACCTGTGAGGGTTTCTTTACAATATTTGTCATTGTTTTGTGTTGTTAGTTGATTTCCAATAATAAATATAGACATATATTTACATACAGGAAGCATATTTGACCACTCCCATGTTGATAAGAGTGTTAAATACTTTAAATAATAAATACATTTCCCTTTAAGATGCATTTTGAACGGATACAAAATGTGTGATTAATTTGCAATTAATCGTGATTAACTATGGACAATCATGCAATTAATCGCGATTCAATATTTTAATCGATTGACAGCCATAATTATTATATTTTAAATGGTTTTAATCCTAGCCTGTCAGACCTATTGTGTAGCTACTGAGGAAACTCAGCTCGTCTGACCACACGTGAATTCCTGGTAGTGCTTCAGTCCTCCGGGTATACCTGCCATTAAAACCGCTCTCTGCAACTGACACCAATGAGACTGCTCTCTACTGCTGACATTCTTGCTCTTTGCCTGCTTGACCTTGTTCAGCAACATCAACAATGAGTTTTATGATTACAGCAGTCTTGAGTCTTGTTCAATAGCTGAAGAGGACTCTTTATGACCCACTACAGGGAGAAACTCCAGCAAAGAGTATGAAGTGCATCTACTATCTCAGTCCTCATAGAAAATTGCAGCACTACTCACACTGTGTTTGATGGCCGTTGGTTGGAAAAGCATATCACAGATAGACAATGTCAGACACTATTGCAGTTATAAACTGGAGGCGTTTTGTTTTTCCTGCATTTCTCAAAACATGTAACAGTCGGGTGTGTATGGGAAAAATCCTGTAGGTATTATTTTGTCCAAACAATACCCTGTGGGGGCAAAGGAAATTGTAATGTGCTTAAAACTGCTGTTTGTGTAGGCATCATGCTTTGCATAAATCCAACATGCAAGTGTCATTCTGTATGGTAATTGTACTAATATTAATGAATAATAATAAAGAAGACGAAGTTCCTGAAAAGCTGGCTTCAAATCTGTTCCTGCTTCCTGTGGTTCTGCATGGTTGTATCGCAAAAACAGATGGCCACAAGACAAAATCACAAACAGATGTGGACGGTGGTCTAGACATGCTGACAGCTCTATCATCTCTTGTGCCGCGAACCCCCATTAAGTGAGTTACCCACAATAATGTGAGATTATTTTTTTGTCTTGTAGGGAGCATAGGGTATATACATTATTTATCATACATCACTTTTCCACTGCACTATTTTGAGCTGAGGGGGTAAAGACAAACATCTTGCCTCAAACTGTTCATTGTTAGTGGTTTAACATCTTTCACTCATACTCATGGAAACAATACAAGAGGCAAGTGCAGACTTCTTAGACTCTCAGGCTCTATCTCTGGAGGCCTCAGGTTTAACAACAGCAAAACTATATCAAAACATCCGTTTACGAAATATCACACACCTCGTGCAGTATAATCCAAGTCTTGTTTATCCAGTCGTATGCGTACTTCCCAAACACACTGCTCGTCCGGACTTGCACAGATTCGGATTCGGTAGCGGCGGAAGAGTTATATAAGTAAGATTTTGGTGAAGATGTATGTTTGGGAAGTACTGAGCACAAGACTGGATTAATGAGACGCGGATTATACGGCACGAGTTTGTAAATGGATGTTTTGATATAGTTTAGCTGTTAAAGGTACAGTGTGTAGGATTTAGTGGCATCTAGTGGTGAGGTTGCAGATTGCAACCAACTGAATACCCATCCACTCAATCCTCCCTTTCCAAGTGTGTCGGAGAACTACGGTGGCCTTCAGGTAACGTAAAAACTAGGGCTGTCAAAGTTAACGCAATAATAGCGCGTTAAAGCAAATTCGTTTTAATGCCACTAATTACTTTAACGCATTAACGCAACTTGCAATTTTTAGGTTGTAGTGGGCTCAGTTCCACTGTTACCAACCATGTCATACTAGCTTGTTACAAAAGAGGCTAAATAATGCTCCAAACTTACACTAAATTTTGGTGAGGAAAAACTGGCATGGCCATTTTCAAAGGGGTCCCTTGACCTATGACCTCAAGATATGTGAATAAAAATGTGTTCTATGGGTAACCACGAGTCTCCCCTTTACAGACATGCCCACTTTATGATAATCATTTAAGCTAAATCTGTCATTGTTTTGTGTTGCTAATTGATTTCCAATAATAAACATACATACATTTGCATAAAGCAAGCATATTTGCCCACTCCCATGTTGATAAGAGATAAGACAAATCTCTCTTCAAGGTACATTTTGAACAGACAAAAAAAATGTGTGATTAATTTGCGATTAATCGCGATTAACTATGGACAATCATGCGATGAATCGCGATTAAATATTTTAATCGATTAACAGCCCTAGTAGCTATCTATTACATGCTAGCACTAGTATATTAGTCAGCCACAATAGCCCATCAAGCTTAAGGAACAATAAATTAACAGTTTATTCAAGAGACATATTTGTACCATCGAGACAGTCTCCCAACTATAAACCATATCTTTTTTGTGGAGAAGTTAATGCAGGCTGTTATCGAATGGTGCCACACAGCTATTATGATCCATTTGCTCTCCGTTCCATTAAAGGTCAGTGCTGTTAAGACGGTTTTGCAGTTGGTCAGTGGCGAAAATGTTTGCCAAAGTTCAGCAAAGTTGAAAGCCACATAAAAGTCACGTACAGTGTCACTTAACCTCTGTGAGAAAATCGTGGCAATTCCATTAAAAATAATTGATTTTGGTACAAAAATTTGTTGACCGGGCCCTTAGGCCATCTGCCATCATTTTTGACACACTCGGTCTTGTTGACTCCTCTCAGTCTCTGTCTGTCTGGGCTCCTCTGTGGCTGTCAGGGATGAGTAACTATCTCTTTTGTCTTTCTGACCAGATGTTCAACTCTGTATAACCCTTGGCGGGATAATCCAGTCCCCCCCCCTCCACATCGGCATGCTCACCTCTGCACCTAGGGGGGGATCAATACACCTTTAAATCTAATCACTTCTAAATAACGTTAAACATAGCACTATAATCCCATGATTTCATCCAACACAGAATATTCACCATGTGTTGCCCACGTCAAATAATAAACGCTAACCCTACTTACAGTAGGAAGTTACGGGAGAGATTTACACCTGCTAATCTAAAGTAGCATGTAATTGTGTGCTCTGAGTGCGTTTAGCCACATTTAACCACTTATGATAATGCTCACACGTCTGTTCACTGTAGCAACTGCTTTAAAATATAAATTACATAATTACTGAAAAATCATACTGCGTGGTTTATAAGAACCACCACTATGATTATGATGCTGAACATTCTGCGTCGGATTTATTGCCGAAGTTATTACAGTAGAGTGGATCTGCGCCTTTACATACAGTACATTGGCAGGTTAAATTCCCTATGTTAAAACAAATTATAGACCCCATAAACTGTATATAAGAAGTGGATGTAGTCACCGTGATGTCACCCATTGGTTTGTGGACTGCTGTTTTAAAGCCTCGAGTTCGCCATCTTGGTTTTTTGCATCCAGAAGTGACATGAGAGGGTGGAGTTAAGTACAAACGAATGCTGAATAAGAAAATGTTCAGCGACCAAAATGTTAACTTTCATAAACTGTAAACACACTGTGTAAGGATTAAAGTTGTAAGACAAAAACACGGACAACTCCCAGATCGTCTACCAACGCCGTGGTAGCTGCCAAACACAAGGTAGCCACTCCCTAAAGCATACCCTGCTTTATGGTCTATTTGATTCTAAATGGGACCATGATTTACTAAATGAACATCATGCTGTATTGAAGAAGACTTGAAACTAGCGATTGAGAACATAAACTCATGTTTACAATGTTTACTGAGGTAATAAATCAAGTGAGAAGTAGGGTCATTTTCTCATAGACTTATATACAATCAGACTTCTTTTTGCAACCAGAGGAGTCGCCCCCTGCTGGCTGTTAGAAAGAATGCAAGTTTAAGATACTTCCGCATTGGCTTCACTTTTCAGACCGAGGAGTTGCCCACTAACCATACCCTACAACTAGCAATTATATACAAATATTAAGTGAACAAAGGATATGTTGTGCTGTTTTAGTGGAAACGACCCTATATCTAATTAAAGATGCTCTATATCTTGGCAGCAATAGAAGACAACTTTGCAGTCATGTTCCAATCTGTGTCTTTTTGTTGGTGTGGGTTGGTGTTTGTATGTGTGAACAATGATAACAATAATAATAATAAAAAAAACTATCCACAAAGTAGCAGACGTATATTTGACATCATTTTCATGGACACATCGGCTCACGCTCAAATTGCACGCGCACGGCACAAGCAGTCCCACGCAGTGGAGTTTGATGTGGTGCACCAACATACACCCACACACACGGACACACACACACACACACACAGTGTACAGACAGTGCCAGCTCGTGACATTTCTGAGCATGCCATAGGGACGAGTGGTTGAGGGTTGGCGGAGGGCTAAGTGTCTGTCTGTAGGCCTGAGATAACGGCTGTCACCTCCCCGGGTCCTCTCGTTCACACACGCGCACACACACACACACACACACACACACACACACACACACACACACACACACGGACACACGCACACACACACACACAACACACACATAAAAATACACAAAAACACACTCTCTCTCCTTTTTTCTCACACCAGTCCACAATTAAACCATCCATCCGCTGTGACAGTGAATGCTAGTCAGCCGACCATTCAGCGGCGCTCGATATCAATAGAGTCCCTCAGTCTCTCTCTGTTGCGCTCTATTGTTGCTTTGTCGAGATGGGAATGGCTTTAACAGTTGGTAGAAGTGCATGGCCTGTGAATAGAGCTGGCTTATGGCTGTGCTTATGCATTGTGCTGCTCTCCTGTCTTTCAGCCCGAGATCTTTAAAAGTGCCGTGATTATGGCGAGAGCTGATGAAGCATTGTTTTCAGGCTGTCAACTTTGGCACATGTAGTGTGCGGATTGTCTATCCTGCGAGCACTTGCAGCGTACCTCATTGTGTCGATGGCTCATTGTGCTGTGATGTGCACGTGCGTGCGTGCAGTTATGTTAGAGTCAAAACAAGAGGGGGCGAGATAAGGCAGTGAGGAGATGTGCAGGGGGGCGACAGTTATACACAGGTCTTTTCACAGAGACAGCAGACACACAACTGCCACCTTTCACTAACATACTAACCCCTTTCTTTCTCAGGTAATCACTTTTTCTCATTCAAGCATGAGCAAAGACAGGCACAGGGAGAGAGATGGAGAGCGAGGGCGAGAGAGAGAATAAACCATTGAAAGAATAATACCAATTTCTGGGCTCCATTGATTTCGACAAATGGCTACACATCATGGCGAGGATGGTACAATAGGGACAATTTCCAACAGTATAAATGCAGAGCAGTTTTGTTTTAGATCTGCTGGGGAAATAAAGTGTACGTGTGTGAAGTGTAGGGGTGTGCAGTTGTGTGTCTAAATCATAGAAATAGAATAGGAGTAGAACAGACATTCCCATTGAAATCAATGTAGCAGGATGGTCAGAGCGGTGGCCATTTTTATGTGCACCGTTGTAGAGGGCTCTGTATAAACTAAACCGACTCATGGCAAGTTGCAGACTCACTGAGGTGAGGTTTTGCAGTAACGACTAAAACGAGCAGTGGAGTGGTAACGTTACGAAGCATAAAGAGACTGAGTAAATGAGTAAAATTGAACAACTTAATTCTTCACCCACACACTCTTGTCACAGCGTAGGAAAGCACATTGCTATCGCCAAATGAGTAACAACTTTGTTCGGCTCATTTTATGTAACCGGTGGTGCATTAAAGCATGATGGAATTAGCAAGCTAGCTAGCTAACTAGTGGACAGCTGGCTAGTTAGCTAGCTTGCTGATTCCGCCATGCTTTAATGCTACACTGGTTACAGAAAATGAACCAAACAGCGGGCTGGTCGCCAGGGGCATCTTAATATTACTTGAGGCCCCGGGGCTACAGACGTTTTGGAGGCCATTCCCTCCCTTCACAATAAGCCACGACAACTGTAATTCTGAACCACACGTCAATGGACAGCGACAAATATTAAATGGAGTACTCTCCTAATCAGTAAACAGAATATGAAACTCATCATTATAAGACAACTTGTCAACTATAAGTAATAACCAAACCTAGGTTATTGAGCCAAGTACACAGGAAGTTCAGTGTTTTCAATTAAAAACCAACAACTATCACAGGCAAAGAAATAGCATAAATTTGGGGTGGGGTTTAGGGGTCCTCCCCCAAGAAAAATTGAAGGTTTTTGACCTAAAACTATGTAATTTTTCATCATTCTGGATCCTTGTTATTACTATAGATCACGCCCAAAAAGCTTGAAAACAAAACCTTCTATAGTTAAGTAATTGTTTTATTATTTACATATTTTTATTTTTCATTCACAGCTTTCGTCTGAACATTTTATTCTGTAAAATCATATGTAATCAATAGAGCAGATTCAGAAAACTTTGAAATAATGTTTCATTAATTATATTGATACTAGCCTATAGCCTAGACCCTGGGTTCCCAGCTCCAGACCTCCAGAACCCATACCTGCCCATTTCCAGCAGGACGATGACAGCGGTGCACACGGTAGATGTTCAGTGTATAGAAAATTAACATTCATAACACAGGCAGTGACAGGCTTCTGGTACTTATTTGCTAACACGTTTATTTGGCACTCAATTAGTGTGATGAACATTGTTCTATCAGTGCTTAACATCGCGCATTAGTAAACAAACCTTCTAACAGAATGACTGCTAGATGACTTGCTCTCATCTGCGATATTATATATTGATTTTGCAGGATGTGAACATTTTATCAGAACATTACGGCGCCCTCGTTCTCACCCCCCTTCCATGCCGTACGTCAGCTCGTCCAGCCGTATAATGGCAGGGAAAACCCTGATATTATTTTTTCTTACACTTGTCTCATGAGGCTCCTTGGTACTCGGGGCCCTAGGCTTCAGCCCCGGTAAGCCCATGCATGACGGCGCCGCTGTTGGTGGCCAGCGGCAGCGCTGGGTCTAATGGTCCCTCCGCCTCCCCACCGCTCCAGGGAAGGACAAGCTACCTAGCTAACTAGCCAGCCATTCTGGCCCAGAGACTCTAAGCTAACTCTAGCTAGCCAGCCATCCGTCTCCGAGAGCTGCATCCGCTCTCTTCCCGGCGAGCCGCGACAACACTTTATGGCCCCACTGATGTGTTGTCAACATAACAAAAATCACCAGTTTCTTTTGTATTAGTCACATGACCACAGAAAACAGTTCAATGCCTGTTCTACTCCTATTTCTATGGTCTAAATACAGGGTGTGAGTCCAAAAAGAACAGTGACACACCTAATCAGCAAAAACAGAGCATCTCTCTTCCTCTCTTTCACTGTGTGTGCCTTTGCATTACCAAGCAGGCCCATTTGTCAGCGCAGATTGTAATTAAGGGGGGGTGGTGTGTGTGTGTGTGAGGGGGGGATCAGGAGAAAGGCAACCCAGAAACAATCAGACTCTCATTTAGGGTGTGTGAGTGTGTGTTTATGGACGCGCATGTGTTTATGTGCGAGATTGCACGCATGCAAACATATGTGTTGACATCCAGTAGGAATCCATTTTGAAGCCAAGGCCACTCTCCCCTCGCTCAATTTGTCTCCCTCTGACACCCTACCCGCAATCAGCGATCGCTCGGCAGGCACGTTCTCTTTCCCCTCCATCCCTCCGTCGCTCTCTTATTCATCCACATCCCGTCCGCCCTTATCATTCATCCCTCCTCCCCTCCCCATTTCATTCTGACTTCCTTAGCTCTACGAACACAGAGCTGTCTAAGAACTCTCAGGTGGTTCAAGTCCATTACTTTGGGAGATAGAAAAACACTGCTGAGGTGTTCTGATTGAGGCCTATTAAAATTCATAAGCTGTGGAATAAGGCCAGAGATAAAAAAAAAAAATGCAGCTGTGTGGATGAAGGGCGGAGTGGTGTATATGGATGTTCATGTGTGTGAATTTGTCAAGTGTTTATGAAGAAAGAGGGGAGGCGAGTAAAGAGAGTGAGAGTGATAAATGCTCGGTGATCCCATGAGCCTTTTACCTCTTTAAATTATCTCCATACTTTCCTCCTCTTTTCTTGTCCTCTTGGTATTTTCTTCCTTCCCTTCAGTTTGACAATACTTTGCGTGTGTCCTCACACCCTGCTTAAGTCTATTGTCCACATTTCTCTTTATTTTTCACCCCACCTCCACGCACACGATACACACTGTGAAGTTCTTCCTGTAGGCAGCTATCTTCCTTTTTTTAGCGCGTTGCTCCTGATAAAAAAGAATATTCCCCACTGCTTTTTTTTATGGTTATGAAGGCACTTAGTGAAGATTATCAGACGCCGACACACGCATTTGCACGTACACACACAAAACACCTGCTACTTTTGGTTTCTCCCTGCCTTTGACAAACACACACACACACGCGCACGCATGGAGTACATTAAGAAGGGTTGGATCGATAAAGGGCAGAGGTCAATAGAGAATGCGCTCTCACTGGAAAAACTCACATTTCACTGGGAGACAGAGACTAGTTCAGAGCTACCCATCTACTTCACCTCTCTTCATTCTTCTTCCTCTTCCTTGTTCTCCTCCTCCTCTACAATAGACTCATCCCTCAGCCCAGCCGCCTGGGATAGATTATCACAAAGACTGTAAAGAACGAAGGAATGAAAGCAGAAAGTCTTCGCTTAGCTGGCAAAAGCACGGCTAAACAATAAAACAAAAACAAGTGGTGACAGTGGTGCAGCACTGTTGTGCCAGCTGGCCCTTTTTAAGATAATACCAGCATAGTTAGACTAGGCACACCTGTTCTTTTTGTTGTTTTTTGTGCATTTTATGCCTTTATTTGACAGCAACAGTGAAGAGAAACAGGAAATGCAAGGGAAGACAATAGGGGAATGACATGCAGCAAATGCTCCGGCCAGCCGGGAATCGAATCAGGGACTCACTGCTCAGGGCATTCACACCCATATGCTCCCTAACCGCTTGGCTATTGGGTCGCCCCTTGCACCTGTTCTTTTGCCATACAAGATGACAACATACATCTGACTGGCAATACATCATCCAGAGTAGGCTCGCATGACCACGCCCCCTTTTTGGGGGAAAACAATCCCGTGTCCCTCATAGACGATAATACAGTAACCAGAAGAAGTTGAAACATGTCTCCAAACTTCTACTTTAAACAAACCGGTAATAGTAATAATGCTATGCTGAAGAGCAGTGTTGCTGTGCAGTTGGTTGCACCAACAATAAATCCCAAAACGCTGACCTCCGATTTGTTCCCCTGCCATGTCCTAAAAAAGATTTAATAGAGGGGCTTTATGGCCCCAAGCTATAGACCATCAATGTAGCATCACCGCCGAGGCTGCGCTCCCTTTTGGGGGAAATAAACTCGCTGTCACAGGAGAGAAAATGGAAAATGATGAAAAGATGTTGTGTAGCGGGTTAACCGAGGCTTTCACACTGAGATTTGAGGCACATACGATATGTGAATATTCACTGTTAGTCTGGTAAATCGCTAAATGATGCTGGTGACAGTGACTAGCATGGCTAGCTAATGTTAGCTTGAGTGTGAGGCTGCTGCAGTAATACAGTCATACGTTAACGTTATAGCAGCATCAGACTGTTGTCTTCAACTAAATCTCAGCCTATAGATCAAACAGTTGGCTATTAACACGTTGGTTATTTACAGACAACACTTAGCCTAACGTGATTCAATCAAATATGTAGAGATGTCTGGATAAGCAATATCCGAGCACTGTGTTGGACGGGGGAAGACAGAAGGGACATGGCGGCAATCAACCTTCATTTTATTAAGGTATCGCGAACGCTCAGGTTCAGGCAAGATCGCAAAATAACTACTAGACATGTGTATATAAAACAAACGTTTGTTTAACAAGAGATGAATGCATATGAACTAGTCAAAATTACAATCCAAACATATGTCAAATTACATTGAAGTCTATGAGATCTTCGGTTTTCCGAAGTAGCCGTATGTGCCGGTCTAATACTGTATATGACTGCATGGTTACACACTGTAACCCTAAATTTGTGAACACAGGTGGACTCCTCTAACAGGTCCGTTAAGGCACGGTTGCTACATAACAGCTACCAGGGTAAGCCCAGTTAATGCTATGATGGCTGTCACTATAAAAGAGCAGCCGTGATCACAATCCATATCCATTTGACGCTGTCAACTCGTGCAGGCATACTATGATAGCTGGGGAAGCCTATGATGCTCACTTAGAGAGCTATATGCATGTAAATAACGGTGTGTGAAAGTAATTTACATAAAACCGTGTGGTGTAAGCAAAGGCGGTCAAGGCTGGGACATTATTTACTGTAAACATACACTTAGCACAGAAAGCAGGTAGTGATGATAAAAAACCTATACAGCAGAGTCAGAGCCTACAAGTGGATGCCAGCATGTAGCTGAGATGCTGTAGTGGCAAGCAACAGCAATAGAACGAGAACAATAGTAGCTGCAGTCATTGCAGTGTAACCAGTAAAGCTGCATTGGAAATTAGAGCTTCCATATGTCCTGTTTCCTCTTCCCTAACCCTATCCAGGTCCCTATCGCAGCTCAGGCCCTCCACCCATGGGCGAAGACTTTCCGCCCATGGGTGCCCAGTGGTTATTTTCCAATCTTATTTTAGATCTACAGACTCAAGAGAGAAGTTCTGAAGGAAATTGGGTCTTTTGATTTATTGTGGCCATTCTGACTAATGGGTGATGCTAACTTTGAACTCCTGTTGTCTAGATACTGGAAAACAAATCTGGGCAAGCAGCTTGAGCTTCCTAGAGCTTTTCAAATAAAACATTTCAAACGTTTGTCTCTGAGTCCGACTGGAAGTATAAACAGGAATTAGCCTCCTGGATTAGCTACTGTAAATAATTGCACATGGACCTACCAAGCTGCCTGTGTAGCAATCGTAAGTGGCCCACAGCCTCACACATTTAAAGAAACCAGTGCAGACAGCTAGATTGGTTGGTGGGGAAGTTGCTCTGGAAGTTCATTCCTATGCATTTAGCTACAACAGCGAATCAAGGATTATCACTCTTTATCTCGCTCAGAGACAAGTGCTTGAAATGATTTATGTTGTATTTAACTGTACAATAATTTGTGCAATAATTCAACTGTGCAATACTCTGTCATTAATACTGCATTTATACTTTACACTTCAAGAAATATTCTTATTTAGTTCTTATACTATTTTGGAATTTATATTAAACACACTTAAACCTGTAGTAGGCAGAATATTTTTGGCATCATTGGGCAAAAATTCCATAATAACCTTTCAGCATATTGTAATTCAAGTGTTCTGAGAGAACACACTAGACTTCTGCACCTCCTCATGGCTCTGCTTTCAGGCTTTAGAAAATCTAGCCCATGACGGGAGACTCAGAGAGAGCATTCCTGTTGGCTGTTTAGTCAACGGAGGCAGCTGTCAATCACTCGTGAACTCTGACCAAACAGTCACATTAGGCAGTGCTGATCAAATATGAATATTCTGTTACTGTAATGCCTATTTCCCGCCTCAAATGTTTTCAGAAACATCTTGTAGTGTACTGTTTAGCTGTAAAATGAGAAAGTTTGCTCCGGCTGGTGGGCGGTGCTTGGTATTTCCTCAACTGATCTTAACATGGCTGCCGGGTCACAAACGTTCTTTGTATTACTTATATTTCTTTACATATATTGTGTTTATATTGAAGCATTATGTACATAATTTACATGTTACTTATGCCTTTATTTCTATTTTCTTAATTTTTTTATGTTTATACAAGAGTAACTGTAATGCCCCAATTTCCCCCCAGGGATCAATAAAGTATTTCTGATTCTGATTCTGATTTGGAAAGCTTTATGAGGCTTGAAAGGGTTGTCCCGATATACCATCCACGTTTTCCTGAATCTCCACAACGGAGGTGGAGTGCAAAGTTGGCATGACCCATGGAAAAATATCAGAATGTACTGAAAATTAAGTGAATGAATTATGGAAAATCAACAGATGCTCATGAATTATTATCTTTTTAATTGGATATACAGTATGATATGTTATGGAATTAAATCTTTTGATGCTCAAAGCTGACTGTAAGCCTCTTCACTCCCTGTAGATCTTTTGTTTCGCTTGTGTTCAGCTAGAAAGTTTTCATGGCATGAATGAGAATATGTCTATGTATTAGGGCTGTCAATCGATTAAAATATTTATTCGCGATTAATCGCATGATTGTCTATAGTTAATCGTGATTAATCGCAAATTAATCACACATTTTTTTATCTCTTCAAAATGTACCTTAAAGAGAGATTTGTCAAGTATTTAATACTCTTATTAACATGGGAGTCGGAAAATATGCTTGCTTTATACAAATGTATATATTTATTATTGGAATTAACAACACAAAACAATGACAAATATTGTCCAGAAACCCTCACAGGTACTGCATTTAGCATAACAAATATGCTCAAATCATAACATGGCAAACTCAAGCCCAACAGGCAACAACAGCTGTCAGTGTGTCAGTGTGCTGACTTGTCTATGACTTGCCCCAAACTGCATGTGATTATTATAAAGTGGGCATGTCTGTAAAGGGGAGACTCGTGGGTACCCATAAAACCCATTTTCATATACATATCTTGAGGTCAGAGGTCAAGGGACCCCTTTGAAAATGGCCATGCCAGTTTTTCCTCGCCAAAATTTAGCGTAAGTTTGGAGCGTTATTTAGCCTACTTCGCAACAAGCTAGTATGACATGGTTGGTACCAATGGATTCCTTAAATTTTGTAATTCATATGTTGCCATCATCTCCACATTTTTAGGTTGTAGCTGGCTCAGTTTTAAAGCTGAGCCTGCTACAACCTAAAAATTGCGTTAATGCGTTAAAGAAATCAGTGGCTTTAAAACAAATTAGCATCAACTAGTTATTATTGCGGTAACTTCGACAGCCCTAATCAGAGTATATTGAAAATTAAGTAAATTAATTATAAAATATCAGCAGATGCCGGTGAATTATTTTCTTTTTAATTGGATATACAGTATGAGCTGTTATGGAATTAAATCATTTGTTGGTCAAAGCTGACTGTAAGCCTCTTCACTCCCTGTAGGCCTCTTCACTCCCTGTAGATCTTCTGCTTGTGTTCAGCTAGAACATTTTCATGCCATGAATGAGAATATGTCTATATATGCAATCAACGGGCTGTGTGCTGTATCAATTATATCTCAGTCTTCCTGCTGCCTACATTACAGAATGCAGACTTTGACAGCGCTATAGCTCTTCCCTTCTGCTGTTATTGACCGCCACATCAAAGGTATCCCCCTTTTTGTTGATGGTCTTTCTCTTTCTTCATCCCCTCCCCCTTTGCCCGAGTCTCTGTCACCCCTCCCTTTGTCCCTCTACAGCATTGGGATCACGCCATCTGGGTTTGACACACACATTTGTTTAGTCTCCATTGTGCTAAGTGGATTCACGAGGAATAAAGATTGCCTGTAATATATCGAAAGGGAGTGGGATGCGCAGGGGGAGGTAGGACGAGCGAAAGGGAGGGGAAGAGGAACTGAAGAAGAGCAGAGAGATTGATGATTGATCCAGATAGACCGCACTAAAACAGTGACAATAAGAGAGTGAAATGGAGAGTAAGGAGATAGAGAGATGACAAAACATATGCTGCTCTGTCTACACCATCAATCTAAAGTTGTGAGCTCACCTGGAAATTGTCAAGCATTAGCGTGCTTGTGTCAGTGTGTGTGTGTCTGTGTGTTTGACTATGACTGTGACTATGATGAGTTTTCTCACAACCAATATACATATTCAGAGAAAGCGCACCACTCCATCATCTCTTTCTTTCCTGTGTTCCTCAGATCAGTGGCTGAGCTGGCGTTGATGTGTGACGCCCGTGTGCTTCCCCGTGTCTTTTTGACTGTTTGTGTATGCATGCGATGGAACCACGGCACCTACAGAATCAATAACGCAAGCATGCAATCATGAATGCCGTCAGTAATAAAAAAAAAAAAAGTGGTGTATCTCTATCACTGGGTCTTTAAATATATACAAAGAACTACTGAGGAGAATTGAAGTGGTTCTTCAATTTGTGCTTGTTGTGTAAATCACCTTCAGCCCACAAAGCATCTCTAGAGAAAACTCTCAAAATGTATGAATCATTTTAGCAATGAGGCACATTAGAACAGAGGACATAGTAAGACAAAATCCACAGAAAAAGTAGTAAATATACAAGTTGAATGGTAGAGGAGACCGGGGGCAATTGTAACAAGGGGCAATTGACTCATTATGCACATGGTCTGTGATGATCCGTCACTGCCTGCCAAAGGACAAATTGATGTCTCATACTTATCAAAGATTTTCTGCCAAGACTCATTTTTAAGGTATATAAAAGTATCTGTTTTTCATCTACAGTATTTTCCTCATACTGTCTTAACCTTTAGTGTCTATGAATTTAAATCGGTCTAGTTTTGTCTAACATCTGATATCGTTGTCAAATATTAGCCTCGTTGTTTAGCCAGCAAAGTTGCTTTTGTCATGGTTGGTACGGTTGGGGTCAAAAGTAACGGTGTGTTACACTGAAAATGGTGTCCAAATTAGTAACAACATCAAAATAGATAGAAGCCAAATATGATTTTGTACTATTCTTTACAGTTGCAACCACAGAAATAGAATAGGAGTAGAACGGACATCGAACTGTTTTCCTTGGTCATTTGACGAGTACAAACAAAAAAGGCGATTGATTGTTGTTAGTTGGTGACAACACACGTCAGTTGGGCCAGAAAGTGTTGTCGCAGCTCGTAGGGAATAGAGCGGACGCAGCTCCCGGAGAAGGATGGCTGGCTAGTTTGCTAGGTAGCTTGTCCTTCTCCTGAGCGGTGAGGAGTGAGGCGGAGGGAACGTCAGACCCAGTGCTGCTGCTGGTCACCAGCCCGCTGTTCGGCCCATTTTCTGTAACCAGTGTAGCTTGGTGGATAATTTTTTTTAGGTCGATCAACTTCCAAGTGCGAACACTTGCATAGCCCTTATTTAAATCATTAGGTCCTAAAAGTTGTAAAATGCACTAATTGCCGAATCCAGAGTTATTTTCCTTCCTTCGACCGAGGCTGAAGTGAGGGCTGGGAGGTGGGGTTAAAGGATGGAGGAGGTCATTAACAACACCCCTTAAGAACCATGTCTTTTTTATTGGAATGTCCTGGCCATGAGCGACGCAGCACGAGGTGGCACGCCGCTTTGAGTTGAACTTTTGTCAGATGCCCAGCTGTTTCTATTTATTCTTGTCGCTCGCCTTGAAATCACCTCAATGGACCAGGAGCGGCTGATTGGTGAAGTTGAAACGAGGAGTTATCTATACGATAACTCCTCATTTCACTACAAAAACCTAAATAAGGTGGCAGCTGGCTGGAGAGAGATCGCCAGAGAGTAGAATGTTTCTTACTGCTGTTTCCTATACTTTATGCCATTTCCAGTAAATGTCACAATATCAAACATGTTTTCTGTTTAAAACAAACAAACGAAGGAAGATTAGTGGTTACGTCTCTGCAGTCTGATCTCGAGCGCACAGCTGATAGGTAGCCTATGTGGTTTGTTTACATGACGTAACAGAAGTGCATATAACGGATTCAGTGTGGACACGGTGGAAAGGTGATTTTTAGGCCCCTGACAGCTTCTGCGCCACACCGGTTGTCGACTTTTACACCACTGGGCCCAATAGACATGGAAGATCCGGGTAGGCATTCTTTATCACTCGGCAGTTGAGCTTTTTCGCTTCATGCACCACTGAGCAACTTTCATAGGAATGAACAGGGACCTGCCTCCAACGCTGTATCCAGTTCTCTTTTTACATCTATAGCTACAACGGTCTGTATGGCAACGATACACATAAAAATGTCCGCAGCTCTGTCCATCCTGCTAGGAATGGGGATGTCCGCTCTATACTCCTATTCTATTTCTATGGTTAATACATTACTTTCCCCAGAACAGTACATAATCCAAACACTATTCTTCAACGCACAGCACATTTAATCTGTAGATAACATAGCCCATTGACTTTGTGCAGCCGTGTCAGAGGGGAAAAAAAAAAAAATCCTTCATTTTGGACCATTTGTCTCTCTGTGTCTCTATGTAGAAGCCAATGAGCCCTAATAAGTTAAACCAATAATGATGAAGAACAAAAAGAAAACAGTCTTAAATCAAGCTGCTGCAGTAAGCTAAAAAACCCTCCATTTGATCAGAATCCATAATAATGGTCGATTAAAAATGACTCAGCTAGTTATGTTTTCATTATAGAAAAGTGAAGAAGGGGAGAGAGAAAAAAGTGAGGGGTAAACGAAGGAGAATGAGAAGGAAATCTATCATAATTAAGCGACAGCATAAAGAATGGAAATGTGTGTCTTTTTATAGATGACTACTAATTGAGGAGAGAGCACAGAGCCGATTCTGCTGCGTATTAGCTTTTAATTACCCTAAACGAAAGCAAAACACACATACATTAAGTATGCACGTGCACACACATGCACTCACAGAGAAAGGCTCTGGCTCTAGCTTTTGCTCACATTCCAGCCTCACACACACACTTGTTCACACATACTTTGTTCAAGGTTTCCAGTCCCTAGACGGCCTCATAGTTTTTAGTGTGTGCCCGTTCCTGGCGAGATCATTACTTTACTTTGGAGGCTTGCACGCTCAGAATCTTAACCAGCTCATTATTGAGTATACCAATGTTTAATAGCATAATTATTACATATTTCATACCACTTGCTTGATGGAAAATCTCGCTGAAGTGTGCTGCGATTTTATGCTTGAAGGTCCGCTCTTGATGCAAGCTGAAGTTTGTCAGCTTCTATTATTTATTTGGGCCTAACAAGTCAAACTGCATCTGCTGAGAAGAACACCATCAACACCAGATTCATTAATTCATGTGACAAGACGCTACAGCAGCATCTGCTGAGGAAGACAGTGATAGGCGGTAAAGGGATTTCATGATTTGAATGTGGGAACTGAACTGAGTTTGTGAAAATTCACCAAGACAGCTCGAAGGGAAAATAAAAAGTTGTGGTCAACAATTCAGAAAGTGCACTTTCTCTGAGTCATTAAGGGAGGATATGTCAAGATGTATAAATCCCAGTTTACAGTTGACCCATGTCTTAGCTGGTTTTACCAAGGGCACTCATCATTTACTTCATCTGCATACAAAGTATTTTCTTATCTAGAGGACGGCAGCCAGTGAACCGTGACCTGCCCAGAGGTATATGATGTACACACAGGCACAGCCCTCGCCTCTCTCTTGCTTTATAGCTTCCATTCTCTCTCTCCAGAGTTATTGTCAACCATCAGTCGTCCCTCTGCCTGGATTAGAAGCCTGTTATGTGAGCCCGGTCGGCTATAATGGCGGATGATATGATATGCAGCATGGCTGTCGCTAACTCTATAGGAGGCTAATTAACCTCTGTGTCCTCTGCCTTACACTTACAGGAGACTTGATTGAAAGACGAGCGTGTCACCTAACTGGGGCCCCATTCTTTGAAAGTCGCTTAACAAATTCAGGCTAGCATGAAGTTAGAAGGCTAAAATGATTTTGCTGTCACTAAGTCCAACTCAAACACAAGTGGACGATTGGTTTGTCCAAATCATGTCTCGGATGATAGCACACTTTTATTTTGGAATATTAGCGGCATGACTGCATTTGAAGTCAAACTACATTAGGATTGATTCTATGTTGACAACACTACAAACCCCAACCCACCCCACCCACCTTATTTTATCTATATATGTATTAGCAAAGGCTAATTCTGGGCATGTAATTGAAATTGGTGAAGATGCATGCAGCAAAAGTAACGCGCCGTAATTCGTGCATATCCCATGAAATGAGTTTGTGTGTAGTTCATGTAATCGTGAAATATAAAGTACGGCGAACAAAAGGTAGGGAGGAGTCGGGGTGAATATGTGGGTCGAAAAATACTTCCGCCCAGGAGACCAGCGTTCATGTCCCCTGTGAAACCAGAAGTCAACGTTGATTTATTTGTCACTTAACTTATGTACTTAAGTAACACCACTTCGGGAGTTATTTTAAGCCAAACCCCAATCTTTTCGTAAGCCTAAATAAGTAGTTTTGTTGCCTAATCTGCTCCAATCATTTGGAGCAGAGCCAGTGCGTAGAGTGTGTATGTACGTGGGAATTGAGTGGTGACGCAAGAGAGCGGCCGCGACGGCAGTGAGTAACGTTATCGACTCCGGCCCAAGCAGGAAAAGTTAACAGTGTTTCATTTGTCCATTCTGGGTCACTGTTGAAACATGGCGGTGCAACATGACGGACTCCGTGAAGAGGACCAGCTCCCTATGTAGATATAAACGGCTCATTCTAAGGTAACAAAAACACAACAACTCTTATTACCAGGTGATTATACAATAAAGAAAACATACTTATTAATATTATATTCCATTTCTGCCAATAGATGCCCTTAATTGTTACACTCTGTTCCTTTAAATATTGAAGTTTATAAAATCAATGTGTTTGCACGCCTGGCCGAGTGGCAATATCCATGGTACTGAAAGGTGGATTGAATTCTGGCATGATAAATTAACATTTAAAGCTGAAGTAGGCGAGATTGGAGCAAATATGATTAAAAAAAGTTATTTTTATAAAAACGGTCGCTATATCGTGACAGTAGTACATAAAACAGGTAACCTGAAAGAAATCATGTGACTCTGTGTCCTCCGGGGTCCTCCGGTGTCCTCCGGTGCTCCTAACGGCATCTGCAACATTTCACAGACCGGAGGAAAACAAGCAGTAAGAGCTGATCTGAGGTCCGCTGTCCATGAGAGCCTCCGACCAAAAAGTCATGCAGCGCTGATCAAATATGAATCAATATTCTATTACGTTAATGCCTATTTCTCCCCTCAAATGTTTTCTGAATCATCTTGTAGTGTACTGTTTAGCTGTAAAATGAGAAAGCTTGTGACGCCGCCGCCATTGTGAAATCTGGTGAAGGAACGCCAAGTTCCGGTGACATGACCGGAGCACAGCCAATAGGAACGCTCTCTCAATGAAATGACCTGTGATTGGTCAAAGTCTCCTGTCACGGGCTAGTTTTTTTATAGCCTGAAAGCAGAGCCATGATGAGGTGCAGAAGTCTAGTTATCTCTCACTTGAACACTTGAATTACAATATGCTGAAAGGTTATTATGGAATTTTGCCCAATGATGCCAAAAATATACTGCCTTCTGCCACTTTAACCTTTTGTTTTGTTGTGTATGATTGCATCCCCTATGCTACTTGATGAATTAAAAAAAAGAAAAAGATTAAAATATCCCTGTGAATGCAGTGGTTTAGTTCAAGTTCTGAAATAGTTTTATCTAAGTTCACAACTATTCTGTAAATGCTACTTCAACAGCTGCCGAACAGGTGGCTTCAAAGTCTATGTAGGCCCACTGTGGTTCATGATTTATTCTTATAAATAAAAAGTTTAAACATCTGATTTATCCACAAATCGCACCCTGACCCTAACCCTTGTTGAGCCGGGGAGGAGTGGCCAACTTTGAATGTTGTCTTCACAAACCGCAACCGACAAATCCTGCTAATTGTGCCTTTAATAAAGGGCTGAATAAAAATGTTCAACGTTGTGTATGAGAAGCCTTGGCATGCAGCGAACTGTTAGTATTAAGTGCCTCTCCCACAGCAGCAGTTATACTTGCAGCGCTGAATAACACTATGGCCCTCGCTCTGTCTCTCCACTCGACTGTTCAAAGGCAGCATTCACTGTTAAAACCCCTCTCTACACCAGTGCTAAATCATCACTGCGGGTGTGTCATGTTTTCAATTTAAAAATGCATGTGCTCCACCCACACCGCCATCATTCCTCACATGCTCACACTCCCACACACACACACACACACCATAGCTATTACTGATGCTTAGAGTGGAAGCATCCTTTTCAATAATACACTTACATTTTGTAGAGGGACCATAATTTACAGCCTATACATAAAAAATTGTCAGGTACCCAAATGAATCCTTAGTGCTCTCTGCTTCCATTCGGCCCAGTCCATTAATCATGCCACTGATAAACACAGGCATAATCTGATTGTGTAATAAGGTGCTAGTATGCATTGAATAGCACATGCGCATACAGTAAAAGCCTCCTCGCAGAGCTGCACACTTACACATGCCCACATACACTCAATACTTGACCCCTCCTTGTGCAGGCATAATGCACAGCAATGGGTAGTAACAACTGTGGCATTCATAGCTGTTCAAGCACGCTGCTTTTTTACAGAATACGAGTTGGAAAACACAAAAGGTAAAATCAAGGACGTTCTGGAAGACACACAAAAGTGTGCATGTGATATTACCTCCATAATGAACCCGTTCGACTCCTACACAGAGCGACGAATGGAAGGCTCATGGTACAGGCTGTTTTGTTCATGCATGTCTACAAACAAATGTACTTAATGTTCTTGTTTATCAGTGTGCCATATCAACATTAAAGGTTGTATTGATGACATTTTTATGTAGATGAATAATTTAAAAAAAAAGAGCTTTCAGAAAGGTGCCGAATAAAAGTATGTCTTTTCCTCAAAAAACGTATTATGATTGTGAATTAATCATTTAAAAAATGTCGCGGGTCCAAAATTAATGTTTTGTTTAGCTCTCTGGACATTCGGTTCCCACTTCTAACAAGGCTTGTGAGCCAATAGTATAACAACGTTGGTATCATGTGGCGTCTCTGTGTCGTCAGCGATTAAGTTGCCAGTTAGTGTGGAAATACATGAGTTTGACACTGGTGTCTCCATCAGGCTGCAGGATTTGTGAATATTAACAAGTGACAACTGACGTTAGGACATACAGTATTAGTGGTCTTAATCATCCAAACAACAATAACCCATAAAATTTCAATTTGACATATTTTACAAATCTAACAACTACCAACAGCCGTAGTCCTTACAACTTTAACTAATGTGTGTCACCGGTTAAATTGTCAAAATGAGAAAAAAAACAGCTTCAATCCCTGAGGAGCTATTTTAGCATCTTAGCATTAGTGACGGTTGCGTCCAATTACCTCATGTTATACAGCAACCGCTGGATCAAAAATCTTAGGACACAATCACTCCTTTGAGCAAGTAGTCCGCTTATCCGCTATTATATTATATTACCATACTATTAGTCCGCTATTTTGGGTCTTTTCATATTTGATATATGACAACATATGAAAAAACAAAACTTTTCTTGAATCTGTTTATTATAGTGTGTGTGTGTGTGTGTGTGTGTGTGTGTGTGTGTGTGTGTGTGTGCACCTGTGCATGCATGAAGTGTTGGGGAATGGGAGCTGATGAAGTTATCACTGCAAAGGAGTGATGATAAGACACAGAACAGAAGCAAAGTGATCATAAACCGTCAAAATGCTTTAATTTATGTTTTATGTTATAGTATTTAACTATAATTGCAATGGTTAGAAATTACACAGGGACATCTCTAACACATCAGGGATGAGAGTTGGGTTTGAATCAATATAGAAAACCATGCATTTGTTTAAGTGTGTGTTATAGAGTTATAAACCAAAATAAAAAACATAAAAACAGTGTTGATAAATGAATGATTCGTGACAACTTTGCACTGTTTTTGGCATTGATGCTCGAGGTCAAAATATCATACACAAGCTTAAACTAGCAATTATTGAAATCTCTCAGAAGAAAGGATTTGTGTTAGTGCCTTGATGTCTTGATGCGAGGAGAGACATAAGAAGGAAGCAAAGCAGAGGTGCAGAGGAGGGAGAAATGATGAAATTATTCAAAGCAATGATGAAGTAGGAGAGGGCGCAAAGGAGCAGGACAGGAGTAGCCGAGATGGCGGGAAAAAAGAGAGGTAGATGAAGAGGGGGGTATTTTAAAAGGGATTAGATATGAGCTGTTATAAGAATATCAACGGAGATTAAGCCGTGGAAGAGGAGTTAAGGAAAGGTAAGATGCAGCCACCTGGAAAAGTTCTGACAAGTGGATGAAAGAATGAGGCAGAGAATAATGAGTAGGTGTAAGTGGAAACGAAAAAGCAGAGCGGCTTATAGGGAAGAGGTGCTTTGGTTATTTCTGTGTCACCCTGTAATGGGATTTTTCACCGGAAACCACTGAGACCAGGCCAGATGAGCACCTATTTCACATGATGAGATTTCACATGGCTGCGATCCCCATCGGACCAAGTTCTTTCTTCATTCGTTTGATTTTGGCTTTGATAGAAAGAAAAAAAGGGGATTTTTTTTCCCCCTCAGTGGGGGAGTTAAGTGGATGATTAGAGTTGTGTTCTGTGGAGAATAGGAAAATAGGAAGGCATTGAGACATAGGCCAAGGTAATATAGGACTTTATTTATTTGATGATTCATTTATCAACTATACTTGGTGCTATGTTGTGTCCTTAAGTGCGTGTATGGGAAAGAGAGGCATAGAAACAGAAAGAGAAAGTGTGTGTGTGTGTGTGTGTGTGTGTGCATGTTACAGTAAATCAGTAAAGGCAGCATTAAACTGTGTCAAGAGAACGCATTTCCATGCAAACTAACTGATTTATCAATCCGAGCATCTAAATAGAAAGTGACTTTGAGAGTGCATGTTGCAGGTTACAAAAACACATTTCCTAAATAAATTTGACATTGCTGTTCTATCTTCAATACTAACAGACGCCCTCCCCTCTCTGTGTCTCCCTATCCTCTGCTCACAAACACATACACCTACACACCAGACTTTAAGTCTCTCTCTAACCTACCTCCCCTCTCTATCTGCAATAATAATCACCTCGTTTTTTTTTCAGTGCCTCGGCCAAATGTTAAGAGTATGAGTTGTCATTATGTTAGATCACATCAGTAGTTTATGTCTAATTGAATTGCTTTGGTGAAATGGCCAATCACCACTAATGAAATTAGTGGTGATTAAACAAATTTGCATTAACACATTATTATCACGTTAACTTTGACAGCCGTAATATATATACAGTATATTTCTATATATATAGATATATATATCTATATCTATATATATAGATATATATATCTATATATATAAATATATAGATATATATAAGAGGTGCTAAATGCAAGATTGGGAGCATTTCTATTGCCTCTGCATGGCTCTCAACGTGGCGACAGCTGAGCTGGTGGCTCGCAGCAGTGCTAACAGCGCTAACAGTGAAAACTATGGCAACACTGCTGACAGAGCTAACAGTGGTAACCTGGGGGGGGTGGGTGCTATGTGTCCGCAACGGCGCCGTCGGTCTGGACGCCGTTATCAGCTGTAACTGTCGTATGAGCGTAGTGCAGAGTGGTGGCCATGAACTAGCCAGTGCATGGGGCACACTCACATGCACTAAAAGGCGCACGCAGTCGGCCCGGTTATGACAGCAAAGCACAGAGAAGCTCTGATTACAACACACACAGAGGGAGAGTGACTTCATTCTCTGCTCAGGTAGCCATTACTCCTCCATATCTTTACATAGCAAGTTGTTTTCTGTTATATTAATGCTCTGAATATTGCATAGAGAACCTTTAATAGAGATAATGCAGAGATGGACTGTATAAAAAAAGGATTGTAATAGTTATCCAATGATAACTCTTGAAAGCTGGTACTTATGCTTGTCTTCAAGTACTCGCAGAGCAATTGAACAAAGCCACAGGTTTCTAGTGTCTGAAATCCACCTACTTTATATCATGATAATGATAACACTTTTTGTAAAGAGCCTTTACTTGAACGATGGAAAGGGCAGAACAAGGCATCTTATACATAATACAAAGATAAAAAAACAGTAAATTGTGAATCTTTAGTCTTAAGTGTGTAGTGATGCTTGACTGCAATTGCTAAGCCAGCCCTGCGTAACATCTCCCCCACCTTTATCTGAGAGGGATGCCAAGCTACATACACCACTAGGGGATCAATTAAACCTCTCTTTTCTCCTCTTTACACCTCCTCAAATCAGGAGGGGAGGATTTCAAACGATGGACTCCATGCACCCCCCCTCCTTCTCCTAACCCAATTAAGACCATCTTCAAAAGAGTGTGTTAACACCTTTAGCGGGGGTAAAGATGCAGCTTCTTTCCTGAACCGTGCCGTGGTCTTCCATACTGCTCCTTCCTGCCACAGGAGGGGGAGTCTTACGATAGGGAAATGAGGCTGAAGGGAATGATAGTAAAGCCATAGTTCTGAGAGAGAAGGCTGGAAACCCTTTATTTACTTGGGTTTGTGTTTCGGTAATGTCGCACAGACTCACAAATTCAAATGGACAGCCTTTGCAGAAGTCCCATCAGGCTCAATTTTAAAGGGAGTTTGGAAAGGTTGCTGGAAGTTATGGAGAATATCCTTAATGAAATGTCTTTTTTTTTTGTAATTTGTTTTCTGGATAATTTTTTTTGGGACACATTCACAGTGAAAATCAACATGTATAATGCCATTTTCTGTTTTTACATACAAGCGTGAGACAGAAGTATGACAGGTGCTATTTTTCTGCTTATAGTCGAGTTCACACTATTTTCAGCTCCAACACTCAACACAAACCCGACCAGATCTGAAGAATGAATGTTTAGTTCAGTTCAACAACTACAGCTCCCATGAGGCTTCACAGGGCTCCTGTGTCTAATGCTGTGTTCACATAATATGGGAAGGAAGGTAACAATGGGAAAGATTACCATAGTTACAACTTGCAGGCATTACAAGCCATGTTACTGTTCTGTTGTTACTGTTCAATTTTATTGGGAACTCAATGTTGCTGGTTGTGACTGGGTAATTGACAAATTAGCAAGTGCTAAGTTACCTTGAATTGAGATATTTTGCTGAAAAAGTCACCAGTGTACATTTTGTAAATTCAGAAAATAATTAAAAAAAAAAATCTAGTCATGGTTGCTACAGCCCTTTCTCCTAAAAATTACGTTCCACTACAACTAAATTGCATTCTCAATTACATTTGGAAGGAAACATATATTGTCGCGGATTACGTTTGTCTTTTACGTATCACAAAGACCTTTGTAAATCTGCGGACCGCTGCAGCAAGTGACGTAGTACAATGAGTGACACGCAGAGCAGGTGATGTAGTATATTGAGCGACCATGAATGGAAATTACGTTGAATAATAACGGGTATAACAAGCAAGAAAGTCCACTGCAGGTGGGCGGGAGGGGACGTGGATAGGTCCAACAAACACCGAACTTTACCCCAGAAGACCACTGTTTGTGTCCCATGTAAGTCATTTGTTGCATTTTCATTTTGTTTTTTTGCAATGCATTTAAGCCAAACCATAATGTATTTTTTACTAAACCTTACCAAGTACTTTCGTTGCGTTTTCATTTTGTTTTGTTTCCATTTACAACGTAAATCATGTTTAAAACTGCTTAAAACTCAACCCAGTCGCCAGAAAAACTGTTGGCATTGGAAGTTTCTGCAAACCACAGATATGTTGAATGGCGACGTTTCTGAACTAAAAATACGTTTCAAATCAGCCTTGTATCACGCTTTCAGAAACGCAAAGCAACGTGGTTAACGTTGTGAAACGATTGGTTAGGCTTAGGCAACAAAACCACTTGGTTAAGGTTAGACAAAAGATCATGGTTTGTTTTCAAATGATAATTTAACAACATAACAAAAACGTAACAAATGTAACAACGCAACAATACCACTATAGTTATGTTTAGGAAAGAACTACATGGTTGGGCTTAAAATGACTACGTTTGTACAGTGAAAATGACACTGAACGTTGTGAACATGGGACACCAACGAACAGCTGATTGTAACGTGACACACAGGACATGACAGCGGTCCCCTGGATGAAAGCCTTGTGTTTAAATTACGTCAAGAATGCAAAAACTTCGACATTCAACGTATCCCTGGTTTGAAGAAATGTCCTATGCCAACATTTTTTCCTGGCAACTGGGCTGTTAAAACTGCGACCGTAACACCAGGAGAAAATGCGTTTCCCTCAAAATGTATTTTGGTTATACAGTTTAGTTGTATGGGAACATAATTTGTTTGGGAGACAGGGTTGGGTTGTAGTGAAACTGTAGTGGAGAACTGTTAAATACAGCAGTTTTCATTCATAAGGCAGGCTATGAGGCTCATTAGAGACTCTTGTTGTTTGCAGAATGCTGACAAAGTAATAGTTGTCTTACTTTTGTTAAAATAAGGAGATGCAAAACTTTTTGTGTTGAGGAAGTAGTGCTGTCATTTAACTCAGTATCATGTTTCAGGTTTTCAGAAAGATTATTGAAATAAACCCTTGAGGAGCAATAGTAGTTACTGGATGTAACTCCAGCAAACACTGGACTTTTAACCAGGAGACAAGTGTTCGAGACCGTTGTTGACCGTTGTTTTGTTTTGTAAGTTACGTTAGTGACGTTTGTCACGTGACAATTTTCACATGTTTTTCTTTGACGTTTGTAACGTGTTTTCTGTAGTTGGGTTACATTATTTCCGTACCTACTTTACTTAGTTTACATACTTATTTTCAAGCCCAACCATGACGTTTTCCCTTACCTTAACTTAGTGTTTTTTCTTGCCTGAACCTAACTGCGGACGTTTGCATGGCATACAAATGACACGCGAAAGGGCTAAAATGCATACTCATGACATGTGGAATGTCCGTGTAATGTCGTGGTTTTTATATGCCTACCCGTGAGACCGGGTTGGAGAGAATACATTAAACCTGTTTTAAAGTCCGTACATTGGTTGCCTGTCAGTTTCCATATTGATTTTAAGATTATTTTTCTTGTTTTTAAAGCACTTCATGCTTCACTTGCACCAGCATATGACTCACATGCTTTCAGTGTATGAACCAATATGGCCCCCTAGATTTTCTGGCACGAGTCTGTTAGTGGTTCCAAAGTGCAGGACTAAAACCTTTGGTGAGTCAGCTTTAAACTATTATGATCCGAGCAGCTTGAACGTCTGCCTAAGGATCTGAGAGCTGCTGGAACTGTTGAAATCTTTAAACATACACTTAAAACCTATCTATTCAGCCAGGCTTTTGATTAAGAGTGGTTTATAGACATTATTTACATTATTTTATTCACTTGCTTTATCGAACTATAAAGCAAGGAATCAAAACACCTCCGCTAATTCAATCCGTGCTCTACTTTATAACGGCAGTGGTCATGTCAAAATAAGCGACTAATATGTCTATTTGGAATTTACCTCTGTTAAGTGGAGCCTATTTTACTGATGTTTCTGACTGCGATTAACAGCGACCTGGGTGTGTTTTTCAGGGGCAGATTTAGTGATTTGGGGAACCCAAGGGCAAATGTTGTCTTGCTTTACTTTTCACCCTCTCTTAATGGGAATGTTGGTACGGTAGGCTATACAAAGAAGTAGAAGAAGTGGTCTACTCAAAACCTTTTTTTATGAAGTAAAACTGTTGACTATTAATAGTAAAACTATAAATACCGCACGGTAAAAAGCCCTTCATACAAATGTTTACTACAATTGAAGAGTTATAAGAGAGGTATTATCACAGTGTACTTAATGTCTGTTCAGGGTAGAGATTTCACTGCTAACATGATGCTGGATACTTGAATGAATACTAATACTTCGTATTTTAATTGTTATACTTTGTGAGTGACATCTGAATTTGCAACGTAACCAGTAACATTTCTCTGTCAGGTAAATGTAGTAAAGGTTTTCCTCTATACTAGAAGTACACAGTAAGTATACAGTTAAGTTGCATATTTGTAAGTGCTATGGGGACCTTTTGTAAGTTATGTCAGAGTACAGTGAGTTAGAATAATAACATGATTCAATATTTTTCACATCTATCTTAACATCATAATAAATCTATAGCTGTTTGGGGCCCCCTGTAGTTGAGGGCCCCAGGCAGTTGCTTACCTTGCCTAACAGTAAAGTCTGAGACTGCCACAGGCCAAGCATTCGGAGCGTTCTGAATGGGCATGTTTTGAAAGGGCACTGCACTAGTTGTATTTAATTGTAAAAAATTAATTTTATTTTATTGTTATTTTATTAATCACTTACTTTACTGTATTTAAATTGTACAATTTTATTATTTCATTAAATGTTTACTTTATTGTATTTAAATTGTACAATATCATTGTTATTTTATTAATCACTTACTTTATTGTATTTAAGTTGTAAAACTTTATTGTTATTTTATTAATCACTTACTTTGTTGTATTTAAAATGTACAATGTTATTGTTATTTTATTAATCACTTACTTGTATTTAAGTGGTAAAATGTTATTCTATTTTATTGTTATTTTATTAATCACTTATTTTATTGTATTTAAATTGTAAAATGTTATTGTTATTTTATTAATCACTTATTTTATTGTATTTAAATTGTACAATGTTATTGCTATTTTATTAATCACTTACTTTATTGTTTTTAAGTTGTAAAATTGTATTCTATTATATTATGTTTTATTAATCACTTGCCTTTATGATTGTTTTTTAAATTAATAATATTGTTATTGTTATCTTATTAATATTAAGTGTGCTGCTTTTTGTAACCCCTTTATCAGAGTCTTGTGATTGAGATCTCTTTTGTGAAACAATTTAGGCAAAACAACAGCACAATTTATATTTCATTGTATTTTACACAAGTCAATATACAAAACAGGACAAGTGAACAAGAGCGAATAAGACGACAGAACAAAGCACTAAATATATCAACTGAAGCTGTACATCAAAACAACTTCATATACTCAGTTTATAATCAATGACTTTAGATTTAGAACCTCCTAAAACAAACTTCACAAAAAACAGTAAAAGATGTTCACTGCCATATCCACTCCTCTGACTGCAGTTTTCTTTAGGATAAATGAGTATTGATGATCTGTGCTACTAACACATCATATAACCTTGCACCAAAATAATTAAAATGTCACTGGTTTTATTGAGTTGAATCATTAAAATCAAGCTTTGAAACGAAGTGTATTTTCTATCTTTCTCCTTTAACTCCGCTCTCTCTCACCACTACCTTTGTGAGTGTCAGAGAAAACTCTGAGGCGAATTCTCAAAGGGCCATGTAAATTACTTGTGCGGTCGATGTGTGCAATGGGCCATTCACATACAAGATTTATACCTGTGGTAGTCTTAATTATGTCTGCCTTTTATTTGCTCTGTAAAGCAAGAAGCACAGAAGCCTGTAACAAGCCTGCCTTTCCTATAATAAATCTGCAGAGTGGGATGACCTAGTTGCCAATATTCTTCTCTTCTCTATCCGTTGCTTTTCTTTTACTCTCGCTTCTTTATTTCTTCACTTCACACTTTTTTTTTCATTTTGTAGTACAGTTTTTTATCATGTGTTCTTCACTTAAACATTTTCTTGTTCCTTTATGTCCCTCATCAAATGTCCTTGTGGTTCCATTTCATTTCACTCCCATTCCTCGATGTGAATTTCTACATTGACTAAATGGTAAAAAGTGTTTATTTGGACATCAATTGGTTGTACTTCATTGAAGCTATCATGGTTGGTTGACCCGGGTTAGAACATTTTGAAAAGCTATTCTTTTCAATTTCAAGTAGGGCTGTCAAAGTTAAAGTTAAATTCTTAAATTCATTTTTAAAGCCACTAATTTCCTTGAGCTGAGCCCTTAGCGGGCTCAGTATTAAAGCTAGAGTGAAAATACTGGTATCATATGAAACTAGAAAACCTAAAGAATCCATTGGTACCAATGTCATACTAGCTTGTCAGGAAAGAGGCTACATAGCGCTCCAAACTTAAGGCTAAATTTTGGCAAGGAAGAATTGGCATGGCCATTTTCAAAGAGTCCCTTGACCTCTGACCTCAAGATATGTGAATGAAAATGGGTTCTATTGGTACCCACGAGTCTCCCCTTTACAGACATGCCCACTTTATGGGCTTGAGTTTGCCATGTTATGAATTGAGCATATCTTTTTATGATAAATGCAGTACCTGTGAGGGTTTCTGGACAATATTTGTCATTGTTTTGTGTTGTTAATTGATTTCCAATAATACATATGTACATATATTTGCATAAAGCAAGCATGTTTGCCCACTTCAATGCTGATAAGAGTATCAAATACTTGACAAATCTCCCTTATAGGTACATTTTGAACAGATACAAATGTGCAATTAATTTACGATTAACTATGGATAATCATTAATAGTGAAATTAAATCGATTAAATTATAATCGATTGACAGCCTTAAATTCAAGTCTTTCCCTAGTGCAAGAAGTCTAGTAAAGCACCTGTAAGTAAAGAAAGGTGGATAAAATTTTAGTCCTAAGACTGCTGTTGGGTGAATTATGGAGACTTAACCTTTAACACCGCGTCTTTATTGAGTGGTTGTGACATCATTAGATCAGACTGGTAAAAGTAACGCTGTGCTATTTAATTACCTTTCATGACACCATAAATATTGCCACAACCTCTCTACATCTCTGTGTCTTTCTCTCCATCATCCCTCCTTTCATCTCGCAGCAAACTAAGCACATAAAGTGGAACTTGCCATTCTAAAATAGCGAAGGTCACTGAAAGCCCATTCAGATTGTCAAAATGATAACTCAACACGATGACCTGTCACTCTCAGTGAGATGTGGGTTTTACATTTTTAACATTAAACTCTCACCAGTGTACGGAGGTGTTTATGAATGAATTTTAAAGAAAAACAGTTGCCTGTGCCAAAGGCGTGGTTCACTTTTACTGCCACCAAAATGAGGTTTCTCCAGTAAAAACTGTTGTACTGAAATGATTAGTTGATTAATAAAATAGAAAACTAACTGACAGGTTTAATAATTGATTTCAATCATTTAAGAGCCGCAAAATAGCCCATCCACCAAACAGGATTTAAAGACGCTTGAATCAAAATCTGATGACAGTTTTGAGGTGGTTTCCTTTGTTGCGAGACACCTGTCAATCCTACCCACACAGCCCTGAAGCCACATGGTAGCTTCCTTTTTGTTAAACTCTTACTAAAGACCTGAGGATGTTTTTCTTTCTTTTGCCTAAACTTTCACGTTGATTGATTCAGTCACAAAATTTCAAGAAATACTCTTTGCATGAAGAAGTTTTGAAGTTGAGTTTCAAATGTCTTACTTGACGTTGGAAACAGAAGTTGGCAATCTCACCTCAAGGTCCATGTAGTTGCTGTTTTGGAGTTTGGGATCATATCAAATAAACTTCATCAGTAGAGTTTGCTCAGTTGTCATGAATTTTTAGATGTTTAAATTTCCCACCAGAAGTGACACGAGAGGGTGGAGCTAAGTACAACCAAATGCGAAATAAGACATTTTCAGGCAACCTAAAAGGCTATAATTAACTTTCATGAGCTGAAAACACACTGCGAAAGGTTAAAGTTGTAAGATAAAAACACAGACAACACCCAGACCGGACAACGCTGTGGTAGCGACCTGTCAATCACAAGGTAGCCACGGCCTAAAGCAAACCCTGCTTTATGGTCTATTTGACTCTAAAAATGAACATCATGCTGTATTGAAGAAGACTTGAAACCAGCGATTGAGACCATAAACTCATGTTTACAATGTTTACTGAGGTAATAAATCAAGTGAGAAGTAGGGTCATTTTCTCATACACTTCTATACAATCAGTCTTCTTTTCAGTAGATGCCTGGTAGTTAGATTGCGGCCGGCTCCGTGAAGAGGACCCACTCCCTATGTACATATAAACGGCTCAAGGTAACAAAAACACAACGAATTTCATTTTCAGGTGATTATACACTAAAGAAAACATACTCATTAATATTATATTCCTTTTCTGCCAATAGAGCCCTTGAAATGCAACACACTGTGCCGTTAAATTTAACTTTAAACAGTAATATCTGCTGATGAATTTAATGTTATATGATCAAAAGCTGCAGAACAGTTATTAAAGCTTTACGTTTCTCATATGTGACAATTTTACTTCTTTTGTCTGGACCGCAGAGGGCCAGCCCTATAAACGCAAAGTCTGTCACTGAGTGACTGACTGAGTGATGAAGGTACACCATTAGTCGGCCGAGTGTTGGAGTTTCCTCATTGGCTGTTGCTCTTTCAAAGTGAAAAGGTGGGAACATTTCCTATATTCAAATGAGCCTGTCCAGCGTGATGCGTCATGCTCACGAAACTTGGACCATGCTGTCAAACTAGGCAATCTAGTTCTAAAATGAAATGAGATTCAACAGTGGCATAGCCTATGTCTCATTCACAAGTAGATTTTGGTGGATTCTTAAGATGGAATAACAAAAAACGTTTATGAGCAGGCCGCCATGTTGTTTCCTGTTTGAAATGGCAAGCAGAAAACCAGGGACCAATCGGGCATTCAACGATCGGGTACGTCACCGCTTGAATGGCCAGTTGAGTGGAGCAGCGCGTCCCCTACGCGTATTATATTTATAATATTTTATTGTTCAACACAGGCCATTTCAGTAGAATATGACAACAGAATATAAATAATTTTGTTTTGCTTTTGTACCGCAAGTTTTAGGCGGACGTTTTACTGGGGTCCGGTAGTTGCTTTCAGTCCAAAATGGCGGAAGCGTAGCTCTGCTGCTGGCCACTGATGATGCAATGGATCGAACAATTGACTTTCACTTCTTGGCAATACCGTATACGTTCTTTGCCCTAGTGTTCTTGCTGGACCTGGTGGACATGTACTGCTGCATTTAACATTATAGACATGACCACTAACTATTTGTGTAACAATTTAGCCACAAATTCACAGACTGGCCATACACGGTGCAGCCATTGAGTCTTGTTTTTGGTGTGTCTTTGTCAAATTGAATAACTTTGGGTTTTGTACTGTTGGTTGGACAATACAAGCTATTTATAGACACCATCCTCTGGGCTCTGAGGACATTTTCATGCATGGTTTTCCCTGTTTTCTGACATTTTAACTAAATAATCAATAAATTATCAATAAATAAAAAAAATCAATAAATATAAATTATTATCAATAAATAAAAAGAAATCGATAATGAAAATCATCGTCAATTGCAGCTAACCATTCCATAACATAGTAAGGAGTCCGTTTGTGGCTTAGGCAGATCACACTCATTCATAATTTGCCTGTATCCATCTCCTCAGAGTGTTATAATGGTTGCTGACAGTGGCCATTCACCTCCGAGCATACATTATAGCTTTTAAATACATCTCATTACTTTTTAAAAACCTAATTTGCGACAATAAATGCCACAGTATATGCCTGGGCATGAATGATGAGAGTTAACCTCTTACCCCAGCCATAAAAATCTGTTTAAGCAAATTGGCTGCTAATAGTGTAAACTCAGTACTGATGTGTTAATATGCTGTAGAGCCATATTGCCTTTTTTGTTGTAAAACGACTACACATTCAAACCTGTCTTCTTTGTTGAAGATCCCCTTTCTCGCCTTTCTCAGCTGCAAATAAAAGGCTCATTACTACAGAGTTACACTAACAATGGTTGCAAGAGCAAT
The DNA here is from genome assembly GCA_916701645.2 of Sebastolobus alascanus. NCBI lineage: Eukaryota > Metazoa > Chordata > Actinopteri > Perciformes > Sebastidae > Sebastolobus > Sebastolobus alascanus. Next base: position 983,850 of record CAKAOJ020000137.1, on the reverse strand, counting down.
GTTGTCAGTTATGTTTGAGTAATTACCAAAACACAAAAGCTGCAATTTCCAGGAAGTGCATTCAGAGAGCTCCTCGCATGAATGAGCAGATGAATAAAAGTGAAGTTGTCTTCGTGAGTGACCTCTGTCAGGAGGAGAGAGACGGAGAGAGAGAATAAAGAAGGTAGAGGTTGGGTGAGGGGAGTGATGGAGAAATGGAACAAGATGGAATAAAAGGTTGAAGCATAGTTCTTAAAGGGTCAGCACATAATTACTTACAGAGATGCCTGCTCAACGGGTGGTCACAGAAATGCATTTAGCAGCACTTAAAATTTTAATTTAGCTATCAAAGGGCACTTTTCCTTTTTTCCTCTACTCTCCTATCTGTCTTTTTCTCTCTCTAATTTGCTATTGCTACACATTAACAGCCTTCATTTTGATCAAAATACAAAAGCACTGAAATTCCCATTAGGCCTTTTTTTTCCTCAATGGGGTGTTATTTCAAAGAGAGGAGCACATCAAAAGAGAAAGCACTACTTTGGTTTTTATCTTTATGTTAATCAAATCGGCTCCCTGTGTATTCTATTCACTGTTTTTTTCTTTGATTAAACATTGTCCCCTCTCAAATTCACTAAGCTGTTTACAGCAGCTTGTGATTTCTGCTCCTGAACGGCTCAAAGAGGCTACATGTTTTAATGGCTGCGCGCTCGTAAAACATGTTGAATATCATTAGCGGGACAAGTGTATGCAAGAGCGGGGGCAATTTAAGAGCAGCGAGATTGAGAGAGGAGGAGAATAAAACAAACAAAAATATCAGCCAAGTGGTACAAACATGAAGGCAAGTGTCAAGTTTGAATGAAGTCGCACGCGCTTTGATTCAAATTCATTTGAACAACCCATGTAGCGAGCCACTTTGTTGAATTAGCGTTGCTCGTTTGTGTGTTGGGCCTTCGCTGCTTCACTTGAGTGACACGGTTACAAAGCCCAGGAGGTGTCACTGAGGAAAAAAGTAATTTGTGTGCACAATTTAATCATTTGTGCTCCCTTATAATTCCTGCTCTCAATTTACCATGATTTATCACCATTTAATACGGTTTTATTAATGACTTCTTCGTCGTCCTCCTCCAGCCAAAGGTGTTGCTGCCCTCTGCAATAGGGGAGGAGGATATATAGTATGATATTATATATTTAAAAAATGGAATTTGTGTGGTTAAACAATTTGTGCTCTCGAACTAATATATTGTGCAGACTAATCTATGTTAACATGTTAACATGACGGAGCAATTCGATGACAGGATTTATGATTTGCAACCCATTCTCACTCCCAACTCGTCAAATCGTGACGCTGTGCTTCAAACTATGACACTATCAATTTTGCACTCAGGGACGGTGTGTCAGTTTCTGCTTGTTAAATGCGTAGAGTGTTTTCAAAATAAACTCCATGTTCACAGGCAATATACAGTTTACGCTTGTTACATGCATACAACCTACGTTGTATGCTACGTAGGTTTTACTTAGTTTTTAGGTTATGCAACAAAACTACTTGGTTAGGTTTAGGAAAAGATCGTGGTATGGTATGGGTTAAAATAAGTATGTTACGGAAAATAAATCTGTTTGTTACGTGACTGGTGTCAGTAAAGAATATAAGTTACGTAACAAAAGTAAGGTAAATGAACGTTGATTTGGGCTGTGTCCGAAATCCTTTCCTCATTCACTACTCCCTACTTACTATCCAGGGATTTCTATGTAGAGAACCATATAGAGCAGTGGTTCCCAACCTATTTTCCTTGAAGACCCCTACTTGTATCTCATCGCCCAAAATGAAAAAAAAACACTCTCGGACACTACTTGGGTAATTTTCTCTGCGCCGTTAATTACGTCATTGCTGTCGCAAAATTAAAACGTGCCAGATCACCATCGGCTGGTACACCATCCATAATAAATAACAACATGTATTTTTGTGATAAATACATATTGTAAGCTATTTTGTTGAGTTGCCTCTTAGCAAAATGCTCTGAGTGAATTTAAGTTTCCCCTTGGTATGCAGTGATGCAGCATGTATGTCTAGGGCTTTTATTGTGAAAGGTAAGAATGGCCATTGTCAATGTGGGGGCAATAAGCGTATTTCCCCAAATTAATAGATATTAAGTACTTTGTGGCCATCTATGTTGTGATCAGTCGCTCTGCTCACATAAAATACATTATTTTTGCGCCACAACTCATGGATTTGTCTCAGTTGCGGTGCTCTCTTCCTCTTGTACGTCTGCCATTCTTCCTTCAGCGCAATGCATGATGGTATATAGCGCTCGGTTTGTGACTATTGTTGTACACTACTTTTCATGATGCATGGTGGGATACTTTGAGTCCACTATACAGGGCATAATAATTATCACTATACATTTGGACAGCACTACAAAATGGCAAACTCACTATATAGTACACTATACTGTATAGTAGGGGTGGGAAAAAAATCAATTCACCTATGCATCACGATTTCTTTTTACGATTTTGAAATCGATATTTTAATGCCAGAATCAATATAACTGCTTCATTTCAGTCTATGCAGAGGTGGAAGGAAGTTACCACTTTTATTGTTGTAGTCTGAGTAACGTGATGTCATGTCCTTTCCGTATCTGTCAACCAAAACAAACTGCAGCCGGGCGCAGCAAGCCAAAACAAGAAAGCAGAAAACAGTGGAAGGTCCATGTGGATAGGACCTGCACCCTCACATTTTAAATCTAAAATGTTAAGAACTACACGTTCAGTAAAATATGGAAACACTTTTGGTTTCACACATTGCCAGGAAAAGCAGAGCTAGACATCATGGCTAAAGCTGCATGCTAACTCTGTCATGGACAGGAAACGTTATCGTATTGCGGTAACGTGCGGTCAAGTCAGCCGTCACTCTCATCTCCGTGGTCAAATCAGCTGACGCTACAACTGTAGAGCACCCATATACTGACATGTATGTAATTGGCATTCACACAGCCCCGATGGAGCTGACCATGGATGTATGAAGAGAACGGAGATGATGGTAAGAGCTAGTGACGGACAGCCGAACTTAGCGGAAGTCTCGGAAAAAAAAGTTTGGAAATTTGTGTTTGGTCGATTATTTATCTGTTGTTACAATGCTAATTGCCATTGTATTTTACATCGTTGGAAAGCCTGTTTATTTACCTTCACAATGATGTCCAACTTGTAAGGATCATGCATTTGTGGGATAAGCAGCACAGCTGATTATGTGCGTAGCGCCCAAGTAAAAGTTGCCAAAATTCTCTGCCAATGCTAAACAGTGTATTCTCCTGCTATGCTGATTGTTGCACCGATCGAGTAACAGCTTTTGGTGGGGGCAGTGTCATAGTGGGGGGCAGCATCTCCTTCACTGGCAAAACAAGGCTTGTCATCATAGAAGGACATCTCAATGCAGTGAGATATCAGGATGAGATTCTGCAGCCAGTGGCGATCCCATTATCTCCACAATCTGGGACCTAACTTCATCCTCCAAGATGACAACGTTCGCCCCCACAGAGCCAGGGTTATCACAGACTACCTCCACAATGTGGGAGTAGAGAGAATGGAATGACCTGCCAAGAGTCCAGACCTCAACCCAATTGAACACTTGTGGGATCAGCTTGGGCGTGCTGTACGTGTTAGAGTGACCAACACAACCACGCTGGCTGACCTGCAACGAATCCTGGTTGAGGAATGGAATGCAATCCCACAGCAACGTGTGACCAGGTTGGTGACCAGCATGAGGAGGAGGTGTCAGGCTGTTGTGGCTGCGTATGGATCTTCCACCCGCTACTGAGGCTCCTGATGGTGTATTAAATGAATTAAGTGTAAAATTGCCAATATGTCTTGTTTGTTCCTTGTTACTGATAGAGAGTTCAATCATCCAATCCACCAAACAACTCAAAACAAGAGTCAATACCAACAGGAGAATACACTGTTTAGCATCGGCAGAGAATTTTGACAAATTTTACTTGGGCGCTACCCACATAATCAGCTGTGCTGCTCATCCCACAAATGCATGATCCTTACAAGTTGGACATCATTGTGAAGGTAAATAAACAGGCTTTCCAACGATGTAAAATACCATGGCAATTAGCATTGTAACAACAGAGAAATAATAAACCAAACACAAATTTCCAAACTTTTTTTTCCGAGTTTACATACATGTGACTATGTCCGGTTTTCAAAATAAGGTGTGTTGGGTCCTCACCAGGACTTGGGACAAAGAGCGGCCTGTAAGGCCAGGAGCCTTAAAACAGGCCTACATGTAAAGGGAAAAGCCTAAGACAAAGGAACAAAGCCTAACCGCCAGCTCTTTGAAATCTCTCACCTGGGTGTGAGATTTCGTTTGAATCTGAATCCTGGTCTCTCATTGGATGAGGCTCACAGGAACTTTTGGGAAGCTGCCGGTGACACGCCAACAGTCTCACCGGAGATATAAGCACAGCGCACGTACGAAGTGGCGCCTTTCCACTGCAACTCCGTTTGCTACAGGAGGTACCCTACGTTGCAACTCCCCCTTTAAAGGCCGTGTAAAGGAAATTCAGAGTTTTGTTTCTAAACACATTATAAATGTTGGAATATAATGTCTGAAAACATGTGCAAAGGCTGTGAAAATTGTCGTACTGGATTGTGGAGTTAGACTGTAAAACTGTTTTTGGCCACCTCTGTGTTCAGGATTTTGTGGGCGGGGCTAAATACCGACTCTATGACGCGCCAAAGTCATCCCTAACGTAGCTCCGCCCATCTTCACAAACCTCAAAGCCAAATAGAAACACGGACTAATGATAAGTTATATTGGCTAGCTCAGTCGATAGATCGTGTGACTCATGTTAATATGATCGTGTTTTCAAATCCCGCTATAACCGTTGACATTTTACATCACTGTTTTTGTTCTGTATTGTATTTTTATGATTGTAATCCATCCCATGTCCTATGTATATTTATTCCGGGCGGGGGGGCGCTGTAAAGCTCCGCGGCCGCGAGCCACCCGAGCCCCGAGCCTTTCCAAGCCGACCGGCCGCCTCGGATGAAATGCTGGCCCCGCCGGGGAGAGGGGAGAGGGGAGAGGGGATCTCCTCTCCCCGGCGGAGGCCAGCGAGCGCCGGGGAGAGGAGATCCGCGAGGGGGTCCTCCCACACCGAGCGGCCGGTCCAAACCGAGTTCAATCACCCGGGGAAATGCGCGACGGGAGCCGTTATCGGCTCACAACGTCTACGGGATGAGCCTCGATCAGAAGGACTCAGGCCACATTTCCCCAATCCGCCCGTCGGACGGCGATCATGGATGTATTAAAAGAAAAAAAAGGCGATTCGGCGCTGGGCTCTTCCTTGTTTGCTCGCCGCTGTGTTGTTTCAGCCGTTGATGTAGAGAGAGGTGTCAGGTTTCAGCCCTCAGTGGCCACGCCCCCAGCGTCTCAGAGCAGAGAATACTAAGGATTTTTACATGATTTTGAAAGCTAATTTTATATACTTGGCGATTTTTTTAATCATTCAAATTTGGCTGGGTGGTTAGTAACACATTTTTCTGTGGTGTGATAAACCCAGAATGTATATTTATTTTTGCTTTACACGGTCTTTAAGCCTTGGCGCAGTTCCCGACCTTGCTGGACGAGTTAAGTTACTGTTCTCTTTGTTCACTGAACCCTTTCGGACCCGAGATCCCTACGCAACCAGTGATCTCCCCACCTGCAGAAGGAAGAACCACCCCGTTCTTCGAGAAGGAAAGACACCCGCTCCTTTCCTCCAACCAAGTCGACTCTGGCTGTTTTCCCTCCGCTGCCGCACGGAGAAACAGCCCCGCCGCTCACCGCTGACGAGCGTGATAACGGCACGTTGCCGCCCGAGCTGAACCCCGCCGGACCAATCAACGGACAAACACACCTTAAACGCTTCGAAAAGCGTATCAAGTAAGAGGCTTGTGTCTGGGCAGAGACTAGTAATAGTGTGTGTTACATTAAGTTTTGTGTACTGTATTGCATTGAGTTTACGGACCGCTGAGTCCGCCTGTTTGCTGTTTTGTTGTTGTGTTATTGCTAACTGTGCGCTCCACGCCGTGGGCTTTTCATTGTGTTTACTTCGGCCACCACGGGAGAGACCTGTAACTGTATTTTACCGGTTAAAAGACCAGTACACGGCCGACGGACGTAAGTTCGGCTGCCGGGTTTCTGAGTGGTAATTATACAGCTACTACGTCTTTCTCCCTGCCGTTAGAATTCCTCTGCTGCTTGTTCACTGCTGTTAACTGTGTGCCCCACGCCGGGGGCTTTCTTTGTGTTAGTTTCTGCCATCACCGTTAAGACCGGTAGCTGTACATTACCAGTTAAAAGACCAGAGCACGGCCGATGAACCTGATTTCACCTGCCGGGTTTCTGTGTGGTAATAAGACAGCTACTTCGTCCTTTTCCGCGGCAGTTAGGATCCCCTCTTTCTGCGCTCTGAGCGCGCCTTTCTTTTCTCCCTTTCTTTCGCTAACCCACACACACACACACCTATACCCATTTACGCACAACGTGGGGACCACGTTCTCCATTGCACGTTGTTTCAACTTTCGTGGCCTCGTCCGCCATTAGAGCCATCCCTCACGTGACGTAACCACTTGCGTGGCCACGTCCACCTCGTGCTCCTCCCCTTTTCCTTCCTCCACACACACACACACACACACACACACATACACGTGCCTTTATGCTTGTTTGATTGTAGTGTAGTGATTAGAGCTGTTTGTGTAGGATAGCTGTTTGTTTCCTTGAGGTATTATTGATTATTAATTGTCCTTGCTTACACATTATTAGTTACTGAGTGATGGTGTTGATGTTTGGGTAATCATAAGTTGATACTGATAATTTTAAATAAACTTGTTTTGCATTTAAAGAGCAGTTGTCTGTGATTGTTTGTGCATATGTGTTGTAATAATAGCTGGTTGTGAGAGTCAGTGCTCGGATTCACCCTTTACTGTTCAACTCATAAATGTAAAGTAGTGATTAAATACTGATATTTTGAGTGAACAGCCCCCTTTTGAGACTGTATCAACGTTTGATTATTGTTCCCTGATTCCAGGGTGGTGCCCCGTTATTGATAGTTTTATTAATATTAATAATGTATTAATTTTATTAATCTTAGTAATTAATATTTGTTAATAACCAAATCTATTCCTACCAAATCCCAACAGGTGTTACCAAAGGGAACTGTACTGTATATACAAAATACATTCACCAGAAGTATAAAACATTACTTGTCCCTTGTAAATTAAAAAGAAAATACCACTAATTTGTGAGGGAAATGTCTTAATTGTTTGATTTTTGGGTTGCTGGAAAAAAAATAATAATAATAATTCGGGACATTGACTGATATATTTGACTTCAGGACATCTCTGACTACAAACATGCTGAAAGTTAAACATTTTACTGTGTTAATCTAGATATTTTCCAAAGTAAAAGTCCCTAGAAGTGTATGATTCAACATTTTCACATGGTCTGGTGTTAAAAAAGTTAACAAAAATCTCAATAAAAATTGTACTAACGAATTGAAATACTTGTAGAATCGCAATACTTAAAAATCGCAATACATATTGAATCTGCACCCAAGTATTGTGATAGTATTGAATCGGGAGATAGGTGTATCATCCCAGCCCTACTATATAGTGAGTAGTGAGTGATTTCGGACACAGAAATGGTTTCAGACGGGACATGAACAGCGGTCTCCTGGATGAAAGTCCTGTGTTTGTTTGACCCACCTCTACACAGACTTTCTCGCTCTTTATACTAGATCAGTTGCTCTGACCGTCTAATAATGACGTGGATGGGTTTACATTGGAGTTAGTTGGTAGCCTGGTAAGTCTCATACAAACGCTAATGGGGGGCCTCTGTATTCGATGAGTTGGGAGTGAGAACGGGTTGATCACAAAATGGTTGGTCTGCTTTGCTTTCACACAAACACACTGCTCCAGAGTTCACTTGGAAGTGGACCGAGACCCGCCTGTTCATGTGCTTGTCTTGTCAGCACCAGAGTTAGATAGAGCTAGACAGCTTATACACCAGTCGAAACAAACCAAACCACATGGGCAAACACATCAGACTGTGTTTGAAGCGTACCAAACCGGTTTGCTATAAAAGCACCATGACACTTTGACTGACTGTTATTTAATTATTTAATTTATATATTCACTTATTATTAATCTATTTGTTACATAATCATTCATATTTACTCTAGATTACATTTTCCAAAACCTTTTTCAAAACCAAAAGAGCAAGCTGCAGTTTGAATAAGGAATTGAGATGGATCCTCCTGCACCTCATGCCTCAGCAGTATATAGTCAGGGAACAGAACTGCTCAGCAGCTGGTATCAGCTACAGAGGAGGGTAATATATGCTTCGCGCAGCAGTCATGGCTGACTGATCACACTCTTGCGACGTCAGTGTTGCGTGTGAGTGACGTTAAGGACAATTTGAAGTCCGATTTCCAGCGGTGCTGGAGATTGAGGGAATGAGATTACACTTTTTACGATTATGTAACTGGCTATAAGCGTGAGGGTGATAGAGGTTTCTGAGTGCTCTTGTGTAATGACTTACTTTATGCATGTCAATCCACACATTAGTGTTGAGCAAGCAGGACACTGGAGGACGCAAGGTTTAATTTTAGCTGCCAGGAACATCCCAGTGGGTCTCTGTGAAATGTCAAAGTCCACAGGTTAAGAAACACAGATGGATGAATGTCAGAGAGACATCATATCCAGAAGGAGTGTGAGGATGTAAAGAAGCTCAATCTGAACCGCAATTTGTGGTTGAGCATCCTTCTTTTATGGAGTAAGGCACAAATGACTGCAGACTAGAAAACTTTCTCCATCTAATTATTTTTCGATGTAACAGAGAGGATTTATTTTCAGTCATTTGATATGGACGATTATGTTATTTTTATTGAAGAACTGCAGCTGGTTTGAATTCAAATAGAATGCACCTTCATGCGCTGGTTCCACAGACTGTATATAAGAAGTGGATGTAGTCACCTTGAGGTCACCAATTGGTTTGTGGACTGCCATTTTGAAACCTTGAGTTCGACATTTTGGCCGTCACGATCTTGGTTCTTGCCCGTCACCATCTTGGTTTTCTTTTCTGTAACCAAAAGTGACACGAGAAGGTGTAGCCAAGTACAACCGAATGCTAAATAAGATAATTTTAAGCGACCAAAATGTTACAATTAGCTTTCATGAACTAAAAACACACTGAAAGGGTTAAAGTTCTAAGACGAAAACACGGACAACTCCCAGAACAGACAACGCCGTGGTAGCGACCTGTCAATCACAGGGTAGCCACGCCCTAAAGCAGTGGTTCCCAACCTATTTCCCCCCACTACTTGTATCTAAGAAAAGCTGAGCCCCCACCCCCGACGTCATCACCTTAAAAACGACAACAAAATCCTCAGTTTGAATAAAGTCATTCAGTGTATTAAATGAGTTAGTCTTTTTTTATTAAATCAACTTTCTTTAATGAATAAACTCATCAGTTTTGCCAACACAAATAAGGACGTCTTGACAGATTTGCCAAGCCAACGCAAATACATAATATGACCTTTTTTTGTAACGACTGAAGTAATTTACTCTATTACACAGCGTTGTTGAATACTCGAATCTGATTTGTTAATCATGGCGTTCTACGATCTGTTATTTCTTTATAGCAGACCGTTGCTATGTATAGCAGACCGTTGCTATGTATAGCAGACCGTATGTATAGCAGACCGTTGCTATGTATAGGAGACCGTTGCTATGGGCGCAGTTCTGATGTCAGACCCTGGCAGACCGTTTTTGTGTCAAATTATTGATTTCTTATGTAAGTAGTCGTGTAATGAGCGGGACAATGTACAGCTAGCGGGTCATTGTTGGGAAAGAAACCCCTTCAGGGCGTCGGGGTCGAACCCTCCACTCCGGTTTCTTTCAAAACAATGACCGACTCGCTGTGCATTATCCCTTACATAGTGTTAGAGACAGAATAGATTTTGTTTGTTGGGGTTAGATTGCTACTAGATTGCCCCGTAATTACACATGTGGGTTACCCTTTGTGTGCATTAAGCGTGAGAGCAAATCGTTTTTTTGATCGTACTGAAAATATTATTGTTGAAAGGCTAAACTCCAACAAATATGGATTACAGCAGAATATTTCATTAGATGTTGCTACTAAGTCGCAGAAAATATATATTTTTAAATAGTTGTATATACAGACTTTTGTATAGATTATCCAGCAAGTGTGTTACTATGATTTTAGTTATACACGAGCAAACCTAAGTTTGACAACCTCAGAACAGACAAATCCTGGCACACCCCCTGTGATCTCCCCGGGTTGGAAACCACTGCCCTAAAGCATATCCTGCTTTATGGTCTATTTGACTCTAAATGGGACCATGATTTATTAAATGAACATCATGCTGTATTGAAGAAGACTTGAAACTAGCGATTGAGATAAACTCGTGTTTACAATGTTTACTGAGGTAATAAATCAAGTGAGAAGTAGGTTTTTTTTCATATAGACTTCTTTACAATCAGACTTCTTTTTGCAACCACAGGAGTCGCCCCCGGCTGGCTATTAGAAAGAATGCAAGTTTGAGGAACTTCCTCATTGGCTTCACTTTTCGGAAACCGGAGGTTGCCACCTGGCTGGTTCATTTAACTGTGTTTGTATGACTATTGACTATACGTATATGACTATTTGTATGGATAGTCAGCTTGTCATCACTATAATTACTTTGCAGTTCTCTTAATTAAGTCTACAGCGTCCAAACTGAGACTGAGCATTGTGATTTCAATCTGATGTTAGACCCACTGCGCTCCAGTTTAATTTTGATTTCCAAACATTGATTTATTTGACTTTTTTTTTTGTTCTGCCTGGGCTTGATCAAGGCAATCTGCCTCCACAGTGTATGTGCCAGAAACCTGGAATACGGGCTGCCTGTCTGAGCATAGCCTTGGAGATTAAGTAATACACTGACCTGTCTATAGTACTCTACCTGGAGAGTTCACCTGCACATAAACACACACATGCACCCAGCTGTAAATAAACATTTATGTATGCTTTGACATTATATAGACATATCTCAATATAGCATGCATGGGCACAAAGCACACATGCATGTATGCAGATGAGTGCGCACACACACACACACACACACACACACAAACACACAAACACGAACACACACACACACACACACACACACAAAATGTTAAAAATACAGCTGTCACCCACACCTGTTTCTGTTGCCCTCTCTGCATGTGTCTGCGTCATCAGATTGTAACAGAAGAGCTTTGCATAAGCCCATATGCACACACACATGCACTCACAACAAGCAGACACATTCATTCATATACACACACACCCAAACACATACACACACACACACACACACACACAAACACACCCACACACACACACACACACACACACACACACACACACACACACACACATAAAGGGTTCTCCAGGGCTGCAGTGTCTGGCGGGTGTCCAGTGCTGGAGTGGTTCTGCTCTAGAGAACGGCAGGCCCTGTCTACGGCCCATCAATCAAACCCTCCTGGCTAACCTCCCTCTCCCCACCTCCCCCATCCCTCTTTCTCATCGCTCCGTGTCTCCCTCCCTCTCATCCTCTCTATTTCTCCAATAAATCCACCACTCTGTACACCAAATTTCTCATGCACCACCTCACCTTTGTTAATCTCCCTCCTCTTCTCTCTCTGCTCTCTCTTTGAATCTTAAACTCTCATCTCTCCAACAACCTATTCTTCCCTTCTGCATATTTAAACGCTTCTACACTCGTAGATGCTCAACCAGCTCTACCCTGCACCTTTACTTCCTTTCCCTGTCTCACCCCACGGGCTCTCACATCCCCTGTACTCGCTCTTTCTGCTGTCTTTTTGCCTCCCTCTGTCTCCTGATTGATGCGAGCAGACGGCCTCTATCAGTGTTTTATACATAATCCAAATAAGATATGCTTGTGCCTGCATTTCTGAAAGTCCTAGCCAGCCCCTGACACGATGTGCTGACAGAGGATTCACAATATGCGAAGACACACTCACGCACAATTGTGCATAGATATGCGCATGCACTCAAACACTCGCACACTCCTTCAGAGACGCACACAAAAACACACATCGTCAAAGGATTATTTCTAAAAGTTATGGCAGACGAGACAAAACACAACGTGTGGTTATGTGAGGTAATATATTAATTTGTATGTGTGCATGTGCTGGTGCGTCTTATGTGTGTATTTATGAGAGGCTGAGACAGAATGTGCATTTAAATGGCTGTGTTAAGTAATGCTGACCCATCTCTTTCTTCTCTTGATGTCCCATCCATACCAAAGCAGCAGAGCAGGATGCTTGCAAAGCTTTATGGAGACACATAATAAATGCGATGCTCCTATCTGTTCCTCCCCACCAGGTAAATGCATCATTGAAAGAGTAAAAGAAAGATTTCAGTCACTAGAATGAATGCTAATTTAACTAATCAAGTGTTTCTGTAATATTTATCTAGCCATTGGGCTGCCTGAATGTTCCCACCACATCAACCTTTCTGCTCATAATTGCCTCATCTTTCATCGTCATATTGACATCAATTCTTATAACTAAGCTGCAATATAACTGTGCACCGTGATCTCATCTCTACTTGTCATATTTTGCTGCTTGGACAGCCTTCTGCATAGTATCTTGATGCAGATGGTTCACGAGTGGTCAAAGTTGTGAAAAGGTCGCGGTTAAAGCTGAGGTCAGTAACTTTGAGCAAATATGATAAAAAGTTATCTTTATAAAATGGTCACTATATCCTGATAATAGTGCATTAGACAATCTGTGAAAAAATAATGTTCCTCTGTCCTGTGCTTCTAATGGCATTTGCAACATTTCAAAGCGCCGAAGGAATCAGAACCAAGCAATCTCTACAGCAACTGATTGGGAAACTCGCAAACTCCGATCAAACGGTCAAACTAGGCAGTGCTGATCAAATATGAATCAAGATTCTGTTACTGTAATTTCTCACCTCAAATGTTTTCAGAAGCATATTTTAGTGCTCTGTTTAGCTGTAAAATGAGTTTGCTCTGGCCGGTGGGCAGTGCTTGCTTTTGGCTTTACTGTTTTCAACATGGCGGCCGGGTAACAAACTCTCATTTTACAGCTAAACAGTACACTAAAATATGCTTATGAAAACATTGGAGGTGAGAAATTATGGTAAAAGAATCTTAATTCATATTTGATCAGCGCTGCCTAGTTTGACAGTTTGATCGCAGTTTGCGAGTTTCGCGAGCAGTGATTGACAGCTGCTTGGCTCTGATTGGTTGTTTTTATTCGGGCGCAGTGGAACCTTGCAAATGCCATTAGGAGCACTAGGAAGGCAGGGAGGCAGAGGAACATGCTTTTTTCACAGATTATCTGTCTCATGTACCACTGTTAGGATATAGTGACAGTTTTAAAAAAATAACTTTTACCATTATTTGCTCAAAGTTACTGACTGAAGCTTTAACGTTGTAACACGGGGTTAAAGTTATGAAACGGTCACAGGTAACATTGTAACACGCGGTTAACGTTGTGAAACGGTCGTGGTTAACATTGTAACGTGTGGTTAAAGTTGTGAAACTGTTGCGGTTAACGTTGTAACACGTGGTTTAAGTGGTTAAACGGTCACAGGTAACATTGTAGCACGTGGTTGAAATTGTTAAACAGTCGTGGTTAACATTGTAACACACGATTAATGTTGTGAAATAGTTGCAGTTAACAGTGTAACACACGTTAACGTTGTGAAATGGTCGTGGTTAACATTGTAACGTGTGGTTAAAGTTGTGAAATTGTCACATATAACATTGTAACATACTGTTAAAGTTGTTAAATGGTCTTGGTTTCCATTGTAACACACGGTTAAAGTTGTGAAATACAGTAGTTGCAGTTAACATTGTAACACGCGTTAACGTTGCGAAACGGTTGTGGTTAACATTGTAATGTGTGCTTCAAATTGTGAAGCGGTAGCGGTTAACCATGTAACACACAGTTAAAGATTTGAAACAGTCACAGTTAACATTGTAACGTGGTTAACGTTGTGAAATGGTCGCGGTTAACATTGTAAGACATGGTTACATAAAAAGATAAAAAATGAGCAATACATATACATATATACATACTGTATATCACAATGTTGGAGCGTCCTTGAGCAAGACACTGAACTCCAAGTTGCTCCCAATGGACAGGCCAGCACCTTGCATGGTATATGTATATCTGTTTGAATGGGTGAATGAGAGGCAAATTGTAAAGAGCTTTGTCAGGTAAGGCAGAGAGGCGCTATATAAATGCAGTCCATTTACCATTTCCCATTTACAAGGCAAGGCAAGATTATTTGTATTGGACCTCTCAAACATAGAGGCAACTCAAAGTGCTTAACCTTGGCAATTATATACCTGACAAGTCAAGGTAGCTTAACAATGATGCAACGGTCACACAACAAAACTAAAGCCTCTTTCAGACAGGCACCCCTACATTAAATGAGCACCCTGGTCACCTTTACATAAAAGTCATATCAATCTTATTGTACCATTTCAGTATCACTTTCAACACTGCACAAGTCTGAACTGAATGCTGTCAGATTCACAGACAGGGTGCAGCAGCACAAGGTGAAACATGCAGACAGAGAAATGCACGCCTTGTATCAAGTATCTTGTATCTTCTATCACTGTAATAAATGTCTACTCATCATCTCATATGCAAGAAAATAAAAAATGAATAAAATAAGTTCAGTTTAATAAACTATGAAACACAGTCAAAGAGCCAATGTTGAGTTGTTGAGGGGACTACTACAATGACAGTAATACAAGTAACAGTCTCTCCCTGTATTTTTGATTGTCATTCATGCAAACCTTTGGATGAATAAATGATTATCAATAGCAAAACACTTTACATGCAGCATGTGAGCAAATAGGAACTTAACGAGAGTCCAAACTTAACAAGTCTTGTCATTATATTATATTATAAAACAGGGAGCAAAATGTGCTCTCTAATAACATTAAATGATGAAATTGATGTGGAAATGTATTAGTGGATTTACTGTGAGAAGCTGTGGCGAGCATCCCTCGCACTTAATTGGCCATTAATTAAGGCTTCAACGGCAAAGTTTTACAATTCATTAGTGATGCAGCCTGCGAGCGAACAAAAAAGTCTTCTTCCTAATCATAACATCTTTAACTCACTGCTCTCTCTCTCACGCACCATGTGCCAAAAAGAGTGGCGCAGGAATGACATATTTTTGGAGGCCAACCCGGCAGTTAGAATGGCACAGGGTCCTTTGACAAAATGCCAATGGGATTTTTCCATTGGGTTTTGGATTATTGCAGAAAATAAGCTCTGCGGCAAACAAATGTTTGATATTTACACGTTCAGCAAGATAATCTTCACAAATGATCACCACTTTTATGGTTTTTGAAGTGTAAATGCAATCGCCAGAAGTAAAAAGCTAACGTTAGGTTTAGGCTATAAACAAACTACCACGGTTGCATGAGCGCGAGTATACACAACATGGCTGTAAAGGTGGACATGTCGGCGTGATGGCATTTAGTAGCCTTATTTAGCCACTTATTAGCAACCGCCTTTTTTTAAGACACATAAATGCTTCAATATATTCATGAGTGGGATATTTACTGATATATTACTGGTATGTCTTTTACTTGTGTTAACCACAGACCTTACTTCAGGCATCTAACTTAAAAACCCATTCAAAAAACCCAAAGGGAATGGGATTGTGACCTCACCGACAGCAAGTCGGCCATTTTTGGAGGATAAATGGTGCCTTCAAATGAAACTCGTGAGCTTGTGTTTACAACATGGGGAGTTGTGTACAAAATATACTTGGTGTTCAAGTGGTGAAGTCGTGAGAATACCGCTGTTAAGCAACGACAATATTAACGTTACTGTCGGCGTCTAGAGGTCACAGATGCTAACAATTTAGCAAGCTAGCAAGTGGGTAACAATATGCGGTAAATGCAAAGTCAGAATGGCAGAGGAAAAATATGACACATTAGTAACTGTAATGGGTGCTAATCTGTCATGGTCCTCCTAATTCGTAAGGATCGATATCATAAACTAACTTCAATTTTGTAATATATGATCCTTTTGCCTCTGTCACCTTAAATGTATATGGGCATTTGTCTTTTGCACGTACTTTATATATTTCTGATGATGAATGATTGACAGACGATAGAACGGTGACATAAAATGACAGTCTACCATAGCTCCTTATGCTACTCTCCAAAATGCTCCGCTATTCCCATTCACTATTGACTTCGAGATGAGGGAACTCATTTAGGACTCATTCCTGTAGCACTCTATATCGTACAAGCATTGTGTCTTTTTAAATGTCCTGTAAGGAACATTAACGTAAAAGACAATTATGTCTATATGACAAAAAGCTGTTACTTTAACAGGTAGATGAAGTATTCTATGTCTGGAAATTGGGCTTAAACCCAATACTGCCACAAAATAGGCCAGCTGTTTTATTTTGCAACTCTGCACAAAACAAAGATACTTTAGAATTTGTAAGTTTTTATGTAAGTTAGTCCAATCACATATTTCTGCAAAAAATGAGAACAATGGAAGAATGCTTGTAAATTTCACAAACTCCAAATCAAACAAATGTTTGCTCCCTCTTTTGTTTGAATAGCATCTCTTCAGTTGTAGAAAAATCCGCTGCAGGAGATGTTTCCTATGTAGCACTGGTGAGGCCAGTGTTTCTCTTTCTTGTTGTAACTAGTTAAAGTGGGATGAATGAGAGGGGTTAACTTCACAAAGTAGTGCAGAGGATGATTTATTTTATTTAAGAAACACAATATTCCTTTTCATTGTTTTGTTGATGACGTAAAAAATCTATTTTCCTATACTGCAGTTTTTGTGGAACTGTTTAAATGATATCAGAACTTGGATGGATCTAAACTTGCTCAATCTTAATGAAAATAAGACTGAGATCATTTCTGGACGATCTGACCTATTGGATGACTCTCTTGGTATTCTTGGCCCTTTGGCTTCTAAAAATCAACCTTTTGTTAAAAACCATGGCGTGATTTTTAGCTCAATTGTAAAAAACAGCTTTTATTCATGTTTACCCATGCTTTTATAACCTTGTGGTTAGACTACTGTAATTATTTGTATGTGGGCATAGAACAATCATCTCTTCGCCGGCTGCAGTTAGTACAAAATGCAGCTGCTCGCCTTCTCACTGGAAAAAGAAAACGTGATCACACATTACCAGTTTTGGCCTCCCTCCACTGGCTTCCTGTCCGTTTCCGGACTGATTTTAAGATTTTATTGTTTGTTTTTAAGGTTTTAAATGGGCTGGCACCACCTTATAACAGAAGTATTGCACCTTCATACTCCAGTTAGAGCACTGAGGTCGACCAATCAGATGCTCCTGGATGTCCCCAGAATTAGACTCAAAAACAGAGGCGACTGAGCCTTGCGGTGGCCGCCTCTAATCTTTGGAACAGCTTTCCTTTTCATATTGAAACAGCTCAGACCAAAGAATAATTTAAGTCGCTGCTGAAGACCTCTTCTCAGTGGCGTTTGATTAAAGCAGCAGTGGTCAGAATTGGAGCAAATATGATTAAAAAAAGTTATTTTTATAAAACGGTCACTATATCCTGACAATAGTGCATGAGACAGGTAATCTGAATAAAGTCATGTGCCTTTCTGTCCTCCGGTGCTCATAATGGCATATGCAAGATTTCACAGACCGGAGGAAAACAACCAATCAGAGCCGAGCCGGAGCCTTTTCTCTGGGCAGCTCTCAATCACTCGCAAAGTCCGATCCAACGGTCAAACTAGGCAGCGCTGATCAAATATGAATCAATATTCTCTAACTGTAATGCCTATTTCTCGCATAAAATGTTTTCAGAAACATCTTGTAGTGTACTGTTTAGCTGTAAAATGAGAAAGTTTGTGAGACAGCCGCCCCCGTTGAATGAACAGCCAATAGGAACGCTCTCTCTCTAAAATGACCTGTGATTGGCCAAAGTCTCCCGTCACGGGCTAGATTTTCTAAAACCTGAAAACAGAGCCATGAGGAGGTGCAGAAGTCTAGCTTTCTCTCAGAACACTTTAATTACAATGTGCTGAAAGGTTATTATGGAATTTTTGCCCAATGATGCCAAAAACATTCTGCCTACTGCAGGTTTAAGTTTATGTTCTGTTGTGCTGCAACTCTTTTACTGCTATTATGTGCATATTATGTTTATTGTTTTTAATTCTGTTTTTATTGTTGCTTGCTTTGTATTCATTTTTATTATGTACATGTTCACTTTGGGGCTGCACGGTGGTGCAGTGGTTAGCACTGTCGCTTCACAGCAAGAGGGTCGCAGGTTCGAATCCAGTATGTTCTCCCCGTCTAGAGTGGGTTTTCTCCGGGTTCTCTGGTTTCCTCCCACAGTCCAAAGACATGCAGGTTAGGTTAATTGTTGACTCTAAATTGCCCGCAGGTGTGAATGTGAGCGTGTATTGTTGTCTGTCTCTATGTGTCAGCCTGCGATAGTCTGGTGACCTATCCAGGGTGTAACCCACCTTCGCCCCAATGTCAGCTGGGATTTGCTCCAGCCCCCCGCGACCCCAAATGGGATAAGCGATTACAGATGATGGATCGATGGATGTTCATTTTGGTCAACTGTGGTTGTTTTTTAAACGTACTATATAAATAAAGTTTGACTTGACTTGACTTGAAGAAATAATGCTCACTGTTTTGTTTCCCCGGTGTTGATACAATACATTCCAGCAACTTCAATTAGTTTATTCTTTTTATTCATGTCTTTAATGCTTTACACAGTCATGGTTGTTTACAACTGGGTTCATTAAGTCAACTTAACATTGTTTTAAAGAAGAACTTTAATTAAAAATGTCTTCATACTTCAATATTATTGGTAGTTCATTGTTGAACTACAATTTTAACACTTTCACATCATAAAGCTGTTGCAGTCAATTAAAGGAAACTCAGCACACCAACTCAGGTTAAAGATACAACCACGTCCACTGACAAAATACTCAGGGGAATCATCACATGAGCACAATGTGAATGAAATTATGATCCTGATATCGAGCTAAGACTCAGGGCAGGACATTCGCCAGAGACATGAACTTCGGCTCGTGTAGCTTGGTGTTGGGAAAAACGATAAAAGAGATTTCATTGCTGAAAGAAATTCCATTTGCTAATACTTATTACCTGAACATTAGTGTCAGGGAAAGTGATATCTAGCTGGTGATAAAAAAAAGGAAACACTGGAGAGAAGGGATTATATCCAGATATGCTGCTTACACTAATGAATGACTGGGTATTAATGTATAAAGTCAGACCCAAGGGATTCACACTGAGTAATTGAGCAGTCTGGTATGCTTGCCACCAATGCCATGCAAGCTCAACATCCACCTACTACACCACTACTGAACTCTGAAATCCACTTTGTAACCACAAGCTTACAGCACATACGTATACACGTACTCTGGAATGTGCACACAATCGTGCTTATACAAAGGAAAAGATGTATGAATCACTCATCTAACAGAAATTACTGTTAAATGGTAATTCCAGTTCATTACAACTTGGGTCTTATTTTTATAGTTTAGGAAATCATTTCTATCGGTTATGATAACATCATATTTACCAGAGTAAGTCAGTCAGAGCAGCCTGGTCTCCTAAAAATGGAATGCTTTCTTTATGCAAATGTATGTTTATATTTATTATTGGAAATCAATTAACAACACAAAACTAATGACAAATATTGTCCAGAAACCCTCACAGGTACTGCATTTAGCATAAAAAATATGCTCAAATCATAACATTGCAAACTCAAGCCCAACAGGCAACAACAGCTGACAGAGTGTCAGTGTGCTGAGTTGACTATGACTTGCCCAAAACTGCCTGTGATTATCATAAAGTGGGCATGTCTGTAAAGGGGAGACATGTGGGTACCCATAGAAGCCATTTTCATTCACATATCTCAAGGGACCCCTTTAAAAATGGCCATGCCAGCTTTTTCTCGCCAAAATTTAGCTTAAGTTTGGAGAGTTATTTAGCCTCTGTCCCGACAAGTTAGTATGACATCATTGGTACCAATGGATTCTTAAGGTTTTTTAGTTTCATATGATGCCAGTGTGTGTCAACCTAAAAATTGCAAGTTGCATTAATGCGTTAAAGAAATTAATGGTGTTAAAACCAATTTGCGTTAATGTGTTATTATCGCGTTAACTTTGACAGCCTTAGTTACCCATACAACAAAAGTGCATTGGCAATTATGTTTCGAGGGAAACTTATTTCCTCCCTGATTACGTTTGTTTTTGATTTATCACAAATAGGTTTCAAATCATAGACCGCAGACGTCTGCGTAGGGACGAGGTTGGGGTGGGTCAAACAAACACAGGACTTGCACCCAGGAGACTGCTGTTCATGTCCCGTTTGATAAAAATTCAATGTTGACTTAAGTAACTTCCTGGAGTCTCCACTGGTTGCCTGGCAACTAAACTACGAATCCTGCTATGGCGCAGGCATGACCTGCCCTACTCTTCCTCTGATTGGCTAGTACTCGCTGCCTTCGTTGGTTGGATTGCTTAGGTTTAGGCATGAGGAGCAAGATTGGTTAGGGTTAGGGTAAGATTATCAAGGTAAGCCAATCAGAGGCAGAGTAGGGCGGGTCATGCCTTCGCTATAGTAGGATTTGTAATATCACTGCCTGGCAACTGCTCAGAGCCAATAAACACAACAACAACAACAAAGATATAACATGTTAATGAGTGAGCTTTATTGGTGCCGTTAGATGGACTTTGTTACCTTTAGACAGAGCGAAGCTAGCTGTCTCCCACTGTTTCCAGTCTTAGTGCTAAGCTTATTAACTGGCTGCTGGTTGTAGCCTTATATTTAACAGAAAAATATGATATGAAAGTGGTTCTGATTTTTTCATGCAAAAATCCCCAAATATATAGCACATGAGGAGGAGGTTGGGGTGGTGGAGGGAGTGGCAGTAAGCAGAGTTGGCATTAGCATATCAGCCAAGTAATGGCACAAAGTGTCAGATTATAATGGCCATGAGGTACATGTGATTGGACGTAACTAGTCAGCTAATAGCCAGACAGCTGTGAATGAGCCAGTGTTGTCGATGAAACAAGAATGAAACCAGCTTATGCCAATCAGCTAATGCAAGAGTGACTTCAGTGCTCTGCCAGAACGCTATGCTTCATTTTCTGAGACCTGACAAATTAGCAACATCTTCCAAATAAGTTTGACAATCAGACACCTGTCTGATCATCTTGCTGCTTCTGATATGAATGATGACCAAAACTACCAAAATAAGAACCAAGTTATAAACTGTTACAAATTTGACAAAAGTAGGCAATCAATTAAAGTCAATATCTCCCCTCTCTCTCTCTCTCTCTCACACACACACACACACACACACACAAACACACACACACACACACACACACCTTTCTTATCTCTTATCAGTGCTTATAGAAGCC
Source organism: Sebastolobus alascanus (assembly GCA_916701645.2). NCBI lineage: Eukaryota > Metazoa > Chordata > Actinopteri > Perciformes > Sebastidae > Sebastolobus > Sebastolobus alascanus. The sequence continues at coordinate 962,358 of CAKAOJ020000137.1, read as the reverse complement.
TGTGCAGAATTTGATTTGAAAAACACCTTAAGTGGATTTAACTTCTAAACTTACTGTAGGGAAAAGTACCAGGTCCTTTGAACCCTAGACTAGCGAGTCAGTGTCATTGGAAGACTGGTTGGGCTTTAACGGGTTGGTTTGGGTGTTTTGAAGTGGGTTGTATGAAGTACTTATCCTTAGTCAGTGTATTACCTACAGTAGATGACGGTCAGCACGAGAAGCAGACAGGAGTACCGAAACCGGAGGAGCAAAGCAATGTACTGCTGTGGACGGGGCCGGCAGCAAAATGTATTTTAGGCACCTGAAAGGAAGGCTCACCTAAAAAAATCAATATCGGTTTACGTGTACGCTATATTTAGAATATTTTCACCGCTTTACCTTGCCGTCAGACAGCCCTTTCCAACAGGGAACTGAAACCGTTGTATCCTCCCGCCAAAGCCACCAGATTCCATTGAAATAAACAGTAATTTTACATCACAGGACACAGGAGTTGCTGGTCTACTGTTGCCTCGATCGAAAGTTTGTTTGTGTTATTGTGTGACTTTGATTAGTTCAGATTCACCAAAGTCACCCAATAACACAAACAAACCAACCGATTGAGGCAGCGGTAGACCAAATTGAAACTACAGTTTTTTCAATTGGGTCTGGTGGCTTAGGCGACAGCATAGATGGATACAATGGCTTCAGTTCTTCGTCAGAAAGGGCTTTCTGACAGCAAGGTAAAGTGGTAAAATTATCCTAAATATAGCGTACACTTAAACTGATATCGATTTTTTTAAGGTGGGCCTTTCTTTTAGGTGGCTAAAATATGTTTTGCTGCCGGCCCCGTCCACAGCAGTACATTGCTTTGCTTCTGTGCCGTAACTCCTGTCTGCTTCTCCAAACTGGGGGCGTGCAACCGTCATCTACTGTAGGTAACACACTAACTATGGATAAGTACCTCATACAACCCCACTTCAAAACACCCAACTATCCCTTTAAGGTGAGTGTTTAAGTGTGTTTGTGTTCAAGTGTGCACATCTGTGTGATTCAAATGAGAAGCCTTGGATGCAGGAGATGGACGGCTGGTGGCATGAACTTAAAAGTAGAGTGCAACCTTGCTTACACACACACACACACACACACACACACACAGACACACACACATAAATTCACACTCACAGACTCAGCTCATAAATCACCATGGCCTACTCTCAAGATTCTACCGTCACAAAATATTGCCACTGTTTACTCCCACGTCTGCAGCAGGTCAACTTTTTTTCTAAATGGAGCACAGATAATACACAGTGTTTTGTGTCTGTGTTTCATAAAATTATTTTTGAGGGGTCAGATTTGGCAGTGGGTCTTGTGCATGAGGAAAGTATTTTGGCACTGACTCTGCACAGGGGAGGACCATGTTTTCTGCCCCACCAGTGAGTCATCAATCACAAATAACCCAACACTTGAGTCACAGGCAGAGATGACCAAAACAAAGATGCCACATTACAAGCTTCGGCAATGGTTTGAAATGGTATACACTTGTATATTATGTATATCAGATTATCATTTTTTTTTAGATTATTCAACTTCCTAGTACGAAAACTTAAATAGCCCTCATTTAAATCGTTATGTCCTAGAAGTTGTAAAATCAACTAATAGCCGAATCCAGAGTTATTTTCCTTGGCATAATGAACGTGCATCAGATCCACGGTACTGCGCCATCCTGTGTGCTTATATGACATATTCGGTTCTGCCAGCTTCCTGCTAGCTTCCTGCTAGCTGTATGCGGCTGTAATATGGATATATTGGCTGTAATTCATCACTTTTATTATCTTATAATACACCCATGGGCTGTATGCTGTCAAAAAAGTCTAATAAATAAATAAGTAAGTAAGTAAGTAAGTAAATAGTTATAATAGCATGCATGTTCAATGCAAATATTAAGAGTTGGTTTCATCGAGATAAGCAGTAGGTGGTACTAATACTCCAGTCAGGTGCCATTATGCAATAAGGAAGTAACTAGATGACGTAACTGAAAGAGCACCAGTCAAACCTCAAACGGTGGGAAGAAATAGAACATGTAAATGTGCCATTTCTGTTTGCTTTGATGTATTTATGTGAGGAATATTACAGTCTCCTCATCACTCAACACCGATCTGATGTTTAAATCTGCTGATATTTTTCATTTCTTCAGTGGCGCGGAAGCTTCAGTGGACATTCAAAAGGACAGTTCGGGTGTTTTGAAGTGGGCTTGTATGAGGTAAATCCTAAATCCTATCCATATAGGTGTATTACTTCACAGTAGATGACGGTTGGCGTGCCCCCAGCATCAAGATACAGACAGAAGCACTGACACAGGTGCAAAGCAATACAGTGCAGTGGATGGGGACGGCAGAAAAACCTATTTTAGCCACCTAAAAGAAAGGCTCTCCGAACCGTTGAAGTGTATGCTATATATAATAAATGTATTGTTTGCCACTGAACGTCTTTCAAATCACAGTCATTAGTAGAAACTGCTCTGACCTCTCCAGTCCCCCCAAATTCGAAAGGGGTCATTTGATCCAAGTGACTGAGCTCCAGAGGGGACTATTTCATATCTGAGGTCAGCGGTGTAGTAATGTAGCTTAGCCCAAACCCTGCACAATGCCTGTTATTCTGTCTTTCCAGTCACCAGACAGGAAGCCCTTGACTTGAACACATATATTGACACAAGGATCTTCAATAGTGAGTCTGACCCCAGAGCAAGTGTGAGAGGCCACTAACCACATCATTAGACCCAGATTATCTGTAACGAAACCTATTAGTAGCCATTATCAGGAGGAAATGACCCTGACCCTATCATTGTAGTTTTACTTCTTCTTTACTGGGAGAAGAGACTGAAGAAAATAGATTAAGATCAGCTTGAATTACACCAACTAGGCCTGGAACACAGGGGATTCAAGATAAGTATTGACACACACACGCACACGCACACGCACACGCACACACACACACACACACACACATAGAGAGATGCACAAACAAACATACAGATATACGTAACTCCCTAGAGGATATGTTAGATGCAATAAATCCAGCCTCTAAATAGATAGCGCTGCAACATGTGTGGCTTTTTAGATCAGTGCTGATATGATTATGCAGGCTCAGGACCATAGATATGGAGTAGATAGATTGTGCTGCTGTAAACACACGCCAGGCTAGCCTGTGTACGCTGCAGCTCCCTTAGACTCTGCTGACATCAGTGCTTTCCTCCACTTCCTGCTTATTAGGACAGAATTGTGTCCTCAGATGACCTGGGTCCTTTGACAGCCGTCAGCCAGGGATACAGATGCACACAATAGACAATTGCTCCACACTGTACGTGGCTATATGCATTCATGCACAGTTGTGTGAAACCAAAATATAACCAAAGTGCATCTTAAAGTAGGCAAATACACATAAATTGTGGATATTTAAGAAGACACATGCACAACACTTCACTGTGTGATGTCATACCTCACAACTGATCAATAGCGCTACACCATTTTCAGCCCTAATGTCCTCCAAGAACGAGCGCCTTGTTGGCTAGACAAGTAAATCAATCGGAGGTAAAAAAAAAAAAAAAAAAGTGTGTGTGTGTGTATGTGGGCTTGTATAACCCACATTGTGGGGACATAAACCTGTTTACACAGTCACACTGTGGGGACTTGCCTTCCAAATGGGGACAAACTGCACAGTTCCATGACGTAAATAATTATATTTTAGGATGAGGACTTTGTTTAGGGTTAGTTAGGGTAAGGTTAGGTTTAGGTTAAGATTAGGGCAAGGGTTAGGATTAGGCAAGGAGCAGTTACAGTTAGGGTTAAGGTAATATAAGTCAATGTAATGTCCTCAGAGTGGGTCTGTGAACGAGTCAAACCTACAATTCATCTGAACTGAGCTACATAATGGAACCCAAACATAACCCAAGAGTTATGTTTCAATTTTAAGAAGCGAGGCGACCAAAAAAAAAAAAAGACACCAAATGTGAATCTCACTCAACCACATCAGATGGCTCAGTCCCATTTTGGACAGCACACCCAGGGGCTTTCCTTGAAGAGTCACTCTGTGTGAATCGCACTCGAGCAGAGCTGTTTATAGCAGTCACAGCAAGAATTCAGTTTATGAAAATGCTGTAGTGCATTTATTCCATAATTGTGGTTTAAAACTCAACCAATACTACTGTTGTACATTTTTTTATTAGATTTGATTATTACCTTTAATTTGCATTGCTTGAAATGGAAAAAAATAAGTGTCAGTACTCTCTTCTTCACATGTTGGCGTGTGTATCGGCAGCTATCAGCAATCTCTTGCAACTTATTCCTATTTATTCATTATTTCTTTAAGCATGTTATATTGTGTCAGTCATAATCAGCTTAGGTTTCATTGCTATATTATTATACTTGGGCTATGCATCTTCTATAGTAGGCCTATAATACTCCAATAATATTCTAACTTGAACATTATAGGGTTAAGGTGGTGTGTTTAGTGTTAATAGTTAAAGTGCTATCCTGTGTTATTTGTTGCCTACAGTAGGGTATCATTCAGGTTTAAGGAGCAGTGTCAGGATGCTCCTACATATTATACAGAGACGCATTCTGAATTTCGACAGTGAATAAAAGACACTAGGAGATGTTGGGTTTGGGGGTCGTCATGCAAGAAAATTTGAGGGTTTTTGCCTTAAAACTATGCAATTTTACATCATTTTGAACCATTATTATTACTAGTTATTATTTACACATTTCACAGCCTTCGTCTAAACATTTAATTCTTCTGGAAATGGTTGCCCTAAAAGAGCAGATTCAGAAAACTTTTAAATAATGTTTCATTAATTAAATTTGTTCATAAATAAAAAAAAAGTTATGATGAACAGTTCACTAATTATTTTACAAAAATGATGTGGAAATTGTACCGATAATTTACAGCACCCTAGCACATACAGACAGTAATGAAGTGGCACCAGTACACACACACACACACACACACACACACACACACACACACACCAAATTATATATAATTGCTCCTTTGGCAATTTTTAATGAAAAAAACAAACAAACAATCAAACAAACAAATAAAAATCACTGATAATTTATTTGATCAAATTCTATATTATGTTTTAATAGCACATATATACATATCAACACCTGAGCACTGAGCATAAAACAGAAGAGCACTGCAGTTAGCTTAAAAGCTTAAACCTGCACTAATGAATGTCAGCAAACCTTTTTATCCATTAACACATCCAGTAGGCACAGAGCCACATGAGCATTTATTTTGTCGTGTTTCTGGTCCCCTGACGAATATAAGTCCAGTATTTGCTCTCTTTGCTCTTTCGCTGCTAAGTGCTCCCATTATTTTTACGAGCTAGTTGCTAACTTTATCTGTCTGTTTTTTGATGCTAGGAAGGTAGTGCACAGTGGGTACATATGAGACTGAAACAAAACACTAAAGTTGCGGACTGTAAAAATCAAAACAAGCTGAAAGACACTAAAACGCTCTGCAGAGCTGAGAGAAACTGCAGAGTTCAGGGATAATTCTCTGTAGATTCATCAATAGAAGCAACACCTTTCACATAATAAAATATTGATTAATGCAGCTTTAAAGTAGGGCTGTCAATCGATAAAATATTTATCGTGATTAATCGCAGGATTATCCATAGTTAATCGCAATTAATTGCTAATTAATCACACATTTTTTATCTGTTCAAAATGCACCTTAAAGGGAGATTTGTCAAGTATTTAATACTCTTATCAACATGGGAGTGGGTAAATATGCTTGCTTTATGCAAATATATGTATATATTTAACACATTAAATATAATAACACAAAAAAATGACAAATATTGTCCAGAAACCCTCACAGGTACTGCATTAAGCATAAAAAATATGCTCACATCACAACATGACAAACTCAAGCCCAACAGGCAACAACAGCTGTCAGTGTGTCAGTGTGCTGACACAAACTGCATGTGATTATCATAAAGTGGGCATGTCTGTAAAGGGGAGACTCGTGGGTACCCATAGAACCCATTTTCATTAACATATCCTGAGGTCAGAGGTCAAGGGACCCCTTTGAAAATGGCCATGCCAGTTTTTCCTTGACAAAATTTAGCGTAACTTTGGAGCATTATTTAGCCTATTGAATCTATCTCTTATCTAATTTTAAAACTCGATATGAAAGAAGAATTTACAATACAATATTTGTGCTCAAAAGAAATAAATATACCCAGAAAAGTCGGTCCAACAATGGCCAGGGGAAAGCTTCATCTGAAGATAAGTAGCAGGAGTGGTGTACACTTCAAGCTCAGCCCTGACGATTCCCCTCTCTAGAGTATGGAACATTTATAAATGGGCAAATAGATGGAACATTTCAATCACATTATCATGCAATTAATCATAAATATGAGAAGCTTGTCTTTACTGAACAGCTGCTATTGCTGACAACATTTGCAAATATTATGACCTCTATTTGAATTTGATTGTTAGAGAAACAGAAAGACATGAGGGGCCCTTTCTTACACCCGGCGCAAAGCGGCGCACAGCGCAGCCGAAGCGGCGCACAGCGCAGCCGAAGCGACGAACAGCGCAGCGCAACTGTCATTTCAGACCGACGCAGTTGTCATTTTCACGCCCAGCGCCCACGTTGTAGCAAATATACTTGCACCCATCTGTGCGCCCATGGTAGTGTTGGTCTTAAAATGAGGTGTGGTCAGACGCTTTGTTGGCGCAGAGCTATCTTGAGGCAGCAGAAAGCGATTGCACTATTGACCAACAAAAACGTGGCACAGTATTTTCCTGCTATTTAAAGGGCGCATTTTTCAGATAGTATGAAGCGTCTACATTCATTTCGTACATAGGCGGGTTCACAACACGCATACACTCTGCTTGTTACACACACAGGGACGCGCAGGAACTCTCCTCTTCCTCAGTTAAACACAGTGTCGGTGCTAGAACAATGTTTTTATTAATGTTAAGGAAAACACAAAATGCAGGCGGCAGGTGACAAATCAAAATATAATGAAATATTATGAAGTAAGACTCTCAGGCATTCTGGCGTGACCACCGTGACCGGACAGATCAAGGTGCACACATGCCTCTGTGGCGTCTCCTCTCCTCATTCCTCTGTGTGTGCAAGTGTAGTCGTAGGCAACTTCAAAGTTCCCGCGTGTTACGGCACCGCCTCTCTGGCACTGCCCGACTGCAAGCCTGCGTGTAATGCATCTCCAGAGGATTCCGGTCAGCCAGGTCCGAGCCCCCCGTGGGTTACATCGGAAAGTAATCCAGTTTCATTATTTATCAATACATGTTTATCATATTTAGCCTAGTGCTTTTTTATTATATAATGAATATTGCCCCCCTATGCCGCCTGCACCGGTTAAATAGGTAATCAGTGCATTTGCTCATATGCAGTCAAATAGAGTTGTTGATGGGACAGAGGATTGGGAGACAGCAGAGGCAGAGGGTCCACCGGCCGTGCACATACATCTGCTCACGCACTTTCACTTTGTGCTGATGCAGATCCGTTTCCTCAGCAGAAAACGGCTCGCTTCTCCACTTTGCCGAGTCCGCCTTTTAAAAAGCAATGCGCCAATGTGCAGGGGCACCTGACTGTTAAGGGAATGGGAGATGACACTCTGATTGGTTTAAATCCTGTTACGCCCAAATCACACCTATGATTAATTAAGAGACTAATTACAACCCCTTTGCCCCTTGCGCCTTACTTGGCACCCAGATTATTTGCCGCTTAACGAGCAAAAGTGGAGTTGGACAAGCCCTAAATGCACTTACGCCATGCACTTTAGACCTTGCGCTATATATTGTTAAAATAGGGGCTGAAGTATTTAAAGTGAACATGTGTAAAAGACTCTGACTTTCATACAGTTTTCCTCTCTTGGCACAGTGACATGTCTTTAATTTCATGTTGCACGTCCTCTTTATTCCCTCTTCTTGGCACCTGAGAGGTAGGTGGATTTAACTGCTGGCTTTTGATTATCATGGACTATTTAATGACAACTGACAGATGATTGACAAATTGGCAACCAGTTTGATGGATCAACTGATTGGCTGACTTTTCTATTCTATCACCAGTTAAATCACAGGGATTGATGGCAAGGGCTCTATCATGTCAGTTTCGAATGGATACATTAACAGATATACTATTCATTCTACAATTACTTGGTTGGGGCACATGTGTATTTTTCTACCCGTTCTCACTCCCAACTTGTCAAATACCGCAGCTTGGTCAGTGCCCCTGACAAGGCAACCTTTAACCAAAAATGGTTAAAGGGCAGCCTTTAGCGTCGCACCAGGCTTTCAAATAACTCCAATGTAAACCCATCTGTGTCATTATTAGACGGTTAGAGGAACTGATGTAGTATAAAGAGCGACAAAGTCTACGTATGAGGATGGAAAGGTCAAACAAACATAGGACTCTCACCCAGGAGACCGCTGTTTGTGTCCCGTGTGAAACCAAGTAAACCTTGACTTATTTTACCGTAGTTTTGTTACAAGTTACGTAACTTATTTAACGGCAGTTACATCACACAGCTCAGTGCACGTGTTTTTACTGGACTGAAGTGGTGACCAAAATTGCACTACACCAAAAACAATCTGCTGACAACAGATATCCTATACACTCACTTACACTCATACACTCATACACACCCTGCACACACACAGATATACAAATACTCCAGGGGCAACCCACCTCATTAGATATAGACAAACATTCAATTAGTCACTGTAATAGGGAACATAAAGCATGTCTGTGGTGGTAATGCTTACATTCCTCCTTCCTAGTCAGCAGCACTAAAACAACTGGCTGAGGATTTATAAGGCAACTGGTGAATGATAATGCCTCTTTCTCTGTCCCTCTGTGTCACCCAAAGTGTGTTTGTCTTGTCCAAGCATTTGAAATTAGTGTTCATTGCCAGAGTAAATGGCTCTCTGCGGTTAGAGCCACATGAGACTAAAGAATGATCTCACTTTTCTTAACAAATGTTTGTCTAGGAGAGGCAGCGAGTCTGGGGAGAAACTTTTAATAAAGCAAAGTGAAACTGAATTTTTACAAAACTGAATCAAAGATAAAAGCAGTACAAGAAGATCTATGGACACACACAGGTGAACCTGCTGGAAACATCTCTCTAACTTTTAGCCAACCACAGCAGTCCCAATGTTTCAAGTAATTGTTTTGATGCCAACATGTTAGACTGAGCCTTTTCTTGCCAAATAGCATCTCATTCAATTTTTAGACCACAAAAAAACAATCAAATCATGAAGACCACACCAAGCATTAAAAACAATTCAATCAAAATCTTTGTGAATCACCGTGATGTCACCCATTTGTTTGAGGACTTCGGTTTTGAAGCCTACAATTTGACATTTTGGCCGTTGCCACCTTGTTTTTTTGGAACCAGAAGTGACCATATTTGGACGAGAGGGTGGAGCTGGATAAGAGTGAGGTACCATAAGTACAGGTATGGTACCTCACATGGTAAGTCCAGGTACCATAAGCAGCTAACACTAGTGCTAGTTAGCTTAGTTAGTAAGGTGCATCTGTAATTCACATTAACAGTGATATTGATTGGGATGCTAATTTTGGCTATCAGCCCTTAAAAGCCACATTTTATGATTTTTAGTATTTAATGTTGACAGAGAGATAGTAAATAATTAAACAAGTGAAAATTAAAACAAGATTATTAATTTCACGGTAAATAAACAATCATGGCTCTCTGCGACACCAAATGAGTTGCATAAAAACTGAGAAGAAATGTAGAATATATTGCATATTATAGAGCAGTTGTACCGAATTTTGATAAGATTATTACACTTTGACAAGAAACTGGGATTTAGGGTGCACACATCTAAGCATTAAAGCAATAAAGTTTTGGGATTATAACGTAATGAAGACGCAGATTATCTTTACTTTTGAGAAAATCTCATGGTACACATTAATTCACTCCGTAGCTGGTGGCGCAGGGATTGGTAACCATGGAACTGAGTATGCAGACCTCGATATTTGGCTGATTAAAATTATGTTTGTGTGAGCATGTGGGTGTCTTGAAGCAATCATCTTTTATGCATAGTCTGTTTGCACAGGACTTTAATCTAGCCTGAATTTCAGGTGTATTTATCTTCACTGATTTTCCTAGTAAATAAACTTGACCCCAACATCAAACCAGAAGGAGCAATGCCCACTCACAATCCTCTCTGTGTCTCTCCCGTCTGTCATTTGCTGTTTCAAAGATTGTTGAACGACCAGCAATTGTATAAAACTAGATAGCAAATATGCAAATATTTTCTCCCTCTAACCTTGCATTACTCTCGACAGAAACAAACACTCAGAATCACGCACACACACAAAAACATGCACACAGACAAACACACATAAGACAGACCTTCTTGACAGTGAATTGGCTCTCATTGTCAGTGATGTCTGTTTGCAAGCCCTCCACACAAGCAGAAGGGGGAAAGAATGGAAATAACAGTGTGGGAGAGAGAACAAGAGGAGTGGGGAAATGATGAAGGACCAAAACAAATCAGGTCGGGGAAGGGCGAATACAGAGAGACAGATGTGCTGTATAGATGGATTTGATGATGGATAAAAAGAAGTGTTTGTTCTTCTGAAAGTCAGACAGTAGAAAAAAAAAGGGCTATTTGCTCGTTTTTTCATTAGATTAACATTGGAGAAAGTTTACTGGGAGGGACTGAATGCTTGCAGCCCACATGTTAATAATCAGTGCTTTCTAGCTTGTCGGGAAGGAGGCTAAATAACGCTCCAAAGTTAGGCTAAATTTTGGTGAGGAAAAACTGGCATGCCTACCATTTCTCTCTCACCTCAAGATATGTGAATGAAAATGGGTTCTATGGGTACCCACAGGTCTCCCCTTTAAAGATATGCCCACTTTATGATAATCACATGCAGTTTTGGGCAAAAAACATGCAGTTTTTGAGTCTAGTATAAATGGAAGGGCCGGTGGATGGGTCAAAGAATCACAAGACTTTCAACCAGGAGGCCGGTGTTTGTGTCAAGTGTGAAATTGAAAGTAATGTTGACTTATATTGTCACGTGACTCGTCGGTATCGTCAGTCACATGAGTCACTAGTCACGTGAGTTGTTAGTATTGTCCGCCCCGTGAGTCGCTAGTCAGTGAAGTTAACGTTAACCACGACCGTTTCCTAACCCTACCTAAGTGGTTGTGTTGTCTAAACCTAACTTCCTGTGAAGAGGGAAGTTTATTTTGAAAGGACACTTTGCATGTATTGAGCGTATATTGACACGCCGTCCCCGGCCCCTCCAAAAGTAAAAAGTCAAGTCCAAAAGGGGTACCCCATGCGTCAGTCTCTATGCCGAGGGGCACTTACCATTCGTCGGTATTTGACAAGTTGGGAGTGAAAATGTGTTGCTATTGCAGCACACATAGTGATATTGCCCCAGTGTTGGCCTGGTACATTTTCCGTGGTTCGGTTGCCTAGTACATTTCGTCTCCTGCCTTTGGCCAGATGGAATCCAGCCACATCCACAAACGCAAGAGTGTGAGGGATTTCACTTCTTTCCAGCTCCATTATTCTCTATGATACAATAAACAAAACATCAAATCAATTTTACTGTAGAATCACACAGTTACAGCTCAGTAAAAATGTCCTGTGCTCTTCTCTGCAACTTCACAAGTATATACAGGCCATAAAGAAGGAAAACCCAGGTGTAGTGCACACCACTGCTTTACCTACTGGTACCGCAGCTCCTTCACTCGGTCATAGTTTCTCTCAAATGGTACCTTGTAGAGTTGTTTCATGGTCATCTGATGCCTTTTCAACACTCTATTGCAGAGATACTGACAGAATTGACATTTTGAAAGACCTCTAAGGTTGCACTCTGGATCTCCCTCAGTGTAATAGCATTATTCACCACCACCACGTTGTGGATCTCTTGCTCTTTTTGAGGTGTAAAAACTGCTCTTCTGCCACCAGCACGAGGTCGTGGCCTAGTTCTACACATTGGATTGTATATTACTGAATATGTACTGTACTGTAATGCAGTACAGTGATGTACTGTGTCCCTCATGTATTTCTTACAGCACGAGTTTCAGACATGAATTGACTTTTATTCTGACTTTACGTTATTCTACTGTATTATTTTACTTTAATTCTACTGTATTGCTAAAACTGGAATACTAGAACATGAATAATTCAAGTATTGACTGAGTACATATCTGTTTTCCCTGTGGAATGTTTGGATAAGACACTGTAGCACGGTTTACATCAGGCTGCACTCGGCGGCCAGCCTCTGCCATTGTTAGGCCATGGTTAATGGTCCACAATTGTGGCCCGTATTTCATCTGGGACAGCTTTATGTTTTTGTACTCTTCTGCCTCTTCCTTCACTTGTGAACAGCACCCGGGACATTTCCTGGTGGCTTGAGTGTCGTTTTTGCCTGCAGTTAACAGGAAACTGCAGGACCAGCGATAACACAACAAGCAGGAATGAGTCGACAGGCCTCATTCAGAATCACCTTATCAGGCGCGATGCTCATGCACTCGGGCAGAGCTCCCGGTCGCAAGCCACACTTCTCAAGTCTGTAAGGCGTGATTTGTTGACAGCGACCAGTTGGCAACCTCCGGTTCTGAAAAGTGAAGCCAATGCGGAAGTGCCTTATACTTGAATTCTTTCTAATAGCCAGCAGGGGGTGACTCCTATGGTTGCAAAAAGAAGTCTGATTGTATAGAAGTCTATGAGAAAACGACACTATTTCTCACTTGATTTATTACCTCAGTAAACATTGTAAACATGAGTTTATGGTCTCAATCGCTAGTTTCAAGTCTTCTTCAATCTAGCATGATGTTCATTTTGTAAATTATGGTCCCATTTAGAGTGAAATAGACCATAAAGCAGGGGATGCTTTAGGGCATGGCTACCTTGTGATTGACGGGTTGCTACTACGGCTTTTCCGGTCTGTGTGTTGTTCCCGTTTTGGTCTTACAACTTTACCCTTTCACAGTGTGTTTTCAGTTCATAAAAGTTAAATGTAACATTTTGGTGGCCTAAAAATGTCTTGTTCTGGTTACAAATAAACAAGACAGTGACGGCCAAAAACCAAGATAGCGATGGCCAAAATGCAGAACACAAGGCTTTAAAATGGCAGTCCACAAACCAATGGGTGACGTCATGGTGACTACGTCCACTTTTTATATACAGTCTATGACGGCGCCCAGCGAAATGGACATTCAGAAGAAAAGGAAAGGTGGAGCAGAGGCGGAGAGAATAAAAAAGAGAAAGGCCCTTGCCACAGACGCAGCTAAATGCTGCAAAATAAGCAACATGTTTGCCAGTATGGACCAGGTCAGTCAAAAACATAGCTAAAACACACACACACAACATACCTGACCCACCATAGCTAGCTAATTAGGTAATAATGATGTATGTAGTTAAAGTTCAATTCCATCGACTCCGTGTATAGGCCACTTTTGTGCTGTAGTTTATGTTTAATTTCATTGAATATGTGTACACAGTAGAACATTGAACTCCAGAAAGGTGAATAAACATTTGCTGTGATCTACTCAAGAAAATGTGAGAAAACTGTTACACCCATTACATCAACAAATAGATAGCCTACAAAATTAGTGGTGTGAGTGGACAGAGTAGCCTGGGATGGAGTAAAAATCCCGGCCCGAATTATTGATTCAGTCCACTCGTCTTCCTCTATTCTGCTGTCTTCCCCTAACTACACCACCACAGATCCTAACCCATCTTCCTCTTCCTCAGGCAGGCAGTTGCCCCTGTTCATTATTTACCTGGCCAGGTTCCTCCATGTTCAGAAATTTTTGTGATTCTGTTGTGGTCAAGCTCTATAAATATGCTTGGCAAAATCCATACTCATGAATAGCACAGGACAGCTAGCTATCATAGAATTTGTGATTGGTTGATGTAAGATGTGAGGCACTCCCCATTCGTTAGTGAAGTTCAAGATTTACCTGACAAGCAATTTACCAATTTAGCGGAGATTACAAAAAATCCATATTACTGTTCTGATATTCCAGCCCAGTCGCACAGCAGTTCTTGAAATAGTCACAGAATTTAATGTACTGATTTGTGTACATAGACACCGATTTAACTTTTTTTTCGCGATGGTCAGCACAAAATCAATTCGTATGTAATCCACTTAATTGTGAACCGGGAAGTATAACGAGCAGCGAACACCGGATAGGGAGGAGATCGGGGTGGTCAAAGCACACAGGACTTTTGCCAAAGCGACCGGTGTTCGTGTCCTGTGTGAAACTAGAAGTCAACGTTAATTTATTTGTCACGTAACTTCCTTACTTAAGTTACAGCACTTCTAGAGTTATATTAACCCAAACCACGATCTTCTCCTAAAGCTAAGTAGTTTTTCTCACATAACTTCCGTACTTAAGTTACGTCACTTCCGTCGTCGATCTCATCCTAAGCCTAACTAAGTCGATCTTTTCCTAAGCCGATCTATTCCTAAGCCTAACCAAGTCGATCTTATCCTAAGCCTAACTGTAAGTAGTTTGTTGCCAAAGCCTAACCAAGTCGATCTATTCCTAAACCGATCTATTCCTAAACCGATCTATTCCTAAGCCTAACCAAGTCGATCTTTTCCTAAATCTAACTAAGTAGTTTGTTGCCTAAGACTAACCAAGTAGATCTATTCCTAAACCTAACTTAAGTAGTTTCATTTTGAAAAGACTGGAGCAGAAATTGACACCTGCGTCAAATGTTGCTGGACATCCGTTGGAAAGTGCACGAAATATAAGTTGTGCGGAGCATCACAAAAAATGGAAATTTGTGTCTATGTACACAAATAAAATAATTAGATTTCGTGACTATTTCATGAACTGCCGTGAGACTGTGTTGGATATTCATGGTATATATTCATGGTATATATACACTCGACAGATTTTGATAATTGACAGCACACTGTGCACGTGATGACTTACACAATGAAATAATTCATGCATGATTTGGAGAGTACAACTATTACCATTTTGCGACTCGACACCCGTCAGTGATGAGGCAAAATGACAATGATTCATGAGTGTCTGAAATTTATTGCTCACCATAGAGTAAACTACTGTAAAAAGGTAAACAGGTGGATGGAAGACATTTCACACAGTCAAAAACAACAGATCAATGATCCACTGTAGCTCTTCTGGCATCTCCAGGTATGTTGCATCAGTGGCTAATAATGAGTCAGTCCTGTCCACCTCTGTGACATCAGTGCTAACCCTGAAATCTCTTCCTTCACACGGCCTCGTTTGCCAATTATAACACAAGTATTTAAAGTTAAATCAACCAAAGTGTCAAAAATAAAGCACTTATTTTGAAGAATGCGATGCAAGTTTTAATGACGCTGCAACTTTTTTTGGAAGTCATTAAGTTCTGCAATTATTCAGGGGACATTTCTCCACATTTTTAAATGATTCATTTCTTCTTCTCACATTTTGTTAGAGGCTCTTGGGCGAGAACATTTTCCTTGACCTGGCAGCTTTGTCATCCCGCCATGCCACTCGAAACTGACTTGTGAAGACAAAAGCAATGAAAACCAGAAGGGCACTCAGAGAGTGCAGACCTCCGCCAAGGCTGTTTCCATAAATTAAAAAATAATGCATGTATCTGCTCTGTGATTTGGATCCACTCCAAACTTTAATGGGCTCTTCCTTGGCCCATGCTATACCCTTCCACCAAGTTTCATAAAATCCACCTGCTAGTTTTTTCTGTAATCCTGCTGACAAAAAAAACAAACCGAAACGAAAACATAACCTCCTTGGCGGAGGTAATAAAGAGGCAACTGAATATATTATCATTCTCTAGATCACCATTCCTTTCTAAAGGACAAAAGGTGATGGTTATGTTCACTCCAATAGACTCTTAATGCAAAGCAGCTTACTTTAAGATGGGGGTATGTTTGTGAGGTGCACTTGCAACAGATAAGTGTCTCGCTATGTGCTCTGGAATACTACATTCACCAGGTGTTACATTTATAAACCATTTGTTGCTGCAGATGTGTTTTACATCCCAGTTACTATAGTGTTATGCACTCATATGCGATGTTCACACACTTCTGTTTAACATTGTGAAACATACCCACCTGTTGTTGATAGACACAAAATGCGTAAAAGCTATAGCCTGTGATTCCCTTTGTGTTATTCTCACAGTAAAGACAGACATACTGCATCTATAGCAGCTTAGTGCACACATCTAATATCACTATAAGTAAACAGTGTCTTCCAAATTACTTGTTACGTATTGAAATAGGAATTACCTTACTTTTTCTATTTGATTAATGTTAATCATTACATAACTTTCCTTTACTCAGTCAAAGGTGCCTTTATAGAACTCCAACGCATCCACAACCATATGTCACATCTTCAGTGTTTCACACATGAAGTAATAGAAAATAATACATTATGCTTTAACAAGCATATAGAGAGCCAAAGTCATGACATCCTGTCTGGGCTAGCCTCTGTCCCACTAGCTTGTGCAACTCAGTGCAATCTCTCATTCAGCATTTCTTTCATCTGTCTTTCTAAAACAAATGAAGTGTGTTCCCGGGGTTTACTTTCCATATCTTAAGACAAATCTGCATCTACTACAGGAGCTGCAATGACATTCTGATTTTAACAAAGTTAAACAACGTTTGCTTGGTGAGCACAGCAAAACTATAGCTCCCATGAAACCAATGTGGGTACTTGTGTCATCGTAACTTTGTTTCTTCCATATCCCAAAAACTCCCAAACATTCTTTCCTAAGGTTATTTTTTTTAACTTTCTAGTTGTGTAAAAATGTCTACAGTGTTCAGTCCTCGCTGTGTTATTACAGACATTCAACAACTAACTGAGCTAACAAGCTAACTGTGCATTTAGCCATATTTTGAGTAATTGGAATATACAAATTGGAATTTAAAAAAAACTAAAAATATATAAAAAATAGACAGTGATGAAGTTGATAATGGTGCAGGAAGGGTTTGAGAAGTTTCTATAGACCTTTTGACTTTTCATTGAAGAATCCATTGTAACTACTGTGAACCTAAACCGACTATCACTGGTGTTCCCCGCTAGGGGGCAAGCTACTAAGTTTTCAGAGACAGCGTTCAAGCCCGCAGGTAGCAATAGAAATCAAAGATTTTTGGTCAAACATTTGTATTTGTATTTGTATTTGTATAATATCTGTAATGTTTATGTAAATGGGTGTGTATGTGTGGAAGGGGAAGTATAAAAGAATCAAGTTTAAAGGTGCCAAAATCGTGATTGCGAGGATTTCTATTGCCTCTGCACGGCTCTCAACATGGCCAGCGGCTCGCAGCTAACAGTGCTAACAGCGCTAACAGTGAAAACAACAGCAACAGTGCCGTCAGAGCTAACAGTGTTAACCTGGGGAGGAACCGGAGGGTGGGTGCTACGCTTCCGCAACGGCTTTATCAGCTGTGACCACCATATGAGAGCGGTGCTGAGCGGCATCTGTGAGCTAGCCAGTAGGGCACGCTCACATGCACGAACATGCACTAAAAGGCACATGCGGCCAGCCTGTCTATGTCAACAAAGCAAGCTTGGATTATAACACACACAGAGGGAGAGCGACTTCGTTCTCTGCTCAGGTAGACATTACTCCTCTATATCTTTACATAGCAAATACTTGTTTGCTGCTATATTAATGCTCTGGACATCAAATAGAGCACCTTTAACAAGGTTCAATGTGGTTGTTTTAATGCTGAGAGCAATTTGATATGAACACGAGTACATTCTCTTAATCATTTGATGGAGTCTCAAATGGGTCATCACTGAAAGAGAAAACTATTTTTATATCTTTCACATCTTGTGGGATTTAGGAGAAAAGAGAGGGACGGACACCAGCAGAGAGAGATGAAGACACCCAGGGTGAGAAAAGGCCGGACACCAGGAGACAGAAACATAAACACTAGGAGAGAAAGACACCAGGGAAGAGGAGGGAGGAGAGTGGGGGAGGCATGGCGTTTTGAATGTGGCCATGGGCACATCCCTGCATGAACAAAACGGAACATTTCTCAACTTTAATAATGTCACACGATATGTCAGTGTCACACAGACAGATGAATGATGCTGCACCTGCAGGGAAGGATACACTTTTCCAGTGAGCAGTTGTAACCTTAAGTATTAAATTATCTCTGTGAATCAGCTTCTTATCCTCATGTTCAGGAACAAGCAAACAGAGATACTGTATAACTCCCCCTTGTCAATTATTATTTAGACATTTTATTACTTTTTAAATTAAAAATGCAGGTTACTTTTCATTGGTTGGAGAATGTCACGTTCTGTGTAATAATATTAACGTGCAAGAAGTAAAGGTAACACTTTATAAATAAGTATCAATTATAGTTAATTAAACTTAGTTAATAATTATTTTACTGTTAAAAAACGATGAAATGATTATTAATAATATGTACTAATTATTAGTAATCTATGATTTCTGCTATTTTATTATTAGTTTGTGTAATATGAAATAATCAGTGTATAAATTCTACATTGTATCGAAGCTATAGCAGACAATAGCAATTACATTCTGATAACATTAGTAACCTTTTTGTTGAGAGTTTACTGTTGCACACAGTATAACATTTTACATACTATATTAAGTATTTGTTAGTGATTACCAAATGATTTGTAAACCTTTTATATATATTGTCTAAAACATCTAGAAACATTGCATAGATAAATGGGCCAGAAACCAATTATAAACCATTGAAAATGTATTAACTACTGTATCTTAATAGGATTCATAGATGCTTTACATAGTATTTATTAACCATTTAACAAGATAAATAATCATCAGTTGCAACTTTAAAATAGCCATCTAAATAATGTTTATAGACGGTTTACAAATCAATTATTAACAATTAACAAAGTGTTACAAAGTGTTGTCTATGTAATGTTTATAAATGTTTTACCAACAATTCTTTAGGTTTATATATATGGATGTTGTTTTTTTGTTTTTTTATTCAACTTTATTTAAAACATATTGAATATTTGTACAGTGACAAAATCAATGCTGTACAATCAGGCGGCAACCACTGGTTCTGAAAAGTTAAGTCAATGCTGAAGGGCCTTTAACTTGCATTCTTTCTAATAGCCAGCAGGGGGCGACTCCTCTTGTTACAAAAATAAGTCTGATTGTATATAAGTCTATGAGAAAATGAGCCTACTTCTCACTTGATTTATTACCTCAGTAAACATTGTAAACATGAGTTTATGGTCTCAATCGCTAGTTTCAAGTCTTCTTCAATACAGCATGATGTTCATTTAGTAAATTATGGTCCCATTTAGAGTAAAATAGACCATAAAGCAGGGTATGCTTTAGGCGGTGGTTACCTTGTGATTGATGGGTTGCTACAGCATTTCCGGTCTGGGTGTTGTCCGTGTTTTTATCTTTCAACTTTAACCCTTTCACAGTGTGTTTTCAGTTCCTGAAAGTTAATTGCAACATTTTGGTTGCCTAAAAAATGTCTTATTCAGCATTCGGTTGCACTTAGCTCCACCCTCTCGTGTCACTTCTGGTTGCAAAAAAACAAGGTGACGGCAGCCTAAAACCAAGATGGCTATGGCCAAAATGCTGAACTCGAGGCTTCAAAACAAGCCCCCAGGAAGAGCGCGGGGCTTTGAAGCAAATGTTACATAGGGGCCAAACGGTGGAATTACAACTTCTGTGTCCGTCATGTGATGCCATTGGGCCCAAAATACTTTTTCCAACAGACTTACATTGGGAAAGAGACATCTGTAACTCAGCGGATAATTTTTTTATGTTGAGTTAATCAACTTCCCAGTATGAACACTTGAATAACCCCTTGAATATTTAAATCATTAGGTCTAAAAGTGTCATTAACTTCCTCGGTTCATGTGAATGAGCCCGAGACCAAGCTGCTAGGAGGCGGGGTTTAAGGAAACGCAAGTGTGCTTCCTCTATGGGCCCATTGGATGCGGAAGATTGCCGGAAGATCTGGGAAACTTTATATTCAGAAGTCAAGCTTTTTTTGCTTAATTGCTTAGTTTTTCTTTCATAGGAATGAAGATGGCCCCGACGCTGTATCCAGTTCTCTTTATACATCCATGCTTCAAAACCATAATCCACAAACCAATGGGTGACATCACAGTGACTACATCCACTTCTCATGTATGGTCTATGTGTACAATTCAACGTTTCATGTCTAAAACAGAATCACTACTCCTTAGAAGGATGTTTTTAAGGTATCCATAGTGTACAATTAAACAGCGACGGCGGATGTTATTGACGGCTGAATGTTACGGCCGCAAAAGAATTGTGGGATGGCATTTAGAGATTTCGACCAGCTCTTATCATGGCCGCCACTTACCTTCCTAAGCAAAAAAAGACTATTCAACTGCAGCCAAGGAAAGAAAGAGTCCTTGTATGGAAAGTAAGAGTAACTCTCGACTGCTCTTGCCACTGAATGAACTAAATAAGCCACCCGACTCAACCACTGCGCACCAACTAACCACCATCTCTGCACTTAAAATAAATCAGACTTTAAACCAAAGCTCATTGTACATTTTGGATGTAAAACCTTACTAACTAGTAACTTAAATTGTCACATAGATGTAGTCAAAAGTAGAATATTACCAGCTGAAATACTGTGACATAAATGTTTCATAGAAATGGAAAAAATGTCACTCCTACATCTTCAAGAGTCAATATTACACGGAAAATATCTGAAAAATACTATTTGCATTTCTGCCAGACTGTTGAGCCAGACAGGATATAACTGTATGATGTCTGTCACTGACTCCTCATTGTTGAAATGCTTGTCAGAGGACACGCAGCGAGTGAATATAATAGCATTTGTTTAAAAGTTATTTCTGGTAGAAAAAAGAAACGAGAACATTTAGTTGAGCAGAGGAGAGATGCTTGTTGTTGTATTTCGTTTACCGTTTATTGATGTATATTCCTGCTCTGACTGATCTTATTTTTAATGTGCAGATGACATTAATGTTTACATATTTTCTACAGCATCAGTATTAAACATTGCTTGGAGTGGGAAAAAAAAGTGCCAGTACTCCCTTATTCACATGTTGCCGTTTGTATCGTCCGGTATCAGCAACTGCTAATTCTTGTTTATTAATCATTCAAGTGTGTTATACTGTGTCAGTCATAATCAGCTGTGGTTTTATTGTCATATTATTATACTTGGGCTATGCATCTAGAAGGCCTATAATACTCCAATAATATTCCAGCTGGAACATCCTAGGGTTAAGGTGGTGTGTTTGCATATTTACCCATAGTGTTAATAGTTAAAGTGTGTTATTGGTAGCATATACAGTAGTAGGGTATCATTCAGGTTTTACTCCGAGTCCCTCACGGATGACTGAGCTTCTCATCCTATCTCTAAGGGAGACGCCAGCCACCCTCCTGAGGAAACCCATTTCGGCCGCTTGTACCCGCGATCTCGTTCTTTCGGTCATGACCCAACACTCATGACCATAGGTGAGAGTAGGAACGAAGATTGACCGGTAGATCGAGAGCTTTGCCTTCCGGCTCAGCTCTCTTTTCGTCACAACGGTGCGGTAAAGCGAATGCAGTACCGCCCCCGCTGCTCCGATTCTCCAGCCAATCTCACGTTCCATTGTCCCCTAACTCGCGAACAAGACCCCGAGGTACTTGAACTCCTTCACTTGGGGTAAGGACTCATTCCCTACCCGGAGTAGTCAGGATGCTCCTACATATTATGCAGCAGGATAAAGAGACACATTCCGAATTTCTACATTGAATAAAAGATACTATAGGAGATATTGGGTTTAGGGGTCCTCCCCTAAGAAAAGGTTTTTGACTTAAAACCATGCACTTTTACATTATTTTGGACAATTATTATTACCAGTTAAATGATTATTTTATTATTTCCACATATCACAGACTTCGTCAGAACATTTAATTCTTCTTGAAATGTTTACTCTGTAAAATTATATTCTATAAATCAAAAGAGCAGATTCAGAAAACTTTTAAATAATGTTTCATTAATTATATGTGTTCACAAAAAAGCTATGATGAACAGTTGACCAATTACCTAACATTATCGATAAACTACAGCACCCTCGTTCTCACGCACATAACAGCTGCGGCTATTTTGATGTGTGTCACATGGTGCCGGTATGTTTCAGACTATATACTCACCTTTTTATGCAAAATAATGTATGAATTAATCTTATCTTTATGTAGAGATATCTTCACTTTGGTTATATAGCTTATTTTGTTACACAGTAGTTGCAGTACTGCAGGTAAAGCATTTCCTCTCGCTATAAAAACTTTGTTCAACATTGTTGTCGTTCCATCTAACAGTACTTCATCTGATAAGCTACTGTTCTTGTGGAACCCTGACCTCAAATACCCTTGTGCATCCTTGACGTGGTAAAGATCTCAGCAGTCATTTCCACTGATAAACCCTTTTATCAAATCGCTCCATTCAGATAAGATACAGATCTCTGACAGATGCCGTTGTTGGTAATTACAGCTGAATTGATTGCTGAAGCAGTGGGATGGGTCAGGGCAGGATGGCAGTCCTGAACTTTTTGTCCTTCATCTGTTTCATATATCCTCTTTACAGCAGCACATATCAAAGGGTAGCGTGCCTGTGATTGAAACTGCTTATTAACCTTCTGCATAGTCATCACTATTTGCATTTTATATGCTCAATGCAGTGTGCGATTATCCCCCCGTGCACTGCTCAGACTGCAGTATACTCAAACAGCACAGTATAAACCAGCAGATACAAACGTACAATACAAACTATTTTTTATTTAATTTAACATTTTTGGCTGCATTTCTTAGCCTATATATTTTTATCACTTACTAAATTTGGCATGTCATTACAATTAATTCCTGATTAATTATTTTTTCTTCGTTTGCATAATGCTAGTACAGTTTTTCCTACATGTATAACTAGAAACCATCTTGTGATGGGATCACACCAGCAGCGACGCCAAATAGGGCCAGGGGTGTAAAGCATGGGTGTGAGTTTGTGTGTGTGTGTGTGTGTGTGTGTGTGTGTGTGTGTGTGTGTGTTTAGGGAAGGTGGCCACTTCCTATCCCCCTACTTCAGACGCCCTTGCTCGGACCACACCCATCGTCGATTTCAGCCTTCATTTAGATCTCAACGACACACCTGTGAAGTTTTGGGACATGAAATCGGGCCAAGGGCATAAAGCGGGGGCGTAAAGTGTGTGTGTTCGCGTATGTGTGTGTCCCTGTTCAGACCTGGCATTAACATGCGTCCTGGGTGATCCGATCACAAGTGGACAGCTCTAAATACGTCTGTTCTCACCTGGCATTAGAATGTGTCTCGACGTGCGTCTTGAGTGATCACTTGTGATTGGATCTCACTTCCCCGCTCTATATGCAAATAAACACGTAGTAAACACACAGACGTTGTGATGTATGATTACATTAAGGTCAGTAGTGATATCTTACATATTTGTGAATTCCGGTACATTTTATCAACATCAAAATATAAGATTATTGTCTACCGGCGTTCCCTGGGGACCTCCATGCCGCAACACCACCGCCTTTGGTACAGATTGGGGTACAGAGCTTCAGAGCCGGGGATGAGAGCGAGCAGGTGGGTGTCAGGTCTGTGCAGAGCCCCGGAACAAAACACCGGCATATCACCGACAGTGTGATAATAATACACTTCCCATGCCTAGTCTGATAGTCTGTAGATGTTTAGCCTATAGATTTATTTTAATAAAACACAGTTGTACCGACAAGATACAGTAGAGCACAGAAGCAGTTTCTATGCTGTGACAAGCTTTCCCGTCTGCCTGTCTGTTCACATGAGGAGCGCAGTGAGACCCTGCGGATCCAAGCGGGATGTCAGTTGAGTAGTTGGGCATTAATGTGGCCCAGGACACCTCCGAATGTGGTCTGAGCGATCGGATCTCAATGCGTCCTCAATGCGTCTTGAGTGCGTTCACACCTGTACTCAGAGCTGTCCACTTGTGATCCGATCACTCAGGACTTAATGCCAGGTCTGAACAGGGTTTTTGTGTGTGTGTGCCTCTCTCTCTCCCCTTCTCTCTCTCTCGCCCCCTTGCTTGGACCACGGCCATCTTCAAACTCAATCTTCATTTTGATCTCAACTACACATATGTCAATTTTCGTGACTGCATCTTGTATGGTTGGGATGCTATTGCAGTGACATAAACTTCCCAGAGAAATACAAACACCTGGCAAAGTACTCCAAACCGCCTCTGTGATAGTCCCAGCGTCACTGTCGTGGCAGGTCTTTCCTTTTTATAGCATTTTTGCCATGAAGCTAAGTTCTTTTCCACTTTGACCCAGTTACACATTTCCCCTAGTTTTTAATTAATTTACCTTCAAAGGAAAGCATCTGTTTAACCCATTTATCATCGTATTACTCACCACCACTACAGATAAATCCCCTCTTACTTTTTAAAACTGTGCCGCTTATTGCCTTCCCATGCTGTAGTCACAGCAGATACATCACAAAGATAAATCTACATGTCGGCAGAGGTCACTGCTCCAGATATGCATGAATTTCAAACCTGTCTCATTGTATTAATAATTAGTGCATAGCTAGCTAGCCTGTGTGTTCTTTGATGTGGTTTTATGCAGTTGTAGGTGAGAGAATAGAGCATGTCTTTGAGTCCGTGTGGGAGCACGGGAATAAAATCACATCTAATGCCTGTAATTACATGCATTGCGAGACTGAAATGTTTGTTTAATGTCTCTGAGACATTGTCAAAGAAACAGTAAATTAGTACAATAAAAGATGATGAATTGCACTATGAAGATAGGTACGGTGGCCTGAGAGCTCAGCCAACTGCAAATTAAGAAAACTCATACAAATAGACAAAACACATCCAAATACAGAAACATGCTGCAAATAAACTTACAATAAATAACTAATTACCACAAATTAAAGGGGACCTATTGTGCTTTCAGGTGCATACTTTTATTTTGGGTTTCTACTAGAACATGTTTAAATGCTTTAATGTTAAAAAAAAACCTTTACTTGTCTCATACCAGCTGTGCTGCAGCACCTCTTTTCACCCTCTGACTGAAACGCTTTGTTTGAGCTCCTGCCCCCCCTCCTTCCCGAAAGGCCCACTCTGCTCTGATTGGTCAGCTGGCCCACTGTTATGATTGGTCAACCGAACCAAACTCTTCAGGCTCCGCTCCAGCTCCGCTCGAACTAGCTTTCTTTGAGGGCGTGCCAAACTAGCTGCTAAGCAAAAGTTACTTGGTACTTGATGACATCACCACGTTACGGTAGAAAAGGCGGGACTACAAGCAAAGCATTTCAGTGCGTTCAGGAGCAGTGTAACTTCCTTGTCGTGGACTTTGGGCTTTGTAACCTTACAGACCTTTTACATGCACAAAAAACTATACAACACACAAAAGGAAAGAGAAAAAACTTATGCTGGAATAAAAGCATAATAGGTCCCCTTCAAGATTCAAGATTCAAGATGTTTATTGTCACGCCGGTTATACAAGTACAATCGTGTGAAATTATATTGCTGGGAAGCTCCATTAAGAAAAAGTAAGTTAAGTAGCAAAGAATAAAATAAAGTAAAAATAGAAATAATAGTGTATTTACAAATAATATACAGTATAATAATAAAGGAAATACTTGGTACATGGTAAATATACCAAAATATTGCACAGGTTTTTATTATTATTTATTTATATTGCACAGATTGCATTGAAGTATTGCACTTGTTTATTGCACTTATTGTGAGAGAGATAGTGTTGTATGATTTATCTGTTTAAGAGTCTGATGGCCTGGGGGAAGAAACTGTTCCTCAGCCTGCTGGTGTGAGTCCTGGGGGTCGTGTATCTTCTGCCAGAGGGCAGGAGGGAGAACAGGCTGTTGTGGGGGAGTGTCGTGTCCTTAATGACTCTCAGGGACTTCCTGAGGCACCGCTGGGTGTACAGGTCCTGCAGGCTGGGCAGCTCGAACCCGGTGATGTGCTGGGCTGAGCGCACCACCCTTCCCAGCGCATTACGGTCCACGTTGGTGCAGCTGCCGTACCAGGTGGTGAAGCAGCCTGTCAGGAGGCTCTCTATGGTGCCTCGGTAGAAGTCCCTGAGGATTTGTGGTTTGAGTCCAAATGTCCTTTGGCGCCTCAGAGCGTACAGTCTCTGTTGGGCCTTTCTGACTACAGCGTTGGTGTGGGTGGCCCATTTCAAGTCCTTGTGGATGTTGACACCCAGGTATTTAAAGGTGTCCACCCTCTCCACCGCTGTGCCGTTTATGGGGACTGGGGGGTGAGTGCGACTCCCCCTCCTGTAATCCGGGATGACCTCCTTAGTCTTAGAGACGTTCAGGGAGGGGTGGTTGTTCTGACACCACTGTTCCAGGGCGGTCACCTCCTCGCTGTAGGCCGTCTCGTCGGCATGGGAGATCAACCCCACAACTGCTGTGTCATCCGTTTGAAGCCCTTGTTGCCAAACAGTCGTGGGTATAGAGGGAGTACAGGAGGGGGCTGAGAACACAGACCTGTGGCGCTCCCATGCTGAGGGACAGTGAAGTGGAGGTGAAGTTGTCCATTCTCACCAGCTGGGGGCGTTCCGTCAAAAAGTCCAGGATCCAGTCACACAGTGGTGCGTTCAGGCCCAGATCCTTTAGCTTAGTGACGAGCCTGGAGGGCACTATGGTGTTGAACGCTGAGCTGTATTCCACGAACAGCATCCTCACATAGGTGTCCCTTCCTTCCAAGTGGGAGAGGGCGTTGTGTAGCACGTGGGCGATGGCATCCTCTGTGCCTCTGTTTGGGCGGTATGCAAATTGCAGGGGGTCGAGGGTGGGCGGAAGCATGGAGCAGATGAGGGATTTAACCAGCTTCTCGAAACACTTGCTATGGGGGTGAGGGCTGTGGAGCGCCAGTCATTTAAGCTGGTCACTTTCTGTTGTTTTGGGATGGGGATGATGGTGGTGGATTTGAAGCAGGTGGGGACAGTCCGGAGGGAGAGCGACAGGGTGAAGATTATTGTGAAAACCCCCGCCAACTGATGTGCGCAGGTCTTCAGGACACGTCCAGGAATGTCGTCTGGGCCGGCCGCTTTGCGTGGGTTGATACGCAGGAGGGTCCGGAGAACCTCAGCCACTGTGATGGAAGGGGGACAGTCCTGTTCTGCAGCAGTCGTGAAGGAGGAGTTTGGGGGTGGGTGGGCAGTCCAGGTTTTCAGCTGAGGTGGGGGTAGAGGGAGGGGGGGGTGTCATTGTAGGAGGGCAGTGGTGTTAAAGGTGGGGGAGGGGGGTGGGGGCTGGTAGTGCAGGGGGGCAGTGGTGGTAAGGGGGGGGTTCTGATTGTCTGCAGGGGTGGGGGTGGGGCGGGACATGACACAGGGTCTGACAGAGGAGTCAAACCTGGCGTAAAAATGGTTAAGTTCGTCCGGGAGGGTGGGTGCTGTGTTTGTGATTTGTTGTCTTGGTCCTTTAAAGTCTGTCATGGTTTGGAGTCCTTGCCACAAGTGCCTTGGGTTGTTGGAAGTGAGCTTGGACTCCACCTGTTTGATTACTGTCCTTAATGAGTAACGTGAGTGCTTGTATTCCTCCGGTGAGCCTGCAGGTGAAGGCTGTGTTCCGTACATTGAGGGCTGCCCGGACATCACTGTTTATCCAGGGCTTTTGATTTGGCTTGGTTTTTATTATTTTTGTGGGGACTATGTCCTCCGTGCATTTCTTGATGAAGCTGGTGACTGTGTCTATGAAGTCACTGATGCTGTCGTTTGTGGTCCTGAACATCTCCCAGTCCAAGTGATCGAAACAATCCTGAAGGATGGCTTCTGATTGGTCTGACCAGCAGTGAACGGTCCTATAGGCAGGGGCTTCACGTTTCAGTCTCTGCCTATAGGTGGGGAGAAAGAGGATGTGATCGGGTTTGCCGAAAGGCGGGCGGGGGAGGGCTTTGTAGCCGTTGCGGAAGAGGGTGTAGCAGTAGTCCAGTGTATTTTCTCCCCGTGTGTTAGACTGAATGTGCTGGTACAGCTTTGGAGAAATGTTCCTTAAATTGGCCCGGTTGAAGTCCCCCGTAACAATGCACGTTAACTGCTCTGTGTAACTCCCAGAGCGCTCTGTCCGTGTCGGCCTGGGGGGGAATATAAACACCTGCGATGGTAACCGATGTAAACTCCCTGGGTAGCCAAAAAGGCCGACACTGCAGCATGAGGTACTCCAGGTCGGGGGAGCAGAAGGTCCCGATGGTCCCGATGTTCTTTTGGTCACACCAAGTCAGGTTAACCATAAGACAAACTCCTCCGCCCCTCGTTTTTCCGGAGAGCTCCTGGTCTCTGTCCGCCCGATGAGCGGTGAAACCCGGGGGCTCAATGGCGTGGTCCGGTACCTCAACTGATAACCAGGTCTCCGTGAGGCAGATAGCGTTGCAGTTTCTGATGTCCGGTTGGAAAAATATCCGCGCCCGCAGCTCGCACAGCTTGTTGTCGAGAGACTGCACCTCTGCCAGTAACATGGTGGGGAGTGGGGGGGCGATGAGCACGTAGCCTCAGCCGAACCAGGATCTCGGCTCGCCTGCCTCTCCTTCTCTGTTGGGACCCGGACCATGGTCGGACCCCGGCTTGCCTGTCTGTCCTCCTCAGTTCGGGAAAGAGTGTTAAATCCGGAGTGAGGAGGTCACGGCTGTGGTGAGTGCTCGTCTTTCTGATGTTCAGAAGAGACTCTCTGTTGTAAGTGATCCCAGGGGCTTTGTTGTTGTTGTTGTTGTTGTCGCCGTCGTCTATTCCAGTCGTGAGGGACAGCAGCATAAGTGTAAGGTATAGAGCCTGAAACTATGAAGAAACCTAGAACTAGCAGAAACTTTAACAAAATAACCTAAAACTGGCCTAAGAACACAAAACTAACCTTAAAAAACAAACAAAAATACAACAACCCAAGAATAACCAAAATAACCCAAATTACCAAAACAGGTACGTAGCTCCCGGCATGTCGCCCTTTCTCTACGGCGCCATCTTCCACCATTAACGGTTCGGTGTGTAGGATCTGGTGGTATCTAGTGGTGAGGAGAGGAAATTGTAACTAACTGAAGCCTCTCCTGTGTGCCATGCGTGTTGGAGAGCTACAGTGGCTGACGCGCAAACATGAATGGTCCTCTCTAGAGCCATTTGTTGTAAGAGTAGCATAGGTCAGTTGGACCAGAGCCAGTGCGAAGAATGTGTGTGTACGTGGGAAGTAAGTGGTGAAGCAAGAGAGAGAGAGCGGCGGCGACGGGAGCAAGTAACGTTATTGATTCCGGAGTTTGGTTTGTACGTTCTGGGCTAAAACATGGCGGTGCAACAATTGAGAGGAACCCCTCCCTATGTAGATATAAATGGCTTATTCTAAAGTAACGGAAACACAACGACTGTTATTATCAGGTGATCACACTAAAGAAAACATACTTATTAATATTATATTCCATTTATGCCAATAGATCCCCTTAATTGTTACACACTGCTCCCTTAATACTAGTAATTAGTCGTAAAAATCCTTAAAACAATAATAAAGAGTATTGAGCATCCATTAGCTGTGTATCAATAATGGACTATGGACTTTTTCATGACTTTTCTATATTGATTTTCTCTTGCAGTCTGAATGTAATATATAGCACTATAACATTACTATAATAATATGTCATATTCTGCATGTGTAAACTGCAAACTTCATAGCACTGTGCAGTCTAACTCATTTCCATTTCCATGAGAATCTGTTGCTCAAAGACTCCAGGCTGTACGCGCCCTGTCAGCTGACCCTGTGTTTACAACGTTGTTGACGTAGCTCAACAACCCAAACTTGTCAGAAACAACAAACAACAACAAGCCTCAGTGGCAATTAACATCAGAGTGCCCAGAGACCATACTACCATGGCACAATAAAGGAGAAGTTACATCATAAACATTCAAATTTAATTGAGCGTGTGTGTCTGTAGTCGTGTCTACATCTGAATATTTCAACTCCGTGCTTTGCGTATATGTGTGTCAGTATTAGTCTGTGTGTATGTGTAGAGTGGTGTTTTAACAACCAGAGCAGAGAGAACCCTCCCTCCCACTAGCTCCTCTGTATTCCCTGGAGGGGTCTAATCAGACAAACAAGGCTTCTCTCACTCCTGGTCCGTACGCTTTGATTCCTCACTGA
Organism: Sebastolobus alascanus; assembly: GCA_916701645.2. NCBI lineage: Eukaryota > Metazoa > Chordata > Actinopteri > Perciformes > Sebastidae > Sebastolobus > Sebastolobus alascanus. The sequence goes on along the minus strand of CAKAOJ020000137.1, from coordinate 932,217 downwards.
GCACCACGCACACGCACACGCACACACACACGCACGCAGGCGCGCAGGCACGCACGCAGGCACGCACGCACGCACGCACGCACGCACGCACGCACACACACACACACACACACACGCATGCATACATACTGAGATAGATGTACCTACATGCATGCAAACCCAGAGACGTGACTGCACATATGCTTTGAGGCCTTTTCCACTGTGAGAACTCAATGACCTGTGACATGACACTTGCCAGTAAGGCTTTGGTTTGGTTCTGCCTTGTGTTTCTACTTGCCGCTGGCGTTTTACAGACAAGAACATTTTGGATGCATGTCATAGAAAAGGTGACACCACTTTGATTACATGCCAATGGTGGGACAAACCTCATTTTGGTAGGCGAGTGTATCAGATTTAGTATCACCTCCTGAGCATGGCGGAAATATAGTTCCAGCAGGGCCGGGTTATGGCATAGGCCAGATAGGCGGTCGCCTAGGGCGCCCTTTAAAAAAAAAAAAAAAAAAAAAAAAAACATTAGGGGGCACCATTCTTCATGTTCTGCATTGAGATAAAAAATGATATTGAATATTACACTATCTGTTAGGGGTGTAACGGTACGCAAAATTCGGTTGAAGAGTCACGTTTCGTCCACGGCTCAGTCCTTACTGCAGCGGCCCAGGGTTCGAATCTGACCTCTGGCCCTTTGCTGCATGTCATACCCTCTCTCTGTCTATCACTGACTATCTAATAAAGGCAAAATGGCCAAAAGAAATATATATATATATATATATATATATATATAATATATATAGTCCAGAAACCCTCACAGGTACTGCATTTAGCATAAAAAATATGCTCAAATCATAACATGGCAAATTCAAGCCCAACAGACAACAACAGCTGTCAGTGTGTCAGTGTGCTGACTTGACTATGACTTGCCCAAAACTGCATGTGATTAACATAAAGTGGGCATGTCTGTAAAGGGGAGACTTGTTTTATATACAACTCTCTCTCCATTGCGGTTGTAGCTGACCAGGAACCAGCAGGTCTTCCAGCTCTGGTGTTTCATTTTTGTTCACCATAGTGTTACTGACTTGCACGCCAATCAGCTTGTCGTGCTAACCTCAACTAATGTTGCCAGAGTTGGCATACAATTAAAAGTTCCCGGGCGGAACTCGCGCTTGTGAACTTTGGTTCCTCATTATGTGCATCAGTCATGCGGCTACGTGACCCCGTACTGTGATGGTTCGACACGAATACAATAACTATTTCAGCCTTACTATCTGTTGGTCCTGGCCCCATTTTATGGTGTTTATTGCAAAAAAGTTATTTTCTTCTTTCCAGACCCCTGGGCACAAATGTTTGATGGGCCCCAAGACAACTTTGTTTGGTGGTCAGTTTTATTTTCTTTCTTTTTTAAATCAGACATAACATGCGGGACATAAGGAATAGTACTATATAATTCATTATTGAGAGCACTGTACCTCATTGGAAAATGAAAAGTAACCATTACAATACCATTTGACTAAAAGTGTCTGATATTATAGGTTCTCTATATGATATTCAGACCATTAGTATAGCAGCAAACAACTATTTGCTATGTAAAGCTATAGAGGATTAATGTCTACCTGAGCAGAGAATGAAGTCAGTCTCCCTCTATGTTTGTTGTAATCCAAGCAAATTTTGCATTTAGCACCTTTAAATGGAAAATTAAGCAGTCAGAGCTTTTTTGCTTTTACATAATGATAATACTATGTCTAGTGTAGGTATATACGCACACACACACACACACACAGTGGCACAGTAACAAAATATTTATTTGCAACTGTGCAGAAATACCGGCTTTAAACAGAATAAATAGACATGAAAAAAAAAGAGAAGCATTCGAGTGTTAATTTAGAATTTGAATGTCAACGTTACGAATGAAGCTTCAAACTATTCATACATGGCCCTAGTATTGTCTTATACTGATGAGTTTCATATTGTGTTTACTAGCACTCCGTTTACTATTTGTCGCTGTCCATGACGGGGGTGCTGAATCAATGTTGCTTTCTCTCCTGTTCTCCTCCTCATCTCTCCAGGGGCTGTCTCTGTCTCTAAAAACTGAATGACAGTCACGATCCACACCTCTCACCAGTACCGCTTTTCTTCCTCTAGCTGTTGCAACAGTTTGGCGTCCACAGTCCCACTCCCTTGGGCGGGCCCCCAAGTGTGCTGGACCCCTGGGTCCGTGCCCAAAATGCTCATTAGATAGGCCGACCTGGCCTCTTTTCAGAGAAAATCCGTAATTCTGGCTGCCAAAAGTTCAGTGAAAAATCAGTGACTTAACCGGGGAAACTCCGCCCCTAAAATAATGAGGCGATGTCACGTTCACCCCCCACCCCAATGTATTCTCATACAACAGTTTGTATGGAATCTTACAAAAAGTTTCCGCTCCAGTCTTTTCCAAATAAACTTTTGGGTTCACAGAAAAAAACTTTGTTAGGTTTAGACAAGAAAACCACTTAGTTAGGTTTAAGGCCCTGACACACCAACGCAACATAAAAGAACTAGCGGCGACAAAGGCCACCAGTTGCGTTGCCTTTGTCTTGGCCAAAACGTTGTACTCAAACACACCACAAACAGCCTATGGCTAACTACCACGTACATTATGCTGAAATTAAATATCTCTCCCTACCAGCAGGTTGAGGTAGTCCGTATTTGTCATTCAAAAGGGGAAAGCGGAAGACTGAGGACTGCAGATATACAAGCCGTTGTTATGATAAACAAAGTGGCGTCTGGCAACCATTATCACACCACTCTCACTCTCCACTTAGGTTCATTCCAGATGGCCATGTCGTTGTGAAAATATCCGTGTATTAGAATGATGAGATGAGATGAAGATGAAAAATGAGAAAAGCCTCCTGTGTTTTTCCTCTTGACTTTACATTGGTTTGCTTTCCTTGCATCTGTTTCTCTTCTCATGTACTGATTCGCTTAAGCTAAACAACCAATCAGAGTGAATTCTCTCACCGACGGGCTCCGCCACCGATTCAACATGCTGAATCAGCCGATACCCCCCCGACACGGGCAGATTAGAGCCGACGGTGCAGGACACAACGCAAAAACTAGGCCGACAGACGCTCACCGACGGCCCCAAACTGTTCGGCGGCCAACCGTTGGTTTGGTGTTTCAGTGTCTTTTTAGACAAGAAAACTACTTAGTTAGGTTTTAGAAAGATCATAGTTAAGTTACGTCACACTGGAAGTGGTTATGTGGCACCGGCAGTGGAATAACTTAAGTACGGAAGTTACGTGACAAAATATACTCAGGTTTCGGATAAGGTCATGGTTCGGGTTAAACTAACACTGGAAGTGCATGGTGTAACTTAGGTACGGAAGTTATGTGACAAATAAATCAACATTGAATTCTGGTTTCACACAGGACATGAACACCGGTCTCCTGGGTGAAAGTCCAGTGTTTTGAGACCCAGCCATCCACCCCGACCCCGACCTCCTCCCTATGTGGCGTTTGTCGCTCTTTATACTTTCTGGTTCACGATAACGTGGATTACATCCAAATACATTTTGTGGGATATGTATGAATTACAGAGCATTACTTTTCCCAGGTATAGCTACGAGCGATGTATGAGAACAGCCTGCATATATACAGCAGTCAGTATGGAGTATGAAAGATTGAAAGCATGCAAATGAGAGTAGTGGTAGTAGAAATACTACAGTAGTCAAAATAGCTAGTAATTTACTGTACTGATCAGTGTGGCCAATATGCACCTTCCCGACATTCATTCATATCCCCTGTTCTGTCCCTCTCCACTGGGTTACAGGGTTTAGAGTGGAACCTACTCTTTAAATGATGGGTTCCTGCAGTAGAAAAGGATTATACCACTCACCACTTGAGGTGAACATTCAGATTCTGAAATGTAACTTTTGGATGAAAATGGATCGCTCCGAAAACAAAGGCTTTTCTCTCCTTGTCCTCGGTCTACACCTCCCCTCTGTCTTCCCCCCGAACTCATTTCTCCTTGCCTCCTTTCCTTGTCTTGATTTTGTCTATCTACCCCTCTGCCTCCTTTCTCACTTCCCTTCAAATTCTTCACCTTTCATCTGTCTCCATTGCCTCCCGCCTCACCCTTTACAGCTCTCAACCATCCCTCACACCCCACCGTTGTTTTCTCCCCCTTCTGTCTCACCACGTCTCTCCCTCCTGCCCCGCTCGCCGAGCCCTCCTCCTCTCCTCTTCCTTCAGACAGAAAGCCAATTGGAGCTGTCTAAACAAATGAGAGGTGTCTGGGATCATTTAAACAGCCATAAATAACATCAAGAGAGGAGGCAGACGATGAGTGGACCCCACCGCTAAATGCACAGACACACGCACGATTACACACACCGGTGCGAAACACACGCAGACACACACACTCTTAAGTGGACCCCATTGCTAATTTGTCTGATAGCGTGTTAGGCGAAGATAAGAGCGGAGGCAGGAATCTGACCTGCCTGAGATGCATTAGCTCGCCTTGTACTGTTTTCATCACTCAGGCTGTATGGGAGCACAGCGTATTGTTTGCTAATTTGCCTTTCGCAGCTATTGTTTGGAAAGCTGGTGGAGCTATCACCAGAGGTAATCGGCTTTGTGTGTGTGTGTGTGTGTGTGTGTGTGTGTGTGTGCGTGTGCGTGTGCGCGTGCGCGTGCGTGTGCGCGTGCGCGTGTGCGTGCGCGTGTGTGTGTGTGTGTGTGTGCACCTGAAATAATGAGAGTCTTGATAGAGTGATCATTCCATGTAATGAGGCTCTGAAAGAATGAATGGTGCCCTTTATGTTGATTTAATGCCATGTTGCTCGGATCTCGCCGCTCGCTGGTCTAAAACCTCACAAATATGAAGCCCCGCACATCACAGAGCTGGAGAAGTGAGAGAAGGGGCTAGAGTTGGATCTTAATTCATTAAGCTTGTCCATGTCTTGAAGAGAAGAAGACGAATGGTGATTTTGTTCTGTCAGTTCCTGGCAAGCCTCCACTCTCCTGCTTTCTGACAGCTCTCTGCCAAGTAGGACATTAAATAATAAGCTTCCTCCTTCTTCTCTGTCTGTCTGTCTGTCTCTCTCTTACTCACTTCTTTCTCTCCCCCCATGTCTATCTTTGAGTCTGTGTGTGTTTGTCTGACTTAGTTTCTTTCTCTGTTATAAATATTTAGCCAGGAATGAAACACTGGCAGCTTTGTGTGGAGTAAAACATACGCCTGCACACGCACACACACATGCAATGTTTCTCCGCCAGTACCCTCTTAAATACTACAGAGTTGGCACTTGTTATAAGCCTCTGCACATCAGGCCAAATCCATTTTGGGAGTGCCAATTTCATTCTTGGGATGTTAAGCATCTACACCGCAAGGTCAAAACATTGCAATGAAAGCCCATCTCGCTCGGTTGCAGAATTGGATGAAAATGAATGTTATTTCTTCTGTTGAAATAGCCATCGCGTTTCACTGGCTCCCACACAGTGGACTGCCATTCTCTAATATACTGGGTAAATATTCATACAGCACGACACTAGTGGTGCATAAAGCGGGAATGCTCATATAGTTTGGTGGTTCTGTGTCATGTTATCCGAGAAATTATATTTGTACAGATATGTGTGAGGGTTGGGTTGACATATTCCTATGTGTGTAAGCTTATGCTGCTATGTGTGTGTGTGTGTGTGTGTGTGTGTGTGATGTTCTAGTTGGCAATGTTTTTAGTTTGCACATAGATGTCACACATCTACAGTGCCAGGAGGTGCAGTGGGTGTGGGGATGTGGGTGTTTTGTTTCATATATACCAGCTTTGAGCTCTCTGATTATGCTTATGATGTTGTGTGTGACAGGTCGCCTCTGGATGTGCTAGAGAGCACAGAGTGGCCCTGGACACATAGCATGTTGGAGGGTATCACATTAGATTGAAGTGAACAGTATAAATGATACTGTATGTTTGTGGGTATTGGCGATATGTCAGTGGAGTCTGCATGTTCTGCTGGTATCTATGTGTTTTTTTTCTCAGAGTGCTTCAGTTTCATGCCACAGTCAGAAGAAAAGACATGCAGGTAGGTAAACTAGGAACCGTAAAGGCCAATCCCCACTGAAAGCGTTTTTGGAAGCGTTTTTGACATCCGTCAGGTCTCGTGGAGCCCCTTGCCTCCCTTAGAACCTCCATTACTCTCACAGAGACCCCCCACATTTTAGCTTCAAGTCTATTTCTCTCGCATTTAGTGAGGCATAATCTACACAGACAGCTGTTTAAAGCAGTGGTTCTCGACCTATTTTCCTTGAAGTCGCCCCTACTTGTATGTAAGAAAAGATGACCCCCCCCATATTTTCTGACGTCATCACCCTAAAAAAATTACAAATCCTCAAACAAAATCCTCTCCAATATCAATAAAGCAATTCAGTGTATTAAATGAGGGTCTTTTTTTAATTAAAAAAAATCTTTAATGAATGTAACTCATCAAGCGGGAGAGCAGTTTTTTGACCGCATTGAAATTTAGTTTTGAAAGGTTAAACGCCAACAAATATCGATTGAAGCAGAACATTTCGTGTTTTGAATTTTGGAAATGATTACATCTATCTTTTTTTTTTATAAATTTTGACTTTTGGACTTTATAACGCTGTGGAGTTATTTGAAATGTTTGTATCACACAAGTCAGAAGCAATCCTACGCAGCCACCACTGGAATCTAATTCTACAAATAGTAAAATAGTAATAATATTAGTGTAGCCTGATCTTTATCTGCAACTGTGCAGAAATACTGGGTTTTAACAGAATGTGGCCTAGTACCAAAAAAAAGATTTTTAAATTGTTTTTTATACAGACTTTTGTATATATTATCCAGTAAGTGTGTTATTATGATTTTAATTATACATGTGCAAATCTAATTTTGACAACCTCAGAGCAGACAAATCCTGATGCACCCCCTGTGATCTTTGGCACCCCCGGACCCCAGGTTGGGAACCAAAGGTTTAAATCACACAAATAGGCTTTTGAAATGTTATTGTTTACATTTCATGGGTTTATGGGAGGCAGCCAAGATGCTAGAATGCAATGGAGCGTGAACAAACCATCATATGGCTTAGCAAATAATCAATCCATCACAAATAAGCTGTCAAATGGAAATGGCAACGAGTGGATAGAAGCATCTTTGATTTTCAGATACTCTGGTGTAATGGTAAAAGCTATTGTTTAGTGTAGTCGTGTTTGAGTGTTTTGTCAGAGGATGTTGTGTTTAGGACAGTGATGGTCGAATGGCCCTCAAGGAGTTCTCAAGAACTCTAGAGCAAATGTGTGTTCTACAGCATCTACCAGACATGAGTTTGTCAGAGAACACATTGTTAACATCTGTAGGACAGAGTTATTACTCTCTTGGGTCACACTGGAAGAGGTTGCTACTGTGACAATTTAGTTGCCCATTGCCCAAAGGTGGATTGGCTCCCAAGGGGCTCTCGAGATCTCTAGAGCAAATGTGAGTTCTAGGGCGTCTGCCAGACATCAGTGCGGAGGCCCTCCAGTTGGTTGCTAGAACTGACAGGTCGAAATTACACCTAAAAACGTCTGGGAGCACTGTGCTAAAGTAGGCATTTGAAATTGTATTGTTTACATTTCCTGGGCTTATGGAAGGCAGCCAAGGTGCTAGAATGCAATGGAGCATGAATGAACCATTATATGGCTTAGCAAATAATCAATCCATCGCAAATAAGCTGTCAAATGGAAATGGCAACGAGTGGATAGAAGAATCTTTGATTCCCATGTACTCTGGTGTAATGGTAAAAGCTATTGTTCAGTGTAGTCATTTTTGAGTGTTTTGTCCGAGGTGGTTGTGTTTAGGACGGTGAAGGTGGATTGGCCCCCAAGGGGTTCTCAAGAACTCTAGAGCAAATGTAAGTTCTAGGGCATCTGCCAGACATCTGTGTGTCAGGGAACACATTGTTAACGTCTGTAGGACAGAGTTATGACTCTCTTGGGTTAGATAGATACACTGGAAGAGGTTGCTACTGCGACAATTTAGTTGTCCATTGCCAAAAGGTGGATTGGCCCCCAAGGGGTTCTCGAGAACTCTAGAGCAAATGTGAGTTCTAGGGCGTCTGCCAGATATTTGAGCATCAGAGAACACATTGTTAACATCTGTAGGACAGTCATTTCTCTCTTGGGTCACATTGGAAGAGGTTTCTACTGCAATAATTTAGTTGCCCATCGCCCAAAAATGCAAAGATTCAATTAGTTTGGTTTGGTAAGGGTTGGCATAAGGATCCTGTAGGGCATCGGCAACTGCAATTTGCTTCCAGACAACTTTCAACTGCCATACATCTACTGATCTTATTGTATTCTATGCCATAACCATATGAGATTTAGTGACTACCCTTTGCATTTTAATCCATGGATGGTGGGGGAGGGGAGATGTGGACTAGTGACTGGGTCTTATCTAAAAAACCAGTCGAGGGTTGAGTAAAGTTGCCAAGTCTTAAACTGGCACTGGATGACAGAGAGTTACTTAACATTTCCTCCATTTCTCCACATTAAATTCCTTGCGACTGGAAAGCGGATTTTTACATGAAGAGAGACAACTACACAACCTGAGTATCGGGGTATCAGTCTCACACAAACTTGTTTTTGTCCTTTAACTCCTTAATAATGACACAGTTTGTAAAAAAGGTTTCGAGTGGACTGGCTCTACTTGGGATTATCGCAGCACAATACAAAATTTTAACTACTATTACATACTTTTTTTGTTGCCATTGTTTAATGAATAGGGTTTTGATTATAAATCAAACGAACAGAGAGATGAAAGGTGGCAGAGAATGAGTGAGGAGAAACAATAGATGGATGGGTCAGTAGGGACTAGACAGGAAAAAGCAGCAGCGAGAAAAGAGATGGGTAGACAAAGAGAAAAGGATTAACACATCCCCTTACTCTTTGAAGCCTCAGGTCTTCAGCTATACCTCCCGTTTGGCCCACTTCTCTCCTGTCTCCCCCGCGGTCATCCAACTCTGCTCTCTGTGTATTGTTGGAACAGGGGAGCAACGTGGGGAGAGGGAAGATGAGGGGCAATGCGATAGTTGCAATCATCTCTACAGCTTCTAAGAAGCTTTCAGCCCTGAGGTTCTTAGTTCTCCATTCATTTTCACTCTAATGGTGCCTTCCTCTTCTTCCTCTCTACCCCCTTTTCCTCTTCATCTCCCAGAGTCCCTTTTTTCTCCATCCGTTTCTCATCTCTCATTCTTGCATTCTCGCTTCCTTTCAGCCATGCTTAGCCATTCTACTTTCAGTTTCCCCCTTCTTCCTCCTCCTCCCTTGCTTCTCTTTCATTTTCTGCATAGCCCTTGTCTGTTGCTTCCCCTCTTTCTCTTCGATCTCACCCCCTTTCTTCTCTCCAGCCCCGTCCCTTTAATTCTCTCCCCCCCGCTCATCATAGGGACAGTAAATCCCTTGGTGGTTGGAGCACAGAGCCACGGATCTCTTTGATCGTTCGCAGGGAACCGACATTCTGACTGCCATTCTGGACGGAGCTCTGTCTGGTGTCTGCTCGGAGGATGCTGAGGGAGGAGCACTCAGTTCTCACATACAATCGTGTTCTCGCTTCCCAGACACACACACACACACACACACACACACACACACACACACACACACTCAGGCGAGTGTTGTCCTGTGTGTAATTAAATTTCCTGAGGACCAAAAGTGAATGAGTTCACAATACAACCAAATATCTTAAAATGCCCTTCATGAGTTTCTTCCCCCACCCACTTTCTTTTCTCCTCTGCCAGTCACTCTGAATGCTTTATGGGGCCCTTATCCAAAATATGCTGTTTAATCTGGCGAAATGAGAAATTATCATCAAACAAGAAATATGGACTTATGAATACTGATTTAGCATGTGCCGCTCCCTTGCAATGACTTAAAATGTAATGAAATGATTCAGTCGTTTATAATGCATGAGTGTACGGCTTGTAATCAAACGAAATTGTGTTGTTCACTTGCCGGGGAAAATGAAATAATGATGATGTTCTTCAAAATGAATGCTTTGTGGGATTTAAATCCAGCAAGAGTGAGTTAGGGGAACTAATCTCATCGCATGTAATGTGTGATTTAGCTTCAAGACAGTGGGAAAATATATACATTTGGCCTGTAATGTAAGCGATTCGGCAATGCACGCTGGAGAGGAGAAACATGAAAAGGTGAAATGTTACAAACATCTCTCTCTATGACGCTTTGGCATTTCGTTCGCCTGCTTGTTTTTCTTCTTTTGCAAAGTCTCCACAGGCAGCATTTTTTTTGGCTTGTAAGACATTAAAAAAGGGCTTTTGGAAAATCAGAAAACAAACAGAGGCCTCTCAGATGTCGTTTCATTTTTCTCCCTAATGTGAACAGCAAGTCTTAAATATCAATACTATATTCCTCATGCTCTGCTTGCGCTAATGGAACAGAAAGAATGTACAAAGGACGGAGCAATCCCTCATCTTTGAGTAGTCTAAACTATCTTTTAATAACTGCTGTCAAAGGATTCATCTGAGGAGACAAAATACACGTTGAGTGAACACATTCCATCTGATATCATTATCACGTTTATTCACGGCTCTGTGATATTTATTTGGGGATATGAAAATCCATTTGTATTTAACACTTAGTCTCCGTTGTCAGATGTGGGGAAACAATATGAACGTTTAATAATAAAGGCTTGAATCCCCTTAAATCCTCCTGCTTTTATTTGACATTTGGTTCAATACGTTCATTATGACAGCATTTAACATGTGACAAAGACACCCCCCGGTGTCGTTCTCTGTCTAGAAACAGGAGCAAGAAAATGCATCTTAAGAAAGCACACAAACACATACTCACGCACGCACCGCCCGTCGTTCGGTTAAGCCTGTGGAATTGATGTGCCCCTAAGCCTGTTTTTTCCATGCATTATGCCCCAAGGAGAGAGCCTCTGAATGGTGGTGGCTGCCACTCACTAGAGTATAAGCTCGGGATCAGACTGCAGAGGTAAACACACACACACACACAAACACAAACACACACACACACACACACACACACACACACACACACACACACACACAAACACACACACACAGACACACACAGACACACACACTCTCACACACACACACACACACACACACACACACACACACACACACACACCAACCTACACACACCAACCTACCTATGAGAGCAAATTTAGGGGCACAAAATGCACAATTTCAGAAAGGTAACATACATATTTGAGGGCTACACATTCCGTTTCAGAGATGCACGTACACGATCCTCCCCTCTCTCTCCGTCTGTCCCCCCTCGCGCACACGCTCACGCACGCACAGGGACATAAACACTCACCTCTAAGCTAAGGGATGGAACCTGCACAGTGTGTCTCCGCCTCATGCTGGCTTAGCCACAGAGCTGAAGAACAGTGAAGGGATAGAAAGTGGAGATGAAGACATATGACAGAAAAGCTCTGTAAACAAGACACACACAAAGACGCATACTTAACAAGCACACGCGCACACACACATCCAGTGGGCTGCTCCCGCCTGTCTCTCCCGTCTGCTCGGCTACAGTCAGGTGTGGCGCTTTGTGTCAGACTGGCTGTCCCGTGCCATGTTTATGTCTCTCCCCTGTCCTGTGTTCGGCGCTACAGGGGCTGTTTGATGTCACTTTACTGTGAAGCAGAGAAGGCTGGGTGAAGGGCTGACTGGGCCTCTCTGTGGGAGGCTTCGGCTTGTGTCTGAAGATGCTGCTAAACCTTTCAGACCTACTGTATCTACGTTGCACCGCTTGCTGTGCTGGAAGAGGCAGGTAACTGCTGATTCCAGGGGGCGTGGCAGATCTCCCTGTTTGTCTGTGGGTGTTAAGTGCTTGTTAAGTCTGATTACACATTCTACATATTGAACACACAAACTAATGCAAAGCGTAACACACAGGAAAACGTGTACTATTGAACAGAGAGATCCGGTCTTTGATTATGACTGGCTGAGTCGCGTTCGAACCCGCTGTAAAATACTCTACAAACTAGGTGGCAACCTCCAGTTCTGAAAAGTGAAGCCAATGCAGAGGTAACTTAAACTTGCATTCTTTCTAACAGCCAGCAGGGGGCCACTCTTCTGTTTGCAAAAAAAGAAGTCTGATTGAAGTCTATGAGAAAATGAGCCTACTTCTCACTTGATTTATTACCTCAGTAAATATTGTTAACATGAGTTTATGGTCTCAATCACTAGTTTCAAGTCTTCTTCAATACAGCATGATGTTCATTTAGTAAATTATGGTCCCATTTAGAGTCAAATAAAGCAAGGTATGCTTTAGTAAGGCACAAAGTGTAATCGACCCGCCTGTCCACCAGAGGATAGCGTATCAATGTTACATTTTGCCTCGCAGAGACGTCAATATTATACATCTGTATTAAGGCCCAGACACACCAAACCAACATCAAAGAACTAGTGGCGACTCCGGCTGACTGTTGCGTCGCCTCACGTCGCCATTGACTTGGCCAACAAGCTGCACTAGAACACACTGCAACCCAACGGCCAGTTAGCATGGACTTTCTGCACCTGCGTGAGATGTAATAACTCTCCACACCAGCAGGCGGCAGAAGTCTGTATTCATCATTCAAAAAGACAAACCGGAAGACCGAGGACGAAATAAAAAGGCGCTTGCCGACCATTTCCACACTACTCTCACTCATAGCTTCATTCCGGACGGCCATGTCGTTGTGAAAGTGTCCGTGTTTTGGAATGATCAGATGAGATGAAGATAAAAACGAGAAGAGCCTTCTGTGTGTACATCTTGACCTTACTCGTTGTCTTGCTTTCGAGCTTCCGTTTCTCTTCTCTTGCACTGATTCGTTTACGCTGAACAGCCAATCAGAGTGATTTCTCTCACAGACAAGCTCCGCTGCTGATTCAACATGCTGAATCGGCCTAAAAACCTCCAACACGGGAACTAGAGCCGACGGTGAAGGACACATCGAGAAAACTAGGCCGACAGACGCTCATCAAAGGCCCCAAACTGTCCGACGGCCGACCGTCAGCTTGGTGTGTCAGGGCCTTTAACGTGTAGTACCAGCAGGGGGCAACAAAGCCACTCACTTAGGCTTAGGCAACATATCCACTTAGTCAGGTTAAGGGAAAACGTCATGGTTTGGCTTAAAATAAGTACGTAAACTAAGTAAAACATGTATATAGAAACGTGACAAACGTCACGTGACAACGTCACTACAAAATACGTCACAAACGTCATTAATGTAACTTGCAAAACAGAACACCGGTCTTGATAGTCTTGTTTGTTAATTTTTAGGAGACAGGGCTGCTCATACCGACGCTAATGGTTGCCTTATGTGTCGGTACCAGACGCCGAGGGTTGTGACAAAGCGTCGCTAGTTGATGACCTCGGAGTGAGACCGGGCTGAACCTGCTCCTGCCAGTGCCAGCTTGCTAGTCACTTAAGACGTAGCGGATGAAGTGGGAATGCAGTCTTTACACAGGGCCAGCTGCCTCGCGGTCGAGTGGGCAAACCTGCTTCGGCTGAGCACATATATGCAAATTTTCAGTGTGTGGGGCCGCAGAATGAGTGGTCAAGCATAACGAATCCAGTTAGAGTGTGAAGCCTGTGTGAAAATACAACAAAGATTTTGGAATCAAGAAGTCTCCCCCTCTCTATCACACACACACACACACACACACACACATACACACTCACAGAGCAGTGGGGCTCTTCACTGACCATTACTCTTGGCAATGAGCGCTGAACAGAAAGTGCTTAGTAGAAAACAACAGGATACTTCCACTCCAACTCAAACAGCATCCATCAGCCATACAGCGAGTGTGTGTGTGTGTGTGTGTGTGTGTGTGTGTGTGTGTGTGTGTGTATTTGCGTGTATTTGCGTGCATGGATGCTTGTGTGTGTTTTGTCTGCATTTCTGTGTGTATGTATCGGGAGTAAGAAAGAAAGAAAGAAAGAAAGAAAGAGGGAGAAGGAGATTTCTCTCCTGTCACTTCAGTAATGCAGGCCTGGGTTCTTCCAGCATCCCTCTGACCTTCATGCTCAGTTTCAGCACACTTACATCACCCGAGCCTTCATCACTTCTGACTGTATGTGTGTGTGTGTGAATGTGTGTATGTGTGTGAGGGAGAGAATGGGATAGAGAGATGATGAGGATTGAATGTGAGAGACACACAAGCCTCTTGTATATCTGTCTAACATTGTATTAAGACATCAGCAGTTTTTATTGATCTCTGAGGCCTTTTGGGTTGCAAAGTGTTTTTATTTCAACTTTTCATGGCTATTTCTTCCCTTTATTTTTTTCTCTTCAAGTATTATGTGCACGTTTGTCTACAACATTTTTGTGTTTTCCTGTACTTACGTCTTTGTGAGAACCACACTGAGTTTTCGGCCTTTTTAGTGAGGACATTTTTGCGAAATCATGCCAGTTTGACCATTTCTCACTTCTTCTGGCTGTTTAAAGGTTAAGTCTTTGGTGTAGGGTTAAGAAGTAGAAAATTAAGTCTCACTTTACATGATGAAGTAAGAAAATCAGGAGGATTGCGGCACTGAGCCATTGTTCTTATGAGCCAAAACGAGCCAGGGGAGATGTGGATGATACAGATGTCTCTTGGTCAGTCCCTGTGGAAATTTTTCTGGGCATGACTGACTGGGAGGAGACCCTGGGATAGACCTGGGACATTCTGGAGGGATTAAATGTCCCAGTGGGCCTCCGTGTACTTGAGGATAGATACTAAAGAAGAAAAGAAATTGGAGGAACTTGTAGGGGAACAGGATATTTAGGCTGCTCTAGTTGCACTGGTGCTAATGCAACTTATAGATGGATGGTTAAAACCATAATTTGGTTATAATTAGGGTAAGTTATGAGGTTAAACATGTAGTGAAAGAAAATTCACTATGTTTCAAAAGCATAAAAATATACCAAAATGTACTCATCATGCAGAAAGGCCAATTTCAGAATAATGTACAGTATATCATATTATTGGAGTATATAATGCATAATAAGTACTATTACTTTTGAAAGTACATTTTACTGATAATACTTAAGGCTTCTGCGGGGGAAATAACCTAACGCGGGGTTAAATGTAACACAGACCTTTTAGATAGTTGCACAGGGTCGAGCAGGGTGTGCTTCTGGTCAGTTTACCACAATGACGGTCTCACGCTAATTTAAAAAAAATTGGACGTGTTTTCGTTGAGATCTGTGGCAAAGAGTGTTTTCAGCTCACGTAAGTAAATTTCTTTTTTCGTATTTGTTTTTCGATTACTGAGTTCTGTGTGTAAGTTACTGAATCCAACCATATCTTGTTGCCTAAAACATAGCACCATTTTAAAACATATAATCAACTCATAGCAAGTGTTAGCTAGGCTTGAGAAAAACTCCACACAGTGGGTTAGTTGTAACACAGTGTTACAACCGTCCCCGCCCATAGTGTACAACAATAATGAAATAAAAACAAATTATCTCAATGTTTGACACAGTCTCTTGTCAATATTCATATATATTTTGACATCCGTATGCTACTCCATCTATCTACATCCATCGATGGTAGACCAATAGATGGATGGATGGATAAATAGACCTGTATAGATACCTATCCATCCATGATATAGATGGAAAGACATATAGATCCACAAACACTAACCACCTATAGGTGGTAGTATATAGATTGACTTGTATTGAATGAAATTGCATTCAAACAGACTTTTCTGGAAAGTGTTAAAACTAAGCCTCTATCTGTTACAGTTAACCCCACCCATGGGGTAAGTTGTAACATATCAGTTCCACCACTATCGGTACAATTGTACAAGAACGGTAGTTCCTAGAAGCAAACTTCAAGTGTTCATTTGTAGCAGAGACGTGTATGTTGCTTGTATAACAACATGATTAATCTAACTCAACTATCTTTTTAATTATTTAGCTCAAACCAAAAGGTTTTAGGTCGTGCCCCGCTTTCCTCTATGTACTGTACCTTTATTTAAAAACTTCAAATGCAGGACATTCAATTGTAGTGGCGTACTGAATTTACTACTTTTACTTACCGTAAATAAAAGATTTGAATACTTGCAGACTTGGTTTCAAACCTTAAAGCATCTCAATGAGAGATATAATCAGGACAAAGTAATACATGAAAATAATTATGGGCCTATTGTGAATAAGGAGAGACAAAAACATTAACACTCGATTGGACTCCAAGCCATCGTAAACTCTGAGGCTATGATGCTATTAGAAATGAATTGCATCTTCCTGTTAACATAGTGGAGGCAGGGACTGTACTGTAAATGAACCACCTTTTAGATGGAACAGTAACTCAGATTTTGCTGAAGTTCCACTTATTTTAATTCTAAAAAGGAACCCATAAAATGTACCTCAAAGCTGTATTATCCGGAATGGTTTTCTTTATTGGATGTTGGCAGACTTTAGCCATAGAGTCATATTTTAAGGCATAGACATTTTTGCGATTCTTATGATGGTTCTGAGTTACAAGACAGGGGTCTGTGGAAGTTTGAATGAAGAGGCTGTAATAATGAAATGTTGGAGCACACTCCTAAAATTATAGCGAGAGGAATTTATTGAGGCTCGGACAAAGAGTTTCATCCTTTCAATGTAGTCACATTAGTTTGTACCTCAAGCTTATTATCTAAAGATGTGAAGGTGAAAGCACACTGGCCTATACGAAAGCTGACCTTCACATTGGCAGGTTTGTTCTATCACATGCCCAGATTTTATCACAAGAGATCTTCTGTTTAATTAAATATGTGGTTGAGTCAATTTTGCCCAAGGCTCATCTTTTTGTCAAAAAATCCAGATAGCTATTTTTCATATCACAGTTATCAATCTATATGAGAGGGAATCACTTCACACTCTCTACAGAATAGGGGCTGATAATAAGTAATGCATGAACTTTAATTGCATGAAGCCTGTAGTGGGTGTTTTTTTAGGGATGGCAATGAGGGTCTGCCGGTCGGTTGGTCCACCACTCTGATCCAGCACCACCAGCAGGCTGGCATTTTGGGCTTTTAGTGAAATGTCAGCTATTGGATGGATTGTCAAGAAATTTAGTACAGTCATTCATGGTTCCCAGAGGATGAATCCTACTGACTTTGGTGATATATAAATATTGGTTGGATTGTCATGACATTTGGTACACACATTCATATTACCCTCAGGAAGAATTGTAATAACTTTGCTGATCCCATAACTCCATCATCAGGTCAAACTTTCAAGCAATGACATTCCCGTCAGCCTCAGTTGTACTTTAGAGTTTAGTGCTTATTAGCACGTTAGCATGCTAATACGCTAAACAATGGTAAATCTGCATCATTTTAGCATTTTCATTGTGAGCATGATAGCATGGCTGTAGATGGTAAATGGACTTGCATTTATATAGCTTCCGACCACTCAAAGCGCTTTACACTACATGTCAGCTTGCACCCATTCACACACACATTCATACACTGATAGTAGAGACCGCCATGCAAGGTGCCAACATGTCCATCAGAATCTAATCTAAATACTCATTCACACACTGATGGTACAGCCTTCAGGAGCAATCTGGGGTTAAGTATCTTGGACACTTTGACATATGGACTGGATCGAACCGCCGACCTTCCGGTTGGTGGACGACCTGCTCTACCTCTGAGCCACAGCCGCCTTGTAGAGTCCTGTTGATTGTTTTCTGGCATTTAATGAAACACAGTTTTTAGTCAAAGCCCTACACTGATTTGATAATAACGTTTAACGCAAATTTGTGTTAACGCCATTCATTTCTTTAACGCATTAACGCAGTTGATCTTTCGGAGGTTGTGGCGGGCACAGTTTTAAAGGTAGAATGAAGATACTGGCATCATATGAAACTGGAATACATAAGGAATCAATTGGTACCAACCACACTAGTTTGTCAGGAATGAGGTGGAAACAGGTGAAATAACGTTCCGATCTTATGCTAAATTTGGCGAGGAAAAACTGGCATGGCCATATTCAAAGGGGTCCCTTGACCTCTGACATCAAGATATTTTAATGTAAATGGGTTCTATGGGTACCCACGAGTCTCCCCTTTACAGACACTTTATGATAATCACATGCAGTTTGGGGCAAGTCATAGTTAAATCAGCACACAGACACACTGACCGCTGTTGTTGCCTGCTGGGCTTGAGTTTGCCATGTTATGATTTGAGCATATTTTTTTATTCTAAATGCAGTACCTGTGGGGGTTTCTGGACAATACTTGTCTTTGTTTTGTGTTGTTAGTTGATAAGAATATTGACAAATCTTCCTTTAAGGCATAAACAGATAAAAAAAACGTTTGATTAATTTGCGACTAATCATGAATAACTATGGACAATCATGCGATTAATCACGATTAAATATTTAAATCGAGTTATGTGGTTATAATTGCTATTATTATGACTACTTTTTGTGTTTCAATTATGGGAAGATCCCTACATACCATACTGTCCTGTTATACTACTGTATATAATTATTTGCACCACTGTCGCGCCACTCTTCTCCAAATTGTCTGTGCAGCAATTAATGAACAACAATAAAAGGACTGCTGTCATGTGCATGTGCATATTCATATGTACTATACAGTAGACGGCTGTATGCATACAGTGCTGTAGTGGTAACTTTGTTATGGTGGATATTCTGCTGATTAAGTGGATATGTCTCACTATGGAGTCAGTGATAATTAGGCTGATACAGTAGATTGGTGGTGGGCGTGCACATGCATGTTGTTTGTGTGTGTTTTGGCTGCATGTGACTCACTGACTAGGCTGTTTATTGGGATCCAGATACATTACAGGCTGTTTCTACCGGATTATTTGAGCTTTTAACAGATGCCATTTAAATGTAGATCCATTCATTACATAATACAAGGGACAGCCAGTGTGCTGTACTGCGCATTACCTTACTGAAGCATTTGTATGAGTTATCGCCAGCATACACCTTGAATAAAGTGAGTCGATAATGAGGAGCTGCAGCACAAACGACAGGACGTACTGTGAGGATGCTTTATGAAGGGTGGAGACTAAACAGAAAGTAAGACAGGGAGAGAAAGAGCAAATATTCCTGTCTGTCTGTCTCTCTGTCTGTCTGTCCGTCCCCACCCCCCCTTCTTGTTAAGAGATTAAATGTCACATTCATTGTTTAATAGGATTGCTTGGCAAGGACCGGTGTGTGTGTGGTTGCGTTGTGGGTGGGGCTAGGGTGGGAGTTTTAACAAGATTGCTGGCACAATATTAATTCTATTTTCCCCTGGCACCACATCGCAATGTCTACTGGACATCATGTCTCTCTGTGTGTCTCTATATCTGCGGCCCCCACTGATATCATACATTTTAGAGAATGAGGAGATAATCCAAAGCTAATACAAAGTTTGCCCTGTGACAGCTGCTGTGCACATCAGAGAGGAGGGAGAGGAGTTGGGTTAAGATGAGGAGGCAGAGCTGTAGCTGTGTGTGCGTGAGTTTTTGGGTGTTAGTCATCTCACATTTACCCATGATCACGACAAAGACAAATGAAATGTAATAAACAATAATAGACAAAGTTAGCCAGCGCAGCTCTCATCTTCAAACAATGTGTCTGACTCATAAAAGAAACATTATCTGTAATGGACAGTCATTTTGCCCTAATGACTGGTCTGCTCACAGCAGGGTGTATATCCACAAGTTTATACTTGTATTACTGTCGTGTTTGAATACAAATATAGATATAATGATGTCTCTGGCCATCTTATAAATATAAGACAAAAATCCACTCTCGTTTTGGTCTCCACCAACTCCTGAGAGAAATATCTGCTTCTATAGCTTGCTAGATATTAGACAGTTCACATACAGCATGTTTATCAGAGCCTGTTAGCTGAAAATAGCTGCTTGCTGTGACTAAATGGTGCTGATGACATACTGTGCCAAAAATGATCAAAACATAACAATAAGCTACCAGGGGCCAAAAAAACCCCCAAAAAACTCTGTAGAGCAACAGAGTTTGGTGTTGTTTCTCTTAACATCACTTTTACCAACCTTTTTACATTTTGGGTAATTATTGGTAACACCTTATAATAACCATCATTTATAAATGGTACATTTATAGTTAATTAAACTTAGGCAATTGTTATTTCACTGCTAAACAATGACATTTTTTTTTTCTAATTATTAGTAATGCTACAATTTGTTATTTTATCATTAGTTTTGTTCATCATTGTGTAATATGAAATAATTTGTTTATTAATTAGTCTATATTGTATCATAGCTGATAAGAGACGATAACAATTACATTCTGATTACATTAGTAAACTATTTATTAACAGTTTATTGTTGCCCACATTATGACATTTCATATACTATATTAAGTATTTATTAGTGATTAACAACCTTTTTTACCTTTGTAAAATCGTTTGTAAAACATCTATAAACATTCCATAGATAGATGGGCCAGAGAGCAATTATTAACCATTGACAAAGTATTATTATAAGTCAAATGATTATAGATGCGTTACAAAGTATTTATTAACCATTTAAGGTATTATAATCATCAGTTGTATTTTCATAATAGTCATCCAAATAATGTTTATAGATGGTTTGCAAAACAATTATTAACAATTAACAAAGTGTTACAAATATCTGTCTATGTAATTGTAGCCCGGTGTTAAAACAGTCAGGGACTAAAACAAGTTAGCCTAATAAAGTTAGGTGGAAAAATGCACTAAAGTAATTAAACTGAAAATAATTTAGTTTAGGGAAGAAAGAACAAATGGTTAACTGAAAAATAAGTTAGTCATAAATAATGTAGGATGTGAATGTGTTAATGAGAAGTTAAAATAAATAGCTGTATATTGTTTTAAGGTAAACAGTGGAGTAAACTAAGTGAGAAACACAGATTGTGCCTTTAGTTTTCAGCTATTTTGTTTGTATTGATTACTGGAGTTATCAGGCAATGACACCTGTGGTGATTGGCTGCAGTTAAGGAAGAGAACAGTAGGGGGCGGGAGTAGAGAGACGCGGAGAAAAAAGAAGAGAAAAAAAGAAAAACGTAGAAGAGACGTGGAAAAAGAGAGAACGAGGGAGTGGGAAGAATTGTGCAGTAATGCTGGGGTTGATAGCCTGGTGAATGTTTATGTAAACAGAAGAAAAGTGTAGCTGTAGACTAGCTGCACCGTTTTGCTTGTGTTACAGAGGATTGATGCGAATGTTTTGTGTGAGCTGTGTCGCTGCTATGCTAAAGTCAGCTAGTTGCTAGCCAAGAGGACGCTATTAAGCTATGTTAAGGCTGTTGCTCGCTGCGTGAAGAGGACTGTTGCTCACTCCGTGAAGAGGAGTGTTTGCCTGCTTCGTGAGGAGGATTTGCTCGTTTCGTGAGGAGGACGGTTGCTCGATTCGTGAGGAGGATTGTTCATCTGCTTCGTGGCGGGGATTTCGTCTCCGTTGCCGTTGGATTCATCTCGGACTTGAACTGTTTCCCCCGCACTACAAACTGTTTCTTCAAGGAAGACTTCGAACTGTAAGTTTGACTTTGCCCGTCTTTGTTCGCTGAGGATAAGGATTTTGACCGCCGCACCGCACCCAACGTACAGGCCTGCAACTTTTGTTATTTTGCGTGCGTGTGTGTGTGAGTGTGTGTGTGGGCCCACTGAAGTGTTTAGAGTTTGATCTAGCTCAGTGTGGGATCTGAGTGTGTTTATCTACTATAGGGAAATAGTGGTAAAAACAAAAAGGGAAGAAATAGGATTTTTCCAAAAGGAATCTAAGAGGATTTAAGTTTGGTGGTGCAGTATGTTTGTAAGCTAATTCAGTTTTGCATAATTTTCCAGTAACTGGTCAGGTAATCTGATAATTTCAGTATTGTCTAAGATTTCCAGTGTCTGCTTCTTTTGATGTTTAAAGGGGCATAAAGTGTGTTATTTGTGTATTTTTTTATTTGAACAAAAAGAGTCAATATTATGTTTACATTGCAAAAAACGGTCAGTAAACTGTTCCTGTTCATTCAGAGAAGTTGTCTGGGGTCAGTTATTTAAAATACATCACTGTGAGTGTAAATAGATTGTGTATCAATAGGGTAATATAATTTTCACCAAAATCAGGTAAACCTTTTTGGTAGCTACCTTAAGAAACCGAACCCAAACACCCCTTCATCTTAGTTTAAGGTTATTTATAGCTACTATAGCGTGTTGGGGTGCTACATAATGTTTAAATATATATATATATATAGATTGATAGATAGATAGATAGATAGATAGATGGATAGTATATAAAATGTTACAATGTGTGCAACAATAAACTTTTAAAATAACATAAATCATAGCATTACTAATAATTAGTAAATATCTTTATAATTTGGTTGTTTGTTAACAATAAAATAATTATTAATTTGGTTGAAATAACTATCAATTTACCATTTACATGGTTATTATAGTGTTACCTAGTTATTTGAATCAGTGTTACATAGGACGTAACAAAGCATTTAGCTTAACCCTTGAGAATTGCCTACTCTGATAGATTTTGTACGGTTCATTAAAGGATTGTTACACGAAAAGTTATGTGCCGATAATGCGCAAGGCATTTAGCGTGCAATAGGAACGCCTTTCTTGATTTCCACGTCTTTTGTACAGTACACCATGTATCCTGTACTGACTGCAATGTAAACACATCCGCGTATAAATGCTACGGTAAGAGTTAGTGACGTAGTATAAAAGGCAAGAAAGATCAGTTATGTTGGGTGGACAACAAACACCGGACTTGTAACCAGGAGATCGTTGTTGACAGGTGTTTTGTTTTTCAAGTTACATACTGACGTTTTTCATGTGTTTTCCAGAGTTGTTTCTGTAAGTGTTTACTTATTTTAAGCCCAACCATGAAGGTTTCCCTTACCCTAACTAAGTGGTTTTCTTGCCTGAACCTAAGTTAGTGGTTTTCTAGCCTAAACCTAACTTTGGATGTTCGTGTAGCATACAAATGACACGCGAAAACACTAAAATGCGTACTCATGACACGTGGCATGTCGTAGTATTTATGTGCCTTTCTGTGAGAGGGTTGAAAACTACACAGTATCTTCATAATATAATGTTTTTGCAGTAATTTCTTGAAAAAAAAATGTAGTTCTGAAGCATTTGATGTTGTGCATGGACAAATGTCACTTAAATGGTGACTTTGAAATGCAATTTTTTTCCGGCTAAGCCCTCCCTCCCCTTGTGTACGTGGGTTCATTTTCTCCACTGCTGCTGTCAATGGTTTAGCTCTACTTTCACCTCAGAGCGTGAGCGGCTCCAGTTAAAAAGTTCCACTATTAAGGTGAAACACTCTGATCTTATCTCTGTCAATAGCTATCATCTTCTGAATGCTCTGGTATTTTTGGTTTGCTTACTGGAGGAGCAGTAAGAGAGAGTCGTGAACTTTAAGCATCTTAAGCTGTGGCCGATATGACCCGCTTTATACTGTTTGTGAAAACACCATCCGCCTGCCATACTTTGTGTTTGTGTAAAGTGTGTGTGTCCCTGTGTGTGCGCGAGGGTGCGTGGGTAGGAGCTCTGTTGATGTGTTGTGAGGTTGAAAAGGGAGA
Organism: Sebastolobus alascanus; assembly: GCA_916701645.2. Classification (NCBI taxonomy): domain Eukaryota; kingdom Metazoa; phylum Chordata; class Actinopteri; order Perciformes; family Sebastidae; genus Sebastolobus; species Sebastolobus alascanus. The sequence goes on along the minus strand of CAKAOJ020000137.1, from coordinate 908,671 downwards.
TGAGTGACTTCTCTTAAGGTGGGCATATTCACTCTGCACCGGTTAGCTGAAAATCTGTTGAATTAGAATGATTGATTAAACTGCAAATGCAAGTTTTTGGCATTGACAGAATGTGAAAGTGAAAAAGCTTTCCCCTCTTTTGAAAGGCAGAACATAACAGTGTGCCGTTTATACTGCATCTGCCTTCGACCCTGATGATCTGGGTCGGGGGAGGAGTGTTCAGACTGAATGAAAGTGAATTTTCACCCTGTTTTATTTGTGCAAATTTAACTGGTGTAGCTTTTATCGTAGCATGTTTCTTTACTACAAAAATAGTTTTCTAATTGCATCCCTTTTCACATGTCCATTGACTTCTTATGCAACTGTACTCCTAAAATTTGCTTCACATTCAGTCTGCACACACCTTGAGAATGATATGGTTGCAGCTCCTTCCAAAAAGGTCTCACAGAATGCCTTCTATTGGGGAGGTAAGCGCTATATGGAGTCAGATATAGAGTTTGTGTCTGCGTATAGAAGCAACACTGCGGCAGTGTGGTTTGTTTTTTTTCTGCCAGAGTTTTGTACACATTTAAGAGGAAACAAAACAGATCTAAAAATAAATGCACCACACCATTGGAGAGGCTTGTACCGTGTTATGTATTTCTTCAAGTGAGCAATGTGTCATTACAGTCGAAGGAGTCACAGCGTTCAACTAGGGTAGGCTGACTGAAGTTAGCGTAGCAAACCGACTGTGGTCCCTGAAATTCACAGCAGAATAATTTCCCCTGAGACTCACGACCACGGCCCGAAGCAAGCCAAGCAAAGTGACATCTGTCAAAGTTGCGACAGCGGAGCGATCCTCTTCTAAATGAAAACTAATCAGAGTACTTGCGGAGGAGCATGGCACAAAAGACAGTGAATGAGATGGTTGATCTACAGTATCTACTATAAACAGAAGAGGTGGACGTGGATGAAGAGGATGCTGTTGTGGGTTTTTGTTTGAGGATTTTGCACATTACAAGGTCTGTCAGATGTTGCTTAAATAGATGAAAATGTGCTATTCCCGGCTGAATTGAGGTTTCTGATTGGACCTTGTGCCCCCTGTCATCAGGCTGTTCTCATACACTGTTCGTAGCTATACCTATAATACAATCCAAGATGCAAACTATCCCTGATACAATTTTCAAGTCCTGCAAAATCAGTACATAATATTGCCGATGAGAGTGAGTGATCTATCTGTCATTCTGTTATAATGCCAGGGCGGAACTGGTTGTTTATTAATGTGCAATGATAAGCACTGATAAAACCATGTTCATCACACAAATTGAGTACCAAATAAACATTAGGTAGCCTAGATACTGAATAGGTACCAGAAGACTGTCGCTGCCTGTGTTATAAATGTTAATTTTCTATAAACTATGAATCCATAACATGCAAGTGTTTTTGATGGAAAATGGGCAGGTAGGGGGTTTGGAGGTCTTGAGCTGGGAACCAAGGTTCGAGGCTATAGGCTAGAATAAATATAATTAATGAAAAAGTATTTAACATTTTTTTGAATCTGCTCTATTGATTTACAGAATATGATTTTATATGACAAACGTTGCCAGAAGAAATAAATGTTTAGACGAAGGCTGTGAGATTATAGCAAGTTTTGTTTTCAAGCTTTTTGGGTGTTATCTAGGCTATAGTAATAATAATGGTCCAAAATTATGTAAAATTGCATAGTTTTGTATTCTATGGATATATTTCTTTAGTGTTGACATGTACATTTTATGTACTGTTCCTGTGCATTGCTTGGATAACCTGCTGCTGTAACACAATAATTTCCCAATTTTTGGATCTATCTATCTATCTATCTATCTATCTATCTATCTATCTATCTATCTATCTATCTATCTATCTATCTAGTTTTAGGTCAAAAACCTTCAAATTTTCTTGAAGGAGGACCCCCAAACCCCCATCCCAAATTGATGTTTGCGGGGTTTTAATTGAAAAATTCTGTTGCCGCTGTGCACACAGGCCTACTTGGCTCAATGAATAGCTTTGTCTTGACTTATTGTTTTATAATGATACGTTTCATATTCTGTTCACTGATTAGGAGGGCACTCTATTTACTTTTTGTCGCTGTCCATTGACGGGAGGTTCTGAATTAAAGTTGCCTTTGCATATTGTGAAGAGAGGAGAGGGCCTCTAAAACGTCCATAGCTCCGGCGCCTCAAGTAAAATTAAGGCACCCTTGTTCTTACCCCGTGTTAAACTCAAAGTCAAAATTGATTTATTTGTCCTGTAACTTCTGTACTTGAGTAACGCCTATTCCATAGTTATTTTAACCCAAACCATGATCTTTTTTCTAAACTAAGTACTTTTGTTGCTTTAACCTAACTAAGTAGTTTTGTGGCCTAAACCTAAGGTGTTTCCTGTGAAGATGAAAGTTTATTTTTAAAAGACTGTATGCATGTAACGAGCGGAAACTGACACGTATTGCTGGACATTTATAGGAGAACTCTCAAAAAATGTGGAATTAGTTTTCGTAAGATATACGAAACGTTGTATGAGGATAAGTTGCATAATTTGGGGTTGTGTCTTGCAACACACACCACAGTCCAACCTACATTAAAAAAAATATACAGTAGTTTGTTTATTCGTTAAAATGCTAATCTAATTTTGTGTATTTTGCATGTGCACATCCATTTCAGAGTTAAGCGGGGGGCTAATAAAAAGTCTTGTGCTGTTGCCCATCTCAACTAGCAGCTGCCACTGGATCCCCACTCTGGTAACATTTACATTTTCTGTACATTTATGTCATTTGGCACGAGCTCTTATCCAGTCTGAGTTACCCCTCAGCATTTTTGAGTAAATTCAAGCGAGAGCAGACTTTCGGCGGTGATTAGATCCTCCCAGCGATTATTTGGCCATAAGTTGCTACAGGACCTCACTCAAATCTCGTGCTGTAGAACAGGTTTCCCCATTATCACATTATATATCATCCAGTTACAGTTTGTACCTGAAAATGCAAATACTGTATGTGGGCCATTCTGGAGCTTAATGTTACTTAAATGATTGCACCAAATGAGAATCATTTTGAGAAGATAATGTAAGGGACTGTGGGAAAAGGTCCAGGTGGGCAACTGATTAGTGTTAATTTTGTCAATGAAAACTAAGACGAACAATATTCATTGACAACCTTTTTTTTTTCACAGCAAAAAGGAGACAAATAAAAAGTTACCTCTGACAACAAATGGAAAAATGAACTAATTACTTTTTAATGCAAGGTCTTCTTCAATGACCTGCATTCATCTGCAGAATCACCAACTGTTGCCCTGCTTAGTATAGTACAGTATCCTCCACCGCCCAAAATATCACTTGTTAAGAAGTGCATTTAACTGCTTGACCTGTTGCACTTAAGGATGTCAACGTGAGAAACTTTTCCCACTGGTTAATGAACTTGTGACAACACCGGTGTTACCAATTACACCGGACATTTTACAAGAAAAGACGACAGCCAATATGTGTAGCGCGCTTACTTTGATCTTTAATGTCGGGTGGCTGTATGTCTGGCCTCTCCAGTCCAGCTTTCGCTGTGGGGCCGCGGGTTTCCACCTGGTGCCACTGTGCCGTGCATACTGGCTGTGACCGTCTCATCTTCTGCACGTTGATCGCCTCATTAACGTTATGATTCCCTATTGTCATCGGGTTTAAATCCGAAATATTGCCAAATAGCCGCTTTTGCTTTTTGCTTAGACACCAAATCCTCCGCCATCGTCTTGTCTTGTCTGCTAATCTGTGCTGAAACCCCGTACGGCGTCCGAAGGCCGCAACAAACTTGATAACACGTCACTGATACCCGAAAATGGACAAAATGGTTTTATTTCTATTAAAAAAAGCGTAAAGACGGTGGGGCCGGTGGGCAAGTAATGTTATCGTGTATGCACAAACACAAGAAACACCGGTAACACAGAATACCGCGGCAAGCCTAGTTGCACTGCCGTTAATAAGAAGCATCTTGCATTCAGTAACATTCTCTCTCCATCAGTAATGTTATCTGATGTCACCAGTTCTCGGTAGAAACAGATTCATGGAATAAATTCATCTATAATTCCCTGAGAATTTGACAAGCAACAACAAAACAGCTGGAAAAACATTGAGACCAGCATGCTAATGTAACTTTATGAAGTGTTGTAGATGAAACGTTAACGTCACAGGACTTATGTAACCACTTGTTGACCATCTAAATCTTCCTCTAGATGTTCGCTTATTATACATCATACGTTATTCAACATTTTAGCTTGTCCTCTCAAACCAAACCGAACAAGAATGGCTCAGTTCACACAGAGTTTGGAAATTATATTTACTGAGCAGAGTCAGTCTGTTGTATTACTGCACAGCAGAGTGACATGGACAGAGTGTGCGAACAAGTAAAGTGTCTTTTCCACGAACCTTGCAAAAGCCGAGCAAACACATGTAACCATGGAACTGTACACAACAAAGAGGGCGACAGCTATAGCCACAACATGCTTAGAATTCCTAAAATTAAAAAGAATGCATGACAGAAAAAATTGACTTAATAAGACTAAGATTTCATCGACGAAATCTCAACTACGTTTCAATGAATTTCTGACATGTCAGAACATGTGTTTTTTCTCTCAATGTGCCTGTGCAAAGTGGCAAAGAGAGCGTGTGAAAGCGCCGTTGTGACACAACGCTTCATGTGGACGGAAAACGTTGAGGCTAGCTTGGTGGAGTTATCAAGACCATTATGAACAAGATAAACGTTGGCAGACGTTGCCTTGTAAGCATTATTGTAAACCTTACTGGTGTAACGTTACAGACCTCCGCTAGCAAACAAACTTCTAACTGCGTCGGAGCTTTCAAACAAATCTTTATTGACAATTGTCAATAGCGAGAACGGTCCTCAGGGGCCGACGGGCTGTTTTATTTCCTATTTTACACGTAGAGTGTGAGCACTCCAGTCGTGGCTTGACGATCGTATTGTACAGTGTGAGCACATAACTCATGAGCTTTGGCTTTACATCGCAGACGATTTACTCATACAGTATGAGTTGGAATTAAAAAACAACATTTAAAGAACAACCAATTCTCACTCCCAACTCGTCAAATGCTGGCGTTTGGTTAGTGCGCCTCGGCATCGGAAACTGACGCACGGGGGCCCCCTTTAGCAACAGTATGTGACGAACAACTAACTCCAGTGTAAACCCACCTGTGATGTTATTTTACGGTCGGAGCAAGTAACGTAGTATTAATAGCATGAGAGACTTCAAACCAGGTGATCGGTGCTCGTGTCCCGTGTGAAACTAAAATGAATGTTGACTTATTTTGTCGTGTCAGTCGTTAGTCACGTGAGTCGTTTAGTATCATCAGCCTTGTGAGTCACATTAGTTGTTAGTCAGTGAAGTTAACGTCAACCCCGACCTATTCCTAACTAAGTTGTTGTGTTGCCTAAACCTAACTTGCTGTGAAAACGGAAGTTTATTTTGAAAGGACACTATGCATATAACAAACCTATATTGACACGTCGTCCCTGGTCCGTCCAAAAGTAACGCAAGAGGAGTACCCCGTTGGTCTCCGATGCTGAGGGGCACTGACCAAGCGGTGGTATTTTACGAGTTGGGAGTGAAAATGTGTTGCCTAAAATCGTACAGTGTATACCCAGCTTAATATACATTTTCATCTAAAGACTAAGACTAAAACTATATCAAAAGGTGGCTCCCAAAATTAACACTGCAACCATGACAGTAAAGAGGGAACCTTAAACATACTTACTTTCATGGTTCCAAAACAAAGCAAGTTACCTCACACTGCTTGACTGGGACTGATCTACGTGAGTAACAAGTCATCCTTGATCTAACCCATGGCCCGAGTTGTATGTTGCCATGGCAGTGTAAGAACCCAGACAGAAGGCCAATGTGGAGTTAACAGCGCTGACTGTCATGCACATCCTCTCTACTATGTGGCAGTAGTTGCTGAAGTTGCACCAGGATTGCTGCGCGGCTGATGAAATCTCAAAAGTTGATTGGTAATCATTCATCCAATAACCAAGAAGGGGCTAGACAACCCAAAGTCCAACAGAAAATACCACCTCTGCTGAGAGTGGACCCTTGTGCTTCAGCGTCTGTGCATGTCTCCCTGATGGAATCCTGTGCAACAAAGTTCATAAGTGGACCCCGGAGGAGAACTGTCACATCGCTTTACTGGAGATGACAGCAGTGTGGCAGATCCTGCAGGACTTTGACTCACAGCGTAACATGCATGGATGTTCTGTGAGGACAGATGACCACACTGTAATGGCATACATGGACTGGCTAGGCGGTGTGTGATCCACACCACAGGGTACCAGACCTTCAGGTCTATGGAAGTGGATCTGTTAAACCCATGTCAATCCTGTGTGGCCAAAAAAACTCTTTTACTTTTGTTTCATTCCTTCTATGTGACCTTGTGAATACTTGTGAAGACCTTGTGAGAGTCAGACAGGTGGAACTCTTATGCTGGACTGAAGAAAAGCCCTTTGTATTTGGATAGGACTCAGCTACTGCAGGTGCTACTCTGCCCAATCCCTAATCGCTTTAATGTGGATTTAGATTGCAGAAGTTGATTAAGAACATAAGTGTCTGAGCTGTGCACAGAGCAGGGTTGTTATAGTGAACTAAAGCAATAATAAGCAGTGGAAATTATTGTCGTAAAACTGAACGTAAATAAAAAAGATATCCTTAAAGAAAAACTAAAACTAAACTGAAACGGTATTGCCTGGTTGAAAACCAATAAAAATAAAATAAAAATGAACATAAATTAATTTCAGTTCTAGTGTTTTAGCTATAATATATCATTACCGAAAATGAAAACAGCATGAATTTCTGTCAACTTTTGCTATGCCGCAATTGCTTTGATTTAAATGTTGTCGTACCTCAGGTCTAATGTTAACCAACTGGGGTCGGGATGCAATTGCAGATGACGAGTTTTCTGTCTTGTGTGGTCATGAAAGAGTACTCAATTGATTTCCAAATCAAAATATTTAAAGGGGCTCTATGTAAGAATCAGAAATTGCTTGTTAACAGTGACACCTGTGGTCATGAAGTCAACAGCAGTCAGCGTCCTGTTGCTTGCGCTTGTGCTCGCACTACGTAAGCGCGAGCGAGCATCAGTCAAAACAGTCGTGGTGGGGGCTGGTCATTTGTTGGCGTTAGCGGACTCCATTTCTAACTGAACGTTAGCACACTGCTAGCCCTGTGGCGGAGCTGAAGAGAGTAAAGGCACTCGCGAGTGCACATGATGTCACATCTGTTGTATTTTCCCGGAAAAAAACTGCCAGCATTTTTCACATTAAAAGCCGTCAGCAGGCTGATGGAGGAAACCCAGAAAGTCCCTGAAGGTCTCATTTTTGGCTGGACTGCAGAGGGCCAGCCCTACAAACGCAAAAGTCTGTCACTGAGTGAGTGAGTGAGTGAGTGAGTGATGAAGTTACAGGATTGGTCGGCCGACTGTTGGAGTTTCCTCATTGGTCGTTGCTTTTTCAAAATGAAAAGGCGGAGAACAGTTCTGTGTTTACGTTTTCTGGGGAGCGTGTCAGCGGTTCAATGTAACATTACATAGTGCTGTTGTTGTGCATGTGCTATTGTTTATGTTCGTTTAAGTTACTCAAACCAAGCGCGAAGGAAATTTTCGTCTCATTTTCCTCCATTTCCGCCATGAACTGACTGCCTAGCAGCCACACGTCACTACTGCGGTATGTACCCCAAATAAACAGACTGTGCTGTGATTTAATTGCAATAAACAGATCAAAATGATGCCGAAATAACAACATAATGACGTCGATTTGTAAAAAGACCGAATTCATTCTTTGTCAAGTCTGTCTGCAACACAACAAGCAAACAACTTTTAAAATGCTGGTGTTCTGAACGGAGTTCGGATCGATCAACGCCAGGCTATGCTAACATTGTAGCTGCTCTGTCAACACTCAACATAACGTCATCTAGGCATAAATACGGCAGCAACGTTGTTGTAAACGGATAAAAAGTGTGCCGAAATAACTACATAATGATGCTGATTAGTAAAAGTCTGAATTCATGCTTTGTCGGGTCTGTCCGCAAGACGACAAGCAAACGACTTTTAAAATGCTTGTTTTCTGAATTGAGTTCGGATCGACCTCTCAACACTTATATGATGAATTGCTTCAATAAAAAACTGAAATACTTTTAACCTTGCATACTGGTTGTCATACTAATACATTTTCACCTTGTATAAAATGTATAATGTACTGACTTGTAAATGTTACCATTTACTATTACTGAATGTCATTTGCTTCATTATAAGTGGTCTTTCAATCAAACATTAAGATATAAGTGAAAAAAACTGTTCACAAAACATTATAGATATGACCACTGACTATTTGTGTTACAATTTAGCCACCAATTCACATACTGACCAAATACGGTCCAGCCATATACTCGGTTTTGAGTCTTGTTTTAGGTTAGGTTACAACCTGTTCACACATTGGCAAAAAAAAAACGATTAAAAAGCATGTACGTAAAAACTTATATACAGTCCCTTTAAACATTATGGCCAACACAGTTCCCCAACTATGTATTTTGTATGTATATGAAACTACATACTTCTAAGATATTACAGCTGGTCCTAACAAAAGCAAACTACTGTTAAACTAAAACTAAACATATAAAAACTAAACTAAAACTAGCAAATACACTCTGATAACTAACTAAAACTAAACTAAAAAGAAATCAAAAAGTCAAAACTCAAACAAAATAAAAACTAAGTGAAAATTCTAAACTATTACATCTTTGGTGCAGAGTCGAGCCCAGAGCACCTGTTACACGAGATGTGTTTCTGGCTGATACAAGGTTATGCTTGTGTTCATAGAACTAGGGTGACCATGCATAACCTAAATATGTATTTGTATGTGTGCCTGGGTCTATCTGTCTCCCTGTTTTCCCTTTTCTTTGTTTGCTTGTAAGTAAAAAAAAAACAGCTTGCAACCAATAAAACATTGCCTGTCCCTCCTGGGCACTTCGGTGGCATTCTCCTATTTCAATGTGAAATGATACATTAATCATTGGCTAGACTAAATTACATTTTCCAGAAAATACAAGTCAAACTTCACACATTTTTTTTTTTTTCAATTCTCGCAGAATATTCCTCAACCTGACATGTGAGGGGAGGCTACGTACAGACCTTCAAAGGACGAATTAAAAATAATCCACTCTTCACTCTGTATTGCCTCTCCTCTCTTAGTCTACTGTACTTTTCTGCTCCCCTAGGGATCTCAATATACTGCTTTAAACCCGTAAAAATCTTGTAAATCCATAATGCAACATGCCATAAATCTCTCAAAACCCACACTCATAATCCTAATCCCAGGTTGCAGATTATTTTAATCCAGTGTTTAGATCTAATCCACTAGTCTCCAGGGCGGCGGAAGAGACAGAGCCATGATGTGTGTAGTGATTGAAATCTCCCTAATCAAACTTTATTTATTTTCCTCATTTACTTGGTAGTTTGTTAGAATGCTTTTCTGTCACTCTCTGTATCCGTCTCCGCTCGCTGTCTGTCTCTCTACCTCCCTTTACTTCAGCCCCATAGGGAGTTCCCCATAGGGAAATATTCAGAGATGTAATTATGCAGTCTGCTTTTCATAATTTGAACATTTACACTCCATGGCTGCATCTCTCATCTCAATCAACAAACACAAACAAATCAATTAAGACAGGATATCAACCATGTTTACTTTGCCACTTGACAGCAAACTTTGCTCGGGCGATGGGACTCGCTCTCCCTCTCTGCGCCGCCTCGCTCAAATAACCAAAGACAAACTTGAGCGTGCGGAAAACACACACAACTTTGAAAACATGTTAGATAGTGCAGTACGAAAACACACACAAAAAACATACAGCGATGCATACACACACATATAAAGACACAATTGTGTTACCCCTAATTGCATCAGTTCCATCAAGCCATTCTCAGAGAGCCACAAACACAAATCAAATTAGCATTTCACATTCGCTGTGTCCCCCGTCTCAGATACTGCAATTAGGCCGTGGATCAGACACTATATTCATGCACATACACATGTCCACACATGTGCACACGCAAACTTGTAGCTGGAATAGTCTGGGGGTGTCTGCGATGGCACAACTTTCAGAAGTTTCAGTTGATTTTTGGTATTGTGATTAGATAAACTATGTGTGTATGTGAGCGGCAGAAGATAAGGGAACAGAGATAGTCAGAGAGAAGGGAGGAAGGGGTGAGAAGGGCCTGGAGAATGCACTGATGGATTTTGTTGTCAGATTCACACATTTCAGATTGGGCTCATTATGTGACTCTGTCCCTGCAGGCTCTTGCATGCCTTTGCCTTGATACGTCTTTTAAAACTTTCTCAGTGCGTTTATGGGGATTGCATGTGCTTTTTGTCTGTTATTGAGTTTGTGTGTATCCAGGCTTATGTTCATGGCTATGTATATGGGTTATGGTTTTATTAACAAAGGTTTGACATAGAAGTGAAAAATAATGGCCATATCTACTAAGGCTTGTCAGACCTGCTCTGGACCTACTGTAGAGATGCACAGGCCTGGAAGGGCAGTTTGTGGTGACTTAAAGGGAGAAAGGGTTTGGGTGTATGACTGAAGAATTCTTCAATGAATTTAGGAATGAGAATACGCCCACAGACATATAGAAAGACTTACAGACGCAGACCTACCAATAGCATGCACCACAATGTATTTTTTGGGGATGTTGCTATTTTGTTCAATTTAAAAGTAGGGTTGGCAATATTAGAGAAACCCGCAAGTATCCAAGTGAAAAGCCCAGCCCAGTGGGCTCATTCCAACTTTTCCAATGGAAGCAGCTAGCAGCACTAGCTCCAAAAGTCCCTAAATCCAGCAAGAAAATCGCCAAGTCGGCAACACTGAGAGCCCGCCCCTTCAGGCCTCCACCCAAAGCCACTCCCCCAAAATTATCATTGTGTTAGTACTCACCGCTGTCAAGCTAACAGATTGTGGAAGACTCCGGTGATGTGCAATGATTGTAGGTAGGTAGGTAGACAAGCAGGTAGAACAAGCTGTTAACACAACACATACATTATCACCTTTTACTACATCCAACAGACACGGAGCACCATTCATTTAGAGTTGTGTTTCTGGTGATATGACAAAGTTCAGTCCAATATTCCCTCATCTTTTAGCTCTGCTTTGGTCTCTACCAACTTCTGAGGGAAATATGTGGCTCTTAAGCTGCCAAATACTTCTCTATGTTCTCTATGTTTTCGACGTTTTGGTGGCGAGACAGTCGCAACACTGACAGTCTGTCCCTTCAGGCCTCCCTCGAAAGCCACTCCCCCAAAATTATCATTATGAACGTAAACAACGAACATAACTATTGTTAGTACTCACCACCGTCAAGCTAGCAGCTTGTGGAAGACTCCAGCTACACTCGAGTGCATGGGTAGAGTGCCTGTGTCCAGGCAGGCAGGCATGTACAGGTAGCCGGTCCATCATTTCATTCAGAAAAAGCTGTGAACATAACACAGACATTATCACCTTTTTATATATCCAACAGACATAGAGCAACATTAGCATTCATTTAGAGTTGTGTTTCTGGTGATCTGACGAAGGTCAGTCCAATATTCCCTCTTCTTTTAGCTCTTTTTTGGTCTCTACCAACTTCTGAGGGAAATATCTGGCTCTTAGGCTGCCAAATGCTCCGCTATGTTCAGCAGCTGCTAGCTTTTTCATCTTTTTCAGAGTTCGAAGTGAGCCGGTATTCACCAGTACCAGCACTTCATTTTATGCCTTGGCATACTGTGACTTTTTCTGGCACACAGGCACTTCTCACAAGCTGCCATTACTCTTTTCTGACCTCTCCATATCAGGTTCTCTGGGACATTCATAATGGCAATTTATAACTGAGATGCACCAGCGGTTTTACACCACGCATCATAAGCCGTATGAACATAAAAACTATGTGGGGAGCACACATAGTATGTCACAGCCACGGCATGGGACGGGTGCGGGTGAGGGGGGAGGGAGGGTGAGAACGAGGGTGCTTCACGTCCTTTTTGTAAATTAATTAGTAAACTGTTTGTCATATTTTTTTTTTTTTATTTATGAACAAAATAATTAATGGAAGATTATTTAAAGGTTTTCTGAATCTGCTCTTTTAGGGCAAACATTTCCAGAAGAATTAAATCTTCAGAAGGCTGTGATATGTGTATATATATATAAAAAATAATCATTTAACTTGTAATAATAATGGTCTAAAATTATGTAAAATTGTAGTTATAAGTAAAAAAACCTTCAGATTTTCTTGGGCGCGGACCTCCGAACCCAATATCTCCTAGTAACTTTTATTCACTGTAGAAATTCAGAACGTGTCTCTTTATCCTGCTGCATAATATGTAGGAGCATCCTGACTGGTTCAGTACTCCTAAAATCTTAATGATACCCTACTATGGGCTACAAATAACACAGGAAAGCAGTTTAACTATTCGCACTAAACACACCATCTTAACCCTATAATGATCCAGTTGGAACATTGTTGGAGTATTATAGACCTACTACGGAAGATGCGCAGCCCAGGTATAATAATAGCAATAAAACCACAGTTGATTATGACTGACAGTATAACATGCTTAAAGAAATAATGAATAAATAGGGATAAGTTGCAAGAGATTGCTGATACCGGCCAATACACACGCCAACATTTGAATAAGAGAGTACTGGCACTTATTTTTTTCCCCATTTCAAGCACTGGTCTTTTTGTGTCTGGAAACAACACTGACAACACGGTGAGACTGAACCAGAACAATTAAGTTGCAGGCTGTAAAACCAAAACAATGAGCTGAAAGATGTTAAAATGCTCCTTAGAGCTGAGAGAAACTGCAAAGTTGGGTTAGGTTCATCAGTACGAGAGACCACTTTCACCGTACACGTAGTAATTCAACCAATTGTTAATATAAAAATATAGATTAGTGCAGCTTTAAAATGTGAATTGCCAATTCTGTTGGCATTTTTAGAACCTTACTGTGTGAACGCCAAATTGTGCAACACTGGCAAGAGAGGAGCTATGAAGTTCGAGTTCTATGTAAATTAGGTAACAGAAGGTGCAACGTGTTGTGTTGATGTGAGTTGTATTTAAGTGATAATTAAGTCACTGAGGAGGATCAGTTCAACACCAATCATCAATAATGTGGGGAGTTGCTCCAGCATGCAAATGTATATGGAGGTCCACAGCATTAGAATAAAGCTGTATAATGTGTATGAACACTTTAATTAAATTATACATTCTCTACATCAAAAATACAGTTTTAACCTATTCATTGAGGAGCACAATGGAAGGACAACATGTGCTTGTAAATAATTTAAACCAAAGTCATTATGTCCGGTGGTTGTTTCTTTCTCAGGTCTTACCTACAAGGATAAAGGCAGCGATACAAACATCTGGACAATATGCCAGAGAAAGACTAAACTAGGTCTAGTGTAATTCTATAGTTGTACGTATGCGGAAGCGAAGGACCAAAAACTGATATGTTTAATTTAGGGCTGTCAAAGTTAATGGGATAATAATGTGTTAACGCAAATTCGTTTTAACGCCACTAATTTCTTTAACACAATCGATCTTCCGGAGGTTGTACCCGTTTTAAAGCTAGAGTGAAGATACTGATATTGTTTTAATACCACTAATTTATTTAACGCAATAACGCAACTTGTGATTTTTAAGGTGTAGCGGGCTCAGTCTTAAAGTTAGAGTGAAGATACTGGCATCATATGAAACTAAAAAAATCTAAGAAATACATTGGTGCCAATCATGTCATACTAGCTCATCGTGAAAGAGGTTAAATAGTGCTCCAAACTTGCGCTAAATTTTGGTGAGGAAAAATTGTCATACCCTTGACCTCTGACCTCAAGATATATGAATGAAAATGGGTTCTATGGGTACCCACGAGTCTCCCCTTTACAGACATGCCCACTTTATGATAATCATATGCAGTTTTGGGCAAGTCATAGTCAAGTCAGCACACTGACACACTGACAGCTGTTGTTGCCTGTTGGGCTTGAGTTTGCAATGTTATGATTTGAGCATATTTTTTATGCTAAATGCAGTACCTGTGAGGGTTTCTGGACAATAATTGTCATTGATTTTCAATAATAAATATATACAAACATTTGCATAAAGCAGCATATTTGTCCACTCCTGTGTTGATAAGAGTATTAAATACGTAAGTACATTTTGAACAGATAAAAAATGTGAGATTAATTTGCGATTAAATATTTTAATCGATTGACAGCCCTAGCTTAATTCTGTGGAAGTCTTACTGTAGTGTGATGTAAGCTGCATTTTCTCAGAATTATTAATGTGTGCACCATGTATGACAAGTTGTCGTTTTTTTTTCATCTGAGAGCCTGTTTGAGTAAGTGTCTCACCTAAGTATCGAGATCACTCTAAGATCTGAGATGAAAGGCTTGCTGTAAAAGCATGACATTTTTTCCGAGCCACTGACCTCACCGGTCATGCAATTTTTAAAAGCAAAATCATTGAAACATCACATCTACTGTTGAAATCTAGCCTGCTAGCAGGAGGATGTTCGTTCACCAAACTCTTGCAAGTGCATTAGAAATATCCTCTGAATATTAATGTGAACCTGGTTTTCGTGGTGTTTTCATTCAATGTGCAATTGTCCCCCTCGAGTAAATCATTGCCCGGCACCTGTGCAGAGAGAACAGATGGGGCATTGTCTTAAAATCATGTTTATCAGTCTTAGTTATACTCTGGCAAAGTGTACCGAAACTGAAACAATAGTTTCTTTAAAAGATGGTGGTGCTATCATTCCATTCTCGCATCTCCACTATTAAAATGAATGTCCTCCTAAGAATCAACTTTCTCAGCTCAATGGCACCTTTACAACCACCTGAAGACCACTGGAAAAAATTTCATTCTTTAACGTTGAGGTTTATATGGGGAAATAAAAAGCCAAGACTGAAACTGTTAACTCTCCAAAGGCCAAAAGATGAAGGGGGCCTCGGTGTACCAAACTTCCAGTGGTATCATTGGTCGTTTGTACTGCGTCCTGTCTCCAAATGGTTAAATCCTGCTTCTCGGGTGTCTTGGAGGCCAATGGAAGAGAACATGGTGTACCCTCACAGGTTACAAGACCTGATATACTCAAACATTCCACTCAAACAATCAAAAGAGAAATTTGGCTCAATTATAATCGAAGTAATCTCTACCTGGCGTCTTGCCAAAAAGCACTGTAAAATTTAGTCTAACTGGTATCTTCACTCTCCCATTTTTAATAATATGAACCTCCATTTGGGGAGCCAACCAATTTTGTTTTCTCAATGGAGCAGTAAAGGGGTGCACACTCTTGGTGACATCTATGGTCCTCCTGGCACATCATTCTTTTTCTATGTTCAACTCCGCACAGCGATGCACAGTTATGGTGTGCCTTGGAACATGTCTCTTCCCATACATGCATTTCACACAGCTCTGAACAGCCCTAGTGGACTAGTCTCAAAAATATACTCTATCTTACATAAGGCCTCCTGTAAGCCACTAACCATTGACAGACTGTGGAAGACGGACCTCTCTCCTAATAACTCCAACCTAAATTGGAAACTAATCTGGCAGAACATCCAACTATCTTCCAGGAACCCCAACCATCAAGTTATTCATTTCAATTTCATACACAGAACATATTTCACCCCCCACATATTACATAAAATTAAAGCTTTACCATCACCAAACTGCACCTTATGCGATCAATATTCATTAGGTACTTTTTTCATATGGTTTGGGGGTGTCCAAGGGTTGCAGAGTTCTGGAAGAAAGTTGCAGAGATGCTATCAAACATATTGTCTTAAACAATTCCTTATTTACCTGAAGTCCTGTTGCTTAATGACAGCTCCAACCTGGAACTCTGTGTTAAGCAGAGACGTCTCTGGTTAGCTGGCCTCACTGCTGCAAAGCGACTAATAGCTTGCAGATGGAAAGCTCCACATTCTGTCTTACAAAGATTGCTTCTTGACTTCATAGATATAGCAGGTATGGAACACTGGGCTGCCAACATGCACTTGGCAAAGAGATCAAATATATCACATTGGAAAAAAGCAATCACTATAATTAAATCCTTCATATAATTGTTCTCTGTGTCCCCAAGGTCTAGGTGGGGTTGGATGGGAGGGACCCAAAGGGAGAGATTTGGGGGTGGGGGGAGGATGGCGCAGAAGTTTTTATTCAAATGGCTTTTTGTTGTTTGTTTTTTTCTTCTTCCTGTTTGTTTTTTCTTTTTCTGTAGCTGCTTGCCAATTTTGTATTGATTAATACATGGACATTTGTGATTATATTCTTTTACTCTATTGGTGATCTATCAACTTGTAACCCCACCCTATATAATTATGCTTAAATACCAATAGAATATTGATCACAAAAAAAAAGATGGTGGTGCTAAGGAGAAGCAGATGTAGAGTCGTCTATTTTAATTATTGAAATATAACTTATGACAAGGTGAATAGCTGAGATAGATAAATCGATAGATTCTTCTCTTGTTTCGTCAAGCCTTTGAAGCTTTTCACTGCACCAGTCTGCTACTCTTAATTCATTACACATAAATAAATCACTCCGAGTGTCTCCATGTCCGAATTTCAATCGATAGCCAATGTGATTTCATGCTCAGGTGCAGACAAATATGAGGAAAGAAAGAAAAGGGAGAGAGACTGAGAGAAACCCAAATTACAGCTATTTCTATCTGAACTAAATGTACCTCTAAAGTCCACAATTCACTACGTTTAGAGGAAGATAGATGGCACACAGACAGAGAGAGAGAGAGAGAGAGAGGGAGAGCGCCAGGCGGCGAGAAACTGAGCAAAAGACATGCAGAAGCCAAGACAAGTGAAGAGACAGATGGACACAGAGAAATCCACAACGCGCCTAGAGACACAAAAATTGAATCCCCTTGATGACAAGCGAGGGGAGTCAAGTCAAGTCAATTGGAGGGAAAGAAAGCAAGCAAAAGGAGCAAGGTTGCCTATGCTCAGAGAACAAGTCCAGCGTGTGAATGAGACTCCCTGGTCGACAAGTGTGTGCATGTTTGTGGACATGTCGGCTTGTATGCATAACCATGAGTCTGTGCATGTGTGTCTGTGTTTGAGAGCACCAGACCCTCCAGCCCAAGGTTTCCCTTTAGAGCAGAATAAACAGTCCATGGAGAATGCCAGGCTGATTCAACCCAAGGATTTTTAGACTTATGGAAGACACTGCTGGACACCTGATGTCCTTTACCATGGCCAACACACTCCTATTCGGAATGGTAATAACTTACTGTGTGTATGGGCGCATGCACATGTGATTCAATGCAGAGATGTGACATGGGTGCATATTTTTCACCCAGTCTTATTCCATCATGAGTTCCTTAATATTTCTTGTTTTTGTTGCGAGCAGGGCCATTTTTAGGCATACGCAGGCTGTGGGTGGGTTGGGGGGGCGACCAAAAGTCTGTCACACTGCTATGCAAAAATAAACCCACTGAACTGCACGATACACCTGATGCTGTGGGCTGATGCTTGCTGTCATAGCATTAATTGAAACCACTCCCCATAAAAGCGATTGTCCAACCATAGCTTAGCAACCATTACTACGCACTGTCAAGCTTTGTATTTCTCCCATAGACTGTATGAAGTGGACGTAGTCACCGTGACGTCAAGCATTGGTTTGTGGACTGCCGTTTTGAAACCTCGATTTTTGCATTTTGGCCATCGCCATCTTGGTTTTCGGCCGTTGCCATCTTGGTTTTTGGCCCTTGCCATCTTGTTTTTTTGCAACCAGAAGTGACACAAGAGGGTGTCTCTAAGTACAATCGAACACTGATTAAGGTGTTTATAGACAACCAAAAACGTTACAATTAACGTCAATCACGCACTGAAAACACACTGTGAAAGGGTTTAAGTTGTAAGACGAACACGCGGACAAATCCCAAACCGGAAAAGGTAGCCACACCCTAAAGCATACCCTGCTTTTTTCATCAGTTTTACTCTAAATGTGACCATAATTGACTAAATGAACATCATGCTGTATTGAAAAAGACTTGAAACTAGCGATTGAGAACATAAACTCATGTTTACAATGTTTACTGAGGTAATAAATCAAGTGAAAAACAGGCTCATTTTCTCATAGAGTTCTATACAATCAGACTTCTTTTTGCAACCAGACGAGTTGCCCCCTGCTGGCTATTAGAAAGAATGCAAGTTTAAGGCACTTCCACATTGGCTTCACTTTTCCCACCCGGAGGTAGCCCACTGGGTGTAGCAACATAACTAGGAGGGTCGGGGCGTTACAAACGGTCACTTATTTTGTTAGCTCATCACACTGATAGAACACTTGTGTACTGGAATCTGAGCAACCAGCTTACTTATGTTTCATTCAAATATCATATCATAATATGATCCAAACCAGGATTCAACTCCAGTATTAAAGCAGCAGTAGGCAGAATATTTTTGGCATCATTGGGCAAAAAATCCATAATAACCTTTCAGCATATTGTAATTCAAGTGTTCTGAGAGAAAACTAGACTTCTGCATCTCCTCATGGCTCTGTTTTCATGCTTTGGAAAATCTAGCCCGTGACGGCAGACTTAGGCCAATCACAGGTCATTTCAGAGAGAGAGCGTTCCTATTGGCTGTTCATTCAACGGATGCAGCTGTCAATTGCTCATAAACTCCGTTCAAATGGTCAAACTAGGCAACGCTGATCAAATATGAATTGATATTCTCTTACTGTATGCCTATTTCTTACGTAAAATGTTTTCAGAAACATCTTGTAGTGTACTGTTTAGCTGTAAATAAGAAAGTTTGCTCTGGTTTGCGCTGGTGGGCGGTGCTTGGTATTTCCTCAACTGATCTCAACATGGCGGCTGGGTCACAAACTTTCATCTCATTTCTCTCATTTTACAGCTAAACTGTAGACTACAAGATGTTTCTGAAAACATTTGAGGCGAGAAATAGGCATTATAGTAACAGAATATTGATTCATATTTGATCAATGCTGCTAGTTTGACCGTTTGATCGGAGTTGCGAGTGATTGACAGCTGCTCAGAGATGGCAAGGCTCCAGCTCGGCTCTGATTTGTTGTTTTCCTCCGGTCTGTGAAATCTTGCAGATGCCATTAGGAGCATCGGAGGCATATGTTTTTTTTCAGATTACCTGTCTCATGCACTACTGTCAGGATATAGTGACCGTTTTATAAAATTAACTTTTTTTTAATAATATTTGCTCCAACTTGCCTCATTCAGCTTTAAAGTAAGAAAGTCCCAAAGCGATCCACAAAATCCAGATTGGGACCAGGGAATTTCTTGATTGATAGCTATTGGCCATAAATTCACATGTTTGCTCCAGTTAAGGACAGCTGTCAAAAAAAAAATGCCCAATTATGCCCTGTTAAAGACTGACACTCTAAGTGAGTGAACAAGCTACAAAATATAGAAACAGCAGCCAGCAGTTCATTTATTACAAGACAGTGAGCAGGTGAACCACACCACCACAGTGCTGCTGTTGGTTAAAATCTTTAATATATTAATGCTAGGGCTGGAGAGAGTCTGTCTAAAGACCTTCCTATTATAGGACATTATCCAACATATTATAGAAAACCATCAAAGCGGAGCTCCTCTGCTGTATCTAAATTGCTACACCATTTTGTACCCTGGCCATCATAAAACGTGGCCAGGACACCAGTACATCTGATACTGATAATACCTGCAGGCCAGTACAGAAAGTCATGATGAAAATGAAATTAGACTGTCTGGGATGTTGAGGAGTCAAAGACACTATATATGAAATATCAGCCGGTTCGCATGAAAAGGCGTATAAATGCCACAATAATGCGCGTTTAGCATGCAATAAGTACGCCTTTCTTGATTTTTGCGTGTCTTTTGTACGCCAAGTATCCTGTACTGACTGCAATGTAAACACATCCGCATATAAATGCTACGGTAAGAGTGACGTACTATAAAAAGCGAGGAAGACACTCGTTTCCGTACATGTTTTACTTACTTATTTCAAGCCCAATCATGACGTTTTCCCTAACCCTGACTGGGTTTCTTGCCTGAACCCATGTTAGTGGTTTTCTTGCCTAAACCTAACTGCGGACGTTTGTGTGACGTACAAATGACACGGAAAAAGCGGCACGCAAATGACAGACGAAAACGCTAAAATACTCATGACACGCTGAATATCCGTGTAATGCTGTGATATTTAAACGCCTTCTTGTGAGTCCAGGTTGGAAATATAGAGCATATGAAATCCCAGGTGTCTTATGTTCTATCCCAAACATGATCTAAATAAGACTTAACAGGGCCAATAGTGTGCATGTAAATGTACTGACAGATAATGTGCTGTTGATGATGAGACACCGACACACTCTCACACAGAGACCATCTTTCCCCCATTTTTTTTTGTCTCCATTGTTTTTGTTGTGAGAGACACAAAAGAGCTTTGCCGTGAATAATTCATGAAACAGACGTGAAATAGCTTGTACATCAACGGTGGGAATGGTTCTCTGTGAACCCGTTCTGTCCAGCCATTGTTTTTTTTGTTGTTTTTACACCTCTTCTTCTGCTCCCACAGCACCTGTTTGTAGATCCAGAGCCTTGAGGCACTCTATCTACACACAGGAGACCAATTACAACAACATCAGGATGTGTGACCCTTAAAGAATTACTATAACCAAGCAGGGGGCGGCTGGAAGTTTCAGACAAGGACATTGCGCAGCTGCAAAAAATAGTTTTTGTCTCTTGCAATGGGTAAGTAGAGTTTCACTACTGCATACAGTTGTGAAATCTCGCCAAGACTGTCATGTATGCACTCTTTCGCCTTCTTTCCTCTGTTTAGTTGTTACACCTTCTCTCATCTCCCCCTCCTTCCTTCCCTCCCTGGAGGCCATGGTAGGAGTAGTTAAATAATGCACCCTACCATCCACAGTTTCAGGGTCGGTTATTTTTATGTTCCATTAACAATCCCTCAACTAGGGGAAGTGTAATCAGACAGCAGAATCTTACTTAACCAAGAGGCACCAATCTCTCGCTGATGAAAATGGAAGGAGGCCTCAGCGGCAGCAGTGGGACATGACATCACTTTGAAGTGAGGCATTTGAAAAGAAGGTGCCAGCGATTGATTTCACGCAAACAGGTCTGGGAACTTCAAAAGGCTAAAGAAGGTTTTCCTGGGCTTTGAATTTACCACTCACCCTCAAAAACCAGAGAGATAAGACCGGGTTCAAGGAAGGACAGTATGCAGCAGGACCGAATGCGAGTCTTCAGATGGTCAGGTAGCATTTACTAAGACAGGAAACTGGAC
This sequence comes from Sebastolobus alascanus, assembly GCA_916701645.2. NCBI lineage: Eukaryota > Metazoa > Chordata > Actinopteri > Perciformes > Sebastidae > Sebastolobus > Sebastolobus alascanus. The sequence goes on along the minus strand of CAKAOJ020000137.1, from coordinate 887,327 downwards.
AGAACAATAATGGATGGTTCCAAGTAGAAATGTCACGATCCCAGAAATGTAGTAGTCGGTACCAGTGATACCAATCGATACCAATATGATACCACGGAAAAAAATAAAGACAAAACTATAAATCCCATGTACTTCAACATTCATGCCTTTATTACCGTTTGCATACTGTTTTTTGTTAGGAAGTTAAACAGGTCATTATTCCGTCTCTGCTGTGAAAACATCTCCTTCATACAACTGCATTTATTCAAGTTTTTTGCCAAAAACTACATTTTACAAGATTACATTCGAACACACGATGATAACGTTAGAATTTAGCTATGCCCAATATGCATTTATTTATTATTTATACGCATCATAATGTAAATCAATGCCACCTCATGTGTCAACGGTTTGTATGATATCTTACAAAAAGTTATTGCTAATTTTTTGTTCGTTTTCCTACGAATGTCCAGCAACATTTTTGCTTGTTACATGCTTTTCAAAATAAACTTTCATCTTCACAGGAAACAACTTCCTTAGGTTTAAATAAGAAAACAAACTTAGTTAGACTGAGGAAAAGATCATGGTTTGACTTAAAATAATTCCAGAAGTAGCATTACTTAAGTACGTAAATTACACGACAAATAAATCAATGTTGACTTCTGGTTTCACACGGGACATGAACGCCGGCCTCCTGGGCGAAAGTCAAGTGTTTTTTGACCCACCGATCTATCTCGACCTCCTCCCTAAAGGGCGTACACCGTTGACGATTACGTCGATTACACACAAATTGATTTCATGTGATAGACATGAATTACAGTGCATTACTTTTCGTAGGTATAGCTACGAACAGTGTACGAGACCAGCCTGCTCGCGTTGAAATCGGCAGGACAAGAGCTAATTAACGTTAGTTGTCAGCAGCTGGTAAGAGGCACATTCCTGCACAGAGCTAACCGCTATCGTTATCTTGTCCTGCTGATTTCAACACGGATGTGTTGTTCGCAGTGTAGCATTAAAAGGGAAAAATAGGGTGCATCCCTTCGAAGCTGTACTGTAGAAAAACGAGTACCTCACGTTTCCCGAATTTTGGCATTGACTTGGTACCAAAATATCGGTTCCCGTGAAGTCCCTATTCGCAAATTTGGAGACATTTGAGAACCAATAAAGGGAGATTAAAAGTAATAATTCTGCAATTCCAACACTACAATCTTAGATGTGCTACATTTCACGTAAAAACAAACCGAAATGTTCATGTACAAAACACAAAAATAACCAGAATCAGAAACACCAGCCCTTTCTCGTTCCCAGGGCGTCAAATACCGAGGTTTTGTCACGGCCGTCGGCGTTCGGTACCGCTGCACAAGACACCCCTTAGCGCCGGTATGAAATGCACTGCAATATAAACCCACCCGTGGGTTAAATGATCCGAGAAAGTGTGCCGGTGGTATCGTGACGTCGTTTAAATAGCAAAAACAAGGCTTTCATCCAGGAGACCGCTGATCGTGACCCGTGTCTCACGTTACAATCAGCTGTTTGTTTGTGTCACATGTTCACAACATTCAGTATTATTTTCACTGTACAAACGTAGTAGTTTTACGCCCAACCATGTATTTCTTTCCTAACTAACTATAGTGGTTTTGTTGCCTACTCCTAAAGTGACGCCAAGGGTAACTAGAAACTAGAAAATAAAGTGACGCCAAGGGGCGTGACAAAGTATGTGATAAATTGGGATGAGAACGTGTTGGACACACACTGGTGTCATGCACACACGCAGAGTTTGATTTTTGGCAATATTGGCTGTGCTGCAGCCCATTTCTTTAAGCCACAGATTTTCCCTGTTAGGTCCTGACTTTCCAGCTGCCCCAAACAGCTTTCCCTCCTGTGACAAGCCTGTCAATTAATCCAGCCAAAATGCAGTCAAAGAAAAAAGTGGCCCATATCACCCAGGCCCCTGGAAGCTTGGATTATAACATAAACCGGGGGATTTTACCCTTCCTTGTGATGGATTTATTGCCAGCTCCACAGCCTGCCTTTTGACAGCTAATTATTTCATTAAACATCTTTCGATGGCTCTTTTCGTTTATCTTTCAATGACTTTAGCTGCTTTAAATCCCACTGACGCACAGACTCCTCTGTTTTCAGGCAGCCTGAGTGTAGAACGTTGTCAGAATATATTGGTCTTGTTTGATGGGACTTTAGTTAAAGTTTAATCAGTCATCTAGCATTGATTTAGCCTTTTTGCTTTTGGGGGTGAGGGGGTACTGTTTGTGTTTGCATTTGCAGGGGGTGGTGGAGAAAGGAAACCTCTCTCATATCTCTCTGTGACACCATCTTTGATGGTGTCAACACAGTCCTAAGGCGTTCCCATACACACTGTGTGCCATTGATTGTAAATGTTCCCATACAAGTCTTCTAATCTTTGCCTTGACACGGGCCAATTCAAGCTTTTCATAACCGCTGGTGTGAGGTATGGTTGTCACTGCTTGTCTGTGAAGAATGCGCAATGTCTTCACTGTGCACACATAATAAAAATCCTCTCGCATTCAGACACATTATGTCGAACTCTAAAGATTGTGCCAATTGCACTAGAGGTGAAATGTGTCTGGTGTTGGAGGTTTCAGGAATGTAATACTCAAACAAAATCATACACCGTCACTACTGAAAAGAATATTAGAAAAGAACAAAATTAATCAGCTTTTCATGATGAGCTCATTTATCAGATTCAGAAGGTTACGTGTAAATAACATTTCATGAATTGGGACTGAATTACCTTTGTAATTACTGAAATCCTTTTCATTCATAAACAGACTCTTAAGCTCATAATAAAAATAGAATAAATTGTATCAGAAAGCTAAAAAATAATGGAGGAGACTGGCCAATTAGTATTCCACTGTTGTCAACCTACCAATCAGGCCGACTCCAGCTCAAGTTCTACTTTCTGCATAGTCACAGGGGTCTGTGTGGTGTGAATGGCTTTGGTCACTTCATCTTCCCTCCCAGGTTGAAGTTGAAAGCCAAAGTTTTGCTTATAATGATGTCTGTGCATGGCAACTACGGCATGATTAAAGTTGAGGAAAGATCGTGGTTATGGTTAAAAAAAAGCAAACATTAATTGTTGGTCTGTGACGGGATACAAACTCCGGTCTGACGCATGAACTACATGCTCATCCACTGGTTACTTTTTAACCAAAAAGGTCTAGTTGCACTGAGCTATTGCACAAGACTTTTTGGAAACAGGTGCGTCAAACCTGAAATGTTTTTTCCAACTAAATGCAATATTCTGGCAGATTTCTTCAATCAGTTTGCAATTTCAACAGCATTTCACACCGACGTTTGAAAGAAAGCATGAATAGGCAGCACAGACAAAATATATGTAGTTGCAGTGCAGCAACAGTTGTTAATAAGTCAGTAAAGCTTGTAGGTGCTGTATTTCACGCAGAACTAAGCAATATAGCACAACTTATTAACAACAAATGTGAAACCGGGATGATTGATGGCTTCCACGGGGACAGAGTTTACTTCAGGATCTTGACATTTCAGCTCTAAACAAGGTATCATGCACTCGCAGACTCTCACTCACACACACATACACACACACACACACACACACACATCTCGCTTTCAAACTGCTTTGATTGCCTCTCTCCCACTAGTCTATTTGACTGGCCATCACTGTCTCTGGCTCTATGTGTTGCATGTTTCTTTACAGAAGTGAGTGTCTCTTTTGCTTCATGTCTTGTTTCCCACTGGACCCTCTCTGCACTCCAATTAGGTTTGTCACTCAACTACTGTGGATGGGATTAAGGGAAAGACAGAGCGAGAGGGAGGGAGGGAGGGGGAGAGATAGAGAGGGGGAGATAGAGAGTTAGAGAGAGGGAAGTGGGTTGGAGCAGCTTTTAAAAATATAGGGAGAAAACAAGAACGTGCGTCAAGGCAATAGAGAAGGAGAATGAGTGCAAAGGGAAAAGGGAAAAGGGAAAGGGAAAATAATAGTGAGTGCAAGCAAGGGGCTACGAGTGAACAGCTGGATTTGGCCTGGAGGACTTCTGAATAATGTGGTGCCATTAAAGCAGGATTCATAAACTCACTGTCCTCCCTTCTCCTCCCCTCACCTCGCTGCCTATTTTCCCTGTTTTATCCTTTTACTTTAATATTCCCAGAACATGCATACCGGATGCTCTTGCATATTCTCGACAGCAGATTTACGGCGAGACAAACCACATATGGACAATAAGCTGCAACCGTGCCTTATACCCAGCTATTGCAGTGCATAGTAAAAATGACAAAGCTGTAAACGTTTCCTATGAAGATGCATGGACTTGTTGGCTTTAGGCAGCCCTACATACTGTAATATTGTATAAATATTTGATAGTTCAGATGTTGCGTGTATATTATGTTGATGGTGTTGTTGTTGCTGAGGCAGGGGAGCAATGGAAAAACAGCAGGAGGAGGGAGAACACACCGGCAGCTGTTAGACTGTTAGTCAGAGTGCAGGCTGCTGACCTCGCGCTCAACTTTGACCTGGTCATAATGCACAGCTGCTCACGTCAGTAGAAAAATGACATATGTCAAAACTGAACACATTAAACAGTAGGTAAGAATAGTCAAAGAAAGCACAGCAAAAGCCATAGCAGCTGCATGAGCCAACTGACATCGAGGACAGTCGTAGTACAAGGTGAAATTGCTTATTTGTAGCTCTTTTCCTGTATTGCTTTTTCTACATTCAAGAAATCAGAGCAGTGTTATTCAAAAGAGAGTTAATACGTTTTTAATATGGAATGTGTTGCGTGGCATTTTCACTTAAAAAAAGGAAGGCCACACGCTGATAAGCAACAAGACTAAAAGTCTACAGCCACACTAGCGGCTCTGTGAGCCATATAGTTATAGACACTGCATGTGCTTTGAGCTTAATACTACCATCATCATGCTAACATGCTCACAATGTCAATACAAACATGTTGATGTTTAGGAGATAATGTTTACAAGAGGTGGAAAGAGTACCAGGATATTGTACTCAAGTAAAAGTACTGTTACTTTAAAGACATTTTACTCAAGTAAAAATAGTGTTTGACCGCAGTGGAAATGTTTTTGAATGGCTAAACGCCAACAAATGTGGATTAAAGCAGAATATTTAGTTTGATTTTGCTACTTATTAGCAAAAAATATAAATCTTTTTAAATAGTTTTATATACAAAGTAAAAGCACTTGTGTGAAAATGCACTTAAATAAAAGTAAAAAGGTAGGTAGGTGAAAATGTACTCTAGTAAACATTGCTGTCTTACATTTTAAAAGGGAAAGGGTGTGGGGTTGGGGTTTATGATACTACTGTTAAAGAACATTTTTAGACTACAAAATAAGTTGCATTAAATGTCAACTTATACACAAGTGGAACATTCTATTAAATGTTATTTCTATAGAGGGACAGCAGGTGCATACAGCTGTTCATTAATTATAAATACTGTATACAACTGCCTTCCTTAGTGTCGCCTCACTAGAATTAACCATATATATATAGTATCTCTTCCAGAGTGTCAGCTGAGTGCATAGTGTCACCTCTCTGGAGCTCTGCCCTCCTGCGGCCGCACCAGCAGCTTCTTCTCTGGAGCAGGTGCTGATTTATCTCCTTTCATTCTCACACAGTTTACCAGGACTGATTCATGTGACTTTTGTTTTTACTCTGTAACGGATGCGAATTGACATGAAGCGAAGTACGGTACTTGTGATAAAAACTACTGAAATAAATGTAAAATTACAGCTTTTAGTACACACAAAAACAACTTTGTTACTGTAATGAGAGTAAATGTAATTTGTTACTTTCAGCTCTGATGTTTATTGTGTTCAATATCTTAGTTTAGCATGTTAGACTGGTAACATTAGCTAAGTAGCAGTTAATACAAAGTATAGCTGAGGCTGATAGGAACGTCATTAGTTTTGCAGGTATTTCGTCATAAACCAAAGATTTCGATAGACTGCAATTTTTTACCTGACGAGGATGCTGTATGAAAGGTCATGGGATCAAAGTTATTACTGTTTATCCTCTGGAGGCCATGAACTATTTATACAAAATTTCACAAAAATCCATCCAATAGTTGAAAGGTTTCAATTAGGGCTGTCAAAGTTAACGCAATAATAACGTGTTAATGCAAACTCGTTTTAACGCCACTAATGTCTCTAACGCATTAATGCAATTTTTCGATATTTAGGAGGTAGCGGGCTCAGTTTTAAAGCTAGAGTGACATCATATGAAACTAAGGAATCCATTGGAACCAATCATGTCATACTAGCTTGTCGCGAAGGAGGCTAAATAACGCTCCAAACTTACGCTAAATGTTGGCAAGGAAAGACTGGCATTGCCATTTTCAAAGGGGTCCCTTGACCTCTGACCTCAAGATATGTGAATGAAAATGGGTTCTATGGGTACCCACGGGTCTCCCCTTTATAGACATGTCCACTTTATGATAATCACATGCAGTTTTGGGCAAGTCACAGTCAAGTCAGCACATTGACATATTTTCACACTCATGTTGATAAGAGTATTAAATCTCCCTTTAAGGTACATTTTGAACAGATACAAAACGTGCGACAAAATTTGAGATTAATCGCGATTAACTATGGATAATCATGCGATTATTCGGGATTGAAGATTTTAATCGACTGAAAGCCCTAGTTTCAATAAAAAACTAAAATGTTAACCTTATGTTGGCGCCAGAGGAAAAGTCAGGGAATCACTGAAGTCATTCGAATTTATCCCTAGAAACAATGTGTATCTATAATGAATTTCATTTTGTCAAGATATTTCACTCTGACACACAGATGTTAACCTCATGGTGATGCTAGAGGAAAAGTCAAAGGAACACCAAAATGAGTACTATCCATCCTCTGGAAACCATGAATTTTGTACAAAATTCCATGGCAACCCATTCGGTTGTCGCTGAGATATTTCAGTCTGGACCAAAGTAGTTGGAACAACCAACTGACCGCCAGCATGGCTAAAAAGAAAAGGAAAGAAAGTGAGATAGAGGAAACTGGAGGAAATAAAGTTAATCCCACAGAACAACATGAGCCCTGAGAAAGTGTTTTTTTTTTCCCATATACTTCTTATTTCCACTTGCCCAGACAGCTCTACCTTAAATTAAGGGAGAGTTCAACAAGGCAAGGCTGTGCAATAATTTGAAACTTTAAGAAATATTGAGGCATGACCCATTTACTGCGAGGAGGCGGTTTGCAGTGGTGACTTCAAACAATGTTGTATTTTTTATTTGAGTTTGCTCCGTGGTCTGCTTCATTGCCCGCAACCTGTTTCTGGGACAATGATTTACAAATCTCCCCTGAGAGAGACCACGAGGACTAGACTAAACAGACTTTTGTAATATTTGATCTTGAGATGCTTGATATGGAGGTGAACAGGAAGCAGTTTGCTTTCGCTGTTTGAAATGTTTCAATCACTGGTTTGTGATTTTAAAGAGAAACATCAAATAAACAAAAGAAGAATGAAAATAACAAGCATTGATATCATTTTTTAACCTTTGGGGTTTGATATTACATGCATGTTTCAATGTGGCAAGGTGCTGATCGGGATGTGATGCGATCAAGAAAGCCCCTGTCAGAAAGACAGTACATCTGTAGAGAAGGTGAGAGTTTTTTTTCAGATCTGGTGAAAAGAGTGATGAACAATTATCAAAAGGGACAAAAAAACATTTGTGCTCTGAACACAAATACTGTAGATTCTTTATAGACAAAGTCGAGGTGACTCACTGCTGTACTGTTGGGTGGTTAACTACCTAACAATACTTAAAACTGCTCCAAGCTCTGCTCAAAGCAACATTGTAGAGAGTTGCAGCCCATGAGAATTAAAGGCTAATGTAATTCAATGAAGGCTGATGTAATTTAACAAAGGCACAACACTCTCTCAAGGCCACAAATAGAACTCTTTTTTATTTAATTACTGATCTCTAACAACATTTATTTCTTTAATTTTGTGAAATTCAAGTCACATTACAGATGATTACCATGTTAGATGTCAGTAAAAACACAAACATGTGAGCTTTACACGACATTGGGGTTGTTGTAGGAGGTTAGACTGGGACGGCTCTGCACAGTGTGTGCTGGTCTGATGTGTAATTTAGGCCCCGAATAATACAGTATTTATTATAATTCCAGGGAAGATGTATTTATCATCAGTAATGAAAAAGACAAAGTCAAAAAGCAGACAGCTTAAGTGCATAAATATGGTAAATAAATAAATAAAAATAAAAAAGAAGTTGCAGGGTTTAACGTTTATAGTCTTTTCCATAAATATACTTGCCCAAAGTCAATTTTTACTTGCCCCTATACAGATTGTTTTATTTATTAGCGGTTATCAAATAACAACAAAGACTAAAGTTAATTGTCGTGTTTAATCTTTATTTAAGTAAGTAAATCTGGAGTTTCGCCCACATCCGCCAATGCCACCCAACTAAACTCCTGTTTCCGGGATAGAAAAAGCTCATAAACTTTGTCTTCACCCATCGCCATTTGTGTTCCGTTATCGGTACCAACGATTATAGAAGCAAAGAGATGAAACTCTGGTGCTTTTTTGACAAAAGCCGCTAGATGGCGCTGCCACCATTTTGTACAGAAACGCCAATGAGCCTGTGTCCATGGATGTATAAAGAGAGTAAGTAAATCAGAGGATCATTTTTTTTTAGGAAAGTCAACTTCCCAGTACAAACACTTAAATAGCCCTCATTTAAATCAATATGTCCATACAGTTGTAAAATTAACTAATAACCAAATCCAGAGTTATTTTCATCGGCATAATGAACGTGCATCAGACCCACGGGACCGCTCATATGACATATCCGGTTCTGCCAGCTTCCTGCTAGCTTCCTGCTAGCTGTATGCGGCTGTAATAATGGATATATTGGCTGTAATTCATCACTTTTATTATCTCATAATAAGCCTGTGCCATGATGGATGTATTAACGTCTCTGTTCCCAAACAACCGGCTATTGGCCAGTAGCTAGTAGTGCTAGTAGCATGACATACTCTGAATTTAACGTAGTACTAGCAATTAATTTCCATTGATTGTAGACTATTTACTAATAAATCTATGGTCTGTACATCGATTCTGGAGGTCCTTGACATGAAAAAGGTTTAGATTGCTCTCAAAATCTATGTGCTGGACTTTTCTAACTTCTACTTATGACCATCGCTCACATTATGCTCCTCTCGGCCGGGCAAAAAAGTTTAATAAATAAATAAGTAAGTTAGTAAATAGTTATAATAGTATGCATATTTATAATATTTTTATTGTTCAACACAGGACATTCCGATAGAGAAATTAAATATGACAATAAAATAAGAAGAAATAATTTAGTTTTACTTTTGTAAAGCACTTTGTAGGCAGACATTTTACTGGTGTGCGGCAGTCCAAAATGGCGGAAGCGTAGCTCTGCTGCTGGGCGCTGGCATTGCAAATGGAATGACCAATTGACTTTCACTTCTTATAAATATACATTCTTTGTCGGTACTACGCATGTGCAACTCTCAATAGAGATGAGAAGGAAGTGAGATGGTGCACTCATTAGCTACTTCCATCATCAGCTTTGGAAAAGAAACAATGTGTTTGTATCTTTTTTCACCACTTGACCATCTGGGCAAATAAGTTACTAGATTTACTAGCCCGATGTGGCATTTTACTTGTCCCCGGGCAAGCAGCGAATCCTTCAGCCCTAAGCTATATCATGTCAAGTGAGTTAATAATAATTGAGGATCAGACCTAACTGGCATAGGAGGTCTGAATTGGGCTATTAAGATATTAACATTTATAATAACTATTTGTCACAGTAATTTAATAAAGACCTTCTTTGACTGTAGATAACAAAAAGTTACACTACATTGAAAAGCGTGCTTAACCCTATTTAACAAATGAAAGAAGGTGGATAAAATAAGATTGGGTGGGTTTATGCCCTACCCGTTCCCCTTTTTACTCTTTTGCTTCTCTTAACCGTTCTTCAAAAGCCTCCCCCTCTTCTCCACTGGAGGGTTTAGGTGTATTTGAGAGCATATGTTCAGGTTCAGTACATATTTCTTTATCCAGGTTGCAATGCTGTAACCAGAGTGATTGCCTGCTTGAGAGATAGGCTGCCCCACTTTGAAGTGTATAAGGTACTCTGTATGCGTAGGTGAAACTGTAAATGTGCTTATCTTGTGTCAGTGTGTGTGTGTGTGTGCGTTTGTGTGTGTGTCTTCTTTGTGTTTGTGGGTGCAGTTCAACAGATAAGGGGTATCCTGAATAGGTTGAGTAATAGCATTAGGTTGTGAACAAATTCATGTGAGAGCAGCGTGTGTGTGTGTGTGTGCGTGTGCGTGTGCGTGTGCGTGTGCGTGTGTGTGTGTGTGTGTGTGTGTGTGTTCAGGAAGTCTCCCCTACAAAGAAGTTCTACACAAGGAGTTCACAGCAAGGGACAAAGAAGTACAGAGATGTGTGAGTGTGTGTGTGTGACAGAGATGAAGAGAGAGAGAGAGAGAGAAAGAAAGAAAAGGAAAGAGGGGACTACTCAGTGTGAAAAACAACCTTGGCTGAAGCAGCATGAAGCTTTTAAACCACTCAGAATTCTATATCACGCCACCAAAGTATCCAAGGACAATCATGAATACCCTCCACCACCAAACACACACACACACACACACACACACACACACACACACCTTCCGCAGGATCCTGAAGCTTTGGAGTACCTCCTCCCAAACTAAACCAATCACTCCATTTGACACGTGGCCTTTTCACCTCGTTTAGCGCCACGACCCGATGTGGCAACCTTCGCGCAATCAAAAAATCTACTCAAACATCAAGCCTCGCTAATGTTATAATCAATGGAAGGAGGGTCAAAGTGCTCGAGCCGATAAACAAAAAAGGCCTCGAGAGCAACAAGGTTCGATCAAGCGGGGCCTCGTCAGAGACCTTGAACGAGTGTGCGCGGAGGGAGGGGGGGGGGGAGAGTGAGAAATGAGAAGCGGGAAAGAAGAGTATAGGGAAGAAAAGAAAAGAGGCTACGTGTGAGGAGGTGAGGCAGGGGTGTGGGAGGAGCAGAAGGGGGGAGACACAAGGCTAGATGAGAGGGGAGCGAAGGGCTCGGCGGACAATCTCTTAAGAGAATATGATGTGATTTATGGAGGCCATTACACTGAAGGACAAACAAATGGGGGTTATTAGCGGCGAATCAACAGACGTGCACGCGCATGAGCACACACACACTGTCCACACATATATATAGGCTGAATGGGGGGGTACAGTAAATGCTGTCCAAAATCTATGGGTGATGAATGAGGATCGAGGATGGAGCACGGAAACTAAAAGCCCACTGCTTTTAGCAGCTCCGTGCCACTTTTCAGTGTAATTACAACACGTTTGATTTGTAAATAGCTCCGTCAGTGTGGCACTGTGTTACAAATTAAGTGTGGGCAACAAGTAGGCATGCAGAAGCCGTAATTTGTGCAATTTTAAGTTGAGGCTGCAGCCGAAGCATCACGCAAGTGGTGTGATATGACAGCACCTGTGCGCGAGTGCGTGAACGTGCGTGTGTTTGCGGAGGGAAGTTAATAGTGTCGACGTTTTGGGTGCAGAGGTGCATCATGGTGGAGAACTGACAGTGAAGGGGAAAACAGACAGAGGAAGAAAAGAAACGGGGGAGGACAGAATAGAGGCATACATACAAAATAGGAGGAAAGACAGAGGCGGACATACAAAGCAAAGAGAGAGGATGGGAGAGAGAGAGAGAGAGAGAGAGGGAGAGAGAGAGAGAACAAGAGGTGCCAGTTTGCAGATGAGAGGCTTGGAAGCCAGAAGGCAATTTAAACAGGCTTGGCTCCCTCTCAGGCATGACAGACTGCTCATTCCCCATCCTCTCTCTCTCTCTCACACACACACACACACACTGATACAGAGTCACTCATGCATGCTGGCATACAAAACTACTAAGAAAAGTTAAACAACCAGAAACACTCAAGAAGCACAAGTGTGCAGGCAGTTGTCACAAAAAAAAGTACAAAAATGTGCAGATGCATATGCAAAACGCTCAAGCTTTATGGAAGTGTGAACCATACAGCCACACAAATCCTTTCAATCCCCAAAACTCTGCATATATAGCAAAACGCGTGTGCTCAAGCAAAGAAACACACACGTATCCGGCGCTCGCATAAACACAACACATGCACATCACCTCAATCATTATCATTTCACAGCTTGAAACTGGGAATAGATTGAATCAGCTATTGTGCGATGGCAGACATACTAATGGTTATTAAAAAAATCTACATTCAATGCACTCGCACTTTCTCAATTTGGGCAGCTTGCCCCGTACTGCAGCCCCCGCAGATAATAACAGGAATTTTAGGCTAACTCTGCAGCTGCATTGTCTTCTCTGGCAGACAGAAATGAAAGAGATGGAATCTAACCTGTCCCCGTAGCAGAGCAGTTACTCCAGTCAACTTTTGACTTTGATTGACCAAAGACTCTCTTTCATTCGCTTCACTCGTATTCCGAGCACAGCGCACCTTGCTCCTTTTCGTTCTCTTTTCTCACACCTGACTTCAATGTTATCGAGGTGGATTAATTTTCTCTGAAATTCAATTTCTTTTGTGTGTCTGATGCTGTTGGTCTGTCTGTCTGTCCCCTGCTCGTCCTCTCTTAGCTTGGATATAATTAAAATGCTCACTTACTGTATTTATCTATGTTCACAGACACATTTATGGAACTCCAAAACTTAAATAGAGTGCTACAGCAATGAATCCTAAAACCTGGAAATGAGTTAGAATTTTAGGAAGTCAATGGGTTTTTTGAATGGGTTATTAGTAGGGCTGTCACAGTTAAAAAAACATTAACGCAAATTTGTTTTAACGCCACTAATTTCTTGAACGCATTAACGCAATCGATATTTCGGAGGTTGTAGCGGGCTAAGTTTTAAAGGTGGTGAAGGTACTAGCTTGTCGGGTAAGAGGCTAAATACTTGCGCTAAATTTTATCGAGGAATCACTGGCATGGCCATTTTAAAGCATTTTTTTATGCTAAATGCAGTGCCTGTGAGGGTTTCTGGACAATATTCGTCATTGTTTTGTGTTGTTAATTAATTTCCAATAATACATATATACATACATTTGCATAAAGCAAGCATATTTTAGTAATAAATACTTGACAAATCTCCCTTTAAGTTACATTTTGAACAGATAAAAAATGTAGGATTAATTTGCGATTAACTTTGGACAATCATGCGATTAATCGCGATTGACAGCCCTATTTCTTAGTTAGATGCCTGAAATAAGAGAGTCCAACATTTTGTTCAATGATATAAAATACATCAATTAATATCCTACTTGTGAATTTTGAAGCCTTTATGAGTCTTGAAAAAGGCGGCTAAAAACAAATGGCTAAATGAGACGACTCAACGCCATTACGCTGACTTGTCCGCCTTTAAAGCCTCGTTGTTTATACTTTATACCGTTCATGTGACCGTGGGGTAGTTCGTATATCGCCTAATGTTAGCTTTTACTTCTGGCGATTGCATTTACGCTTCAAAAATCATAGAAGTGGTGTTCATTTGTGAAGATTTGTGAAGATTGTCAAGGGAACCAGGGCAATACTAACTTCCTGGTTGACCTACAAAAATACGTCATCCCTGGAGCACTCTATAGGGAAATACCGTTCAATGTAGAAACTTAATTCAAACTTCAAAAGGTTCAGCTAATTATCGGAATAACTTTTAGTGTCCGTATCTTTCATACTTTGCGAAATAGTTCACGCTTTGTCGCAAATTTTTGTTGCGAAGCTATATTTTCAAAATAAAAGCTCTAGAAAGTAACAAAAACTTACCAAGGGGGTCTGGTGTATGCATGATTTTCAAAATAAAAAGCCCCAGACAGAAACAAGAGCTTACAGGTGTATGCTGGATTTTCAAATAAAAGCTCCAAAAGGCAACAAGCTTACGGCAGGCTTCATAAACACTGAAGACTTTTTGTTCTTACACACACTAACCACTCAACTCCTTCTAGTACACAGCAGTGCTTATATGGCTTTGACCTCATCTGATGCTTTATGCCTATTCTCTACACACTTAAGCTCATATACTGTAAGTTGTTACAGTATAACAGTCATTTCACAACCTTTCATTGCTTACACTATATTTGCCCCCCTTGTCCCTTTCCTATTATTCCAGCTCTTCATACTCCTTCAGCTGTTCTTTCATACAAGGTTAAGCAAGCAATGCTATTCAGCTCCCAGCTATACATGAAGCAATACAGTACAGATTCCAGCTTTTCAAGCAATGCAGTTGAGCTTTCCGCAGCCTGTAGTTACGCCGGTGATTTTCTGCTGGGAAAAGGAACATATAGTTAATGGCAATGTGATTATGAAAAGAAAACAGTGGAACTATGACTTTGGCCTTGATTTGAGTGGATTGAGTAGTACTTAATGTAATTAACATATTCACAGTAACCTTTTTTTATTTTGGTCATACTTTATTCATTCTATTAAAGCAGCAGTATGTAAGATATGATTAAAAAAGTTATTTTTTATCAAACGGTGACTATATCCTGACAGTAGTGCATAAGACAGGTAATCTAAAAAAAAATATATATATATGTGCCTCTGTGTCCTCTGTTGTCCTCCGGTGCTCCTAATGGCATCTGCAAGATCTCACAGACCGTAGGAAAACAACCAATCAGAGCCGAGCTGGAGCCTTGCCGTCTCTGAGCAGCTGTAAATCATTCCCGAACTCCGATCAAACAGTCAAACTAGACAGCGCTGATCAAATATGAATCAATATTCTGTTACTGTAATGCCTATTTCTCGCCTCAAATGTTTTCAGGAACATCTTGGAGTGTACCGTTTAGCTGTAAAATGAGAAAAATTTGTGAGTCGGCAGCCATGTTGAGATCAGTTGAGGAAATACCAAGTACCGCCCACCAGCTGGAGCAAACTCTTATCTTACAGCTAAACAGTACACTACAAGATGTTTCTGAAAACCTTTCATGTGAGAAATAGGCATTACAGTAACAAAATATTGATCCATGTTTGATCAGCGCTGCCTAGTTTGACCATTTGATCGTAGTTTGCGAGTGATTGACAGCTGCCTCCGTTGAATGAACAGCCAATAGGAATACTCTATTTCTTAAATGACCTGTGATTGGCCAAAGTCTCCCGTCATGGGCTAGATTTTCTAAAGCCTGAAAACAGAGCCCTGAGGAGGTGCAGAAGTCTAGTTATCTCTCAGAACACTTGAATCACAATATGCTGAAAGGTAATTATGGATTTTCTGCCCAATGATGCCAAAAACATTCTGCCTACTGCCACTTTAAGTCTTACTCATTTATTTAATATTGGACGTTTGTCAGTGTCATACACATTTCGGTATCCATATGCTCACACTACTGTTCCTGTCACCAAGCTGGCAGTCATGTGGACTCTGCCGGTCGATGAAAATATGGCCTGGCATTAAGTCAGGCCTTGCAGAAATTATGCACCGGCTGGTCAACCATTTTACGTGTCCGTGCACAAATAAACTCCAGTCATTAGGCTTACATGGTGCAAGTGAATTTGACCCGTGTGTTGCGTGTGTGTGTTTGTGTGTGTGTGTGGCCCTGACTGAATTTGCAAGTGTTGCATATATGCATTGCACTAACACAAGGGTCTACAAGGTTAATGAAAACAGGCTCCAAATACATTCATTTGGATGGAATTATGGATTATGACTGCTTGAATGGCTGACGACCACCTATTAACATGTCTGACACATTCTTGGACTGTCTGTCTACCTGTCTGGTTGCGTCTTCGCACACTTTTTTGTGAATCTTACCTTACTGCTTCCATGTACCCAGTTGCTTGTGTCAGTACTCTTGCCAGTCCATCTCTGGCTGTACTGTGTGTTTTACTGTCTTCTTATGTACCTCAGCCTGGCTCTCTCTTCCCTCCCTTTCGCATCACCAGCGACTGTTTATTCTTTATCTCTTGCTTGCGTTTCTCATCTTCTACCTTCATTGACCAACCTGTCCAATGTAATCTAATGCCTCCTCATAGGGAGCTCAGCTGCATGCCGAGATTAAAGTCTGCAGATGGAAAAATAAGGAGACGGAGCTTGAGAGATTGGTAAATAAAACAATAGCTTGGAGTTTTACCACAGGTACAGGTAATAGGCACTTTCCTCTCTCTTTCTCATTGTTTTTTTCCGGCAAAAATGACTCACTTTCAGTTCTCTGATGCAGTTAAAGTTCATGAAATCGCGTGTTGCATTTCCCTCTCCATCTAAGCCAATTTTACATTAGTTCACTCTCTTTGTATGGGAATCCACAGGTAGTCTTAAAGCCCCATTTCCAGTGGTAAGCCTCTCAACTCTAATGCTCTTGCGCTGAGAGCTTCTTTGTGCCTGTTAAGTGTGTGTGCGCATATGTGTGTGTGAGAGAGTGGGGGTGTGTGTACATTCATACTGTAAGAAGTAGTGGTACTGTATCCTAGCCCAGTCACAGAGCAGTTTGTGAAATAGTCACGGAATTTCATGTATTGATTCATGCACATAGACACAAATTTTTCCCATTTTTTTCACAATGGTCTGCACAAAATCAATTTGCATGTAATCCATGTAATTGTGAACTGAGAAGTATAGAGAGGTGAACGCTGCATAGGGAGGAGAGCGGAGTGGATGGGTGGGTCAAAAAACACCGGACTTCCGCCCAGGAAACTGGTGTTCCTGTCCTGTGTAAAACCAGAAGCCAAAGTTGATTTATTTGTCACGTAACTTCCGTGCTTAAGTTACAGCACTATTTGAACCCAAACCGCGATCTTTTCCTAAAGCTGTCTAAGTAGTTTTTGTCACCTAACTTCCGTACTTAAGTTACAGCACTTCCGGTGTTAACCCAAACCGCGATCTTTTCCGAAAACTAACTAAGTAGTTTTGTTGCCTAAACCTTACCAAGTCGAACTAACCAGTTTTATTTTGAAAAGACTGGAGCAGAAATAGGTCACGTGTTGCTGGATATTCGTAGGAAAAAACACCAAAAATACGTTGTTGAAAGTCGTGCTGAGCGTTACGAAAAAAGAGGGAAATTATGTACACAATCAAATAGATTAAATTGTGTGACTATTTCACCAACTGCCGTGAGACCGTGTTGTGTATCTTTATGTATGTGCACTGCATGCATACAGTGTGTCCTTGTGTGTGCGAGAGCTTTCGGTGATAATGTGCTGCCTCACTGTGCCGTTGCCAAAACCCTTTCAACATACTACAGTGGTCCCTTTACCTTCACAACCTCACCCCCCCTCCCCACCCCGCCCACCCACCCAATGCAGTCCTGTGAGCCACCCTCCATTCGCCTGACAGTTGCCATGGTGACCATCACTACACCATGGAGACAGCAGTGGGAAGCTGACTGGGAGGGTGGAGAGGGGAAAGCAGCACTTAGGGATGAGAGAAAGATGATGGCAGGTAGGGTGGAGGATGGCTGGTACAAAGAAAAAGAGTGGAGGAAATGCTGAAGGAGGTGTCACGGCGGCTGTGCAGGGGCAGCTGGGGTGAGAGGAAGGAGGTGATGGAGGTGAGAGAGCCTCTGACACAGAGAAACACAGAGAGCCGGAGAGAATGAGAGACAAAATCAGACGGAGAGCCTGTCAATGTGTGTGGTTCTTTATAACCGGAAAGTAGCACTAAAGCGAAGGAAAAATAAAATCCCCACTCCGAGGAGTCGTGTATATTTTCTCACACGAGGGAAATGGACTTTAGATGTGAGAGTGTGTCCTTTTCAGTGAGCACTAACCTTGAAAACTATTTCAGAAAAGCCATTATTCATCTAACCAGCCCCCAAGTTCAATTTCAAAACTTAGTTCTCTGGCAAGCCAAACACGGCACTACATCACAAGACGAACTCCGGAGAAAATATTGCATTAGCTTTATTTACCGCGTGCTCTTTCAGGAGACAATTACAATCTGGGGCAGGAGGGGCGAGGAGGAGGAGGAGTAAGAGCAGAGGAGAGTGGAATTGGAGAGTAGGATGCTGGTCGCTTTGGCACTTACTAAAAAGCTGCATTTAGCACAAGTAAATTATAGGGCCTATTTCTGTTGTGAGCCTGTTAGGAATGCTCCACCATCTCTGCACCTCTTTTATGCCCGTGGCAGTGTGTGACTGCGAGTGTAAACGCAAGTGGAAATGTGCGTTTGCTAAATATGTGTATATGCGTGCATAGATATGCGTGTGTGTCTTCCCACAACCGCCCACAAATAAACCTCGCACGCCAGAGGGCCAAACATCAAGGCGCTGTTGTTCCTTATTAGGAGTCCCAGTGGCTTTAACAGAATTAGCAGAGGGAAGCGAGCGGTGCCGCGCCCTCAGATGAGCTGATCTCAACACTGATACCTGTCACATTTAAAAGCCTCAGCCTGCACACCGTAGAGAATCTGATTTATATATGCAAAGGGCAAATACATTAGCAGAAACACAAGCCTGTCAGTCGCATTTCCCAAGCATGCTCTGACAACAAGGGATGCAGAGAGAGAGAGAGGGAGAGGGGAAATGCATCTACAGAAAACAAAAACACTGTTTGTATCTCAAGGTTTTTGCTTTAAGATAGGAAATTATATGAGAGCTGAAAAAGAAAGTAAGGCTTTTTTTTCTTTCTTTTCCATCGCTCAGGTGCAAGTTTGAAAGTTGTAATATTAAGACACTAAGGGCGCGAGGTAATGGAAGGAATAAATCTTAACTTGGTGAGTCATATAATGCTGCTTGTGGAGTCCAAGTACGGCACGCATTTGTCAGAAAGAGAGAAGGAGAGAGCAAGAAAGAGAGAGAGAGATAGACCCACGAGTGAGAGCACGATGACAAATATTTCAATCTGGATGGAATATGCCTTGCTGTTCCTTCCCCAATGCATAAAGCAAATCATCTGTGTTTCACTGCTTAGCAAGTAGGAATCAGAGCTGGGTTAAATGGTGTTTGCAAAATATCCTCAGCATTTGCTTGGAGTAACAGATGGGTGGGGTTTGCCACATAGTACAGAAGAATGTGTGCCAGATAGTCACAGCAATAAAAAAAACACGCTGGAATTTGAAGGTAATTTTGATTGCCAACTTAAAAAGATTGGCTATTTGTCAGATAATATTTCATCTGCTACAATTATTTCAATGGGCGAGTTTAAAGACCCTGAAATGGTGGTTTTAAACATGAATTCCTCAAGCAACAGGAAGAATATTTTTTGGCATCATTGGGCTACAATTCCATAATTACCTTTCAGCATATTGTAATTCAAGTGTTCTGAGAGAAAACTAGACTTCTGCACCTCCTCATGGTTCTGTTTACAGGTTTTAGAAAATCTAACCCGTGATGGGAAACTTTGGCCAATCACAGGTCATTTTAGAGAGAGAGCGTTCCTATTGGCTGTTCATTCAACGGAGGCAGCTGTCAATCACTCGCAAACTCAGACCAAACGGTCAAACTAAGCAGCGCTGATCAAATATGAATCAATATTCTGTTACTGTAATGCCTATTTCTCGCCTCAAATGTTTTCAGAAACATCTTGTAGTGTACTGTTTAGCTGTAAAATGAGAAAGTTTGCTCCGGCTGGTGGGCAGTGCTTGGTATTTCCTCAACTGATCTCAACATGGCGGCCGCCTGACAAACTTTCTCATTGTACAGCTAAACAGGAGCACGTGCTGTTTGGAACGGGACGATTGCTTGGCTCCCGGTATTGCTGCTTGCAGCATTGTTGGGGGGCGTTAAATATGAATCAATATTCTGTTACTGTGATGCTTATTTCTTGTCTCAAATGTTCTCAGAAACATCTTGTAGTGTACTGTTTAGCTGTAAAATGAGAAATTTTGTGACCAACTAACTTTCGGCCGGAGTCGATAACGTTATTCACTCCTGTCGCCACGACTCTCTCTCTCTCTCTCTCGCTTCTACACTCTCTTCCCATGTACACACACACTCTAAGCACTGGCTCTGCTCCAATGACCTATGCTACTCCTACAACAACTGGCTCTAGAGAGGATCATTCACATTTTCCCGTCAGCCACCGTAGCTCTCCAACACGGGAGAGGCTTCAGATGGTTGCAATGTCCTCACTTCACCGATAGATACTGCCAGATCCCACACACTGGACCTTTAAGTAAATGTAACACAATGCTATTTACAAAATGCCATTTGCCTACCTTGCACACCAAACCACAGCAGAACATGACAGCGTAAGAATGTCATATTTCATTACACAGTGAAAAGGGCATGTAACAGAATGGAATAAAAACGTCTTTGTTAATTTTCAATTATTAAGGTTGTCATATAAGCAAGATGGTGATAGGAGCAGTCAGTCCGCAGCTGCCTCTGGAACAAAACCGCAATGTATGCGAGGGACTCCCATGATGCAAGGGGAGGTTGGATGTGGGGTGAATCATGCTGCGGGAAATGTTTCATGCACTCCCAATGACAATTAGAAGTGGAACGCGGTTTTGCTAAGGCCATCTGTGACACGGGGGAAGAAAGGGAAGCCGCTTTAGAGCTGCGCACGCTGTCAAAATGAGCTAAATTGACAGTAGTAGGTATATGCACGATGTCAAGTCGACAATGATGTTATCGAGAAACAAAGGAAATAATTTGACAGGTGGGGAATGTTGGTTTAGACCCCGTGTGTTTTCGTCGAGGAAAGGATGTGTCAATGACACGCCGCAATGATGCAACCTGGAGAAATAGGAGATGAAAAGCACACTTCCTGTGTGGCCTAATCAGGTTCCTGTGTGCCCGTAGCCACCGGTGCTACAGCTCTCTCTAACCCTATTATTTCACACAAACACACACACACACACACGCAGAAAAACGTCCGAAAGGAGATAAACAAACCGTAGTATCCATTCATTGACACCTCGGAATAATGTAAGGATAAATATATAAAATCAACAACTCCTCACACTGAGCTTTCTGAGAAAGCAATGATGAAGCAATCAAAGCGACGAGTGATTTTAAAAGCAGAGCTAATGCAGCAATCAGCTGGGTGATTTGTCAATAGCGAGCAATTCATGCTCCTGCTCTGGTGCAATGCCCTGCAGGTAAACAAGGGAAACAAATGAGAAACATTCAAGTGCACTCTTCCTCTTCACCACACACACATGGACGCACGCACACACACACACACACACACACACACACACAAACACCTCCTCAGCTGTTGTTGTCAGCATGTTAATCAGGCTTTGGTATGGTTGTAGCCCTGAGGCGCTGTGCGATATAAACACAGATAGAATAAATATCCCATTTTAGTACCTTTAAATGACTGACTTTGTTGCCTTCCTCCCTGATGGCTCCGAGAAGAAAGTTTGTGATTAAGTATTTATGATGTTTAGCGTTCGACAAGGCCACTATCTCGCAGACGCCGGAGCGTTTAAATCTGAAGAAAAGAGTGATGCTGCACAATGTGCCGCTGTTAAGTGCTAGTGACCTTTCTGTAAGAGGCCGTCGTGGCTGGCATTGGAGACGAGATCATTACGGCTCTGGTTTTTAATTGAAGCCTTTATCCCAGGTGTAATCAGGGCTAAATAAACAACGCTGGAATCATCCAAGACCCAATTAGGCCTGTGGGGGAGAGCCGTGTGCGGAGCTGCAATGTGCTGCTTCTTCATAATCAGCTGATACTAATACTTGATGAAAGAGTCTGATATCTCTACCTGTCTCCACGACTAATTGTCTGTAATTAGTACAAGGCAGGGGTAATTGTGAGGGTTGATGTTATTATGAGGAATATCATTGGGCACAATATTCAAATTTCCTATTGTGTGGGCTTCGAAAAAAAACAAACTCTGGAATGCCTTTAATTGCTGTCATTATGATCACTTTCACGTGGGAATATTACATGATACCATTAAGGCATACTGGGGACGTTTGAGAAACGAGGCGTCATTAGGAGGATTTTGTCATCTTCTAATCAGTTTTGAAATGGAAGATTCCAGCGCAGTAGACGGGTGTTAATCTTACGCCAAAGACCTCTAAATGACTCCACACCTCTGTGGCCGAGAGATAAACAAAACTGAAAAGAAAAGAAAGCGATACTCCTCTCTAGTTAATTAAGTGACGAAATAAGCTTGGAAATCCCCTGAATCAAATTACACAACAGGGGCGGCACACAGTATGCACACACCACCGCCGCCGTGTAACGAATGGGCTTAATGCAACCACACATCTTTAATGAAATCATGTGAATTGTCTTAGATCTTTGCTTTTATGAATTTGCCTCCGGTGGCCAATGCACCAGGAAGTCAACGGAAATTATTCAGCCGCTGCTCCCGTGGAACAAAGTCTGTGTGTGTCAGCACATGCCTAGGAGGAAACGGGGAAGTAATAGGACAATGAGGGATGATGCACTTATTCCTTGATGTTGCACTATAGTGTGTGAGTATATACTGTAGGTGTACTTTTCATATGTTAATAAATCTATTTCTGCAACGATTTATATGTAAATTAGGCAATTACTGATTGGATTACTACTGTTTAATATGTGGAGCAAGTCTTCTTTATAGTCATCGTTTATATGCCTTGCCCTTATCTGGTGGGTCATGACGCAAAAGTGGGTCACGGGTCTGTTTTGAGTGGATTGCTGGCATGTGCATAAATACTTATATTCAAGAGTATTGAGTTTCTGACGCCTCATTTCTATTTGAAGGCACCGTACCGCTGCAGCTGTCATGTCACTGGACTGTCTACCTTTCGACAGTCGTTGTTATTCCTAACCCTAACCACCACAGTTGACTGTGGAAGCGCCATCAGATGCTCTTCTGTTGGCTTCCTCATGTGCCTTCAGTACTGTTTTAATAAGAGCTTAGCATTTAAATCGCTAATTTAATTTCCTCTGATTTGAGTGTTGGCAGGCCTTTGCCATGGAGGCGTCATTTTAGGTTTTTACTAATTTGCAGTGAAATTATTTAAGCCTCTGAGACCCACAACAGACCCGTTTTTGTCTTTTTTAGGGGGGTACAAGGGGTCTTTAGGAGGAGATAGCAGGTCAGCAGTAGCTGTCACATAGAGGTGGTGTACATCATCTGAAGGCTGGGAACCTGAAGATTCATTTGAGATGCAGCTCAGCACTGTGTCAAGTTGTTCTAGTGCATCTATATGCATGAATGAATGAATTAATTAAAATAAATTGTGAAAGTGTATAAGGGCTTAGAACATTTTGATGCAAGTATATGATGTCCATTCCCATGTTCTATTATGTCTCATAAGTTGTTGCAGCAATTTTTGGGTTGATACCATTTGTTACAGAAGAATTGATTCAAGCATTGATAAAAATGATCAATAATCCCTCCAAAGTACCACATTAAGACATTAAGATTTTGAGGAACAGCGTAGAAAAAGCCATCCTGCTATTTAGTATCAAAAACCTTTGACATTTGGAGATTTTTGCAAGAATTACATTTTTGCGATTAGATGGCGAGCACTTCTGTTCTGTAATCTGCTCAGAAAACCCCTTATAGTCAATATATCTAGGAAAACCCTGCTTCCTGTAAATGCCCTAGGTCTCTAGTTTGTGGTTATAAAGTTTCATGAGGCTGTGATTATCCTAGAGGTCACAACAGGTCATTTTATACAGTGAGTTCAAATTTCAAAAAATGGTCTCACTACAATGAAATGGCTACTATGGGGACTAACATCATCATACATGAATACAATTGAGCTCATTGGATCCATAATAGTCTCAGCTTTGCAGTCATACCCAATTAATGCAATTCCAAGACTGTTTAGGGACCCCAGTATGTTGAAATATTCAAACACATCATTTTTAGAATAGGCGAAAATAACACATTTATACTGCATTCAAAAAACTGCATGTGATATTCTAATGAGCCTGCATGTGACATAAGAGGGCTGAATGGCTTGTTGAATCACATGATTTCTGATCTAGGCAGCCCAGAAATAACTGACTGGATTGTCATATTTCACAGTTTGTGGGTTGGTAGGCACTCCAGATACCTAAATGTATGTGCACAAGCACTGAAAAAGAGTTTTTCATAATGTCTCCTTTAATCCCCTGAGACCAGTACCAAGCATGTCATGCTAGCTTGTGGGCAAGGAGGCTAAATAACGCTCCAAACTTACACTACATTTTGGCGAGGAAAAACTGGCATGGCCATTTTCAAAGGGGTCCCTTGAACTCTGACCTCAAGATATGTGAATGAAAATGGGTTCTATGGGTACCCACGAGCTTCCCCTTTACAGACATGCCCACTTTATGATAATCACATGCAGTTTTGGACAAGTCATAGTCGAGTCAGCACACTGACACACTGACAGCTGTTGCTGCCTGGTGGGCTTGAGTTTAGCATATTTGTTATGCTAAATGCAGTACCTATGAGGGTTTCTGGACAATATTTGTCATTGTTCTGTGTTGTTAATTGATTTCCAATAATAAAAATATACATATATTTGCATAAAGCAAGCATATTTGTCCACTCCCATGTTCATAAGAGTCTTAAATACCTGACAAATCTCCCTTAAAGGTACATTTTGAACAGATAAAAAAATGTGATTAATTTGCGATTAATCATGATTAAATCTGGACAATCATGCGATTAATCACTATTAAATATTTTAATCGATTGACAGCCCTAATATATACAAAATAAAAAACAAAGAATAATTATATTTCTTCATTGATCAATGTATTTTCTGTATAAAAAACAAATATAAGCAGCACTATCCGTGGCATGATACCTTGATACCAGTGATACAGTACAGTGAACGCACAGGAACAATCCACTAAGAGCACATGAAACTGTTACGAAAAGTGAAGATAATGCGAAATGGCTTTCAACCTCCAGCACTTGCTCGATCTTGTTACTCATTGTAAATGCATTGAGAGGTAATTGGATGTGGAGTTGACTTTTCGCAGCGAGAGAGTGACTGCGGGTGTGATACTGATAAAAAATAAAAAATGTCAGCGGCTCATCTGATACACTGCAACATGGCTTAGTGATCGACTCACCTACAACCCCACAGGGGTTACGTTACCGTGCTCTTTGTTAGCTAAATGTCAGCGCCCCACCTGGCTCCTATCATACACTGTCTCATACCCCCAGGCAGCACTCAGAGATACCGCTGAGGTCCAAAGGTTCAAACTCACTCTCTCGGTCAGTTTAAAGCCAAATGTACAGTGCTGCACATCTGTATGGATGAGGTGAGGGTGAAGACACGTGGCACCAGTCTGCTTTTCACTTGAGGGCTAACCTATATTATCACAATATGTGATTTATCAGGACCAGTTTAAATAACAATTCCTCAGCTGCCTCCTCACCTTTAAAAGTGAAAAAGCAGCGACGGGGTACATTTTGATTTAAGACTTCTCTTTCGCTGAGACAGCTTTCAGTGTTGTGAAATTAAATGCAATATGTATGTGGTAGAATGACAAATTATGAGATTAAAATTGCAAATTAAGCTGTCCTGCATTAGTTTGTTTATTTTATGTTGAACTCCATGATCACAAGGGCGTGAAAAAGTGCAGGGATTGATAGCACCTGATTAACTAGATAGCAAGCCGCATAACACCCCAGAGCATATTTTGCATGTGAAACTTTGACAGCGTGCCTGGATTTCTTTTAATGATAGTAATTTATGAAAGCAGCATACGCTACGTTAGCTATTAGTTAGGAGAGCTTCATAAATTGATTTTTGCCAGACTCGACATAATGGTCTCATCTGGAATAAAATCTGGCAGTTTTCAGATGACTCCTCTGAACCTGAGCAGCTGTGGGGTTTCTATGCTCTATGAAGATCTTTTAGGCAGCTTTTATTT
The DNA here is from genome assembly GCA_916701645.2 of Sebastolobus alascanus. Taxonomy (NCBI): domain Eukaryota; kingdom Metazoa; phylum Chordata; class Actinopteri; order Perciformes; family Sebastidae; genus Sebastolobus; species Sebastolobus alascanus. The sequence continues at coordinate 861,559 of CAKAOJ020000137.1, read as the reverse complement.
TAGTCATTCAGGCAAATAATAGAGGAAATATGCGTTTTATAACATGGTTGGTTATTTTTAAGCATACCAAATTACGCCCAGCACTTTTCAGTAATGAAATCACATTTCTACAAAAATTGTTCAATGTGGATTATAGGGTGAAAGAAAAAAAAGAAAAATACCCCACAAAAAACTAGAATTACCTGTTGCGGTTGTACGCCTCCGCCAACCAGTCAAGTTGCAGTTTACATCCATGTCTGTCCAAAATGTCATCACTTCATCATTTTATCCTGTTAGACATTTGTGTAAAATTGTCATAATTAGCATATTAATTCTTCAGTTATTGCCAAAAACGTGTTTTGTGAGGCCACTGTGAACATGACCTTTGACTATCAAAATCAATTCAGTTCATCCTTGAGTCCAAGTGGACATTTTTACCAAATTTGAAGTAATTCCCTTCAGGCGTTCCTGAGATATTGTGTTCACGAGAATGGACCGTACGTACGTACAGACGGACAACCTGTAAACATAATGCCTCCGGTCAAAACTGGCGCTGGCGCAGAGGCATGAAGACATTTAGCATAGTGTTAGCCTACATTTCTGCTGGAGGGAGATTGGAAGTGGGTGCTACTGTAGATTGGTGTGATTCTCCAGCCATGTCTCCTAAAAATGATGTTCCCATACAACGAAACTGCATTACGCTTGTTTTTGGCATATCGCAAATACGTTTGTTACGATAGTCCATAGACGTTGGGGCGTTGGATGGGTCAAACAAACAGCTGACTTTTGCCCGGGAGACCGTTGTTCATTCACCGTGTGATATCAAAAGTCAACGTTCACTTATTTTTATCATGATGTTTTTTTTAGCAAGTAGTTTTGTTGCCTAAGCCTAACAAAGTAGTTTTGTTTCAGGCTTTAAAAAATCTAGCCCATTACGGGAGACTTTGGCCAATCACAAGCCATTTCAGAGACAGAGTGTTCCTATTGGCTGTTCATTCAATTGAGGCAGCTGTCAATCACTCGCAAACTCCGATCAAATGGTCAAATTAGGCAGCGCTGACTAAATCTGAATCAATATTCTGTTACTATAATGATTATTTCTCGGCTCAAATGTTTTCAGAAACATCTTGTAGTGTACTGTTTAGCTGTAAAATGAGAAAGTTTGCTCTGGCTGGTGGGCGGGGCTTGGTATTTCCTCAACTGATCTCAACATGGCGGCCGAGTCACAAACTGTCATTTTACAGCTAAAGAGTACACTACAAGATGTTTCTGAACACATTTGATGCGAAAAATAGACATTACAGTAACAGAATATTGATTCATATTTGATCAGCGATGCCTAGTTTGACCGTTGATCAGAGTTTGCAAGTGATCGACAGCTGCTCAGAGACTCCAGCTCGGCTCTGATGGTTGTTTTCCTCCGGATGACACCGGAGGACCCAGAGGCACATGATTATTTTCAGATTACCTGTCTCGTGCGCTACTGTCAGGATATAGTCACAATTTATGAAAATATTTTTTTTATAATCACATTTGCTCCAATTATACCTACTGCTGCTTTAAGTAGCTTTGTTGTATTTGTGTAGTTTTGTTTCAATGTCGCAGTCATTTTAAGCCAAACCATGATGTGTTTTTTTTTTACGAAACTTAACCAAGTAGTTTTGTTGCCTTAACCTCAACAAAGTAGTTTTGTTGTATTTTTTTTGTATTGTGCGACCGTGATCTGCGACCATAATCTGGGAAATATGTTTCCCTCATAATGTAATTAAGAATGCAGTTTAGCTGTAGGGGAACATCATTTTGTAGGAGAAAAGGATGGACTGCCCACACGACAAACATCCAAGTACTACTGGGAGTTAAACTAACAACCGTCAGATTAAGAGTTATAAAAAAAACAGATGTGCCAAAGCTGAATTCTTAGGACCTCCTACAATGGCAGTTCAACCCCATTAAGTCCACTAAACCCCCACCTTATCCTCTCCACTCACTCAAGTTGGAGCATTCTTGTGAATAGTTCGCTATATTAAGCACCACTTCAAACGTGTAAGGGTGGAGTGGAAGTTGACAATAAAACTTTTCGACAGTCTGCACTAGTGCTGACCTGCTGTGCTGTACCTTCACTAGCCCGAAATGTGCCAGAGAATGGAGGACCCTTCATACAAATGTCCTTTGTGTCTGGCTTCTTCAATAAGCATCATTTCTGGTGAGGCACATAAACCTTTGTTACACTTTACTTACACTGTCTCTTTATAGTGGCTGTGTAGCAGAACTTAATAAAAAAGAGTCAATCTGTTCCACAGCATCTGTACATTTGTTTTGGTAATGTTTGCATTTACAGGTTAATAACACATAATATACCACAAGTATTAAGCGAGCCAGGGGTCTGCCTGTATCCAAGGTGATGGCTGCTTCCTGCTTATATGCCAGGAGTTTACGGGTTTATTTATTCTCTCCGACTGTCTAAAGATTGTCCCCCACAGCTGTGAGTGGGGAGGGACTGATATGAAAAAAGGATCCCTTCCTGGAAAACACACCTAAATTTGCAGGCGACACTTGAGGGGCAGGTACATCATTAAATGTCTATCAGCTGATAATCAATCAGCGGCGTGACGGAAGCCGTGGTAACAGTTCTTGTTGAGGATGAGTTGTTGTGAAACAGGTAATTATCACGTCTGTTAGGGACATAATGGAAGAGGTACTCAGATCTTTTACTTAAGTAAAAGTAGCAATAGCACAGTGTAGAAACACTCTGCTACAAGTAAAAGCATTCAAAATGTTACTGAAGTAAAGTAGAGAAGTATTAGCATCAAAATGTACTGAAATTACAAAAAGTAAAAGTACTCTTTATGCAGAATGGCCCATTTCAGAATAATGTATTTCATAGTATTGGATTTTAATTATTGATGCATTAATTTGTACATCATTTAAATGTTGCAGCTGGTAAGGGTGGAGCAGATTTTTGAATATATATATATATATACTACAAGATAGCTTGTGAATTTCACCAAGGGATCAATAATGTGTTATCTGTATCCATAATAAAGCATCATATTTTTTTGTTGATTATATAATAATATACAAAAGTACTAATAATCTGATTCCACCAAGTAACGAGTAACTAAAGTTGTCAAACAAATGTAGTGGATAAAAAAGTACTACATTTCTCTCTGAACTGTAGTGAAGAAGAAGTATAAAGTAGCAGAAAATAGAAGTAAAGTAATGTAAACTAACGTAAACATTATTGTATTCGTCATAAACATACAGGTACATTCATGAAATTTGACTTCTACATTTAATCCATCAAAAGGATCTCTGTAAAGCGCCCGGGGAACAATTTGGAGACGCTCAAGGACATTTCAACATGTAGACAGTAGGAACCGGGGATCGAACCACCAACCTTGCGGTTATAGGACAACCACTGTACGCACTGAGCTTCAGCCACCCTGTACCTCAAAATTGTAACTCAGTTACTTTCCACCACTGGTTAGGGAGCATACAAGCTATGCGACTCTTATTGCAGCTAATCGTTTTTGGACAGCTTCGCAAAGACAGCACAGTGATGCCTTTTTTTTTTGGAGGCAACCATGGCAGCCAATGCCAAATATATGTTTACCAGTCTCTATTGTTTCCCATACTGTTGGTGCACATGGCATTTTGTTTTCTTGCAGCAGAGAAAGCCTTCTACTGGCACAACTAGCATGTGCCATTCCATGTGCTGGTTATAGATAGAATGGCAACACATTCAGCAGAAACTGGTTCTGGTTCTGTCCCTGCCATGTTTTTACGTGTGGACATTTTGAACACCTTTTAAAGGGAACCTGATCTTGTACAAGTAGGTGTGAAGCCGTACTTTAATGAATCCTCAACTCAGAGATGGAAAGAGTACTAGAATAATGTACTCAAGTAAAAGTACTGTTACTTTAAAGAAATATTACTCAAGTAAAAGTAAAAGTACTTGTATAAAAATGTACTTCAGTAAAAGTAAAAAGTAGGTCAGTAAAAATGTAATCTAACGTTACTGTTAAATCAAAGAACGTCTTGAGGCTACAAAATAGATTGCATTAAATATCAATTTATACACAAGTGGAACAACATCAGCAACAAGACTCCTTCTGTCCAAACCAACAGATGGGCACTCTGCAGTCTGTGAATACAACTGATTATCAAATATAAATATGTCTTCCTCAGTATAGCCTCACAAGAATGAACCAGAAAAGAGACAAAACGCAAGCCAATTAAACAAAAATGGTAGACAATAAATAGACGAGCTATGGACACCACGGCGCCTGAAACTTCTTTTAGAATCACCAGTAGAATAAAACATCACCAAAGAAGACAACATGAACATGCATAAACAATATCAATTCCACAGCGGCTGCAGCCATATTGCAGCAGCAAAGGAGAGACAGTTTTTATCATATTTCTATGTTTTTTACACACAGCGTAGCATGCACACGCAACTACGTTGCTAGGCAATGAAGTGGTTGTTGACGTTCTCATCTGTGGAGTTCAGCAGTGTGTTTTTTTACTCACCTGACTGAACGGCACCCTGCAAGCTTTTAGCACCATGAAGTCCTCCACAATCTGCTCCACGTTCAACTTCTTTACTCGTTCATTTTCAAAGCATATAACCAGTCCACTCGGCCTCTCTGTCCAAGTATAACCAGTCCACTCAGCCTCTCTGGTCCCACTTTGCTCCTCAAATTCAAAACATTTTGAGCTGAACGAGGCTCTATCGTCACATCAGGGAACCGTCTCAAACAGCAGACACTCCTCACACACCTCACTGAAGAGAGATGTTAGCAATTAACATGTTAGCCACATCCAGCGTGTCCCTACTGTACAGGTCACAAACACCGTGGGTGTGTCACTTTGCGTGCTCGCTGGGTGGTGCATTAAATCATAAGTTATTAATTAAGATAGGTGCACATATATATATTAGGGTTGTCAGTCGATTAAAATATTTAATCGTGATTAATCGCATGATTGTCTATGGGTTAACTGAAAATTAATTGCAAATTTTGTATCTGTTCAAAATGTACCTTAAAAAAATCAATTAACAACACAAAACAATGACAAATACTGTCCAGAAACCCTCTCAGGTACTGCATTTAGCATAAAAAATATGCTCTACTTATAACATGGCAAACTCAAGCCCAACAGGCAACAACAGCTGTCAGTGTGCTGACTTGACTATGACTTGCCCCAAACAGCGTGCGATTATCATAAAGTGGGCATGTCTGTAAAGGGGAGACTCGTGGGTACCCATAGAACCCATTTTCATTCACATATCTTGAGGTCAGAGGTCAAGGGACCCCTTTGAAATTGGCCATGCCAGTTTTTTCCCTCCAACATTTAGCGTAACTTTGGAGCATTATTTAGCCTCCTTCCTGACAAGCTAGTATGACATGGTTGGTACCAATGGATTCCACGTGTCAGGTCACGTGGGGAAAACGTCTTTAGAAGGGCTTGGTGAAATAGCATTTTGATGCTAAAACATACGTACTTCGACCAAATGTTCAGATTTAAATACATACAGTAAGTAACACTACTGGGAAGCTACAGAATTATATAAAAACCTAAAAAAAATATATAAATAATGATAACAATAATTGACCTACCCTAACACTAAGTATGAGCAAAGCTACTCCAAATACATACATAACCTTATTTCATCCCCACAAAATACTAGCACATATTTTTGTGTAGGAAAACAGCAATTTACTTTCAGCAACTACAGCTATTATCTACAGTATGTGCTTGGTCTACCACGAGTGCACTGATCTGTGTTTGCTCATAGCATTATTCAGCATTGGAATGAATAGGCGGAGGTCACTTTCAGTCATCTCCTTACATACTCTCTCTCTAAAGGTTTCTCAACACTGATTTGAATGAATGTGCCGGTCCCTACACCTAAGGGCGCTTTTGCAACACAACCATCCTGCGTACTTGAACCCAAAACCTCTACAATTTGCCATTAGCTAAACACTCTGAAAGTAGCTGCAAGCCCTGAGGCCAGGTGTTTCACTAAGAGCCATTCAGTCTCTTTTTTTAGCCCTGAGCTACACTACAGTTCTAACAGGAAAAGAGCTTTGAGCCAGCAATCTGTAGGCAGACATGGATTGGTTCCACAGGTACCACCGCTGAAGATGTGTAAAAAAGACCTGAGGGTAGCCCTGTGTCCGGCATAAACCCCCCTTCTAGGAGTATCAATAATTCAAAAGGACAAAGCGTCTGATACATGAGAGTAAAATGCAGCTTGCTTTCCCCCTCCTGTGTCAATATTTTGACAGCAAAGAGGGGAAGGCATCCGAGGGGACTCTACCATGTAAAGTGTTCTTTCATGTTTTGCAAAGTGAGTGCTACCTCTCCGTCTACATCCATGAAATGGAGAGTTAAGAGGAAGCCACTGTGAGGGTACAGTCTGTTCGGGCTGAGTGACTAACGTAACGACCGACTGGCTGGGGAAATGACTGAGCTTCACGCCGCCGGTCTCTTCTTCTCTGCGGCTGCTTCCGCTTCCAGCGTCTCACTCTGTTTCTTTACTTCTTCTGTCTTTCAACGTTGAAGTTTTTTCTTCCTTCTTACACACCCTCACCTCGCACAGCAAAAAGAAAAGAGCAGAGGGAAGGTCATTACGGTTGTGAGGAGGAGAGAGAATAACACATGGGGAGATGGAGAGAGCTGCACGGTTGAAGGGGGTGAGAATAAAACAAATGGAGAGCAGTGTACAAAAGGTAATGAGGCCAAAAGAAAGGGAGCGACTGAAGGGAGGATAACAAGATAATGCGCTACTGCCATTGTAGTCCTGATTTAAAACAAATGGCTTCTATCATCTTCAACAGTTTTTTCTTCTGCAAGTTTTTGGGGCATTTTGTACCATACAAAGCCGAGGAAGACGTTCTTTTTGGATTTAAAAAAACACACAATTGCATCATCTAAAGCACTATTCATCAAGGTTCAAGGATGGTAGTTAAGGCAGGTAGTGAGAAGGCTGTCATCCACATTTGGGTTGCACATTGCGACTAATCACTTAACTCCCCTCCCAAAAGTATCTTTGTGCTGCGATTTACAAACACATACGCACACACACAGTGAGATGACGGTGTAGTCCACAAACACTTCTTTAATTATGCTGTGAAGTTTTCTCCCAGATGCCCTAGTTATTTCCGGGGAGCTGGGAAGCGGCGGAGTCTTTGGGGACAGACGACGCTCCCTGAAGTGGGCGAAGGAGGATGGAAGACGTCCCTGGTGGCACCAGGGGAAGACCGCGTCAGTGCTCTCGTGGGGGAGAGCAATTCAGGCCCTTGTTTTCTCCAACTTTCTCTTCCGTCTTCAACGGATGAAAAGAAAACAAGACAACATCTCACAACCGCTTTTGTCTTTCTGGGGAACATAATGATACTGTTATAAATGAATAAAAAGTGGGCTATTAGTGTTTCATGGGCTGTTCTTTGTCTCTTTTTTCATTCTTTCTTGAATTAATATGATGAAGGACCAATACATCTTTATAGATTACAGCACATTTAGTGAATTTCATATATTTTGGTTGAAAAGGCAACCATTGAGCCTCACACAAGGACCACAGATTCACTCTTAAGTGAAATGTACAAACTACTCACATTCACCAATTTTCATGTATTTACAATTCGGCTGTCTAAGTTAACGCGATAATAACACGTTAACGCAAATTCATTTTAATGCCACTAATTTCTTCAAAGGGACTGGTTGTAACTTCTTACACGTATATATCATACCGGGTCGTGTGGCTACGCTATTCAGACTCAGACTCCAACACAAACTACACGGAAGCACCAAAACTGCAAAGTTATATCTAGTGAAGCCCGTCTTGCAAAACAGTGTTGGCTCTTCCTGCTTCGCCCCCCCCCCCCCCCGGCCAATGTTGGAGGACGTGGGGGAGACCGTAACTTTGGTTTCCAGGGCCGGAGTCTCTGCTCTGCTCCCGCTGCCTGCTCCTGCCTGCTTGCACACCGCGCTCGGCTCGCTCCAACTCCACGTGCACGCGCGCACACTACACACTGCAGAAGAGTTTAGCTCTGAGAATATCTAGTGAATGTACAGTGGACGTTTGTGCAGAAATAAATGCTGCCGCTCCTCCAGACCAACAGAGGTTTCCTGTGTCTTGTGAAGTGGCGGGGCTCTGCAGCGAGTTATGTTATCGTCTGAAGCAGGAAAAGCCAACACTAGGATCAGCATTGATTCATGGAGAGACCTTCGTCCGGTCAGCTAACATTACTGCCAAGCAGGTGAAATACAGAGTGATATTGTGGTTTTAGCTTACGTGTGTCGTCTCGCTGTTTTGACGGACTCTCGCTCACATTCAGGTAGCGTGCACACGGATGAGCGCGAGCAACATGATGCTGACTTTCGTTGACATTGCGGCCACAAGTGTCGCTGTTACAACCAATTTCTGATTCTTACAAACAGTCCCTTTAACGCATTCACGCAACTTGTGATTTTTTAGGTTGTAGCGGGCTCAGTTTTAAAGCTAGAGTGAAGATACTGGTATTATATGAAGAGATAGAACACCTAAGGAATCCGTTGGTACCAACCATGCCATACTACAGTAACTTGACATGAAGGAGGCTAAATAACGCTCCAAACTTATGCTACATTTTGGCGAGGAAAAACTGGCCTGGCCATTTTTCAAAGGGGTCTTGACCTGAAAATTGGTTCCATGGGTTCCCACGATTCTCCCCTTTACAGACATGCCCACTTTATGATAATCACATGCAGTTTTGGACAAGTCATAGTCAAGTCAGCACACTGACACACTGACAGCTGTTGTTGCCTGGTGGGCTTTAGTTTAGCATATTTGTAATGCAAAATGCAGTACCTGTGAGGGTTTCTGGACAATATTTGTCATTGTTTTGTGTCGTTAATTGATTTCCAATAATAAATATATACATACATTTACATAAAGCAAGCATATTTTCCCACTCCCATGTTGATAAGAGTATTAAATACATGACAAATCTCCCTTTAAGGTAATTTTTTTTATTAATTTGCGATTAACTATGGACAATCACACGATTAATCACGGTTAAAAATATACTAATTGGTTGACAGCCCTAATTTAGAATGAACGTCCTCTTGACCGTCTCCCATCCAATGCCCTTTTCCCACCAAATTAGCGCATATATGCAGGTTTTTTAGACACAGGAAAACCTACTAAATGTCCCAGACGCAGCATCGGTTGTCGTCTACTATGACACACTACACAAAATTAAACGATCCATTTTTGCCCACAACACTCAGTATCGTTCCAGGCCGATACCCTACGATGGCCGTGTCGGGCTATAATCGGGCTAATATCGTGTAGTCTGAACCAGCCATTAGTGTATTTTTTTATTCAGTGGGTGAGGGGATTAAGTCATGACCCATCTAACTTGACACCAAACCGTATCTTCTTTATTCCTGTCATGCTATGGCTCTGTGGTGACATGGTGTTGGCAGCTGTAGTCATTGTTCAAGACTTAAAACATTGCGGTGAGAAATGTTTTGTTTTATTCTGGGCTGACATTTTTGTGCCCACAAATTTTAGTCTCATATAGCAATTTGAGAATATCGATTATGGCAACGATCACGTCTCAAAAATGTGCAGCTACTAATGCAGGCTGGTCTCATACACAGTTTGTAGCTATACTACAAAAAGTATTGCACTGTAATTCGTGTATATCCCACGAAATCAATGTGTGTAATTAACGTAATTGTGAACTAGGAAATATAAATAGCGGTGAATGCCACGTAGGGAGGAAATCGGGATGGATGGGTGGGTCCAAAAATACGGGACTTTCGCCCAGGAGACCAGCTTTCGTGTCCCGTGTGAAATCAGAAGTCCATGTTGATTAATTTGTCATGTAACTGACGTACTTAAGCAACGCCACTTCCGGTGTTATTTTAAGCCAAAACACGATCTTTTCCTAAGCACTAACTAATATTCTTGAATAAACCTAACTAAGTAGTTTTGTTGCCTAATCCTAACCAAATCAATCTGTTCCTAAGCCTAACTATGTGGCTTTCTTGCCTAAACCTAAAAGGAAGTTGTTTCCTGCAAAGACTGTATGCATGTAGCAAATGGAAATTGACACGTGTTGTTGGACATTCGTAGGAAAACAACGGAAACGAAGAGATAACCTTTTTGCAAGATATCATACAAACCGTTGTATGACAATACGTTGACTAATGTAAAGGTGGCATTCATTAGGTTGAGATGTGTGATAAATGACAAGTTTGTGCAGGTAAGAGGGATTGCTGAATCAGACTTGGAACATTTGTGCAACCGTCATGGAGATAAAGTATTGTAAGAGTAGTTTAGGATAAAAGTATTAAAATGTTCTTGCAAGAGGCCCGTTTTCTTTTAAACAATCACACAAAATGATTCTGATGTCTTGTCCTCATGTGTTTCATTTTCATGCTGTCTCAGTCACCCCATCTGACACCATCAGAACAGAAGAAGGTTTGGTGAGTTCCCAAAATAAAAAAATCCCATAAGAAACCTTGTATTTCCTGTTTCTAATCAGTACATGTTCACTTTGACAAGCCCCATCACCAACTGTCGCTGCATATTAACTGGTCACTAAGCATCTGACCCTGTTCCCGTTCCCACACCAGGTGACTGCAACCCTGTAATTGACAAAACGCTCCGGCTGCCCTCCTTTGTGACACTGGATAATTTGCTAGATATTATGACTCATATTAAAAATTAATTAACGTACTGGCCTGCGCCACATTCATCGGTCAAGTCTGCAGCTCTGCATCTAATAACTTTTTCATTTCATTTATTTACTCTCCTTTATTTGCTTCCAGTCTCATCGGTTATTAAGCTAGCTCTAATTAATACAGTCCATGTGGACTGTGAGCTCCTCTGAGCAATGGTCAGAGTGATAATCAACAACTTGTTACATTAGTAGATATTCAACAAAGAGTTATGGTGCTTTATTATCATGTGTCAAGTGACCATTCATCTTATACATAATCTATAACAAAAGTTTAAACAAAAACTGTAGTTGTTAGAGTATTTTTTATTTTTTTTTCAATTAAATGCCAGCTAGTTTACAGATTTGACCCTGTAAAGATGTTGAGGAAATAAACTGGCATGTAAACATGTACACCTAAATGATAATAAATGATTATTAAATTCCGTACTTAAAGCTGAAGTAGGCGAGATTAGAGCAAATATGATTAAAAAAAGTTATTTTTATAAAACGGTCACTATATCCTGACAGTAGTACATGAAACAGGTGACCTGAAAAAAAATACATGTGCCTCTGTGTCCTCCGGTGCTCCTAATGGCATCTGCAAGATTTCACAGACCGGAGGGAAAGAACCAGTCAGAGCTGACCTGGGGTCTGCTGTCCAGCTGCCGTCTATGAGAGCTGATCAAATATGAATAAATATTCTGTTACTGTAATGCCTATTTCTCGCCTCAAATGTTGTCAGAAACATACTGTTTAGCTGTAAAATGAGAAAGTTTGTGACCCGGCAGCCATGTTGAGATCAATTGAGGGAATACCAAGCACCGCTCACATGACCGGAGCACAGCAAATAGGAACGCTCTCTCTCTGAAATGACCTGTGATTGGCCAAAGTCTTCCGTCACGGGCTCAATTTTTTAAAGTCTGAAAACAGAGCTATGAGGAGGTGCAGAAGTCTAGTTTTCTCTCAGAACACTTGAATTACAATATGCTGAAAGGTTATTATGGAATCTTTTCCCAATGATGCCAAAAAATTGTTGCCTACTGAAGCTTTAAAGGGATAGTTTGGGTGATTTGAAGTGGGTTTGTATGAGGTACTTAGCCATAGTTAGTGTATTACCTACAGTAGATGATAGTCGGCACACATTCACTTTGGAAAAACAGACAGGAGTACCAGCACAGGAGCAAAGCAATGTACTGCTAAGGACGGGGCTGGCAGCAAAATGTATTTTAGCAACCTAAAAGAAAGATTCACCAAAAAAAAACAATCAATATCAGTTTAAGTGTACAATATTTAGAATATTTTCACCGTTTTATCTTGCCGTCAAGACAGCCCTTTGTGATGGGGAACTGAACTGAAAGTGAAACTTATTTATGCTTTATTCAAAGCCACCAGACTCCGTTGACAAAAACAGTATAGATAAGTTTCACTTTCAGTTCCGTTCCCCAACGGAACATATTCTAAATATAGCGTACATTTAAAGGGACTCGATGTAAGAATCAGAAATTGCTTGTTAACAGTGACACTTATGGCCATAAGATCAACAACAGTCAGCGTTAGGAATTTTGCCCGATCGGGGTCCGTTTTGATACCCAAAACCCAACAAAGCTCCCTCCATGAATCGAAGGCCCGACGTCAGTAACATTTCTGTTTAGCAAGACGGGCTTCACTAGATATAACTTTCCATTTTTTGTGCTTCCATGGAGTTTGTGTTGGAGTCTGGCTGGTCGTTTGTTTGCGTTAGCGGACTCCATTTCTAACCAACCATTAGATATCGTTAGCTATCCCTGTAGCTGGACTGAAGAGAGTAGGCACATGGGAGCGCGCATAACGTCACATTCGCTGGGACACCGACCCGAGTCCTTCACATGAAAAGCAGTCTACCTAAAATATGTTTTGCTGCTGCTGCCCCCGTCCACAGCAGTACATTGCTTTGCTCCCGTGCTGGTACTCCTGTCTGTTTCTCCAGACTAGGGACATGCCGACCGTCATCTACTGTAGGTAACTGTAGGTAATACACTTGGGCAAGATACTTTACTCCAAATTGCTCCCGAAGGCTGTGCCATCGGTGTGTGAATGAGTAGATCCTGATGAGCAGGTTGGCACCTCGTATGGCAGCCTCTGTCATCAGTGTATGGATGTGTGTGTGTGAATGGGTGAATGCTGAAATGTAGTGTAAAGCGCTTTGAGTGGTCGGAAGAGTAGAAAGGAGTTATATAAATGCAAGGCCATTTACCATGACTATGGATAAGTACCTCATACAACCCCACTTCAAAACACCCGAACTACACCCTTTAAGTACATTTTGACAGAAGCATTAAAGTAATGTTCACCATAAAAATAAATAAATAATAGAAACACTTTGTCTTACTTTTGAAAATGTGCAAACTCACAAAGTAAAATTGAAAAAGAAATAGATACATAAATGCACGAACAAACAATCACACCTCTGTGTAAATGCAGCATGTGTAAGGCAGCGCTGCATATTAAATATGTCAGGATAAACAGATGGCATAGGACGGCAATGTTGAAATTTCACACTGTGTATAATTTACAGCTCCAGTGATACCTACCGTCATACAGCTAAAGCCCTATAGTGCTGTGAGCCCAGCCACACAGCCATGTGAAGAGACAAACAAATTAAATAATAATAATAAATTACATATTTTTTATTCAAAGCAAACATTTAGCCACAGGATTTTTGTCATGCGGGGATTTTGCTATGTTCCTATCATTCCTCGAAGCTCGTCAGAAAACGAGCACCTAAATTTCATTACCGAGCCGTCTTGTCGCATTTGCTGCCAACACTGCCAAACATCCCGACTTCAAACAGCTTCGCCTCTTGCTAATGAGCAAAGCATGCATCCTGTTTTCGCCACCTTCTCTAAAATGCATTTCCCTTTCTCTGTCTTCCAACCCACCCCCTTCATTCCTCCACCCCTTTCGCAATTGAACTCTGAAGTGCCGGCACGCAAATCAAGCGCTAATCCATTTGAAGCTGACAGCGCGTCCTGATTACGGTGGCGGCTTTCTTCTTCAAACGTCCTATCACCATCATCTATCCAGGAACACATGTCGAAACATGAAAGAGCTCCCAAGTTCAACTAGCCGATCAATTGTTTGTCGGATGTGCCAACAAAGTGAGGGCAAATTGTCGTGCACACACCTGAGCCCAGGAGCTTAAGCCATAGAGTTTGCATGAAGGCACAGATTCAGACACGGGCTCAAACAGGGCACTTTCATTTGTGGAGGGAAATCACCCAGCACATGCACAGTTGTTTAATTCCCGTCACTGTCATTTTCCTGTTGAATTACTAATATTTAGATATTAAAATTTGGGGAATGAGACGGAAAGCCTTGTGTCTAGATATGAAAGGAGGAAGATGGAAGGCCGGGGTGAAACTTTCATGATTAAAGCGCCTTTCTTCCAAACTGCTAATGAAGCTGCAGCAAAAGTTCACTTCACATCACGAAGGCCTCCCGCTTCACACATGTCTAATAGAGTTAGGAAGTAGGAGTGTATTTCTTTTTTTACCAAATTTCCATTTGAAAGTCTTTAATTACATCGTCACTGTTCCTTAACATACAATCTCACATCTCCTGGATAATTTGACAGTGCCACAGGTTTATATTATGCCTATCCTTTGTTATTATTCATCTGTTTATGACAAATCTTTTTTTTTCTTTCTGTTTGGTATTGCAATTGGCTCCAAATGCTGAACCCTAACTGCTGTTGCTATGGAGAAGAAGCCAGCCAGAGGCGTGAATCAGGGCTGTAGCAAATTTGTTTTGCTTCCTTGTTGCAACTGGGAACAAAACACAGAGCCACGGTTGCTTAAAACTGTCCCCGAATCTGAACATGACCTGATTTAAAGGACCAGTGTGTAACAATTACAGGGATCTATTGGCAGAAATGGAATATAATATTAATAAGTATGTTTTCTTTAGTATATAATCACCTGATAATAAGCGTCATTGTGTTTTTGTTATATTAGAATGAGCCGTTTATATCTACATAAGGAGCGGGTCCTCTCCACAGGTTCCGCCATGTTGCACCACCATGTTTCTACAGTAGCCCAGAACGGACAAACCAAACTCTGTTAACGTTCCCTACTTGGGCCGGAGTCGATAACATTACTCGCTCTCATCGCCGCGGCTCTCTTACAACTCCATAACAAGCTGAATATCACGTCTGATATATCATGGCCATATAAAGTACATTTTAACAAACCCATTTATACATCCAGCAGACACGTAGCAACATTAGCTTTATTTTGAAGTGTGTTTCTTGAGACCTGATGGCAATGTGATCTCATGGTAAGGCGTATAAATAGCACACCACTTTTAGGGGACATTCCGCTTTTAATGTCCTCACATTTTAAGCTTTTTATGTCATTTAACGCCCCGTTCTCATTCTAAACTCTTCACATACGGACGCACGGTCACAGTTTTAAACATATGATTTACGTTGTGAATTTTTAAAAACTACTTGGTTATGTTTAGCCTACAAAACTACTTGTTAGGTTTAGGAAAAGATTGTGGTTGGGTTAAAATATGTATGTTTGTTGTATACGTAAATTAAGTTACGTACGCAAGTTAAGTAGTCAAAGTAAACCGTCACATACGGACGCACCGTCCAAGTTTTAAACGTGGTTTACATTGTAAATTTAAACAAAACTACTTAGTTAGGTTTAGGCTACAAAACTACTTGGTTAGGTTTAGGAAAATATCATGGTTTGGGTTAAAATAAGTATGTTTGTTACTTACATTAAGTAACATATGTAAGTTAAGGAGTCAATGGTTGACTTTTGATTTCATATGGACACTAACAGCGGTCTCCTGGGAAAGTCGTGTTTGTTTGACCCAATTTTCCACTCCATCCTACGCCCTAGGCAGACTTTCTCGCTCTTTTTACTATGTCACCTGACTTCCGGAGCACTTGCTCTGAGCAGTGATAACATGTGGAATTACTTAAAAAATTGGCGTGTTATTTATACGCCATTTGGTGATACCAGGATACTGATGGAAATCAGTCCAATATTCACTCTCCTTATAGCCCTGTTTTGTTCTTCAGCAACCCCAGAAAAAAAAAAAAAAAACATCTGGCTCTTCAGTCCACTATGTTTATCATTTAAATGCTAACTGTTTGGTGCTAGGGGCTGCACGTTGGTGCAGTGGTTAGCACTGTCGCATCACAGCAAGAGGGTCGCAGGTTCAGACCTGGCTTGGGGCCCTTCTGTGTGGAGTTTGCATGTTCTCTCCGTGTTAGCGTGGGTTTTCTCCGGGTTTTCCGGCTTCCTCTCACAGTCCAAAGACATGCAGGTTAGGTTAATTGTTGACTCTAAATTGCCCTTAGGTGTGAATGTGAGCGTGAATGGTTGTTTATCTCTATGTGTCAGCCCTGTGATAGTCTGGCGACCTGTCCAGGGCGTACCCCGCCTTCATACAATGTCAGCTGGGATCGGCTTCCCTGCAACCCTGAATAGGACAAACGGTTACAGATAATGGATGGATGGATGTTTGGTGCTAGGCACGTTGTGTGTAATGGGTTTTTAGAGCTTTTTTTCAAAAACAGCTGCCTGCTGCAGCTAAAAACACTGCTGTTGAGTACTGTGAAACTGAACCAAAACAGTAAAGTTGCTGGCCGTAAAACCAAAACAGCGAGCTGACGCTAAAACGCTCCGTAGAGCTAAGGTGAAGTGTAGAATCTGGAGACAGGTCTCTGTAAGTTTGTCACCCATCTCACATTACTTCTAGTCATTTGATCCACTATTCACATAGATATTTTGAGTGGTGCAGCTTTAAGTTTTTATGTACAAAGGCTTGTATCTCTCTCTTGGGAGTGCTCTTACTGCATGTTACCCACCATTGTACTGTATACGCAGGAAATAAACCTCTCACCACTATATTTCTTCTCAGACAATATAAAATCTTTGTCTTTCTCCAAATCCAATTAGTGTAACTGCTTGACTTTCAGCAGCTACTAATTCATTTCCCTCTTTTCAAACCAGCCATAACCTCCCCATCAATATATGCGGAATGTTGAAAGTGTTGCCACGATGCTCCTCCAACTTTTCCTCAGGGGTCACAGACTTTTTTAAGCGCCATTTTCTCCCGCCCATTACCTCACCTGCACCATCACCTGCTAATTTGATTCCAAATGCTAAGCGACTTTGAGCGCTTTGCTTAATAGTAATTATTGCCGTGAAACTTTGCCACCGTCTTTCCTCACCCCCTTCATCTCCCGCATCACTCCCTACTGTGTCATCTCTCCCCGTGACTCAGCTTTTCTCTCTCCGTATCTCCAACTCAAGCTCGTTCTCTCTAATTTTCTCACTTCTTTCTCACCTCTCCTCCACTCCTTGATGAATTTCCCTCTCTCTCTATCTGTCGCTGTACTCTGTTTTCACCCAAATTCTCATTTGCTACCTTCCCTCTCATCTTTCTCTGTTCCTTCACGACTCGGCCTCTCGTTCCTTCCCTTTACCTTTTCTCACTTTCTCCTACTTTCTGTGCTGGCAAGAAGTCACAGAGATCAAAGGGAGGAAGAGATGGAAAGAGGAAAAGCTAACCCCCACGCATATATCTCGCCTGCGCTTTCTTTTCTTTCCCACTCGAAGTCTGTCTCCCTCTAAACATCACCTCGACACACTCATTCCATCGCTTCTTCCCTCTTATCCTCTTTCCCTTACATTTTCCACCCTGCCGTCTCACTTGTACTGCCTTTCCCCATCGCACCGCATCTCTCTTTTCCTCCTTGTTTCGCTCTCCTCTGATCTGAATACATGCCGTTACAGCTGACGTCAGTCCAGGGGATCATTCAGAACACACTCCGACACATGAGGAACACGCAAGAGATAAACCAGATCTCTGTGAAAGATTCGCTAGATTGCAAGATGAAACGGAGAAGAGGAGGGATGGGGGGAAAGAATAGAGACTATCTCCCACATACATAGAGATGCTCAGCCCCCCGGAGCTGCCGAGGGGGCCACGCATCTCTGTTCTCTTCATAATTCAACAGCCTTATTAGTGTCGGTGTCTTTGTTTTTTTTTTGTTTTTAACCATAAAGCAGGGGAGTTCTGTTAGCACATACACATGTTCACACAAAACATGAGCACACACTTGTACAAATGGCAATATAGGCATACACACAAAGATATTTACCCACACACAGAGCACAACTACACACCCCACACCTACATACACTCTTAATATGTTAATAAAGTCCCTCTAGACTTTCTTTGTTCTCCAAGCTGCTTCATCCATCCATTGTATTTCCCCTGGAGTGTTCTCCAAACACACCCAGATACACACACACAAGTCATGATCAAGAGCAGCAAGAGAGTGTGTGTGCATCTTGGGATGTCCATTTAATGTATTCATAAGGGCATGTGAACACACATTGTTTGCACAACTTCACAAAAATATTAGCTCTACAGCAACGTGATGAAATTTCCAACACGACACTGCAAATCTCTCCAGTGCGTCAGAAGGCTCGTACACGATAACTCAAAGAAGCCCCTTCCCCCTCCAAGTCCACCACGGGACACATCATCAGAGCCTTTAGACTGAGCTTTGTTAATTTATTTATTCCTTTTTCTCCCCGAGGCATACCGCTGGGATTCTCCTGTTAGCCGCCCGGAGTGGGAATCTGCGGGATATTACTCGTCTTGTGCGTCGACTTTGATGCCACTTAAAGAGCCCCAACAGGAAAAAAGTCTTGCGAGTGGACCGAGCGAGCGGCTCAAAGTCAAGGTTGAGCAATCTTAAAATAGAGTTGTCTTCTCGTAAAGGCCTGTGATGAAAATTGATTCCGAAAGATTGAGGAGATATGGATTTTTAATGGAGGAGGGATTGGGACAGCACGCAGAAAGACACACAAACACACTTGCTGTGCCCCACCGGTGTTTTAAAAACAACACAGCATGATACTGTGCAGCTCCTCTTAACCTGCCGTTGTTGTCTGCCTGCAGTCGTTAGCCGCGTCAAAGAGAAAAAAGACTCCGAGAGGTAAAAGAAATGGAAAAAAAAGACAGAGAAAAATAATACTGGCCAACAGTTTTATTTACCAATCTTCCCCTGCCCCCCCTCTTCCTCCTCTCATTTTTTCTCCCTTTCCAATCAAAGTTTCAGTGCGCAACAATAAGACTGCTTACTCTCTCAAAAGCTGTTTAAGTGAATTTCACTGGCTCACCGGGGAATCGCCCCACTGAGGCTTTTGAAGGCATTGAGGCAGGGAGAGAAAGTAATTACTTTTTTCCCTAAACAGAAGTGGGGCGCGGCATGGTGTGTGTATATGAGTTTGTGTGCATGCATGTGTGTGTGGGTGTGTGTTTGTGAGAGAATGAATTAGTTTGTGTGCGTTTATGTTGGTGTGCACATGTGAATCTGTGTCATGTGTTTGTATGTGCAACCTTGTATTTGTGTGTGAGACGGAGAGACATACAGCAATAGAACGACAAGGTTCTCACACTCAAGTGAAGAACAAAGCCCGGCAAGGTTTTTAGTATGGTCATGAGGCAGTGTGTGTGTGTGTGTGTGTGTGTGTGTGTGTGTGTGTGTGTGTGTGTGTGTGTGTGTGTGTGTGTGTGTGTAATTCAACATCGCATTTCACACCTGTGTAAGAGACCTGAATAAGAAATATTTGTCCTTTTTCAGGGCACGGTCACACATGCGCGAAATTAACATTGCCGAATATTGGCCTCCCGTTCACTTCCTTTCCATGCAAGCGAAAGGGGCAAATAAAACATTTGTTTCCGGTGGCAAAGCAAATTTGCATTTTTGTATCGAGTGGAGTTCAACTTTGGTGAACTCTGACGGGCGAAGACGCAGCCTCAACCAACAGCAGAGACGTGTGGGTGGTTGACCCCATAGCATTGCCCACATTCAGCATGGATATCGACTCTGCAGGCGATGCGCCAGGCAGTGCTGATCAAATATGAATCAATATTCTGTGACTGTAATGCCTGTTTCTAGCCTCAAATGTTTTCATAAACATATTTTAGTTTACTGTTCAGCTGTAAAATGAGAAATGAGAAAGTTTGTGAACCCAAAACCACAAGCTGTAAGCCGTAAGCCTAACCATATACTCTTGTTGCCTGTACCTAACCAAGTAGTTTTGTTGCGTAAGTAAGCCTAAAATCTATTAAGTAAACCTACGTTGGAAGTTTGTTTTGAAAATTCTTTATGCTTGTAACAAGCGGAATCTGCATGTTTCCTTTAAACATTGAAGTTTATTCTGAAATGAGACTTTGCATGTAACGAGCGGAAACTGACACAGCATCCCTGACACGTCCAAAATTGATGCTAGAGGGGTACCTAGAGTGTCATAGGTAGAAGCGTAGGGCCACTGACCAAGCGCATGTACCACTGCATTGATGCATGTGCTTCACGGTACTGGACTGGTGAAGAGGGAGCTGATCTCTTAATGAACTGAAATCTAAGAAAATAAGCAACCAAAATGAGCTTCCCAGCTCACAGGTAAACATGTCACAGAGTTCGGAATAGACCCACTGCTATACCACATTGAAAGAAGACAGATGAGGTGATCATGTCCGTAGAACTAGTTTCTGCAGCATGTCGAGGATGGCACCTTTGCCTGCTGCCCAATTGGCAGTGCACCTATCCTATGTTTGCCCTGTGGAGAGTTATTTAAGTGGAAAAAGAAGTTCTCCAAGCTAGTGAGTTGCTAACAGTCGTGTCTAGAAGGTAACCCACAAGTTGCGAAAAGGTGCGAAAACTCACAATACTCACTGCCCGACAACCTATCCTAAGCTTAACCATTCGAGGTCAATGCATAACTTCAACTAATCAAGGCCAATGCCTAACCTCAACTAATCAAGGCCAATGCCTAACCATAACTAATCAAGGCAAATGCCTAACCTTAACTATTCAAGGTCAATGCCTAACCATAACCATTTGAGGTCGATGCCTAACCTTAACTATTCAAGGTCAATGCCTAACCTTAACCATTTTAGGTCAATGGCTAACTTTAACTATTCGAGGTCAATGCCTAACCTTAACTTTTCAATGTCAGTGCCTAACTTTAACTATTCAAGGTCAATGCCTAACCTTAACCATTCAAGGTCAATGCCGAACCTTAACCATTCAAGGTCAATGCCTAACCTTAACCATTCAATGTCAATGCCTAACTTTAACTATTCAAGGTCAATGCCTAACCTTAACCATTGGAGGTCAATGCCGAACCTCAACTATCTTGCGAGAGTTTCGCAACTTGTGGGTTACCTTCTAGACACGGCTGTTGTTAGATCGCTTGTTAGCTAAGTCACTTTGGGGCAAATAAGTTCATACAGTTTATACAAAAGACATAATTATGAGACTCCTGTCTTATAGCTGTCTGCAAACCATTCCTGTTTTTTTGAGCAGTTTATATTCCTACAGAAGGGATTAAATAAAAGTGAATAAAATGGTGCCACAGAGTTAATAAGCTTCCTCCATTTTGGACTTTTCAGCTCTCAGATCCCTCAAAGGTCAGCAATGGTACCTCAGTACTAATTCACGTGTTCATGTTCAAGTTCATCAAAGTTAAATGTGATTCAAAGAAATTTGCACAGATTTACTTTGCCTGCCGAGTGCATGCACTGCTGATTACACTGAAATTAATTATACAATATATTTCACCTCCCTAGGAACACCTCGGGACGTCTCAGGGAAGATCTGGACGACATGGCGGGGGAGACGGACATCTGGGCAATTTTAATAAGCCTTCTGCCACCATGTTCCAGACATGGACATGTGACAGAAAATAGATAAATGGATGGATAGGTATACTACAAAGCACTGCATTTTTCCCCAAATGGTGATATAGGTACAAATCACATGTTCACCCATGTGCTCACGTTTGTGTAGAAGCGCTTAAGACCCTCTGCATTGAAATCAGGTCTTGTGTCATGTCATGCCATAGCAGCCCGAGCTGAGCCCCTTCACTAAAGCCGGGTTCTGGCTGCTCTTAGATCGCTGTTTCTTATGTAAATCCATCTGACACCACCGCTGTCTCTGACATAGCCCTCATTTTCTCTGCATCTCAAAGCCACAGCTCTTGCACTCAGTCATCTTGTCCAACGTTCCTTTAATATTCCCTCTTCACTGTAAGTGGCCATCTATTCGGTTTATGCACTACTTTTCCCTGATTCATTTTCTTTCTTTTAACCTGTACGTAGGCGATGTTGAGCAAGCATTCCACTTCCACCAGAGCAACTCGCTCTCACTCCCAACACGTCAATTACCGCCGTTTGGTAAGTGCTCCTCGGAAACCGACGCACAGAAGCACCCTTAACAACAGTAGGTGACGAACTGGGCTTTCAACTAACTTCAATGTAAACCCACCCGTGGCCTTATCCGACGGTCAGTGCAAGTGATGTAGTAATAACAGCGTGAGAGTCCACTAAGGGTGGGAGGGAGTGGTGGTGGATAGGTCAAATAAACAGAGGACTTTAAACCCGGAGACCGGTGTTCATGTCCGTGTGAAACTAAAAGTAACGTTGACTTATTTTGTCACATCAGTCTTTAATCACGTGACTCGTCGGTATCGTCAGTCACGTGCGTCGTTAGTCATGTGAGTTGTTACTATCGTCAGTCCCGTGAATCTTGTGAGTCGCTAGTCAGTCAGTGAAGTAAATGTCAACCACGACCATTTCCTAAACTTAATTAAGTGGTTGTGTTGCCTAAACCTACCTTCCTGTGAAAACGTAAGTTGATTTTGATACTATACATGTAACGAGCGTATATTGACACGCCGTCCCAGGTCCGTCCAAAAGTAACGCAAGAGGGGTACCCCGTTCGTCGATGCCAAGGGGCACTGACCAAGCGACGGTATTTGACGAGTTGGAAGTGAGAATTTGTTGACCAGAGGAGTTCATCATCAACCTCTGACAGTAAAGAAGAAGAGAATCAGAAGTCAGAAACAAGAAAAAATAGACAGGAACAAGACAAGTTATGAAGCCATGACAGATGCTTCATCAGGCTGTACTTTTCACCAAGAGAAAGAATTGGCTAACAGGCAACAATTAGCCAATTATATTGCTGGTTACACTCTCAGATATAAAAGGCTGGTGCTGAGTTTTCCGAAGGCTTTTGTAATTCAAGGATTTTGAGCAAATTCCTCAAAAACCTGTTAAGACATGTGATAAGAAACCTTGTAATTTGATGTTTTCACAGGGACAGTCCCCAGACTGGTGATTTGTCCCCAGCTGGCGTTGTCCTTGGAGTACCACACAGAAAATGTACTTTTGATTCCATCACAATGGTGGTTCAAAGAGAGGCTCCTTATTCTATTTTACCTTTGGATTGTGGACATTTTTTTTTTTTTTTACTTTCGTAAAAATTAATATCTTTGCATCATGAAGGATTTTAGTCTTGCCTGAGACTGGTATTTGACATATATAATTCTGTATGGCATCAGCCTATTATGGGCAAAGTAATAAAAAAAGTGTACCAAAGTATCTCCATTTCATTCCACAAAATGAATATAATTCAGAAAACAGCTGCACTTTACTGTAGATGAAAGTTGTGCGATGGGATTGCAAATGAATTATTTCTACAACCTGGATGATTGACTGAATCTGCAAATTAAATCAGACCTCACCCAGTGATGCTAATGCTATCCAGGGGGGCCTCCTGTGTTAGTACTCTTAATTACTAAGGGACTGTATCACTTGTGACAGATATCTGTTAAGTATTTGTGAGGTGTTCCCAATATTTTACTTACTCCATTAACCTTCAAATAAGATCAACAGAACCTTAATGATTTCTATGGGGAAATAAGGTTGTCGGAGGAGCAACAGAAGGGGGAAAGACAAACTGAGGATAAGCACACAAATAGAATATAAATTTAGCAATAACTGGTAAAATTTGCACAGTTAAGCACATTTCGGTGCTCAAGTAAATTAGACAAATAGAGGAAAAAAGCAGCCAAGCTGAGGCTAAGACTACTTGAGCAGTCAGTGATTTAGTGTGATTTATTCAACCACCTAATTTTCATATAGTGTCCAGAGACTTCAGCTGACCACCTCAGAGTTAGACGCCTACTTCTCTTTTTTTTTCTTCCCAGCCACCTGCTATTAGCCAATTCTGCTGGTTTTCTCGCTTCCACTAATGAGTGGAAGCACCTCTTGCCACCTTTATGATGAAGCTATCCTTACTTTGCTCTCTTATTTGTTTGTATTCCATCTTACCCTAATTCACACCCATGTCTTATCTTTTTAATACATACTTCTCCCCTCACTCATCCCATTTGTATGCACTTCATGTCCTTTCCACATTGCAGCCCTCATTTTCCTCAGCTCCATCTTATTTCACCATAACCATCTTACACCAGTTTCCACAGTCATTGACTTGTAAGATGTCATAATTTTGGGACATGAGCTGGCATTCAATAGTTTTCTGTGGACACAAAACACAGTATGTCAACCATAGACTGAAAACATCAGACCGGCACATACTTCTACTTCGCAAAAAGTCAAGGCCGCGGCCACTTTTGGGGGAAGGAAAACAGAAGATCCCATAGACTTCAATGCAATTTGAAGCATGTTTGGATTGTAATTTTGACAAGTTTGTATGCAATCATCTCTTGTTATACAAACGTTTGTTTCATACACATGTCTACTGATTATTTTGTGATCTTGCCTGAATCTGAGCGTTCGTGATACCTTAATAAATTAAGGTTGATCACCGCCATGTCTCTTCAGTCTTCCCCCGTCCAACATAGTGGCCGTATATTGCTTATCTGGTTACGCTGTTGCCGGTTTTTGGCCGTCGCCACCTTGGTTTTTTTTTGCAACCAGAAGTGACACGAGAGGGTGGAGCTAAATACAACCAAACTCTGAATAAGATTTTTTTAGGCGACCAAAATCTTACAATTAACTTTCATGAACCGAAACAAACTGTTAAAGTTTTAAATTTGTAAGACGAAAACATGGACAACGC
The DNA here is from genome assembly GCA_916701645.2 of Sebastolobus alascanus. Classification (NCBI taxonomy): domain Eukaryota; kingdom Metazoa; phylum Chordata; class Actinopteri; order Perciformes; family Sebastidae; genus Sebastolobus; species Sebastolobus alascanus. The sequence goes on along the minus strand of CAKAOJ020000137.1, from coordinate 836,917 downwards.
CGTGGTAGTGACCTGTTAATCACAAGGTAGCCACGCCCTAAAGCATACCCTGCTTTATGGTCTATTGACTCTAAATGGGACCATAATTTACTAAATGAACATCATGCTGTATTGAAGACTTGAAACTAGCGATTGAGACCATAAACTCATGTTTACAATGTTTACTGAGGTAATGAATGAAGTGAGAAGTAGGCTTGTTTTCTCATAGACTTCTATACAAACAGACTTCTATTTTCAACCAGAGTTGTCGCCCCCTGCTGGCTATTAGAAAGAATGCAAGTTTAAGGCACTTCAGCATTGGCTTCACTTTTCAGACCCCGGAGGTTGCCACCTGATGTCAACACAAACTGGATACTGTGACCAGACTGGAGCATGATTGTTTTTATCTAATGTGAATAAAATAGATAATGAAGAGAAGGAAAGATGTGAATCAAAGGGTACATCCCAAAGCTCTTATTTGTTGTTTCCTCGCTCCTCGATCCTCGCTTGAACCGGAAGTTGTTCTGGTGCGGCATCTTGAAGACCGTCCCAAAGCTCTTATTTCTGCACGGAGGAGCGAGGATCTTGGATCGAGGAGGGATCTCTGAGGAGCGATGAGCGAGGATACACGAGAGCAGCCTTCACTGAAGTCTTTTACCGACCGACACGCCCCCTTATTGGATATCAGTTACTGATTGGACGCTGCGCCGATCGGACTGATCTGATAACTTTACCTCTCAACATCGCTGAAGTTTTATACTGGAGTGAAGACAGATCACAGATTAAACGTTTTATATTTTAGTTGTTTTCTGATTCACCATCTAGTTAAAATCTGTGTTAATTGTAGCTCTGAACAGCAGCAGAAGGACCTGCAGTAGCTCTCATTCACACACTGCGAGTGAAGCAGCCTGTCACTGAGAGGGGTTTATAACATCTGACAAACGGACCTGCATTTATTAGAAAGCTTTTTCTTTTCATGATCTGTTATTTCCCCCGTTAACTTTTATTAATGATACAATTAAAGTCAGAGAGAGAAGGAGAGTCTGTCTGTCAGCAACAAACACCTGTTACATTATTTATCTTCATTTCCATTCAGTCACATGTGAGGCTGATAATTCCTGAACGTCGGGTTTGATATGAGTTACATCATTTACATTTTCCCTGAAACATTCAGCCTGATAAATAATGTCCAGTGTTCAAAAGACACCATAGTCATATTCTGGGTTATTAAATAATGATTTCACAATCAGAATATCAATAACTACAGACGCTAATAATGAATAAATAATATAAAGATATTGTGCCAGTGGAACAACTGTGTGTCTTTATTAGTATTATTACAGTTCAAACACAAACTCCATCTAAAGTCTCTATAGCTATTAAAGCCGACTGACAGCTGATCCAGCTGTGATCAGCTGCTGCTGTCATCAGAAACGGATGTCGCTTCACGTGACGCTTCAGAGGAAACGACGTCTCAATTCTCTTAAAACATATTTCCTCGTTTCCTCTCTCCCCACATGGTTTCCTTGCGTCTCTCCATGCTTCCCTGGTGGGAGGGACTAAGACGCAAGGAAAATACGCAAGTGAGGGAAACGGGGATGCAATTAAGAGCTTTGGGATGCACCCAAAGTTTAAAATGTCTATTTACTCACTGTGTGAGCCCAATATAAGAAACTCAATGCTCACCAGATGAAGGGAGACCAGGTGAATGAAAAAGGGCCCTGAACCAAAGTTCACCTCATTGAATGAAAATTTAATCAATTGTTTGAAAAAATGTCCCTGACCCAAGGCTTCCCTTAGTAAATGAATATTATAGTGATTGGAGTGTGATATATTTCAGTGTATTAGTAGTAGTATTTCAATGCCAAAGGATGACCCGTGTCACTTTCAAGTAATCCTTTTTATGACATGTGACATTAACAATTGTTACACTCTCTCTTTGTGCACTGTCAACATATTTCTCCTTTGAAAATGAGTGCTAATTTATCAAAATATGGACTTACTCTGCATTAATGAGGCATGTAGAAGGGCAATGTTTAGTGCCATTACACAAGATAGTGCCATGCTAATAAGTAAGTGATGTGTATAAGAGCCACATCCTATTTCATACTGTACTACTGTAGTAGTTAGTATTAACTTCATCAGCATCATTTAGTGTTAGATAATCCTAACTAAAGGTATGGCTGTCATGGTGAAGGAATTTCGCTTGAGTTTGACACTGATTGGTTCAACAGTGCAATATGCAATATTATTGCTTTTTTTTTTTTTTGCAACTTACTTACTATCCTGATTTTAATGCTATAATCTTTATTGTTAGGCTATTATTACATATATTGTTTTTTAAATGACAAAGATGATTTTAAAACTCATGAAATACTTGTACATTGTTAAATGCTGGACGGCCAAAGCACTTAGGGAGAGCGGACGGACAAGCCAGTCAATGTATTGATGTATTAATTTCTCCTTCATTGTTGTTGTTGTTAAGCACTTGCAGCCAACATGTAAGATGTGACGGTTGACCTTTGTGGTATTTGTCCCGTCCGTCCTCCATTGCATCAGCTAATCTTTTTGGATATATAGAATATAAGGTTATTTTATATAGAATATATAATACATAAATTGCACAAAAGATTGGTGATAAAAGTGTCACATCAATAGTATTTATATCTATTGTGAAGCAAATATAAAGTTGCACAAATCAATATATTCATATTGAGAACTATGAGAAATGTCAGGATTATATTGAACTTTTTAGCGTCTTTCAGCTCACTGTTTTGATTTTATGTGGAGCAGCTTTACTGCTTGGTTTACTCGCAGATCTCATAAACCCCTTTTGCAGCTGAAGCAGGCCACTGTTTTCAGCAAAGCAACTAGCCGGTGAACATAGTGGAGCCTTTGAGCAGCTTAAAGGGACAGTTCGGCTGTTTTGAAGAGGGGTTGTATGATGTACTTATCCATAGTCATTGTTATAGTTACAGTAGATGACGGTCGGCATGCCCCCAGTTTGGAGAAACAGCACGGAAGCAAAGCAATGTACTGCTGTGGACGGGGCCGACAGCAAAAGGCTCACCTAAAAAAATCAATATCAGTTGAAGTGTACGCTATATTTAGAATATTTTCACCGCTTTATCTTGTCGTCAGACATCCTTTTCCGATGGGGAACTGAACTGAAAGTGAAAATTATCTATGCTCTATTCAAAGCCACCAGACTCCGTTGACAAAATCAGTATAGATAAGTTTCACTTTCAGTTCAGTTCTCAATTGGAAAATATTGAAAATATAGCATACACTTAAACTGATATTGATTTTTTTAAGGTGGGCCTTTCTTGTAGGTGGCTAAAATAAGTTTAGCTGCCGACCCCGTCCACAGCAGTACATCGCTTTGCTCTCATGCTGGCACTCCTCTCTGTTTCTCTAAATGGGGGGTGTGCCAACCGCCATCTACTGTAGGTAATACACTGACTATGGATACGTAACTCATACAACCCCACTTCAAAACACCCAAACTATCCCTTTACGAGCCATAACTACAAGCCACTGGGCAGTGAATGAATGGGCTTAAATCACCTCATATGCTGCACCAATTTTCAGTGAGACTGTCTCATTTTTCTACAGAAATGTATGCCATCAGAATAATTTGAAAGATGTTATAATCATGTAGAATTCGGAGAGAAAATGGCTTTAAAGGGAAGATATTTCTTCTGACAGTGTAACCTAAGCGTGAAACTCACATGGTACACTGGGTTTGACTAGTTAAACTCAACTCAAACTGAGTGACACCGAGACATGCCCCCTCCACTTAGCCATGCTCCTGCTAAGACCTGCCACTCCCTCCCTCTCTCCCTACTTGACAATCTCTCGCTTGGCTTCCCATCTACTCCCTCTTTTTTATCCTCATCTCCGGCTACGAAGTTCCACTCCCACGTGCTCTCTGCACGACAATATTCACACCCTCATCCTCCTCTGACAACGCTGACCTCTTTCCCCCTCATTTATCCCATCCCTCATTTCCTCTCTGGCTAAGATCTGTCCCATCCCCATAGCATACGGAGAGGCTAATGTTATTACGGCTGGTGAATCCGGATGGCGAGGAGCTAGAGACAGGCATGGAGACAAAGGCAGTGATAGACACGGGCACATGCATATGTATGAATACACACATATGCATAATCTCAGAAAGGAAATGGTATAAATACACACACACATAGCCTGCACACAAACACTAAGCCACTGCAGAGCAGAGAGGTGCACACACATCTAAAGGAAGGGATAGAGAATGTCAGCGCTGACATTTGTGTGCTCTGTCAGTCACCATTTCAGAGGAAACGTGTGTCTGTGTGAGATTATGTTAGTGCATGTGATTGTGTGTTTCATCATGAATGGCGCATTTGCGTGTGCCAGTTCAAGTTGTTTTCCATTTCTGTGCACGTGTGCATAGCAATGAGCCATCTCGTCAGTTGACAGGAGGGCAAGGGTGGCATGAACAGCCTTTCTGCCCCTGGTTCTTAAATAACAGTGATTCACTTCCCTTCTCATATGACTGGAGAGAGCTGGTCAGATTAATCTCTCCGTTCACAAAGGAAGAAGTATTCACAGAGGGGACGAGCCTCAGATTTCAACAAAGATGACTCATAAATATGTTTACCCAAATACAGTGTGACTGATTGGGCTGCTCTTGAGTGAGTTATGAGGTGATCTCCTAGATAAAGGGAGGCAGGGAGAGAGATTTAAAGAAAAGAAAGAAAGAAAACACTTTATAATAACCATCATTTATAAATGGCAAATTAATAGTTATTTAAAGTTAGTTCATAGTTATTTTACTGTTAACAAACAATGAAATGAAAATTAGTAATGTTTACCAATAATTATTATTGCTATAGTTTATTTTAATTTAACAGTTTATTGTTGCACATATTGTAATATTTTTTTTTATATATATATATATATATATATGTATATTAGGGCCGTCAATCGATTCAAACATTTAATCACAAATTAATCGCACATTTTTTATCTGTTTAAAATGTAACTTAAAGGGACATTTGTCAAGTATTTAATACTCTTATCAACGTATATTTTTTTACTGGATATCAATTAACAACACAAAACAATGACAAGTATTGTCCTAACCCTCACAGGTACTGCATTTAGAATAAAAAAATATGCTCAAACCATAACATGGCAAACTGCATGTGATTCATAAAGTGGGCATGTATGTAAAGGGGAGATTCATAGAACCCATTTTCATTCGCATATCTTGAGGTCAGAGGTCAAGGGACCCATATGACCCTTTGCCAGTTTTTCCTCGCCAAAATTGGGGGTAAATTTGGAGCCTTATTTAACCTCTTTCCCGATGCTAGTATGACATGGTTGGTACCAATGGATTCCTTAGGATTATGGATTTTGTTATTTTAACTGTTTATTGTTACACACATTATAACATTTTATATACTATTTATATACATATTTGTTAATGATTATGACATGATTTGTAAACGTTTAAAAACTTATCTGTAAAACATCTAAAAACATTACATAGATAGATGGACCAGATATTTCTAACACTCTGTTAATGGTTAATAACTGCTTTGTAAACCATCTATAAATATTATTTGGATGGCTATTATAAATTTGCAACAGATGATTATAATACCTTGTTAAATGGTTAATAAATACTTTGTAAAGCATCTATAAACATTATTTTTATAAATAGTTAATATTTTCTCAATGGTTAATAATTGGTTTCAGGTCCATCTATTTATGTAATGTTTATAGATTACAAACGATTTCTTAAAGGTTTACAAATACTAACGCATGGTTGATTCATGTCATTCCCTGACACAATTAGCTGCTTATGCTGCTTATTATGGATATGTATGTATATATATATATATATATATATATATATAAATATATATACTACACTGCAATTATTTGGCAGCTACAGCCACTAGTTACTATTTAAAAAAGCCCCACCTCGACCATATATAAGTTATTATAATATACCACTCGTAAAGAGGCCACTCTGCTTCATAAATCCAGGTCTTATTATAGGCTACTTGTAATAGTTTTCACACTGTGGTATCACTGCTAATACTTCAACCTGTATTCAGTGAAAATGTTTGGCCACTTGGGATAGCGCAACAATCTGTAAACACAACACTGACATTGTCAGCTCATAAATATATTGATATGGTGAACGTCTTAGCAAACAGTGCCTTATTTACACATCGAGCAGACATGGAGTAACATTAGCATTCACCTGGAGTCCTGTTTGTGTCCACCTGATGAATGCATGTCCAATAATCACTCTCCTTTCAACTTCACTCTTGATCAACTCAGGAAATAGCTGGCTATTTAGCTGCTAAATACCTCACCAGTTAGTCCCTTTGTTTCTGTGCTGTTTGGTGCTGGGCAGGTAGTGTCTGATGAGTTTTTAGAGCTTTTTCGACATTGATGAGAGCGGTGAGGCTCAATCAAAATTATACATTTTTGCCAACAATAAGATGAAAGATACAAAATTGTTCTGGTGCTGAAGGGAAGTTACCTTGCATGGCAGATGGATTATCACGATGTCACAAGATCACGCAAGAATTACGGGATCGAGCTACTGGCAGCTACGGGCGTGGCTTAGGTGTTTGTGATGACAGAGAGAGGAGACTATTTGCTCTACAATAACAATGGTGGCTCCTGAAGAGGTTAGCGTAGATGCTGCAATAGCATCAGTTATATCAGAACTGGAGAGTATCTCTTCATTGAAAGAAGAGCAAAGGACGGCAATGAAGGCTTTTCTCAATGGAAAAGATGTTTTCGCGCTTCTCCTGACTGGCTTTGGCAAGAGTTTAATTGACAGATGTTTCATCCAACAACATCCCAAGTATTTTTTGAAAGTGCCTAACCTTTTTGAAACCGTTTCCAATGACGGCTTCTCTGACAGTTCTGTGTAACAAACCATCTGGCGGGTCAGGTTAGAAGGGAAGTACAGTGTCGGGTAATAATTATCTGTGGGTTCGTCACTATGAGCGACCCCATTCAAATTACATGTAGTTAATTGATCCATTGTTAATACACAAATATTGATTAGTGCAGCTTCAAGTAAAGGATTCCCCACCACTGGTGTTCCAACACGTTCTCATCCAAACTTGCCACATACCGCCGCTTTGTCACGCCTCTTATACTCACTATATTTTCATCAAAACCACTTTAGTTACTCTTGCCGTCACTTTAGGATTGGGCAGAAAAAACACCTACAAGACCTACATGATTGGGCTTAAAACTACTACGTTTGTACAGCGAAAATGACACTGAACATTGTGAACATGAGACACGAGCGAACAGCTGATTGTAATGTTACGCTCGGGACACTAACAGCAGTCTTCTGGCTGAAAGCCTTGTGTTTGTTGGACCCATCCACCGCCCCTCCCGCCTGCCCTGTGTGTCTGTTTTCGCTCTTTAAACTATGTCACCACAGTCACGGCGCACTTTTGGAGCGTTTGCTGTTGCTGTGGATGGGTTTATATTGTAGTTAATGGAGCATCGGGTGCATTTCACATCAGCGCTAAAGGGTACCTTGTACGGTGGTACCGAACACCGATGGCCGTGACAAAGCCTCGGTATTTGACGCCCTGGGAATGAGAATGGGCTGGGTGTTCAGGTAAGTTTCCTTAGAAACACAATCTATGTAAATTTATATAGTGGTACATTTTTACTGTAAACTAGATGATTGCATTTCCTGCAGAAAATGGCAGGGGTTGGGGTGGGGCCGAATCGGACTGTCCGATGTCCATAGGGAGATATGATGAGTATTGTACAGCATTCACACAATTAGTCATTTTGATTTTATAAGTGCTTCCGTTTTTACTGTATGTGATTTGTATCTCTCTGGATTTTAGTCATCACACGCTCCACCGAGTTTTGCTTCCCTCACCACTGGGAACCAGGCTTTCCCATATTTCAACATTTCGTACAAATCATTTCATTCTTACTAGGTCTGATAGTGAGTGATCTCCAGTGATGAATCCAACTCAGTGTAGTGTGACAGTATCACAGAAGCTCCTACTACATAGAAGGGGCTGCCTGGGCTTTCTGCGCACCACCAGTGGGAAACACTGAGTACAAGATGTTTTGATGATATTTGTACATTTCCCACTGTTGTGTCCTTGCATCCATTTGATTCTCACTGCCTCTGGGAATGCCAGTGACAGGCGTTACAAATGAATTTTCACACTGTATCATTACATATTTTACAGCCGAAAAAACTGGGACTGAGCGTGATAAAAAAGTAAAGTGACAAGTATACTGTGGAGAATGTGACACATAACGTTAAGCAGCAGAGCTCTTTTTTTTCCACCTCTAATGACACACCAGGGCCAGGAACTGCGTGTGATATCACAGTCAAGCTGTTATGATATCGGGAGGGTGGCAATTTTCCTGTGAAACGATAAGGTCTAGAAGCAGGCGCGTATTTAAGTGAACCACCCTGTACTTGCAAGAGTAGTTGCAAGCCTTGGTGCCAGTTCCCAGGTCCCATATGATATAATCAAATAAAATTCAATAGAAAAACACCCCCATTCCTTGTACTCGTGCTTCAATTGTTTAGCATAACTTCAAATCAACATAATTTCACCCATTCACACCCTCAATCAGTCACTCCAGTTAACCACTGGCTAATACCCTCACATGTCCCCCACCGCCGTTGACCCTCCCACCTCCAGAAACTCTGACATTAATTACCATTTAAAACAAATGTCAGAAGCACGCCTCCTCCTCTTTCCTCCTCAGAACCAGGTTCATTAAAGCACATCGCCCACTGCACTAACGCAGCACAACTGCTGTGACATATGGCTAGCTCACCTATTCAGGCTGAGAGAAATGAGTGAGAGAGACCCACACCCTGGTATGTGTTGCATTTGTAGAGATGTGTGTGTGTTTATGTTTGCTTGTGAGTGAGGTAGGTTCAAGCCAACCTCTAATTACCTAGCTACTCATTAGTGCCCAGGTGCCAACTCGCTATTGGCAGGGGCTAACTCCATGCAGGCAGCCAGGGTGACATGTTAATGGTGTAATTGTGCTGACCCGTGTACCCTGATGGTTGATAATTACCTTCTCCATGTATTTAGAACGCGAGGGATTAAAACGAGAGGGGACGCTGGAAAAAAAAGGGGGTAGGAAGGGTCCTGAGACCCCGCGGAGACCCTCTGGGAGGTGCACAAGCTGCAATTTAATGGCAACGACCAAATCAGTGTAGAAAAAGAGAAAAGCTGGTGTGTGTGTGGCTAGGGCGGTGCGGGAAATGTCAGGGGTGGGTATTTCTCAACAGAGAGCTAGGCCTGCTGGGAGACTATGCTAATGCTAGTTTCACTTCATATACTTTGTACAGTAGGTACAAAAAGTAGTGATTATGATTTTTTATGTTTAAAAATAAAAGATTTTATAGACATTGATGAATGTGTTGGCAGATGTAATGTTTATAGTCTGTAGCTTGACGACTAGCTGATAAATTCATTGGGGTATAGGCTGAAGATGCACATACATTTGGGTGTCTGGAGTGCCTACCAACGCACAAACTACAATAAGACAACCCAGTCAGTTTTTGTGGGTTGCCTAGATCAGAAAACGTGATACACCAACACATTCTCACTCCCAACTCGTCAAATACCGCCGCTTGGTCAGTGCCCCTTTGGCTTCGGAGACCGACGCGTGGGGTACCCCTCTTGCGTTACCTTTCGACATACCAGGGATGGCATGTCAAAATACGCTCATTACATGCATAGCGTCCTTTCAAAAAAAAATTCTGTTTTCAAAGGGAAGTTAGGTTTAGCCAACAAAACCACTCAGGTAGGGTTAGGAAACGGTCGTGGTTGACGTTAACTTCACTGGCTAACGACTCACGTGACTCACAGGACAGACAATACTATCAATTCACATGAGTAACGACTGATGTGACAAAATAAGTCAACATTACTTTTAGTTTCACACTATTCACAAACACCGGTCTCCTGGTTGAAGGGCTTGTGTTTGTTTGACCCATCCACCACCGCTCCCGCCCGTCCTGAGCTGACACTCATGCTATCAATACTACCTCACTTGCTCTGACCGTCGAATAATGCCATGGGTGGGTTTACATTGGAGTTAGTTGAAAGCCCAGTTAGTGACATACTGTCGTTAAAGGGTTCCTTAATGCAACGATTTATGATGCTGGGGGATGCTGCCGAATCGGCGGTGCCCAATTGGCGGTGCCCAATCAGCAGTGCCACATCGGCGGTATTTGACGAGTTGGGAGTGAGACCGGGTTGGATTCAACAAGCCATTCAGATTTGGCTCCCCTTCCTCTGTCACATGCAGGCTCATTAGAACATACCGCCCAAGAACCGTACAACAGACTGGGCTTTTTTTGGGATGGGGGCTTAAAAAGATATGCGCAAAATGGAGAGTTTCAGACAGACAGTATGCAAAAAACATTAAAGCATGTAAACATGTTCAAGTAGAAACCCAAAATACAAATATGAACCTGAAAATGAGCGTGATATGTCCCCTTTAACTGGAGGATCCCCATATCTGCCATTGTACTGGTTTGCTATTAGTAACAATGATTAGGTATTATAATTCTACTTCTATGAACACAGGCGTAACCGTCTAACAGGGCTTTATGGGTTTTAACTCTCAAGCTTTCAGATTCACACATTGAAAATTTGAATAATGCACACTAAGCCAGCCAACCCACGATAAGCCCCTAAATTTGAGCCCCACATACTGTAACTAAACACTGCATCCACTGAAGTTCGGAGATGAGTGGAGCGAGCGGCCTTATGGGATTAGGGGGAAAACTTGATACCTGAACCTCCTGCTGTGTCAGTGACAATACATACCCAAGGTACTGCCTATGGGCGTTATGGATAGGTCACTATGAACTATAATATATAGCAAGGGTGACCAAACATGTGCCATATCGAGCCAAACATCTGCAGGTTTTCATTCCAACTAAGGACTCCACCCACTGATTAGTGTTCCTTCAAGTAAAGGGGAAGAACTCATGTGAGATCCACTGCTGAAGGGATCAGTTGGAATGAAAGCCAACTCTTTGTGGCACATGGTTGGCCACTGCTACTATATTTTATGGTTCATACTGACCCATCCATCTAACCATAGGCTGTGCTGTATATAGTTTTGGGTATGACTATAGACCTTATCGACAATAAGTGTGCTGTCATAGTGATGAATGCCGGTTACCTTGAAGGGCAAACAACTGAAATTGCAGATCTCTGCAGACCCACTGAAGCACTGGTAGAAGCACCACCTTGGTCCAGGCCTGTACTTGCCCAAGTCTCTAGAGAATGCTCTGCATGAGCCTGGCTATGGGTGTTGCAGGTGGTATCTCATCACAGCAAGCCCTTTTGGAGGTAGCATAACCGAAGAAGAGCAGCTGCTTGCAGCATAGTACAGCTGTGCATTTAATGTAGCATGATATTGCATGCACAGGGTCTGTTGAAGTGACCTAAGCTGAACAGAAATCTTTGACCCTCTCAGGGACACACTGCCTCCATCTCAGAGAAAGAACCGAGGTGAGCATACAGTTTCATATTCTCATACAACGGTTCGTATATATCTTTCTATCCTATCTATCTAAAGATTGACTTGTTTAGGTTTAGGCAAGAAAACTACTTAGTTAGGTTTAGGCAAGAAAACTACTTTTTTAGGTTTAGGCAAGAAAACTACTTTGTTATGTTTAGGCAAGAAAACTATTTAGTTAGGTTAAGGAAAAGATTGACTTGGTTAGGTTTGGCAAGAAAACTACTGTTTTAGGTTTAGACAAGAAAAGTTCTTTGTCAGGGTTAGGAAAGAGCGTAGTTAAGTTACGCCATACCGGAAGTGGTTACGCGACACTGGAAGTGGCGTAACTTAAGTACGGAAGTTACGTGACAAATACTACTTAGTAAGGTTAAGGAAAAGATTGTGATTTGGGTTACAATAACACCAGAAGTGGCATTTGTATGGAAGTTACTTGACAAATATATCAACATTGACTTCTGGTTTCACACGGGACACGAACATCGGTCTCCTAGGTGAAAGTCCGGTGTTTTTTGACCAACCCATCCACCTCGACCTCCTCCCAACGCGGTATTCTTTGCTCTTTATACTTCCTTGTTCACAATTACGTAGAATACATACAAATTGATTTTATGTGATTTATACGAATTATAGTGCATTTACTTTTCATAAGTATAGCTAGGAATGGTGCATGAGAACAGCCTGAATAGAGTGCACTAGCGTTCATTCATTGGTATAAGACAGATCTCCCTCGGGCCCCAGCCATGCGGAGGGCTCCCAGCTACGCCTGGGTCAGGTACTATCTATGGCTGGCATAGTGGCAGGGGAAAGAAAAGTCACGGCACAAAAAGAGTAGGATAATACATGTAAAAAAAAAAGGATGGGGAAAGGTGAGACAGCAACAAAGTAAATGCAAGAGTCAAATAGAAAGCAGATTCAGAAGAGAAAGGAAATGTGCTGGATTGCAAAAGGGAGATGGGAATGGTGACACGTTAGATGCAAAGAAAAGAACAAGGTCTCGCCCTACATACAGTATGAGTCAGCCTCTATGTGCGAAATGTGTGCTCGGGTGTGTGTGTGTGTGAGTGTATGCGCGTTATTCCCTGGGGTGTCTTTGACCCCGCCTACAGCCACTCCAACAGGCCATAGAATCAGGTAGCACCAGGTACTAGCGGGCTTTAACAGCCATAACCCCACTCCTTCTCTTCCAGTCCGGAGTGTAATACAGAGTGGTGATACGGCTGGCCAGGGGGTAACACCGCTGCCTCAACACTCGTAAAGGAAACAGATGAGGACCATTCAGAACTCAGGCGCAGTTATTTCGGCCTGAGAAATAGCTGTGGGATTCTGTTGCTGCTTTTTTGAGCAGAAAAACAGCAAGAGTACAGTATACATGTACGGACATGTTACTGTGTGCAAGGACGTTCTCATTCACAGTGAATTTCTGCAGTTTCAGTTTGTTTGTCATTTGCATCAATATTTCAAAGGTATGTTGAAAAAATGACTTGCTCAAAAAGCTATTTCGAAGTCAATGCCTACCAACTTTTCCATGCTTTACCTCTAGTACATCTTGACATGAACATTGCAATATCTGTCACATGTCCGATGTCTCACTCGGCAACAAAACTCCTAACTTTGTAGTTTAGTAGACTATGCACATTGTTTTACATTCATTCAATAAAGCCTATTGTTCCAACAAATCCCTGCTTTATATTCCTGAATAACCTTGACTGCCTTGGCATTGAATGCACCACTTGGGGATCCAGGGACTCTCTTTGTCATTAGGTGCTGTTACACAGTAAATCTGGAAACTAGATTGCGGGGCAGTGAGCTGTGGCAGGGTTCAGGAAGGTAGCAGCAAAGGCGGGCTTGACAGAGTCGGCAGTTAAATCAAACAGACGAGGGGGAAATACAAATATTTGACTGGGATTCAATTGGCTTTTGATCAGACTCAATAAGAGGTGTTCTAAACCAAGTACGGTTGGAGGGGTATTAGGACGGGCAGCGTCCCTCTGTATCACCACGGTGACAAACAAATTTCAGGTTATTAGTAGATAATGCCGTCGGTGGTAGATGAGAAAGGGGAGAATGAAGGAGATTATTCAGAGAAAATAAAGAGTGAGGGAGTAAGTAAATGAATATATGCAGATACTGAATACCAGTGGGAATGAGTGCTGTCTTGAGGAGACAGGAAGACAGGGAAGCAAGGTGAAAGCTGATTGGATCAAGGATGGCGTAGGTGACAGTGTTGATGCAGCCTCTAATCAGTTGATTTTGTTGTGATCTGACTTTGATTTTGACCCAACAGAAAGTGATGAGGAAAAAACACTTACTTCAAAAATGGGCACCTAACTGTGGCACTAGAAGGTAAACATGCTTAAGGAGACTGGGACAAACGATGTGAAAGAGGTTCATTGCTGAGTAGCCTGAAATCACGAGAAAGTGCTGTTTAATTTAACCGGTGTGAAACTTTCATGATTAACATGTTTTTTATTTGTTTAATTTGAACAACAAAGGCAGTCTGATCATTGCGCCCTGGAAGAGAGGCTTCCATTGCCCCTACCTCTGAACAATGAGCCCAAGCCCTGCATCTGTCAGGCTGTTGATCATCAAGAAACGCCCTTTACAACGAGGGAGAGTGATCAGTCCACTTGGAATTTTTTTTTTTTTTTTTTTTTTCAAACTGCAGAAATACTGGAGAACTGTGCAGAGGACAAATAGGAAACATTAACCCATTAACACTATGACGGAACGCCGGCGGGCCCGGCCGCTATTCTATCGGTAGTACTGTAGTAGGCTCAAGCTAGAGTGAAGATAATAGTTTCATATGAAATGAGACCGAAGTAATCCATTGCCACCAACCCTGTCATGCTAGCTTGTCAGGAAGAATGCTAAATAATGCTACAAAGTTGGGCTATATTTTGGCAAGCAAAAACTGGCATGGCAATTTCCAAAGGGGTCCCTCGACCTCTGACCTCCAGATATGTGAATGCAAATGGGTTCTATGGGTACCCACGAGTCTCCCCTTTACAGACATGCCCACTTTATGATAATCCCTTAGGGCAAAAACCATCCAGTTTTTTGCATGCAGTACAAATGTGTTATTTTCGCCTATACTAAAATGGTGTATTTGAATATTTCTGCATACTGGGCTCCCTAAACAGTCTTCACATTACATAAATTGGGTATCACTGTAAAGCTGAGACTCTTGTGGATCCAATGAGCCCAATTGTATTCATGTGTGATGATGTTAGTCCCCATAGTAGCCATGTCATTGTAGTGAGACCATTTTTTTAAACTTGACCTCACTGTATAAAATGACCTGTGGTGACCTCTAGGATAATCACAGCCTCATGAAACTTTACAACCACAAACTAGAGACCTAGAGCATTCAGAGGATGGATGGCCTTCCAAGGTAGATTGACAATAAGGAGGTTTCTGAACAGTTTCCAGAACAGAAGTGTTTGCCATCCAATCACAGAAATTCCTTGCAGAAATCTTCAAATGTCTAACGTTTTTGATACCAAATCACAGCATGGCTTTGTCTATGGTGTTCCTCAAGGTCTTGGTGTCTTAATGTGGTATTTTGAGGGATTTTTCATATTTTTTATCAATTCTCGAGTGTTTAAAAAATGGTTAAATTTAGCACCAAATCCTTGTAACAAATGGTTTCAACCCAAAAAATGCTGCAACAATTTATGAGACATAATAGAGCATGGGAATGGCCATCATATATTTCTATCATTATGTTCTAAACCCTTATATGCTACACAATCTTGAGCTGCATTTCAAATTAATCTTTAGGTTCCTAGCATTCAATTGATGTACACCACTTCTATGTGGCATCTACTGTTGACTTTTTATTTACCCCTGAACATCCTCTGTCCCCCACCCCTACCCCTCTAAGAGGTGAACTGGTTTGGGTAATTTGATAAAGAATGATACTTATTTGGTAAAGGAAACATTATCTTCTCTGCACTTAATTGTAGCATTGAACTCACTCAGTTTCTGATGTCACTAAAGGGTAACTTCGGTATTTGTCAACCTGGACCCTATTTCCTCATGTTTTTTGTGTCTAAGTGACTAATAGGGACAACAATTCTCGAAATTGATCCAGTAATTAGGGAGAACACTAACCGGCAGCCGCTAAATGCTGCGAGGGCAAGTGAGTAACGTCACTGTTCACTAAAAGTGCTTGTTTTTTCTACTGACAGGCTCAGATTATTATTATACATGTCAACACCATTATGGAAAGGACGCTACAGAGAAATAAAATGTTTTTCTTTGCCTTTCGCTTGATCCGGTCTGTTTGTTATTGTGTCCAAGTGTTGTGAAATTTGATTATCCCTATACTCTGACTCAAATAAATACGGGCGGCCACCGAATTCAAAGACCTCATCCACATTGTCGAAATCATCTAAATATTCAGCCAAAATAATTTACATAACACTAAGCTACTAAGCTAACTTTTGTACTCCAACACAACAAAAGGGCACTCGTGTTTCCATCGTGGATATATTCCACTATTCCACCAACATCGTCTTCCAGCAACATGTCACCTTGCCAGTTTTCAGAACGAGACTTCTCCTTCAGCGAGACTCTTTCTATAATGTCAGACACTGATTATAACAATCAGAGCCTGTCATGGCAAAAACAAGCACTTTTAGTGGTCGTACATGACGGTGCCAACTTGCCCCAATAGCACCATATTGCATCTCATAAGCGGCTGCCTTCTAGAGCGCTCTCCCTCAATACTGGACCAATTTTTAAAATTGTTGTCCCTATTACTCAGTTAGGCACAAAAACATGGGAAAATAGGGTCCAGGTTAAAAAAATACCAAAGTTACCCTTTATGCTCTTGTCCCTATGGTGGTCATATGCACTTAATGTGAGTTGATTTGGAAAAAGCATCTCCAAAAATGAATGTAATGTTACTTACAGTAGGGAATGTCCTAGGTATTTGTTTTTCTTGCGAAAGTTTTCTACATTCTACAATTAAAACACTTAGACATGGTAGGTAATTTATGGCCTTATTGAAGAATTTTTCGACTCAATATATTTGAATGTTATTACCTCTAGGTCAACAAAATAAATGAATAAATGATTTAGTGTTTTGAATTTTATTCTTGGCAGTGTGGGGAAGGCTTTGATTTAGACCTCTGTGTTTGGAAATGAAGAGAAAATAAAACAGAAATTTTAATTGAAAGGTTATCTGAATAAACAGAATATGAAAAATCCAAAATGATGTTTAAAAAAAGGTAGGGATGGGGGCATTGGAGGGACCTGTACTCATGACCCCAGTATTTCTAAAATCCTGGCCATGGCCCCGAATGTAATATAATGCAAAGAAGTGAATTCTGTAATTTAACTTTGTCATTGATGTGTAGCGTGAATGGTGCCTGCTACTTTGAGAAGCATCTTATCTCATCCTGCATCTACTGGGATGAGAAAAACACATTCGTGTGTCCAACAAGATTTGGTCATTTACAGATGGAGGTCTCCAAAGAAAGAACAATTTGTTTGGATAAAGGGCCATAAACTCTTTTATCGACCATCGAGTGTCAGTTTTGACACTGTCCAGGAGGATAATAACTTTTAAAACTGTGGGAAGGGTTTTCTCCCCACTTAAACCAACAAGAACTGATAACTTTTCCTGACTTCAAAGTGATCCGTTTGGTCAAAAACACACACACACACACACACTCCCCTGTCCATCTCACATTCCACAGCCTAGGCTTCTTAACCTTTCGGTGACCCAGAGATTCACTCCAGCGGTGAAGCGTCAACCCCACCTAGTTTTCATCTGTGGTAATGTGACCAATAATTAAAGTGTTTAGAAGTCATCATGAGTTAGATTATTGACTTCTTTGTGTATAATCATTAATGGTATTGTAATACGTTTTAATGTTTTATCAGTGATGTTCAATAGATGTAATACCTTAAGTTTAAAGTTGTTAAAAAGGAGTTATAACTTGAACTTAGAATTACATTTTTACAATCTTGATACTAATGTTTGATTAAAACATTAGTGGTTTTATAGTTTTTGATATGTATCTGTCTCGTGCAAAAGAAAGGAAAAATTAGTAAAGAGGGAATTCTGATTTTGCGCGTGTAAAGGTTTTTCAATAATGAATCGATCAGAGAAAGAGAGGGTTTCGACCCCTCCCTCCCAGAGGGGGTTAAAGAAGAGAGGACACAGAGTCAGAAGGGCTGTTGTTAGTAGAAGTTGAGAAAGTTGTCCGCAGGGAGATGACTCCAGCAGGAGCCCTCCAGAATTTACATACATACATTTCATTTGTGTGTTTATTTTCTACCTCATGTTCATTTTTCTGAGTCAAGTGACTTCTAAAGGACAGCATTTTTAAAGATCTTTTGTTTATCTCGCGTGATTTAACTGCTAAGTGCTCAGCCAGCATTTCGAGTTTTTCCGTGAAATAGATAAATTCTAAAGCTTCAGAAGATAATCCAACTTCAGCTTTTTGATCTCTTTCAACGAGTAATCAGCCAACGGACTTCAACTCCCACATTCAATGTTCTGACGAGAAAGTTGAATGTTCTCCACGCTTTGCTGTTTGGTATCCCGGGCCAGCTGAACCGATCTCATCCAACCCATCCAAGGGGCTTGTCTATCCAGACAACGTGTGAGGAAACGGCCTCTGGACCCACAGAACCAACTGCAGCGATAAGTGAATGTTCCGTGGCTTTATGATCAATAGTTGTTTGTCAGACATATCTTCTAAATTTCCTAATCTTCCAAATTATTAACTGCAACTTTTATAGCTTAGAGAGAATAATCAGACTTTCCCTCACTACTAAAGTTCCAATCAGAATTGCTTCATTGAATTTTCATTTCATTCATTCATTCATTAATTAATTAATTACCAGTGTTAATTAGTCATTTGTATATTCATCACTTCATTTATTCAATTATCACGATTTATGGTAAATAAATGTTTCACTTTATCACTACGTCATGTCTGTGTGTGTATTTCAAAGCAGAACTGTAGATCAATGAATTCAGAACTTATACTTCAGACCTGAGATTGATTAATGATCAATACTTCTATCACAATAGTTTCTGCTTTTCCTATAAAAAGTGGTGGTGCCCCGAATTGAGTATTTCTTTATTTAACGAGTGCAAATCTTTAATTACATGTAGAGTGGTTAACGCTACAGATGCAAGATACTATAGGCTGTTGATTTTCAGGATTAAATTGATCAACGTTCACTTCTTTTGTTATAAAATCCACACCACATGGTTCGTCACATTTTTTAGCGTGCCTTATCCCCCCCCTCGCTTACCAAAAAACAGAAAACAACACCAAGTGTTTATTTCCTTCAGTGCAGCGGAGAAGAAAAACACACACAGAGCCAACCTTATTGTAAGAGGGAGCAGCTGTGTTTATGGGAAATGTGATCTTAATTCTGATAACACTAGCTGTAACAATGCTACTGGCATAAGACCCAAGCTACAACTGCCCCCACCATCATGTTATTTGTTTTATAACAATCTTATGAAGGCATCGCAATCACTAAAATCTGCGCTTGTAATTGTTTCGTGTTTTAATGTGTTGTTAAAGTCCGTCTTAAACTGTTTTTAATATGTGTTTGTTTGTTTATGAGATTGAAAATTATCCCCTGCATGTGAATGGGGCTCATATTGCAATATAAATTAGTAACACCTCCTTCACCGCGGCTCTGATTGGACGATTAAAACAAGCAAACCTGCTGCTGCGATGGTGCCGTTGTCACTGGTTTATCTAAATAAAACTCTCTCTCTCAGGGAGAAGCAGCACTCACAACCAATGCTGGCATGCCAGTGCAATACAATTAGGTTTGGGTCATGTGATTTCACATCATGAGCAACACATGATGAGGATATAAGCCCAACTAACAATCAGTGCATAATTGAGCTGGATGATTGAGAAGATTTGCCCTTAAGAGAGCTAAAAAACAAAACCACAATGAGTCCGTGCATGATTTAAATTGCAATCACGTTGATGGCTGGCTCGGCGCTAATCATGATTGCTCTTTCTTCCACATCTGTTTATAACATGCAGTTCCATTAAACATAAATGGCATTGTTTCTTTGAAGACACAATGCGTGATCCGAATGTAAACAAAAGGGTCAAAACAGCATTTGGAACCTGCTGTCATTTTCACGCTGTTTGGAGATTGACAGATCTTTAGGTTCACAGGCTAAGACAAGACGAGAAATTAATGGAAGTATTGTTTTTATGCGCTTACGGATTTGTTTATGTCAATAATGTTCATGAGCACAGGAGTAAAGCAGGCATCTATCTTCAATTATGAAAAGTTGGTAAACACAGAAATATATAAATATATATATAAAACGGTCACTATATCCTGACAGTAGTGGATGAGACAGGTAATCTGAAAAAAATCATGTGCCTCTGTGTCCTCCGGTGCTCCTAATGGCATCTGCAAGATTTCACAGACCGGAGGAAAACAACCAATCAGAGCCGAGCTGGAGCCTTGCCGTCTCTGAGCAGCTGTCAATCACTCGCAAACTCTGATCAAACGGTCAAACTAGGCAGCTCTGATCAAATATAAATCAATGTTCTGTTACTGTTATGCCTATTTCTTGCGTAAAATGTTTTCAGAAACATCTTGTAGTGTAATGTTTAGCTGACACTTGATATTAACCCATAATGACAGACCATCTCCATTCTATAACTCACATATATCATCAGCAAATCCAATCATTTTGATGCTCGGTCATGCAGATCTTCCCTTTATCACACATTCACACGTCAGTTTCTCAAATCTGTCTGAGCAATTAACCCTACAATGTGTGTGGCACTCAGCAGCTGCTAGTTTCCAGGAACACTGATCAGAGGGCCAAGGCAATGTGTTTTTGGTACGCGTATGTGTCTGTGATATCGAACTAGCAAACAAACCCAGCAAGCAAACAATAATGTGTCCGTGAACCAATAGACACACTTTGCAATTGGTTGCCCTCACTGTGTGCCATTAATGGCAAATTGCATGCACCCACAATGATCAAACAGGAAAACAAACTGCTGCAGCGTCGAAACTACTGGTGTATTCATAAGGGGCACATTTGACAAAACATCTATTTAGTGCATTCCTACGGATACATTGTTAACATTTGATATTGTTTGTTCAAGAGTTAAAAAGTGCCAAAAACTTCAAAGTCACAATTTCCTTATAGTTCACTTTGGGGTTCACTCAAATGATTGGATAGCTACAAATACAAAGCAGCAGTCTTGGATCCACAATTAAGGTTCCGTGTCTTAACCTTACACACCAAAAAAGAAGACTTATTATGGGCCCTTAGACCTACAAAATTTGCTCTGGGAATCAACCATGAAATGTGCTGTCTTACGTAAACGTATCAGATGAACACACCAAAAACTATATAGTAATTATAGACAGATATACAATACTACTAACAAAGAAAATATAACTGACTCCCATCGGTGTCGAATCATAAAACCTGCTGCAGTATACATATAATGTTGCCATGTGATCAATGAGCCTGCATCATCCCAATCGACAGAGCGTGGTCCATATCTATTCCCTATTCACAGAACAGTTGAATAATTTACACACATGTTCATAGTAGACTTTGGCCATAATTTATGAGTGGTGGGCTCACTGATCAATTCCAGTAATTCCTCTGTTACCTCAATGGAAGCTGCGATTTCAAGCTTTCTAATCAAGCAGCATCAATGCATTCTGTTTTCTTTTGTAATCTCTGAGGATCTCTGATCTACCTACTATATACAGTACTGCTCATGTTGTTTGACCATGATCTGGGTGTAGGTGTTACACTTATAGTTTTTTTTCAGTTGCTAACACACTAAAATGACACATAAAGCACAATTATTGAAACTGACACTCAGAGCAAAGCCTCAGCTCAAGTCTCCAAAACTCTAAACACATTTTCTGCTTTGCAGCCAATTTGCAATTCAACATGGCACTTTTTGCAACACACTGCTCTTCTTTCTTCTCTACATAAGACATAGGAATCTAACATAATGTCACTTATTTGTCATTTCAAAACACTGCCATTCAAAATGACACACCCATCGACCAATTGGCCAATACACGTGCCACCTGCCCAAACCTGCCCAAATGCCAAAATACAACAACAATGGAAGCCAACATAGCAGTGAGAGGACTGTTTTAAAAAAAAAACTATAATTCATGTTTTCTTTTTTGTCTACACAAATGTTTTTGCTGTGTTTATGTACTATATTCTGTTAAGAATTGATAAGTTCTTTTCTGATTTTCAGTGCAAAATTCAAGCTTTGAAAATGCATGGATGTATTGACTGATTTTTACACTATGGAGAGAAATAAATATTTTCATCAGTGTGCTGTACAACACACTCTTGTGTGTTCTGTTGAGTCATGTACTTTACTCTAACAATATCTCTGAAAAAATCAAACCATATAGATAAGTAGAAGAGTTAAAAGTGTTTTAGATTGAGCACAGCAGCGTCTAAACAGATTGGTTCAAACAGAATCAGATCCAACGAACCATGTGTGTGCAACACGGTAACAATTTTTTTTATAAATCATTGTATAGTTTTGAATGAAGTGTTGTTGTGTGTGTGTGGTTGTGTGAATTGTGTGTAGTGTTTTGAAAAAAATTAGCCCTATTTTCAAAATCGTGCTTGAGCAAACATAAAAAACTGTAAAAGGTGGAGGAACCTACAAACTGATGTGGTGTTGGATTTACATTTATTGGACTTCTAAGTAACCATTATGCTTGTCTAACTGATATTTGTTGTGTTGATGCAGCATCGCAAAACTCAGCTTGCCACAGTATTACAGTTGTCTCGCTAGCTGTTTGTTAGAATGAAATACGTAAATGAAACTCTAAATGTGAGTAGGGTTGGGTTACAATGGCCGGTTCCATTTGCGATTTGGTTCCTGGTTGACCAAATACCCTTGGGCCCCTTTCACAAAAGTGATTTGCAGGCGCTGCCACGCAGATCGCAAATGGTGCCAGGGTCCTGTTCCTACAGTCAGAATGCTCTTGCATGGGTCACAAATATGGTGTTTCCTTTGATTAGAGAATCATGTCAAAATTAGGGCGAGAGGATGCGTGTTGCAAATTTGATGACACAGGCCCCAGTTTCGTTCCGACATTAAAACATTCATGTAGAATAAGCAGAATTGTCAATATTGCTTTCAACAGTTGAACAGATTCTATTAGCTCTACAGATGCAGCCATCAAATTTCCCCTCCCAGCCGGCTGCCAGCCGCTTATTTTTTATGCTAAATGCAGTACCTGTGAGGGTATCTAGACAATATTTGTCTGTGTTTTGTGATGTTAATTGATGTGAATGAAAATGGGTTCTATGGGAACCCAGAAGTCTCCCCTTTAAAGACATGCCCACTTTATGATAATCACATGAAGTTTGGGGCAAGTCATAGTCAAGTCAACACACTTGGGTTCCTGTTGGGCTTGAGTTTGCCATGTTATGATTTGAGCATATTTTTTATACTAAATGCAGTACCTGTGAGGGTTTCTGGACAATATTTGTCTTTGTTTTGTGTTGTTAGTTAATTTCCAATAATAACTATATACATACATTATTATAATACATTTTATATTATTTACATTATTATACATACACAAGCTATTTGCTCACTCCCATGTTGATAAGCGTATGAAATACTTGACAGATCTCCCTTTAAGGTGCATTTTGAACATACAAAAATGTGATTCATTTGTGATCAATTTGTGATTAATCGTGATTAATCATGGAGAGTCATGTGATTAATTGTGATTAAAGATTTTAATCGATTGACAGACTTTTTTTTTCAGAGGTAGAAACACTTTCAAACAACATCCCACAATCGCTAATGGACTGTGCATTTATGTAATACCAACAGTGGGGCATCTTCCTCAGTAAAACTTAGCTGATCACACCACGTGAATTTCAGGAATCAGAATCTGTGACTTAAACTTTCATTAATGTCATAGAAATACATTTAATCAGCTTTTCACATCTTATACTGTTCATCACATTTTCTGATTGAGAGTTAACCACAGCTTGTAATCATTAATTGGACAAAAGATGATTACAGATCTAAATTCAATCTTTTACTTTTAATCATATATAAACTTTTGTGAAGTTGGGTGACTACCCTAGGCATTTTTATGTTATACAACCTCAGGTCTTATCTCTGTAATACTGTTTTACTTAAATTACTGTACAGGTAGGATTTTGATGTAGAAATTGCTAATTATTGTCTAGCGTTTGAAATACTAATCCCGAAGCTGACTTCAGGCAATAAAGCAGAGCACACAGCCAACCACCCCACCTGGGTTGTTGTGATGTCTTGCATAGCCACAAGTCACCTGCTCTCTACACTGGCTGTGAATTGAGGCCTTATTCAACATTCATACTCAGATAGATCATCTTGGCATGACTTATTGGCATAATGATGTATGTGAACAATATTCAAAATACAAAGAAGGACATACAGTACTGTGCTTAATTTCAAACAAATCTCAGTTTTAACCCTCTGAAACCCACAATAGACCAGTTTTTTTTCCTTTTTTAGGGGGGTGCATGGGGTTTTTAGGGGGAGATAGCAGGTCAACAGTAGATGTCACCTAGAAGTTGTGTACATCATCTGAAAGCTGAGAACCTGACGATGATTTTGAGATGCATCTCAGCAATGTATGTCAAGTTGCTCTAGTCATAACTCAGAAATAAACATGAATGAATTAATAAATTAATTAATTAATTAATTAAAATACAATGTAAAAGTGTATAAGGGTTTAGAACATTATGATAGAAGTATATGATGGCCATTCCCATGCTCTATTATTTTTCATAAGTTGTTGCGGCAATCTTTGGGTTGAAACCATTTGTTACACAGATGTAGTACTAAATTTAACCATTTTTTACCACTCAAGAAAAATGATCAATAATCTCTCCAAAATACCACATTAGGACACCAAGAACTTGAGGAACACCACATAAAAAGCCATGCTGTGATTTGGTTTCAAAATTTTTTGACATTTTGAGAGATTTCTGCAAGAATTGCATTTTTCGGCGATTGGATGGCGAGCACTTCTGTTCTGGAAACAGCTAAAAGAAAAACCTTATTGTCAATCTACCTAGACTCATGAGGCTGTGATTATCCTAGCGGGTCATTTTATAGTGAGGTCAAAAAAAAAAAATTGTCTCACTAAAATAAAATGGCTACTATGGGGACTAACATCGTCACACATGAATACAATTGGGCTCATTGGATCCACAAGAGGCTCAGCTTTACAGTGATACCCAATTTACCTAATTCAAAGACTGTTTAGGGACCCCAGTATGAAGAAATATTCAAACTCATCATATTTAGAGTAGGCGAAAATAACACATTTATACTGCATTCAAAACTGAGGGGAGACTCGTGGGTACCCATAGAACCCATTTTCATTCACATATCTTGAGGTCAGAGGTCAAGGGACCCCTTTGAAAATGGCCATGCCGGTTTTTTCTCGCCAAAACTTAGCCCAACTTTAGAGCATCATTTAGCCTCCTTCCCGACAAGCTAGTATGACATGGTGTTACCAATGGATTTCTTAGGTGTACTAGTTTCATATTATATCTGTGCCTTCAGTCTAGCTCTCTCTACTGAGCCTGCTACAGCCTCTGAAAGACAGTAAAGTTGGTCGGGAACACGGGTTTCAGAGGGTTAAAGCCATCACTTAGTTCCTCTTTGCAAACAGTTTGTTTCTAATGTACATCTGTCAATTGAAAATAATGTAGCTTTGATTGAAGAGCTTGTCACAATGCCTCATACAGCAATAAAGAATGTGATTATGCAAAAATCTAATGACAACATAAATATTACTACATCCACCATTTGTTCATTTTCTTTCACACATTCATTCCTAGCTAGGAGCTGGGGTGTCTGGTTACATAACAAACATTCAACACGTATCAGGAAATATAGTTTGCTGTCTCTGGGTTGGTTCCTTTAGTTTCTAGCTCGCATGTAAGAACCGACAAACGCTGTCGTCTTTAATAGGCTCTGCTGAGGAGACAACTGTGTCCTGCTCGTGACAGTCGGGATAAAGCATGATAATGAACATTCAAAGTGACAGTGAAGGGGCTGCTTTAGACTCTTCACAGCCTCGATGAGAGATGCTGTTTATCTGTCAAGTGGACCTCAACATCTGCTCCTGATGAAAGGAGAGATGAGCTGAGATGCGAGAGAAAGGAGAGCGAAGGGGTGCGAAGTGGCAACAACACTAATTCATCTTGATGTGCTGGTTAATTCAATAGTGCGACATGGCAACGCGGTTGCTGTTTGTGAGGTTTTTCGATAAAGAAATTCAAAGGAAGTGATTCATTTCACACCAGTCATCTCGGGGAATTGTTTAAACCTTGTTTGTTTCCAATTAATGTATGTGAGTAGACACATAAAATGCTTATCAAGTGGAAGGAATATGTGTATAGGAAGTGACATATTACATAAACACACTCGTTAGGCTGGCCTCTTTTGTTTCTCTGAGATAGAGAGTGCTTTTCTTTTTTATTCCTAATGGTGTATGTGCAATTATTTTATCCTGGTCCTCCTGGACCTCAGCGGTGCCTTTTAGCCGGCGTGTCAGGCCGTGCTGATTTACAGCGCTGGTGTTGCCGACATTGCCTTGGAATGATGTGCCTCTTTTCTCAGCAATAGAAGCTACTCAGCCAACTAACTAACAAACCAATCAAATACAATCATTCAGAGTGGTCTGATTCACGGTGTCAAAGGCCTGTGCATGATGTATTTTATCTGTATCACTCTTCATTTATTTGGAAAGCATTCAGCTTTTGATACTTTTGATATTTAGCTGGGAGCTGAACAGTGCCCAGTGCAGAGGATACAAAGCAGTGCAGATTAATTGAGGTTAAAAGGAACAAAGAGTTTGGGATGAAAGAGATAATCAGGTTCTCATCCCCTCTGTTGGTTAACAGTTTCTTCCCAGTTAGCCGGCTGTAGCTGTAGCTCATACTTTTGAACTCACTTTAAATCACTATGATTGAATCATAGTGATGAATAAAGCTTATGTTGTTTGCCAGTGGTGTTTTGATTAAATGTTCTTTTATATGCTGCGATATAAAGAAGAACAATTATTAGAGCTGAAGAAATAAGAAAACAGTTTATACGTGTAACCAAGCAAAAGTCCTAATAATGGTCAATCCACCCTGCACAATCAACACATTCTCACTCCCAACTCGTCAAATACCACCACTTGGTCAGTGCCCCTCGACATCGGAGACTGGCGCACGGAGTACCCTTCTTGCATTACTTTTGGACGGACCAGGGATGGCGTGTAAATATACACTCGTTATTTGCATAGTGTCCTTTCAAAATAAAGTTCCGTTTTCACAGGAAGTGAGGTTAGGCAACACAACCACTTAGGTAGGGTTAGGAAATGGTTGTGGTTGATGTTAACTTAATTGACTCGGTCCCTCACATGACTAGCGACTCACGTGACTGCGGGTGAGTTTACATTGGAGTTAGTTGAAAGCCCGATTTGTCAAAAACTGACGCTGGGAATGGGACCGGGTTGGCACAAACATTCACTCTTTCAACAAGTCCTCTTCATAACGAAATACGTGTGATGTCCCCCCAAAACAACACTTAAACAGCTGGTGTGAGTGTGACCTCTCTGCTCTGGTTTGGTCAGGATGAGGCACAATCTGGTAAAGGTTAAAGAACGATTGTGGTTTGGGTAGAAAAAAGATTTGACCATTCTCATTGTTATGGTTGAAAGAAGAACGATGCAGTTAGGGTTAGAGAAAGATCTTGGTAATGGTAAAAAGAAACCATTGTTTGACTGTCGGTATGATATGTAAAGGCCCAATCCCAATGTCCCCCCTAAGGCCTTAAGCCCTGAACCCTCAGGGACTTGACTGACGTCACCTGGTAAATGGTTGAGTGTGAGAGGCTGCAAGAGCTTGAAATGGTATAAATATGAATGGGACAGCACTTTGCGGCGACATATCACATTACCTTTAAGACACCAATTGTAGGTTTTTAGTTTACATTTTTTACTGCCTATTTGAACGTCTTCCAGGCTCTTGCCCTACGAGTCTAGAGGTAGCTGTCAAAAAATCAATTTACTTGATTTTGTCAAACTTCATTAAGTAAATGTAAAAGAACTGGTTGATGAATAAACCAGGTGAGTAATCTAGTCGCTTGCATTCCTCTGATTTCATCAGTTTGTTTATGTACCATCTTAAATCCTTATTTAATCAAATCGGCTGACGGTACAACTGTAGAGCACCCATACTGTAGACTGAAATTTATGTTAAATGCATTCAAACGGCCCCGATGGAGCTGACCATGGATGTATAAAGAGAACGGAGCTGACGGGAGAGCTAGCGACAGACTTGGCAAAGTTAGCGGAAGTATACACGTGTGACTACATCCGGTTTTCAAAATAAGGTGTTAACAAAGGGAACTGTATTATACAAAATACATATATGGAAATAAGATTGATTGGATTATATTCACCAGACGTATGAAACATGACATGTCCCTTATGAATTAAAAACTAAATACTACTAATTTGTGAGGGAAAAGTCTTTATTCTTTGATTTTTGGGCTGCTGTAAACATTTTTATGAATAATTCCTGATAATGACTGATATATTTGACTTCAGGACATCTCTGACTACATACATGCTGAAAACATTTTACTGTATCAATTTAGATATTTTCCAAAGTACACTTCCCTAGAAGTGTGTGATTCAACTTATGTTATAAAAGTTAAAAGAAAATCGCAATATCGAATCGCAACACTTGAATTTGCAATACTTAAAAATCTCAATACATATCGAATCGGCACCCAAATGTCATGATAGTATCGAAGTGTCCCAGCCCTAACCTCCATGTGTCATTCTAAAGGGCAATTACAGACATATCATATTAGGAATTTGAACAAACAACAAAAAATGATATTTTTCTTGTGAAGACAGTCTCAACTCTTACACGCCCCTTTTTCAAACTCTCTCTTATGCAGTTTGAACATTGACATTTTGTCTAGAGCAGCACCTCATTGTAATACTTCTGCGAACATGAGAAAGTGAAAAATCCTGTTAACAATCTCACAGTTGGTGAGAAAAAAAAAAGATCAGGAGTTATCAAAACCATTCAAGTGTGTCTTTAACCAGTGAGATTACCAGGCTGAAATTACCTTTGTATAATACCTGATAACAGCAGGCTCGGTCATGTACCGCTGACACACATACATACTCATCTAACATTTTGGGGCAGCAGATGATAGCACCACAGTGTAACAGTTTTCTTCTCATTTTTGCCAATTGCAGTCTTACTTTCACTGAGATTGTAGCCAACTGCTACATTCTGCTGAGTTCATTGTTAAACAGCAAAGAAGAAGCTGGTGTTTTTAATCATGTTCTTAGGGTTCATTGCTTATCTGATGGAGCCTGTGTCAGTGTTACAATAAGGTTTCAAAGTCCTGTGTGTCTGAAGAACACTGTGGCTATGAACTCACCAAATCTGTAACCTTCATCTTTTCCATTCCGCTTCACTCAAATCTTTTGATTTTCAGCTCCATCTATGCAAACCACAAATCACCAGTCCTGTGCCTCCGAATCTAACCACAGACTTGATATATCCTGAGCCCATCATTCATTCCCTCAGTGTCATTTACTCTCCACCTACAGCTTCACCTTTTACGCCACTTTCAGAAGTCATTGCCAAACAGAGAATTACACCCACCCGAGGATGAACCCATGGAAGAATCAAAAGAAGCCCATTGCTTTTGCATCGACCGCCTTGGGCCATGTTGGGTAACCAGAGGAAAAAAGTGATATTGGAATCCGAGTTAAGTGTGTTTCGTTGTGGAAGGGTTAAGCCTTGTTTTGTGAAAGCCTTGGGGCTATGTACAGGGAAGAGGAGAAGGATTGAGGTATTTCTCCACCGCAGGCCTTAAGGGGTTAAAAAATTCAGTCCACTGGGATGTATAGGTTTGATTCGCCTCAGCGAGCTGGTTTGAGTGCATGACTGGTGATGAGTGTGTGCGCCCGCTTTGTGTGTGTGTTTTTGTAGGGCCAGAGATGAAGTGTATCCATCTGTGTGTGTGTGTGTGTTTCTGTCTGCAATAAATAGACAGACACTTGAGCATCGCCCCCTGGCTCTTCTCGCTTTAGTGCATTTCAGACTAGCTAAGCCCCCCGGAGCCAAACATCTCACTGGATCTGTCAATATTGAAACAGACGAAACACACTTTCCCTGTACCCCGTCGTTACAGAATATAATCCGTCATGTTCAAAAACTTCACGCTGGAATAAACCACTTACACGGACATGCATTCTTATGTCCAAATACAGACAAATCCGTGACCTCACCTAAACTGTCCAAGGTGTTCTCTCATACAGTAGGAGCATGTAAGTACAATACTCAGTTTTGCCACAACGCGGTGACATATCAGCTTTATTTCCACTCATAACTTCCCCGAGGGGGTCGTGAAGCAAACATGCTGCATGAGGTGAAAGGGACAGGTGCTCTAAAACAACCGGAATTTAGTTATTATAGCTCGGACCATTGACTGTTGTCACAGTCAGCAACTGGAGCAGTGGCTGTGACACAGCTCATTGAGGCAATTAAAGCGACAGTATGCAGAATATTTTTGGCATTATTGGGCAAAAGATCCATAATAACCTTTCAGCATATTGTAATTCATGTGTTCTGAGAGATAACTAGACTTCTGCACCTCCTCTTGGCTCAATTTTCAGGTTTAAAAAATCTAGCCTGTGACGGGAGACTTTGGCCAATCACAGGTCATTTCAGAGAGAGAGCGTTCCTATTGGCTGTTCATTCAACGGAGGCAGCTGTCAATCACTCGCAAAGTTTGATCAAACGGTCAAACTAGGCAGCGCTGATCAAATATGATGCAATATTCTGTTACTGTAATGCCTATTTCTCGCGTCAAATGTTTTCAGAAACATCTTGTAGTGTACTGTTTAGCTGTAAAATGAGAAGGTTTGCTCCGGCTGGTGGGCGGTGCTTGGTATTTGCTCAACTGATCTCAACATGGCTGCCAGGTCACAAACTTTTTCATTTTACGGCTAAACAGTACACTACAAGATGTTTCTGACACATTTTATGTGAGAAATAGGCATTACAGTAACAGAATCTTGATTCACTGGAGGACACAGAGGCACATGATTTTTTTCTAATTACCCGTCTCATGCACTACTGTCAGGATATAGCGACCGTTTTATAAAAATAACTGTTTAAAATCATATTTACTTCAATTCTACCCACTGCTGCTTTAAAGGTACAAAACCCTAAGCACCCCCGATTGTCACAATTAGCATCAAAAATCCAACTCCTTCTTGGAGTCATAACTCATTAAATCTGAACACACAGATATGACACACATATTTTTATATTTAGTGTGTCTTGCGCTCCAATGTTCATCGCAAGTAAACTTCCATAAATCTGTTTAGAAATCACAGAAAAAAGACAATCCTTATAACTCCAAACTTGCCTGAGAATCCCCACGTGGTAACACTTTATAATAACTATCATTTATAAATGGTAAATTGATAGTTAATCAAACTTAGTTAATAATTATATTACTATTAACAAACAATGAAATTATAAATAATATTTTTTACTTATTATTAGTGATGCTATAATTTCTGTTATTTTATCAGTAGTTCGTGTAATATGAAATAATTAGTTTATAAGTTATATATTGTATCACAGCTGATGAGACAATAACAATTACATTCTGATTACATTAGTAAAGTATTTATTATCAGTTTATTGTTGTGCACATTATAACATTTGAAATATTATATTAAATATTTGTTAATGATTACAAATTATTCATAAATGTTTCAGAAAAGGTTAGTAAAACATCTATAACCATTGCATAGATAGATGGACCAGAAACAAATTATTAACCATTGACAAAGTATCAACTTGCTATCTAAATAATGTTTATATATGCTTTACAATGTATTTATTAAGCATATAACAATGTATTTAAATCATCAGTTGTAACTTTATAATAGTCATTCAAATAATGTATATATATGGTTTACAAACCAATTATTAAACATTAAAGTGCTACAAATATCTGGTCTATCTATCTATGAAATGTTTATAGATGTTTTACAATTTCTTTAAGGTTTAAAAATTATTTTGTTATCATTAACAAATACTTATGTATATGGTATATAAAATGTTATAATGTATGCAACAATAAACTGTTTAAATAAAATAAATTATAGCATTACTAATAATTAGTAAACATTATTATATTTCATTGTTTGTTAACAGTTAAATAACAATTAACTACGTTGACTTAACTATCAATTTCCCATTAATAAATTATGGTTACTATAAAGTGTTACTCATCACATTTTAAAGTTTTCTTCAGTATCAAAGTAATCCAGTGATAGTTGACTGTACATCCATGTGTGCATTGCAAAGAAGAACTGCTAATAGCTAATTCAGCACACTTTTAATGGTGCCAATTTGCCAGAATGTAAACAATTGGCTAAAAAAACAGGGCTCAAGATGACTGACTCCATGGCAACATTATACTTCCTGTTTACATCCCAAAACCCTTTTTGGAACTGTGATTCTACCGATTAGAAGTTCAACAAAAAATGGTAATATGTGTGACAAAAGCTGATAATAGCCGAGTGGGTGCGGTTGTTACGATTTTGTTTGAGCTTCATACAAGTAGATGTTATTCATTCGCAAAGGAATATCACATTAAAAACCCTTCCAAACAGCCCAGGTGGCTTCTTTCACAACTGCACTCATGCAAATTAGACAGATCCGGTATTGGTTTAAATCATACCAATTTGAGCTGTCAGTACACAGTATGTGTGATTTTGTAACACCTACACTAACAAAGTGACTGAAATTTGAACACATCATTGGACTTTTTAAAAGAATAATGGGAATCTAAGCCATTGTCTGGAAATGCAATAGCCGTGACTTTGTACTGTACCTTCTTATAAAACACAATGAATCCTGAAATTCTGCTCTTTCTTGTGCGCATTAGAAAGCAGAATTTCAGGATTCATTGTGCTTTTTCTTGTGCGCATTAAAGCAATAACAGGTATCAGCGTGTGCTGTGTACAATTTCATAACTCTAAAATGAGATGAAGTTCCATGTGATCCCTCTGGAGTAGGTGCTCATGAAGTGGACTTTACAACAAAAAGGTAGCTATCCCATTACAGGCCAAGCAACGTCGTGTACACAGGAATGACATTTACTGTCTCTGCCTGTCGGTCAGAGCATTATCCAATCAGACAGTGACATATGGGGAGAAATAAGGCCTTTGTCTTGAGAGATCTAAAGATAAGAATCGTATTTCCATTAAATCAATGAGCTGTGTGCTTAACTGTGATGAATAATGCATCACCCGTTTCAAACCCGCTTTCCCGTCCTCTCTCACTCTCCCCTCTTGCTCAGTGTTTGCGATGCTCGCCGTTGTACAGTGTCTCAAGTGTTTTCACACCTTTGCACTTCATAATAAAGTGAAGGTCTTAATCCCTCTCCGCAAGTGCTTCGTTCTCGCTTAACGATCCTCCCGGGTTGACTGATGAGGACGGAGGGGGCGCCGCACCAGAGATGACGACCAGACCTTTTGTCGTGCGGTGACATGCCCTTTGGAATGATGCACAGCCTGAGAGCAAACGCTAAACAACTATTTATTTTTCTTTACACTTTATATACTCAGTGCTTGAAGGGGGAAAAAAAATAAGTGCCGGTACTCCTCTTATTCACATGTTAGCGTGTGTATCGGCCGGTATCAGCAATCTCTTGCAACCTATTTATTCATTATTTCTTTAAGCAGGTTATACTGTGTCAGTCATCAGTTGTGATTTTACTGCTATATTATCATAATACTTGGGTTATGCATCTTCTATAGTTGGCCTATAATACTCCAATAATATTCCAACTGGAACACAATAGGGTTAAGATGTGTGTTTGAATATTTACCCATAGTGTTAATACTTAAAGTTTTTTCCTGTGTTATTTGTAGCCCATAGTATCATTCTATAATATATTATTCTGAATTTCAACAGTGAATAAAAGATACTAGGAGATATTGGGTTTGGGGGTCCTCCCCCAAGAAAATGTTTTTTGACTTAAAACTATGCAATTTTTAATCATTATGGACCATTAATATTACTAATTAAGTGATTCGTCTGAACATTTAATTCTTCTGGAAATGTTTGCTCTATAAAATCATATTCTATAAATCAGAAGAGCCGATTAAAAAATGTTTAAATAATGTTTCATTAATTATATTCGTTCACAAATAATAAAAGTTCTGACGAACAGGTCACTAATTATTTTACAAAAAGGATGTGAACATTGTAATGATAATGTTCCCCACATAGTCTTTATGTCCATACAGCTTATGAGGCGCAGCGCAAAAACGCTGGCGCTGCACCGTTATGAATCGCCATTACAGCCAATTAGACTGTTGTCAGGCTATTAAATAGGTGTTATCAGTAGCTATAAGCCCCATAGATGTGGGTCAATAGGGGCCAACTATACCCACTAGTAAGTTTTATCATCTATTCACATGGTAGATCACCGAAAGAAGGTAAAATAACATGACAGCGACCTCTGGCGACCGTAGCAATTATGACAGGAGCAGAAGCGGAAGTCAGGCGTTGTAGTATAGACAGTGTAAGACTAAGTGTTCTTTGTTGCCTAAACCTAAAGAAGTTGTTGTTTTGTTGCCTAAACCTAAAGAAGTTGTAGTTTTGTTGCCTAATCCTAAAGAAGTTGTAGTTTTGTTGCCTAAACCTAACGAAGTTGTAGTTAGCGGGTGCCCGAATATCAAGGCTGAGTCCTAACCGCGGCGGCTCGGGTTCGAATCTGACCTGCGGCCATTTCCGCATGTCGCCCCCTCTCTCTCCCACTTTCTAAACTGTCCACTGTACTATCAATAAAGGCTTGAAAATGCCCCAAAAATAATCTTAAAAAAAAAAAGAAATTTTAGTTTTATTGCCTAAACCTATAGAAGTTGTAGTTTTATTACCTAAACCTAACTGTTTTTTTTACCTAAACCTATAAAAGTTGCAATTGTATTGCTTAAACCTAAATAAGTTGTAGTTTTGTTGCCTAAACCTAAATATGTTGTAGTTTTATTGCCTAAACCTAACTGAGTGTTTTGCCTAAACCTAAAGAAGTTGTAGTTTTATTGCCTAAACCTGAAGAAGTTGTAGTTTTGTTGCCTAAACCTAAATAAGTTGTAGTTTTATTGACTAAACCTAAAGAAGTTTTTGTTTTATTGCCTATATCTAACTGTATTTTTGCCAAACCTAAAGAAGTTGTAGTTTTTTTTACCTAAACCTAAATAAGTTGTAGTTTTTTTGCCTAGACCTAAAGAAGCCATTTTGTTTGTGTTCAAAACGTGACATTTCATTCAGTTTTACAACATGTTAGAATGTGTTGCTTTTAGGTTTCACTTTCACAACCTATTAGGCGTAGTAGGCCCCTAATGACCCACATCTATCCTGCTTATAGCAACTAATATTGCCTATTAAATGGCCTGATAACAGTCAAATCGGGTGGCCATTATGAATCTCCCAAAGAGGACAGAACAGAGTACCGGCAGCTTGAGAGAAGTGCCGATACGGAAGAAAAAGTCATGGTATGCCAAGGAGTAAAATGTAGAAGTTCCGGTATTGCATACCAGTGAGTACCGGCCCACTTCTAGCACTGTCTATACTGGATATTGTTTGAGAAAAAAATAAAAAGAAGCAAGTGCACGCTGGCATATACTGTATGCTGGCACTGGAATTAAATCCTAGCGACTCTTCCCAAACAAACTGCCTCTCTGCATGCACTGCACTACATTAGCCCACCTCTTGTATCTCTCCTTCTCCTGTCTGTCTCCTCTTCAACACTCCCACCTTCCCAGATCCATTAGCTCCATTAAGTCCCATTCACTATCTCCCCTACTGTGAACTTAAACCAAGCCGACATCCTTTACGCCCGTTCACTCTGACAAGGCTGCTGGAGACACAATAGGCCCGGTCCCACTTCCTTAATAACTCTCTGTATAGAAGTCTACAGGCGCGTGTAAAGCCCTATTGATCCCCTGTAGAGAGGTAAGGCTAGCAGTCCGCCGAGGTGTGCAGCGTTGACCTTGTCTCCCTCCGTGTAATTAATTAAAACTTCACAGCGGGACTGACAGCTGATGGATCGCCCTCTTGTTGATTGTTACTGTTGTGGTAATCACACACACAGATACGCGCTCAGGCACGCTGAGGTGTGTCCACTCACACCATGCTGAGAAGGAGTAGGGGAAGCACTGAAGGGGAAAAACAAAGTGATTGCTGTGGTCGGCTTGTGGTGACACCGGCCGGTGCGGAATGGCGTGCGTTATGCGCAAGTGTGTGCGTGGTGTGGTAATCGTGTGTTTAATTGGAAAAGATGCCTACTTGCATCCTTAATGCCATCCCTACCACAGAGTTGTTACTCAGAATGTGTGTGTGTGTGTGTGTGTGTGTGTGTGTTTTTTTGTGTTTACTTCCTTATCCTTCCCACACATAGCAGCCCTCTGTCTACCTGTGTCTTTGTACTCTATCCCTTACCCTCCCTTCATCCCACTCAGCCAACCAAAACTACAGTGTGTCAGCCCCGTTTCATCATTCTCTGTTCACTCTTTCAAAGTAAAATCCTGATTTTTTTCATCCCTCTTTGAGCCACACCGAGGCCATTTGCACGAGCACTCATCTGATATCGGCCTACAGAAAATTTGAGCCTTTGGATTAATGTTGCAGATGACACGTTTAGCATTAGTCTCCAACAAGCAGGTGCGACTGTAGCTACTTGTGCAAATATAATGATTTTCAATATCAGTTCAGGAATCCCTCAATTTTTTTTTTCCTTCTCTCTTGCTCTCTTTATCAGATGTACCAAGAGAGAAGACTGGAGCTTCCTTCAATCATATTTTCTCCTGCAGTGCTGTTTTGATAAGGAGAGAGGGTATCAAGATCCAAAAGAAAAGTGTCTGGCAGTAAACAGAATGACTTGGGATCCAACAGCCGTCTCTTGGCTTTATTCATAATCAAAGTTTATTCACTGCCACCAATCTATACTAATTGACTGTCTCTAATACAGACGTGAACAGAGAGATTATGAGGAAGACTACCAGTCTTTACACATTTATTGACTCTGGAATGTATGATCTGAGGGACTATGAGGAAGAATACTTGTAGTGAGCCATCTTTGAAACCAAAAAATCTGGAGAACTATAAGAGGGTGACATGCCGTGGAGGGCTTTGAATGTGATCAGGAGGATCTTGAACTGAATTCTGAAGTGCATAGGAAGCCAATGTAAATGGGCCAGAATGGGGGTATAATGCTCTCTTTGTTTAGTGTTTGTCAAAGGCCTGGCTTCCACGTTCAGGAACAATTGAAGTCAAGCAATTGCAGACTCACTTAAACATGAAAATAAGGAGTTACAATAGTCCAGGCAGGAAGAGATAAAGGCATGGATAATTTGCTCTAAGATGCTCTTAGGCAAGGCCAAGCGGATATTGGCGATATTTCGGAGTTGCAGAAAACAAGACTGAACCAATTTCTTAATGTGATGGTCAATCAAAGACAACACCAAGATTTCTAGCAGATGGTTTGATATTTCCTGCTAAATGCCCGATATGCGTGGTATGGACTAATGGTCTTTGAAACTTGGTCTGGACCAATGACAAAGACTTTTGTTTTTTCCGTCAGCTGTAAAAAAAATGATGCAACATTTCAACTCGCTTGCCAAACAGAGCGTTGAAATTGGATGATTTTGCAAAACTCCACATTATATTCAAATACATATTTCTTAGTCTTGTTAGTGGCGTGGCTGTATGGATGATAATGTCTGTCTGGCGGTTGCTTTGTCAGTAAATCTCCGCTTTGGTCCAAACCAATATATCTCAACAACTATCGGATGGATTGTCCTGACATGAAGTACAGACTAAGGCTGTCATAGTTAACATTATAATAACACATAAATGCAAATTTGTTTTAACGCGACTAATTTCTTTAACGCATTAACGCAACTTGCGATTTTTAATTAACCTCTTAAAAATCTGACTGGCCGCCGTCAATCTTTCTAAGGTTTTAGCAGGATCATTTTTAAAGCTAGAGGGAAGATACTGTCATATGAAACTAGAAAACCTAATGAATCCAGTGGTACCAACCATGTCATACTAGCTTGTCGAGAAGGAGGCTAAATACAGCTCCAAACTTACACTAAATTTTGCAAGGAAAAACTGGTATGGCCATTTTCAAAGGGTTCCCTTGACCTCTGATCTCAAGATATGAATGAAAATGGGTATAAGGGAACCCACGAGTCTCCCCTTTACAGACATGCCCACTTTATGATAATCACATGCAGTTTGGGGCAAGTCATAGTCAAGTCAACACACTGACAGCTGTTGTTGCCTGTTGGGCTTATTTTGCCATGTTATGATTTGAGCATATTTTTTATGCTAAATGCAGTACCTGTGAGGGTTTCTGGACAATATTTGTCATTGTTCTGTGTTGTTAATTGATTTCCAATAATAAATATATACATACATTTGCATAAAGCAGCATATTTGCCCACTCCCATATTGATAAGAGTATTAAATACTTGACCAATCTCCGTTTAAGGTACATTTTGAACAGATAAAAAATGTGCGTTTAATTTGTGATTAATCGTGATTAAAAATTTCAATCGATTGACAGCCCTACTTTACATGCAAACAAGAAACCAAGTGGGAGAAATCAGGTTAAGGCAGGGATTCGAAGAACCTTTTTACATGTAGTGCAATAACCTGATTAGTGTTAGTGTGTGTTGTAAAACCTCAGTTTACTTCCTGTCAGTGGATTATCACATTACATTTTTGAAACCAAGATTGGCACATTTTCGATACATTAAAAATTCAACTAAAATAAGGAACCCATTTAGCGATATATGACACTGCAGCCTGGAGATATTCTTGTTGGTGGGAGCGTTTGGGCTGACAGAGAGAGTGCAGAGAAGACAGGTTTTGTCATTAGAGAGCACACCATTTGTCCTCACTGTTATTTGTTTTACCTGGTTGGGGAACATATCAACATATATAGATGTATTAATTTTAGTTTCAGATGACAATCAGATAGCAGATCTTTCCTTTCATGCCACCCCACTGTGATCCAAAAGCGATACTTGCTCTGTCCTGGCTGCGCGTGCACACATTTAAAACCACCCACTAGAGAACTGGACATGGGTATACGATGAATAAATCAGGTTTTTCCAGCAGACATTTTGCTGTGTTAACCTGGTTTCTTTTCAGGAAACAAGGTTTCTCATTGACATTATGTCTAAGAAATCACTTTCCTGTAGATATCAGACAATAATCAGGGTACTTAAACACACTGACTTGGTTTATGAAGCCGGCTCGGCAACTGACAGACCTTTCAATAAACCCATGGCAGCTCCAGGAAATTCAATGCTAAATTCTGGTCTTCTGTTATTTACTGCTCCTTACAAATGCCGGAACAGATAAAGTACGCCAGGAAACTATTGAATTCCAATCATCTCAGCTTGCCTCTGTCTCCAAAAAAGACATCCAAGTCTCAACAGTACAAACGATCTCCACTTTTTCAGCTGAAGAAATGTTGAGGAGAGGATTATGCAGCGACGACTTAAGAGATTCCCGCCTGGAACACCAGCCGAAGCCACAACAATACTGCGGTGTCTCCCTCTCCGTCTTGGGGGAGCTGAGTTGAGCTAATTAGCCATAATATCAGCAAGCAAACTCTCCCCGCTTCGTTGACACACACAACGGCCCCTAATTGACTGCCAGGAGTTTTGAGGCTTTAATACAGCAAAGAAGCAAGCTGTACCTTGGTGATTATGAGGTTTGGGGATATACTGCATTACATACTGCACATTCTTGCAGAACCAATCCAATGTCACGAAGTTCGAATGCAACACTGCTTGAATAAACAAATACGTGCTCAAACATTCCAAAAAAGCCCAAAGGAAAGTGAAAACATTCAGCATAGCGGTTTGAAGCTAGAGGCATTTGTATTTTGGCGGCTGCTCTGAATAGGAAAAAAAAACAACTGCTGCTAACTTAAATGCCCTATCACTGCTGTAGTTTGCACATCCATTAGACCGTGAATCCTTCAATTATCACAGCGGCAAGAGTATCAGGTTATATTTATTGTTCTATCTTCTTGTCTTCCAGCTAAGATGGAGTGCTTAGCAGATATTATATGGGCAGCCTCCAGACATAGGCCTCATAGCCACAGACACACACACACACACACACACACACACACACACACACACACACACACACACACACACACACACACACACACACACACACACATGCACACACACACACACACACTAAAGATCGATCATAACTTATTATGCCAACCACATAACAAAACAATTTCAGAATTGAATGAGGCCAGGGTGGGGGATGAGTAGGGTTGGAGAGGGGGGAAAAGAAGCAAGGATATTGAGCATAAACATCTATTTTCCGATGGAGGGTTTGGGGTGGGGCACATGGCCTCTTGAGTCATTTAGACGAATCATCCATTTTTTAAAAGGGATTTGATAGAGACCAATCCCCCTGTCTGAATCTTTCAAGCATTTGCCCTGACTCTGACAATGAGGGGGGGACCTCCCCTGTCTCGCCGTCAATCAATCCCAAGCAGCAGGCACGAGATACTCTGAGCCCACGGGTGCAGCACGCGCACATACAGTATGCCTGCACGGATATCGACTGCTGTATTTGTTTATTTGCGTCTGCGCCGTCTTCACTGGATTAAATCTTTCATTTTCTCAGGGAGTGAGGAGCGAGGAGAGAGGAGAGAGAGTGGGAGGAATATGATGGGGGCCTCACCTAACCTCCGGGGAAAGGCCAGTGCATTAGACAGAGAACAGATCAGTTCCAGCTAAGATGAATATGAGCACATAGATTGGTCTACTGTCTGGGGAGACTCAGAAATACAGTTTTGTGTACGCCGGAGCTGCGAGGCTTGGAGGCAGCGAGTGAGGAGGGCAGGGAAGGAGGCAATCACTGCATAACCAAACAGACCCCGAGCGGAGCACATCAGAGCCAAGGGCCAAGCTGAGACAGATACAGATTGCTTATTGAGCTGTTTTTAGAGTGACAGTATTAACAGCATATGGCTGAGAAGAGGTGCTTTTCTCAGAATATCTCATGCTCTGTGGCTTTGACAGTCTATGGAATGTGTGGAGGGTATGCCATTGGGAGACGGTGATTGTATACTAATTCGCCGGGAGTTATATAATAGCGATGGTATTCTAATTGCATAGCTCTTGTTGAATGCATTAGTGATGATCTTTACTTTCCTCTTCCATCTTCTCTGTTGTGATAATCATTAGTATGTGGCACATGAGGTCTCGTGTCTGTTTATCCATGTTATCAATTGCTAATTCATCGTATTATTCTCTGTGTTTTATTGCTTCTTTGTCAGACATCAGCTGCTCTGTTCGTATGAAAAATACAGCCATTTTGAGTGCATCAGAAATAAATGGCAAAATAGTTGCAACAATTTATACCCGAAGCAAATTTAAAGCTGCACTAATCAACATTTCCACATTAACATGGATCAAATGACTTAATGTAATGTGAATGAAGTTGCTTACAATGATGAACCCATCATCACCCAAATATGCAGTTCTCCTCAGCTCTAGGAAGCGTTTTAGTGTCTTTCAGCGCATTACTTTGGTTTTATATGGTTATAATATGTCAATGTTTTGTTTACAGCTTGCTTTACTGCCCCCAAGACACCCCCCAAGTTATCTCAAAAATGTTATCAGGTCATTAAATGTGCATTATCAGTAGTTATAAGCCTCACAGATGTGGGTCAGTAGGGCCCTGATACACCCAAAAGAGGGATAACATATTTTTGTAGGCCAACCAGGAAGTTAGCATTGCCCTGGTTCCCTCGACAAAAAGCCCATGGGATTTTTCCATTGGGTTTTGGATTATTGCGGAAAATAAGCTCTGTGGCAAATGTTTACTTACATGTGTTGTTCAGCAAAATAATCTCCACAAATGAACACCACTTATATAATTTTTTAAGTGCAAATGCACTAGAAGTAAAGAACTAACGTTACGCTATAAACAAACTATACCACGGTCGCATGAACATAAGTATAAACAACGAGGCTGTACAGGTGGACGAGTCGGCATGATGACGGTTAGTAGTCTCAAAAGAGGAAGTGAGGCGCAGTAGTATAGACAGCATGAAATGGTGGGTGATGGATGGGACACAAAACACAGGGCTTTCACCCTAGGAGACCGGGAATCGCATCCTGTGTGAAACCGACAACGTGCAGTTGTCTTTGTGTTCACAAGCGTTAAGTTTCACTTTTATTTTTGAGACGTAGTTATTGTAACCAAAAACATGATCTTTTTTTCCCCCAAACTTTACTAAGGGGTTTTGTTACCTAAACCTAAATAAATTCTAGTTTTGCTGCTTAATCTAAAGAAGCTGTTTTGTTTGAGTTCAAAACGTAACATTTCATGCAGTTTTACTATGTGTTAGAACTAGGGCTTTCAAAGTTAACGCAATAATAACACGTTAACGCAAATTAATTTTAACACCACTAATTTCTTTAACACATTAACGTAACTTGCGATTTCGGAGGTTGTAGCAGGCTGGCTAACTAGAAAGCCTAAGGAATTCATTGATACCAACCATGTCATACTAGCTTGTCACAAAGGAGGCTAAATAACACTCCAAACTTACGCTAAATTTTGGAGAGGAAAACCTGGCATGGCCATTTTCAAAGGGGTCCCTTGACCTCTGACCTCAAGATATGTGAATGAATATGGGTTCTATGGGTACCCACAAGTCTCCCCTTTACAGACATGCCCACTTTATGATAATCACAAGCAGTTTGGGGCAAGTCATAGTCAAGTGTTGTGCTTATTTTGCCATGTTTATGCTAAATGCATTACCTGTGAGGGTTTCTGGACAATATTTGTCATTGCTCTGTGTTGTTAATTGATTTCCAATAATAAATATATACATACATTTGCATAAAGCAAGCATATTTGTCCACTCCCAACAGATAAAAAATGTGTGATTAATTTGCTGATTAACTATGGACAATCATGCGATTAATCGCGATTACATATTTCAATCGATTGACGGCCCTAGTTAGAATGTGTTGCTTTTAAGTTTCGCTTTCACTTTTACAGCGTAGTAGGTGTAGCAGGCCCTTACTGACCCACATCTATGATGCTCATAGCGACACATTTAATGAGCTGATAACAGTTGAATGTTGGATGGAGAGCTAGTTTGAATACCTCGTGGAGATGCAAGCCACGCATTTGAGTCATTCTGATATTGCTCAGTCCGAAGTGCCCATATCTGAGAAGGGTTTTCATGGGCTTTATCCAAGAGCGCTGGATGCTTTGAGACGTAAACAACAGGGTGATCCGCAACTGTTGCCACCAAGCTGTTGCTGTGTGTGATGTAGCAAAAGACAGGAGCAAATCAAATACAGTTTGGCTTATATGTGTATTGTTTCATTCAGTGATAAGTATTCTTTTTAAATAACATGTGACTTAATTTTCCTAACTCTTTGCTTGCATTTTTTTTATTATGTATGTCTTCTGCACTGTTTGATGCTTGCTTATATAGTGTAAGGTGTGTGTTCTTCATTGCTTTAAATGACACCAGCTATTATTATGGACAGTATTTTTGTTCTGCATCATGCCAAGATGCAAGAGTTGAAAATGATCTCGCTGACATGCAGTTACTGATGTATTTACAGAGATGGTGATGGATTCTCTCTGTGAAAATAAACCAATTACCTAAAGTAGCATCTTCTTCCCTTCTCCCTCTTCCTCCTCCTCTTCCATTTCTTATCAGCGCCATTCACTGCTGTCAAGCCCAGATCCCAGATCGCCATCTCTCCACACCCTTTTCTCTCCGCCTCCCCTCATCTCACTTTAACACCTCAACCTCCCGAGGCCCCTGCTCCTCCATCCATACCGCCGTTCCCTCACGCTCTCTCGCTCATCCTGCCCTAATCTACTGTCCACTCCTTCCTTTGAGCCCCGGTTCTCCCTCCTGCCTTCCTGCCACCCCTTGCTTTCCCCCCCCCCGCCACTCCCTC
Source organism: Sebastolobus alascanus (assembly GCA_916701645.2). NCBI lineage: Eukaryota > Metazoa > Chordata > Actinopteri > Perciformes > Sebastidae > Sebastolobus > Sebastolobus alascanus. The sequence continues at coordinate 793,225 of CAKAOJ020000137.1, read as the reverse complement.
CGCTATCCATCAGACTGAGTAATGGCCATCAGGGCAGGGAGTCACCCTGCAGCTGTCTGGGACAGACACTGATCACACACACAGTCACTTTAGGCTGAGGGCACAGCCATCCATTTTGTACATGGTCTCGTCCGGCTCACAGTCCACTGTACTTTCTAGGCTAAAGCAATTACAGGAGCCCAAATGGTACAGATGAGGCTGATCACACCCATTTGGGGTTAGAGGGCGAATATATTGTGCTTTTATTGCTCAACTGTATCGCCACTGTTTGTAAATTTCACTTTACAACCCTCTGAGATGGCTGAATCAAGCAGGAGCGGGACAGTTATTAACAGCAAATTGTATTTGCTGTGTATTGATCGTTTTTCTCCTCACCCTTGATTATTGCAACAATAAGAGGGACTGACTTCGGTGTCCACATTTACATTGTTTGTTTATTGACCTATTCTGTTCTCTTTTACAGTTTCCCCAGCATTTACGACCCTGGGGCTTCAGTGAGCCAATGAGCTAACATCACAGAAATTAACAAGGTTGTTTTCTTTCTGTACTGATCACCAAGAGTACATTTAAACCAGGCTCGGACTAATTTTCCTGCGCGGTGATTGTGTGCTTAAATCCAAACAACACAGACTCCTGTTGACATATTGAGAGGGCCTATACCTCCCATTTACTAGTTTGTCATCGGGCCACAACTCAGTTCTACTGCGGTCTCTGAAGTACAGTTTTTAAGCAGCGACTGGCCTATCGAAGGGCACTGTAATAGGCTTGAGGTATATCCTTTGGGTGCTAACCCCCTTAATGATATCTTAATTGCCTTTTTGTTCATATTATGAAATTTTAATGGCCCTCTGAGCTTTTACCTATAGACCGGCCTTAGTCTGTTAGCCCCTCACATCAAGGCCGGTTATGACATCATTTATCAAAAATGATGTCCCATTTGTCATTTGAGAGCTACTAAATTATAAATGTGGCAACAGTTAAAGTAGAATGACCAGTGATGTTGTTCTTGTTCATGAGAAAACAACCGGCTAACCAAACTCTTTATGTGTGGAATACACTGCATGTTTGTTATGCTAAAATTAATTTATATAGATTCAACATAGGAAGTACTATTGTGCTAATGTAAATGCCCTTTAAAGCAGGAATTCTCAAACATTTTGGGGCCAGGGACCCATTACAGGGGAGAACATTTTCCAAAGACCCCCTCATAATCGTAACACTGATTAAGCATATTGGTTACTATCATTTGTACTCTTAGATGCCATTGGAACTATTTGTATTCTAAAACTTTCCAACCTAAATATGTCAGACCTGTTTCATAGTGATAGACAGAAACACATTTCAATTTGAATCATGTTAACACCACTTTGTCTTGCCCTGATATTCCGGATGCTTTTTTATCAGATATCGCCTTAGCTTGGCCGGCTTCATGGCTTCATTCCCTAGCACCTGAAGACACATGACGCATTTGGTCTCTCGTCACTGTTCTCGATATAACCAAACTTAATGTAACTTTCGTCATATTTTCTCAATTTAGCTAGTTTGGGCTTAGCGTCACTTGACGAAGTGGACTGACTCAAATATTTTTCCATGCTCGCCAGCTAGTAGGCTAATAAGCTAAGCTAAGTAGCAGCAGGCATGGTTTGTTGCTCCCAGAGTGAAGTGACTGATTCATGACTTGACATGATGTGTCACAATCTTATCAGGGTTTCTATTGGCCCAAAGCTAACATGCGTGGGAGTAATCTACACAATTGTTTTATTGGCGCAAATGGTCCCCATCTGTAGATATGCAGTTTTCAATGATATAGCACAATTTAATAATTTATGGCAAATTATTCCGCGGAACCCCTGACAGAGTGCCATTGACCCCTTGAGAATCACTGCTTTAAAGAAATAGCTAAACATTTTTATTAGTATTTGAGTTCTTGCCGAGAATTACATGAGAGTATTGATACCACTCTCATATCTGTACGTTAAATATTCTGCAGCCAGCAGCCGGTTAGCTTAGCTTAGCATAAATACAGGAAACAGCCTAGCCTTGCTCTGTCCAAATGGAAAACACTCTGCCTACCAACACCTGTAAAGCTCACTAATGTACCTTTTTCACAGTTGACATTTTTGCTTGTCATAGCAGAAAAAAGCACAGGTGCTACTTGATAACTTCAAAAAGGACTGCATTCCATTTAGGTGAACTAGTTCCAGGATCGCTGTCACGGTCAAGGTTTATTGGAGCAAACCGAAATGCAACGGTCTACCAACAAAGTTGTTCTATATACTACAAGTGTTGCTGGAGTTTTGACCTCTTATTACTGGGCAGTCTGGTCTCATACACCGTTCGTAGCTATACCTATGAAAAGTTATGCACTGTAATTTGTGTACATCCAACAAAATTGATTTGTGTGTAATTCACGTAATCGTGAACCAAGATGTATGAAGAACGGTGAACGCCTCGTAGGGAGGAAGTCTGGGTGGATGGGTGGGTCATAAAATACTGGACTTTTGCCCAAGAGACTGGAGTTTGTGTCCCGTGTGAAACCAGAAGTCAACGTTTATGTATTTGTCACGTAACTGACCTACTTAAGTAACGCCACTGTCACAGTTATTCTAAGCCAAACCCTGATCTTTTCCTGAACCTAACTAAGTAGTGTTGTTGCCAAATCCTAACTGAGTCGATCTTTTCCTAAACCTAACTAAGTCGTTTTCTTGCTTAAACCTAACTAAATCGATCTTTTCCTGAGCCTAACTAAATAGCTTTCTTGCTAAACTTGCTAAGGAAGTTGTTTCCTGTGAAGACGGAAGTTTATTTTGAAAAGACTGTGTGCATGTAACAAGCGGAAATTGCCACATGTTGCTGGACATTTGTAGGAAAATGACCGAAAAAGTATACAGACCGTATGAGAATGTGTTGTACAAATCAAATTATCTGCTTTGAAAATGGTACATTAACATGCTGGAAGGCAGATTTTTTCCTTGCTTCCTTTATGCTAATTAAGCTAAGCTATTTTTAACGGACAGATATGAGAGTGGTGTCAATTATCTTATCTATTTCTCATTAAGTATGCGAATAAGTGTATTTACCAACATTTAAAATGGTTTATTTAAGTGTGTAAACCAATAATGTAATAGGACTACAGTTGGTTATTTGTTAATATAGTGTCTATTTCAGTGAAGATCTGTTTACACATCTTTTTTTTTAACATAACTGAGAACAAGTGACAGTCTTAAAAGCCCTGCACACCCACAGTACACCCACACAGATGTTTTCCACATATTTCGGTTGATTAGATGTCCTCTCAGGACTGTGTACAGAATGTTGTTGATTGACATGTCCTTCACTCTACCTGGGAAATATTACATCTTTATTATTCTTATAGGCCTTCTTAATGGAAGCCATTTTGACATGTCACAGTATAAGAAAAAAAAAACAGGTTCAGGTAATAAAATTAACAACGACTGAATTCCATTTAGCTGCTTCGTATTTCACAGTGCTTGCTCCCTGCCACACTGTCACCGAGACATTGTTAATGCTATTAGTAACACCTGTGCTTTTCCCACTATTAACTCAACATGTCTGCTGTGAAAAAAGGGCTGTTTGTTCAAAGAGTTTGGTGACGTAATTCCCAATGTAGCTCCACCTAAGATTAATCTGAGCAGAGGTCTAACCGGCCACAGTGATTGAGAACACCTGCGAGCGAGGGCAGGGCCTTTTTATCACACATGTAAAATGCAAAAAAGTACAACTAAAAGTTACGAATAAAAAGCACATATATTTTAGCTACATTTTTTCACAGTGGGCAGGCTCAACTTATTGGAAGGTAATTAGTGTCAGAGGATGTGCACACAAACAGAAAAATTAAAGACCATCAAACTAGGCCGTAGCTACCATCGAGGACACCAAAGTCACATCATCTGTATTTTATCTGATATTTTTGTGATTTTAACGACCTGAGGAGGAGTTTTCAATCTACAGTTACAGACAATTGTATGTATACATGTATATGTATATTAATATGTATGTATATATACATACATACATACATACATACACTTACATTATATATAGTAGATTTAGTTTATTAAAATAAATACATATTTAAATATCTATATTTTTTTAGAAATTCTATTTTAGATTTCATTTCTGTTTTTGTAATATCATTTGCTGTCTTTTGGTATATATATTATATTTATATATTTTTTCATATTTTATTTCTGTTTTTGCAATATTGTTTTTTCTCTTTCAGCATGTCATGCAGACTTGTTGATGTACAGTGGTGGAAGAAGTATCCAGAAGCAATTTAGTGTATGAATGTACAAAAAGAACCTAAATGAGAACTAAATAATGTTCAACTATTTAATATGCTGTGTTTTTTCAGCTGAAATTAGCTCCTGCACTGGTGAGTGGCAACCAGTATCGAAGTTCTCTCTTCATCTCCAGGAATTTGAAAAAAGAGAGAGAAAGGGCAGACGCGAGGGGGCGACGTTGGTCTCTGTAACACCCTGACGGAGAGAGAGAGAGATAAAGAGAGAGAGAGAGAGAGAGAGGAGCTGCTGCTGTGCGCTCTGCTCTGCTCTGAGATCCGACTCCAGTGTCAGCTCCATTCAGTCACACAGCTCCGGCTCAGACACGGGGTGGAAATTCATCTAACGTCTCCTCTTTGTTTCTTCTGACTTGTATGGCGAGATGCAGAATCGCGGATCGCTCGCTGTTTAATCCGCCGCACAATGGCCACGTCGCTTTGCATTACGGCCGATATTGTTGCGCCCCGTCTATTACATTTGGAATTAGAGACTTATGCTAATTAGCTTCAATTACGCTCTTTTTCATCTTTTTGTCATCATCCTCCAAATGGTGCGCAAGCACTTAGACCCCCACTATTTGCTTCTCCCCTCGCAACTATCCCATTTGCATGTTTAATTTATGCGTTATGAATTAAATTAGCGCATGATGCAACTGCGGTACAGTTGAGGCCGGCATGCGAGGGGGTTAATGATAAGAATGGGAAGATAGGGGAACTAATAGACTCCAGGCTATTAGCAACACGGTAGGACTGAAGTATGACGCTTCATTACACTGAATTAAAGTAGCTCATGTGTGATCCTGCTCTGATGGAACCTTGTATCACACTGATGCTCACCACCAACAACACTGGAGATATTACTTTATTTAAAATGCTTTCTCTTTTTTCCCTCCCTATTGTGTGTTCATCAGAGAGAGAGAGAGGGAGAGAGAGAGAGAGAGAGAGAGAGAGAGAGGATGGCCATGGCACGGTGGGGTATTGCGTCACTAGCTATCTTTACTTGCGCAGGCTCTTTACATGGTGGTCTTTGGCTGTGGGCATCCTTGCTTCATTCTGTCTCATGCATTGCTATCAGAGCAGAGATTTAATACCAAACTGTTTAAATAATTGCGTCAAGGGCAACCCTATGAGGTTCATGTGCTTTTTTTGTTGTTGCATATTGAGAGCCATTTGTCACTCTGGGGGAAAAAAAGAAATGGAAAAAAATCCTGATCATAATAAATAAAGGCAGTTTTTCCCCAACAGGATATTTCAGAAATACCAGCACTCCAGCTGTAATCTTATCTGCGCAGAGCTCCGCCGATGCCAACTGTCACCCACTATTTATTCGACTTTTTTAATTCACTGGATGTGTAAAACATTTAATTTCCCTGCTACAACTGAGGCTGGCCCTGGAGGAGAGAGCGGAGAAGAGAAGAGAGGAGCGCAGCGGCACTTAACTGGTTTTGTTATGAGGGCCCGATTGTGTGCTCGTGGCTGGCGTCGCGGAGCCCCAATCAGGTGCCATTACACCCGGTGTTTGAGAATACCATTGGCTGGTGGGAAAAGGAGCTGTGCGCAAAACCAACCCCGCTGCTCACACTCGCCTTACAGAAGCCGAGCTGCAAACATCATCCGCTTTGAGCGCTTAGGCGCAGTGATTACATCCTCTCAGAGAGAGAAAGTCCTGTTATTCGCCGGTCTTTATTTAGAAGTTGCGTTTGTTGCCGATTCCGCCGGCGCGTAAAGAGGACTTTTTCGCTGTCTCCTTTTTTTCCTGCTCGTGTGGAATTTCTTATGTTGTTTTTGTGACTTTGTGCGAAGAAAGGGGCTGTCTGTTCTGTGCACAGGGAGTGTTGGCTATGCGTCCTGGCTCCAGCCTGCAATGTTTGCGCTGACGCCAAAACTCACAGACCGGTGCAGAATTGATTAAAACAGAGAAGCTCGGATCAAATGGCTGTGCTTCTCACAGCTGAAACGACACAATGTTCCACTGACCCGAGGCAGAGGAGAGGAATTTCACAATCGGGCAGCCTTGTTGCTGTTTATTTCACTGCCTTTTTACGGACAGAGGAAATGGGAAATGCTCATTTCTTGTAAGAAAAAGGAATAACACTTTTTTTTTATCATCGTCTTGAAGTGCACTTTGCGAGAGGAGATGATTTGGTTAATAATCCTGCTCTCCATCCTGGATGGAGCGGTCTCTCAGCTCCACTACTCCGTGCCAGAGGAGCAGGAGCCTGGCTCCGTGGTTGGGAATATCGCAGAGGATCTGGGGCTAGACATTACCAAACTTTCCGCTCGCCGCTTTCAGACGGTGCCTAGTTCACGGACACCTTACCTGGAGGTGAACTTGGAGAACGGCGCGCTCGTGGTGAAGGAGAAAATCGACCGAGAAGAAATCTGCAAGCAGACCATCCCGTGCCTATTGCACCTGGAGGTGTTTCTGGAGAACCCGCTGGAGCTCTTTCGCGTGGAGATCGAGGTGATGGATATCAACGACAACCCGCCCAGCTTTCCCGAGACGGACATTTCCGTGGAGATATCGGAGAGCGCTATCCCCGGGACCCGGTTCCCGGTGGAGAACGCCTTCGACCCCGACGTGGGCACGAACGCGCTCAGCACATATGCCATCACGAACAACAACTATTTCTACCTTGACGTGCAGACGCAGAGCGACGGGAACAAGTTCGCGGAGCTGGTGCTGGAGAAGTCGCTGGACAGGGAGCAGCAGGCGGTGCACCGCTACGTGCTGACTGCTGTGGATGGGGGCATCCCGCAGCGGACCGGGACGGCTCTCCTGGTCGTTAAAGTTCTGGACTCGAATGATAACGCGCCCACCTTCGACCAGTCTGTGTACTCTGTTAACCTGCGGGAAAACTCTCCCGTGGGCACTCTGGTCATTCAGCTCAACGCCACGGATGTTGACGAGGGACAAAACGGGGAAATAGTTTATTCTTTCAGCAGTCACAACACCCCGCGGGTAAAGGACTTATTCAACATAGACGCCAGGACGGGGAGGATAGAGGTGGCAGGTGAGGTGGACTATGAGGAGAGCAACACGCACCAGATTTACGTCCAGGCTAAAGATCTGGGGGCTAACGCTGTCCCCGCGCACTGCAAAGTGCTGGTTAAACTCGTGGACGTGAACGACAACACACCGGAGATCGGTTTCAGCACTGTGACTGAATCCGTGAGTGAGCAGGACGCCCCCGGCACCGTGATCGCACTTTTCAGCGTCTCCGACCGGGACTCTGGCGAGAATGGACACATGAGCTGCGAGATACTGGGAGACGTTCCTTTCAAGCTCAAATCGTCTTTTAAGAACTACTACACCATCGTGACAGACGGACCGCTGGACAGAGAGAACACGGACTCCTACACCATCACCGTGGTGGCCAAAGATAAGGGTCAGCCTTCGCTCGCCACCAGCAAGTCCATCAAAGTGCACGTCTCCGACGAGAACGACAATGCGCCCCGCTTTACGCAGGCGGTTTATGATGTATATGTGACTGAGAATAACGTGCCCGGTGCTTTCATTCACGCCGTGAGCGCTCTGGACCCTGATATAGGACAAAACGCTCTTATTACTTACTCCATATTGGAGTGTGACATACAGGGCATGTCTGTGGACACGTATGTGTCCATAAACCAGGACACCGGCTACCTTTACGCGCTGCGCTCTTTTGATTACGAGCAGCTGAAGGAGTTTAACTTCATGGTCCAGGCTAAAGACTCCGGTGCCGCTGAGCTCTTCTCCAACGCCACCGTAAATGTGATCATAGTCGACCAAAATGACAACGCACCCACTGTAATAGCCCCCATCGGTAAAAACGGCACAGCCAAAGAGCACCTGCCGCGCTCCGCGGAGCCCGGCTACCTGGTGACGCGCATCGTGGCTATGGACGCGGATGATGGCGAGAACGCACGGCTGTCCTACAGCATCCTGCGGGGCAACGAGATGGGGATGTTCCGCATGGACTGGAGGACGGGGGAGCTTAGGACAGCGCGCAGGATCTCCCCCAAGCGGGACCCGCAGGGCTACTACGACCTGCTGATCGAAGTGAGGGACCACGGGCAGCCCCCCCTCTCCTCCTCTGCGAGCGTGAGCGTAATGTTAGTGGACAGCGTGGTGGAAGGCCGAAGCGGGGACCGCGGCTCGGCCTCCAAGGCAAAGGAGACCTCCCTTGACCTCACCCTCATCCTCATCATCGCCCTGGGCTCCGTGTCTTTCATCTTCCTCCTGGCCATGATCGTGCTGGCCGTGCGCTGTCAGAAGGACAAGAAGCTCAACCTGTACACGTGCCTGCTGGCCGGCGAGTGCTGCCTGTGCTGCGGCTCGTGCTGCAGCAGGCAGGCTCGCGGCCGGAAACAGAAGAAGCTGAGCAAATCCGACATCATGTTGGTTCAGAGCACCAACGTGACGTCAGGGGTCGGCCCCGTGGGACAGGTGCCCGTGGAGGAGTCTGGCGTGGGCGGCGTGGGCGGGGGGTTCGGCTCGCACCACCACCAGAACCAGAACTCCTACTGCTACCAGGTGTGTCTGACGCCGGAGTCCGCCAAAACGGATCTGATGTTCCTCAAGCCGTGCAGCCCCTCCCGCAGCACCGACGCGGATCACACCAACCCCTGCGGCGCCATAGTCACGGGTTACAGTGACCAACAACCGGACATCATATCCAACGGCAGCATTCTCTCTAACGAGGTAAGAGGAGCCTGAGTCAGCTGCTGTCGCCCAGGGCTCCACCTCAGATGCATTAATAAAAGAGTGCACAAAGCCGTGATTTAAAGGGTTAACATCATTTTAAAGATCCCCCCACCACCAGAAATCAGCAGCTGTGCCTGCTCCACGTCAAAGTATGTTATCCACCCAGGTCACGCGCAACAAAAGTCCCCGAGAGGATGGAAGTGGTATCTGCTATTGACACGGCTGTTCTGCTCAGTGGCCTTTAATCATCGTCAAGCGTAATGCTGATTGAACGTGTCAATTGTTGAATCTCATGTGGGCTTTTTTAGTTTCTTTTTTATTCACAACAGACTGCTATCAGATCAACCTTCAGATTGTGCGCAAATATACGGAGGGACAGAGATTTTGACTTTGGGCGTAAAGTGCTTTTTATTTTCCAGTGAAACCACGAAGTTGGAAGACGCTTGGTGATATTTATCTGACTCGAGTTATTCATGCGATTATTGTAAAGATTTAAAAATCAGCAGCTTTTTGATATTTGGGTTACCTGGAAGGAAAGGTGTGGCTCCTATCATAGTGAGTCCAAATTATAATTAAAATGAACATAAGAAATACGCAAATGCATCAGAGACTTTGTAGAAAACGCCCACCAAGTGAGCCTTTCCGTGCGTAAAAGTCACACCAGCAGCCTTCTTACGCACAGAGAACCTTCTTAAGCATGGATAATGTTAGTTGATACATCCTTATTATAGGTTATAAAGTTTGGGTGCCAAACATTAAAAAAAAAATATCAGGAGAAGAAGGTAGGAGGTGACATTAATGGCCCTGTGTTTTGAGTTCATTCTGTGCGGTTCTGCGCGGGGAGAAGCTGTGGAGTTTGGTGGCCTTTTTCTGTTGATTGCGGTGTGTGTGCAGGCTGGAGCGGAGCCAGACAGCCAGTCACAGCCTTGCTTTTGCTGCGCGTTAAGTATTCCGCGCACGGCGAGGCACGGCAGCACCGTGAACAAAGGTTGTTCAGTTTCAGCATCGGGCGGCTCAATCATTTACGCATTCAATCGCCTCCCTAACCCACTCTCCCCTGCTCTACTCTCCTCTCGCCCACTCACTCACCAAGTGGATGCGCGCACTGTCGGTTCCCCCTTGCCTCGTGCTGCCTCTTCTATCACAGTTACATATTGACAACCAATGTATGAATATGTGGTCAGTTATGTTCCTCCTTGTGCATTTATTAATGCTCCAGTTTAGCATTTAGAAATGACCAACTGTGTGTTTCTGTGGCTTTTCTAGACAAAACACCAACGAGCAGAACTCAGCTATCTGGTGGACAGACCCAGACGTGTCAACAGGTAGTCACACATACACACACATACACACTCACACACACACACACACACACACACACACACACACACACACACACACACACACACACCTCAACACTATCACACACACACTCACCATATTATTACCAATGTGCAAAGCCTAGTGAGCCGCACACCATCCACCATCAGAGGACCTGTAACATCCAAATAGGCCTCATGGAACCAAGGTTATTCACACATCTATAAAAACTGAATATTGCATCCATCAGTGTGAGTCTCGTATATTCCGTGCCGTTAATCGTGGCTTTGAGAGGCTACATGGTTCCCAACGTATCCATAACGCTCATCTTCAATTTGGCATCAGGCCCATAACTGGCAGAGCAGCGCCTATTACAGCTCTAATGCTGGATTTCATTACATGCCATGTGTAACATCCAATTTAGCCTCTTGACGGCCACCGTGACTGTATTAACGCGGTGTTGATTCCTGATTCTCCCTTTCTTTCTCTCTGTGTCTCATTTAATCCTCCTCTCCTCTCTGTCTCCCCCTTTTCAATATTGCACCTCGACCTCTCTCTCTGACCCCCTCCATTATTTTCGTCTCTTTTCTGTGCACTCTCCCTCTCTCCTCTCACCCTGCCTCTTACAGTTCGGCATTCCAAGAGGCAGACATCGTCAGCTCCAAAGACAGTGGTCATGGCGACAGCGAGCAGGGCGACAGTGACCACGATGCCACCAACCGGGGTCATTCTGCCGGTGAGTCCCTCCCCACCACCACCACCACGTCACATAATTACACTGTCATTTCAGTGCTCACACACCACCCCTTCAATCCCCTGTTTCCATAGTGTGTGTTTGCGATTTTGAATGGGATAATGCTGAATTGTTGGTGCGGACCGGTGACTTTTAATTTCCTTAATTTGAGAGTGTGTGAAGGCCCGGGCTCCGGTGTTGCTGGCTGGCTGGCTGGCATGAGCAGGCCCCAGAGGTGTTGATTGTATTTCACACCCGGGTGAAAGGGAGGAATATTTGGTGGGAAATCGCTTTTCTTTCCCTGCCTCTCGCTGTTCTCCTTCCCTCCTTCTAACGCCGAGTGGTGCTGAAAGGACAGCGACTCGCAGCAGAGGCAGTTTGAGGCCTATAGTGCTTTAGTGGCACAAATCAATAGGTTCACTCAAGTGAGAGGGAAAAGGCACGGGAGCTAAATTGATATAATGAGATGCATTTCAATCAGCCTCGCAGTCGGTGTATTGTACTGCATTTGTCGGTTATAGATCCAGCCGATCAAGGACGTTAGCAGCTTTTGTAATTCTTTGTTTTTGTCGGCCAAATCTTTGTAGTTAAAGGGGATGAATCATGTTCATTTCCAGGTTCATATTTGTATTTTGGGTTTCTACTAGAACATGTGTTGACATGCTTTAATGTTGAAAAAACACATCAAACTGTATGTCTGAATATGGAACCCGGGATCACGCCAAGCATTTGATATACCCGCCTGTCCACCAGAGGACAGCGTGTCAGTGTCACGTTTTGCCTCGCAGAGATGTAAATATTACACACCTGTATGAACTTGCAGTACCAGCAGGGGGCAACAAAGCCACTGATTTAGGTTAAAAGAAACACTTAGTTAGGTTAAGGGGAAACGTGATGGTAAAGCTTAAAATAAGTACGTAAACTATGTAAAACACGTACAGAAACAACGTAACGTCAGTACGGAAAACACGTGACCGTCACTACAAAACATGTGACGAACGTCATTAACGTGACTTGCAAAAACAAAACACCGGTCTCGAACACGGATCTCCCGGTTGAAAGTCGTGTTTGTTGGCTTAAAATAAGTACGTAAACTAAGTAAAACACTTACGGAAACAACGGAACATGAGTACGCAAAACACATGACAACCGTCACTACAAAACACGTGACAAGCATCATTAACGTAACTTGCAAGACAAAACACCGGTCTCCAACACGGGTCTCTCGGTTGAAAGTCTTATGTTTGTTGGCTTAAAATAAGTATGTAAACTAAGTAAAACACATACAGAAACACGGTAACGTCTGTAGGGAAAACACGTGATAATTGTCACTACAAAACATGTGACAAACGTCATTAACGTAACTTGCAAAACAAAACACCGTTCTCCAACACGGGTCTCCCGGTTGAAAGTCCTGTTTGTTGGACCCATCCACCTAAGTATGTAAAATAAGTAAAACACGTACGGTAACAACGTAATGTCAGTACGGAAAACACGTGATAACCGTCACGTGGAGATTGGGGGCGGTATATTGTAATGAGCCTGCATGTGACATAGGAAGAGGAGCCAAATCTGAATGCCTTGTTGAATCACATGTTTTCTGATCCAGGCAGCCCACAAAAAACTGACTGGGTTGTCTTATTTCATGATCTGTCCCCTTTAAGGCAAACAAAAAGTGTTGGAATTAGAGAACATTTCCCTTCACTTCAGCTTTATTTACCGGCTCTTATCTCTCTTCTACATTTTACAGTGCAGTAGATTTTTTTAGACAAGGCTTTAGGTCTTATCATAAGCCTTGGCTTGTTCTCTCTCAAATTCCATTAGGTTAGTACCTGTTTATTGATCAAAGTGGAGTCAGACAAAAAGTGGAGCGATACAAAATCTCATTTCATATTGAATTGCCCTTTCCTTCTGAGGGATTGTTCCACGGGGCTCGTGTAAGACCCCTGTCTAGACCAGAGCCTGCCAAATATCATATCAGTGCTGGGAATACAAATAGAGCAGATTAGATAGGTGTTGTAGGATAGTGAATGATCCTCATCAGGCTCCACGGTGTTTGGCATTATTAATGAACAGAGTCAAAATAGAGAGCCAATATGCAGCAGTGGTGGTGTCACTGCCAAGCCCCCGCTGATGAAACGGGCTGGGAAGGTCAATCTGTGCGAGACTAAAATGCAGAACTGGATGAAATCCAAAGGCTCACTTCTTTATTTGTCAAGAATACATTGTTTTGTGGGATACATATTAATGTTTAAACATACATTCTGAGTTGGATGTGTATGTGAGTGGTTTTTTAAAAAAAATTTTTTTTTAAATCCTACTCAAGAGACCAGAGATAGACATACAAGACAGAGAAGGAATAACAAGGAATATAGATTTTATGAATATGTGAAGGCTGTTCTCATACACCGTTCGTAGCTACAGTATATCTACGAAAAGTAATGCACTGTAATTCATATATATCTCACAAAATCAATTTGTATGTAATCCATGTAATCGTGAACCAGGAAGTAAAAAGCAACAAATGCTACGTAAGGAGGAGGTCGGGGTGGATGGGTGGGTCAAGAAACACTGTAATTTTGCCCAGGAGACCGGTGTTTGTGTCCCGTGTGAAACCAGGAATCAGAATTATTTATCGTCAAACTTCCAATTCACACCACTTCCGTAGACATTTCAACCCAAACCAAGATCTATTCCTAAATCTAACTAAGTAGTTGTATTGCCTAAACCTAAACAAGTATTTCAAGTGTAGTTATTGTAACCCAAACCACTATTGTTTCCTAAACCTAACTAAGGAGGTTTGTTGCCTAAACCTAACTAAGTAGGTTCGTTGCCCAAACCTAACTAAGCAGGTTCGTTGCCTAAACCTAACTAAGGAGGTTTGTTGCCTAAACCTAACTAAGTAGGTTTGTTGCCTTATCCTAACTAAGTCGATCTTTTCCTAAACCTAAGTAGTTTTGTTGCCTAATCCTAACCAACTCGATCTTTTTCTAAACCTAACTAAGTAGCTTTGTTGCCTAAACCTAACCAAGTTGTTTCCTGTGAAGATGGAAGTTTACTTTGAAAAGACTGTATGCACGTACCAAGCGGAAAATTGACAACGTTGCTGGACATTCGTAGGAAAACGCACAAAAAACGAGGAATAACTCTTCGTAAGATATCATACGACCCGTATGAGGATACGTTGATATCTAATATAAATCTTCAGCTATTCTGCTGGTAACCTCCTTCAGTGAGGAGTCAGCCCTGACATGATGTACTGTATTTCAAAATGCACTGCCTTGAGCTCCTTCTTGCCGGTTTGCTCGCACAGTTAAAGGACCACATTTATGCACCAATAACATGTTTCCTCAGCCTCATTTGGCTCGGATTGTGCTCATTTGGCACCGGCCTGGGAGTGTACCCAGTCGGTTCTGTACTCTCTACGAGGAAACCAACATTTGTTCCTCATGTTGAATTTAGAAGGGAACAGCTTACCACTCCATGGGAGGTAATATCACATGAGTGGTATTTGGAAAGAGGGACACTTGAGTTTCACAGACTTCTGTAAACAACAAACCCAGATGGTTGGTGTGTGTGTGAGTGTAAAGGTATACCATTGTCTGATTTAATATGTAGGCGGATACATGATACCTGTATGTAATCCGCTGGTGCGTGTGGGTTTTGTGCCGGAAAAAAACAGGCTGGGTGATGATGTCTGTATTGAAAAGGAGTTTTCCTTTGAGGCGGTGCTCTGGAAAGCTTAAATGAGATTCAGTTTAAGAAGAGAGAGTGGTAGCTAGTGCTTGGCACTCTGCCAGGTGTATAATGCCTCTATACAGGCATAGCCACTGCTCATTTCTCTCTATGTATATGTGAAACTTCTTTTATATAGGGGTGAGAATATTATTGGTTGTCTCATGTGGGTTGTATGCTATGTTTGTGCCGATAACAGTTTTATGCCGATTGCAAAAGACGGTACAGAGCAGAACTGAAGAAGCCTGAGCCAAGACTATGTATAGTCCACGTGTATTTGTTATGCGTTTCTGCAGCGTTTGTGTGAATAAGCAAATCCGTACCCACACATATGTTTAGCATGCACAGACAGTATGTACTGTATACTCACGTTCTGCATGTGTGTGTGTTTGACACACACATATTCTCATCCAGGGTTTTGTGGCAGGGTCTCATCCTTCATTCTGTCTCCCCAACACGTTGGCTCTCCGCAACACTCGGCTGATCAGTAATTCATTTCTAGAACCTTTGCATAGCAATTATCAAAGGGGGGTTAGAGGCAAGGTTTCCTCGCGGGACCGCGCGGCAACACTCTCCCTTTTGGTGCGCCTCGGAATATTTCAAATCAAGGGAAAACCATTTCCAGTTGGCATATCATCAACTACACCTGCCGTATAGCTTCCCGCTCGGCCGCTCGTCTGACACTTTAGCAAATAAGTCTCCTGACGTGGTTTTAAATCAAAGGGACAGTGCCTGTGAGGCTGGGATACCTTTAAAAAGTGGGCAAATGGCTTTTTCTGAAAGCAGCGTGTCTGGAGCGAGGTACCGCTGCGTCAGGAGCCAAAGCACTATTGATTGACTACCATACCTTCCCACACTTTTTTTTTTAGGTTGTTTGATCCAAATTAGATACTACTTTCCCTCATTATTTCCCTCATCATCCTAATAAGAGATGGCGGCGAGAGTGAGCAAGCAGAACAAAAAAAAAGGTGACAGATAAGAGAGGATTAAATATTCATCAGTGAAAAAAATTTGGCATCTCAGAAACGTTCGATCAGCTGTGGAAGGCTGCGTGACGGGTGGGAGACTGGAAACGATCATTATCATGACGTTTGTTTTGGTGGGAACAACAGCCGTGACAAATGGGACAATTAAATCACTGTGGCAACGGTGTATTAGATGGCTGATTATGAATTAGTGGCGGGCACCGTGTTGCAGTTTCCCATGTCAGCGAGCTGTCAGAGGAATTTAGCACACAGCGTTTTGAAACACCCTCCTCTCGGGCCGTAGATACCGACAAAACCGGAGGCCGTGAGTCAACAATGATCGACGAGGACAAAAAAATAATGGCTCAGGTTCATTACAAAAGCTCACAGGATGACAAAAAAATAGAGGCCTTGCTCACTGTGAAGAACAAGAAGTTGAAAAAAGGGCTGAATGCTTACAAACACAATAATGTTGCTTACATGGTGATACAATGACAAAAGAAAAGCAAAAAAAAGGTCACTCAGGAGATATCCCTTCAGTCAGGAAAACATCTTCAGTTCTGTTGTAAAAAAAGAGTTATATCAGTTATATAGTTAAAAATAAATATTACCTCACGTTGTGTCAATCACGTTAACACACCGACTCTTTCGTCCGTCATTAAAGTTTTTAGGCAAAGTGAGTTGTTTGACCACTCAGAGCCACCGTCCGTGCTAACTATCTTTCATATTGTAATATAGTTTGGGCGAGTACTTTTCCTTCAAACCTTCATAAAATGTTAGTCCTCCAAAAACGTTTTGTGAGGATCGCAACTCGATCAGAGTCACACATCTCATCTGCTCCTCTATTTAAGAAACCCCAGATTCTTACTATTTATGTTATCAATATTTCTCAAATAGGTGTTTTTATTTATAAGATAAATTCTGGTGGGAATATTCCTGAGCAGTTCATGACCTATTTTAAAACAAATTCTCAGGTCCATTCTTACTCAAATCCTCCTAAATTCCTCACTAGTAGAGGTCAATTTTCAATAAGATTTAGGGGTATCAAATTATGGAGTAGCTTTTCATATCTATCAATAAACTGTTCATCTATCAAATTTTTCAAAAGTTGCTTAAAGGGTCATTTAATCACTGTTTTGTAATTGCTTTTCCCCATGTTGTCCATGTATCTGTTTTTATCTGTTTTTAATTTTATTTAAATTGTTTTCCACTCACAATGTTATGTTGAGTTACGATTGCCCAGAAGACTTTGTAGATATTTAAATCAATATCCCCCTCACAAACACTAACCATACACTTCCACACACACACACACACACACACACACACACACACACACACGCACACACACACACACACATTTGTCTTTTTTTGATATAATTATTGTTATTGTTGTTATTATATATATCTTGTTCTTGTTGTTTGTTATCACTATTATGTAGTAATTTTACTTCTTTGGGAGGCTTCAGATAAGCCCAGTGGGCTTTTTGCCTCTTCCTGCACTGTCTATTATGTATTTATTTTTTGTTATGTTGTGTAGTCTTAAATTGTGCAAAATAAATAAATAAAATAAATAAATAATATAGAGATGCAGCATTTAAAGATAGATTGTGGCAGGTGATTGCAGAACAGCTTAGTTGCAAAACAAAGGATGTATGAAAAATTAGACAGTAGTGATTGTGCTCTAGGCAGCTAAACGATAGCTTTGTGCTAATGTGATTCATTCATTAGCCCCGTTTGGGACTAGTGCTATCCATTGCACCCACGTAATTAATTCAGTATTGTCTTCTACTGAGAATTTTCACAACAAATAGAATAAAAGCATCGGTTTGCAAGGTTTCTGAGAGGTTTCTGTGCTTAACGTTTTTTATCGGATGACGAACTTGGTGTACAAAGATGTTAAGGTTGCAACCAGCGATTATTTTCATCATTAATTTGTCCGCGGATTATTTTCTCGATGTTTTGCCTGTTGTGTAAGGAAATAGTTAAAAATGCTTCCTAGAGTTTAAAGTAGTGTCTCAAAATTGCTTGTTTTGTCCAACCAACATGTCCAAAACCCAAAGATATTCAGTTTACTATCATGTAAGAGAAAGAAAAGCCCCAAATCCTTGTATTGGAGTAACTGGAACCAGCAAATTAAAGGGGACATATCATGCTCATTTTCAGGTTCATACTTGTATTTTGGGTTTCTACTAGAACATGTTGACATGCTTTAATGTTCAAAAAACACTTTATTTTTCTCATACTGTCTGTTTGAATATACCTGTATTCACCCTCTGTCTGAAACGCTCCATTTTAGCGCCTGTCTCTTTAAGCCCCCTCCAGATAAAGCCCAGTCTGCTCTGATTGGCTTGAGAGAAACATATGGTGCACTTTTGCAAAGGTAGTTCTCAAGCCGTGGGCGTTATATTCTAATGAGCCCGCATGTGACGTAGGAAGGGGAGCCAGATCTGAATGGCTTGTTGAATCACATGTGTTCTGATCTAGACAGCCCACAAAAAGCTGACTGGGTTGTCTTGTTTCATAGTTTGCGGGTTTGTAGGCACTCCAGATACAGCCCAGTCACCAGGAAAAAAGGTGGCATTGCAAGTTTTCGCAAACCAGGGATATGTTGAATGTCATGAGGGCAGAGTTCGGTCAGAGCAAGTGACGTTGTTTTAAGGTGAAAAGAGACACACTGGGCGGGCGGGAGGGGAGATGGATGGGTCCAATAAACACAAGGCTTTCATCCAGGAGATCGCTGTTCGTGTCTTGTGCGTCACGCTTCAATCAGCTGTTTCGTGTCCCGTGTTCACAACGTTCAGTGTCATTTTCACTGTACAAACATAGTAGTTTTAAGCCCAACCATGTAGTTCTTTCCTAAACCTAACTATAGTGGTTTTTGTTGCATTGTTACGATTGTAACGTTACGTTACGTTGTTACGTTACTTTAGATTTTTACGATAAGTTGTTACGTTACATTGTTACGTTGTGTTGTTACGCTGCATTGTTACGTTACGTTGGTACGTTACGTTGGTACGTTACGTTGGTACGTTACGTTGGTACGTTACGTTGTTACGTTACGTTGTTACATTACGTTGTTACGTTACGTTGTTACGTTGTTACGTTGTTACGTTACGCTGTTACGTTGTTACATTACGTTGGTATGTTACGTTGTTACGTTACGCTGTTGCGTTACGTTGTTACGTTACGTTGTTACGTTACGTTGTTACGTTACGTTGTTACGCTACGCTGTTACGTTGTTACGTTACGTTGGTACGTTACATTGTTACGTTACGCTGTTGCGTTACGTTGTTACGTTACATTGTTGCGTTACGCTGTTACGTTGCGCTGTTACGCTGTTACGTTGTTACGTTACGTTATTACGTTGTTACGTTACGTTGTTGCGTTACGTTGGTACGTTACGTTATTACGTTGTTACGTTACGTTGTTGCGTTACGTTGGTACGTTACGCACGTTAAACACTAACCATACACTTCCACGCACGCGCACACACGCACACACACACACACACACACACACACACACACACACACATTTGTCTTTTTTTGATATAATTATTGTTATTGTTGTTATTATATATATCTTGTTCTTGTTGTTTGTTATCACTATTATGTAGTAATTTTACGTCTTTGGGAGGCTTCAGATAAGCCCAGTGGGCTTTTTGCCTCTTCCTGCACTGTCTATTATGTATTTATTTTTTGTTATGTTGTGTAGTCTTAAATTGTGCAAAATAAATAAATAAAATAAATAAATAATATAGAGATGCAGCATTTAAAGATAGATTGTGGCAGGTGATTGCAGAACAGCTTAGTTGCAAAACAAAGGATGTATGAAAAATTAGACAGTAGTGATTGTGCTCTAGGCAGCTAAACGATAGCTTTGTGCTAATGTGATTCATTCATTAGCCCCGTTTGGGACTAGTGCTATCCATTGCACCCACGTAATTAATTCAGTATTGTCTTCTACTGAGAATTTTCACAACAAATAGAATAAAAGCATCGGTTTGCAAGGTTTCTGAGAGGTTTCTGTGCTTAACGTTTTTTATCGGATGACGAACTTGGTGTAACGTTACAATCGTAACAATGCAACAGCGCAACGTTCAACGTAACGTTACGTTATTACGTTGTTACGTTACGTTGTTGCGTTACGTTGGTACGTTACGTTATTACGTTGTTACATTACGTTGTTGCGTTACGTTGGTACGTTACGCTGTTACGTTACGCTGTTACGTTACGCTGTTACGTTAAGCTGTTACGTTACGCTGTTACGTTACGTTGTTACGTTACGTTGTTACATTACGTTGTTACGTTACGTTGTTACGTTGTTACGTTACGCTGTTACGCTGTTACGTTGTTACATTACGTTGGTATGTTACGTTGTTACGTTACGCTGTTGCGTTACGTTGTTACGTTACGTTGTTACGTTATGTTGTTACGTTACGCTGTTACGTTACGTTGTTATGCTACGCTGTTACGTTGTTACGTTACGTTGGTACGTTACATTGTTACGTTACGCTGTTGCGTTACGTTGTTACGTTACATTGTTGCGTTACGCTGTTACGTTGCGCTGTTACGCTGTTACGTTGTTACGTTACGTTATTACGTTGTTACGTTACGTTGTTGCGTTACGTTGTTACGTTACGTTGTTACGTTACGTTGTTACGTTACGTTGTTACGTTACGTTGTTACGTTACGTTGTTACGTTGTTACGTTGTTACGTTGTTACGTTGTTACGTTACGCTGTTACCTTACATTGTTACGTTACGTTGTTATGTTACGTTATGATGTTACGTTACATTTTTATGTATTATTATTTACATTATTATTTGAGCAAAACCATGATCTTTTTTCTAACCTTAACCAAGTAGTTTTGTTGTCTAACCCTAACCAATCATTTCACAACATTAACCACGTGGCATTGCCTTTCTGCAAGCTTGATACGAGGCTGATATAAAACGTATTTATGAAACATATTTTTGGTTCAGAAATGTTACCATTCAACATATTCATAGTTTGCAGAAATGTCCAATGCCAGTATTACCATTACATTACAATAGACCCAAATGTACTGTATGTGCACAAGCACTGAAAAAGTGAGTTTTTCATATGTCCCCATTAACTTGAAGAATGACACAATCATTCAATAGTAGTGGAAGTAATGAGACTAGAACACCTTAAATGTACAACCTCTGAAGGCGCTGTTAAAATGCAAAGGAAGTACAATATATGTTCACACTCAAGCCTTCAAAAGCCCACTAGCAGAGAGCAACGCAAAGAAGAGGAATGTATCTCAATGTGACATGAAAAAGTAAAAATCTATTACAGCAGATAGGATAAAAACATTGCCTCATTAAAAAAATCAATTTGCATTTAGCCTGTAACAGGTGGAGATGTCACCACTTCTTCTAAGCCGAATGGCTCGTTGAATATCAATAAAAGTCATAGCAGAGGAAAGGAGGCGATCAATCAATTTGATTAACTAATCGGCCGGCCTACTTCCTGCAACACGTCTTTCTTATCTTAAACTGAGCATGTAAAAAAAAATCTTGGATGACCTTTTTATAACACGATTAGGGTCAATGGAGGAGTGGATTAGCTTCAACTTACTGAGTTCTGTGTGGAAATGACTCTAAACCACAATAACAACTGGTCATGTAATGATTACCAATACACTGAAACATCTCGTCAAGTGTCTTGATGAATGTGTGCTCGGTATGAATAGGCTGTGCCTTCTGAAAGAAATGAATAGCATTAAGTGTTCCCAACCCTGAAATGGATGAAAGCGAGGACGCAAGCCTTCTTGAATATGCCTCATATCCGCTGAAAACACGAGATCAACAATTGAAAAAGGGGCCTTGGACATTTAGCTTAACATGACGCTCTAAGCTTAACAGAAATCTCATGGCTGTCATAAACCTGCTGTGGCCATGAGTAGTACACATATCCTTTCTGCTCAGAGATTTGACCGTCAGTGAACATCTGCTGTAGCCAGGCTGCGATGCTAAACTTCCTACAGAAAAACACAAAGTCAAGATATGTGTCGATAATACTCAACGTAAGCTCAGGGTCTGAAATTGGCAACTCCCAATTGTTGGCGGTGGCGGGTAAAATTGTCAGGCTAACCGCCGCTTTGGCAGATAGGGAAATCGCTAGGGATGGGCAGAGAGAACCAGTTCCTGTTGAGGACCGGTTCCTAGTTGTTCGATTCCTTGGTATCTCATGCCTCCTCTGTATTGATGCTTTTCGTCTGTTACACATGCAAAATGACGTAACGACATACGCAAGCTGTATCATGTTTCAGTTTGTTTGGGATCGGAGCCACAGCAGAGAGAAAAAAAAAGCGCTTGAAAGCATGGTGCTACTACTAAACCTGAGGGGACGTACCCTGTTTTTTTTCCTGATAATGCTACACTGTGGACAACAAACCTGAGTGGAAATCAACAGGAAGTGATCTAGTAGCGTTACCTGTCAGTAGTCGGTGGGCAGCACAGTCCTGCTTGGCTTGAGCTACTAACGTTAACGGAAGTTCCATTGAGTTCCATTATGGTTCCTTCAGGCTCTGTTCAGGAAAAATGATTAGTGGGTGAAGGTAAATACTAACTTTATCATGATGTGTTCAAATGTTATCTCGTAAAATAACGTTTTTGCCGAGAAACTTGAATAAATCCAGTTGATTGACAATGTTTTCACATCAATATAAAATAGATAATAGAGAGGGAATTATGACCTGTGTAACTTCTTGACACTAGCTCTAAGCGGGTTATAATACATAATCAAAACTACTGATGCCAAGATTTTTTTTCAATCAAAGCAAATATTTAAATAAAAATGCATATAATATTTGTTGTGTAAAATATATCAAACACTGAATGACATCAGATCTAAAATGTTATTCCTTCACTGGGCGCATAGATTTCAAAGTGGCAGACAAAAAAATAGTTCCCTGCAACAGTGGCAGGCAGTGAAGCAAGTTAATGTCAGACCCTGAGCTCAGGTGTTGCTAATCTGATCTGTGACCAGTAGCTTCAATTACACTGCTCTCTAACGTGATACAGAACACAAACTGCATCACTTTCGTGCACATTTGCACCGCATAAATACATGAGTATGCATTCTGGCAACAGGTTGAAAGAAGAATTCCGCTTTATTACAACCAGCGTTGCCAGATGGGAAATGTTAAACTATCACACCAGAGGCTTAAAATGATCGTATTTTGAGGAAAATGATCATATACGAGTCATAGCGATTGGAACAAATAGGCGTAAATGTGTAATTTTACAAAACATATCTGTAAACGACTTTTTGACGTTTCCCCTCGGGGATTAATAAAGTGCCTTTCTACTTCTTCTACTTCTTCTTCTTCTACAAATCTAACCACATCACTTTTTTTTTTTTTAAAGCAAGCTGATGGGGAACGGGGTATGTTTCCATAAGTCCATCATTTTGACAGTTTTTGCGATAGCCTACTATTACAAAATTAAATTACAAGACAGCACGACTGGAAGCCTGTTCATATTCTGCATGAAAACAGTTAGGGCCATAAGCTAAGCTAATTAAAAAAATAAATGGGCTTCCTTTCTGATCTAGGCAGCCCACAAAAAACTGACTGGGTTGTCATATTTCACAGTTTGTGGGTTGGTAGGCACTCCAGATGCCCAAATGTATGTGCACAAGCACTGAAAAAGTGAGTTTGATATCATGACATGTCCCCTTTAAATGGTGAAGTCAGGAGGTCTCTGTGAATGGCGAAGTCAAAGTCTGGTCAAGACTAAGTGATGAAAAGCTAACAAACCAGAGATCAATAATCAGTGGTCATCTAGAACCTTTGCTCTAACAATACAAGGGGCATTATTAATCAAATGGACACTGTTATGGCAAGCGGCCATCTTGGCTCTCCCTGCCAGCCCAGTTGCCGTTTGACAAACATGGAAAATGGTAGCTGCCTCTCAGAGACTCAGAGAACAATTTCTCTGTCTGTCATTACTGAATATGGTGGGAGCCGTCTCGCTCTGTTTTGGCCCTGGGAGGTCTCTGGTTTACTCATCACGGCCTCACTGGCCAAACCCTGTAAGGAAGCTTTGCTACTCCCATGCCGTCCTGACCGGCTGTCCAAATATTGACGGTTTGTGTCTGTATTCTCTCCGGAACAGTGGAGGACAAGATGAAAAACAGAGGTATGGATAGAAGACACCCTCTACCTGGGGGGAAGAGGAGTGTTTCTTTTGAGAGAAAAGGAGATAAAGCGAGGAAGAAAGGGGCAGAGAGGATTAGATGTGAGGGAAAATAACAAGAGGGACTAATAGAGACAGACAGACGGATGAGCGCGGGGAGGGAACGACGGCGGACCTGAGTGCAGCAGATATATACCCACGGAGTAAATTCAAACACGGGGCTCATGTTTTCCCAGGATTTGTTTTCCTCCATTTCCCCACTCCCAGATGCTGGATGTATGTCAGGCAGCGCAATTAGTCAAATCACACCGATGTGGGATTTCGGAAACACTCAGAGATGTAGTGAAAAAAAAAAAACAGAAGTGCTGATTGCTTATTAGCAAGTAGATTGTGTTTGCATTGTGTTGCGCCGTTTACATCTCCCCGTATGTATGTGTGTGTGTGTGTGTGTGTGTGTCTTCTTCCTGCCTGATGAGGTCATGATGAGAGATAGGGCTGCTGGCAGGGCCTGTCATTGCCAGTCACTGTTTTGGTTGTTGTTTTGCTTTCTGCCCGAGGAAGAAAAAGGTGCTCCGCGGGAATCAACAGCCACTGGGTGTCATGTGCGCACGGCCTGCCTGTCTATTTACTTGTGTACATTTACATATCTCCACGTTAAGAAGAGTATTTTTAAGCGCGCGTGTGTTTGCAAACATATGTGTCGCTGTTTTTTAAGAGTGAGCCGGCAGGCGAAAAAATCACTGAGTAGTTTGGAAGCCAGTGACAAGAGCTTCTCCGAGCCTGGTATAAGGGTAAACAGTGACTGCTGCAGACTTTATTTATACAGCATCTCCGGAGTACAATACGCCCCTGTGCCTGCTTAATAATATACTGAGATATGGAACAAACACTTAATCCTTCAACATTAACTCCGTATCTTTATCTGTAGGCACACATGCTTTCTGCAAATTGCATACGCGTTTGGTTTTGCACCTGTGCTTCAGTCTTCCGGCTGATTTGTTTGTACATTTAGAAGTGCAGTGGCTACCAACCCCTTTTTATCTGCGCAACGGTACAGAGATGATTGGAGGGCCTGAGGTCAACACCCACGTGTGTCCGAGGAGGAAATTAATTTGCCAGAAGTCCATTAAAAGGTTAAAGGCTAACTGTAAGGTGGGGATTAACAGAAACACTATGATTTATATGCCCCTAACCTTTAAAGACAGACATAAATATACATTAGTTTCCAGGGGTGAATTGGAGGGTAAATGCCAGCTAACGCCACTCAAGATCTCAATTAGCATTTACACAGATGTCCCGGAGTAGTTCTGCTGCACTGTTCTTAGTTTTGTTCTCAACCTGATCACGGTCTCTTTTCCTGAGTACAGAGCTACAATTGACCCACAACCTGCACCTGCTAGGTGGTGATAAAAACAAACAAACCCTTTGGCAGCAAAAGCACTGACTGATGCTGATTGTGTGG
The DNA here is from genome assembly GCA_916701645.2 of Sebastolobus alascanus. Taxonomy (NCBI): domain Eukaryota; kingdom Metazoa; phylum Chordata; class Actinopteri; order Perciformes; family Sebastidae; genus Sebastolobus; species Sebastolobus alascanus. Next base: position 767,850 of record CAKAOJ020000137.1, on the reverse strand, counting down.
GCCAGAGAGGCTAGACAGATGTAAGCAGACCAAACAGACATATTTAAAGTAGGGCTGTCAATCGATTAAAATATTGAATCGCGATTAATCGCAAATTAATTGCACATTTTTATATGTTCAAAATGTACCTTAAAGGGAGACTTGTCAAGTATGTAATACTCTTATCAACATGGGAGTGGGCAACTATGCTTGCTTTATGCAAATGTATGTATATATTTATTATTGGAAATCAATTAACAACACAAAACAATGACAAATATTGTCCAGAAACCCTCACAGGTACTGCATTTAACATAAAAAATATGCTAAAATCATGACATGGCAAACTGCAGCCCAACAGGCAACAATAGCTGTCAGTGTGTCAGTGTGCTGACTTGACTATGACTTGCCCCAAACTGCATGTGATAATCATAAAGTGGGCATGTCTGTAAAGGGGAGACTCGTGGGTATCCATAGAACCCATTTTCATTCATATATCTGGAGGTCAGAGGTCAAGGGACCCCTTTGAAAATGGCCATGCCAGTTTTTCCTCGCCTACATTTAGCCTCAGTTTGGAGCGTTATTTAGCCTCCTTTGCGACAAGCTAGTATGACATGGTTGGTACCAACGGATTCCTGAGGTTTTCTCGTGTCATATGATACCAGTATCTTCACTGTAGCTTTAAGACTGATCCCGCTAAAATCTCAAAATCGCAAGTTGCGTTAAAGAAATTAGTGGCGTTAAAACAAATTTGCGTTAATGTGTTATTATCACGTCAACTTTGACCCTAATTTTAGCCGTAATTTAAAGGGGACATATCATGAAAAACTCACTTTTTCAGTGCTTGTGCACATACATTTGGATATCTGGAGTGCCTACCAACCTACAAACTGTGAAATAACACAACCCAGTTAGTTTTTTGTGAGCTGCCTAGATAAAAAAACATCGGATTCAACAAACCATTCAGATTTGGCTCCCCTTCCTATGTCACATGCAGGCTCATTAGAATATACCGCCCACGGGTTGAGAACTACCTTTACAAAGGTGTATATTAGCCAATAGGAACGCTCTCTCTCTGAAATGACCTGTGATTGGCCAAAGTCTCCCGTCACGGGCTTGATTTTCTAAAGCCTGAAAACAGAGCCATGAGGAGGTGCAGAAGTTTAGTTTTCTCTCAGAACACTTGAATTACAATATGCTGAAAGGTTATTATGGAATTTTTGCCGAATGATGCCAAAAATATTCTGCCTACTGCTGCTTTAAAGAGACAGGCGCTAAAACGGAGCGTTTCAGGTATATTCAGGCAGACAGTATGAGAAAAATAAAGATTTTTTTTAACATTAAAGCATGTAAACATGTAGTAGAAACCCCAAATACAAGTATGAACTTAGAAATGAGCATGATATGTCCCCTTTAAAACTTGCTGAATCAAACGCAATACGTGAAATGAAATAGAAAGAAAACCGCCCCTTAAAGGCAGCTATTTTCCCTCAGTCCCTGTTGTCTGCATTTTTACTCACATGAATAACCCAGAACAGTTTAAAAGCAGGTTATATGCTCCATTGATCCCAAAGGAAAATAAGATTGTGCCGTTAATCCTCGGTTAATATAATTAACTCTATCAAAGTTTAAGCATCAAGTATTTTTTACAAATTTCTCTATTCATTCTTATTCATTATTAAACCGGGATAGCCTCCAGCCCCACATGACCCTGACTAGATAGATAAGAGAGTACATAACCCTATCATGTTTGCATATGATGGGGTTAAAGGACATGACAGCTAATGTTTAATTGAAGATTTTTTTCATTTCCGGTACTTAAAGTTCCCTCTCTGCCCACCTCCATCTAACCTCTCTCCTGTCTCCATCTGCGAGGCCCGGGTCTCCCCCTGTCTTTTCTGGCCATTGCTCTCTCCATCTGCGATTGCCCGGGTCTCCCCTCTCCTTCCTTATGGTTCCTGCAGTCTTGCTGCTTCTCCTGCCTGCTGTCTCTGTCTGTGAAATCTGCGACTCCCCCGTCTGTTTGGCCCTCGCTGTCCCTTGTCTGTGGGCCTCGCGTCTCCTCTGGCTCTCTGGCCACGGCGCAGTCTTTGTTGCCTGTCTCGCTCCCCGTGAGGCCTGAATTTGCAACACGATTAGATCCACACAATGCACACCAACACAGAAAATAGAATGGGCCTCAGTGGTAGGTCCTAGACAATGTGTTGACAGTGCTGTCGTTAATAATACACGGTATTTACATGTGCACTGGTCTGGATGACATAATACAGTGACAGATGACAAAATAGTAGATTAAGTCAAAGCTGTTCTGGTATTGTATTAAATTTAGAAGGCTTCTCAAATTGTGTGGTCTTTGACGAGATGAACACAAAGCACAACAATTTTCTGCCTGTTTTCTTTTTCTTTCGGTCTTCGATGCTTAGTTTCAAGGTTGCATTTTTGGTTTCAGAACTTGTAAGAAAAAAATAAAACCAAATATATTTATACGGTACACTTAAATCAGTCGACTTCCTCTTCCTGTGCTGTTTTTCAGGTAAAAAAAAATAAAATAATTAATCTGTATCCTTATTCAAAGTTAGACAATAAACTATGATGAAATGTTGATCACACTTTCCATATTAATTACAAAAATATTAAAACACAGAAGAAGAAAAACTCAACATTCTATGTAACTTTTCTGCTGTGCTGTTAATACACTAATCCTACTCAAATTCATGTTTAGTTTCCTTGATAGAAACAATAGATAACGCTGTATTTGCATCTTTTCTACAAGGAGCACTGCCTTATTTTTGATGGATGTTCCACTCAAGCATCTGTTTAGGGAAATATTAAAGGGGACCTATTATGCTTTTGTGCTTTTTCCCTTTCCTTTAGTGCGTTACACTGTACAGTTTTCTGTGCATGTAAAAGGTCTGCAAAGTTACAAAGTCCATGCCAAAGGGAGTTACTCTCCCCCAAAGAAACACTGCTCCTGAACTGCCTGAAATGCCTTACTTGAAGTCCCGCCTTTTCTTTCGTAACGTGGGGATGTCACCAAGTAACACATTTGCATAACGACTAGTTTGGTACGCCCTCAAACAAAGCTAGTTAGAGCGGAGCTGGAGCAGAGTCTGAAGAGTTTGGTTCGGTTGACCAATCATAACAGTTGGCCAGCTGACCAATCAGAGCAGACTGAACTTTTTGGGAGGGCGGGGCAAGAGCTCAAACAGAGCGTTTCAGACAGAGGATGAGAAAAGTAAAGCGTTTTTTGAACATTAAAGCGTGTAAACATATTCTAGTAGAAACCCAAAAAACAAGTATGCACCTGAAGATAAGCTTAAAAGGTCCTCTTTAACAGTGACAGTGAAAAATACAGATTCCATTATATATACTTTGACAATGAGCATGACAGTAAAGAAATTCAATTCTATTCTAACCAAATGTTTAAAACTGTTTAAAACTGCGATTGAATCCGAGAGAAAATACGTTCACCTCCAAACGTAATTGAGAATCCAGTTTAGTTGTATGGGAACATAATTTTGTACGAGACACGGTAATTTAGTGTTTCCCATACACAGTTTTTGAGGTATTTTTTTGCAATGTTGTAGTCTTAGGCTTTATAAATTCACGTCATATTGAAGGAACATGTCTGAAATGAACAGACCAGTAGAGCAGGGGCATCCTATCTGACAGAAAAAAAATAAACAAAAGGAATGAAGAAATGAGCACTATCGTTTTTATGACCAGTGACACTGTCTCTGTACTCGCCTCTTTCACTTCATGTAAAGATAATCCATAATCTGCGACAGGCTGATATTTTGAGATGGAGTCTTAATATGCAGGGGGGAGAATATGGACAGGGCATGGAAAGTTATTTTTCTTTCCTTAAAGCTGCAGGTAAAGTTGAAGCTGCAATAGAACATACAGCTCTATACTATATTATGGTAAATTATATATATATATATATATATATATATATATATATATATATATATATATATATATATATAGAGAGAGAGAGAGAGAGAGAGAGAGATATTGTATATGACATACAGTATATGTGTATATTGACATATACTGTATGTCAATATATACATATACTGTATGTCATATACAGTATGTCAATCGATTAAAATATTTAATAACGATTAATTGCATGATTGGCCACAGTTAATCGAGATTAATCGCGAATTAATTACACATTTTTTATCTGTTCAAAATGTACCTTAAAGGGAGATTTGTCAAGTATTTAATACTCTTAACAACATGGGAGTAGTCAAATATGCTTGCTTTATGAAAATGTAAGTATATATTTATTATTAGAAATCAATTAACAATGCAAAAAAAAATGACAAATATTGTCCAGAAACCCTCACAGGTACTGCAAATAGCATAAAAAATATGCTCAAATCATAACATGGCAAACTCAAGCCCAACAGGCAACAACAGCTGTCAGTGAGTCAGAGTGATGACTTGACTATGACTTGCCCAAAACTGCGTGTGATTATCATAAAGTGGGCATGTCTGTAAAGGGGAGACTCGTGGGTACCAATAGAACCCATTTTTAATCACATATCTTTAGGTCAGAGGGTCAAGGGACCCCTTTGAAAATGGCCATCCCAGTTTTTCCTTGCCAAAATTTAGCGCAAGTTTGGAGCGATATTTAGCCTCCTTCGCGACAAGCAAGTATGACATGGTTGGTATCAATGGATTCCTGAGGTTTTGTAGTTTCACATGATACCAGTATATTCTGTCTAGCTTTAAAACTGAACCCACTACAACCTCCGAAAAACATCTGAAAAATCGAATGATAGGGCTGTCAAATGATTAAAACTTTAAATTGCGATTAACATGCATGATTGTCCATAGTTAATCTTGATTAATTGCAAATTAGTTGCACATTTTTTAATCCTTTCAAAATGTACCTTAAAAGAAGATTTGTCAAGTATTTAATACTCTTATCAACATGTCTTGAGGTCAGAGGTCAAGGGACCGCTTTGAAAAAGGCCATATCAGTTTTTTGCTGGCAAAATTTAGCGCAAGCTTGGAGCGTTATTTAACCTCCTTCTCGATAAGCTATTTTGAAATGGTAGGTAACAATGGATTCCTTAGGTTTCCTAGTTTCATATACCAGTATCTTCCCTCTAGCTATAAAACTGAGCGTTAAAGAAATTGGGGCCATTTTTTTATATATATACTCTTCATAGGCTTATCTTATTCAATTATAAAAATCTAAATATTTATTGATCTGTATATGCTTACATTCCATTGTTTGTGTGTGGCGTGCACGCCTGCTTTTAGTAATAGAGGAACAGTGGCATTATCAGTGGGATGGATCAGTAGAATAGATTTGTGTAAGTGGACCCTTTGATCTGAAGCCCTCTCAGCCTCGGGGGATAACATATTGTCCGCTCTCTGTCTTTCTGTCTCTCCCTTTTTCTGCCTCTTTGGTGATGTATCGCTTTCCTCCTTTGACCCTAAACTACTCGTCTCGCCCTTTGATCCCGCCATTCCAGCGTTTTCCCGCGTGGCGCTTCGCTGGAAAACCGGGAAAACTACAAATCCAATCTGCACACGAGGGGAGAATGGCTGCAGAGTCTCATTACAGTGATGACTCTGTTCATGTCTCTTGTTCTTCCTTTGTCTTCCCGTTTATAATCTCTGTCGTAACCCCACCACACACACACACACACACACACACACACACACACACATCCTCTTCTCCTTATTCTCTCTAAGAGAAAGTAATTAACATAACTGGTACCTCTTTCATGCTGATCGTGTGTTTGCGGAACTGCGTGCGTTATTCTATTATATCATTTCAGATGTTAATTTAATCTTTTTCTTATGTTGATGTTTTGTTTTGGGCTGTATCTCTATGTCAATTACACACTTTGTCAGTTTCTATAGGGATGATTGACATTAGAGTGTGATTAAGCAGCCAGTGAATATCTTTTCGGTTTTTGTGGCGCGTTTCTTTAGATAATTGTCGTTTTTTGTGCGTGAGGATGATGGAATATGGATTCACATTTTGTCTCTTGGTGTTTGGGAATCAATTGTGAGACTGAGGATGTTGATGTGGAGAGGGGGGGGACGGGTGAAATGTTTTTGCAACACCACATCACTTTGATTGCACATTTCATTCGGAATGAATGAGGTGAGGAGGAAAACAAACAATTCGCTTCATCAATGTTGGCCTTGTCTCTTTGATGAATAGCTTTTGCTGCACTTTTTCTCCTCGCGACATTGGCAAATGATTGCTAACTTGTGTTCTCTCTTCTGGTCTCTTTCTCTCATCTCCTCCTCCATCTCGCCTTTCCACTCCAAATATCCGTACCGCTTCTCCTTCTCTTATTTTTTCCCCCCTCTTACTTATCATCCCTTACATCTCTGTAATCTTCCATTCGCATTTCCACCTTTCCATCTCTCCCCAACCCCCTGATCTGTATCCTCTCTGCAGGCGCCGACCTGTTCTCCAACTGCACGGAGGAGTGCAAGGCCCTGGGCCACTCCGACCGCTGCTGGATGCCGTCCTTCGTTCCGTCCGACGGGCGCCAGGGGCCGGACTACCGCAGCAACCTGCACGTCCCCGGCATGGACGCCACGCTGCCCGACACTGAGGTACCCTCCTCCGTCAACCTCTCCGATCAACTCACCATGACCTCGTCCACCGCCTCGTCCAACGATAGGTCATTCTCCACCTTTGGCAAGGACGGTCAAAGGTCACAGTCACACCACAGCCTTCACCATCACCTCCATCCGCAACAGCAGCAGTACAGCTCCAGCACGCTAGAGAGGAAAGAGTATGATAGGGGGACCCTACCGTACAAACCCACCTTTCTCTGTGAGTATCAGTATGAAAGTTCCCTGGGACCCTATGACTTTGGTCTGGTCCAGTACAGATACTAAAGGGGGACGATTAATCTGCCTTTTGATTCTGATCGGGACTTTTTTATGTTGTTCATCAACTTTTATTTCTTCTATTTTTTAAGGAGTTTTAAAAAAACTTTTGTTTTATTGTTTTTATTTTGTAAATTATAATTTCTTTTTATCGAATGTAAAATGTAATCTATTAATGCTAACTCCCCCTTCTCCAAAACCCACTTTGAAAAATTCAATCTAACCCCACCCTAACCCTAAATAATGTCTGTAAACATGTGACTTATTATAAAATAAACACAATTTAAATTGGACTCATGTTAAACTGCTGTGGCCCCTTTTTCTTTCTTTTCTCTAAATTTTCCCTCAAAATCCTCCCTAACCAGCCTTTTTATCTGATGCTCATATAATGAAAGGTCACGAACACAAGCACACTTCACGTTGCCATCTTCAAACGCCTACAATTAAGTGCCGTTTATGCTTTAAAGCATAATTTGAGTGCATAGAGAGGAAATGAAAGGTAGATCATCTCATGTTGGAAAGGACATCTTTTTTTCCCATTTGCTCAGTTCTGCTCGAGCACGATGGCTTCCCTACTGAATAGCTCGAAAGGTGAAACACACAACCCACGCTGCTTCTTTTACACGAGGACTGAAGTCCATTTTGTTATAAAAAGGAAGTGTCGAGTATCTATACCTGCTCGCTTGTGGATCGATACCTGACATAAAGAAGGGTGGGTGAGGTGGGTTGTCAACCCTGAGATCAAGAAATCTTCAGCTGGAACAGTCACGTACACAGGTTTGTGTGCAAGAAAGGAGGGAAACTATTACAACATTAGGAATTTGGCAAATGAAAGCTATTAGGGCTGTCAAAGTTAACGCGATAATAACGCAAATTAGTTTTAACGCCACTAATTTCTTTAATGCTTTAATGCCACTTGTGATTTTTATGTTACTTTATACTTCTACTCCACTACATCTCAGAGGGAAATATTGTACTTTTAACTCCACTACATTCATTTGACAGATATAGTTACTAGTTACAAAAACAAATATATGATCAGTTTATAGAATACAATTTGTTAAAAATTAAACCAGTGGCTGCTCTAGTTTGCCCCCCCAAATTTTTAAATAGTTTCATTTAAATAACATTGAATCCCAAATTCACCAACATTTCACTAAAAATCAAAGATTAGAGAAAAATCCAAAATATTAATAGAAATTTGTATAGCAGAACTTTGTTTTTTCACTTTCTACCCGATTAATCATCTCACAACCCCTCAGATTTATTTTGTGACCCTGTGGAGTCTGACCCCAGGGTTGGGAACCACTGAACTAATCTACTGATACAATATATACTATAATATAAGTATAATAATTAGGGCTGTCAAAGCGCTAATGCAAATTTGTTTTAACGCCACTAATTTCTTTAACGCATTAAAACAACTTGTGGTTTTTAGGTTGTAGCGGAATCTGTTTTATAGCTAGAGCGCAGATACAAAGGATAGATGAAACTACAAAACCTAAGGAATCCATTGGTACCAACCATGTCAAAACTAGCTTGTCGGGAAGGAGGCTAAATAACACTCCAAACTTACGCTACATTTTGGCAAGGAAAAACTGTCATGGACATTTTCAAAGGGGTGTCTTGACCTGGAAATGGGTTCAATGGGTACCCACGCATCTCCCCTTAACAGACATGCCAACTTTATGATAATCACATGCAGTTTGGGGCAAGTCATAGTCAAGTCAGCACACTGACACACTGACAGCTGTTGTTGCTTGTTGGGCTTGAGTTTGCCATGTTATGATTTGAGCATTTTTTTTATGCTAAATGCAGTACCTGAGAGGGTTTCTGGACAATATTTGTCATTGTTTTGTGTTGGTTATTGATTTCCAATAATAAATATATACATACATTTTCATAAAACAAGCATATTTGCCCACTCCCATGTTGATAAGAGTATTAAATACTTGACAAATCTCCCTTTAAGGTACATTTTGAACAGATAAAAAATGTGATTAATTTGCAATTAATCGTGATTAACTATGGACAATTATGCGGTTAATCGCAATTAAATATTATAATCGATTGGCAGCCCTAACTGATATCCATTGGAATAAAATTGAGTTTCCAGCTTGCACTTCTAAAGAAGCAGAATGGGATTATTTGGAAAGGATGGCAGGACACTTCTTGCAGATGTCAATTGCTTTCCGAGCTCCCCTCCCATTACATGAATATTCTATTAGCTCTAAGAGTAGAGAATGGATTCGATATACACATTCAGTAGAGAAGTCATTTCCAGTCACCACCATGTTAACCACCATCCTCCATGATACTGCATGCAGACTGTGGGGCTGTCTCTCAGGTAAACGACGAGCACTATAACATGCTTTTTCTTCATCCCCACCCTCTTGTTTTGCGACTTAGCAAACAGAGCCGAGCAATCTTCCTCTCTGTGTGGAAAATAATTTGTATTTTAGCCTTTAGGTGCTGGAGCCTGCTTTGCTCCAAATATAGCTGCCTGCGCGTCTGCTCATCTCGTGTGCCTCGCAGGGTTAGGATGAACACACTCCATATTTGCTCTGTCCAGAACTTATTTTACTTTTGATTTACGATTCCACCCGTTTTCCCCGGTCTTTTGAAATAAATTCCTTGCCACAGCTAAAGGTGCTGTTGTTCATCAGAGTGTAAAAAAGTGAGATGAGAACAGTCCCAGAGGCTGAGGCTCGATTAACCAATTGGCATCATGTTCTACTTTTAAAAATAGCACCGTATGCTACTACTGGCTACGGCAACGCTCTGATCACCAGGGTTGCCTTGATAAAGGGTTTATAAATGTTTAATGATCCATTTATAGATAATTAATGAAGCAATTAGTGCTCTGTGTGTATTTTCTATGCATGCATTATGTAGCCACCACATTTTTTGAACATTTATCTTCACTGACGGACACATTTTTACCCAATTCCCACATGAGTTTTACCATTATACTGCGAGGACCAGCCTTTAGGGTATATAAATAACTTCACAGAGAGTCCTTTGTGGCATGTATCCTTCAAGAGATGGTATTTCAAGCCGATTGTGTCACTAAAGAGTCCCGAGGGACACGGGTGCCATTTGTCTTAACGAGTGTGTTCTCTTTTCTTTTCAGCCCGCAAAAGGATTTGTTAGCTCGTTCCACGTGGACCTGTCGGAGACGGCGTGAATTTCTGTGCTTAGACCACCAACACTGATGCTGGAGACAGCGACATAAAAACCACACAAACAGCAAACCTGGACAACAGCGACCTTGGTTAAGCTTCATTATCTTGGGTGGCGAACTGTAACAAAGCCTTGGCAGCGGCCGCCGAGGGACGAGAGGAGAACTAAATACTGAGTAGCTGTAAACCTCTAGATATCTGAGGAGCAATCCAAGGCCTTATTCCTCTCAGCAGGACTGAGACCGGGGCCGAATCACTCGACATGTGAAAATTATAAAGTCATCAGCAGACGTATGAGAGGAACTGAGGAATACAAAACAAGAAGAACTCACAGAGGTGTTTTCTTTTTTTTTTGGACTGAGGAGTTAGCCTCTAGAGATCTGTGTGTGCCTGTTTACATGACGAAAAAAAATAATGTTTCTGTACAAACTTCAACCAATGTCACACGGAACCCTTTAGCTATTTCTATGGTCACCACTAAGCCAACTGTACAGAGACTGTGTGGGGGAAAAAAAAGGAGACTGACAGCCAGCCAGCGAGGAAGCAAGAGAGAGAGAGAGAGAGAGAGAGAGAGAGAGAGAGAGAGAGAGAGAGAGAGAGAGAGAGAGAGAGAGAGAGAGAGAGAGAGAGAGAGAGAGAGAGCAGGTGTTGTACAGGTATAAAATGACACAAAAAAAAGAAAGGAAAATGGGACGAGCAGAGATGATGTGCAGTACTATAAATTCTGTATCTCCGGTTTTTTGACTTGACTGTCTTTATATAACTTCTCTTTTTTCGTTTCTGTTGTTCTTTCTGTGTGGTTAAAGTGTGCAGACTCTTAAAAGTATTCCAACTTACCGTTACAGACAGGAACTCGCTATCCGGAGCCGGGTTCAGTCCTCTTTCGAGTTTAGCCACTTCAGGAAGGAGATGTTAACAAATACACTGCGTAGGGAAAAAAAGCAAAATTAAAACAATCCTCACGTTCAGTTTATCAATAAAATAATCACAAATTAATGTTCTCATTTCTAAACTAGTGACTAACAGTTCTCAAGTTCCTTCCTGAGCTGACTGCGGAGAAAGTGAAATGACCCTTGACCAGGATATGGTTCCCTTGACGCCATTGGCCTATACATAAACAATCAGACACACTCAGTGGTTTTTATCATGTGTGCAAAGTGTTTACTGTGCTATTTTAAAAAGCTTATAAATGAATATAAATCTATATATAACTATATATATATAAATATATATATACAATATACTTTTTTCTGAAAACTGTGTAACCATTGGTTAGTTTCTACACCTCATAATGTCATTCAATCTAATAATACCAAGTGCTACAAAATCAAGACATGTATCAATTGAGACGAGGAGTGGTGCTTCAGCCTAAAAAGCAAACCCCTTCGCACCAACCAAGGATTAAGTTGATGTTCTTATTTGATTGTTACTTTTCACCGTTAACGGACGCTGGGCCTTGTTGTGTGTAGCGAAGACACCAGTTGAGTTGTTTTGGCCTGTTGTGTATTTTTACTAGCAGAATATGTGTTCATGTACAGGAAGGGGGACTATCACAATCGAGCTAGATATCAAAGGTTTTACAATCATACAAGAGAGGCATACACAGATTAATACAGACATACACAGACAATACATGGTGAGGCGCATTGAACACATACATATGCACACACACACGCACAGGTCAAGTGGTGATAAATAAACAGTGTCATTGAAGTTCTCTATTGTGTGTTTTGTCGCGTTCACTTGGGAATAATGTCGTGTAACTGATCAAACAACAAGACTTATGCTGCATCCACACTAAAGTGTTTTCGTTTTAAAACGGCATTTTAAAAAGAAAACGATCTCCGTCCAGACGAGCGTTTTAGGGCTGTTTAAGAATTAATCTCTGTCCATACTACCACGCCTGAAAACGCATATCACATGACCATTCACGTACACTGGGTATGCGTGCGCCGTTGAAAACAGGAAGCAGCGCTGGACACGGGAATTGATGCAAAGCGCTTGAATAATAGCTCGCCTCCTGAGCATGTAGGCAGTAGTAGCAGTATAAAATGCAGAATCTAACTGCACATCAGCTGCTAGCATCGACAACAAGGTCAGCAACGCTTGTAACTCGTTAATCATGTTGAAATTAACCACTAGTGGTTGAGGCTGATGTTATTTGTTTTCTTCCGGAAAAGGGTCACGTGACTCGGCGTGAGGAAGGACACGTCATGACTGATAAGATCCAATCAAGAAGTGAACGTGGTCGTCTGCGTCGTCGTCATTTTCAAAGGTCTCCGTTTCCGTCCGTCCAGACTAAAACACAACCACGGAGTTTTGAAACTAAAAAGGGGTCAGCAGCGTTTTCAAACGTTTCCGTTTCAGGAGCTCGAAAACGCCAGAGTAGTGTGAACGCTAGGCGTAAACATAGCACAAGTTATGCGTTTTAAAACGAAAATTATAATTTTTTATTATAGTATTAGTGTGGATGTAGCCGAAGCTTACAGCCATGCTTGCATATCTGTTAGGCTGTAACTTAGCCTGGTCTCCTAAAAATTACATTCCCATACAACGAAACTGCATTGTGAGTTAAATTTCGAGGGATTTGTTTTTTGACATATCGCAAATATGTTTCTTATCATAGTCCACGGAAGTTTGCATAGGGAGGAGGTCGGGGTGGTGGACAAGTCAACAAGCACCAGACTTTCGCCCAATTGTTTGTGTCCCATGTGACACCAAAAGTCAACCAAGTTAATCATGATATTTTTTTACTAAACCTAACCAAGTACTTTTATTGCATTTTCTTTTGTTTCAATTTACAACGTTAACCACGTGCTTAAAACTGTTTAAAAGTGCAACCATAATTCATGGGAAAATATGTTTACCTCAAAACATAATTGAGAATGCAGTTTAGTTGTATAGGAACATCATTTTGTAGGAGACAGGGTTGAAGGCACAGGTGCGCTTTGAGCCAAATGCTAAAGTTAGCATGCCAACGCGCTCACAAGGACAATGCTTGGGCAGGTGTAATTCTTTACCGGTTCATCATCTTAGTTAGGCACATTAGCATGCTAACATTTGCTAATTAGCAATAAACACAAAGTACAGCTGAGGCTAATGGGAATGACATTAGTTTTGCAGGTATCTGGTCATAAACCAAAGTATTAAATAAATACATAATTTGACCTGATGGTGGTGCTAGATGAAAAGTTAGGGATCAACAAAGCAATTACAATTCATCCTGAGTTGGACATGAATATTTGTACAAAATTTCGTGGCAATCCATCCAATGGTTGCTGAGGAAGAAACACACACACAAATGTGAACCTCATGGTGGCGCTAGCTGAAAAGTCAGGGGACCACCAAGGTCTTCGCATTCTTCATCTTGGAACCACGAATGTCTGCACAAAGTCTTGTGCCAATTCATCAAGTAAATGTTCAGATATTTCACAGGATAAGCTTTTCCTGCTGGTGCTAGAGGAAAAGTCAGGGGATCACCGAATTTACTAGGACTCATCCTCTGGGGACCAATAATGTATTCACCAAATTCCATGGCAATACAACCAATAGTTGTTGAGACCTTTCACTTAGAGCCAAAAAGAATTCCAACCTGCTGGTGGAACTAGAGGAAAAGTCACCAATGTCAGTAGGATTCATCCTCTGAGGGCCATGCATGTCCAAAAATGTACAAACTTTCATGGCAATCCATCTTATACTGTAGATGTTGAAACATTTTAGTCTGGACCAAAGTGATGGATCGACCAGCAGTCCTACATTGCCATCCCTAGAGCAATGCCGCTAGCATGGCTAAAAATAATGTTATAAACTTGGATTAAAGCGGCTCCTTTGTAACAGTCAGAGGAGACGTGCTGTACAAACATTCACTGCCAAAAGCTGTGAACCATTTGTCCAATCAAAGCAAGAACCTGCTCATTGCCTAAAATCCTCACAGAGCACATCTACTGCTTTCAGTGTTGTTTTTAGCACATGCATTTTCATGAAAAGGCATTGAGCTATCCCAAAAGAATCTCATGGACTTTCAAGATGTAATCACCACGGTTTTGCTCTACTTTCCTCATTCCCTGACCTCAATAGCTCACCAAAAAACTTTTTCTGGTGCCTGTCACTCTAGCCTTCTGTCCGCTGCCTTCAAAAAAATCACTGATCACCATCCCCCCCTACATCCCAATCCCACCCCTTCACTCCAGTGCGATCTTTACATGGCCTGGCACAAGTTCATAGACAGAAGAAGAAGAAGAAGAATGCTGGAGTCTGGATGCAAAAGTCCGGGGTCATGAGGGAGACACGACAGTCCCTCACTTGACAACCTAGAAACAGTGAAGATCTGTTTGTGTCTATCACAAGATGGCCTTCTTTTACGAGCAGAGATACATGAGGCCAGCGCATGTGACTGATCCGGTGGTTGCCTTCGTGAATGAATGGCCTTTGGGGTTCTGATTAAAATCTCACCCAGAAACAATTTGGTTTTGTATAAGTTTGGAAAATGGGAGATGAAAAAAAGAAAAAAGGTCACAGCTTGGTTAAGCTTGGTAATACCAGGGTAATACGGAGGAAATTACTTATTTGTCGATTACCCCCTTTTTCATAAAAATATTTCCCATGTCAGTATGTCCCAGTTATTACTCTCTACAGTGATATCACCCCGTTATTAGTGACATAATTACCCTGACATAACCTAATTACTGTGATCAGATTATCCAATGGTTAACCTGCTATTCCCTTGTTATTACTGTGATCTACGGTCCTTACCTTTCCCCAGTATGACAATCATGTTCTTGCCCTATGATTACCCTATTACCCTAACTGATAGCTGTTCTGAACCACCACACTTGAAGCCAGTGTGAAAAGCCTGCCTTTTAAATAGGGTCGGGATGCAATAATCATTCAAATGGGGATAATGGGGACACTTTGAGAAGGCATTCATAGTGTTGCACTCCTTTGTACATACGGACATTGACATACGTAGTTGTGTAAAGAGTAATAAAAGAGAGTAGGAGGGATAAATCCAAACCTGGCATACGTTTTCACCAATGGAAATGTTGCCTATCGCTGAAGTGGGCATACATGTTGGGAAAGAAAGTAGCAAAAATTAAACTTAATTTCCATGATTTTCTCATTGTTATTATCAAGATATAAGTACAATTACCGAAGTATTACCATAGTGTTACCAAGATACTCTCTTATTTCCTTGTTACCTTACAAGCTTTAATGTAATGGCTGCCTAGGGCTAGGTATCACAATTTCTATATGGGTGCCAGTACAATACCTGAGCTTCTGAACCAAAACAATTATTTTTTTCTGATACTTTAGCATGTGGAATACAGTATACAATTATTTTAACTAGGGCTGTTAAAGTTAACGTGATAATAACGCGTTAACGTAAATTAGTTTTAATGCCACAAATTTCTTTAACGCATTATCGCAACTTGCGTTCAGTTTTAAAGCTAGAGTCGTACTAGCTTGTCACAAAGGAGGCTAAATAACGTTCCAAACTTTCGCTAAATTTTGGTGAGGAAAAACTGGCATGACCATTTTCAAAGGGGTTCCTTGACCTCATAGTCAAGTCAACGTACTGACACACTGATAGCTGTTGTTGCCTGTTGGCCTTGAGTTTGCGATGTTATGATTTGAGCAGATTTTTCATGCTAAATTACCTGTTAGAGTTCCTGAACAATATTTGTCCTTGTTTTGTGTTGTTAATTGATTTCCAATAATAAATATAGCCTATACATACATTTGCATAAAGCTAGCATATTTGTCCACTTCCATGTTGATAAGAGTAGTAAATACTTCACAAATGTCCCTTTTAGGTAGATTTTAAACAGATTAAAAAAATGTGCAATTTATTTGCGATTAATCACGATTAACTATGGACAATCATGCAATTAATCGCGATTAAATCTTTTAATCAATTGGCAGCCCTAATTTTAACCCATTTTTTTAATTAAAAGGAACAGTGTGTAACATTTCGGGGGATCTATTAGCAGAAACGGAATATAATATTCATTACTATGTTTTTATTAGTGTATAATCAGCTGAAACTAAGAATCGTTGTTTTCGTTAGCTTAGAATGAGCCCTTCATATCTACATGGGGAGCGGGTCCTCTTCACGGAGTCCGCCATGTTACTTCGTTGTGTTTCTACAATAGCCCAGAACGGACAAACCAAACATTGGCTCTAGCGAGAGCCTTTAAAGTTTTTATGTTACCTAAAGGCTACCGTAGTTCTCCAACACGCTTGTGAAACTGCGGTAACATGAGCCGCAGAGTGCAAAACCGTGGTACCGCCAGCCGCCGTCTGACTTCCGATGCTCCTAAAGTAGAGTTATTATGGTAAGGATGGCCTTGGAGCGAGGCGAACAGCGTTACCACGGTTTTGCACTCGGCGGCTCACGATTCTGCTAAATCGGTTGCAATCTGCAACCACACTACTAGATGCCAAATCCTACACACTGTACCTTTAACAAAATATGCCAAACTGCATCACTGATGAAGTACTTTGTTTACTGATGACCTACTACTTTGCCAAAAGAAAATCCAGTTTGAAATTAGAAATATTTCCTGCTTTAGCTGAGGAAATATCTGCTCAAATAACAAGCGGACAACCCTAAAATTTTGCCAAAAGCATCCAATGACAACTTCCGATATTTCACACTTTACGGTGCCAAGGACACATTTCAGTCCGTACTCGTAAATCTGTGATTCTAAACTCAAGCTTCACTTAGCAGCTTTATTTGGAGTGAGATGAGGTCATGGACCATGGGATATGGTTGAAAGATCAAAAATGGATCTCCATGCTTGAAATATTAAAGATTTGGAGGTTGGACACCCAGCTCTAGTGCTACTAAGAAAGAAAGAAAGTATAGGCAAACATGTTGACTTCGCAAGGCAAGCCAGACGACCTGCAGGTGGAGGCTGACATTCTATCGATGGCTGCGAGTTGACCTGATCTGTTTGTCCTTCAAGGCGCCTCCGTGGCAGACAGAGAGAATCAGAGTCATTACAACTGAATCATCTTGTCCATCTCTCCTCGTCTCTCCATACGAGGTTGAGTGAGGTGACCTAGCTGTCTGTCTGAGCCTCCGAGCCTGTCCCTCATATTCTTCCCCTGGCAGACGCACTTCATTACCCTGGCTAAATAGACTTTCAAGAGACCCCATCAGCCATCATTTACACAGGCCGGCCCTATCACCTTTCACCACGGCTACCTCATCAGACATACGCACCCCGCCATTCACACATGCACTACATGGCACACCCATGCAGGCACACATGTACGAACTGGACGCACACGTACTGCTCTCCTTCCTCCTTCGCCTTCTTATCCCTTGCCACCCCATCAGTCAACGCACACACACTTTCACGCACACACACTCAGGCATCCTTGGGCTCTGTTCCCCAGCCACCTCATCAGGCCGGAGCAGACAGCTATTACAGTCTGCGCTCCGATGCCCATTTCTCCTCCCATCTCTTTCCTTATCTGCCGGCCGGCTAGGTCTGCAACAACCTATTGACCTGAGACATAGCCTCGCCGCCCCGTTGACCTGGACGTACTCTATGTGCATTTAACAGAATGCCTGCTATCTTTCCACCCGCCAAACTCCATCCAACAACTGCTCGTTTTTATTCATCTCACCTCGGGTAAGGGAGGTTTGACATTGTGTGTGCCACGTGGGCCAAATGGTTGTTCTGAATATTGAGATGTCAAGACATTATAGAAAAGCGACGACTTGTCAACATGAATCAGGTTCACTTCACTCAAATCATTTCACACCAGACAGCAATGCAAGAATATAGTAGTCGCACCTTTATATATATACAACCTTCAAAATAAGCATTGGTTGCTAAACAGTAATTTGAATGCATAATGTGGCATCATACTGTAATAATTAAACTTCCGGAAATTACTCCTCTGAATGTGAATGTTTTCAAAGTCAGAACAAAACATTTTTAATTATGTTTTTGATTAAACACAACACGGTTAATTAATCTGCGGTTTGACTTGATAGAAAGTGAAGAGTGTCAAAGACTGACGCACTCTACTTTCATTCATGTTGTCCATAGTTTTTTTCCTCAGGTCTTATTAAAGATGCTGTCGACAGCATCTTTTACAGTCTGATAACTCCACAACAGCGTGGACAGACTGTACCAGAAAGCCATCCAGGCCAAAATTACCCTCATCTGCGCTTTTCTTATCTGTTCCCAGGAATGAATGGGAGTAAGGTACTTTTTTTCAGTTTCCTAAGATGACCTTCTCCAAGCCACTGAGGCCACAGTTACTTCTGTCTTCACATATTTGTTCCAAAGATGTCTGATACTCCTAAGACATAGTGTCTGTGTCTAGCATTCATTATCTTAAGGCAAACTTAAGTAAGTGTTGAAGGACATATTTTGCATTGATTGATTTTTAAGCTGTATTAATCAATGTCTTCATATTACCAGTGGATTAATGTGAAAGGTGTTCCTCGTAGTGATGAGCTCACAGATAATTATCTCTCTATTCTGCAGTTCTCTTCAGTCAGGATGGTCTAATACACTGTTCGTATCTATACCTACATAAAGTAATGCACTGTAATTTGTGTATATCGTCTGTAATTAACATAATTTGAACCAGGAAATATAAATAGCAGAAAACATCGCATAGGTAGGAAGTCAGGGTGGATGGGTGAGCCAAAAAATACAGGACTTTCGCCCAGGAGACCGGCGTTCACGTCCTGTGTGAAACCAGAAGTCAACGTTGATTTATTTGTCACGTAAGTTACGTACTCAAGTAACACCACTTCCGGAGTTTTTTTTAAGCCAAATCACAATCTTTTCCTAAACCTAAGTAGTTTTGTTGCCTAATCTTAACCAAGTCGATCTTTTCTGAAGCCTAACAAAGTAGCTTTCTTGCTTAAACCTAAGAAACTTGTTTCCTGTGAAGACGGAAGTTTATTTTGAAAAGACTGTATGCATATAACGAATGGAAATTGACACGTGTTGCTGGACATTCGTAGGAAAACGAACGAAAAAGGAGGAATAACTTTTTCGTAAGATATCATACGAACCGTTGTATGAGGATACGTTGCTTCAGTTCTATGGAGCATTTTAGCATCTTTTAGCTACTTGTTTTGGTTTTGGGTTCACTCTCACCACACTCATCATCCTTGTTTCCAGCAGCAGCAGGCAGCTGTTTTCAGCAAGAAAAGCTCGGATGAACCCGGTTTTACGCTACCTGCCCAGCACCGAACATCAGACTAGCAACTAGCCTGTGAGCATAGCAGAGCATTCAGCAGCTACGGAGCTTTTTGCTCAAGAGTTGGTAGAGCAACCCAGTCGCCAGAAAAAAGTGTTGGCATTGGACATTTCTGCAAACCACGGATACATTGAATGGCGACGTTTCTGAACCAAAAACACGTTTCATAAATATGTGTTCTATCAGCTTCGTATCACGCTTGCAGAGACGCAATACCATGTGGTTAATGTTGTGAAACGATTGGTCAGGCTTAGGCAACAAAAGTACTTGGTTAAGGTTAGAAGAAAGATCATGGTTTGTGTCCAAATAATAACATAATTACGTAACAACGTAAAAATGTAACAACGTAACAATGTAATAATGAAACAACGTAACAAAACCATTAAAGTTAGGTTGAGGGAAGAACTACATGGCTGGGCTTAAAACTGCTGTGTTTGTACAGTGAAAATGACACTGAACGTTGTGAACACAGGACACAAACGAAGAGCTGATTGTAACGTGACGCACAGGAAAGGGAAATTTTTCCCTTACCGTAACTAAGTAGCTTTCTTGCCTTCACCTAAGTTAGTCGTTCTCTTGCCTAAACATAACTGTGGATGTTTGTGTGGCCTAAAAATGAAACGCGAAAAGACTAAATTGCGTAATCAAGACACGCAGAACGTCCGTGTAATGTTGTGGTATTTATACGCCTTCCTGTGAGACCGGGTTGGTTTGTTGAACCCATCCACCTACCCACCCGCTCGCCCTGTGTGTCTCTTTTTGCTCTTTAAACTACGCCACTTGCTCTGACCGAACGCAAAAACTACGACATTCAAATTATCCCTGGTTTGCTGAAACGTCCAAAACCAAAATTTTTTCCTGGCGACTGGGCTGGGGGAGAATAAACCAAAGCTGAAAGGAATATTGGACTTGCATTCACCAGGTGGAAACAAATGCAAAAGAATGCTAATGTTGCTGCATGTCTACTTGATGTGTTATTATGCAGCTGTTTGCTAACTTAGTGTCCAAAGTGCCCAAAAATATCAACTATCACTGCTTTAAGACCAATTCCTGATATTGCCTGGCTATCCGAGGCCCATGCACATTTTTCTTTGTGACTGAAGATTATGTGCTGCCACAACAAAAAATACATTTTGTTTTGATTTGTAGACAAATGCCAGTG
Source organism: Sebastolobus alascanus (assembly GCA_916701645.2). Taxonomy (NCBI): domain Eukaryota; kingdom Metazoa; phylum Chordata; class Actinopteri; order Perciformes; family Sebastidae; genus Sebastolobus; species Sebastolobus alascanus. Next base: position 747,411 of record CAKAOJ020000137.1, on the reverse strand, counting down.
GCCAGTACGATCACATACTGTATGTAAAATGACAATTGTGAATATAAATACTGGATATGTCACTCCTCTGGGCTCTGTCAACCCAGGGCAAAAAACAAATGATTTTCGGCCTAGATCACAATTACTCTGCTTTTCTGATAACACCACACTCACAGGGCCTGAAATGTCTTGCCCTCAGCCACCATCCCCTCTCATTCCATATTCTGGACAGGAAGTAGTGAGTTGGTAACCTGGGGTGACGGAATCAGGCCTCTGACTCACGCCCTGACCTCAAGGGGGGGAACAACCCAGTGGAGGACAGACCTCAGCCTCCAGCGGTAGGCTAACGCAACATGGCTGACAGAGACAAACAGGCTAACCGCAGAGCCAGGATGACTATTATAAAAGAACAAACATCACTGAGAGCAATAGCTGCTTGCACGCAGCGAAAAAAAAGAGGGCTGGGCTAATGCTGGTGAGCTATGGTGGAACAAGAAAACAACCTTCATGGATGCAGGGGGAAACAAATTGTTGTTAAAACTGAATTCAAAATAACATGAAAACAGTGCGGTTTGCGACTTGACTGCAGAAAGCACCGCTGCTTAATAGGACAAAACCAATAGAAAGTGTGCAAGCGTAGGTAAATACAGTCCACAGTAAAACAACAGAGAATGTCTGCCTCGTTCCCGGCTGTCAGGAAAACAGCTAAAAACAGTAACAGAAAATACCTGACCAGCTGGAAAAAAGAAGAGTTTGGTCTGAGGAAAGAGAAACGCTTGAGTTGCTGACTCAAAGCCTGGCATTCATTTCAAGGAGATGTGTCAGGCGGAGGGAGAGGGCGTTGGTGGGGGCATAGAGGTCTGCTATAGGGTGGTGTAACAACAAAGCTAGTCTCTAGAGACCAGCCTTATCTGACGCCCTGTCTCTGCCCCCCCCCCCCCCCCCCCTCCCTCCCTCCCTCCCTCCCTCCTCACCTCCCAACCCTACAGATGCAGGTGCAGAGATGCCGAGTGAAACATGAGGGTAAGGTTTTCTTTTTTTTTTCTCTTTCCAGCCATGCCCCCTCAGAAGGAGAACACCTGGTCCCCAAAGAAGGGAAGATAGGGAGGGGGGGGCGATCTCGCGATAGCCACTCCCTCTGTGTGTCTACCTCTTTGCCCTCTGTCTCATTTCTTTCCACCCTCCTCAAATTCAAGCCCTGCCTCTCCTCGCCCTCCCTCCCTCTCCCCGCACTCCCTCCTTCCCCTCTCGTTCCGCTGTCTAGCTCTCAGCTGTCAGACTGAGAAATGGCAGGCGAGACAGGGGTCTTCTGCCTGGGGAGATGGGCAAGAGAGGACAGAGGCCTCCAGACACACATGTGCTGACACACACACACACACAAATAAATGTAGTCCGTGTACCAGTCCGCACCTGCCAACCTGTGCACAACAAAGTGTGTAACACCTCCATATGTTGACATTACACATGAGTTTTCACCTTAACAGGCCAAAAAGGGCTTCAATTAAACAGAGAATCGTAGCTAGAAGCTGTAGACATTTGTGGATTTTACAGCCAATCAGCGCTCCTGATTTTGCTGTATGCCTACTCCTCTCAGTGGCCCCACACTTGCATGTATATGGAAACATTAGAAAAAAAAACTTCCTACAGAGATATTTTATGTTGATTGCAATCAAAATTGGATGATGAGGTTGAAACGGCAGAGGAAGTTGCGACCCAAGTTTTCTAATTGTGCTGCAGTGACGAGCTCCTTCTCAGGGCGGAAAAATGAAAGAATTACATTTCAGTTAGAAATATGCAGCAACACTGTGTTGGTAAAATAGTATGATATATAGCCCATATATAAAAATGCAGCTTTATTAAATATTTAGATGTATTTTGCCATGGGCCATAAGTTCCTAGGGGGCCATTCACAAGTTGCGTCTAAAACAACACATTCATACTCCCAACTCGTCAAATACCACCGCTTGGTCAGTGCACCTCGGCATCGGAGACCGATGCATGGGGTACCCCTCTTGCGTTACTTTTGGACGGACCAGGGACGGCATGCCAATATGCGTGCTGCGATGGCGTCGCTCTCGCTTTTGAGCGCACCTTCCGCGCGTCTACATTGGCAACAATGGATTTGAGTGTGCAAAAAAACGTGGCGTGTGAACGGCCCCTATCAATCCATCCATTATCTGTAATCGCTTATCCTACTCAGGGTCGCGGGGGCCTGGAGCCAATCCCAGCTGACATTGGGCGAAGACAGGGTACACCCTGGACAGGTCGCCAGACTATCACAGGGCTGACATAGAGACAGACAACCACACTCACATTCACACCTACGGACAATTTAGAGTCAACAATTATGTCTTTGGACTGTGGGAGGAAGCCGGAGAACCCGGAGAAAACCCAACTCCACACAGAAGGGCCCCAAGCTGGGTTTGAACCTGCGACAGCAGTGCTAACCACTGCACCACCGTGCAGCCTGAACGGCCCCTAATTCAGGTTAAAAAGAATAGTTTGACATTTAACGAAATCAGCTTTTTTGCATACATTGAGAGTGTTAGATTAGAAGATGAACACCACTCTCATCCCTGTCCTTTAAGTATGAAGATGGAGCCAGGAGAAAATGTGCTTAGCTTAGCATAAAGACTGGAAGCAGGGTGATAGTCTGGCTCTGTCCAAAGGTAAACAATCTGCCTACCAGCACCTATGTATTGTGGTGTTACAAGGACTTACATGGTGGAACTATTTCTTGGCTGGGTACAGTGACCTCCTGGATCGTCACTGCAACCACCCGCTGGTTGCCAGGCAGTTCCAGCATGCAAATCCCTGTATTTCTGTTTTTACTTCGGACAGAGCCACGCTAGCTGTTTCCCCCTGCTTCCAATCTTTATGCTAAGCTAAGCTAATCTAATCACCCCCTGGCTCTAGCTTAATATTTACTGCACATGGGAGTGGTTTTGGTTTTGCATCTAACTCTAGGCAAGAAAAAGTGAATAAGAGTATTTCCTACAAGGTCAAACTATTCCTTCAATTATCTACCAAAAATGGAAAGAGCCAGGCTAGCTGTTTCCCCCAGCTTCCAGTCTTTATGCCAAGCTAATCATCTCCTGACTCTATTTATTGCACATGGGAGTTGTTTTGGTTTTGTCATCTAACTCTAGGCAAGAAAGTGAATAAGCATATTTCCCACAAGGTCAAACCATTCCTTCAATTATCTACCAAAAATGCGCATTAATGTAATGATGTATAAACACGGTTTATAAACCATACATGAACTACCCGTGACTCTACTGTTTTTCCGATAAATGATAGACTGGGACTCATTAGATCAAATGGAAATATCTAACCAGCGGGCACACAGCCCCTTCATTATCAGCGTGATATGCTGACAAGATCAAAGACAATATACACACTGACTCTGAACTTTGTTCTGCAACTTTTTTCAGTCTCAGTGTGGAAAGTTCAGTCAGTGTGCGTTAGCCAGACTACTTACTTGTTACTCCCTCATCAAAAACAGACCTATGCTATTGATGATATGGCCCTGTCAAAAACTGATGTAACCCAAAACCAAAATATATGCCTCACAGCTGATCAAAGTCTTTCTATGCACAGCTAACAATATACTGTATTACTGAAGCTGCTTAACTGGGAGCATTACAAGAGAAACAACTGTGAGGCTGAGTTATCATGCTCACTTTTACAGGCTGTTAATATGACTCGAGGCTTTCATCCAGGAGACCGCTGTTGGTGTCTCACGTGTTATGCTTCACTTTCACTTTACAATCAGCTGTTTGTTCGTGTCCTGTGTTCACAACGTCAAGTCACGTTTGCACTGTAAAAACGTAGTAGTTTTAAGCCCAACAATGTTGTTTTTTTCCTGAACCTAAGTGGTTTTGTTGCCTAAACCTAAGCAAGTGTTTTTGTTTTAATTCACAACATTAAGCGCGTGTTTACTGCGACCGAAAGGAGGGGTCAAGTTGCAGTTTATTGTTTTATTTTTTAATTTCATTTTTATTTTTTTTTTTCTATAAATTAATTAATTTTGTTCTCCTTTCTTTTCCATTATGGACATGTTTGGGTGGGGGTGGGGGGAATTGATGGCTGATGCTTTTTGTATTGATTGTATTGTATCTCTTGCTGTGGAATAATTTAAAATCTTAATAAACATATTGTTTAAAAAAGAAAGCGAATGAGCGCATTTCCCAAAATGTCGAACCGTTAACCTCTCTGCACTTTCCTCAACTGTTGCTCTACAGAAGCTCGGTGTGGTATTTGGGGAAATACCATCACAATTCAATCTTTTTATAAACCAGAAATCCTCTCTTGTGATGATATTTGATTCTTTGAAATTATATTAGCAAAATCTCACACCAACAGTAAAATGAAAGGCACCTCACTGTGGTATTAGCATATTGTTTCTTTCTTATGTCAGAGTCATTCCCTTTTATGGATAGCATCCCACTCTTGAAATACATAAATCAAGTGGCAGGGCTGTGCAACAGTAATGTGCAATTCCTCGTTGACTCCTAGACTGTTGGCTCAGGGCTCTTTCTTTCCTTCCTGAGGTGTTGTCAGTCGGCCTTTGATGGAAAAGTGCTTGCAGAAAGGTAATAGAGAGGGACCAAATGAGCATGATTACTATATTTCCGACGAGCATTGTAATGTTAAGAAAGCCAATGGGAGATCAAGGCTGGGTCTTTGCTCAGTGAAACATTCTTTCAGGTCTTGTTTGTTTACTGTAGCGACCATGTTGAAGAGGAATACATTCGTCTTTGACAACTGTCTCTGAAAGAAAAGTGTATTTGTATACGGAGGCAAGGTACATCTACTGAAACTGTATACATAAAAGAAGAGTGAGACAGTGGCAGTGGAGGGAGAAATTGAAATCTAACACTGTCAGTCACAATGGGAAAGCCCTCGTGTGACACCCGTGTGGCACTTTCATCCGACACTGCATGTGGAGACAAGAGGAGACAAGCCCACGTCTGCCCTCAGAGAGGAAAGGCACGGCTGGTCCTTGGTTGGCAAGTGATGATGCAGGTGTGAACGGAAAATGACACAGGAAACAAACAACACATGAACACACGCAGCAAACATGCTTGTGGAAAATGTTAACAGTGCACACACCAATCTGTTGCACGCTATTACATCATTGTCTATGATCTGTGATGCAGCTGCAAAAAAAAAAAAGTAGATCAGGAGGCTCCCTGCTGCTCGGCAGGTTCTGGCATATCATCCCGTTTGCGCGAAAAGGTATTTATATGCCAAGATAATGCACAATGCGTTTAGCGTGCAATAAGTACGCCTTTCTTGATTTCCGCTTGTCATTTATATGCCATGTATCCTGTACCGACTGCAATGTAAACACACCCACGTATAAATGCTACAGTAAGAGTTGGTAACGTATTATAAAAAGTGAGAAAGAGCACCTTCGGTGGGTGGCTGGGAGGTAGAAGGGTCCAACCCATCACCAGACTTTTAACCAGGAGAGCCGTGTTCAAGACGGTTGTTGACCGGTGTTATATTTTGTAAGTTACGTTAGTGACGTTTGTCATGTGACGATTGTCAGATTTTTTATTGACGTTTGTGACGTCTTTTCTGTAGTTGTGTTACGTTGTTTCCGTACATGTTTTACTTAGTTTACTTACTTACCAACAAACACCAGACTTTTAATCAGGAGACCCATGTTGGAGACCATTGCTGACCGGTGTTTTGTTTTGCAAGTTACATTAGTGACATTTGTCATGTGTTTTTTATTGATGTTGTGACGTTTTGTCTGTAGTTGTGTTACGTTGTTTTCGTATGTGTTTTACTTAGTTTACTTACTTACCCACGAACACCAGACTTTTAATCAGGAGAGTCGTGTTCGAGACTGTTGTTGACCGGTGTTTTGTTTTGTAAGTTACGTTAGTGATGTTTGTCATGTGACGAGTGTCAGGTTTTAATTGACATTCGCGACGTGTTTTCTGTAGGTGTGTTACGTTGTTTTCGTACATATTTTACTTAGTTTACTTACTTACCAACAAACACCAGACTTTTAACCAGGAGACCCGTGTTGGAGACCATTTTTGACCGGAGTATTGTTTTGTAAGTTACGTAAATGACGTTTGTCACATGTTCTTTATTGACGTTTGTGACATGTATACTGTAGTTGTGTTACGTTGTTTCCTTAGGTGTTTTACTTAGTTTACTTACTTTTTTTAAGCCCAACCATTTTCCTTCACCCTAACTAAGGGGTTTTCTTGCCTGAACCTAACTGCGGACGTTTGTGTGGCGTACAAATGACACGCGAAAAGTGACGTACAAATAAAATGGCAAAAAGGTTTAAATGCGTACTCGTGACATGAGGAATGTCCGTGTAGTGTTTGATATTTACTCCTTCCCGTGAGACCCGGTTGGAAATATACAGCGGTTTAAATATTCTTTGTATCTCATTCACACACATGCACACAAGGCCAGACCCTGTTTTATTAATGGGGTGACATCCACCATGACCTGCATGAGGGGAATTAAAAAAACACAATACGCGGGTTCTTTATTTACACAGTGACACACACATACACACACACACAAATAAACTACTAGTACATGCACAATGAATAAATCACATCTCTAAGGTCTCATCTTGTAAGAGGTCTCAAATGGAGTGTATATTCAGTAAGACACTGCGCACGATGTGTGGGGGAATACTCAGCTGCTTGGTTTACTTCAGAGAGTGCATCGTGCAGTATTTCATCCACAGTACAGAGCCAGTAATTTCATACTGAAGGCTACGGCCATCTACTGCTATATTATATTTCCTCCACCCTTTCTTACGCCCTCTTTCTCACACACACACACACACACACACACACACACACTCACAGACACACACACACACACACACACACACACACACACACACACACACACACACACAGTTCACTGGTTTTATATTCACCACCATTCAGTGTGACTTGCAGTTAACGCTGTGAAAAATGATGAGACCGTCTCCTACTTATTAACATTGACTAGCATCAGAGGTGATGGAGTGAGTGGAAGCAGCTCGACATTAAAGGTAATGCTTTCAAACAAGGCTCCCCAGACCCCAGTCAAATGGAGTCATTATATAAAAAGACTCCCCATTGCAGTAACTATACATCTCCCGCTGTGTCCTCTCACTGTAATGCCACTTAAAATATATAGTAACCAGGAACAGGGTGAGAAAGCCAGTCTCTGGATCTCGAAGAAGCTCTTTGAAGGGAGTTTGTTTTCATTAGAATCATGGTTTTGTACAAAAATAAGGGCCAGAAAAGATGAATTGATTCTATTAGTATTCTTGTGAAAGTGAGAGAAAATGGGCTCTAGGTGCATTTTTTTGTGGCCCAGAATCTGTTTTGATACGGAGTTGAAAAGAAACGAACAACCTCTCCCTTTTTCCTCCCTGTATTTAATTTCACTCCGCCTTTGAGGTCCTGATGAGTGAATAATGGGGAGAGAGAATAAAAGAAAGTGGTGCGTCAAACGTGTCCTTACCTGGGTGGCAAAATTGGAACGGCATGGTTCAGCCTTTTCAGCATAATCAAGCATTCTAGGTTTTATCGACAAAACACAAGAGCACAAACAACAAACAACCCCACAGGCGCACCGAGAGCGAAAATGTTTCAGCCAACCAGAGGCGGGTCTCCAAGGTTACATGTTGTATTTAATCCCCTGAACCCCCCATAGGCCTGATGCTGGAAGAATTTTGTTGATGTCTTGGGTTGTCTGCATGCTGTGTGTGTTTGTGTGTGTGTTAGTGTGTGTGTATGTTGCGCTTCTGTGCATGCATCTTCCTCCCTCGAGCCACAGTTAAACCCCAGTGACATCAGCAGCCATGTCTTATTTCCCTATTACAAAGGTCCCACTGTAACGTAGTGTGTCAGAGCAGGGACTACTGTCTCATGCACAAACACACGCACACACTCATTAGGACACATACCGGGTCTCTCTCTCTCTCACGCACAAGCACACACACCAGAGGGAGGGAGCAAGAGTGCAGAAAAAAGGCACAGAAACAAATTAAACCGAGTGCAAGATAGGCCTTTCATTATAATTACCATATTCAATAAAACACAGATTAGATAAAGGAAGAGAAGCTCTGGGAAAGAGGAAAGGGGTGTGTGTGTGTGTGTGTGTGTATATTTGAGCATATTTCTCCATGAACTTGAAAGATGAGTAGAGGATTGTGCATAATTTACACTGTAGTTTTCAAAGAGGCCGCTACGCCGCAGATGGTACAAATTATGGTCGCTCCTCCACTTGGTTTTACTCAAGCATCTAAAGTCTCTCTAAAGTACTGAACCTGAAGTAATTATAACATCCAATCAACTTTAAACAAATTTTCGGTTTGGCAGTTAGCTGCCCGTCCCGTGTCGGTACATTATTTGTGAGATAGCAAGCGCGTCTAGTTATTCACAACCATGCAGAAGCAGTAGGCGTTGCTGAATGTTGCACTTTTTTAGCATATTCAAAGAATTGGGATTTGATTAAAGGCTGAATTACATCTCCCAAAGGACTCAAACACTGTCATTTGCATTTGTTAAAATAGCCTCTTTATTACATTTCATTACCATGCACTTAAGAAGTTCTTTAGTATATGAAGATGTTGGCTGGGCTGAACCACAGTGACAGCATCATTCTGATTCCCTATACATCTGATATTTTGGTGTAAAAATATCCTTCATTACGCTTGAATGGGTAAGAACATAGTATACTGTCTTGTGCTGGGCTGAAATTACCATTTTGTATTGAGTCGTTTTACTTGTTGATGGACAATGTTTCCTCCCAGCTACCGACAGCTGAGAAAAATGAACAAAAGTGTGCATGGAGGTGTGATAGCTCTGGCAATAGCTGAGACAAACAAACAAAGCAATACAGCCTTTACTCGCTATCCCTTCAAGCGTTAAAACTAATGATCACTTCCATTAATACTTAACCTGTCTAGATTTTGTTTGATTAGTCGTTTAGTCTATGAAATGACCCAATTTCCCAGAACACAAGGTGACGTCTTTAAATTGCTTGTTGTGTTCAACAAAAAGTCTAAAGCCCAGAAAGAAAAGCAGCAAATTCTCACACGAGAGGGCGGAACCAGCAAATGTTTGCTGCGTTTGCTTGATAAATGATTTAAACAATGAATCCATTATCAAAACTGTTGTTGGCTAATGTTCTGTTAATTGACTAATCAATCAATCTACATTTTAGTATAAAGTGTCTTTGAGTATTTTGAAAAGCTCACTATAAATAAAATGTATTACCATATTATTATTAATTGTTTCAACACTAAGTTTTTGAATTTGGAATTGGCACTGGTGCACTTTCTGTATTGCCTACCAGCCAAAACATTGCACATTAGTACATAGTATTATAGTGCTGCGGTGACATTAGGTTTGTAACATTATGCAACAAAGTATTGTATATAGAGTACTTCATTGCTGCCCAGTGTAAATCATGTATCTCCCTTCCAGTGGAGAAAACGTGATGAAGTGTCCTCTAGGGTTCCCTTCTAGTGGAGACAACTTGATGAAGTGCCCTCTAGGGTGCCCTTCCAGTGAAGAAAATGCAATGCAGTGCCATATGGGCTGCCCAACATGCTAGAAAAGTAGTCAGCCTCTACGTATTCCCATGTGCGAGACAATGTGCCATCATGTGATTCCTATAGTTATGCCTAAATAGGTAATAATTCCCTGTGTGTTTTTATTACAGAGGTGTAGTACATTTTTAATCACATAATAAACAATTTTAATCTTAACCAACTGTGGAACTGTTTCACCATAAATGCATCAAAACTTGTGTGCACTGGTGCCCCATGCAGCTGGCGCCCTTTTTGTTTTTTTCGCCCCTGCCCCTCAGACAGCTCGAGTCCGCCACTGACTGAAGGATTACCTGTTCTTTTAGGGGTTGAGGAAATTCCCCTACTTCACAAGCTAAATGAACAATTAAAAACAATTTGATTATCTGAAAAAAAAATCACAGAGCTGCAACCTGTTTTTCTTTGTCCTCAAACTGATGTTGTGGTGATACATGGTTTTCAAAGGACAGCAAAACTTGAAAGTTTCAACTCAGGGAGAGCAGCCGTGCAGCAGTGTTCAGTACTAGTGTTCATTATTAAACGTTGATTTAGGCCTACACCTTTTGTACAGAAAGTAATATTAGCAATTTAATCATATTCCTTTGTAACACTATTTTGTTGTACAAAAGACTGTTGTTTATAATCTATGTGAGATACAAGACAAGTCAGTGAATATCACAGCTACACTGAGCTAGTGAAGTCTCACATATTTGGAATCTGTGCTGCCAAAGAAACATTTTAGCTAATGGGCTAATACTGAGAGACAGCTAATGCAGTGAAGTGTAGCAGGATAGCAGAGTGCATCTCTTTTTCAGTGTCTGGTTACAGATTCATGCTGCACACCAAGTTGGGCACTGTGGGACTGAACAGCATCTGGACTGTCTGTGTATTTAAAGTGCTATGAGTAAAACTAGACAGCTCTTTCCGTTTTGGCTAACGTTAAATCAGTCCTGCACACCTCTCTCCAAATTATCCCCATGTCGACAAACAGAAAAATATCAGAGAAAACAACTCATATGGAAACCGTTTTTTAAAGTAATGACCTCATTCTTTTTCTACAGCTATTACTGTGCGTTCAAACTTAATTTTTCTTCATGATATATCAATGTATACAGTGTACACACAGGGTAATATACCTCTAAAAGTTAAGCCATTTATTGAGAAGCTGTTCTGTGTGTTGAAGTCAAGGTTAAGTTAAAATGATGTTTGAGGGGGGAAAAAAGTATTGCGCAGTTTAAGCAAGAAAGACCCTGAAAGAGAAGGACAGTTTGAGTTTTAAAGGGAATGATAGGACACAAGGACCAAATTCATAAACGAGAGATGCTGTATTAAAGAGTCCTTGATGCAAATGAAGGGAGAAAAAGGAGGAAGGTAAGAAGTTAACACAGTATGACTAAAAGCCGTTTCACACCAAGCACAGATTTTCGTCCGACAATTCTCACAGATATTTATAAAAACTGATTTTGTGGGTTCTTAGGAAATATATGTTTTACCAATGAAATCCTTTGATCGCGTCGTTATGCATAATAATTAGCCATGTGTTTCTGTTTGTTGCATGGAAAGTGTGTATTTTTGGGGCCTTGGAACAATGGGCGTTAACTTTCGCAGTAATGGACTGTCGAACAAATGGACTTTTTCTGTCCAGTGAGACATTTTTCGGATATTTGGTGATTTCGGAATAACGATGGGCCGTCCCCTTCTCAACACCCAATAAAGTAACGACAAACACTACTATCTCAACAACCAAATAAAGGACAATAATTGGCTTGAGATCGCCCAGCAGCGGGGCAATGCATATGGTAATGTAGCTGATATGCACTTGCTAACGTCATATGTTGATCACGGAACGGGGCTAACCACAAAAGCTAACCTTAGCGTTAGCATCATATTTGGGGTCTGAGTAGTTTATGTATTGTGTAGTTAACATTAGCCCCTTAGACATTCTCTGTCTGGACAGGTTTGTGTTGTGTGGAGTGGACCCGGTACTATTTAGGAGGAAACTCATTGCCAAAATGGAAAACGGTAACATGGATAATTCGCACCGGACCCGGTGTGCATAGTTGCACATTTTTGGCATTCCGGCACCACATTTTCACATTGCACTGATGAGAAACGACTTTAAATATGGAAGAAACATGAGCTTCATCTAATAATGGAATCGCTAGCAACGCTTACTGGCTCGGCATTATTGGAAACTTCAAAATATGTTATTTTCTTCATTATTTGTACTTGCTCAAACAACACAGCTAGGACGCAACTAGGGTTGGGGTTTGATTGGGGGTAAACAAATCCCTTATCAAGTCCAGTTTGATTCAGCTTTCAACAGTTGCAAGAAATAGTAAAAAAAAAAAAAAGTAACATTACTTAAATAGGCACTCCATTGATTTACATATCAAGTAAAGTTCACTCGCCATGATGGTATTCAGTTATATTATAACATCTTCTGTGGCTCTGTGGGGAGCTTTTGGAACATTTTGGTGGCAATAGTCTAACAAAAAATGCAATCAAGTTGCATTATGGGAAGTGTAGGATCCATGATTTTTTTAGCTTGACCAATATTAGGGAGCAAAAGTCAGAATATCTCACTCTGCTGCTTTGAAATTTGACCATGCTTTTTGTACAATGTTCTTTGCCAGTCCTATTTTATGGAAGTGCAATACTGAAGGTTTAACTGTTCTCACTTAATTGAGAAAACTCACCACTCTGCTGCTCTTGTTGGACTGCAAAAACACAGTCCACTTGTGACTGTGGATTGGTGTTTTTCGAACAAACAATCTTTGGAAAGGTACAGACACCGTCTTGTAGCGAGCACAATATCATGACAACAGGCAAGAGTTTCATTTTGGCCTTTCATCGAGTTGCTTACAGTATGAAGGTAACGTTAATTCGAAACAGCTAATATAATCTGCCAGCTAAAGCAACAGTTAGAAATTGGAAGCCTCTTTGCTATTAAACAAGACAGAGAACAGATACCAGATGTGTTAAACCTCATAAATCCAGGTATTTTATCAACCTAGCTGTCTGAAACTAATCCTAGACACAATACCCTCAAATTCTAGAGCTCTGCATTTTGTATTTACTTGTGCCACTCTGTGTGTGTATGTGTGTGCTTATGCATTACTCCCCTGCGGTGTTGCAATCCAAGCCGATTTATTTATTTGCTCCTTAATTTGTCAAACAAGGTCAAACACCCTGGTGACATTTTATCGAGACTCCTTTAGCCATTGTTTACACCGCAGCCAGACACGCAGATTTCTTCACACAGACAGACACACGGGCACACAGACACACAGCCTTTTATCTCCCAAACATTTACAAAGCTGTCGGTGCCCCCCTGCCAGCTGAAACCCAGCATGCCCTCCTTATAAAGTCAATGAATTTCATGCAACAGCCGCTGCGACATCTGACTATCAGGTAGAAAGGCTGTACAGTCCCATACTAATAAACCTTAATCATCTCCCTGAAAAACATTCACAGCGAGACACTCAAATCCACGCGTAGGTATGCCAAACCATTTCCACATATCCGTTCCAGAAATACTCATCCCCGCATCTCAACCGCCTCCCAAGAATACACCTGCACAGACCCACACAGAGACATCGATGATATTGTAAAAGCAAACACGCGTGTATGCACAGATTAAGAAAACACATGAAAACAGATTTTTCTCGCAACGCACCAAAATTTTGATCAGAGGTAAACACCGTTGATCGCTCGCTCTCCCCTGGGTGGCTCATTGCAGCTAAGTCTCTTCCTCTGTGGGGTCTCAAACTGTCACTGAGGCAGAACTAATGCAGTTAGCCACGGAAGTCTGGCAGACAGAGCCATGAACGTTATGCTGTTCCGTACCTGTGTGTGGGCCCCCCCTCTGTGTGCATCCCATCAATTTCCCTGGCACTAATGGCTAAGCATGTCTGGAAATGGCAACAGGACACTGCATTGAAAAGAACATGTTGAGAGATTTTTCCTGAGATGTGTGTGGTGAATTTTAGTTTAGTCACGACTGCAATAATTCAGCTGGGATGATTTTTCAAACTTATATGGAAATGCATGTATACAGGCCATAGACTGGGGGCCAATGGTATGCACAGACTCTCGAAGCAGCAAAAATAAAAAAGGGCACCTCTTATCTATGCAGGATTAGGAGAAGGGTTATTTTTTTGTCCAAAGGTCACACAAGAACACTTGAACTAACAAGAGGGGCACTTGGGCCAACGAAAAGAGCACTTTCAGGCATTTTCGCTGATCATGGCTGGGTGGATGGGTGCTCCAGTGCTTGAGCACCCACTGAAAAGGTTGAGCACCCACTGGGGAGACTGATCAAAAAATATATGAATACATAAATAAATATAACTGCATCTTAAAATAATCATCTATTTATACTACTATTACTGTATTATGAATTACCATCCAATTAAAATTATTACAGCTTTGAGCAACATTGTATGTAAAAAGCTTACTGCCCCCTCAAGTCTGTGTGCTGGTATGGTGCAGCCCAGTGTTTCCCATTAATTATCTAGACCCGCCACAGTTTCAAAATTAACCGAAAATATTTTTAAACTTCTCAATGGATGGGGTCCGCGTCTGCTTGGGGAATTCAACTCAGTGGGACAGAGATGGCCGCTCGGTGTGGGAGATGAGGATCCCCTCGTGGGATCTCTCACCGGCACCGCAATGTAAATGCACGGGCTTCCCGGGGACCAAGCCCCGGAGCCCGATGACGAAAAAGGGCCTACAAGGCTCGCGGGGAAAACAAATAAAAATAAATTTCCCAGGGAGAAGCACTACTGGGCGCGCAATGGGATGATCTGAGCATAAAAATGCAACTGCAGTAGGGTTTTTACTCTGACACAAGTTGCGGGGAGGGAAAGACATCTCTTTTTCTAGCATCTGTATATCTGATTGAGTGAGATCCGTTTCTCTTACTGACTGATTAACTGAGTGAAAGGGGAGAGGCGACTGATGCTCGTAAAGAGAATGAGGTTCTCCATTGACACGGTAACATAGACTCTCTCTCTTCTCTTCTCTTAATTTGGCTCTCAAAGTGCACCAGATTGATGCATTTAACTTAAAAATGTACAAATTTTATTCCATATTTTTTTACGTCATCATTAACATTATCAACAACGCCATCGATGTCATCATCATCATGAATATCCTAATCAACATCAGCAACATCCTCAATGTTTAACTTTAATGTCTCCCTCCCGAAACATTAATGTCTCCCTCCCGAAACTTTCCACATCCCAAGTAAAAAATTTGGATAACTCACTCACCGCAGATGAACTCAGGAAAGCACTACTACTCATGCCCAACAACAAATCCCCAGGTTTAGACGGATACCCAGCTGAATTTTATAAACATTTCTGGTCCATTCTCTCCCCCTTATACCTCAAAATGATCTCCGAAACCCTCCACAGCCTTAAAATTCCCCACCACACGAACACTGCCCTGATCACACTTATCCTTAAACCATACAACGACCCCACACAATGCTCCAGCTACCGCCCCCTATCTTTAATAAATACTGATGTTAAAATAATAAGCAAGGCTTTGGCATTAAGACTCGAATCTGTAATTTCATCACTTGTACACCCGGATCAGACTGGTTTCATTAAAGGGAGACATTCCTCAGAAAACACGCGAAGATTATTTAACATAATACATCTATATAAAACCAAAACTGATAAAGACATCAAACATCCTGCCATAACAGTAACTCTAGATGCTGAAAAGGCGTTTGACAGGGTAGGATGGCCTTTTCTCTTCACCTCCCTTAACCACTTTGGCTTTGGCTCCTACTTCACCAACTGGATTAAAATTTTATATAATACACCCTCAGCATCAGTAATCACCAATTGACAAATTTCTAAATCATTCAACCTAAACAGAGGTACCAGACAAGGATGCCCATTATCTCCACTATTTGCACTCTTCATAGAACCACTCGCCGCAGCCATAAGACAGAGCAACAGTATTACAGGCATTCAAACTAATTCACATCATCATAAAATCAGTCTATATGCCGATGACATCCTGTTATACCTAACAACTCCATCATCCTCCCTTCAGTCAGTCCACAACCTGATTAACAACTTTGGCAAGGTATCTGGCTACTCCATCAACTGGTCTAAGTCCGAGATTCTGCCTCTAACTCACATAGACTGGGATGCTGAGATTGGGGACTTACCCTATAAGCACACAACTCAACCCATTAAATACCTCGGAATCCATGTTTCAACAAACCCAAATGACATATTCAAACTCAATTTTACTCCCCTACTATACAATATCAAAGAAGATCTGGATAGATGGAACAAGCTACCACTTTCACTAATTGGCCGCATCTCCACTGTTAAAATGAACATTCTCCCAAAAATAAACTATCTGTTATCCATGACCCCTGTTAACCCACCCCCGCTGGTTCTCCTCTCTAAACTCAGCAGTTAGCACATTCTACTGGAAAGGAAAAAGACCTAGGATCAAATTAACCACACTCCAAAAACCCAAACAGTACGGCGGACTAGATGCACCAAATTTCTACCACTACTTCCTCTCCCATCAGCTTCAGTATATCCGACACTGGACAAAAAACTCCAATTCTGCATGGCTTGATACTGAACAAACCATCTGTAAGGATCTCCCCATTCACCATATTCCTTTCTTAGAAAAACCAGTCAAAACACTCACCTGCTTCAAATCTTGCACCATAAATACCACTCTCACCGCCTGGTGGAAAGCTAACGACATACTCAACCTCAAACTATCTCCCTCTACTCTCACCCGTATCTGGCATAACCACAAGTTTAAAATCAATAAAGAACCTATCAACTTCCCTGCATGGAAGCAGAGAGGAGTAACCAGCCTGGGTCACCTTTTCATTGGTGGCTCTCTCATGACCTTTGACCTTCTTAAACAAACATACAACCTACCCCACCAATGTCACTACCAGTACATACAGCTGAAAGAGACCATAAAAAAGAAAATTGATATTCATAACATCCACAACCTCACCCCTCCGCTATTACTTAAACTAAAGTCATTTCAACCCAAAAAATTCGCTTAAAATTTACCAACAGACATTAGCCTGACCACGCCAGGTGCCCCTCAACCTTCTGGTGTGATATCAAAGCAAAATTGAAGCATGAAAGTGTCACATGAGGACACAAACGTGCCTAATAAATGATGGTTTTAAAACAGGCGATTTGGCACTTAGAGCAAAAGGGTGGCAATCCTCCATCCCCTGACTGATGGACAACATGTGTAAAGCGATTAGAAGGGCCCCCTTAAAAAGGTACTCCAGCAATTTAGTGTTGTAGTTTTATAAAGTTTGGGGATCTCATAGGAGACAGCTTGAGAAAAAAGAGTGGTCGAAAATAAACGCAGCACAGCCATGTCTTATATTCTCTAGTAGGGGTCAAATGTTCAAAAAGCCTGGCTCCTACATTTCCCATAATGTAACAATCCCATCTCTCTGTAAGACACTTCCTGTCTGGTAAAAACCCACTTCTTTTGAATCCCACCCTCCCACTTTGTAACGCAGGCCTTTTTGTTACAAATTTGTAGTCTCCAAGCCAAGCTGAGATAACTCTGATGACATCATCAGGGTTATTTCCTCAGACTTTAGACAGCTCCTTCGCAGCCACAGAAGACATTATACAACTGTTTTCACAGGCTACACATGGCGAGTAAGTGCACCTTTGCATGTGAAATCGCAGGAGTGCCCCTTTAAATTGTGGAATATGGATAGAAGATAAAATAGAAAAATAAATAAATAAATAACAAGCTTTAGTTGCATATTCAAAACCCAATAATTTGGTCCAAAGAGACCTGCCTAAAATGGAAACGCAAGAGGAAAAAAGTTTTTACAAATATTTCAATGCTCAAGAGAAGATAAAACCAATAATAGAACTGGGAAGGAGGAGGGCATCAAAACAAATCAAGAGCAAACCTTGATAATACTGGACCAGTTCACCATAAGGAGAAAAATAATTCAGAAGAGGAAAGAAGAGCACAAAGCACTATTTATGTATTGCTTATTCATATTTTTCATTTGTTAATTTGAAACGTTTCTAGTGAATAGAAGTTTCTATTCTAAGTAGTATTTATAACTGCATGCCCTTCAAATGAATGAATTCATCCAGGCTTGCAATGTCTTTCTTCTCAATAGGAACCAAGACATTCTCACTCCCAACTTGTCAAATACTGATGCTTAGTCAGTGGCCCAATACTTCAAACTATAACCCTCTAGGTACTCCTCTAGCGTCAGTTTTGGACATGTCATTGAAGGCATGTCAGTTTCCTCTTGACACATGCATTGACCATCCATCCATCCATTATCTTTAACCGCTTATCCTACTTAGAGTCGCGAGGGGGCTGGAGCCAATCCCAGCTGACATTGGGAGAAGGAGGGGTACACCCTGGACAGTTCGTCACACGCATAATGTCTTTTCAAAATAAATATGTGTTTACAGGAAATTTACAGTTTCCACTTGGTACATGCATACCATCTCTTTTAAACAATAAACTTCCAATGTAAGTTTACTTAAAGCTGTTTCACACAGAGCATGGATTTTCGTCCAAAACAAATTGCATGGAAATTTATGAGAACTGATTTTGTGGGTTCTTATGAATGCTTGCACAACCCTGGGGAACATTTGTGCAGGGAAAAAAATATTCGGATGGACCACAATTTCAGCGGATTTCTGCCTAAGGAAAAATATCTTTGACCAATGAAATCCTTTGATCGCCATCATTCTGCATAATAATTAGCCATGGGCCTCTATTTGTTGCACGGAGAGTGTGTAATTTCGGGGCCTTGGAATAATGGCCGTTTGTTTTCGGGGTAACGGACTGTCGGGAAAATGGGCTTTTTTTGTAATAGCAATGGGCCGTCCACTTCTCTACACCCAATAATGTACGACAAACACTACTAACTCAACAACCAAATAAAGGACAATATATGGCTTGAGATCGCCTAGCTGCTGGGATACGATGAAGATGGTAATGTAGCTGATATGTACTTGCTAACGTTATACGTTGATCACAGAACGGGGCTAGCCACAACAGCTAACGTTAGTGTTAGCATCACATTTAGGGTCCGATTTGTTTATGTATTGTGTAGTTAACGTTAGCCCCTTAGACATTATCTGTCTGTGTTTCTGTTGTGTGGAGTGGACACAGCACTATTTAGGTGGAAAATCATTGCGAAAATGGAACACAGCAATGCAGATAATTTGCACCAGACCTGGTGTGCATAGTTGTCAGTGTGGAAAATTTGCATGCACATTTTCCGCATTTCCGCAACGCATTTTTGCAATGCACTGGTGAGAAACGGCTTTAAGTGACAAAACTACTTTAGGAAAAGATTGTGGTTTGGGTTAAAATAAGTGTATTTGTTACTTAACTGGTGTTCGAAAGTATGGAAGTTACATAACAAAAATACGGTAAAATAACTCAATGGTCCTTGGTCAAAGTCCTGTGTTTGTTTGACCCATCCAACCTCCACTCCCACCTGCTCAGTGTAGACTTTGCACTACGTCAGTTGCTCTTACAGTCTTATAATGACGCGGATAGGTTTACAGTTTGGAGCTGGTTGAAAGTCTGGTGTGTCTCAAACAGACGCTAAAGGATGTCTCGGTGCGTCAATATCAAACACTGAGGGGCACTGACCAGCACTTGGTGTAAAGAGTCCTGTGCTGAAAATTTCACCCCAAACAACTGTGAACCATTTGTGCAATTCTATAATAATGCTAGAAATGAAAAAAAAAACACCATTCCAATCTATGATGTGATATGACAAATTACATTAAAGACACCGCCAGTTCTACAACAGAAAATCTTCCCTTTATATTTGTATACATTTATCTAAGATTCTGATGGATTTTCAAAAAACTGTGCTGGTAAGGCATTTGAGTTTAAAAATGGAATAAAATAGCTAAACTTCTGGAATCATTGTTTTGAAGTACCTGTGAGAGGCACAGGGTACAGTGTAGAAGCGACTCTAATACACTGCCAGTTTGAAGAACTGTCTATTTGAAAAAAGCAAAAAAATAAAGCATTCAAATTCAGAAAAGCTCCACCTAACTAATATCAAGCACACAGACCTTGCTTTCACAATCCCTCCAGCTCTGTGTTGAAAACAGCAGAAACCTTACTCTAAGCCTCGTGGTTATGCAAGAGGAGAAGTCAGGGGATCCCAAAAGTCATTAGGATACATCATTTGCAACGCATTCTCATCCTAACTCATCACATTCCGCCGCTTTGTCACGCCCTTTGGCGTCATTTTAAGATTAGGCAACAAAACCACTATAGTTAGGTTTAGGAAAGAACTGCATGGTTGGGCTTAAAACTACTATGTTTGTACAGTGAAAATGAAAATGAACATTGTGGACACGAACGGACAGCTGACTTTAAAGTAACGCACAGGACACGAACAGCGGTCTCCTGGATGAAAGCCTTGTGTTTATTGGACCCATTCACCTCCCCTCCCGCCCGCCCTGTGTGTCTCTTCCGCCTTTTAAACTATGTCACCAAACTCCCGACACACTTTCTCGGAGCATTTATTGTTGCCGCAGATCGATTTACATTACAGTTAATGGAAGGCCCGGTGCGTTTTATACCGACGCTAAAGGGTGTTGTGTGTGACCAAAGTCACCAAAGTCAGTAGGATTCTTCCTCTGGGAACCATGAATGGCTGTACCAAATGTCAAGGCAATTTGTCTTTTTGAGATATTTCAGTCTGGTCCAAAGTGATGGACTGACTGACTGACATTACCATCCCTGGAGACATGTCGCCAGCAAGGCTAAAAATTATGTTTTTCTCATCTATGGAACTTCAACAACCAAATCTATATTCCTGTCTGGTGTCACAACAAAGTTACCGAAGCTCTCACTCTCATACACCTTTAATTGGAATTTATATTTACAGTCTGACAATCTGTTCTGCTTGAGACATAAGTATTTATCACTAGTGCGCTTCCGTAGAGCATGCAAACAAATCACTTTGGAAGCAAGTTTAATTAATGACTTGTACTACGTGAGACAAAATGAGTGTTTCCACACTCTATTAGCATGTATGATAAATATACCTGTCCCAGTACGGCTGAAGACATTTCACATTATATATCATTATATAATGGTGTCACTGTGGTGGAAGATATGCATCCAGAGTGGTATCCTACCTAATGCTACAGCAAAAAGAGACATATTGGTGTGCTCACTGGGTTGACATGTTCACAAATATGATGCAGCAAGGCAGTTAAACCTCTGAGACCCACAATAGACCCGTTTTTGTCTCCTTTAGGGGGGGACAGGGGCTGTTTAGGGGGAGATAGCAGGTCAGCAGTATATGTCACATAGAAGTGGTGTACATCATCTGAAAACTGGGAACCTGAAGATTAATTTGAGATGCAGCTCAACACTGTGTGTCAAGTCATAAATCAGAAAAAAACATGAAAGAATGAATGAATTATTTAAAAAAAAATTTGAAAGTGTATAAAAGCATAGAACATGACAATAGAAGTATATGATGGCTATTCCCATGCTCATGTCTCATAAATTGTTGCATTTTCAAATAAAAAATGACTCGCTCCTGCACACACTTTTTTTTTCTGCTTTATTGGTCAATCAGGATGTCCTGATGAAGGTCCTGTGTGACCGAAACGTTGACCAACAAAGCAGAGAAAAAAGTGTGTGTGGGAGCAAGTCATTTTTTATATGAAAAAGTACTTTTTGGAGGGGATCTACTCCCAGTACCACAAACATTTTTGTGAATTTGCATGTTTTCCTCTCCTTGAACTTCATAAATTGTTGCAGCCATTTTTGGGTTGATACCTTTTGTTACACAGATTTGGTGCTGAATTTAACCATTTTTTACCACTCAAGAATTGATAAAAAATGATTAGTAATCCCTCCAAAATACCACATTAAGACACCAAGACCTTGAGGAACACCATAGAAAAAGCCATGCTGTGATTTGGTATCAAAAACTTTTGACATTTGGAGATTTCAGCAAGAATTGCATTTTTCGGTGATAGGTTGGCGAGCACTTCTGTTCTGGAAACTGCTCAGAAACCCCCTTGTAGTCAATCCACCTAGGAAAGCCATCCATCCTCTAAATGCTCTAGGTCTCAATCAAAAATTGAGTATCCCAATGAAGTAATTCCAAGACTGTTTAGGGACCCCAGTATGCAGACATATTCAAAATACATCATTTTAGAATAGGTGAAAACAACACATTTATACTGCATTCCAAAACTTAATTTAGCATCATTTAGCCTCCTTTCCGACAAGCTAGCATGACAGTGAAGTTAAGTTCATTGTAGTTTCATATGATATCTGTGCCTTTACTCTGGCTTTAAAACGGAACCTGCTACAGCCTCTGAAAGACAGTAAAGTTGGGTTCCGCCTCTCAGAGGGTTAATTTAGTTAGCACTAATAAACAGTTCTTTGTAAGTTAATTTGTATTTGCATGTAAGTCCTTTGGATGGATGGATGGATGGATGGATGGATGGATGGATGGAAAGCAAGAAAGAGAGATAGAACTTGGAATAAAACATCTAAAAATGTCTTCATCAGGTATGTTTTATTTTTGCACTAGGTACCTGTTTCAATGCCAAGCAGCACAAAAGCAAACAAACAAGCTGGCAAAATAACACTATATTTTCTGGGCTGGAGTTTCAAAAACACAATCAATACGTGAATTCAAAATGCACTCTATGCAAGAGTTTGCCTCATCATAAAGAAAACAATGTGACAATAACAATATCTGCCTACTGTTGTTTGCGCTCGCATGTCTCTTCGAACGAAAAAAGCTTTTGGCCAAATGCAGAGAACAAAGACACGCAAATTATAGTATATCAATGGGCTGCCTAGAGGGATCTATAACAGAAGAGCAATAAGGAGAAAACCAATAGCCTGACTTGGAAAAGCCAGATTGCCTCTATCCAGATAGTTTACAGTGCTAATAATCTAAGAATAGAGCATTTCAGTGAAGTGTCTATCATTACGCTGGCACACAGAAGAATGGCCACCCTTGGCTATCCTCAATGGCATCAGCCATTATGGCCATTATCAAGATGGATCACTGTCATTGTCTTTTAATGGACAGGTGACCCATGTAACATGTGTGTGCATATATGTGTGTGTGTTTCTGCACAGTCCCAAGGCTTGTTGAAACTCATCAAGGCCCATTGCTGGTCCCATGATTAGCAGAAGTTTCATGGCAATTCACGGAGCTCCATATAACACAAGCATTCTTTCTCCCGAATTAATTAGCTTAAATTAGATGTCAAAATGGTTAATTATTATGATGAATGTTTTATTGCAATAATAGTGAGAGGAATTAGAACAATGTTAAATCGGGGCGCGCACACTCAATGCAGAGTTGTCAGAGAGAGTAATGGGTATAATTCATTTAATGGGAACAAAAATACCCACAGATTTTAATAGCAAGGACAGAGAGTGTGAGAGAGAGAGGGAGAGGGAGAGAGAAAGAGAGACAGAGGAGGAATAATGAATGCATCCAAAAATGCAACTCATCTCCCTTTGTCGTATAGAGCTAAATGAGGAGAGACTGGAGAGTCTCTCAGCTCGGCTGTGTTTGCCTTGCTGAACACAGAAGCCCACTTTGAATAGAAATGAAGACAAAGCCCTCTCATAGCAGAGCTATGAATTGATAATAAATTGCGTGAATGCTTTGACAACAGACATAATGGTAAGAGGTAGTAATGACTGAGCCTTTCTCAAATCAAGTGCAGCCGAGTTTGATATTTGTTACAGTCACTTTCCAACGTCTCAGCTCTGGAACCCGACTTTTTATTCTAATGGAAATATCTAATCAAGTTAAGTAGCACATCCCACTGTTAGACATATACACCTGAACATTTTAGCTGCCAACCGCTTAGCTTAACCCGCCAATCAAAGATTCAAACGGGTTTATTTAAAGGACAATACCAGTGTGTTGGCATGTTTCACTTCCTCAACTTTTAATCAAGAATATTTCCAGACTGGTCTTATACACCATTCGTAGATACCTACGAAAACTAATGCACTGTAATTTGTGTATATCCCAAGAAATCAATCTTTGTGTAATTCACGTAATTGTGAACCAGGAAATATAAAGAGCGGCGAACGCCACGTAGGGAAGAGGTCCGGTCGGAGGGGTGGGTCAAACAACACCAGACTTTTGCCCAGGAGACTGGCGTTCTTGTCCCGTGTGAAACCTGAAGTCAACATTGATTTATTTGTCACCCAAGTAATGCCACATCCAGAGTTAACGTTATGTACTTTCTGTACTTAAGTTTCGTCACTTCTGGTGTTATTTTAACCTAAACCGCGATCTTTTCCTAAACTTGTCAAGGTAGTTTTTCTCACAGAACTTCCATACTTAAGTTATGCTACTTCCGGTGTGGTATAACCACTTCCGGTTTGGAATAACTTAACCATGATCTTTTACTAACCCTAAGTAGTTTTGTTGCCTAACCCTAACTAAAGCCCCTTTTAGACCACAGGAACCTTCCCCCTGAACCATGAACCTTTTGAGGAACTCATTGCGTTTCCACTGCAGGGCCCAGGGTCTAAATCAAGTTCCGGGGACTTTTTACCCCCGAAAAAGGCTCTAGTCAGGGGGTAGTACTTTCTGAGGGTACAGAAACTTTCTGCTATGGAAAAGCAGACAACAGTGGGCTGAATGAACCTTTTAGTTCCTTAAAAAGTAGTCCTGGGACTAAAATTACCAGAAACTTCTTGGTGGAAACGGGGCTTAAGTAGTTTTCTTGCCTAAACCTAACCAAGTTGATCTTTTCCTAATCCTAACTAAGTGGTTTTCTTGCCTAAACCTAACAAAGTCGATCTTTTCCTAATCCTAACTAAGTGGTTTTGTTGCCTAAACCTAACCAAGTTGTTTCCTGTGAAGATGGAAGTTTATTTTGAAAAGATCGGAGCAGAAATTGACGCTGGACATTCGTAGGAAAACACACAAAAAATGAGGAATAACTTTCTGTAAGATATCATACAAACTGTTTTATGAGAATACGTTGCATTCACTGGCACCAGGATAATTTAATCAAATAGTATGGGAAGAGACTTGATCAATAGTGTCAGTTATCACAATTTTGATTTAACAGCAATATGTACTGTAGGTCAGTTAGACTTTGGCCATCCACAACCTTCACCTGATGTCTCATCATATAATCAGCCATCACGCTGTCATCCGCTTTCCCTGATCGCTTTACACCCAGAAGATTGCAACGTGGCCTCACTTCCACTCAGAAAGTCCTTAAAGTCTTAGCTTGTCAGACGCAGCCTTGAGGTGATTGACAACTCTGAAGTCTGCCACCATCCATTAGTTCAGTTTCGGTCCGCTGTTAACAGGTCTGTGTGTGGTGCACTGACAGTGTGCATAGTGTTGTACAGTCCATTGACTGGGCTCAGTAATCATATTTGTTTGTTCTAATCCAATTACTGAACAAATAGAGAAAATCCAGTAGCAATGAGCTCCTGTGATTAAAACTGTTCTCTGTACTAGAGAGCAATAAACACATTCTGAATGTGGGAGTACATGTAAACATCTGACAATATGGCCATTTTGCAGCATGGCACAGGATGTCTTCCAATTATAAAATCATGCACATGATATGTATAGTGAGCCTCAGGTTGCATACCTGCTCTGCTTCATTTCTAATGCAGAATAGGCAGATTAAAAAAACTTTATCCAATTGTAATGTAATCTTTAATTACATTTGCAATAGACTGCAATTAACTAATGCAATTACTTAACCCCTTAACACTCTGACGACCCGAAGGAGGGCACGGCCGCTATTCTGTCTTGCAGAGGTTGTTGTGGGAATTTTCAAGCTAGGATGAATATACTGGTATCATATGAAACTAGAAAACCTAAGGAAACCATTGCTACCATGTCATGCTAGCTTGTCAGCAAGAACGTTAAATGATGTTATAAAGTTACGATAAATTTTGGCGAGGAAAAACTGGCATGGCCATTTTCACAGGGGTCCCTTGACCTCTGACCCCAAGGTATGTGCATGAAAATGGGTTTTATGGGTACCCACGACTCTCCCCTTTACAGACATGCCCAGTTCATGATAATCCCGTGCAGTTTAGGGCAAAAACCATGCAGTTTTTTGAATGCAGTATATATGTATTATTTTTGCCTATACTAAAATGGTGTATTTGAATATTTCTGCATACTGGGGTCCCTAAACAGTCTTGGAATTACATAAATTGGATATGACTGGAAAGCTGAGACTCTTGTGGATCCAATGAGCCTAATTGTATTCATGAGTGATGATGTTAGTCCTCATAGTAGCCATTTCATTGTATAGACCATTTTTTTAAACTTGACCTCACTGTATAAAATGACCTGTTGTAATCTCTAGAATAATCACAGCCTCACGAAACTTAACAACCACAAACTACAGACCGAGGGGATTCAGAGGATGGATGGCTTTCCTAGCTATATAGACAATAAGGGGGTTTCTGAGCAGTTTCCGGAACGGAAGCGCTCGCCATCCAATCACCGAAAAATTCTTGCAGAAATCTCCAATGTCAAAAGTTTTTGAAACCAAATCACAGCACGTTTTTTTCTATGGTGTTCCTCAAGGTCTTGGTGTCTTAATGTGGCATTTTGGAGGGATTATTGATCATTTTTTATCAATTCTCGAGTGGTAAAAAATGATTAAATCTAGTACCAAATCTAACTGTAACAAATAGTATCAACCCAAATATATGACATGAGTGAGCATGGGAATGGCCATCATATATTTCTATTATCATGTTCTATGCTCTTATACACTTTCACAATGTATTTTAATTAATTAATCAATAAATTAATTTTAATTTCTTATTAATGACTTGAACCACTATGCTGCATTTCAAATTAATCTTCAGGTACCCAGCTTTCAGAGGATGTACACCACTTCTATGTGGCATCTACTGTTGACTTTTTATCTACCCCTGAACATCCCCTGTTCCTCACCCTTACCCAGCTAAAAAAAAGAGGGCAGAATGGTAAAGGGTTAATAAAATTAAAAGCACACAGTTGTAGACATGCAAACATGTCAACTGTGTTTCATCCTAAATCAGCATTAAGACAACTTTAAACCTCATCCGATTTGTCTGATCCCAGTCATCTGTTGAAACAAAAGTTCATGTCAGGCCTTAAAATCCTTCATATGACAGCACCAGTGTTTGGTGGCTGTTTTAAGTACACAGTGCTTAATACAACAGCTCATTTTATGCAGTGTTTGTGTGTGTGTGTGTGTGTGTGTGTGTGTGGTGTGTGTGGGGTGGGGGGGGGGGTGGGGGTGGGGGTGCACACAAGTCAGGATCATCTGTTCCTCAGGTCATGTCAGCACAATCTTTGTGCTTGGGCTGCCTGACCTGACTTGTACTCCTTTACTGGTCCAAATAGGGTCTAAGCTGTCTGGCCTCACCATATGCTGGCTAACAACACCACCTCTGCCATCAAGGACCCGCTCACCCCTGCCTCACAATCCAGACCTGCAGTCAACATAGCTATGACTTTGAAATTCAGTGCATGGTGTCTGCTCTCAAAACATTATCACATCAATTTATACTGAGCAGCACAACACATCATTTGTCCTGCAAAAAGGACGTCACTCGCTCAAAACATTTATCTCGTCTGTCAAAAGTAAATAACTTCATCAACAAGCTCATTACTGTCACCAGAGTGACACGTACCTTTGTCATTGCTTAGGTCAAGTCAGTCACTGACTAGCAAACTGTGTCAGCCAACCTAACCTCATGGGAAGTAGGGATGCACCCATTGTGAAATTCTGGACCGATACGATACAATGTTTAAAATAACAATTTGGCTGATAGCCGATACCAATGTTTTTGTTTATTTTCTTTGTGCTGTTATTTATTCTCCTTTTGTGTCAGGGAAATAAAAGGCTTCTAAGAACTCTAAAACAAAGTTACATTCAATTTTGGCGAGGAAAAACTGGTATGGCAATTTTCACAGGCGTATTTATTCCCTTTTTTGTGCCAGGGAAATAAAAGACTTCTTCATTATAAAAAAATAACAGTGCTGTTTTAAAGTCATTCAGCTTAGTTATACTGTCTTTGAAAGAGCACAAATTCAATCATACAAATTTATGAAACAACCTTTCATAAAACTTTATTTCACATGAAAAAGATTAAATAATAATTTAAATAGAGAAGAATATATAGCCCAATAAAAATATTTGTATTGTGAAACATAAATTAAATGTAAATGTAAAAGCGATAAACATAAGCAGTGTTTCTCACGCAGACTTTACTTGGGCGGGCCGCCCATATACAGTATGCCGTCCAGGTATATCTGGCGACCCATTTTAGCACTTTTATTGTTATTTTTTTTATCCGTCCAAGGGAATGACGCCTTCTGCAATCAATTAGCTGGTGGACTAGTAGTGGCAGTACGCCGCTGGGGAACGGATGAAGAGCCACGCTCTGCCGGTGCAGCCTCGGGCCTCGCTGCCTCAGCTGTCCGGGCTGGACGGACCCACGGCAGAGCCGCAGGACCACGATGCGGCATCCCCGACGTACTGCTGCACTCTGTTCACCCGGGACTGAATCCTGGTGTGGGGGACAGACTGCTGCACGGGCTGCACGGCATGGAAGATGTTCCCTCTGTAACGTAATGGGTGCTGCGTTACCCCTCTTTGGACTGACAGGCTTCTAGTGACACATTACGCACACCAGGTTCATTCCCATCCAGAACGCAGTGATTGTTTTTTAGAAATCTTGTAAGCCGTTGTTTTACTGCTTAATGTTTTGTTGAACATTATGTTGTTGACGCTGATCTTTCTGCAAGACAGTGTAATACTCCCACACGGCCGACTTTTTCTTTCACTTTTATTTGTAAACAAACCACACGGCAGCCACCGGCATGCCAGAGTTGTTTCCAGCCAGTGGCTTCTTCTCTGAATCAGCAGCTGGTTACTGTTGTCCGAGACCGGCCGCTAATACCCAACACAACATTTAGCCGGCGCAAAACTGATGCAACACAACAGATAAACATTGGCCACTGCCATCAGCGAATGTCATCTTATTTGATGATAGGCCGATGGCAGTCTTTCTCACTTCTTATTCTACGTCAACAGCTCTGAACGAAGCATATTTGCACATATGCGTTTACACTGCCGTCAGTACAGACTACATGGCGGACGCATGACACGCCAAAAGCAACAAAGGCGTCATTGCACGCGAAATGACTTACAAATTACCGTGTCATTCATACGTCACTGGTGTCAGCATGATAGAAGACATTTTGTGTCTCTTTGTCATTTCTCATTGAGACTTACGTACAGTAACCCAATAATAAAGTCAAACATTGTCCTCTTCTACCCCTTTTCACAGTCAGTGCCTTACATGTAAAAGTAATGCAAAACAAAGATGACAAAAAATGTCTCATACAATAATGATTAAAGTCTCAATCCAACACATGTATTAACCACTTAGAAATTAAAATGGAAATCCCCACACCTCATCAATCCAAACACTTCTGTTTTTATGTGATGTTTTCCCTAATAAACCAAAAAAAAAACTTTGGATATGGTGCAACCCTCCCATCCATATCTTGACTATGGCAGCATGGATGCTCTGTGTGGTGTTAATAAATTTGATGAATGACAGCTGAGGGGCTGCACATCTAAACTGCATTTAACAACATGTGACAAATTGCTGTAAACTTGTGGATGAACTTGTTACTAGGTTGTTACTGCTGTCAGTTCTTGTGTCATTACGATAATGAACGATGACTGAAGATATGACACATTTGTGTTTGGAAGGTTATGATGGTTGGGTGCAATACTGTAATGTGTTGTAAGAAAATAAGCTGTGGATCTGAGAATTGCACACAATGTTTGCAGTGTAAAGATTTTCACTCTACGATTGATTCAAGGAAACTGAGAAAAACTGTAATGATTTTGTTTCGCCTACACTCTATTATTTAATTTGACAAAAGTCAGAGTTCCCCTGTGTTCAATGTTTTCTAAACACAAGTTGCCAAACGTAACCTTTGCCTAAAGAAATAGCACAATGATGTAAGAGGTATATAGGATTATACATCTGACCCAACCAACATACTGTAGTTCAACTACTGTAGGCTTAGGTTAGATTCCCATCACTTTTACACTCATTAAAGAGGACATATGTTCAGTTATAGGTTCATACTTGTATTTTGGATTTCTTCTAGAACAACTGTAACAAATTCCACCGTAAAATAACAGTAGAATACCTGGCAGCAGGGACGCCAGTAACTTACTGTTATTTTACAGTGCAGCACTGTAATTTATTTTGACAGTATATTACTGTATATTGGATTACAGTACACAACAGTTGGATAACGGGGTTTTACCGTAATTTTACAGTATATGCCAGCATGTTACTGTTTATTTACAAAAGGTAATAAAATCTGCTACTTTTGCATTTAATTCCCACAAATTAATAAAAAGTAGAAAACATGACAATACACATTCAATACATTTTTGCTGTAATTTATTTATAAAGAACAGTGTAATAGAAATGCATCACAGTCAAGAACAGTGTAATATAAATGCATCACAGTATCAATGTATGGGACCGTACACATACCGCGTCTAAAAACACTTGGAAAACGCCAGGTGTAACGCGTTTTTGTCTTTCGAATGTGCTTGGGAGGTTGCGCTCCTGTCGCGCCAGACAAGGAGAAAGACAGCGAACAGCAGATGACTTGACTGCAGCGTTTGTATCCTCAATCACTGATAACTGGTACCTGTAAAACAAACAAAAAAATCATCAACACAATGTCACTGGTAAAATAAAAACGTGAAACAGACACATGGAGGGAGAGAAATATTAAATCATTAAATCATAAAGACAGCAAATACATGTAGTGTAACCTTAACCTTACCTCACT
This sequence comes from Sebastolobus alascanus, assembly GCA_916701645.2. NCBI lineage: Eukaryota > Metazoa > Chordata > Actinopteri > Perciformes > Sebastidae > Sebastolobus > Sebastolobus alascanus. The sequence goes on along the minus strand of CAKAOJ020000137.1, from coordinate 716,932 downwards.
ATCTCCATGGTATGAGACAGACTCCACTCCCTTTAGACAATCTCCCCGTTCAGCAGTCGGTTCTATAAAAGCAAACGTAAACACAAGATAACGTTACAACATCACATTGTAATTGGCGTTTAACTTTATTAACTTTAACGTTAACTTTACTGGCTGTGCTGTTAGTTAGCTAACGCTAATGTTACTACGGCTAATTGAGCTCGAGCTAGCTATAATTACAGAGCTTGCTTCGCCAGCTTTAACCAACCTAATGAAACAGACCTATTAAAACATTATCTGAGATGTCAATAGTTCAATAACCTTGCAGACAAAACAATACTGGACACTGAAAATTTCGGGATATAAGTGCAACGTTACCTCGAGGTGCTCCTTGGTACTTTGCTCCGCATGGACTGATGCTCTCGTTTTGACGGAGATGGCCGAAGTCCGTGCTGTCCAAATGTTACGTTCAAGAACAGTCAGTCAAAAATGTGTTATTAAAAAAACAGAAACATTAGCAATAATCATCAGTACCATGTTGATCGATAGTGACTCACCAACACCCAGGGTTGTGAAGGAATGCTAGCGAGTATTTCCACTGCTTGTCAGAAAATACTGTATTATGCTGTTAAATTACAGTTAACTGCTGCTTTAGTTAACTGACGGCATTAACTGTTAATTTTCATGCGAATGATGAATATTTAACAGTATCTTACAATTATTATGAAAAACTGTAAGATGCTGTAGTAAATCCACCGTAAATTTACAGCAATTCATTACAGTCATGCTTTAATGTTCAAAAAACACATTCTTTTTCTCATACAGTCTGTCTAAATATACCTGTATTCACCCTCTGTCTGAAACGCTCAGACAGAAAAAAGGCTACTCTGACTGGCTTGCAAGAGAACCTTAGGTATATTATAATGACCCTGGACGTAACATCGGAAGGGGAGCCAAATCTGGCTTGTTGAATCACATTTTCTGATCTAGACAGCCCACAAAAAAAAAAAAAACTAACCAGCTTGTCTTATTTCACAGTTTGTGGGTTGGTAGCATAGACTTTATAAGAAGTGGACATAGTCACTGTGACGTCACCCATTGGTTTGTGTACTGCCGTTTTGAAGCTTAGAGTTCTGCATTTTGGCCGTCGCGATCTTGTTTTTTTGGTGGAGAAGGTGGAGCTAAGTACAAACGAACGCTGAATAAGAGACTTTCAGGCAACCAAAAATGTTAGAATTAACTTTCATGAACTGAAAAAAAATTGTGAAAGGGTTAAATTTGTAAGATGAAAACACTGACAACTCCCAGACCGGACAACGCCGTGGTAGCGACCTGTCAAACAAAAGGTAACCACGCCCTAAAGCATACCCTGCTTTATAGTCTATCTACTCTAAATGGGACCATAATTTACTAAATGAACATCATGCTGTATTGAAGAAGACTTAAAACTAGTGATTGAGACCATAAACTCATGTTTACAATGTTTACTGAGGTAATAAATCAAGTGAAATGTAGGGTCATGTTCTCATAGACTTCTTTACAATCTGATTTATTTGTGCAACCAGAGGAGTTGCCCCTTGCTGGCTATTAGAAAAAATGCAAGTATAAGGCACTTCCGCATTGGCTTCACTTCTCAGACCCGGAGGTTGCCCACCGGTTGATAGGCGCTCCAGACACCGAAATGTATGTGCACGAGCACTGTAAAAGTGAGTTTTTTATGATATGGCCCCTTTAAACTATTCAGTAGCATCTTGTGACCTGTAAGGGGGACTCTATATTTATCTTTCTCAACTCTTTAATAACATATTTCCTGTCATTTGTCACCCCAACTTTGCTACGCTGTAATAGCTACTGAGTTAGTAAGTCAGTGGTCACTTTTCTGAGGCTTATTAAAGGGGACCTATTCTGCTTTTGTGCTTTGTCTCTTTCCTTTAGAGTGTAATTTTTTTGTGCATGTAAAGGTCTGCAAAGTTACAAAGCCCAAAGTCCTTGCCAAAGAAACACTGCTCCTGAACAGCCTGAAACACCATGATTGAAGTCTTGCCTTTTCTTTCGTAACGTGATGATGTCACCAAGTAACACATTTGCCTAGCGGCTAGTTTGGCACGCCCTCACACAAAGCTAGTTCAAGCGGAGCTGGAGCGGAGTCTGAAAAGTTTGGTTCAGTTGACCAATCACAACAGAGTGGGCCAGCTGACCAATCAGACCAGACTGGGCTTTCTGTGAGTGCGGGGCCGGAGCTAAAACAGAGCGTTTCAGACTGAGGGTGAAAAGAGGTGCTGCAGCACAGCCGGTATGAGAAAAGTAAAGTGTTTTTTGAACATTGAAGCATGCAAATATGTTCTAGTAGAAACCCAAAATATCTATGAACCCGAAAACAAGCATAATAGGTCCTTTTTAAGACAACATTTGGGGTCATGAAGCTAGACTGAAAGGCCTTCCAAAATCCAAGGAGGAAATCAATTCATGTGTACAGGATTGCACGCTGGGGTGATGTATAGTGCTATCTGCTACTTGTTCCAGAACAGTACACATGATAGCCTTTCTGTACCCAACAGAAGACCTGTGGGACAACCCCACACCAAATGGATTCAATGGATTATAGGAGCAGCTACAATTTTTAGTGGCAGTGTGGATGAACTCCACTGAAAAAAAAAATTCAGGACAAGAAGAAGAAGCTAAACTGAATATACAGAGCACTGCAGCACATTGCATATTTTTGTTCTCACAGACATAAACTTACATAACCTGGTGCTGAAACGTGCAATACTATAATACTATAATAGAGCCTGTTATAAAAAGAAAAAAGCACTAAGATACTTAGGAACAGATGATATATACTGTACATGTAAAGAGAAAATGTGAATGCGTTGTACCTACTAATGCATATGTGTTGTAAATGTAATGTATGAATAAAGTGGGATGAACAGACGGTTTTGTTTAGATTCCAACAATAGCATGCCGCAGCGTATCTTAAGCTCCTGCAAAAGAACATCTCTTAAAGTGGTGTTTGAAGTTGTGATCAGGATGCAAGATTGGATGCCTGTGTGTGTGTGATTTGGGTTACATCTTCTCATCTGGTCTTGGCATTATGGAGTCAAGCTTGTTTTCTCTTTTTTTTCCTCTCCTCCTTTGCCTCGCAAGTTGCTCCCACCATCTGGAAGCAGGCTTTGAAAACCAGGCCAAGTCTCTCCCACCAGAATGGCATGAAAATATACTCACATATAGTCCTGTCGTTCCCTCTCAAGTCAGCCGCAGACTACAAGCGATGATAACGCAGTCGGTGGGTTGAATGTGAATACCGAGGGATTTGATTTTGGTCACTGGAGACACAAGATGCGGCTTCTTTAGGGTGAACCTATACTTGAAAATGCATTAAGGTGAATTTGTCTTGTGGTCGGTTTGAATCCAAAATCAAAGGTGCGATTAGAAGGTTGCCAAATGTCTTTTCATCCAGGTCAAAGCTCTACAAACAGCAGAGAGAGAGAGAGAGAGAGATGCAGAGAGTGAGCTCAGTTAAGCAAGTCAAGCTGGAGAAAGAGACAGGCGGAGTGAGGGAGAGAATGGGTTCAGAGCTCCAGTGACTTGTTTGTGTAGTTAACTTTCTGCTCCCGTCAGCGTGGAGGAACTCCATTGACTCCCTTCTGTCGGAGGCCAGGGTCATTTGCATAACCTATTCCCCTCTCTCGCTGCCAGTCGCCTCAGCCTCTCCCTCAGTCTCTGTTTACTCTGTGCGACCGGGGCCATGTTGGATCGCTCCACTGCTGTGCCGTGTCGATTCCCCTGTCCGTGGCTGGGCTTTAATTGCCTTGGTTTTATGCTGGGTCAGGCTGTGTGCGGTACACACTCCTTAGTAGGCCTCATTGTGACAATGACCTTTAAATTGGTCTTTCTCTCTCTCTCTGCCTCACACACACAAACACACGCTGTGCTGACAATGCCTGAGTTTCTTTGGCTTTTCTCCTTTCTGTTTACTGGGAACTTGCATCTCTCTTACAAAGAGAGACCCACAAATAAAAGCTTTATATTCCAAAGCATTAGTGCTAATTAGGGCTGTAAATAGATTAAAATATTCAATTGTGATTAATCGCATGATTGTCCATAGTTAATTGTGATTAATCGCAAATTAATTGCACATTTTGTATCTGTTCAAAATGTACCTTAAAGTGAGATTTGTCAAGTATTTAATACTGTTATCAACATGGGAGTGGGTAAATATGCTTGCTTTATACAAATGTATGCATATACTTATGACTGGAAATCACAAAACACAAAACAATTACAGATATTGCCCAAAAACCCTCACAGGGTATAAAAATATGCTCAAATTATAACATGGCAAACTCAAGCCCAACAGTCAACAACAGCTGTCAGTGTGTCAGTGTGTTGACTTGACTATGACTTGCCCCAAACTGCATGTGATTATCATAAAGTGGGCATGTCTGTAAAGGGGAGAATCGTGGGTACCCATAGAACCCATTTTCATTCACATATCTTGAGGTCAGAGGTCAAGGGACCCCTTTGAAAATGGCCATGCCAGTTTTTCCTCGCCAAAATTTAGCGCAAGTTTGGAGTGTTATTTGACCTCCTTTGCAACAAGCTAGTATGACATGGTTGGTACCAATGGTTTCCTTAGGCTTTGTAGTTTCATATGATGCCAGTATCTTCATTCATAGTCGAATTTCAAACTACCTCTAAATGTGGTTTGTTTCCGATTTGCAAAAATCTATTTTCATGCAGGTTTTTTTTTTATTGCTGTCAAGATTTTCTGAAATCAGTCTGGATATAATCTGAATATGCCACAAAAAAAGAAAGAAAAGGATTTGGGCTGGCAGTCTGAACAAGGCCAGGATCGTGTCTAGAAAGGAGCCCGCAAATTACGAATCTCATCTGAGATCTGCAGAAACATGCAAAAATTCTCACGAGACTCACTGCCCGATGACCTATCATAACCTTAACTTTTCATGATCAATGCCTAACCTTAACAATCTCGAGAGAGTTTCCTCAGTTTGCTTGATCCCTTCTAGCCATTACCCAAGGCCAGGGCTCTAAAAATCCCCACAATGCAACAAAACAAGTATGGCATATAGATGCTACATTCTGCTACCAATCCAACAATGCAATACACCGCATTGATAGGTGTGAAAACTACAGCTGTGCAACACTCCACCTGTCAGTGATGACGCAAAATGAGGGTTATTCATAAGTGCCAGATTTAAGTGCCCTCTATAGAATAAACTAACAAGTTTCTATCATAAAGGGAGCACTGAACGAGTGAATGGGAGAGTAATGTCGGACACAGCAGTGGTATAAATCTAAGGAATGCAATAAATGTAATTACAGTAAATGTATTACTGTGTAGCTCATCTCCAGCTGCTCCATCTGCACATACTGCATGGGAGGTACTCCGTACGCTTAATAACCTCTGTGATTGTCTATGGGGGACAAACTGCATAGTATCTTCCCTCTCTTGGAGGCCAGGAAAACATTTCCCCTCCACGGTCACATATTTGTTTCCCTTAATCCGCTATGAATCATACCAGCTGCTGCGCTGCCCTCTGTGGATGGAGATTTGCTGTCAATACCCCAACTGGTGATGCCACTGCAGGTGTTTTACCTCTGACAGATGATGCAAAACCGTGGCTGACATTACTCGTAGGGTTGCCATCGGTATGTTGCGAAGTTTCAGCCAACGGAGAGCATTGCAGCAGCAGTGGTGCCCTGATAGTGATTCACTATGTCCTTTAAAATCTGGGATATTACCCCTGCCTGAACAGAGGCTGCATGCATTTTTCCTTTTAATCTTAATTCTAGTGGCAAACTTGCAGTTGCCCAATCATAATGACACCATAGTGCTGTGGAAAGCTGAGAAGCAGCAATAGTGCAAGATCAGCTCTAATGGTCACTAGCTGTGCTGTGAAGTATTGTGGTATATAAGGCCTGGAAAAACATGATTAACTTGTGGTGAAACTCTAACTTGTGAAACTGGCATATTCTGACAATTACGTAGCACTGGCACAGGTGGGATCTCAACTGAGTGCCATCTAGTGTAGTGGAGCAGCCAACAAGATCAAAGAAGCAAACATCAAAACGCTGGAAGACTCCAGGATGCTGTGTTTCTGAAGCACCATCACCAACAACACGCTCCTTTTCATTGTCTTCTGTGCAAATGTGCTCTTATCACTCTTGACTGACTCCACTGAAGAGGTAAAGCGAGGATGCCAAAACTACTTCCTTTATCAAAACTGAAATAAAGAGAGAGGAACAGACAAAGATATGAAGATGTGAGCTAAGTAGTTGGAATGGGCTAAAATGTTCTTGCTGGCTTTTGTAAATCATTACCCTGTTAAAAAGGGAGCAAGGACATACGCTAATTTGTGGTCTTGACTAAAGTTAGATGAAAACATTGACTTGGCTAAATATGAAGCTTTAGCCAGCAGTTGGTTGTTTAGCTTTGAAGAAAGACTGGAAACAAGGGCAGAAGCGAGACCAAAGAGTATAGAAGCAAAGAGGCGAAACTCCTGTGCTTTTTTGACAACAGCCGCTGGATGGTGCTGTGGTAGCTCTGCCGCCATTTTGGACTGAAAATGCAAATGGATGTATAAAGAGACGTCTGTTAATCAGAGGATAATCTTTTTTGAGGTAAATCAACTTCCCAGTACGAACACTTAAATAGCCCTCATTTAAATCATTATTGTCCTCAAAGTTGTAAAATTCACTAATAGCTGAATGAAGTTATTTTCCTCTGCATAATGAACGTGCATCAGACCCACGGGACTCCACCGCCCTGCACGCTCATATGACATATCCGGTTCTGCCAGCTTCCTGTTTGCTGTATGCGGCTGCAATAATGGATATAATGGCTGTAATTCATCACTTTTATTATCTTATAATGCACCTATGGGCTGTATGCTGTAAGCCTGTACCGTGGTGGATATATTAACATTAATAAACAACCGGCTATCAACCAGCAGCTAGTAGTGCTAGTAGCATGACATAAACAGAATTTAATGCAGTTGTAGGCTATTTACTAACACACAGGGCAAAAGCGCAGGACACAATGGGAACAACCTCTTATACATTTTGGAGGTCCTTGACATGAAAAAGTTGAGATGGCTCTCAAAATCTGCACGCTGGATTTTTCTAACTTCCATTTATGTCCATCGCTCACTTTATGCTCCTCTGGGAAGCGGCCGGGCAAAACATTTTAAGAAATAAAAAGGTAAGTAAGTAAATAGTTATAATAGTATGCATATGTATGATATATTATTGTTGTACACCGACCATTTCGGTAAAGACATTAAAAGTATGACAATAGAATAGAAATAATTTTGTTTTATTTTTTCACCGCTCTTTGTAGGCAGACGTTTTACTGGCGTCCAGTAGTCACTTTCAGTCCAAAATGGCGGAAGCGTAGCTTTGCTGCTGGGCGCTGATGGAACCACCAATTGGCTTAACTTTCTTATCAATATACATTCTTTGGCAAGACTCTCTACGGACCGCTTCGAGCTGCGGCCAAGCTAGCAGTACTGTTAGCGAGCTAATCTGCTAGCTACTGCTTGCTCACCACAATTGCATCTGTGAACTATGTGGCGACCCCTGCTGTCGCCTATATAGTAGGGTTCCTGTTAACCTGCCATGAGGGCCTTCTGGAAACACCTGGGCCCAGTGCTACCAGCCTATAAATCCTGGGCTCATGACTCATTCTCAGTCTTTCTCTCTTTCCCCACAGACACCATCGCTGGGCATGTGGCGGCCTTAGGTTCTCATTGGTTAATCTTTTGCTTGTTTTATACATTTTACAACATGCACACACCATTTACACTCTCCATGCACACCTTACACTACTGATACTATTGATATTCACACTCCATACCTTTTGATCCTTTTGTTCTGCATAATTTACTGTTAAATAAATTAATTGATTTAATCGTTACCACGGTGTGTCTCCCTATTTATCATGGCTTTGAGAGCCAGGTTGTGAGAGCTATTACAATATGATGAGTTTTCATTTGCAAAAAAAAAAATGGTACAATGGACACATTTCAGTAGGAATTGAACATTGAAAATTCTGATCATCTAATAATGGAAGTTTGCTGAGTGACAGATAACAGATTATCAAGAATGAAAGGATTTTCGTTAATAGAACTGTAATTGTTGTTTTATTTGGAAGCTTTCTAAAGGCTCTATTGATGTATACATGTATGTATAATATTTGTCTACAACATTTTTTTATCAATCAGACCTTTAATAACCTGCTGTATTATCAGAATTATTTAAAAATATTTCAAAACGGTCAAAAGTGTTTCGAGGTATTAAATTTGAAATTCAGACAAAATGTAATTCATTGTTCATTGTTTTACAACTGCTTCTTTTCCAGTTATTGCGTATGGGAAAAGATATTTTTTGGGGAAGTGTGCAAAACCAAATGTGGCCACAATGCACAAATGGCCTCATAGCCCAGCTCAAATCCTGGGGGCGGCTACTGAGGTCTTCGGCTGTCTCTGTCGGCCACCTCTGGGCTCTGTCGAGCGCTAAGCTAACCACTTGCTGGCTCTAGCTTCATATTTAGTAAACAGAAAGTGTGAGAATATAGTTTCGATCGACTCATTAGTTGGCAATAAAGCAAAGAAATGTATTTCCCATTGCAATACACAGTTGATGAAAAAGATTATCAACCTGACCTAGCAACTCATGTTTGACTATCAAATTAAATTGCACGTTGAGTATTTTGCATGTCACACGAGAGCAGGAAAGGAGCGTGCTGGAAGTTCAAGTGGATTCTCGTTCAATTTCCTGAGTAAAAGATTAGGGTTGTTCTCATTTACGTCTGTAATATATTCAGGAAGATTTTTTTTCTAGCTTTCCAGCTTTTCGCAGTGCTGGCTTTCTCCATGTTGGCACTGTGATGCAGCCTCATTTCATATTGGTTTTCCATTAATATCAGATGTAATGATAAGAGAGCAGGTAACAGCATAAGCAGCAACAGCATTCTGGCACAAGTGGGCTGTAATTGCTATATAGCTCTATAATGGAGTGGGGAAAAAAGGATGATTCACATTGTGAAAAACAAATGTGTTTCTTTTAGAAAGGACATGATGATGAAAATATGGGTAAATAGATGTACGGGGAGGTAACGTTTATCTGTTTACAGCTCAAGTGGAGTCAGTTTATGTTAGAGACAAATAAAGTAGAAAGGTGCATGAATAATGGATGAGGCAGGGGTGGAAGAACAGATAGATGCAGGATGGAAAAAAAAAGATTAATGAATTTCCAGTGTACATCAAAATTAAGTAAAAGCGGAGATGAGATACTTTTCAAATGATGAAATGTATCATCCAGAGGAAAAAGATATCTGAGTTTATATTTTGTATTTAAATAATCTTAAATACATGAGCACACATTTATCAGAGAAGTTCTGCATACTGAGTGCATCATAGTTAACATTAATTGGTTTGGATTACTAGATACAATGAAAAAGTCAAGTGGGAAGGGAAACAAAGGAAGTTGGCCTACTGAGAAACCATACAAATAACATGCATTTAAGCTGTTTTTCTTTATTATAATCCTATGAATACTTCAAACTACCTTCAGCCTAAAGGTCAGGATAATGGCTCCACTGTAAGAGCTGTCAGTATAGTTGGTCATAAATAAAAGGGGCTCACATTATCCCAAGATGACTCCTGGGTATTATACAACAACAATCCTTCAACAACATGTGTTCCTGGAATAAGGCCTACTATGTATCTGCCTAAAGCTCATGGAACCAGACCATTAGTCGTGGGGATGTTCATGCATTTTGCATACAGTGCATCTGTTTGGTTGTCAGTAAAACAACAATTTAAGATGTGTTGTCTTGTGAAAACTAAACTCTGGTCCTGACTGAGATTTTCCCAGAAATACTTTACGGAACATTTTGATACAATATGGTAAGGCAAGACTAGGCAAGTTATTTATATACCAATTTAATACACAAATGCTTTACCTAAAGAATAATTATCTTTGATTGGTATTATTACCAGGCCATTTTTAAAATAAACTAGCAGTGCACTTGGAGAGCACAGGACCTCCGCCAAGGTGCGTGACTTGAAAAACAGATCACAGCTCACAGCTGGCGGTACCGTGAGGCGGTCGGCTTATTATTAACACGATGTGTTTCCGTGTAACGTATCGTCGGATGCCTCTCTCATTCAGCAGCCTCGTAATGTCTGTATAACGTTACACTACTTTGTGTCTCATCCCGTCAGCTACAGCTTTTTTCTTACTCACCGCGGACAGCCAGCAGCTTCCGCATACACATCCACACACGTCTCTCTGCTCTCAGAAGAAGAAGGCGAGGTCACGTGTCATCAATGTGTCATCAGCTACACTGCGCATCGGTTTTACCCTGCGGTCTTAATACTCAGGCTGATCAGAAATCTTAAAAATATTCCTGAATCCGGATCATGATTCGGATCGCCACCAAAATCTGATAGATCGTTCATTGTGCCACACCCCAACCCTCCAGAATTTCATTCAAATCCATCACGGACTTTTGGGGTTATCCTGCAAACGGACAAACCAACAAACCAACGCCGGTGAAAACAAATAAAGAAAAAACATCTAGAAACCAAAAGATGTTCGGGATGTATCAAAGGCAACAGAAGTGTGTGGTGCAGAATACTGGGCACCAAAATGTTTTTGAAGGAATAATATTTCTGCACGATAAGCACTGTGGGAAAATAGGTACTTGGGTTCGGGAATTGCTGTCTGTTGCACCAGCTGTATGTAAGTTCTCTCTTAAGTTAGGCTGCAAAGTCCAAACTAAACAATACATTGAAACTAGTTAGTTTGATACTAGCTGTGTCTATATTTGGTTGCACCACAAAGACGCAAGGTTCATCTTAGCTACTCTGCACTAGCTGCTGACTAGCTCCAAAAGCCCCTAAATCTAGCAAAAAAGTCAGCAACACTGACAGTCCGTCGCTTCAGGCCTCCTGATTGAATATCCATCAAAAAGTACAATCCTTACAAATAGCTGATTGCATAACACAACGTTGAGATAACAGGTTGCTAAGAATTATAGGTCTGCAAGTTGTTTCCGTCATCATTAATCTTTTTTTTCTAATAATTAATTGCATACTTTTGTTGATTAATTGTCAGAAAATAGTGAATTTTTTTTTCTTTTAGACGTAAAGCACACAAACATCCAGTAAATCACACACTGTACCCATTCATTCTTTTGTGTTTTCAACAGTGGGCTACCTCCAGGTCTGAGAAGTGAAGCAAATGCAGAGGTGTCTTAAACTTGCATTCTTTCTAATAGCCAGCAGGGGGCGACTCCTCTGGTTGCAAAAAGAAGTCTGATTGTATATAAGTCTATGAGAAAATGAGCCTACTTCTCACTTGATTTATTACCTCAGTAAACATTGTAAACATGAGTTTACGGTCTCAATGACTAGTTTCAAGTCTTCTTCAATACAGCATGATGTTCATTTTGTAAATTATGGTCCCATTTAGAGTCAAATAGACCATAAAACAGAATATGCTTTAGGGCGTGGCTGCCTTGTGATTGACAGGTCGCTGCCATGGCATTGTCCGGTCTGGGAGTTGTCCATGTTTTCGTCTTACTTTAACCCTTTCAGTGTGTCTTCAGTTCATGAAAGTTTAAAAAAAAATTATAAACTTTTTGTTTGCCTGAAAATGTCCTATTCAGCGTTCAGTTTTACTTAGCTCCACCCTCTCGTGTCACCTCTGGTTGCAAAAAAACCAAGACGGCAACGGCCAAAAACAAAGGTGGCGACGGCCAAAATGATGAACTCCAAGCTAAAAAAAGCCAGTTCACAGACCAATGGGTGCTGTCATGGTGACTACATCCACTTCTTTTGTACAGTCTATGGTTTTTAATCATTCCTTAATTTACTCCTCCACACACTTTCAGTGTGACCTCATCTGGCCTAGCAGCAAGGTCTGGTGGTTTCAGACATGCAAACAGGATGATTCACTCACTTCTTTCAAGTGTTCAGGGAGGTAGAGTGCTTTTCATCAGTGAGGTTATGTATCCAATAATCGTCCATTAATCAATTATTTGTGTGCTGCATTTTGAACTCGTTAGTAACTACAACAACTCAAAAAAATCATTGATATTGCTTACAAGCCTCAACACCAAACACACCAACTCCACCAAAAGCTACCCAATAAAAATGTTTTCTGTGGCTCCATTTAAAACAGTCGACTCCTGCCGAGGCTGAATAAGTGCTATCTGCTGGGTAACTTTGTCAACATCATAATCATCTTTGATTGGTGTTTCGTCGCAGTAGAGAACACAACAGATGCTGCCTCATTACCCGTACCCAGTCTTGTCTGAATTCACACACATGCAAGAATGTGCACAGGAAGGGGGCGTGATGGATAATTTGCTGCTTTGGATTTTAAATGATGGATTTTGTTGAATTTTTGTATCGTGCAATGAGGACATGAATGGACCTAAAATTAACATACATTTCTTATGAATAATCGGCATATATATAGTTGTACGTGTAGACTGCATATAAACTACGGTTCACATTAACACAAACAACATGAGTACAACACACATACTGGTCCCTCCCACTGATAGGAGACGGAAACAGCGCACCCAGAGGATAATGGATTAGTATAGATTAAAGAAGATTCCACTGTTTGTTGTGTGTGTGTGTGTGTGTGTGTGTGTGTGTGTGTGTGTGTGTGTGTGTGTGTGTGTGTGTGTGTGCACGTCCCATATCAAGCACAGCTCCTCTTTTAGATACAAAAAAACAAAAACATTTATATTATAAAGACACCATGTTTAATCGCTTGAGATGGAGGGTGGGTGGGGGTAAGTGCTTTTCCGTGTGTTTGTTAAGAGAATAACTGTATTGACTTGACACACCCACACACACACACCTTTTGCAACGTATTTTGTCGTTCCAGTAAGAAATGAATGGCCAAAACACCCCACACACACAAATCACACCTCCAAAGTACCCTAACACGAAGGTGCCCACACAATAGCGCATACACACCTATCGAGTCACTGTCTCAGCAGGAAAACATATCTAAATGTACTTTAAATTCCCTCTGAGCTCAGTTAGTACTTTTACTTTTTTTTTTTTTTTCAAACATCACTTCGGCGGGCACAACATCTGTAAATGAGAAGCTTTGTGGCGTTGAGCACGGACTACTTTAAGAACTGCTTTGGCCGATGAGGATCCCAGTCGCGGAGTGTCGGATCGCATGAGTGTGACCCCCCGCTAAATGCAGGCTGTTTGGGATTTTAATAACGGATCAACAATGCATGTAGTAAAGATTACTGTAGTGCAAACGGGAAAAGCCAATTAAATTCTACTTAACATCATTTATTTTCCTGTGTGCATCTAACTCTGTGAGTCTTTCACTTGGTTGTTGTTTGCATGTATACTGCACCTGCTTTTCTCCTGCTGCCTCCGTGGTCGGTGACGGGGTTAGAAACGTCTGGATGGGGGGCCCAGATTCATCTGTAAAATGAGTAAAAATGTGTTAAGACTCAAAATGAAAACAAGAATAAAGTATCACTTATAGTCACATAGTTTATTCATTATTCCATGTGATTTATGAATGCCAAACAAACAACTTTAAGTATTAAAATATAAAACAGTATCAATGAATATCGGCTATTTGTTATTCCAAATAGTCTACAATCATGGACAGATCAATTCAATTCAATTCAATTCAATTCAGTTCAATTCAAGACCTTTATTTGTCCCTGAGGGGGAATTGGTTTTGCCGCAGTAGCAACAACAACAACATCTCATCACAATAAGACAATATACACATACATCCCCATATACTAAAGCACTAAAAAAAGAGAGTTACACTATTACCATATAAGTTAGTGAAAAGAAAAAAGAACAGGCATGGGTGGAAGTGCTGATACTACCTATACTTTACAGAGTTGAGCAGTGAAATGGCAGAGGGTGTGAAAGAGAATTTATATTGGTTAGTTTTGACTGATGGTTGTCTGAGGCGGAACCAGAGGGCAGAAACTTAAATTCTGCAGGGGGGGGGGGGGGATCATCAGACATGTAAACGTCCCCCCCCACTCCTCCTAGAAGCAAGACACCCGGACTGAAAAAAAGATGCATACTACATTTTCGGTCTCTTTGAGGTAATTTTGCCTTTCTTTGAGGTCATTTTGTGTCTCTGAGGTTGCTTTCCAAGTCTTTGAGGTCATTTTCTGTCACTTTGAGGTCATTTTACGTCTCACTGTAGTCCTTTCTGTTCAAGAAATGTGTCACTTCATACAGAGGCTCAGGGCACCCCTCTGGCCCTGCCTTTGTCTATAGTTCTTTAGCTTTCCTTCCAGACACCCTTATGTTTGCCACTCTCAACTCCTCGTCATCTTTATGAACCCCCCCCTCCAACCGTCTCCTTTCTCTGGCCCACTTTTGTCTTCCCCAAACCACATCTTCCTCTCTCTCATCCATCTTTGCAAAAACTATCTCCCCTCTGCCTACCCTCCTCTGAACCACCAGTATGGCAAACACGGAAGCGCACCACCACCACCCCTCCCAATCTCAGTGACCTGACCATCTGTGACTGAGAATTCCAGTCTTTAACTAAACCCCCGTCATACCGGTCTCTGCGGCTACCGTGTGTGAGTGTGTGTAGCAGTGCTGTTGGTGGTGGTGGTGGGGGGGGGTGAGGGGGAGAGGGAGGGCAGGCCGTGCTGGAGCATGGGGTAAGCTCCACTCAAAGCTGTCGTAAACACCACTAATGCATCGCTAAACTTGGGGAATCTCGTGTGCTCGGCGCGCGCTTGCGTGTGTGTGTCTGTTGCGCACACACACACACAGTCGACTAATCCCTCATAAACCTACATTTTATCGCTTACCACACCATTAGCTCAGCTGTGGCATTCTGCCTGGAGATGTCAAAACAGAGGGACTACAAGAGTCTGTGCTATGTCTTTGTTGCTCTGTGCGTAGAATCCACATTTCCCTGGGCCTTGTGAGAGATGAAAAGAATTATGTCCTTGTCAGCTGGGAAACAATGTAATATTAACTGCAACCAGCCTTTTTTTTTTTTGGTTTATGTAGCCAAAACTGTAAAACAAGATGTAAATTTAGACACTTTGAACTGCAGCTTTGGGAAAGATGTTTCTTCTTCATTTAAAGTTGAACTTTGTCAGCTATTTCAAAAGTAAACATTAACGCTAGCTATATTTGAACTGTTTACTTTGTGATTTCATAGGCACTTAAACTGATATTGATGTGATTAAGGCTGTGTTGCTTGCTGGATTCATACCGCAAACACTTCTAAAAAATCTTGAAAGAAGAGATTCGTTAGAATAGTATACATTTTCCACAGGGAGGAAACATTTCTATCACTTCCCTAGACAAACAAACACACACACACACACACACACACACACACACACACAGACACACACACACACACACACACACACACACAGGTAGCAGACAGGGGCTGTGTGAGGCTGTCTGCAGAGTGGCGTCAGTGACAGGGAGCGATCTCCTGGGGGGTTTGAGCTGGGGAGTGAGGTGACACTGTAACAGTCTCTGATCAACTCAGGAGCCGGGGAAGTGTGTGTGTTGTGTGTGCGTGCATGCACATGACCTCACCTGTCACTACCTGTCTTTGCATTTGTTTGTTTGCGAGACAGTGCAGGTGTCACTGAGCGTGTCAGTAAGAACACACACGTGTTACTTTATGTATGCGTGTGTGTGTGTGTGTGTGTGTGTGTGTGTGTGTGTGTGTGTGTTACTCAGCTTACTACGTACAAAACGCTTCAGCTGTCAGCCACAGACCCCGTCTCCCTCAGAGGCCTACACTCCAAACATCTCAGAGAGCATCTTTACACTGAGGTTTAGGCGCTGTGTGCAGTTTGAGTCTAAATCCAAAGTTAGTTGTAGGAAAGAAATAATTATTATTCCACAAAATCATTACGAGGAAATTGTTTCTTCAACAGCTGAAGGGTTTTGATTGGGTAATTCCAAAATGTATTTCAAGATAAACGCTGTAATCAGGGAACCGTAGCTCACCCAAGTGTCAGTTTCTTTGTCACTGACGCCATTCAAAAACAGCATGACTGGCGATAATGAAAAATGCAGCTTCCTGAATAATTATGTGTGTATTTTGCAGCATCCATATTTTCCATAAAACAACAGCTTTGTTGTTTTCATACAGTTATGTTATTGTGACAAACTCAAGCTTGCAGCATTAATAACAGTAGCTGACCAGATTATTCACTAATTAAATGGATCAGGCTTCCAAAATGCATCATTACAGTTTGTTCCCTCACTGTAAAGCACTGCTAGTCCCACGGTAAACAGAAATGGCATCCAGAGCTTTGTTTTGTTTGTAGTTGCCCTATTTTCCCAACAAAGTCAATTCCCTGTATGAGCACAGTGCCTAAATATGCAAAGACTGAATAATCTTTCTCAGGGAGATAGTAAAAACATCCACTTCATGGCGACCTGCGAGTCAGTCTACTTAAGACAGCAAAGATAAACACTTGAGCGAGGTGAGGAGAGGTTAAAGAAAAGAAAAAAAAAATCAAAATAACATTCTGCAGGAAACAAAGGGAGAAACATGAAAATGAAATAAAGCGGAGTTTGCATTTTCATGGTGTCAGCGTCTGATTTTAGCTTGACACTGGGTGTTTTTCTTTGGGTTCTTTACTTAAGCTGTTTGACTCAGCTGTCATGACGAAATCAAGCAACATCTTTTATATTCTTCCCTTTGTTTTGTTGTATTTATTTTCATTTTTTATTTATTCGGCTAGGTGTCTTAATGAGGAATCAACTCTCAACCCCGAAATTTATAAATATGTCTGATGCCACAGTTTGATTTACCATTTGCCCCGATGTGGTTAATATTCATTTTTTATGCTAAAACAGACTAAAATAGAGTGTCAGTGACAAACATCTTAAGCTCTAATCTAACACCAAAGACAAAAGGGTGTTTTTTTGTTTCTTACAAGACAAAAACAGGATTACTTTGAGCTTACGTGTTGGTACAAAAACAAGGCCAGGGAAGAAGGCAAGCCAATGGACAAAAAAATATTTAGTTTATAGTATTTACAGGTCCCAATATTACTGAATCACTGGGATATTGATAAGAAACATGTTATTTGGTATGCATTAAGGGAAGAGAGAGATATAAAGACACAGTACAGTACAGGAGTAGGGCTGCAACTGACAATCAGTTTCATGATTGAGCCAATTATTTTCTCAAATTAATTGTATTGTCTAAAAATTAAGAATAGTGAAGAATGCTCGCTTTTATTGTAATAAATTGTCCAACTAACAGTCCAAAACGTAAAGGTCATATATGACAAAGAAAAAGGAACCACCAAATGTTTGTCATGCTTGCTTGAAAAACGACTAAAACATTTTATTATCAAAATAGGTGCCAACTAATTTTGGATTAATCAATTAATCAACTAATGATCGCAGCTCTAGCCCCCTGAAACCCTAGGGATTGCAGGTGATCATGACCGATTTTACTGTCTTTCAGAGGCTTTAGCAGGTTCAGTTTTAGAGCTAGAGTGAAGGTACAGATATCATACGAAACTAGAAAAACCTAAGGATCCATTGGTACCAATCATGTCATGCTAGCTTTTCGGGAAGGAGGCCCAGTAACGCTCCAAAATTACACAAAATTTTGGCAAGGAAAAACTGGCATGGCCATTTTCAAAGGGGTCCCTTGAACTCTGACCTCAACATATGTGAATGAAAAGAGGTTCTATGGGTACCCACGAGTCTCACCTTTACAGACATGCCCACTTTATGATAATCCAATGGAGCTTTGGGCAAAAAACATGCAGTTTTTTTAATGCAGTGTGAGATTGTGTGCTATTTATGTTTGTGTGTTATTTTCGCCTATTCTAAAATGGTGTTTTTGAACATTTCTGCATACTGGGGTCCCTAAACAGTCAGTATAAACAGAATGTCTTAAATCCCTAAAGAGGATGGATGGCTTTTCTAGGTATATTGACAATAAGGGGCTTTCTGAGCAGTTTCCAGAACAGAAGTGCTCTCGCCATCCAATCACCGAAAAATGCAATTCTTGCAGAAATCTCCAAATGTCAAAAGGTTTTGATACCAAATCACAGCATGGCTTTTTCTGCGGTGTTCCTCAAGGTCTTGGTGTCTCTATGTTGTATTTTGGAGGAATTTTTGATCATTTTTATTAATTTCTCAAGTGGTAAAAAATTGTTAAATTTAGCACCAAATCTGTGTAACAAATGGTATCAACCCAAAAATTGATGCAAAAACTTATGAGACATAATAGAGCATGGGAATGGCCATAATATACTTCTATCATTAATTAATTATTTAATTCATATTTATTTCTGATTCATGACTAGAAAAACTTGACAGACAGTGCTGAGCTGCATATCAAATTAATCTTCAAGTTCCCAGCTTTCAGATGATGTGCACCACTTCTATGTGACATCTACTGTTGACCTACGATCTACCCCTAAAGCCCGAATGTACCCCTAAAAAAGACAAAAACGGGTCTACTGTATTGCCGGTCTCAGAGGGCTAGTAAGTACCTATCTGCTCTAAAACTCTCTATTTGAGTTTTTAAGGAACCAGGAAACAATATAGTAGTCATGTACAGTAGTAGAGTAGAGTGTAAAAGAGTACTCCACTGATTTAGCATGGCATTCCCATAACAATTTTGGAGTCAGCATGGACAGTTTTTTAAGACAAAAATCAGAAGAAGCAAAATTTCACTAACACTAATGATGTCATATTACGGTATATTTCATCAATTGCCCGCTATACTTATGACTTCAGAGCATCAGAGTTCAATGCTGGTATAAACACTACAAAAACTATAACCCTGTTTAAAGCAATAGTTTGACATTTTAGAAATTGATCAATGATCAGATTATATCTTGTTTGTTTTTCCTCCCAAGCACCTTGGATAAAAGGATGAAAGCGACACGGCTGGCGATTTCCACGGGTTTTTAGACGCATCATGTGCGCGGCCCTTAAGACTATTTCTTGGCTGGTAGAAGTCACTTCCTCAAATCTAGATTTCACCGTGAGGTTGCCAGGCAGCAGAAACGTCAGGAAGAGACTGTGCCCGGCCAAGAAACAGTTAGGCACATAAGATATGAGAACGTTATCAATATTCTAATCTCTTCAGAATCTCGGCAAGAAAGCGAATAAGATCAGGACATGTCAGACTATTGCTTCAAGGCAACAAAGAAGTGAACTAAACTAAAACAGAATTTCTCAGTCATGTACAAACAGTAATGAACCAGGGGGCACTGCGGTAGCGTTATGTTCATCTTATTTGTCTTGAGCTCGGAGCCTTGGAGGGCAAGAGCATGTGCACATGGATGAATCATTCTGATGTGAGAAACCATCCTTATTGCTAATAATCCAGGGTCGGTGCGAGACGTACAAACACAGCACAGCTCCCACCACCTCTCCACACCACACTCCTCTGTGGTGACCACAGGGACCAGCTGGCCATTGGCCTCCCACAAAATCCATAGATCAGTTGCTTTACCAGAACCAGCATATTGATTCTTACATTGCGTCCAAATGGCAAAAGGAAAAGGTCACGGTTATTAAGACATAAAAACACTGGGATGTGGGATGTTGTGACATTCAGTACTATAGGAAATGAAGTTGATTTAAAGCCAAATGTGCATCCCCAAATGTCAACATGGCTCACACATGTAACTACTGATTTTATTACTGGATTTACATTTTAGAATCCGCTGCAGTATAGGGCTAAGGCATTGTAGCTGTGAGCTTACTCTACAGAGGATTAATATTCCTGAATCCTAGAAGCTTAGGGAATAACTTATTGTCAGTGTAGAGAAAAAGCTGGTGGATCCTGCTGTTTATTTTTCTCCCTCGGGGAATACCAGCTGAGGATTCTGCTATTGAACAGATAATGTTATCCTTTGAAATCCCCCATATTTGTTTGTATACTGTATGCTTTATCTGCAGTATTCAGCACTTTGGATGTCTAGCAAAGGTAAAGGCCTGAAAACCTGATTTTTTTTATTTTTGAGGGCATTTTCTGGTTTATACTGTACATAAATATGATCATGGTTCAGTTTTGCCCATACTTTTTAAAAGAAATATTATAGATCCATATGACCTCATACCGCAACGTCAAGGTACATTTAGAAGACATGTCCAGCTACAAAGTTATTATATTGAGTATTTGTAGTTGTAGCTAGAGTGAAAATACTGGTATCATATGAAACTGGAAAACCTAAGGAATCTATTGGTGGTCTATTGGTGTCATATGAGCTTACTAGCTCAGGAGGCTAAATAACGCTACAAACTTACGCTAAATTTTGGCAAGGAAAAACTGGCATAGCCAAAGGGGTCCATTGACCTCTGACCTCAAGATATGTGAATGAAAATGGGTTTTATGGGTACCCACGAATCTCCCCTTTACAGACACGCCCACTTTATGATAATCCTAGGCAGTATTTCGGCAAGTCATAGTCAAGTCATCACACTGTCACACTTAGGGCTGTCACCCTGTTTTACAAAATATCTGCATGAGTAAAAATGTGTGTACAAGGTACTTGCTCTGGGTATATGCGAAATATGCGGCGCACCCATTGCAAAGAATTTAAAAAGAATAAAATGTGAACAAAGCAGTTGTGGCAGTTGCCTGCCATCCCATGCGTTTGGCTTGTCAACAGCGCAATATTGCAATATTGCGGTTATTGCGACAGCCCTAGTCACACTGACAGCTGTTGTTGCCTCTGTTTGGCTTGAGTTTGCCATGTTATGATTTGGGAAATTTTTTATGCAAAATGCAGTACCTGTGAGGGTTCCTGGATAATAATTGGCATTGTTTTATGTTGTTAATTGATTTCAAATAATAAATATATGCATATATTTGCATAAAGCAAGCATATTTGCCCACTCCAATATTGATAAGAGTATTAAATACTTGACAAATCTCCCTTTAAGATACATTTTGAACAGATAACAAATGTGTGACTAATAAGTGATTAATCACGATTAACTATGGACCATCATGCGATTGATCGCAATTAAATATTTGAAATGATTGACAGCCCTAATATACAGTATATATGTACAAAATAGATAAGTAATTAACCGTAGAAATATAAGGTAGACTTTGTGAGTAGTGCATTTCAATAGGATTTTCAGATACTGTATATCACTGCTGTCTGCTTGTGCAATCCTCAGTTCATCTTTTTTTCTCTCTCCATGTTGTCTTAGAGAAGACCTCTGATATTTCATTCACCTGGGAGAATTTTTCCCATCTGTTGTTCCAGACATCATGCCAGCACGTACATACTTCAATACCCAGGAGAATCTTCTGTGGTGGGAAGAGACAAGGATCTACAATTTTGTTGTACATCTGAACTGTGTGCATGTTTGTGTGTGTGTGTGTGTGTGTGTGTGTGTGTGTGTATGAGAAATAGAGAGAGAGTAAAATAGAGAGAGAACGAGAGAGCAAAAGACCGATTGAGAGAGAGGGCGGAGAGAACGAGAGAACGAGAGAGGTGAAGATGTACTCCTGCGTGCAAAAGAGAATCACTCTTGCTTAGTGACTTTATTAGTAATCCGTTATAGGCTAAGTGTGTGAGGGAGAAAAAGAGAAGAGAGGAGGGGGTGAGGTAAATTATGCTTAATGGGGTTACTAGTCAATGTTAGATGTGGCTGGAATAAGATAAACTGGCATGTCAGTTGAGCTAAGAGTAGGAGTGTACAGAAGCCTGGGTGTACGGAAGAGGCAGAAACAGTATATTACATTTATACTGTATATTGTATATCTTCTGGCAAGGCATCAGACGACCCATGAAAGGGAGGCCGGGCCTTACCAAAGACTGCTCTCAGCGGGAAAAGAGAATCATTCACCTGTTCTACCTATGGACTGGCAGATGGTGGTGTCCCATCTTTAAAAAAGTGGATTGGACAGTATGCTCCAAAAATACAAGCAGTGGGGGCTTCACACCGCTCAGCCTCTCTCAGCAAGCCTGTTGATAATGGAAAGGAGACTCAAACTGTTTGCAAACCTTGGGTTCAGGAGGAGTAATGCCGATTCTGTCCTGGCCGTGGGACAGGTGAGCAGTGGAGCAGTTCCTTACTCTTGCCAGTATAATGGAGGAGTCATATCCAGTCTACACTGCACACGTAATGCTCACGACCCATTCCTGAGGGGAGGGGAGGGATGGTTGGGTGCCAGGCCTTGGTAAGTCATGTGGGCTCCTCTGGCTGTTTGGCTCCACCAAGGCTGTACCTTTTTACCAGTTCTGTTTGTGATTTTCACGGACAGAATCTCTAGAATAAAACAAGAGACTGAGATTGTCCAATCTGCTAATCTCAGGATTGCCGCATCGTCGGCTCTAGTCTGCCCTTGTCAGAGTTTTTTCGGCCGATTCAGCATGTGGAATCAGCGGTGGACTCGTCGCTGTGAGAAATCACTCTGATTGGCTGTTCAACTTAAGCGAATCAGTGCATGAGAAGAGAAACGGAAGTGAGGAAAGCAAGCAAACAATTAAAGTCAAGAGGACAAACACAGAAGGCTCTTCTCATTTTTCATCTTCATCACATCTGATCATTCCAATACACAGATACTTTCACGACATGGCTATCGGAATGAAGCTAAGTGGTGAGTGAGAGTGGTGTGAAAATGGTCGGCAAACACATATTTGTTCCATGTACGTATCATAAAAACGGCTTGTATATCCGCCGTCCTCTGTCTTCCGGTTTCCCTTTTCGAATGACTAATACAGACTACCGCCGACTGCTGGTGAGGAGAGTTATTTCAACTCACGCAAGCGCATAAAGTACGTGGTAGTTGGCTGTCGGCTGAAGTCTTTGCGGTGTGTTCGAGTGCAACTTTTTGGCCAAGACAAAGGTGACGTGAGGCGACACAAACGTCTGCCTTCGTCGCCGGTAGTTCTTTTATGTTGGTATGGTGTGTCTGGGCCTTTAAGGTAATGCTTTCAATTTGCCAGTCAAGATACGTTCTAACTCTCACCAATGGTCAAAGCTCTGGGTAGTTAGTACCCAGGCACAGGGGGTGAGGGGGTTGAGAAGCAAAGACACTGAGCTCAGTGAAGATCCAATGCTCCATCGCATTAAAAGGAAGCACTTGGTCAGGATCCCTCCTGGATGTTTCCCTGTGAGACACATAATTGGGATGAGACCAATGGGGCAGACCCCAATCCACACTGGAGGGAGAACATATCCTACCTGACCTGGGAATACCTGCATCCTCCAGAAAGAGCTGGATGATGTAAGCAGGGAGAAAGAGATCTGGACTATTTTGCTAGAATCCCAAAATGTTATATACATTGTATATATTGCATTGGATTTAATTAACTGGCACCCAAGTGTACTGTATAGATATAGAACACCTGTTGGTTGGGCCACTGACTCTTATTCCTCTGCCTTTATGTCTTTCATAACAACAGTTTTTAATTTCAGCCTGAGCTGTGCTATCACACTGAGCAGCATTCATTTTAGACGGATGGAAAACATCATGTTATCAGGACTTTTAGCCTTTGTGCAAACAACCCTTTTAATTAAGACTGTTCAGTTATGCTCTAAGCTCATATTTGCAGAGGGGTGGGGGTGAAATAGACTATGCAAGAAAGAACAAGAGAGACAAAAAAAAAAAAAAAAAGAACAGGATAAGACCAGACCAAGCAGTGCTAAAAGGCACAAGGCTGTGTTGCCAAAAATATCAAGCAGCAGCAACAGAAACTTAATAAGTCAAGTTGAAAAAACACAACTGCAATTAGTTTTCTCTCACGAATGTAAAGACTCAAATTATGCAAACAAAACCTAGATCTGTAAACCAAAACATGAAGTGGCTACACCATCTGGCCAACTATAGTCAGCCAGATAAAGAAGTTATGAGAGCTGCCTGACATACAACAAACAGCAGCCATAAGTAAATACTTTCAAAGAAAACCTAAAGACTGAGCCAAAACTGCATGTCAGTGAAGGGACTACCATGCTGCTACTTAACCTGAAAAAACGAATGTGGGTTACTGTGTGTGCTCGACAAACAGACTATGAGCATTTGACTATGTTGAGCGGGGGAAAATGTGACAGACCCCGTAATAATTTCCTAGGGAAATTAAACTAGTTCAGAGTGAATAACAATGGCAAATACAGCTCATGGGTGTAAAGGTACAGACAAACATGAGCCCGCCATAAATAATTTAGAGCTCCCTCTTTTTACATCAAAGTGGACTCTAAAACTTCAGATTTTTTGGGGGCCTATCCCTGGGGAGAAGAAGTTTTAAGACTTCATGTGCAAGTCCAGATGAGCCATCTGGATTACTGGAAGGAGCCTCCCTGTTGTTGAGTCCACAATTACTGGACATGCCATGAAACTATCTAGGATGCACAGACCTGAGCCATCACTAGCTGTGTTTCCATTCACATATTTGTATTCGCATTTTGAAGTATCGCATTAGAAAAGCTGCATGGAAACGGCAAAATTCAATAAAACTTCCTCAATTACGGAAAAAAATGTTTTTGTGCTCGCTTGAGGTGGTTGTTGCCTCTGTCGAAAAAGAGTTGTGAGTTATGTGCTAAATGGATTACGGTAACGTGTTTGCCAAATACATTTTGACCTAGCTGATCAGCTGTTTCTGCTGTCGGCGTCTTCTTGGATATTCTCATAACGTGGGAAATGCTTGTCTTTGTCTCCGGACAGCATGAATAATGGCCAATACTAGCTGACATGAAAGAACAATTAAAATATGCCTAATTGAAACAAATTCATGAAGACCTCTCTCCAATTTTCTATTGTAGATGGTTAAATCAGCCAAGCCCACTTGTTTTGTTTCTGGAACAGTATCTTCTACACAGACATGATGTTCTGTGTGTCTCAAATGATAAGCAGCAATTGCTTTCTATTGACCACTGGCCAACTTCTTGAATGAAGGATACATTTTTTACTAAAATCATGACATAAACTAACACAGATACAACAAAATATGTTGGAATGTAGTAAAATAACGTGTTAGGGAGGTATTTGTAGGTCTTTGAAAATAGTTATAATAATTTAAATTGTTAAAGCTGCTCTAATCAATCTATTTATAGTAATAATGGATCAAATGACTGTGTAAAGTGAAAGGTGGAACTGAACAGTGACGAACCCACAGAAAATTATCACTAAACTCTGCAGTTCCACTCAGCTCTACGGAGTGTTTTAGCATCTCTCAGCTCATTGTTTTGCTTCAGTCCCAAGGCTCTCAGCTGCACAGCTACAGCAGGCAAAAAAATCTCTGATAAATAGACTATACTACACTAACTGCCCAACACTACAAAATAAATTGCAAATAAAACAAAGCAGGACAATTAATATATCAGTTCACATATTTTAATAATTAACCGAAACAAAAGCACCAACAAACTAATATAGTCCAAAGAACATAACAACATCTCTAAACTATAAATCCCAATGATGGATTGGATCTCAAACCCCCAATGATGCGGTGTACATTTGGTACACTCTGATTGGCCACTTCCTGTATTAAAGAGCTCTGCTTTCGTGGACGAATCGTTTTCTCCGCCCTGACAAGATATCTCTCCAGTAGCAGCAAGCAGCAACAGAACCTCCGGTGCTGGTAACTCAAATAGAAATGTGTGCACTACAAATAGCAATTAATGTACTGCCAACAATACTAAATAAACTATGAGTATGATGTATGAAAAAGCTGTCATCATTTATCTGTTTTGCTGATGTGTGTGCAATGTGAAATGAGGTCAAAAGGTCAACAAAGTCAATCAGGAGAAAATTAACTGTTGCTATAAAATAGGACTTTCAAAGTTAATGCGATAATACTGCAAATTCATTTGTCACACTAGCTTGTCGCAAAGGAGGCTAAATAACGCTCCAAACTTACGCTAAATTTTGACAAGGAAAAACTGGCATGGCCATTTTCAAAGGGGTCCCTTGACCTCTGACCTCAAGATAGGTGAATGAAAATAGGTTCTATGGGTACCCACAAGTCTCCCCTTTACATACATGCCCACTTTATGATAATCACATGCAGTTTGGGGCAAGTCATAGTCAAGTCAGCACACTGACACACTGACAGCTGTTGTTGCCTGTTGGGCTTGGGTTTGCCATGTTATGATTTGAGCATATTTTTTTACGCTAAATGCAGTACCTGTGAGGGTTTCAGGACAATATTTGTCATTTTTTTGTGTTGTTAATTGATCTCCACTAATAAATATATACATACATTTGCATAAAGCAAGCATATTTGCCCACTCCCATGTTGATAAGTGTATTAAATACTTGAAAAATCTCCCTTTAAGGTACCTTTTGAACAGATAAAAAGGTGCAATTAATTTGCAATTAACTATGGACAATCATGCGATTAATCGTGATCAAATATTTTAAACTATTAACAGCCTGTTTTCTGATGTACTGTATGTGCAATGTGCATGAGGTCAAAAGGTCAACAAAGTCAATGAGGAGAAAATTAACTATTGCTATAAAAGTTTCCGGGTTAAACTCGCGCTTGTGAACTTTGGTTCTGCATTACGTGCATCAATCGATGACCGAGCACTGACTTCAACATAAAACTCGTCATGCTGTGCAGTGTGACTGTAATTTTCTACAGTGCACTTGTATTTTCTTTACTTCTTTGAAATGCCATTGTGTATGTAATCTCCTATACAAACAAATTTTCCTCGCCTCACTTGCTTTGACACGATTGGATTTCTATTGTTTCCCAAATGGTTGATATTTCGCCGACTAATATTTATATTTTCAGATGCAGGCGGCGGGGCGGCTAAGTCTTATTTGAGGCTTTGGGAGCTAGTTTCAGAGTCCATTAGAAACAACTCGATCCGTATTGGGTATGATGAAACTAACTTCATATGGAAATGAGCTAAATTACCTCCAGTCTCAGCACACACATTCATAATGTATTGACACGGGTTGGCTCACCCCATCAGAATAATTTTGTGGCACAATAGCTGTGCTAATAGCGGGGGTGCGGTGAGGGAGGTATGCACTGTTTAAACAGATGCAAGTCTTTAAAATACATTTAGGTCAGGGAGTGGAATTGCTTATGGCTGCCCTACTGTTTTCCAATATAAGGCTCACAGGGAGATCCACACTGAGAGCTTTGGAGTCAAATCAATTGTTTGCTTTGTGCACAACGCAACAGCTTGATTACTCCCAGAGACTCCGATGAATACTATATAATGTCAGTTTTTTTGTTAGAATGCTTTATATAACACTGAATCGTGTTGACAGTACTGTATTTACACGGCTGTACTCTACTTAAGCACGCCTGAGTCAATGTTAAGCGATTACTGTGAATTCATGTAAAACTGAAAATGTCACAGCAAACAAAAAAGCCACAACAGTAGACAGTTACAGGATCAAACTTGCAGGAAAAAGGTCCTTTTATACTGTACGCGATGGATTATCCTGGTTTAACATTGTGAGAGAACGACCGAAAGCTCACACCGTAAATATGATTACCGCTGGCCTTTATGCGATTTGTACACAGATTTTAATTAGATCCATCAACAGCGTGAGTGCTGTGTCTGATAAATTGGGTCATCCTTGTGAAGCGGGCCTCCTTGCTTGTGGCGGATTCACCCCGAGGAGGAATACGCACAGCTGCTGCTGAGACAAAATCAGGAACGCTAACAGAGGGAGAGAGAGAGGTGGGTGGACTGGACGGCAAGTCGAGGCAGTTTTGGTTGTAAAAGCAGATTTCTGAAGTTTGTGTTTTATTTAGTTTTCCAGAGAGAAGTCTATGCTGTTGCTCAGAATAGAAATCAGCTCGGTTTCTTTCACCACCTCCACCCTG
This sequence comes from Sebastolobus alascanus, assembly GCA_916701645.2. Lineage (NCBI taxonomy): Eukaryota > Metazoa > Chordata > Actinopteri > Perciformes > Sebastidae > Sebastolobus > Sebastolobus alascanus. The sequence goes on along the minus strand of CAKAOJ020000137.1, from coordinate 689,124 downwards.
ACATATGTTAGATATATCAAACAGTCTTTTTATTACCTTTACAACAAAATGAAAATACTAGCTACTATATTGCATATAACCCTTTTTTCTTAGAAAAGTAAACAGTATTGTGCAGCTGAAGTAGCTTCCCACGTGTGTCCATGGAGAGTACAAGTCACAGTGATGTCTTTTCTTCACGGTTTGGGTAGAGTTCACTTTGAGTTCCACATTCTGTTTCAGTTAAGGGCTGAGGAGTCGGTGCGGCCATGCACGCCTCCTTTCAATGACACCCATGACTCTCAATGCAGCAGGGTTGAATCTTACTCGCAATGGTCATTCTAAGTGCTAGCCTGTCTTTGCAGAAGTAGCTGCATTTGGAATTATTGCATTAATTTCTGTTCTTTGTGTGTGCGCGATGCATGTATGTGTGTGTGTGTGTGTGTGTATACTGTACTCCACTGGGACCTCTCCTTGGCTTCACAGAGCCACTAATCAGTCTCTCTCTTTCCCAAGCCTTCATCTTCATCTTTCTGAATGTGTGTGTGTGTGTGTGTGTGTGTGTGTGTGTGTGTGTGTGTGTGTGTGTGTGTGTGTGCGTGTGTGTGTGCAAATACAGCCACCTCCCTTAGACAGCTGCTCCTGAATAAACATTGTTTACTTCCTAATCGAGCAGGGAGAGCACCGAGGGCCTGAACTCTCAGTTACCACGCACACACGCACACACACACACACGCAAAAACAATACCACACACATACACACACTTAGAGAAAGAGCGCACACAGGTATTCGCTTTATTAGCTATAATCATCTCCATATAATCCATATGCATCCATCATGCATTAGACATCAAAGTGATTTTGTTTATGCAGCGATCCGTCACTGACGCCGGGAAGATAATTCCATAAAAGGTAGAAAATGGTACTCCACCCTTAGTGTCATGAATATGCAACACTCACCAATTTTTTTTTCTTTTACAGACGCTCACAGAGGAATATGTGGTCACACTTTAACAAACACACAGATAAATTGGCACACATGCATAAATACACACATCCTGGATGGCGTTGGGGGGGCTAGCATGCACTTGGTTCTCCTGCAGGAACAGATGGCCTCAACTCTGGAGGGATGATCACAGGGAGGATGGAGGTCAGGAACCAGCAAGGGAGGGAGGGAGGGGGGGGGGGGGGGTGGGGGGGGAGAACGAAAGCTGGAAGGAATGATCAGAGCGGCCTGATGGCAGGCAAGGAGATGTAAGGAGGTCTGAAATGAGGATTGATATTTGAAAAGAAAAAGGATGATCAGAGGCGAGGGCAGGAGGTCTGTCGGGCAGACAGGAGGGGTGAAGAAAGCGGAGGTAAAGAGCCAGAGAATAGAAAAGGAGAAATAGGGATCTAATTGCAGGGACTCCAGGAGGAAGAAGGGATGGAGGAATCTATAGAGAAGATAAGAAGGATAGAAGGATCAGAGACGTAAGGAAAGAAGGATGATGGCCAGAGAGAAAATGGTTATAAGGAGGGACATAGAGATTGAACAGAGGGCAAAGGTCAAAACTGAGGGATGGATGTGAAGGATTAACATGTGCACGGGTTAAAGGGAAAGAAGAGTTAGTTGACTGGAGATTAGAGAAAACTGGAGAACGGAAGGGAAATGATGAAAAGATGGAGGAAGAAGGGATGGAAGAACGAGACAGTAGATGAAAGAGGCAACTCTATCAATCCATCTATTGATCTATCTCATTTCTGATGGTAAAGGAGAGAGTATGGAGGTCAAGTGAGACATGAAATGAAGGATGGTGGGATTAGAGATGGAGGTGAGGAGGAGAAAGAAATTATTTTTGTGTTTACATCAACAAGTCATCGCACATAGTTTATGAAGCCCCAAAACTGACAAAATGTAGTAAAATGTTATCAGACATGTAAAAAATATAATTATATACATAATATTGTTGGTTAAATAATAAAAAAATGGAGTGTAAAATAATACATAGCTTAATGCTTTTCTTTTAAAGGCCCTGAAACACCAAGCCGACGGTGGGCTATCGGCCTAATTTTTTGGGTGTGTCCCGCACCATCGTCTCTAGTCTTACGGTGTCTGAGGTTTTTCGGCCAATTCAGCATGTTGAATCGGCGTTGGAGTCCGTCAGTGAAAGAAATCACTCTGATTGGCTGTTTAGCTTAAGCGAATCAGTGCACGAGAAGAGAAACGGAAGTGAGGAAAAGCAAGCCAATGAGTAAAGTCACAGAAGGCTCTTCTCGTTTTCATCTTCATCTCATCTGATCATTCCAATACACGGATAATTTCACAACGAAATGGCCATCTGGAATGAAGCTAAGTAGTGAGTGAGAGTGGTGTGAAAATGGTCAGCAAACGCCGCTTTAATTCATGTACGTATCATAACAACGGCTTGCCTATCCAGAGTCCTCGGTTTCCCTCTTTGAATGACGAATACAGACTACCACCGCCTGCTGGTAGGAAGAGTTATTTTATCAGGTGCAGAATGTACGTACGTGCTAACTGGCGGTCTGCTGTAGTCTTTGCAGTGTGTTCAAAGCAATTTGTCGGCCAAGACAAAGGCGTAGCAGTCGGCGTTCATCCCCGCTAGTTCTTTGATGTCAGGTCGGTGTGTCTGGGCCTTAACATCAATACGGTTGGAGGAAAATCTTTTTTTCCCTTTACCACCACCAAATTTCTAATTTCCATAAAGCGTATAATGATAATGAGACGGGCGTGTCCGTGCATGCCCAGAGCACTGATTGGTCCAGGGTTTGTGCGTGTGCATAACATTAGTGGAGCAATCAATAGGAATGAGTTGCTAGATAGGCTTAACTGAAAACACTAGTGGCTGATGAAGTGATAGTAAAGCACCAGCCTTTTCAGCTAGCTAACCTAGCTAGCCCTTGGTACCCCTCTTGCGTTACTTTGGGACGGACCGGGGACGGCCTGTCAAGATACGCTTGGTACATGCATAGTGTCCTATCAAAATAAACTTCCATTTTCACAGGAAGTTAGGTTTAGGCAACACAACCACCAAGTTAGGGTTAAGAAATGGTCGTGGTTGACGTTAACTTCACTGAATGTGAACTGATGACTGACGATACCCATGAGTCACGTGAGTAATGACGTATGTGACAAAAAGAGTCAATGTTACTTTTGGTTTCGTACGGGACACGAACACCGGCCTCCTGTTTGAAAGTCTTGTGTTTTTAGTTTCACACGGGACACGAAAACCGGCCTCCTGGTTGAAAGTCTTGTGTTTGTTTGACCCATCCACCACCGCTCCCTACTGCCCTTAGCGGACTTTCACGCTATTAATACTACTTCACTTGCTCCGACCGTCAAATAACGCTGCGGCTTGTTTTACATTGGAGTTAGTTGAAAACCTGGTTCATCACAAACTGTCACTAAAGGGTACCTCTGTGTGTCAGTTTCCGATATGAGCGGCGCTGCCCAATCGGCGGTGTTTGACGAGTTGGGAGTGAGACCGGGTTGTCAGATCACTTTGATTTAATTTGAATTAGGCCACACAATGGTTGATTATGTGCCATAGGCTTAGACATTATCGGCAACGTCCTATGACCGTAATACCTGGCTAACACGTTACCACAATAACACCTGAAAGTGGATGGACAAAGAGTCTCTTTGTCCCCCCTATTCAGACGCCAGTGTTAATAAACTTTTACTACATTTTGTCAATTTTCGGACTCCATAGTTGGTTAATACTGGATATGATATTAACTTTATTTCGCTAGTTGCTGCCTTTGTAATTATCCATCTGCTTAAGCTTCAGTCACCTCCTCAGCCTCTGGGAGTGATGCCGTCCATCACACACCCACTGCACCAATGCACACTCTGACAGTCGATCCTACAACAGAACATTAAGCACTTTCGACACCATAATGCACTGGGACCAGCCTACATTCGATTTCCCGATTATCCATGATCTGAAACTCGAGTATGTTTGTGGTTGTAGATGCTGTTTTACTGTTTTACTCGAGTCCAGCAGGAAACCGACAGCCAGCCAGAAGCAGGAAACTTGTGAGCAAGGCACCAAATTGACTATTGCAACCTGAGATGTTTTACAATAATTGTTCTGTCACAGCTATTTAGAGATGTGTAACTGAAGTGCGAATGTGTCTTTAATCCACTTTTTGGAATCGACTGTTTGTGAAATAACAGGCCCTGCGGGTGTACTGGAGAGCAGCGCTTTTCTGCAAGTGAGGCGTATGTAGCTACAGCACAGTTTGGGGGTTGATTGGTGGGTCACTGTCTGCGTCTGGCTTGTGCGCATTGCAGACATGCCGGAACCCTCCCCACCCAGCCACCCACCCACCTTTTCAGCAGCACTCACTTCCTCCGTCTATCACTCTCTCTCTCTCTCTCTCTCTAATCATGGCCTTAGGGCCCTGCGAACGGACGACCGAGGCTAACGCTCCCCGGAGGAGAGGAGCAATTGTAAATGAGGCAGAGGTGAAGATGAGTGGGTGAAACAGGCAGATAAAAGAGATGAGGGATGAGGTGGACGTGTGGCGAGAGAGCCGTTAAAGAGACTGACACATGAGAGGGAAAGAGAGGGAAAGAGAGAAGACCTGAGAATTACAATTTGAGTCAGCTATGATCTTTTTTTTCTTCCTTACTTCCTTATCTTTCTTGCTCTGGCATTTCACCCCTGACTACTCATTATTCTAGTCATTACTTACGATTGCTTCACACCCACAGTTGTTATCTGCTTCGCACTTTCAAATGTATGGACATATGGCAATGATAGTTAACGGCAGAGACTTAAGACCCACTGAATGACTTTGAATATGAATTTCTTAGTGTGTCGGTGCATCCGTTTATATAGATAGATAGATAGATAGATAGTAACTTTATTGATCCCGAGGGAAATTCAAGATGTGAATATGTGTGTGCATTTACCTGTGCATGTGAATAATGATTTTGTGATTTGCAGTTCAAAAGGTGTCTAGTTGTTTAGGTTAAACTAAACTAGATCAGGCGGGCTAGCTCTGTTTTGTCTTTCAAATCTCTTTAAAAAAAGCACTTTTTCAGAATTGCTTTCTCTTAAACGGTTATTCCTCTGCTCAAGGCTTTGATATTGAAATGGTCCCAACATATAAGTATTTAGTATCATTATCGATCAGAAATTGTCTTTCAAACCACACATTGAAAACCTGGTTTCCAAACTGAAAATTAAATAGGGATTACGGTGATCTGCTCAATATGAATGCACCTGACCAGTGCCTAAAGAAGCTGGATACTGTATAGCATTTTGCTTTACGTTTTATTACTGGCTGTGGAAATCTGGTTCACCATTGTACCCTGTATGCGGCTGCTAAATGGCCATCTCTGTATGTCCGCAGACTTTCACATCGGTTGGCTTTTATATATAAATCGTTCCTTGGACTGGTTCCTTTCTATCTGTGTACATACATGTGCACAAACCACAATCAATATGGCCTGCGCTCTCACAATGGTCTACAGATGTTGGTCCCAAAGGTTAGAACGGAGCTAGGCAAAAAAGCTTTTAAGTCCGCTGCTCCTTCTTCCTGGAATAATGTACAGAAGAACCTGAAACTGTCAGAGTCGATTACTATCGGGGAATTTAAGTCTATTTTAAAGGATCGAGAAAGTGGCACTATAGGTCGATGTGATTGCTCTTGATTTTCTCACTGAATTGTTTTTGATGGATGTCACGCACGTTCACTTGTGGTGTGTGACTGTTGTATTAGTCTGCTTGTATTTGTTTGTTTTTATTGTTGTAACAATGTCTGTGCTGCCCTCTTGGCCAGGTCACTCTTGGAAAAGAGATTTTAATCTCAATGACTTTTTTACCTGGTTAAATAAAGGATATATATATATATATATATATATATATATATATATATATATATATATATATATATATATATATATATATATATTATTCTACTTGTTGTAACTGTGTTTTAGTACTTCATACCTTGCTTGTCATTTTTACTGCATCAATTATATTGTTATTTATTACTACCTGGTAATTCATCTTGCTTTGTATGTCTTTGTAAAGCACTTTGGAACTTGTTTTTGAAAAGTGCTATATGAATAAAGTTATTATTATTATTATTATTATTATTATTTTTATTATTATTATTAAAAAAAATTAAGAAAATGACTAAACTTGGTTGAAAAGTTTTTGTGTGGTTCAACAATATGGCTGTTCAACATGCAGTTAAAGCAATAGTTTGACATTTTGGGATATACGCTTATCTGTGTTACCTTACCGAGAGTTGCCTCTCTCTCATGTCTGTGGCGTAAATATGAGACTAAAGTCAGCAGCGGGCTAGCTTAGCTTAGCATGAAAACGGCTAAGCTAACAGTTTGGCTCCAACTTCAAGCCAAGAAATAGTCTGTCACATAAGCCCCCCGTAAAACCACTACATGTCTTTTTTACACTTTGACTTTCGTACGGATTGAACAAACAAAATACAATGTTTTTAATTAGTGAGTTTTAAAGGTACTTGTACTTTGCCGTTACTCGGATTTTGTTACCTTTTGTTACCAGGAGGGGTTATTGATCATTTTTATCTATCCTCGAGTGGTAAAATATGGTAAAATCCAGTACCAAATCAACCCAAAAATTGCTGCAACAACTTACGAGACATAATAGAGCATGGGAAAGGCCATCATATGTCTCTATCATAATGATCTAAGTCCTTATACACAATTTATTTTAATTCATTAATCTTTTTTTTTTTATTTCTGATTCAACTTGACACAGTGCTGAGTTGTATCTCAAATTAATCTTCAGGTTCCCAGCTTTTAGATGATGTACACCACTTCTATGTGACATATACTGTTGACATGCTATCTCCCCCTAAAGACCCCTTGTACCACCCTAAAAAAGACAAAAAGGAGTCTATAAAAAAGAGGGGAGGAGTGGAAAAGGTTAAGCCCGACTCCCAAAAAAGCCCAAATTTGCTATGATTAGCTTGCGAGAAAAATAAGGTGCAACTTTGCAAAGGTTTAAGCTGTCGGCAGTTTATTCTAACGAGCCTGCATGTGACATAAGGGGAGCCAAATCTGGCCAAAACCGGGTTGTCATATTTCACTTATTGTTTGTGGGTTGGTAGACACTCCAGATACCCAAATGTATATGCACAAACACTGAAAAAATTTGATTATCATGATATGTCCCCTTTTAGTCAGATGGCTAAATGTGGCCGTGGGCCTGCAACCTGAATTGATGGGACGTACACAGGAGCCTGTGTGCATTCACAGACACACACACACACACTGTCTATTGTGGCCTACTTCTACCCCACTGAGCCCACCCAGCAGATAACTGATTGTGCCAAAATGAGGTAGCATCATACCTTGGCAATAATCATTTTGAAAAATGAATTTAGAGCGTGTGTATTTGTTTTGGGGTTGTGCATGAACACAGTGGCTGCACGTCAGCGCTATAATAATCCCATCCATATCAAGAAAGCCCTGAGGCTGTAGCAGACACAGTGCTGCCAAAGAGTCAAATCCAGCAGTCCTAATTGCACTCGTTTTTAGCAAAAAGGAAGAAGAGAATCTTATTGTTTTGGACATACACGGGTGATTCCTGATACGTGTGATGGAGACAGTGGAGCGAAATACAAAGGAAGACAGAACGAAACCGGAATGGAAATGAGAGGAGAGGTTGGGGGGGTCATTTCTGGAGAGAAAAAAAACGAAAAAAAAACATGAAACTAATTTTAACGAAATGAACTTTATCTCCATTTGCTATTTTAGTGCTCAGCTCTGAATTGTGCAGGGTTTCTCAGTAAATTGGAGTCCTGTGGGACTTCACATTTTGCTGGCTAAATATCAGTTTTAATGTCCAGTGGGAAACATTTAGAAAGTCAATAAATTGAAGGTGAATGCTGGTTAAGTGGCCTACATAATATATTTCTGCTTCAGTGAATTTGATATGGCAACAGTAATAGCCAAATATATACTAGTGGGAACAATGCAATAAGTTACTGAAAAGAAATGAGTGGAAATCACAATTACCAGATCCCTCCACCTTAATGTGGCAGTAGGCAGACAGTTTTTGGCATCATTGGGCAAAAATTCGATAATAATCTTTCAGCATATTGTAATTCAAGTGTTCTGAGTGATAACTAGACTTCTGCACCTCCTCATGGCTCTGTTTTCAGGCTTTAGAAAATCTAGCCCGTGACAGGAGACTTTGGCCACTCACAGGTCATTTCAGAGAGAGAGCGTTCCTATTGGCTGATTATTCAACGAAGGCAGCTGTCAATCACTTGCGAAGTCCGATCAAACGGTCAAACTAGGCAGCGCTGATCAAATATGAATCAATATTCTGTCACCGTAATGCCTATTTCAAGCCTCAAATGTTTTCAGCAACATCTTGTAGTGTACTGTTTAGCTGTAAAATGGAAAGTTTGCTCCGGCTGGTTGGCGGTGCTTGGTATTTCCTCAACTGAGCTTCACATGGCTGCCGGGTCACAAATTTTCTCATTTTACAACTAAACAGTACACTAAAATATGTTTCTGAAAACATTTTACGTGAGAAATAGACATTACAGTAACAGAATATTTATTCATATTTGATCAGCGCTGCCTAGTTTGACTGTTTGATCAGAGTTTGTGAGTGATTGACAGCTGCTTAGAGATGGCAAGGCTCCAGCTCGGCTCTGATTGGTTGTTTTCCTCCGGTCTGTGAAATCTTGCAGATGCCATTAGGAGCACCGGAGGACACCAGAGGCATTACTCTTCTCATACACTACTGTTGGGATATAATGACCATTTTATAAAAATAACCTTTTTCAATCATATTTGCTCTAATTCTACCCACTGCTGCTTTAGCTATACACATTGTCCAATCCTGGCATGAACCTTCCACCTCATCGTGCGCAAAATAGGCCACCTTTAGAGCTTAAAAAACGCCTAAAGGGCTCAGTGTAAAACTACACACAATAACAAAATGTGTTGTCAACCATTATCTCCTTGCCTGCCAATACCAGCTTAAAAAACACTTCCCTCAGGGCTAGGCACGCCAAACAGAGAGGTAGATGCGACCCCCTGACCTCTTCCAAAACACGGCGAGGTCGTAGTTCAAAGGTCAGAGCTTGTCTCCGCGCTCGCACCTCATCGGGCGGGACATGTTTGGTTCGGCTGCGCCCCGGGGCTTTGATTTCTATGACCTGATATGCAGTTAAATATCCTGCCTCTCTACTCCCAGCTCCACCCCTCGCATCCTGTCGTCCCGCACTTCTTCCCCCGTAGCTGCCCTCAAGGCAAGCTCTGTTTAATTTAATTAGTCACATTCACCTATTTTTTTTTTTTTGCTTTTCTTCCTCTGGTTCTCTTTTGTCTTTAAAAAAGGTTGTTTTTTTCCCATGTAGCACTTCCCTTGCCCTTCGCCGACCTAATTTGCTGCTGCTTGAGCTGCAACGCCAGAGGAGGTGCTGCAAAACAATAACGTGTGAATTAGTATTTAGACAGTTATTGGCTGCTTGTTTCTACATTCTACATTCTACTTTTTTTTTTGACAAAAACATGATATGAGTAAGAAAATAAAGAGAGATCAGTCACGGCAAGGATGTGCTAACAGAGTGTTTGGCAGGATGCTGGTGGAAGCAAAGAAATGTGTGTGTGAAAGATACTCATCCACCTGTTTGTCTTTGATGGCTGCACGCTCTGTCATTAACAATAACCTCTTGCTCAGGGTGTGAGAACATTCACACACACACACACACACACACACACACACAGATACAGAAAAAAAAAAAAGCAAAGTCGTTTTAGATGAGAGACAAAAATGTGAAAAGCTTTTTTAACTGACTAAAGCTCAGTTTTCTCTCAATATGTGCCCCTTCCGGCAAATCCCCAATCAACACACTGACATTCTCGCACAATATTGAAAAGGTCTGGAAGACAAAAGGCTCTGCCAGTCAGACTGCTTATTCACCGGCTCTGACATGTATTGTTATTTGAAACTGCTGTCAGACAAACTAGACAACACACACACACACTGTCTCTCTCCCTCTCTCTCTCTCTCTCTCTCTCTCTCTCTCTCTCTCTCTCTCTCTCTCTCTCTCTCTCTATCTCTCTCTCACACACACACACACACACACCAGTCCGCCTAATCATCTGACAACAAGGAGCCCATTGTGTCGTGTTATGACTTTGTAGAGCAGCCCACCACCCAGGGGGCAGAAACATCTTTGAATCAAAGGCTTACACTTGCCACTCAAGAGCCGGATATCACAAGCCAAGCCATGTGAGGTTATGGAGGAATACAGATGTAGCCACAGAGCATGTTAGTCAGCTGAGACACCTTTCCTTTCCCTCGGCCTCGTTGACCTTCGCCGGGTGCCAGATAGAGCAAAAGGGGATATTCGGGAGTCGTGGGAGAATGTTTAACGCAGTTTCCTCAATTGAACTCAGCACGCTTTGGCCAAAAAGAAAAGTGATTTTTGTTCTTCCTTTTTTTTTTTTACATTGACATTAATTGACACATTCTGGTAATAGAGTGCTACAGGAATGAGTTCTAATACCCGGAACTTAGTTAGCATTTTAGCACTTCCGGTTCCCTTGTCTGGAAGTCAATGGGTTTTTTGAATGGGTTTTTAGTTAGATGCCTGAAATAAGGTCTGTGGTTAACACAAGCTTAAGAGCTTTCAACATTTTGTCCTACAACATAAAACACATCGATAAATACCCAACTCGTGAATTTTGAAGCCTTTATGTGTCTTAAAAAAGGTGGTTGCTAACAAGTGGCTAAATAAGACTACTAAACGTCATCACACCGACTCGTCCTCCTCTACAGCCTCGTGTATACTCGCACACAACAATGCGACCGTGGTGTAGTTAGTTCATAGCCTAACGCAAGCTCTTTACTTCCGGCGATTGCGCTTACACTTCAAAAATCATTTAAGTGGTGTTCATTTGTGAAGATTATCTTGCTGAACAATACTTGCAAGTATCATAAACGTTTGTTTGCCACAGAGCTTATTTTCTGCAATAATCCAAAACCCAATGGATAAATCCCATTGGCTTTTTGTCGAGGGAACCCAGGGCGATGCTAACTTCCTGGTTGGCCTACAAAAATACGTCATCCCTGGAGCACTCTGTTGCTGTTATCTTCAAGAATAGACAATAGCATACTTGTTTTGGAAGCAATTTATATATCTTTGTCATTGATCAAGACACTGAAAGTGTGTGTGCACCAGACGGCAACCTCCGGGTCTGAAAAGTGAAGCCAATGCGAAAGTGCCTTGAACTTGCATTCTTTCTAATAGCCAGCAGGGGGCGACTCCTCTGGTTGCAAAAATAAGGCTGATTGTATAGAAGTCAATGAGTAAAGGACCCTACTTCTCACTTGATTTATTACCTCAGTAAACATTGTAAACATGAGTTTATGGTCTCAATTGCTAGGTTCAAGTCGTCTTCAATCCAGCATGATGTTCATTTAGTAAATTATGGTCCCATTTAGAGTCAAATAAACCATAAAGCAGGGTATGCTTTAGGGCGTGGCTACCTTGTTATTGACAGGTCGCTACCACGGCGTTGTCCGGTCTAAAATTTTGGTTGCCTAAAAATGTATTATTCAGCATTCGGTTGTACTTAGTTCCAGCCTCTTGTGTCACTTCTGGTTGCAAAAAACCTAGATGGCGATGGCCAAAAACCAAGATGGGGACAGCCAAAATGCCAAACTCAAGGCTTCAAAACGGTAGTCCACAAACCAATGGATGCCGTCCCGGTCACTATGTCCACTTCTTGTATACAGTCTATGGTTTGCACAGCCATAAGCTATAAAACAAGTTCCTAATAATATGTCATAATAAACCTGAAGCCAAACATATCATTTCATATTTTTCTGCTAAGTATGCACATGAGCTGATGTCATGGTATGGATGCCCCCATTTAACTGAAATTTTTCGCGAGGATTTAATATTAAGATGATGATGTTCTTCCATAGGTTTCCTGTTTAACGACACCGCAATCACAGTCGGTATAGTAAATATGAAGCTACTGGCAGCAGCCGGTTAGCTTAGCTTAGCATAAAGAGTGGAAAAAGGGGGTAACAGCAAGCCTGGCTCTGACCTTTGAGGCAAATTTGTGATTTTGGACCGTATAAATAGACTTGACTTTCAGTAGTAGAGCTATTATTGGTCATTTGATTCTGTTACACTATCTGCTGGCAAGCATGCACGCCCAAAGCTACAATACTATTCACTTTTTATCATTCTACAGCCATCAGTTTCTATCTCCAAGGCCATGTTGTTTCCTGTAGTTCATTGATAACATAATTCAACCTGGGGAGTAAACAAATTCAATAAAAGCCCATTTGATCATACTTAAAAAGGAAGAATCACTTTATTCTGTTCCTTTAACTGGTGAATAAATCAGATGATTGAAGCAACACGGGAGCTCTGACAATAGCTGGCACGATGTCCTTATGGAATTTTTCATGGTTATCTTATGAAGAGATCAAAACACACACATCTGCTCTGTTTGCTCCTTGTGAGAACACCTGTGACAGTTAATCCCAGCTCTTTCCTAGAATAACCTGCTGAAGCACTGCGCATGAGATATTTTGTTATTAAAAATTACACGGAACGAGTGACTCTGTTCCCTCTGCTAAATTGGATTCTGTGTCACATGTAGAAGCGAAGCCAGGTTTAGTAATAGACAAAGTACGCAGTATTACCTTAAGAGCTTTAAGACACTGAAGGTAATTATCTTTAGATGGAAACTGCAGCTTAAATGTCAACATTTTTTAATAACGAGGAGGGGATCTCTCCTCCCTTAATCGAAAATTTACCTCCGGAAGAAACTGATATGAGCTAAAGTTGATTAGGTAGTTGGAAGCTGTTTTAGCTTACCAATGACTCACACTGGGCTTTTTAGATGCACCGTCGATATTTGGTTTGAGCCGTAATTAAAGGCAATCACTTGCAAATCATACAATCATGGACGCCCTGATTATAATCTTTTTGTGATGTGAATTCCAACTTCACATAAAAGCAAATCAATACAAAGCATTTCAGCAAAGCAGCTACTCAGCCATGTTAATTGCCAAATCAACTGATTTCAAACAAGTCACCAGTGGCTTCTGGGGTGTGTTGTGGGTTTGTTTGAAGCTTGGTTATTTGTGAAAGTGTTTGTGTGTGTGTGTGTGTGTGTGTGTGTGTGTGGTGGCAGCGGTAGAGGTAGTGTGTGTGCCAGTCCCACAGAAGTAAGATCTCATTTGTCTTTTCTGAAACCAAACCCACTTTGTTAACAAGCTACCTGTGAGCAACATAATCAATGCTTAATCAAACACTTAATCACATTGTGTAGAGTCTAATATGAATAATAAAATCTAGTCAAACTCTAATTGGGTTGGAGAGCATACAAAAAATAATAATTACTTCTGCTACCTGCGTGTGTGACTCATTAGTAATGGAGCGCTATTGTTAGGTGGCTTTTCTTTACATTGATTATGGCCAACTTGGTCTCGCTTTGATTTGAGAAAGGTGTCAGTATGTGTCAACAAAAGTGCTTGTCAGATGTCTGAAACACTCTCTCCCCATACCTTTTCAATGTCTTAATTGAGGGGGGGTGGGTTGGCAGCGAAACCAAAAATATCTTTTTTTTACCCCATTTTTCACACTCCTACTTCCGTTATTTCTAGAGTGTAGGATGTAACTTGATAGTATCTCCCCAATAAAGTAGAGTCCCCATTTAAATCATGAAGCTGGTACACCTCACCGTTTCACTAACTGTTCATCGTTGGAAGGAGCTGTTATGAGGGCCAAGCTCTGGAAACACTAGATCCTACAATGTCCATAATGCACCTTTCCTTAGACCCCTCAATGTCTAAAAAATGCCCATGCCTTTAAAACATTATACCCTAGTTTGTAACCAAGCTACAACCTCCAGTGCTGAGAAATGAAGCCAACGTGGAAGCAACAAAAAATGCAGTTCAAATGGACACTTCAGGCTGGCTCCAAAACAGAGTCAATCCCCATAGAACCCCATGTTAAAATGCCCAACTTTACAGCAGAAATAAACATGTTTACAACCTGGTACAAAAAAATGTTTTGTTTCTATAATTTCCCCGTTTATGACAACTGTATGGGGGGTGAAATTTTATATAACTCATTAGTTTAATTTATATCAAGGCTTAAAGTTCGGCATAATTGAGAGTGTGGACACTTTGAGTGACAAGTGGGGGCCTTACCAGGTCGCTAGTCGCTAGCTGTCTGCTCTGCTGCGTCAACCGTGCCTGCCTCAGCTCCACCGACGATCCACCTCTTTAGGCTGTGTCGTCACTGCCAAGATGGCGACGGCCGAAGCCGCCCACTTCGAGCTTCGTAACGGCTCCTCGGAAACCTATAGGTAACGTCACAGAGACAACGTCCATGTTTTATACAGTTTATGGTTGCAACGCAGTACTTCTATTAAAAGTCTCAAGCCCAAGATATCCTTGATGATGTCACCGGGGTCATATACTCAGACTTTAGGGAGCTCCTTTGAGAGCTACAGAGGACGATATACAACTGTTTTCACAGGCTGAAACTGGAACAATGCATCCCTTGGGTGCACATAGGCAAATGTGCACAGGGATGGCTCAGATACCTCTGCGTGACCATTTCTTTTACACTTGTATGAATTACATTTACGTTTCTTTTCATCTCTGTTTCGGAACTGCCTCCCAACAGGAGTTGAACCAACCAATCAACTTGTTGGACGCGCAGGTCCACGCAACGTGTTGTTGAGATTGAGACTCTGCAGGATCCGGCTACCCATAAAACGCTTCTATGCGTATGTTCGCAGAGACATTTACGTGTCTCTTCTGAGAAGTTTAAGTCCAGCCTCAGTACTGCCAAACAGAATGTGCATCAATTGTTAATTCATTCTCTCTGTACATTCTGTAAGTGTGTTAGAGAGAAACTCAAGTTTCATTTTTTTTTTGTATGTACTTAACCTACAATGTGTGCCAGTTGTTTGTTTTGGCTTTGTATGCTTTTAATTTGTAGCCATATGCACATTTGCATGCTCCATGCTCTGTGTGTTATGAAGGAAAGCAGTTCTTGCAGGTTTGGCCCCAGAAACCAGGATTAACACAAGAACACCGCTTTGGTTCACAAAGCAGTAAGCAATTTCACACCTCTTTTGCCCGGCTAACCTGATTGCAAAGGAGGGTGAAACGGACACTGTGTCAGTGTGTAATACTTTGCTGTCGAGGTACTTCTTTCTTAGAGGAAAAGTTGAGGAGGCAGAGACAGAGAAAGGGTGAAGGAGGATGAAGGGAAGCGAGGACCGAATGTGTATAGGAGCTATTAGCCAGTCTCAGATCGATTCGCCTCATCCTTGTACTAAACCACAATCCATCTTGAGCATCTTCGCCAGGTGCCTGCAAATGAGCAATCAGACTGTTCATAAACACAGTGTGAAAGCTGGCTGTCTGTTTGGCTGTCTGGTCGCCTTGCCACAGCCAGACACCGGACTGCGCCAGTGCCAGTGGTCACTGCCAGTGTTACAGCCACACTCAGCCCCGTCAGATTGGCTAACAGATGGCCTTCAACGGGATGGATCCCGCCTGAGCGCTTCCAGAACGAGACGAAACGCAACGACAAGTGATGGGAACTTTAACATGCAGGGACAGCAGATTCGGAGTGGGAGTGGTGGCGCGGGTTGCGACGGCGAAATGGACAAGAGACAACAGAGGGGAGGAGGAGATGAGAAGGTGGCTTTGAATGGATTAGGAGAGCAGGAGGGAGGGATAGATCTGGGGTGGAAGGGGAGCAGGCGAGCCGAAGAAGCAGAATGATGGAGAGAGGTTGAAAGAATGACAGGGGAATAGAGAAAAATATGATGGAAAGGCAGACAGATGGATGCGGGTACAAGGGAAGATGGTTAGGGACAGGCAAACAGAAAGGGTGACAGCAACAGAGAGGAGAGAGAAGTGCAGTACAGATACAGAGAAGAAAGAGGGGTATGATAGAGGTCATCTGTCGCTAGAGAGACGGATGATTGACATCTCTTCGGATTGTAAGCTTTGACAGCAGAATCTGATACTGTCCTCTTAGCTACAGCCTGCTGCAACTCACGTCTTAATGCGGACATGGAGAATGTGTAGTTGTTAAGTCAATCTGACAAACCAGTGCCATTGGTTTACCCTGTGTCTCTGATGATCTTTCTGCTATGTAGGTATGTTTATGCATCGTCTTGGATACCATCTTCACTGGACATGACAACCTGTTCTCACTCACAACTCGTCAAATATCACCTTTTGGTAAGTGCCCCTCGGCAACGGAAACCGGTGCACGGAGGTGCTCTTTAACAGTATGTGACGAACAAGGCTTTCAACCAACTCCAATGTAAACCCACCTGCGATCTTACTCAACGGTCGGAGTAGCTGATGTAGTATTAATAGCGTGAGAGTCCTTTCAGGGTGGGCGGGAGGGGTGGTGGATGGGTCAAATACATAAAAGACTTTCAACCAGGAGACCGGTGTCCCGTGTGAAACTAAAAGTACTGTTGACTTATTTTCTCACGTCAGTCGGTAGTCACGTGAGTCATTAGTATCATAAGCCTTGTGAGCCAAGTGAGTCGCTAGTCACTGAAGTTAACATCGACCATGACTGTTTCCTAACCCTAAAAAAGTGGTTGTGTTGCCTAAACCTAACTTCCTGTGAAAACGGGAGTTTATTTTGAAAGGACACATGCATGCATGTAACGAGCGTATATTGACACGCAGTCCCTGGTCCAACCAAAAGTAACACAAAAGGGGTACCCTGTGCGTTGGTCTCTGAGGCCGAGGGGCACTGACCAAGCGACAGTGTTTGACGAGTTGGGAGTGAGAATGTGTTGGATGCGAGCGTCTTTTCCCATCTGTCCATCCGTCCATTTTGTTAGCTCAGGCTTCCTTTCCCTCAGCCACATCCTCCAGCTCTTACTGGAAAATCAAATGGGATACAGTATATAATCCCTCCCCAGGGTCTCCTTCCCCTGGGACATACTCCGATTACCTCCACAAGAAAGCCTCCAGGGGGCGTTCCCTTCAGAATTCAGAATCAGACCTTATTATTACTGCATTTGCCTAACTACATGTATTGGCCCTTTTTCCAACAGCTGTTTTTGGAAAAAAAATTTTTTTGAAAGATAAGAAACACTGATCGGACCAGTCCTGTTAAGAAAGTCATGCAGATATACTATGAGGCAGTCCTCATCCTTGAAGCCTCTTAATGCTTCCACTGAAGCACACTGTGTATCAGTCTCATACTCGCACTCTCCTTTCAGGCTTGTGGAAGTGGTCAGAATAATTTAGTCAGTCTGTTAGTATTTTTCAGACTGTCTTTTTGATCTCCTCATCAGGACATACTGTGACACCGGTAATCCCTGGCTGCTCGGCAGATTATTCGGTCGCCCATCAGTTTCTGCAGCAAAGACATTGGGAGACGCTAGCTTTTACTCATCAGTGACGACTTACTCTAAAAGACACACTATACATACAATTTAAAGGTGCAGTGTGTAAGATCTGGCAGCATCTAGTGGTGAGGTTGAGGATTGCAACCAAGTGAAACTCCTCCTGTGCCAAACGTGTAGGAGAACTACGTTGGCCAACGCGAAATCGTGAAAACGTAAAACGTGAAAACTAGGGATGCTAATTTTGAAAAAAATTCTTAACCGATAACCGACCCTTGTTAACCGATTATTAACCGTTAACCGACAAGATTAGTGCCTAGCATGCAGCGGTGTGCCAGCTGCAGTGTATGGAGCACAACAGACAACGGAGTCCCCAGTTCACAATCAGGAGAGCTACTAGCACCCACGGTGCTGCGTGTAGTGTCGCGGACATGCAGCCACGTTCCCAGTAAAAGTCTCCACCACACATTTAATTTAGTTAAGCAGATTGTCGGCTGTGTCTGCCAAACGTAACGATGCTCTTTCTGCCCAGATTAACGATAGCGATTGTCCGACAAACGGAGTGTGTTTTTGTGCTACGTTAGCAGCTGTAGCTCTGCTGGTAGCTTCGTGATCGCCGCCACTCTGTCACTGCAGCGTAACTTTTACCAGTGTACGACAGACCGTATGTGTGGCGGCAGGGAGTGTGGGTTTGTCGGTGGCGTTATAGCTGTGAACATATGTGTATCAGACAGTGTGTGTACAGTTTATTTGTCGGTGGATAAATGCTACGAGGCTACAACTCGCTCCGCTCAAGCGAGCCATAGACCGGAGCCAACTTCCTGTATCTTGCAACTCCGGCTCCGCCTCTTAAGGTGCGCTCTTAAGGTGGACCAGCTTTTCTCCTTAAAGAGACGAGCCGCTCCTCTGAGTTTTTCTCAGCTTTTTAACTCATTATTAATATTTCTTTTAACCGTTTTAACCGATAGCATTAATCGGTTAAAGTTCTCAACGTCGGTTAACGGTTAAACGGTTAATTATTAACATCCCTAGTGAAAACGTGAAAACTTTGTCTGGGCTACTGTAGAAACATGGCAGCCGTGAAGCGGACTCGCTCCATATGTACATATAAACGGCTCATTCTAAGGTAACGAAAACCCAACTATTTTTATTTTCAGGTGATTATACACTAAAAAAAACATACTTATTAATATATATTCCATTTCTGCCAATAGATCTCCCTAAATGTTACACCGGTACCCTCTCCGTTCAAAAATAATACATAAGGGAGGCAGTAGCTCAGGCCATGGGGAATTTGCTTGGGAACAGAAGGGTCGCCGGTTCGAGTGTGGACTAGGGATGTGCATTTCAAAATATAAAATATTATATTAATAAATATTATATAAATACATATTATATTATTATTAAAATTTAAAGAAAAGATCTCAGACATCCAGGAAACTTGGGTTTCCATCTTTGTCGACCAGGAATGTGGAATGCAGCGCTTTTCTGTGCCCTTCATTATATTGTATGTGTAGTGCGTGTGGATGTCCTGCTATCACAGATGTGTATAGCAGAGTAATCACAGACACACTGTAACTGATGCCCTGCAATAGCAGTCGTATTCTACAGACTGAATGTAAATAGACATCCATTGGTATTCAGCTTCTAAATGGATATCGTAATTTGACAGGAGAAACCAATGATGACATGTAATAACACTGACAACCTCTAAATGACATATAAACGTTCACATTTACAGTTCAAACAAACGAGCACACACACACACACACACTGACAGCGTTGTCTCACTGAGGAGTATACATCAGAGCCATCTTCGCTGCATCAGGGCTCGAGGGCCCCCAACAGATCCCTGATATTGAAATTGATTCGTCTCACATTGATTGTACTCCCTGCACCAACTGTATATCCGTGCTACATTATTTGCTATTGTCTCTCACTTTCTCGCTCACTCCTCCACCCCGCCTACAGGAAAGCGACTTCCCCCACAGAAGCAAATTATGCCAACAGTCTCGTCTGAAAAAAAAAGAACAGAAAGCAGAGGAAAAACTGGGGATGATCCATACATCTGTGGGATGAAAAAGGAAACCGAGAATGTTTCTTTTTCTCTCAAAAGGAAACTTCCACCAAAGAGCTTGTCCCACTCTACATAGAACAGACGATGAGCTCCCTCTCCTCTCTATTCTGTTCCCCCCCATCCTCTTCTCTCTTCCTTACAGTACAATAATTCTAATTATGTTCAGACAACTAAACATGCCAGCTCTAACGACAGCACAGATATGGGGAAATTGGCTCATTTGCACAATAATAAATGTAGGTTTGAGCCCATAGAAAGTCTATTAACATTTAAATGATACAAGGACGTTATCTCTAAAGTGTGTGCTTATCCAGGGTGGCTTTCTGCGTGGATGTGCAGTGAATGATCAAACAGTGCGTCTGCCTATGCCCCGCACTCCTCAGTGCAACACTGACAACCCCACTGACAGTGCTTTGTAATTGGGGAGAAAAGGGAGGGGGGGAAAGGTTGGGAGAAGAAGTGTGTGTGTGTGTGTGTGGGGGGGGGCACGCATATCAGGATGGTATAGTGGAGGAGGGGAGGAGCAGCAGGAGGTGGGAAGGTGAGGAAAGGGTTACATTTTGGGGCAGAATGGTTGAAGGAGAAGTGGAAGCGAGAACCTTGATGGAGAAGGAGAGGACACGGAGGTCTCTTACATGCCTGCCCAAGGTCCACACCTCAACAAATATATCACTCGATATAAAAGATGTCAGGGCAACTTCGCTCTTAAGATGGATAAATGCCCACGAACAGAATGCTATGAAATGCATACAACAAAGTCAAGATAACCAGCAGGAGACATGTTAACATGCCATTCAGTGTTTAACATTATTTTATTGGAGGGTCCATTATTTTATTAAGTTTTCTGATATAATATTGTAGCTTGGGCAAGCAACAGCAAGAAGGTCCCGGGTTCGATCCGCGGTCTGGGCAGGGCCTTTCTTTTTGGAGTTTGCATGTTCTCCCGTGTTCGCGTGGGTTTCTTCTGGATTCTCCGGTTTCCTCCCACCACCAAAACATGTATCCCAGGTGGATTGGCGTAAAACTTATGCCAAATCAATATGCATATACTGACTTGATCCGCTGTGGCGACCCCTGTCCGGGAGCAGCTGAAAGAGGAACAACTACATATCATTCTGTAGCTTTCCCAGTGGTGTTCCTTATGTATTCAAATCCGAACATACCCATTTTGGTCAAAGTTGAATGTTTTAGTGTCAAATTGCCATTGTCCGAAGTCCTTCTAAAACTTTTTCCCCACGTGACCTGACGTTGGTTTCTGCATGATGACGCTGCTACAGGTACATTATATATACAGCCAGTGTATTAACGTTACATACAATAACTTAGATGGCGGTCGGCACGCTCCCTGTTTGAAGAAGCAGACAGGAGTACAGGTACAGAAGCTAAGCAATGTACTGCTGTGTGGACGCCATGTTAGGTCAGATCCCAAAGTCAAACAATAACACAAACAAACTAACCGATGGATGCAGCGGTAGACCTGCAAGTCCTGTGTTCTTCGAGGTAAAATGAATGGAGTCTGGTCTGGTCTTGAAGACAGTGCTATAACTGCTTCAGTCCCCCATCAGAAAGGGCTGTCTGACAGCGAGGTAAAGCTGTGAAAATATTCTAAACTTAAAGTGCACTTTAACGGATATTGATTTTTTTAGGTGGCTAAAATTAATTTGTCTGCTGCTCCCGTCCACAGCCGTTATACCTCCCTGTCAGACAGCCCGTTCCAACAGTAACTGAAGCCGTTATATCGCAGAACGCGGGAGTATGCATACAACCCAACTTCAAAAATCAGAATTAACCCTTTCAGTTATTTCCAAACTTAGCACAGCTAGTGCTAGCGTTCACATTATTCATAACCTAATTGATTAGCTTACTTTGGAAACTTACATCACTGCTTTTTGCAAACAGCTGAGTGAGCGTTTCTATTTGAAAAAAAAAGAACAGAACACAGATGGACCCGCCCGTTAAGCAGGCCATAAGCTGGAACATAGGGTCAACATTTTGTGTTGTTGACACGCACCAAGACCTGACATTTTTGTACTGTAATCATTTGCAGTTGTTTATCCCATAATGTATGATAATGTTCGACACGGTGTCTCATTTTGTAAAGGGCAACAAAGAAATTAATTTTCACGTAAAAACTGATGACGCGGCTCATCCTGAAATGCCACCTGCGACTCCATGCAGAGACTTCCGTCTTCATTTTGTCCAACCTGACCCTGTGATTACGGAACTCTGCAGTGCATTGAATCTAAAGATACAACTGTTGCATAAAAGCATTGCCATTTTCCTTAGTTATTAGTCATGCAGCCTTTAAACCGCTAAAACATGATGACATGCTATTATACTTGAAATGCCACATATTTTGGGCTGTGACATTAACAAATAAAAAAAAGACATAGAACAGAAGTCAAATTAAACTTTATATTTGTATTGTTTTTTATCTGTTTCAGTGCAGGTTCAGTGGAGTGTGAGGCTCTGCAGTGTAAGAAATAATAAACCTTTCCTCACATGGAATTGCTGGCTTTACCTACATCTGTTAAATGATGGCTTTTGAGCTTTCAAACGTATATATATAGGTCTTTGTTTTATTTTCATCCACAGACTGGAAACAAATATATGTTATAGACTGGTGTGATATGAGTAAACCTGTCTTGCTTATGCTATTTTGTGGTGTGTTAAACACCACTCTGTGCATGAAATGATAGTTGCGTGACAAATGGACATGTCAGTGCTCTTTAGAAGGCAGAACAAGATGTGTACTTAATGAGTGCTGTGGCCTTTCCGTTAATATAACCACTTTAAATTCAGTCTCGAGCCGATTTGGTGCTAGTGAGATTGCCATTGTGACTTTTACGAAAAAGTTCCTTACTCACAAAAGTAGGTTACTGTTGGATTTCTGCAGCAATCGGAGAAGATTCCCAGAAAACCCAAATCAGAGGAGAATAGAAAAAAACTGATTTCTCAAGCTACATTTCTGCTGGAGAAAGAACAATTCTTGGCAATGTATATGCGTAATCGGTTCTTATGTGCTTTTTCTATACAGTATATGCATGTGCATAACAAACTGTTCCAGTGCTGCGGGGATCAAGCTACATATCATTACACATTGCGATACATCTTTGTATAGAGCTGAAACAATAAATTGATTAATCAATCATCAAAAATTAATTGGCAACTATTTTGATTATCGAACAATCTTTATAGAGGACCTATTATGCTAATTTTCTGGTGCATATTTGTATTTTGGGTTTCTACTAGAACATCTTTACATGCTTTAATGTAAAAAAAGAAAAACGCTTGTGATCAATCAACGGTTGTGAACTTTTCGGACTCCGCTTCAGCTCCGCTCTAACTAGCTTTGTTTGAGGTTGTGCCAAACTATTGTACACAAATGTGTTACTTGGTGACATCACCACGTTACAGAAGAAAAGGCAGGATTTCAAGCAAGGCGTTTCAGGCAATTCAGGAGCAGTGTTTCTGTGGGGGAGAGGAACGCTCTTTTGCCTGGACATTGGGCTTTGTAACTTTGCAGACCTTTAACATGAACAAAAAACTATACAACACACTAAAGGAAAGAGCAAAGCATAATAGGTCTCCTTCAAGTCATTTTTCAAGTATTCCAGCTTTTCCAATATGACAATTTGCAGCATTTTTCTGTTTCATATGATTGTAAACTGAAAATGTTTGGGTCATGGCCTGTTGTTTGGACAAAACAAAACATTTGAAGAAATCATTTTTTTTTTCAGTATGTTGTGACTTATTAGACCAAACGATATATTGATTAATTGAGAAAGTAATCATTAGATTAATTGACATGCAAATAATTGTTAGTTGCAGCCCTGTCCTTGTATTCAAAATAATTGAATAAACTGACACTAGAGCTGAAACGATTCGTTGATTAATCCACTAGTCGATCAGCAGAAAAATAATGGGAAACTATTTTGATAATCAATTATTACTTTCTATCATTTTTCAAGCATAAATGCCAAACATGCTCTAGCTCCAGCTTCTCGTTTGTGAGGATTTTTTTCTCTTCTCTCGTGTGAAAGTTAAATATTATGGGCATTTTTCATTACGTTCTGACATTTTAAAGACCAAACAACTAATCGACTGATACAATGAATTAATAATCTACAGCTTAATCGATAATGAAAGGGTGTGTTTGTGGGCTAATGTCATGCTTTGATTTCTGTGAATGTATGTAGACAGTTTTGGGCCAAATGAAGTCAGCACTTGGAGTGTAACGGTACACAAAAGTGGTGGGAGGCTGCCTGAATGCTGTGGGGAGACGGACTAACCGTCCAGTCCATTTTTGTTCCGTTCTGCTAATTGACACATTTGTGTGTTGCCGCTGTAATTAGATGTTTGAAGTGTATCCACAGATATACACGATTTTAGTTTAAAAATGTTGGCCTACTGTTTGACACAAGTCGTTGTCCATTGAGCTTGATTAACCTGGCAAACTGGGCTAAACCGACTACCAATCTTTAAAATCTAAAAATATTTTGAAAATGTGAGAGACCCCAAACATAACGACATGTTATGATGAATTTAACAGTTTTGTTCCTATAGTGTGTGGTGAGCTACAATTTGGCCAAAATAGCACAATACACACTAACAATAGTCCCGACTAAAAAAAACAGAAATCTCACAAAATCTCTCGCAATCAAATCTAAACAAACATGGCGGATGACGGACACGAGGTATTAGCGATGTTAGTTTCTGCACTACTTTGTACTGAAAATTCACAAAGAAAAAATAAAAATAATGGATGAGGTCATGGAGACACTTTAAATAAACACTTGTGTTGTTGCCACAAATCAACAAGTTGGTCCTCCATTTCTGAGCTCCATCTTACTACTACTTTATGCTTCGTGTTTTGCATCAGCTCATGCATTAGCCGGCAGTGGTTGTCCTTCCGCTTCAGTCAGCTTGGTTCTCAATTGGCTATCGGTCGGCATGTTTAATAATTCCGATTTCAAATTGGTGCGGCCAGGATGGACTTCCGAGCCGATTGAGGGACGTAAAAAATACTCTTAACATACCTCACACCACAGGAATATCTGGAAAGATAATCTTTAGAACCATCAAAACAATCAGGGCTTGGCTGACGATTGTCCGGTGGGGGCAATCAGGCCCAAAATTGGCTTGATTATCGTGTAGTGTGTACCCAGCATTACGCATGTGTGAGTAGTAGACATAAACAGCTGTGTGGGTCACAGGGTGTACCGGAAGGATGTCGCATACCGAACCAAATGTCCTGTAGGAGACCGAACGGTTCAAAAGGAATACACGTACCATTGCACCCATAGTCAGCACCCACTGATACATGCTAAAATAAGCAGTGTGCATCATGACCAGCACACAGTCTCTCTTCACCCTCTCTTTCCCTCTGGTGGGAACGCAGTTTACCTCTTCAACCCTCATTACCATACCAATAGCGAGTAGACAGCTAGAGCTAGTTTGTCAAAGGTATTTTAATTACCAATTAGAAAGTTGGCTGCCTGTGCGTGAGCTAGTTCAATATCTTTTTTCACTCTCCTTCTTGCTTTCTCATACTACACACACACACACATAGGTGTATAGCCCAGAGCACAAGGTCCCCCGGTGCCGTAGCCTTGATAAACAATGTCTCATTCAGCTCCATATGAATAATTAAGGGTCGAGTGTTGAGAAGAGGGGACACTTGTTTATTCACAGAGAATAGTCGTGTCGATGGCTGTATACCAGCGTTGCAGAGATGCCAGAGGAGCTTACGACCTGCCTGTGACATTATCTAAATGGCACACTTACAAAAGACGTGCAAACACACAAAAATCTTCTGCATGCGCATTGTGCCACACTAAATAACATTCATAAATGATAAACGAAGTGGATAAATAGTGTGGTAAATATGAAATATTGATGCGGCTTTGGCAGACGAGGCATGTGATGTTCTTATTAACAATGTCCCTGTGTGTGTGTGTGTGTGTGTGTGTGTGTGTGTGTGTGTGTGTCTGTGTTCATGACTGTTTACAACACATGGATTTTCTGGTTCAAAGGTGCATCCGGCCGGGTGACAAAGAGGTCAGTGCATTTGATAAATTATTTCTTCTAATATGAGACCATAAAAAAGGCTTTACTGTAAATTGAAATGGTAAAACCTGAAGCTCTGCAGCTGTGGATGTCAACCTGGCAGGTTCCATGAGGTTTGTGACTGACTGATAATTTCTGCTCTGCTAGCCTTTTGCGGCGCCTTTTAAATATATAATGAAGTATATATCTCTGTCTCTTTGTTCTTGCCTTCCTTATGCCCTTTGACTGGATCCATCAGCTCTTATTGACTTGCATAGCTAACTTCACCCCTGCAGTTGATGAGGAAAAGTGCCGATTATGCAGAATCCCACAGTTTTGGCACGTCAGGAGCGATACATGCAATGATGCACGTTCAGGGGAAATTAATCTGCTTTGAAACAATATCAATACGATGCATGATGCAACGGGTTTTATATATCATAGAAGCAGCATGTCACTTATAGAGTTTTGACTGCAGTATTTACAGCTCGCAGAGTGTTTGTGTTGTGAGAAAAGTTGACGTGAATGAACGCAGACAACACACTTAGTATCTTGTTTAGGCTAAATCTCATTAATGTCTATGGGCACAGACATGACTGCCGCTTAGCTTGTAGCAATCACTTAGCAGAGCAGTTCCGAATGCACAGCTTTGAGCCTGAGGGGTTACAGCTCACATACTGTGAGACTCAAGTGAAAACAATCAAGGAGGCCGGCGTCAGCGCACTGGGCACAGCTTAGTATAGGCTTATACAGTACAGTAGAGTGGGTTCCACGCACTCCAGTTTCTGCTCTGCTGTATTTCTCTGTGGGATGAACACTTAGTCTTAAGGCCCAGACACACCAACCTGACATCAAAGAATTAGCGGGGACGAAGGCCGACTGTTGAGTTGCCTCACGACGCCTTTGCCTTGGCCAAAGAGTTGCACGCGAAGACATCGCAAAGACTACAGACGGCCAACTACCACGTACGTTCTGCGCCTGCATGGGATGAAATAACTCTCCACACCAGCAGGCGGCGGTAGTCTGTATTCATCATTCAACAAGGGAAACAGGAAGACCAAGGACGGCGGATATACAAGCCGTTGTTAGGATACGTACATGAAACAAAGCGGCGTTTGCCGACCATTTTCACACCACTCTCACTCACCACTTAGCTTCATTCCAGAAGGCCATGTGGTTGTAAAAATATCCGTGTTTTAGAATGATCAGATGAGATGAAGATGAAAAATGAGAAGAGCCTTCTGTGTTTACTCGTCGGCTTGCTTTCCTCACTTCTGTTTCTCTTCTCGTGCACTTATTCATTTAAGCTGAACAGCCAATCAGAGTGATTTCTCTCACCGATGGTCTCTGCCGCCGTTTCAACATGCTGAGTCGGCCGAAAAACCTCAGACACGGGCAGACTAGAGCCGACGGTGTGGGACATACTGTGTGGGCCTTTAAACAAGAGTTCAGCTCTCCTTATTATTTTATCAGTGTTTCACGATAGCAGCTGTAAGGTTCTGGTGGCAGGAAACAGAGTAATAAAGACAGATGTGACTGCACAGCAGGAGCTGGTAGTCAAACCCTGCAGTCAGGGTATGTGCTACTGGCAACACAGAGCTCCAGACAGCTTGACCACGGGGGAACTCTGCGAGACACATTTGAAATCTGTGATGGATAGCTGTTGAAAGAATAATGAGTCATATGAAAAGCATGTCACAGCACGAGGCTTCACTTCGTTATGCTAGCACTTTGCTCTGAGGTGTTAACAAAAACGGCAACACCTTGACACAGTAATATCTATTTGCAGAGGTGGTAGAAGTGTCATTAAGGGAGGCATATGTCAAGCAGTTACTCAGCTTGAATTGTAAATACTCTCCAATGGTTCCTGCATCTTTGGCCTGAACTAAAACCCCATCCCTGCAGGGGACAGCAGAGAATTTTGGGTCCTGCATATTGCATGTTTTGCACTGTCCAATCTTACCTGTGGCAGATTGCCAGTGCTCTAAGTGCTATGACTTGGCATTTCTACCTTCCACATAATTAACATACGGTGTAAGACTTCATTTGAGTGCCAAAATTTGAAATCAGTCCAGTAGGGCTGCACAAGCATCTAAATGTGTTATTTCAATATCAGAGCACTTTCAGAAATTACAAGTCTGTATGAATACAAGGAGTGAAAAGAAAATTGTTAAATGCATGCGTCAGATCATTTTAACTGCAGTTGTTTGTGATAAAAACAAACAAAAATGTCTCAAAATCAAACAATGCTAGGTGTAAAAAAGCTTTAAAAAATAAACACAAAGTAATAATTTGTTCCTTGGCCCAACTGTTCACCAAATTGAATCGGAATCTGTTAACAAGTTTTTGAGGTTTCATGCCAACAAAGAAAGAGACAAACAGGACTGGAAACACAGCTTCCTTGGCAGAGGTATTTTTTTTTTCCCACCAAAATTAAATTGGATAGGTTTTCTTTGACAATGTAGTTACGAATGTAGGACTTTTTTTTGTTCTGATTAAGGACACACGACTCCGCCAAAATACTTTTCTTCTAGAAGCAGCCATTTACAGCTTAGTCTGTTTTAACAGCAATTTGTAACATTGTTTAAAAACACTAATATTTTTAAAGTCAATTACATGTAATACGATTTCACTTGATTTATCTATATTATTTACTGAATTTTACAAGGTTTGACTGTTTTCTTCTACCATTTCACCAGCTGTAATGTCTGTTGCCAATATATATATATATATATATATAAAAAACAAACAAAAAAATCAACTGTAGCTTGGTCACAGGATTGGGTGGGGAAAGTGAAAGTGAAAGTGAAAAGCAGCGCTTGCCCCTCCCTCATTACCACCACTGAGGTGCCCTTGAGCAAGGCACTTAACCCCAACCGCTCCAGTGGAGCTGCTCAGTGGCCAGCAGATCAGACTGTGGTTGTACTGGGCAGCTTCCAGGTGTGAATGTGTAACTGTGTGAATGTGATCAGGGCGTTCCTGAAAAAGAGAGCATTGCTATCAGTGAACCTCCCCCTGAATAAATAAAGGTAAAAAAACAAAAAAAAACAGGTCATTTCAGAGAGAGAGTGTTGGAGTGGAAATCAATTAACAACACAAAACAATGACAAATATTGTCCAGAAACCTTCACATGTACTGCATTTAGCATAAAAAATATGCTCAAATCATAACAAACTGCAGCTCAACAGGCAACAACAGCTGTCAGTGTGTCAGTGTTCTTATTTGACTATGACTTGCCCGCACTGCATGTGATTATCATAAAGTGGGAATGTGTTAAAGGTATTAGTGGCGTTTAAACAAATTTGCGTTAGCGCGTTATTAGCGTGTTAACTTTGACAGCCCTACTTATTATTACTGCAACACAAGCTGGATTTACCGCTGAGACGCCGTCGGCGCAAGTTGATGATGTCGGTTTCTTTTCAATTTAAACGTGTCATAATGCAAAATGCCGGTTCAGCCGGTTGGCATAAAATCACACTGATGTAAGCTTGGGTACCGGACCGGACCACCAAAACAGGAAATCGACCCAACTCCACTAACGGATTTGTCAATGTAATTCAAATTTGAATTAATCACCTACTTTCCTTTTCCATTATGTCATATTGTAAAGTACGGTTACAGTGCAACACTGTGTTTTTAAAATACACTTGTGGAATTCTCCCAGTGGTATGTGCGTTATTGTGGAAGATATGTGACTATCAGGATCACACCGCTTGCCTAGGGTACACATAACACCACGCAACATAACATCCAGACAGGGTTACCCACACACACATACACACAAACACATCAATCTGTAGCTTCCCATCCATCTCACTACAGTGTAATCGGCCTTATTTGACCTGAGCTGAGGGGGGTCAACAGGGCAGACAGATGTTTCATGATAATGGTGTGTGTGTGTGTGTGTGTGTGTGTGTGTGTCAGGGGATAAGGCTAGCAGGCTGCTTTTAGACCTACTCCCACTCTGTTTTTTTCTTTTTTTTTTCTCTCTCTTATTTCACTTCTTCCTTTATGGCCCCGGGTCACATCAGTTGCAATTAATCCATCCTTCCCCATCGCTGATCCACTGATCTTACATTAAGGAGAGGGCTTTATCTCACGGTGTGTGTGTGTGTGTGTGTGTGTGTGTATGTGTGTGTGTGTATTTGTGTGTAAACGCAAGATAGTGCTTAACCCTGATCTCAATCTCTAGGAGCAGCAGGGGGGTATAAGGGGGTTACCCTCTAACAATGTGCGCACACACATTTGTGCACTCATTCCCGCACACATACTCACACACGTATTTATAAAATACATCCAATAATGCTAAGATCCTGATGGAGGGCCAACCAATTTCCGACTATCACAATGCCCATAAAAAACCCCAAAGCCAATAACTCCCCCGAGGCTCATAACTCACTCTTAATCGCCTTGTACTTCTGTCGGATCTGACATCGCTGCGGCTCTCAATATGCCTGGCTGGATCTCAGATCTCCCACCTTTCCTTGAGTCTCATCTCCTCACTCATCCTCACTTCTTGGCCTCTATTAGATGAGCACATCCCAAGCCTCTCCCCCTTTTTTCAGCTCCGCTCCCCGATGGTATCGGAGGACGAGGGCAGAAAGCGAGAGAAGCGAAACCAAGAGTTTGATGAACCTCAAAGCGAAAGTCTCAAGGAATCCGGAAACACACTTCTGACACTCACCCCCTCCCCCCTCCCCCTGGATGTCCTATATAATGAATGTTTTAATGAGTGCCCAGCCTGTTTTTAGCCGTGTTTGTTAATTAATCAGTATGCATGCCGTGCCAGCAGATGGCAGTAAGGATAAGGTGCCTCTGGGGATACAGCTAATAGGGTAATAGGAAAGGGGAGGAGAAAGAGTGACAGAACAGTCCCCAGATTGCAGACAGGTGACCTCTGTCACAATATGGCAGTCGGGGCGTTGTAGTATATGCTGCTGAACTCGCATGGTCATGAAAGGGCAGGATTTGCATGCGTGTGCATGTGTAATACAGACACAAGCTCATGTTGGTACAAGTACACAAACACAGGTCAGAAATACACACATACATGGAGTACACACGGATACCGCACACCAAGTGCAGTACAGGGAACATTTTCTCCTGCTCTCCCCCAGTGGGGCCCTCAACTGCACTGGTTTCCAGGGCAATGCAGAAGGGTATTAGTGCTGCTGTGGGGCCCCATCACACAGATGGACGGGGCCCAGCGCATATGCTGACAGAACATTATACGTCTCTCTCCACTTCTCTGTATAGAGCCCCGCCCGAGTGCACAGGGGCCCCGAGCGGAATATTAATGTTCCCAATTCAATTTGCAGGAGCTAAAGCTACTTCCTGGATGAGCAGTGTCGACACTTCTGTGTAATGGATGACGAGCATGCAGGGATTGTGTGTTGTTGACCTAATAACGAGGTAGGAGTAGAAAATAAAAGCTTAGATAAACTATGGCTGCTGGTGTTGTTGTATTTTCTCTCTTACACTATCTGGAATCTTTGCTAAAAAAAAGGAAGAACTCTCGCCTCTCCATTAGACATATATATTTTAGATTTTTCTACTCTGTCTTGAGAGCAATACATACCAGGTCTGCACTGATATGTATCTTTAGCATGAAGAAGTGGACGTAGTCACCGTGACGTTAACCATTGGTTTCTGGACTATGGTTTTGAAGCCTTGAGTTTGCAATTTTGGCCTTCGCCATCTTGGTTTTTGGCCGTCGCCATCTCGGTTTTTGGCCGTCGCCATCTCGGTTTTTGGCCATCGCCATCTTGGTTTCGGCCGCTGCCATCTCGCTTTTTGGTTGTCGCCATCTTGGTTTTTGGCTGTCGCCATCTCGGTTTTTGGCTGTCGCCATTTTGGTTTTGGCCGTTGCCATCTCGATTTTCGGCCGTTGCCATCTCGATTTTTGGCCGTCGCCATCTTGGTTTCTGGCTCTTCACCATCTTGGTTTTTGGCTGTTGCCGTCTTGGTTATGCAACCAGAAGTGACAAGAGAGGGTGGAGCTAAGTACAACCGAACACTGAATAAGACATTTTTAGGTGACCAAAATGTTACAATTTACTTTCATGAACTGAAAACACACTGTGAAAGGATTAAAGTTGTAAGACAAAAACACGAAAAACTCCCAGACCGAACAAAGCCATGGTAGCGACCGGTCAATCACAGTAGCCACGCCCTAAAGCATTTCCTGCGAACAACATTGACATAGTAATTATCACCTTATACAGTTGAAATAGCAAACTTGTTAGCAAACATTTGCTTATTAACACACCAGATATGTAGCAACAATAGCATTCCTTTAGAGTTGTGTCTGTGTCCACCTGATGGATGCAGGCCCAATATTTGCCCTCCTTTCGATCTCTGTTTTGGTCTCCGCCAACTCCTAAAGGAAATATTTTGCTTTGAGCTGCGAAATGCTCCACTGTGTTTGCTAGCTAGTCGCTAACTGTGTCTGTCGGCTGTTTGTTGCTGAGCTGGTAGTGCAGAGTGTGTCTGAGTGGTAAGACTGAACCATACGGTAAAGTCGTGGGCCTTGAAACCAAAACAACAAGCAAAAACTCAAAGAAACTCCATAGAGTTGAGTGGAACTACAGAGTCGGGTGATAACTTCGAGCGACCCCTTTCACATTAAACATAGTCATTTGATCCACTGTTAACATAAAACATAATGGATAGAGCAGCTTTAAGCACTAGCTGGTGATACCAGCTCTGCCCTCGACACTTCCTGTACATAGCATAGAGAGGCCAAGCCCCGTCCCTTCTGGTAGACCACCATGGGACCTTATTTTGGAAAAAATATGAACGGTAGACAATTTTTTTTTTGATTCCGTTTGAATTGTGCCATGAATCACACATATGATGTTTGTCATTTTGAAACATAATTTTTCAAGTCAAGAAAATGGCAGTTTGTTGCAAAACTGTTGAAGTATGAGACAGTGAAAATACGTAATTAGAAAGACTACACACCCAAAAGTCGCGTAAGTGATGTCTCTCTCGCTGAAGCTGCGATGCCTGTGTGTTTTTTCCTGTGATGTACTCACACCAGCAACAAGTCTTGCTCGTTCTTTCTCTTCCCAGCTGATAAAAAGAGCAGGAGACGCTGGATAAATCACATCAGGTAAGATAACTTTTTATTTGTGCGTGGAACATAGCTAAGTTTGGCTAGCTAGCTGTTGGTGACGTATATTGTGCAAGACGAGAGATGTAGTTCACTGAGCGGTTTCACACAAAACTAAATGATACTACGATAAACCTACGACAAACTGTGACTTTCTTGATCAAAAAATAATTTGTCTGCTTTACTTTCAGTTAATACCAGACAGACTTAGACACGTGTAAAACTACAAAAGTTGGATACATTTAGAGGTGTGGAGCACCAGGTGGAGAAGGGCAGGAGGTGACACAGATCCCACCAATTTTCGGGGGCATGACAAATCCATTGCATCATTGCTTTGATACAGTAAACAACAGGAAATACGCCTCAGAGGATTTGCATTAGAGCACTTTTGGAGCTATTATTTTAGCAGATTTGGGTTGATGATTTTTAATGGAACACAGTTCCAGATCAAGTATTTTGTTTATGCACTTGTTTGTGCTATTGTTTGTTTTAACGGTCCTTTTTTGTTGTTTTACTGCATATTTGTAGTAGAGTATATTATGTGCACTGTTAAGCATTAAAATGCTTTAAAAATACAGATATGTTTTATCATTTCATCATTATAGTCAGTATAGACTAATAAACAAGGGAAGAAAAAAGAAAAAAAAATCTATACAAACTATATAAGAAATCTGTTTTGACAGACTAAAATACCTGAATGATTCAGCATCCAGCCGAGGCACACTATTGTTCAGACTATAATGAGTGTATAATGTGCTGTAGAATACATTTATGAGCGCTTAGCTTGAAATAACATTTTTGTTTTTTCAAAAACAATGATGTCCTTATGTTCCCTTACTCTCTTTCTCTCTGTGCTGGTGACTCGACTCGTGGCGCTCTCTGGCTTAGCGCTCGTATTTAAGCCGGCATTTTAGCCGACTGCCTTTCAAGAGACCAATCGGAGGGCTGAAAAGCGTCTCACCCTCTTTTTTTTTTTTTTTTTTTTTTTTGTTTGGCACAGTAGGAATTGGGGCAGCTCTTGTCATGGCGGTTGTTCACACAAAGGCGCAAAATAAAGGGCTCTTTCTTATGGTGAGGACCTAGGGGGCAGTTTAGGGAAGTGCTATTGACTACAATTTGTTGAAGTTTATTTATTTTAAAAATCCCCCAAAAACACATGACCAGCCTTAGTGTCACACTTGAATTGTCAGCCCTTTAACACTTTCAAGTGTTGCTTGTGGAATCACAGATGTGGCTGGATATAATAAAAACCATAGCAAAGATTTGTCTACAATCCATGTTGCCATAAATAAGCAGAACAAGTATAAATACATTTAGAGGACAAAGATTATCTGGGATGTAGATTGTCATGTTATCCCGAATTACAGGCAGAAAACTGAGGGAGGCGGGGGTGGGGGTGGGATGGGTGGGAGGTAGGTAATATTTAGCTTATCCCCATTGTAGAATCTTAGTCTCGGCTAGCCAGCCGGCTCCACTTAATAACAGTTTAGGCTTGGTGTTTCCATGGCGACCAATACTTGATTGCTTGCCCTAATCTTCTTTAATGTGGCTTAATGCCGTTTGTACCTCTCAACATTTTTAGCTTTAGTCTGTCTCTGTCAGTCCATGCAGGGTGAAGGATGTGATGTAACATAACAGGACTCACAGGAAAGGGGACATTCCCTGCTCGACTTTTGACATTAACCCTCTGAGACCCACGGTAGACCCATTTTTGTCTTTTTTTTGGGGGGGACAGAAGGTATTTAGGGGGAGATAGCAGGTCAACAGTATATGTCACATAGAAGTGGTGTGCATCATCTGAAAGCTGGGAACCTGAAGATTAATTTGAGATGCAGCTCAGCTCTGTGTGTCAAGTTGTTCTAGTCAATCAAAAACAGGAATGAATGAATTCATTAATTAAAATAAATTGTGAAAGTGTATAAGGGTGCTGTGACTGCATTTGATTATCATAAAGTGGACATGTCTGTAAAGGGGAGACTCGTGGGTACCCATGGAACACATTTTCATTCACATATCTTGAGGTCAGAGGTCAAGGGACCCCTTTGGAAATGGCCATGCCAGTTCTTCCAAAATTTAGCCCAACTTTGGAGCGTTATTTAGCCTCCTTCCCGACAAGCTAGCATGGCATCGCAATGGATTCCTTCCTTTTTGTAGTTTCATATGATACCTGTATCTTCGCTCTAGCGCTCAAACTAAACCTGCTATAGCCTCTGAAAGACAGTAAAGTTGGTCGGAATCTTGGGTCTGAGAGGATTAAGACGGCTTCCAAACATGTAAATGTACTTTTAGTGACCTGTATGACATGACACTGGCATAGCTGTTTACAAGCCACAGTACTTTTCCTCATAGTGAACATATAGAGGTTAGAAATACCTTTGAAAAAAATGCCCCTCCTCCATCTTTCTCACGCTCCACCCATGGCCCGTCTCCCTCCCTCCCTCCCTCCCTCCCTCCATCTCTTGCTCCAACTTCTTCTGTCTGCCCAGGCTTCACAGCTCCTTTGAGACTCCTGCAGCTCTGTAGTTACTACTGTTTTCAGCCATGTCCACACAGAAACTAACAGGCCCCTCGTCGCACCAGGATAAAGCCTTCAAATGTACAGTATATCCTTAGCGGTTATCTTGGTGGCCTAGAGAAAGTTGGACGATACTTCCTACTCCTTAGGACAGGAAGAAAACGCACCAATTACAGAACATAGTCTGTTGAGATCAAATTGCAGCATGTAATATTTCAGAGGTTTTGCAATTAAATACAGACAGCAGCACCTAAAGGTATAATTAAAATGAAATTGAGCCTGCCAATCTTTGCAAGGACCTCAAGGTATGAATGCTGAGATATTAAATCAATACTTCTATCTCTGAAAACACCCATCCAATCTCACAGACACCCTCTAGAACTGATGGATGGAGCAATGTACTTTTCATGCAAATCAATATCTTACCTTATTCAGAGTACCACATAGGAAAAACAACACATCGCATTGGCATAATATCTGTATAAAGCTGCCTAACCAAATCCATCATGCATATATAACTACACAAGCCAATACACAATCAGAAAAAGAGGTTACTTCTATTGCAAATGCCTACGCCGATTTGTTAATTTGGACATGGATGGCATCCACATTAGTCACATTTTTAAAACTACTCAAATCCAAAGCTTTTCCGCACTGTGATAAATTAGCCCCCTTCAGCAGAATAGGTATTGGCTTGTTGGGGGTGAAAAATGTGAATGTGCCACAGTTATCCATTTTAAAGATTGTACTGTAGATAACATTTTGCTCCTCAAGCTTAGATTAGGGATTTCCCAAAACACCCAATCAGAGACATACCAATATTTGAAAAAACTTGCAAGGGGAATTCCAATAGTAGGAGGTTCGTACTCCAATATTCAGGTGAATGTGGTTCACACAGAAAACTGAGTGGTTATCAGCAGCTGAGAAGATCAAACTATCAACTGCAAGATACATTTTGAAACCTTATAAGAAAGGACAAACTTTTGTCAAAGAAAAAAATGAATAGCCTCAGGTTCAAAGGTCATTCTTGACCTTGGAAACAGCATTTAAAGTAGGGATGCATCGACACCGATACTGGATCGGATATCTGGCCGATACTGACTAAAATGGGATATCGGTGACATGGGGCCGATCTATTCACTTAAATTCACTTAAATGTTTATATACTTTATAAAATATATACTGGGATTTGAATTCCTGTTTAAGTGGTGACTGATTAATTGCTGCAATAATAAGTTTACACTTGAAGAATTGTAATTCCTGTTAATTTTGAAGATTTTTTTACCAAGTTGCTCGTGTATGATATATTATTTTAATATTTAATCATTTTTAATAGCAGTTCACAAAATGTATACAGTAAGTAGGTATTTATTTGTTATTTGTCAATCACTCAGAAAACTCAGATCAAACGGTCAAACTAGGCAGCGCTGATCAAATATTAATCAATATTCTGTTACTGTGATGCCTATTTCTCGCATTAACATTTTTTCAGAAACATCTTGTGGTGTACTGTTTAGCTGTAAAATGAGAATGTTTGTGACCCGGCCGCCATGTTGAGATCAGTTGAGGAAATACCAAGCACCGCCCACCAGCCGAAACAGTACATTACAAGATGTTTCTGAAAACATTTTACGCGAGAAATAGGCATTACAGTAACAGAATATTGATTCATGTTTGATCAGCGCTGCCTTGTTTGACCGTTTGATCGGAGTTCGCAAGTGATTGACAGCTGCCTTCGTTGAATGAACAGCCAATAGGAACGCTCTCTCTCTGAAATGACCTGTGATTGGCCAAAGTCTCCCGTCACGTGCTAGATTTTTTAAGCCTGAAAACAGAGACATGAGGAGGTGCAGAAGTCTAGTTTTCTCTCAGAACACTTGAATTCCAATAAGCTGAAAGGTTACTATGGAATTTTTGCCCAATGATGCCAAAAACATTCTGCCTACTGCTGCTTTAAGGTGCAAAGTAGGAAAAAACCTCAGAGACTTTAAACATCTAGACTCACATGTTACACATGGAGATTTCATATCTACAGTGTACAGGTGAATAAATACTGCATGCAGAATATAAAGATGTGCCGTTGTTTACATGGCATTTACCACTGGCTGTCATGTTGGACTGATGCATGGTGGTGATTGGCTACACACATCAAAGCATTTCAGTGGAGGGAAAGGATGCTTTGCAAACAAGTCAAGCTCGCGATCCTGGTTGCCTCGTTGTAGATATGGTAAGTGACGTACATCATATCAACGTATAGTAACACGCACAAAGGCAATAATTAAGTGTACGAAGAAGAGAAGTCAGATGGGTGTTTTTTTGTGCTAAACACACACACACACGTTCAGGAGGCAACCCCATCCTCCACACACACACAGTGCAGCTGTGATGCTGGCAGGAGTGTTAGCCCAGCTGGTAATGTGTGCTTCTCAATGACATACCGGGGTTCTGTTGAAATTATAGATGTGCCAACAGATGTTTGGCAGGGATGTTATGGGTGTGTGACACTTTCTGTATGTTTACTTGTGTGTATGCATGTTCCAGCGTGCACATTTGCTTGTGTGTATTTTACCAAATGCTGTGTTTGGTTGTTCATTGTGCGTATATCTATATAATTTGTGTTCATCTCCCCATGGGTTTGAGAGATCGTATGTGTGTGTGTGTGTGTGCATCTATGCCCATGAAGATGAATTAGAGGAATTAAGAATTTATGTGAGTGGTTGAACATGAGGAGCCACCAGTGGTTCTCTTTGCAATATTGATACCGCATTGTAACAGGAAGCAAGCGAAGCCCTCGGCGGAATAAAATAGAAGAAGGAATAAAATACAGATAAAGACAGAGAAGATGATTAGGGAGAGGGAAAAACAGAAAGTAAAGGCAGTGGAAATGAGGTGAGAGGGAGTTGACAGAGGGACTAAAGGTGATGAAAATGGAGGGAACGAGGAAGTGCAGAGGTGGAATCATAATGCAGAAGGAATTTGAGAGACAGATTATATAATGTTATTGTGGTTCATTTTTTTATCTCAAAGAGTACAAGGGTAAGGATGAGGTTGAATCTGGATGAGGGAGACATAGTTGAAGACTGAGCCATGTCAGGCATACAGGAGGGGGGTCACTGAAATGCCAAGAGACAGTAGAAGAGACAGAGACAGAGAGAGAAAAAACAAGTAAATGCAAGAGCTAAGAATCCTTAACCCTAGAGCATGCTGTTTTTTTTTTACTTGTAATTATTTAAACCTTTCCTCAGAACAATCATTACATAGCAACAGGCCACCCACTGGCCTCCCGCCTTATAATCAAATCAGCGGCGCACTTTCCACCTCACTGCTGCCACTCACTTCCAGCATGCGCTGACAAAAATGACAGGCACAGCAAAGCACAGAAGTAAGGGAGGGGAGGAGAGAAGCCCAGGAAGAAAGGGAAGACTTGATGGAAGATATGAGAGTAAAAAAAAAAAAAAAAGGATGGGGGTGGAGGGGAGGTGCTGTACACTCAAAAGGGAAGGATGGAACAGAAGGAGAAGAGCACGCAGGGAGGGGTGTGGGTGGAAAAGGGAAGGAAGGATCAGAAATAACAGAAGTGCGAAGGAAGACGAGAGAGCAAAGGAGGAGAAGCAACATCCGCGATGAAAGCGAGAAAGTGAGTGCTGCGGGAGTTTAAATGAGGTTTACAACACTTTGGAACAACGTCGAACAGCAGCAAAGGAAGAAAAAGAGACACGGCGAGATGAAGTGAGAACGAGCGAGCCCGATGAAGAATCAGAGAGAGGGTGAACGAGAGGAGCCAAAGGAGATAGACACTATTGCCATAATTAAAGCTGAGGATGAGGTCACTGTCGGGGACACGGTGCGACTTTAATAGCCCAGAGATTTGGCCAGCGTCCCATCGGCCCTTTAACTCTGCATTAAGCTGATTACCCCCACATTTAACCAAAAATCACCGCCCACTCGCTTCTCGCCTAATATCACTTTAACTAAAGCATTTTTTTGGGTCGGGATGGGGGCTTAGGGGCAGGAGAGAAACTCAGAGGGAGAAAATCCATTTAATTTTTGCGTTTTTACCACATCCAGTGGGTTTTTTTGTGCATTTTTCAGTAATACTCTGTTTTTTTTGTTGTTTTTTTTTAAATGCGCTATTTATTTGTTTATTTCAGAGTGCTACAAGTGGGCCACTTGAATTACACATTGTGTATGTGAGCGCACATTGTTTCCTGAGATGACTTGTTGAACCACTCTGTTGAAGGGTTAGGTGCGCTAGGTTTTAATACCAATAATTGCAGCTTTTGGTGAATGACTCATTGTTTTAATGCAGCTGTGGTTAACATCACAATCATCAAAGTCATTCGCTGCGTGTTTGTTTAAAGCGGCAGATGAGTGCAGCTAAAAAAAAACACAGACACACATCGCTCATTGTGTTTCTCATGCACACTCCAATCCAGTAGCCTGGGAGAGAGCTGCTGACCCCAATCATCTTTATTAATCGAAGCGATTAAGAAATTGAAGTGGTGGCTGTGGGAGAGCCGCGTTGAAATTTCTAAACGGCACGTGAAATCCACGGTTCAGTAATTATAGGATGTGTAGACAATCTAACATGCAATCAGACAGGCTGCACAACTCCAACTTCTCAAACTCCTTTATAGAGTGCTCCAGGGATGACATATTTTTTGTAGGCCAACCAGGAAGTTAGCATTGCCATGGGTTACCTCGACAAAAAGCCAATGGGAATTTTCAATTGGGTTTTGGATTATTGCAGGAAAATAAGCTCTGTGGCAAACAAACGTTTTTATGATTTTTGAAGCATGAATGTAATCGCCAGAAGTAAAAAGCTAACCTTAGGCTATAAAGAACTACAACACAGTGGCATGACTACGAGTATACATAAAGAGGCTGTGAAGGCGGACGAGTCGGCCGATTACTTTTAGTAGTCTCATTTAGACACTTGTTAGCAACCGTCCTTTTTTAAACACTTAAAAGCTTCAAAATTCACGAGTGGTATATTTATTGATGTATTTTATGTCGTAGAATAAGCTCTTCAGCTTGTGTTAAACACATACCTTAATTCAGGTATCTACCTAAAAACCTATTCAAAAAATCCATTGACTTCCAGACGAGGGAACCAGAAGTGCTAAAATGCTAACTCATTTCCAGGTTTTAGGACTCATTCCTGGAGCAATTTATTGGGTCCTGCTGTTGTCTGGAAAACTACTTGTGTGCAGCATGAAATCAGATTGCGTTGCAATTATTATAGACCCCTTTTCTCTTAGTAAATATGTTGACGTATTTCTGTGGGCGGAGTGTAGGCGGAGGCAGAAAAATTCTCTAAACATTTTAGCTAACGCTGCCCAGCAAGTTTTGTTGCCTTTTTCCTTTTTACTTTTATTTTTTACATAAATAAAAGTTATTAGTGTTCTCAGGGGCCGCGAGTGCTAATGTTCAAGGTGCTAAATGCGAGATTGGGAGCATTTCTATTGACTCTGTACGGCTCTCAACATGGCGACGCCTGAGCCGGTGGCTCGGAACTAATGGTGCAAACAGCGTTAACAGTGAAAACAATAGCAACAGTGCTGACAGAGCTTACAGTGTTAACCTGAGGGGGAACCGGAGGGTGGGTGCTACGCTTCCGTAGCTACGCTTCTGTAACGGCGCTGTTGGTCGGGATGGCCTTATCAGCTAATAGTTTAGCTTTGCAGCCAAAGGCTTACGGCTGCGGCTATGGTTAAGCAAAGGGCTAAACTATTTGCAACATTTTTTCTCCTTCTATGGTTTAGTCTATGAACAACATTTTTCTCCATCTCTCTAATAGTTTAGCCTATTAGCAACATTTTCTCTCCATCTCTATAATACTTTAGTCTATTAGCATCACGTTCTCTCAATCTATCCAATAGTTTAGCCTTTTAGCAACCTTTTATCTCTATCTCTGTAATAGTTTAGTCTATTAGCAACATTTTCTCCCCACCTTTCTAATAATTTAGTGTATTAGCAATATTTCTCTCCATCTCTATACTAGTTTAGCCTATTAGCAACATTGTATCTCCACCTCTATAATATTTGAATCTATTAGCAGCATTGTCTCTCCATCTATCTAATAATTTTGTCTATTAGCAACATTTTCTATGTGATATTGATTTTGGGACCTAACAACACAGCAAGATGACATTTGTGATGTGTAACGCGCCTCCAGCTAACACCGTGTCGTAGCCTAATCATGACGACGACTGTAAAAGGATCTATAGACTGACTTATTTATTGAAACAACATGAGGTGGTTTGGCTTCACTGTAAATAGGTACAGCAGTTGCTCGTCAGTTGAATTTCTGACAAAGCAGCTGCTGTAATATTAATCCATACCTGATGTTACCAAGGTAACCACGGGTGTAACACGAGGTAATTTTCAAGCAAAATTTAAAAAATCACCTAGTTGTAGCTTCGCTGATTTCTTTATTAAAAATGGCTTTTGGACTATTGGTTGCACAAAACACAGTTTGAATTCATCAATTTGGGATTTTTCACTACCATTTTCTACCAAACAATAAACTGATTAAGCAAGAAAATAATCGTCATTATTATTGATATTAATTATAAATGATAAATAATTGTTAGTTGCAGCCCTAATAAGAAACACTTGATCGTTTTGTTACAGTATCATACAACTGTAATTTACACATTTATTCAAAGCGAGTGTATTAAACACATTGTGGGATGTTAAGCAAAAAGTATTGTACATGCTATGGACAAAAAGATTGTTTGCAAATTCGGAATTCCATTGGTGTGGAGCATGTATCCATTCTTACAATGAAAGGAAACAGCAGAGCTATATAGCGCAGGTTGGTATCAAATAGAGTGATTTCAAATACAGCCTTGTATTTGCACAGCCATATAATGGACAGTTGCTTTATATATAGTCCATATGGGTGGTGACACATCCAGCTCCTGGCTCAAATAAGGTTTCAATTGGCCCAGCATGTCACCTGCCTATACATGTGTGCACGTGTGCACATGATTGTACAGTTGTGTTTGTGACTGAGGCCCTGCATGGGTATGTATGTAGCTATCAGGCTTCCTTCCAATACCCCACAAATCTGGTCTTCCCACTTGGCTGAACCTGCAGAACCATCCCTGGTTAGATGCAAAGCCCCTGGTCTCTGTCGCCCTGTCTCTCTGTTATCCTCTCTCTCTTTGCAGCCACAGGATTAGCATAGCAGGGTGGAAGCACTTCAGCTAAATCTCCCCTCCCCTGCAGCGCTCGCGCTGCTTGGACTGCTCTGGATCGAAGCTCACCACACAGAGGAGAGTCTTTGCACAAAGTGGTGTGTGAAAAACACATCTGGAGTGCTGGGTCATGAGCTGCTTTTTTTTTTAAATGGGGAATATGCAACACTGGCAGATCAACTTTCACAGTGACAGCAGTGTGTCTGACATGTTCACAACGTCCCCTCGACACTGTTCAAATACAGCCAGCACTGTCATGTTGTCATTGTGTGTGTCTTACATTTTTGTGTCTGTCTTTTTCAGTTCTTTCAGATTTCAGTTTGATAATTGTCACTGTTTGTGTTGATACATTTTGTGCTTTCTATGATGTTTTATTCTTCTGTTTTTCGGTACTGAGGATGCTGGTTAACATCATATCGGACAAATGCTAAATTAATGTATTGAACACGAAATGTTCTTCTCACCCATACAAGCAATGAGAATAAAGGTTTCGAACCAAAGAATGTATATCGATAAAAAGCCCAACACCAACCCGGCTCCAACCAGCCGAGCCACCCGTCACCATCGGCGGGTCCCGGCTGGCCGGCACTGCCCGGCTTCAACCGGCTGGCCAGCTGACGTAGTCACCCAGAACCATTCTGAATGACTCGGAGTGACCATGTTGGCCGGCCAGCTGGAGCTGGGCGGTGTTGGCTAGCTGGGACCCGCCGGTGGTAGCGAATGATTATGTTAGCTAGCTAGCTAATTTATGTGCTAAGTAAAGTTGGCTAACTTAATTGAGGTCTGTTCAACAAGACAGTGACAGATTGTACTTTTCTTGTGGTCAGGCAGCAGCATCCAAGAAACGTGAGAAATCATCAGGGAAAGAAAAAGGAGCAGGTCAGCTAAGCCTATTTATTATATTCTATTTGTTTTTTCAGTTAAGACACACTCACTGCCACGTAAAATACACTGTTATCCGTTGTTTTGGAAAGAAAACAAACAAACGTTGGACCAAATAAAGTTAAAGGTACTGTTTGTAACTTCTTACACGTATAAATCATTGCGAGTCGGTGTCTCATGCGCGCACGCGTGTGGCTACACTGTTCAGACTCAGACTCCAACATAAAACTACACGGAAGCACCAAAACTGCAAACATATATCTAGTGAAGCCCGTCTTGCAAAACAGTGTTGGCCGCAGTCGGAGGAGTCTCTGCTCTTCTGCCTGCTCCTCTGCCTGCTTGCCTACTCACACACCGCGCTCGTTCTCACTCGCTCTTTCGCTCCACCTCTCACATGCATGCGCACACACTACACACTGCAGAAGAGTTAGTTTAGTTCTGAGAATATCTAGTGAATGTGCAGTGGACGTTTGTGCAGAAATAAATGCTGCAGCTCCTCCAGACCAACAGAGGTTTCCCGTGTCTTGTGAAGTGACGGGGCTCCGGAGCGAGTAACGTTATCGTCTCCAACCAAAACTCCGGTGTCTCCCATGTTTCCTCCGGCCGCGGTTAGGGGGCTGAGGCAGGAAAAGCACTAGGATCAGCATTGATTCATGGAGAGACCTTCGTCTGGTCAGCTAACATTACTGCCAAGCAGGTGAAATATAGAGTGATATTGTCGTTTTAGCTGACGTGTGTCGCCTCACTGTTTTGACCGATGCTCGTTCACGTCTATGTAGAGCGAGCACAAGCGCGAGCGCGAGCAACAGGACGCTGACTTTCGTTGACTTAACAGCCACAGGTGTCGCTGTTAACAAGCAATTTATGATTCTTACACAGATTCCCTTTAAAGATATATTTTAAGTGATTGCGTCATTTTTTTAATGATATATCGTGATATTTTTTGCCTTGATGATCGTATTGAGAAAAACTGATATCGTGACAGCCCTAATTGGGAAGTTAATTTACTTCCAAAAAATAAATTATCCTCAGATTTACAGACGTCCCTTTATACATCCAAGGCCACAGACTCATTGTTGTCTTCAGTCCAAAATGACAGCTCTTTGATTCTATACTCTTTGTTAGAACTACCTTTGCAAAGGTGCACCATATTTTTCTCGCAACCCAATCAGAGCAGACTGGGCCTTTTCGGGAGGGGGGCTTAAAGTGGCAGGTGCTAAAACGTAGTGTTTCCGACAGAGGTTGAATACAGGTACAGTATATTTAGACAGACAGAATGAGAAAAATAAAAAAAAATTTGAACATTGAAGCATATAAACATATTCTAGGAGAAACCCAAAAT
Organism: Sebastolobus alascanus; assembly: GCA_916701645.2. NCBI lineage: Eukaryota > Metazoa > Chordata > Actinopteri > Perciformes > Sebastidae > Sebastolobus > Sebastolobus alascanus. The sequence goes on along the minus strand of CAKAOJ020000137.1, from coordinate 644,569 downwards.
ACAAGTATGAACCTCGAAATGAGCATGATATGTCCCCTTTAATGAGAGGATTGCACCGAGTAGTGATTGCCGTCATTGGTGATATTAATGCCATGCAGTTTTTACGCTACATTCTGCTCATTCACATGCGGTGTACCAGTCATATCTAAATACACTCCCTCGTCCACGTCCCCTTTCCCCCCGTCTCCCCCCTGATCCTTTGATATCAGCCTTGACTTCAAAGCGGTGGGCTGCAGCGTTACCTGATGCTAATAGTCCACATGAAAGAGAATCTGTATGAGGTGTGAGCGTCGGGGACTGATGCAGCCTCTTGGGGGGACCCCCGTCTCTTCTCCGTCAACCCAGACAGTCTGTTCCCCAGTTTCTAGTTAGTGGTGACTTCTAAAAGACCTTCAGAGATACGGGTAGAGAGAGCGTGCATATACTGGCGGGCTGCAGACCTTTTAAACAGGAGCCACAGGACAGTGAAGGCCAGTTCAAAGAGATTTATGCTGTCCGTGCCCTGATATATTGCCCTTGGATGTGGTTTGGGTTGAGTGAGTTGACAAATATGGAGAAAACAAGCTTTAGTATTAGAGCCCCATCCAGTCACTATAGTTGAATCAGTCCTCTGGGACAATAGGAATATTATAATTCAGTTCTACTGTTTGAAGTGGTCCAGTAGTTAGCACAGCTATACATCATCCTGCCCGACAGAAGGGTGTTGAGGTTGAGACTTGCTTCAGACTCACTCTGAGGAGATAGGACCTCATTAGCATGATGATAACTCCAATGTGTAAGGATTTATTAAACCTAATATACACAGTATGTCTTGCTGGACGTTAAAATGTAGAGGCAGGGGTGGCCATGTCATTTTGGGGCAAAAGAGAAGTTAGATATCTCTAAAGTCTCTAAAGCTAAGACAGCTGCTGAGTGATCGAGGAGTGTACCACAGAGCCAGGGCAACCACGGTCCAGCAGCAGCTATGATAGATAGATAGATAGATATATAGATACTTTATTGATCCCGAAGGAAAGTTAGGCATCCAGTAGCTTAGACAACAAGTCCCAACACCAATACACCTCAAAAAAGATACAATCAAATAGAATAAAGTGAAATAAAATAAAAATAAGATAAAAGAAGTACAGCAGTGAAGTGACAGTATGGGCTTGTGGGGAGAACATGTTAGTTCCTCGCAGTAGATTCCATCTATTCCTAAAATGCATATTCAATCTGTCTGACTCTCTGCACCTCCTCTCCAAGTGGATTCACTGACACTCGATGTCTTTTGAAGATGCTTTCAGACATTTTCGCTTCATATCATTCACGCAAAATTTGCTGTACTGACCGTGCAGACATTAGCTACTGTATAAACTAGCAATGGACACCACCAACCATGTCTGTGGTGGGAGGGTGCCTGTGTGCTTTTGTTCAGCTCAGCCTCTGACTGATCCCAGAACTCACCAGAAACTCCAAACTTGTGTTATTTCCCTCCAGTCTCTGACCTTTTCCCTCCCCTCGCATTTCATGTGTTAACTTTTTAAGGCCCAGACACACCAACCTGACATCAAAGAACTAGCGGCGTTGAAGGCAGACCTTTGAGTCGCCTCACAACGCCTTTGTCTTGCCCAAAAAGACTACAGCCGACGGACAGTTAGCACGTACGTTCTGCACCTGCGTGAGATGAAATAACTCACCACACCAGCAGGCGGCGGTACTCTGTATTCACATTCAAAAAAGGAAACCGGAAGACCTAGGAGAGCTGATATGCAAGCTGTTGTTATTATACGTACATGAAGCAATCGGCGTTTACCGACCATTTTCACCGCTCTCACTCACCACTTAGCTTCCTTCTAGACGGCCATGTCATGAAAATATTTGTGTATTGGAATGATCAGATGAGATGAAGATGAAAAATGAGAAGAGCCTTCTGTGTGTGCCCTCTTGACTTTACTCGTTGGCTTACTTTTCTCACTTCCATTTCTCTTCTCTTGCACTGATTCGCTTAAGCTGAACAGCCAATCAGGGTGATTTCTCTCACCGACGGGTTCTGCCGCCGATTCAACATGCTGAATCAGCAAAAATACCTCAAACACGGGCAGACTAGAGCCGACGGTGCGGGACACACCACAAAAACTAGGGGGACAGACGCTTACCGACGGCCCCAAACTGTCCGATGGCCTTTAGACACGACCCATTTCGGTCAGAGAACCGGGTGTGTTATGCTACTTGCGGCTAATGTAGCCTCGAGCTGCTGGCCTCAAACAGAGATGAGCAACGGGCTACAGAGGTCTGGTAAGCTCACTTCTTACTTACTCCACACCCTGATTTGTTTCATTTTCAAACTTGTCTTCAGCCCCAATCGATGCTGACTCAAGTGACATCACTTGAGGCAATTTATCAGAGGTACAGCTCCCTCTGGAGCCACAAAACGACTCATGCAACTTTTTTCACATATGCATACCCAAAGACCTGGAAACACACTTTTTTGGGAGTGTTGTTTTTTTGTTTTTTTATTATAACTAACTAGCCAAATACTCAAATTACAGTTGCCTCACAAGGCCGGGGCTGAGGCAGCCTTCAAAAGCTGTGTGAAACCTCTTGAAAAAAAGCAGCGTGATCCACCTTGCCATGAAAAAGCAACCAGGCAATCCAACAAACAAACACAAAAAAGCAGTCTGGTATTTGAAAAAATGGTCTCAAACTGTGGCATTCACAGTCAGGAGGATCTGCTACTCGGGCTACCAGGGTGACAACGGCGTGCTGGTTGCTATGGAGACCAAGCGCTTCTTATTTACTTTATAGCTGCTTCTGTCCTCAGTGAAATGAAAATTTTTCAGACAGACTCCAGAAACAGTGAATACTGTTTTAATCTGTGAAATAACTAACACATTACACTACACTGTTTCCCGATAAGCTTTAAGTGTGATATATGTATAGGTCATGTGACTACTAATGAATGTGGGAAAATGTTCTTATCCTTCATATTCATGTACACTATGATAGAGCTGCAACTATTAATCGATTAGATGTCAACTATTAAATTAATCGCCAACTATTTTGGCAATCGATAAATCGGTTCGAGTAGCTTTTTAAAAAAGAAAGACGTTTTTCACCATTTTCTGACCTTTTATAGACCAAACAACTAATCGATTAAAGCAGCAGTAGGCAGAATATTTTCGGCATCATTGGCCAAAAATTCCATAATAACCTTTCAGCATATTGTAATCCAAGTGTTCTGAGAGAAAACTAGACTTCTGCACCTCCTCATGGCTCTGTTTTCAGGCTTTAGAAAATCTAGCCCGCGACGGGAGTCTTTGGCCAATCACAGGTCATTTCAGAGAGAGAACGTTCCTATTGGCTGTTCATTCAACAGAGGCAGCGAACTCCGATCAAACGGTCAAACTAGGCAGCGCTGATTCTGAAAACATTTGAGGCGAAAAATAGGCATTAACGTAACATAATATTGATTCATGTTTGATCAGCGCTGCCTAGTTTGACCGTTTGATCGGAGTTTGCGAGTGATTGACAGCTGCTCAGAGAAAGCGAAGCTCCAGCTCGGCTCTGATTGGTTGTTTTTCTCCGGTCTGTGAAATCTTGCAGATGCCATTAGGAGCACCGGAGGACACCAGAGGACACAGAGGCACATGTTTTTGGCTGGACCGCAGAGGGCCAACCCTACAGACGCAAAAGTCTGTCCCTGACTGACTGACTGACTGACTGACTGAGTGATGAAGTTACAGGATTGGTCGGCCGACTGCTGGAGCTTCCTCATTGGTCGTTGCTCTTTCAAAATGAAAAGGCGGAGAACAGTTCTGTGTTTACGTTTTCTGGGGAGCTTGTCAGCGGTTCAATGTAACATTACATAGAGCTGTTGTTGTGCATGTGTTATTGTTTATGTTCGTTTAAGTTACGTTATGTTCGCAAATTTTCGCCTCGCTTTCCTCCATTTCCGCCATGGACTGACTATCTAGCAGCCTCACGTCGCTACTGCGGTATGAACCCAAAATAAACAGACTGTGCTGTGATTTAATTGCAATAAATAGATCAAAATAATGCCGAAATAACAACATAAATATATAACGATTTGTAAAAAGTCTGAATTCAATCTTTGTCAAGTCTGTCCGCAACACAAGCAAACAACTTTTAAAATGCTTGTTTTCTGAACGGAGTTCGGATCGATAAATGCCAGGCGATGATAACACCAGCTACTCAATCACCACTCAACATAACATCATCTAGGCATAAATACGGCAGCGACGCTGTTGTAAACGGATCAAAGTGTGCCGAAATAACTACATAACGATGCTGATTAGTAAAAAGTCTGAATTCATGCTCTGTCAGGTCTGTCCGCAAGACGACAAGCAAACAACTTTTAAAATGATTGCTTTCTGAATTGAGTTCGGATCGATCAGTGGCAGGCTACGTTAACATTGCAGCTGCTCCATTAACACTCCATCTAGGAATAAATACAGCAACAACAACGTCAGTGATGAAAGCGGGAATATCTCAACGCTGATAAACTTTCGCAACGTCTGTATATATTGAACACCACTTATATGATGAATGCTTTTGATACACATGATTTCATAAAAAACTCAAATACTTTTAACCTTGCATAATGTATGTCATGCTAATACCTTTTCACCTTGTATAAAATGTATATATACTGACTAGTAAATGTTACCATTTACTATTACTGAATGCCATTTGCTTCATTATTAGTTGGCTTTCACTCAAGCATTAAGATATAAGTGAAAAAAACTGTTCACAAAACATTATAGATATGACCACTGACTATTTGTGTAAGAATTTAGCTACAAATTCACAGACTTGACCATACGGTCCAGCCATATACTCGGTTTTGACCGTGTCTTGTTTATTCAGATTTCCTGTGAGGATATAGTGACTGTTTTATAAAAATAACTTTTTTTAAATCATATTTGCTCCAATTCTACCTGTTGCAGCTTTAATCGAAAAATGAATAATAAAAATAAAAGAGATTGATCAACAATGAAAGTAATTGTTAGTTGCAGCCCTACACTATGAAGACCTACATAAATTATGTATTTATCATGTTTAGGGAATGACATTTGCTCCTTAAATAACATTACAAAAATCACTTTCATCCACAGAAACAAACAAAAAAGGCACTTGCATTAAAAGTTCAGTTCAGTACCACCACTCACACCTGCATGCACTTTTAGCTGCTGCACTTTGAAACACATCCGGCTGGAAAAAAAATTCAGATCAGAGTAGCATAGCATCTAAATATTCTGAGTGATGGTTCGGTCGGGCCAGTCCAGGACACTTCATGTAGAGAATATTAACAGTAAACCATATTTTAGGAAGGCAAAACTTTGTGCGAAGCAGTGAAAAGTTAATTGTGTTTTCACAGCTTTCTCCCGCATAGCTGTGGTTCTGAGGTTTGATTTGATTCCTAAAAGCGCTATGGCTGCCTAAACCTCCTTTTCATTTGACTCTAGTCATTTGGAACATTTTTCTCATTCAAACCGGGCCTTTGATTAAAAACAAAGGGCCGCTTATCTCAAAGGGCTGGGTTTCTTCCCCCAGCCTTAGAAAACAGTGCGCAGCAAATTATGGTAAATAAGTGTACAAAAGCTTCTCCTTGTGCATATGCAGGTCAGCTTTCTTCAAAACGTTGGCCTACAATGTTGCAAACTACAAAGTCTTGTGACGCATGCGGGCACCACAAATGGCACTGATCTATGTCTTATGTTGTGGCATTCTTTTTTTCTTTTCCCCCTGCCTCGTTTCCTCGCTTTCCTTTAACATCAATCAGATGCAGATGGAGAAACTAATAATTTCCGACAACTACTGATAGATGGCTAATCTCTGAGGAAAGCGGACCTCTTGCAGGCGGCGTCAACGATACCAGCTTTTTCATGTCCCAAATTAATTCCTGAACGTAATAACTGGAGGCAGTTGGAGAAAGGGGATTTCATTTATAATTAAACAACACTCCTTTAGATGATGCCTAAACGATTCTGCCTATGAAGTTCTAACCTCTGGACAACCGCACGGGGATATAAGGAAGCACACTGGCAATGTGCATCAGTACTTTCGTCATGTGAAACGTTCCTTTGTTTCAGCGCTTTGCCTTCTCTTTCAATTCATTCCACTCTTAGAACTGTACCCCTGAAAATAAAAGCGCTCCCTGCTGGTCTTGGTGCTAATCACGAGTTCATGTTATCATTCCATTTCTCATCTGCGGAGGCAATTTATGTGGTGTCACACGATTGCACCCCAATTTCAGCTCATTCAAATGTTAGTCTTACGACACGGACTCTCTTGCAACGAGGAGTGCTCGTGATGGAATTTAAATCAAGCCACGTCCCGAGCCTAATTCTGAATATCGGGAGGATCGGCTCGAGATAATGACAGCCAGCGCTTTCTGTCCGCACTGTTAAGCAGAATTTGTTGCCCTCTGTTAAAATACCTGCTTCGCGAGGCCCAGTTGCTGGGGTTTGGTATTACATTGCATCCAATTGCATCACGTTGAACCTCTTTGAAGTTCCAGTGGCACTTCTTACCCCCTTATTCAGGCTCGGCTTCCACTCCTTTGACCCAAATAAAAAAGACAATCGCAAAGAAAAGAAGCTACACGAGTGTGCGATGCTGTTGCAATGAGTCTGTTGCGGTGTCACACACAAGAATGGGCCAATGTCACTCTCTATCAAGCACCTGTTTGTGCGTCTTGTATGATGGTTAAAGCAGAGTTGGTTTACAGTCATGTTCTTAAAGGGCTGATCTGAGACCTTTCCCTCCTCTTATATGTCAGCTATTAACTCCGCACGCACATCGGGATCCATGGGGATTCACTTTAGATGATTTCTGCCCGTCTCTCTGTTGTTGTCTTGCTCTATCTATTCATTTCTTGTCTCACGCCATACACCATTTGATCTTTCCGTCTTTCCCCAGTGTACCTCCCTCTCTGCGTGGCAACTTTTCCCCACAACCCCTCCTTTTCTGCAACTCCTTCCCTCCATTTTTTCCCTTCCTTATCCTTCCTCTGTCGCTAACTTCCCCATCGCTTCTTCCCCACGCACGTCCTTCTTGCTGTCTCACTCGGCGGAGCGAGACATTGTGTGCAGACGCTGCCAGTCTCCAAAGAGTGAAGCCGGCTAATGCATAGCAAACACTAACCAGCCAAGCCAGACATGCATAACACAAAAGGATGGTCTCTGTCTTTTTTGTGCGGCAGCCAATACACCCAGGCATTAACACCCTCCTTCCCATCCATACATTCCAATAAGCCCCGCGGTAGTTTGTACAGCTCAGGCTGCTGACATGCGTATTCAGTCAGGACCCAAATTATCGGCTTTCTCGCCAGGCGCTTTAATCACCCACAGGGACCTGTAAGCCGGAGAGAAGGATGGCATGAAAGACTCTCTCTGAATATCTCTCACTCTCTCTCACTGTTATCTTCTATTATTTGCCCTTGAAGTCATTTCATATCCAATCAGAGGAAACCGAGGAGGCATTTCACGTCGTTGAGCATGCGGGTCATTTGTGAAAGCTAATAGACACTATAAGTGAAAAGGAAGCGAGGCCGCTCTGTGGGTTTGCCAACATTTGGTAAGTCCCGGAGCTTACCGATGTGCCCCTCAAGTTGCAAATGAACAAGTCACTCAGCAGCTGTGTGAGAAAATACATTAGGCTGTTAGGCTAACATTGCTAAGATCCTTATGTGGCTTCCATATTGACACTTAAGTCACACAAACTCAATCTTGAAGTTTCTTCAAACTAAGTTTACTTGGGATTATTGGTGTCGTCTGTGCTGTTGACAGGTCCAGAATGGTATGACCCATGACAAATATTATAAATTCACACATGAAGCCATCAAAAGAATGGCTCTGTTGGTTAGGGCTGGGCGATTAATAACATTTTTTTTTTTTATGATTTTGGCCTCCAACGATTATGAAAACAAGATAATCGAGATAACACAGGGTTAGGATAAGGGAGGAGGATAACCTCGCTGGCCAGCCCTCGCCACGCACATTTCCTCGGTGGCGGTGCGCCACGACCGGCTTTAGGTCGGCTTGGAAATGCCCGAGGTGAAGGTGGCTCGCGGCTCGGGCCATGAGCTTTGCAGCGCCCCTCACCCCGGGTTAGGGTTAGCAGGGGGCCTCGCCCTTCCCAGCAGGAAAAGAGGGTACGGCAAGCACTAAGTCCACGGCCCTAGGAAGTGGCGAGGCCTCCTGCTAACCCTAACCCGGGGCGGACAGTGTGTCAGGGGTCTGTGGCGATGTCTGCAATCCACCAAACCTGTCTGAAACACAGAGCCCGTCTCGTTAACCATGCTTTATGGGTATGACATCATTCATATCTATACAAGCAATGTGTTTATAATTAAATTGTCTATGAGAACACAACATTGTTTACAAGAGCACAAAGTTCTTCAAAGATCGAGCCTCTTAATTTTGCTCTCAAAGTGCACCAGATTGATGCATTTAACTTTAAAATGTGAAAAAAACAAGTTGTGTCAAAGTTAACACAATAATAACGCATTAGCGCAAATTTGTTTTAACACCTCTACTCTCTTAATACATTTGCACATTAGATCTTTCGGAGGTTGTAGCGGGCTCAGTTTGGAAGCTAGAGTGAAAATACTGGTATCATATCAAACTAGAATCCATTGGTACCAACTATGTCATATGAGATTGTCGCTAAGGAGGTCAAATAACGCTCCAAACTTGCGCTAAATTTTGGCAAAAAACAACTGGCACGGCCATTTTCAAAGGCGTCCCTTGACCTCTGACCTCAAGATATGTGAATGAAAACGAGTTCTATGGGTACCCACGAGTCTCCCCTTTACAGACATGCCCACTTTATGATAATCACATGAAGTTTGGGGCAAGTCATAGTTAAGTCAGCACACTGAAACACAGACAGCTGTTGTTGCCTGTTGGGCTTGAGTTTGAGTTTATGATTTGAGCATATTTTTTATGTTAAATACAGTACCTGTGAGGATTTCTGGACAATATTTGTCATTAATTTGTGTTGTTAATTGATTTCCAAAATGATTTGCCCACTCCCATGTTGATAATAGTATTGAATACTTGACAAATCTCCATTTAAGGTACATTTTTAACAGATAAAAAAATCTGTGATCAATTTGCGATTAACAGTGATTAACTATGGACAATCATGCAATTAATTGCAGTTTAATTATTTGAATCGATTGACAGCCTTAATAAATATGTAAAAAAATATTTCTAAATGCATGATGTTTCCAAAGTCAACGAGTAATCATGTTAAATAATCATGATCTCAATATTGACCCAAATAATCGTGATTATGATTTTTGCCATAATCAAACAGTCCTGATAGTGGTATGATCATACAAAATGGCGAACAATAGGCAATCATGACACGCCACAGAGGTAAATCATAAAGAGCCTGGTGACCTATTAAAAGGGGAAAAAAAGGGTTTAACTACAACATCAATAATTCACCATGAGGAAAAAAAAAGAGGGGGAAAGTAAAAAGCTTCTTGCTATTACAGTTGATGGTCTTATCCATCATCACTGAGCATGAGGAGTGCCATTTGTTTCTCCTGTGGCACACAAATGCTTGATCTACTTGAGCTGGCATCCATCACAGCAAGCTGCCAGTCTTAAATAGGCTTCTGCATTATGACAAGGGTAATGCTCACATCCGATGAGAGAGGTGTTCAACCTAAGACAGGGGCACCCTCAATGCAATGCATGACATGTGTTGGCATATGGAGGGATAAAGCATGAGCTGGTGTAGGAATCAAACAAAGTCTATCGTTGGCGATATAGGCGGCGCTATATATGCCAGTGATACAGCAACTTGTTCCATTTCAGAGAGAGAGAGAGAGAGAGAGAGAGAGAGAGAGACCTAGAGGCTGTTAAATTGCCCATTTCATTATTGATAAGCATCATAGGCAGAAGTCAGTCTTCCCATATGATTGACAGCTGAGTCTCAGCCACTGATTTTCCACATGAGAGAGAGAGGCGAGTCGAGCAATGAGGGATGTGATGGTCCAATTTCACTTCAAATGGAGCCCTAGGTGCAGGAAGGCAGGCAAAGTGAATACATATCAATGTAGCTTTCATAATGCAAGTAATTCAAAGTAATGCAAGATAAATAACAGATTCTGCTTTGCATAATGCCAGGCATTTTTTTTTTTTTTTTTTTTTTTGGGAGGGGGGGGCATCTTGGAGGCAGTGGAACGAAAAAACACACCCAATGTGCAATCTTAATAGAACTATTCTATTAAGAAGCAATCGGATGTAAACCAAAGCATATTAATAAATGATAAAGATGAATAATTACGCATCCGTGATTTCACCAAGCACTTTTCCTCACACATCCAATTATGAAAAGTGGCAGTCTGTAAGTGGTTTTCTTCTAAAGAGAAAGACCTGTTTTCCAACCCATATGGCGTGTGAATGAATATGAACTCATTCAAACTCAAGGCATATCAGCAGGTGAGGAGTAAACGTGAGTATAAAATTAAATCGCTTCAGATTTTGTAAAGTGTTTGGCTCTGGGATTCATTGTGGTCCTGAATCATGCCATCACCTGACAATGGTTCTTTCACGCTTGTGTTCGGTCTAGGGGCAGTCATTAAAACTCAACACTTAATACAGACGTTTGACATTAAAGCTGCAATGAAATTGGCACTTGATTTCATGGAAAACAGTGCATTACAGTGGCAACTTTATGCTGCACTAGTAGGGGTAACTAAAACTGCAGCCAATAAAGACAACAATTCTGCCTTTGCTTTCCATCAAGCTGCCTTTCCCTCCATTATTAATAGCCCATTGATCCCTCACTGTCCTATTTCACATCACATTAAAGAGGTAATGTTACCTTTTACGGGACCTTTAAAAGCCTGGACGGGGAGGGGTTAGGCTATTTACGCCTCTCGAAGGCCTTTAATGTGAAAAATCTGTGGAGGAAGTGTTGAGCTTCATGGACAGCAGCTTAACACTGAAAAGAAAAAAAATGACAAAAAAGAACAGACTAGAAAAATTACTAGTGGGTATGAACTTGTCTCTTAAAAACAGAAACTCTAACTTGCATGGATGGAATTAGCACTGAAGAAACGGGCATTAAACCAATGGTTCCCAACCTATTTTCTTTGAAGCACCCCCTACTCGCATAATATGATCATATGATATAAATGGTTAAATAAATGTAATTTACGGTGCTGTTAGATTGCTGTTAGACCGCCCCGTTAAAGCAGCAGAAGGCAGTATATTTTTGGCAACATTGGGCAAAACTTCCATAATAACCTTTCAGCATATTGTAATTCAAGTGTTCTGAGAGATAACTAGACTTCTGCACCTCATCATGGCTCTGTTTCCAGGCTTTAGAAAATCTAACACGTGACGGGAGACTTTGACCAATCACAGGTCATTTCAGAGCGAGAGCGTTCCTATTGGTCATGTGACCGGTACTTGGCTTTCCTTCAAGCCATCTCAACCTCATCTCAACATGGCTGCTGGGTCACAAACTTTCTCATTTTACAGCTAAACAGAACACTACAAGATGATTCTGAAAACATATGAGATATTTTAACGTAACATAATATTGATTCATGTTTGATCAGCGCTGCCTAGTTTGATCGTTTTTTCGGAGTTTGCGAGTGATCGACAGCCTGCTCTCATAGACAGCAGATGGACAGCAGATCTCAGGTCAGCTCTGACTGCTTGTTTTTCTCCGGTCTGTGAAATCTTGCAGATGCCGTTAGGAGCACCATAGGACACCGGAGGGCACAGAGGCTGATTGATTTTTTTCATGTTACCTGTTTCATGTACTACTGTCACGACATAGTTACCGTTTTATAAACAAGACTCGGTCAAAACCGAGTATATGGCTGGACCGTATATGGTCAGAATGTGAATTGGTGGCTAAATTGTTACACAAATAGTCAGTGGTCATGTCTATAAAGTTTTGTGAACATTTTTTTCCACTTATATCTCAACGCTTGATTGAAAGACAACTTATAATGAAGCAAATGAAATTCAGTAATGTAAATGGTAACATTTACTAGTCAGTATATTATACATTTTATACAAGGTGAAAAGGTATTAGCATGACATACAGTATGCAAGGTTAAAAGTATTTCAGTTTTTTTATTAAAGCATGTGTATCAACAGCATTCATCATATAAGTGGTGTGTAACAATATATACATACTTCGCGAAAGTTTATCAGCGTTGAGATATCCCCGCTGTCATCACTGACGTTTTTGCTGCCGTATTTATTCCTAGATGAAGTGTTAATGGAGAAGCTACTGTGTTAGCGTAGCCTATCACTGATCGATCCGAACTCCATTCAGAAAACAAGCATTTTAAAAATTGTTTGCTTGTCGTCTTGCGGACAGACCTGACAAAGCATGAATTCAGACTTTTTACTAATCAGCATCATTATGTAGTTATTTCGGCGCACTTTTGATCTGTTTACAACAACGTCGCTGCCGTATTTATGCCTAGATGACGTTATGTTGAGTGCTGACACGCTCCCCAGAAAACGTAAACACAGAACTGTTCTCCGCCTTTTCATTTTGAAAGAGCAACGACCAATGAGGAAGCTCCAGCAGTCGGCCGACCAATCCTGTAACTTCATCACTCAGTCAGTCAGTCAGTCAGGCACAGACTTTTGCGTTTGTAGGGCTGGCCCTCTGCGGTCCAGCCAAAAATAACTTATCATATTTGCTCCAATCTCGTCTACTTCAGCTTTAATAGAGGTTCGTGCCTCTCTTTGTGTGTGGCAAGCAGGAGAGCAAACTATTTTTGACCGCAGTAAAACTGTTGTTTTAGAAAGGCTAAACAGACAAAAAATATGGATTGAAGCAGAATATTTTCTTAGATAAAAACATGTTGTTAATTTTAGAAATGAATACATCTATCTTTTTTCATAAATGTTGACTTTTGGACTTTACAATGCTCTGGAGTTATTGGAAATGTTTGGATCAGTGTGAAATAATCATACGATATAGATAAGTACTGTATATACGTATAATACTTAGGGATGCAATGATACCGATACTGGATCAGATATCGGGCCGATACTGACTCATATAGCTGGATCGGGTATCTGTGACAATAGAGACAATCTTCTCAATTCAATTCTATGTTTATATACTATATGCATGATGGAATAGAATTTTAATTGCTGTTTAAGTTTTGACCAATTTGTTGCTGCATTAACAACGTTTCCACTTGAATTGTAATTCCTGTTAATTTTGAAGATTTTTTCACAGTGAGGCATACAGCCTAATAATGAAACACTGGTATTGGATCGGTACTCGGTATCGGTCGATACCAAAAGCCCAGGTATCGTTATTGATATCAGGACTGAAAAAGTTGGATTGGTAGATCCCTAATAATAATAATAATATTAGTGTAGCCTGATCTTTATCTGACACTGTGCAAAAATACCGGGTTTAAACAAAATGTGGCCTATTAAGAAGCAAAAAAATTTATATATTTTAAATAGTTTTATTTACAGACTTTTCTATAAATTACCCAGTGAGTGTGTCAATATGATTTTAGTTATACATGTGCAAATCTAACTTTGACAACCTTAAAGCAAACAAATTCTTGCGCACCCAGTGATCTTTTACATCCCTCTCAAGGGGTTCTAGACACCAGGTTGGGAACTACTGCATTAGACAACAGGTAAACATAGAGGAAGTGTTGAATTTGCACCTACATCAAACTGAGAAATGTCTAAACATAACAAAATATATTCATGGAAAATAGCGCCTATTTCTAATATAAGCCTTGGTTTCTCTGCAGTTGGAATAAAAAAAGGCCACGGCAACTACTTTACAGAATTTACAGTATACAGCGAGCCAGTCAGGGTGAACCCAAGCCTAGCAGCTAGCCCCGTCAGACTCTTTTTAAACTACTCCTCATCCACTTTTCTTCAGCACCCACTCCCACTCCCACTACCAGAGCCAAGCAATGGCTTCGTTGGACTACGTCCTCTCTGCCTCTCTTGTCCTGGCATGTTCATAGTGGTGGCCGTGCACCAGGCAGGCTTTATCTGCCTCCATGTGGAGCACCCTGCCTCTGGCATAGAAGACCCGCCGGCATGAGTGGACTGCCAAGCCGTTCCTGCCATTCGGTGTAAACACCAGCAAGAGCTCTGTCAAGGCCGCCTTTCAGTGGATGTGGATAATTGCAGATGTGACGAGCATGGCAGGTTTTTTCTCCCGAGCCACGTCCACCTGACCCTGAACTCGACCCAAAGCTGCCTCCCGACAACGAGGAAAACATGCCGGGCTGGGATGAGAACGATTCTGCTTCCGTGGTCCTGCTCTCTCTGTCAGTGAGGCAGGGCATTCCTGTGTAGCAGAGAAATCAACTGCTGAAGAGATCAGCATATCCTCGCTGCCTCCCAGGTGTGCTGTCTGGGCTGCTTTGATCTCTCTGACCATGTGAAGCATGTGATCAAGCAAGAATGTCTCACTTAAAAGCCAACCAAGTTCTTCAAAGTCGAATTCTCGATCTGTTAAATAATACATGTCAAATAACCGTCTCATACACTATCTAGGGGTGGAAAAATAATCGATTCACCCATATATCGTGATTATTTTTTTTTACGATTTTAAAATTATTTTTTTAATGCCAGAATCGATATATTTGCTTCATTTGAGTCTATGGGGAGGTAGAAGGAAGTTACTGCTTTTATTGTTGTAGTCTGGGTAATGCGACGTCATACCCGTTCCGTATCCGTCACCAAAACAAACCACAGCGAGTCGAAGCGACAGAGCAGAAAACGGCGGAGGGTCTGCGGACATACGACCTGCAGCCTCACATTTTAAATCCAAAGTGGTAAACACTACACATACAGTAAAGTATGGAAACACTTTGGGTTTCACACATTGCCAGGAAAAGCAGAGATAGACATCATGGCTAAAGCTGCATGCTAACTCTGTCATGGACAGGAAACGTTATCGTTTTGCAGTAACGTGCGGTCAAGCCAGCCGTCACTCTCATCTCCGTGGTCAAATCGGACGACGCTACAACTGTAGAGCACCCATATACTGACATTTATGTTAAATGCATTCAAACAGCTCCGATGGAGCTGACCATGGATGTATAAAGAGAACAGAGATGGGAGAGCTAGCGACGGACTTGGCAAAGTTAGCGGAAGCATACACGTGGGACTACGCCCGTTTTTCAAAATAAGGTGTTAACAAAAGGAACTGTATATACAAAATACATATATGGAAATAAGATTATTGGATTATATTCACCAGAAGTATAAAACATTACATGTCCCTTATAAATCAAAAAGAAAATACCACTAATTTGTGAGGGAAATTTTTGGGTTGCTGAAAAAAAATTAAATTATTTCTGACCATGACTGATATATTTGACTTCAGGACATCTGTGACTACATACAGGCTGAAAATCAAACATGTTCACATATTTTCTAAAGTAAAAGTCCTTATAAGTGTATGATTCAACTTTCCCCATGGTCTGGTGTTATAAAATTTGACAAAAATCACAATAAATCGCAATATCGAATCACAATACATGTAGAATCGCAATACTTACAAGATCGCAATACATATTGAATCGGCACCCAAGTATCGTGATAGTATCGAATCGGGAGATAGGTGTATCGTCCCAGACCTAGTGATCAAGCAGGAAATATTTCACTTAAAAGCCAACCACGTTATTTACAGTAAAATTCTAGATCCTTTAAATAATAAATGTCAAATAATCGTCTCATTGAGACTCTACTTATAAATTCAGCCAAGGCAAACAGTGTTTAGCCAGCAAGTCTGCTTATTCAGGCAGATGGGTCCATAGGAATTATGGTAATTTGCTTACATAGTTATTATTAACATGGGGGTGAATACAAATCTGAAAATTGAGTGCATAAATTTAGACAAAAATGTTGACTCAGAGCTAAATAAAAATTCACTGTAATGTGTCTTTATTGGGTTGGTTTACAGTAAAAGTAGTTTGTATCAGCGAGAAAACATAATGCAGACTGCACAACAGGTTGAGATGACCTTACCAGATGTTTCTCGCTTGTTCTTGTTTTCCCCGAGAGGAAACGCTGAAACGTTGCACACCGAAACACAAACACGCAGGTAGGAAGAGAGAGACAAGATCAAAAAGAAGATTTACGCTGCAACCTGGAAAAATAAGCTTTATGAGTTTACCATACGCTGTCATCGTACTTGTTGAAGTCACCTGGGTGCTCGAATTCAAGCTGACTGACATCATTGAGAAAAAAAACACCTCGCTCTCAAACTGTATGTGTTAGATGTTCCAAATTAAAGGCAGGCAGATCACGCTTTGTGTTCAAGTGCAATTCTTAAAAGTAAAAGAAAAATACACATTCATGTGTTTACAGATGCTTTGAGTATATATACATTTCGCGTACCTGTGTGTTAGGGCGTCGGGATGCAATGTTTTATAATCACACTTTGTCAGATTCAAAAATATAGTGCCCTGCTGTTAGCTCAGAAGTGGCTGGAGAGACATTGTTTTAATGGAACTAAAGTACAGTGGTTCTCACTAATGCATGGAAATGGTTGTCAACAGGCTTTCAGCTGCTGCACCACAATTAGAGCTCTGTCACTAGTCGGCGGATGGCTAGCTTCCCATCGCGCTGAATTACAATGCTGTCAAGTGTCTCATATCACTTATGAGGTTGGCAGCACATATCTGCTCCCAAAATATCCGGGCTGGTAGTGACACCGAACGGTTAATGCACACTGCATATTCAAAAGTCTGTCAGAAGTGATCGGCAGCGAGCTGAGTGCATGTCCATGAATTTCCCAACTTCGACACAGAGAGCAGAATAATGAAACTCACCCACCCTTTCTATTTTTTTTTTCATCTTTTTTCAAAATCCTCCACAAGGATGTCCACATAAAGACCGGCTAACAAGTGTTAGTTTTAATAAAGCCATAACCATAGCTCATTAACAGCAGTGCAAGATTGCTGGCTCCTTCGAAACATGCTTCCTAATGACCCCCGTGGGACAGATCATCTGAATATGCAACAGTGATCTTTTTTATGTAGAATAGCGCAGTCTCTAGGGCTTGCTGTGAATTGGTAACAACCACGCATGAACCTTCAAAAAACCCTCTCAACACATACATGGACACACACACACACACACACACACACACACACACACACACACACACACACACACACACACAGCATCGGAACACTTATTGCAAAATTACTAGACAACTGCATGGCTAACAAAGGAGGGTCTCCATGGAAACAAATCCACTCTGGAATGTCATTCCCTTAAGCAAGAGCTTGTACTTTTTCACAAATTTTTGTTATTTATATATTTACCCATTTACATACATGCCTATACAGTATATTTATCAATTTAAAGAAAATGGATTGATACAGTGGGGTACATAAGTGCTGCTTCTTGTGTGTGCTTGGGTCACGGCATTATGAACGAGGTGCGAATCAAGGTTTCTAAACATCAGACCTTTGTGTGTTTCACAATAGATCCCAATGACAGTGTATACTGGCAATGGCAGGAGAGGCAAGGTTGGATGTTTCATTCTCACACAAGTGGAGGGGCCACAGTTGAAATACACTCACAAAAATCTCTTTCCCTCTCTATCCTTCTACCAAGACAAACCTGTTAACTTGTTATAGGGCCCCGTTTGTGCGCAGTTCTTACTTGAAAAGAGGGCTTAATTTTTTTTTGTTTGTTTTTTTGCTTGGCTCCCTTTGCAAAAACCTTTGGAAAATAAGCAAAATAGCACATATCTCCTGTGTACAGAGGTGCTGCACCCGATTCGACTATTATCAGGCCATTAAATAGGCGTTATCAGTTGCTATAAGCACCTTAGATGTGGGTCATTAGGGACCTACTACGTTGTAAAAGTGAAAGTGAAACTTAAAAGCAACATGTTCTAACATGTTGTAAAAACTGAATAAAACATCACATTTTGAACAAAAATGCTTCTTTAGGTTAAGATAACAAAACTACAACTTCTTTAGGTTTAAGCAACAAAACTACAACTTCTTTAGGTTTAGGCAATACAACTACACATTCTTTAGGTTTAGGCAACGAAATTACAACTTCTTTAGGTTTAGGGAAAAAAAACAGTAAGGTTTAGGCAACACAACTACAAATTATTTAAGGTTAGGCAACAGAACTACAAATTCTTTAGGTTTAGGCAAAAAAAAAACACTCACTTAAGTTTGGGGAAAAACATTGTGTTTTAGGTTAAAATAACTACGAACACAAAGACAACTACACATTGTTGGTTTCACACGGGATGTGAACTCCGGTCACCTGGGTGAAAGCCCTGTGTTTTGTATCCAATCCATCGTCCCTGTCCTTCTCACTGTCGATACTACAGCACAGGAGTTCAGCTTCTGCGCCTGTCATAATTACTACGGTCGCTAGAAGTCACTGTCATCTTCTTTTATAGCTTCTTTCAGTGATCTACCATGTGAATAGATGATAAAACCTACTAGTGGGTGTAGTAAGCCCCTATTGACCCACATCTATGGGGCTTATAGCGACTGATAACGCCTATTTAATAGCCTGACAACAGTCTAATCAGCTGGGTATATAGAGGGAGTACAGACAGCCAAAGTGCAGGTGTACTGTATCAGGTGTTCAACTCGACGCCTATCTCACAATTCGCCACAAAGTCTAACTTTAATGGTTCTTATTGATCACTCTTTCTTGTTATGCCAAGGACCAAAAAAAAAGAAAGCGGATACGCTCAACAGCAAAAGGAATCCACACATTCTCAGAAGAGACTAAAATATGTTAAGAATGGATAAAAATAAACTATATAAATAGTTTGTTGTCCATTTGTCTCTCCATCTGTGCATGCATTATATTAACGCTGACATTATAAATGTAAAGGACACAAAAACATGCTCTTATTGACCCCCTTTAAAGAAATTTGTTTCATTTTAAATGTCTTCCATGTGGTTGAACCATTAGCAGAAAGTATGTCGTCAATGAAAGGCATTCACATGCTCATGAAAGAATCCTTTTTCCTGCCATGCACTACCTTACAAGTCTGCTGAAGATCATTCTGAATAAATCCGGACGTGTGTGCATAAAAGAAGAAGGAATGTTGCCAGAGAGCCTCACTGATAATTGAGTCTAACTAATTCCTTGAGTGCTTTAGGATAAGGAGAATTTAATGCAAAAACACTGTCTTTTTCACATTAATGGTAAGTATTAGATTGTGATGTGATTATTCTGCTCTGCTGTAAAATTAAAGCCTGTCAAGAGTTGTTTCTGTTTGTCTTTGACAATGTGTTTTCTGTGCTCTATGTATGTGTACGCAAACAGATTTATTTTTGTTTTGGCTGTTGCATGCGAGACAGCCATGACAAATGGTGCAAAGACCCCTCTCTGTTATCCACTGGTCTGTCCATGCATCCATCTGTCTCTCCGCATGTGTTAGAACAAAGTTTTTGAGATGATTTGGTGAAATAGTAGGCTATTTGGCCAAGTGCTAGTCTGTCAATCTGGAGAGATTGGCTTCCCTAAGCATCATTAACACGTCTTATTAGCTTCTCTCTGAAGATCTTGTTTGAAAGGTGGCCCATATTGATTAGGGTTCATTTGTGTAATTGTGTGACTGTGGTGTCTAAAACAATAACCTGAAATCGGATTGCATAGGTTTTGTTTCTTTTTCTTTTCTCATTGGATGACGTCGTTAGTATGTGAAATAGCCTTTTTGATGTCTGAAAATGGAAAACCATAAAGAACAAAATCTGAGAACAGACAAATTTGTTTTAACGCCACTAATGTCTTTATGGCATTAACGCATCTTGCAATTTTTAGCTTGTAGCATGCTCAGTTTTAAAGCTAGAGTGAAGATACTGGTATCATTTGAAACTAGATAAACCAATCAATTGGTACCAACCATGCCATACTAGCTTGTCGTGGAGAAGGCTAAATAATGCTCCAAACTTGCACTAAATTTTGGCGAGGATAAACTGGCATGGCCATTTTCAAAGGGGGCCCTTGACCTCTGACCTCAAGATATATGAATGAAAATGGTTCTATGGGTACCCACGAGTCTCCCCTTTACATACATGTTTACTTTATGATAATCACATGCAGTTTGGGACAATAATCAATCAGTGTGCTGACATGACTATGACTTGCCCAAAACTGCATGTGATTATCATAAAGTGGGCATGTCTGTAGGGGAGACTCGTAGGTAACCATAGAACCCATTATCATTCACATATCTTGAGGTCAAAGGTCAAGGGACCCCTTTGACAATGGCCATGCCAGTTTTTCGTTGCCAAAATTTTTTAACGTTATTTAGCCTCCTTTGCGACTATATTCACTCTAGCTTTAAAACTGAGCCCCACAACCTAAAATTCGCAAGTTGCGTTAATACATTAAAGAAATTAGTGGCGTTAAAACAAATTTGCGTTAACGCGTTAACTTTGACTGCCCTAATTAAAACTGTTACCAGCACTAAAATGTTGGGTTGTTGCGTGTTCCGTTCTCAGAATAGAAATTCCAACAGCGGACTCAAGTTCTACAGATTTCCGACAGATTTCAGAGCAACAGGTGTTTCGGTTTTACGAGTAACCGTGTTAAATTGTGACTTTCAGCCGAATGCGTCTGTGGTTGCTCGTAGTAATCAGTAAATGGTTGGCATAGATATGAGTATGCATTTAAAAATAATTGAGGGCTTTTACGAGGACACTTGCTCATGTATTCTACCCACTCACAATAGCACATGGATCTGGAAAGTCAATTTGTTTAAGTTGCATTTGCGATATTTGGTGATTAATGCCCTTGAGTAGCTTGACAAACTATTTCACTCTGCCGTACTTCCATCGCCTAACTGCGTGCGTTCACTTACGAGCGTCATCATTGTTTGCAAACTGTAAAAGGGTCTATTCCAGTGATTATTCATGCAGCATATGCTGGCATTAAGGACTATTAAACTTTTGTTTACAGAATTACTCATGATCAACTTAATCAATTTATAATTATTCCTGCTGCCCCTGTCAACTTTCTGTTTCCTTTTAGAAAAGATTAATTTAATTATCTATTTTTAGCACTGTCTGATATTGTTGTGATCCGTTCTTAATGAGATCAGCCTGATTCATGTAACAATCAAGCTGCATACCGGAAGCCAATCATTTGTATCAAGAAATGCAGAGGGATGATTAAGAGATGGAACAACACATTTAATGTTGAAATATCAAT
The DNA here is from genome assembly GCA_916701645.2 of Sebastolobus alascanus. Taxonomy (NCBI): domain Eukaryota; kingdom Metazoa; phylum Chordata; class Actinopteri; order Perciformes; family Sebastidae; genus Sebastolobus; species Sebastolobus alascanus. The sequence goes on along the minus strand of CAKAOJ020000137.1, from coordinate 623,369 downwards.
TTGAAAAGGTAGGAAATACATGACTGAAATATTCAGATCAGGTGTGTAAAATTAAAAAATCTGTTTTTGTACTGGCACACTTGACATTGTTGAAAGAGCATGAGAAGCGACGGTTTAGATGAAGAGTAAGGCTTGGTTGTCATTTATCAATATGCATATTCTAGCTAAACCCCTTTAATGTACTGTAACTGAAAAAAAAACGCATCTAAGTCTCTGCAATGGTCATTAATTTGGTCTTTTCCGAGCAAATTTGCTAAGCTTTTAATGCCACTTCTATCAGGGCAAAGCTACACATTTGATATTAATGTATGAGTTGAATGAGGAAACAATTTAATCCAGAACCAAAGCGTTTAACACTCACTAATGTCAAAGCTAATCCAGAAATCCAAAGTTTATCCCAAAACCCCACATGTAAGCAATCCTGGTGTTGGTATCCCCATTCCACAGTTTCACACCATGGAAACTCATGTATGATTAAAAGTGAGAGAGCCATTGCGTGATATGGATATTTAGCTGTAATTCATCTGATATCACTCTGACTACATTTAAGCATTCTAATATTTTAATACTATGTCTCTTAATTGTATTTATCTATCACTGCATGTAAATGATAATCTAGATTATGCTTCATGCACATCTGTTTCTGCTTTGCAATGGATGTTTTTTAATTTTACGAGACTTTCTTGGTAAAACCATGAGAGCAAATGTGTAGCAAAACTGTGCGTATAATAGAATTACAGAGAGCCGGCCCGACGCATAAGCGAACTAATCGGCTTCTTAGGGCCCCCGTGGCTGCCACAGGGCTCCGAAATGCGCTTGAAATGTCCAAAAAGAGAGCTTATAAAAAGGCCGGGCAGCCCTATGTGGTCACTGCGCACGTTGCATAAGGTCCAAAAATTACACAAAGGCCTCGCCTCCCCATCGTCTCAAAGCGGGTGTCAGGTTTACAACTTCAGTGAGCAAATAACAGTAAGGTTAAGTTGATGTGGAATCCAGCAGCACCCTCTGTGGGGACAGTCCATACACTATATGGGTGTGATGGTACTCCTCAGTCACACATCATTTTAAAACAAGACAATGAATATCTAGTCTGGATTGAAATTGACTATTGATTAAATATTGGATTTAAAATGTTGATGTGGATGCACACCGTCAAGTATTCAGCCAAGCCATAGTATAAATAGTATTTTATATTTGAAAATGTATAAAAGAAAATCTGGGGGAGCCAGTTTGAATGGGCAAACACAAGGCTTTCATCCAGGAGACCACTGTTCATGTTCCATGTTTTAGGTTTCACTTTGACATTACAATCAGCTGTTTGTACGTGTCCCCTGTTAACATTCCGTTTCATTTTCATTTTACAGACGTAGTAGTTTAAGCCTAGCCATGTTGTTTTTTTCCTAAACCTAACTAAGTGGTTTTGTTCCCTAAACCTAGAGTGACGCCAAAGGTAACTATAGTGGTTTTGTTGCCAAAAAAGTGATGCTAAGGGGCGTGACAAAGCGGCGGTATGTGATGAGTTGGGATGACAACGTGTTTGTTAGGGGGTAATAGGCAAATACTGTCTTTACTGTAGTCTATTTAAAGATAGTGTTGCTGCTAATAGGTCTCACTTTAGCTTTTACATGCTCATTTGTAACGGCAATACACCTGCCATGACATAGTTGCATCACACAACCAAGTCGCGGCTACTCGCAGTCAGAAACACCGGTGAAATACACTCTGAATCACGGGAAAAGAACACCAGGCTCAGACTTTACAATTAGGCATTGTAGGCAACTGCCTGGGGCCCCCAGCTAAAAGGGCCCCAAACAGCTATAGATTTATTATGATGTTTAGATATGAAAAATATTAAATCATGTTACTATTCTAACTCATTGTACCCCGAAATAACTTACAAAAGGCCCCAGAAGCACTTAAAAAATACCCAACTCAACTGTATACTACTTACTGTGTACTTCTACTTCAGAGGGAAACATTATAGTACTACATTTACCTGACAGAGAGATGTTACTGGTTACGTTGCAGATTCAGATTTGACTCACAAAATAAAGCTCCATCTTGAACAGATATTAAGTAGATTGTGCTGATAATACCTCTCTTTCACTCTTCACTTGAAGTAAACATTTCAATGCAGTACTTTTACTGTGTGGTATTAATAGTTTTACTATTAATAGCAAATAGTTTTACCAACATTCTCAGTAAGAGAGGGTGAAAAGTAAAGCAAGACAACGTTTGCCCTTGGGTCCCCCAAATCACTAAATCTGCCCCTGAAAAACACACCCAGGTCGCTGTTATTCGCAGTCAGAAACATCAGTGAAATACACTAAACAGAGGTAATTTCCAAATAGGCGTATTAGCAGATTGCTTTGACATCACCACTGCCGTGAAAGAAAGTGGAGCATGGATTTCATTAGCGGAGGTAATTTACTGGCGGTAACGGTATCAGTGTTATAAGTTAGTATCAAGTCTGACACCGGGGAAATACAGTCTTACTCACGGAGAAAAAACATAATATGTCACGGTCACACAGGTGAAATACACTCTGGTTCAGTTTTGCTTCCAGTTGGCTATCTGCATGTGTTGACTCCAGGTCATCGACTGTGGCACAAGCAGCAAATGTTAACAGTGTTTGGTTTGTTCGTTCTGGGCTACTGTTGAAACATGGCAGACTCCGTGGAGAGGGGACCCACTCCCGATGTAGATATAAACGGCTCATTCTAAGGGATTTAAAACACAACGATTCTTATTATCTGGTGATTATACACTAAAGAAAACATACTTATTAATATTATATTCCATTTCTGCCAATAGATCCCCCTAATTGTTACACATCGGTCCTTTAAACAAATATCTACGATACACAAGTAGGTTCAGTGCCACGTGAAGTGGCAACACATTACAATGAGGGGGCACCCCAAACCAAATCCTGCTAAGGGCCCCGAAAAGCCTAGGGTCTGCCCAGTAATTACATTCCAAGAGTAATGAAACTCCAGCGCAGTATTATGTACTGTAAGTGAAGGTCTTTGTGACATGGTGAAAGGGTTACAGACCATGCAGAAAGAGAACATTTAAACAATAATAACTTAACCCTCTGACAGCCCAGTTTGCATACTGCTAAACAGAGCAGGGAGAGAAAAGAACTCTAGAAACAGAGTGAGAGCAAAGCATCCCTGCCACAGCCTGAGCAAACAGAAAGTCAATATCCTAATGTGAAAGGCAGAGATTGTTCCTTGCTCTTCGCCTCTTCCTCTGCTAAACTTGAAGAGGAAACTGTTTGGAGTGGAATTGAAATAACAAATGTCATTAAATGAGGGTGGGCAACTGCAACTGTTCAGAGAATAGTAGGCCTGCTGCCTCCGGAAGATAAGCAAATGGGAGACTGCGTTTTGATGTCGACTGATGGTCCAGACTGAGCAGGCAGCATGGTCACTGGGGAAACTGTCTTCACTCACGCTGCGCCCAATTGTTTCCCAGTCCCCCCATTAAATGCCAGAAATGGTTGACATAAATCCACCATTCATGAGGTGATAATGGATACCCATTATTCAGTGGATAGGGGTTTTCATTTAAAAACACACAATAAGTTCAGCTTTAGGCCACACCCTCGTCATTCACATGCAAACTATCCCAGGTTGGACACCAATTTGGTGAGATAAAGTGGTGAAGTGAGAAACTTTTAAATTCATTTTAGATTACATTTAGGTTTTACAAGACTCATGGAGTAAATCAGTTGAAATTGTATGTATCATAAGAATGACTGTCATCAAAAATGGTGATGTTATTTGAAAAAACATCAACTTTTCATCTAGGGCTGTCAAAGTTAACGCAAATTATTTTTAAGGGCACTAATTTCTTTAATGAATTAATGCAACTTGCGAATTTTGCCCGGCCGTGATTTGAAGTTTTGGAGGCTGTAGCGGACTCAATTTTAAAGCTATAGTGAATATATTGGCATCATGAAACTAGAAAACCCAAGGAATCCATTGGTACCAACCATGCCATACTAGTTTATCGCAAAGGAGGCTAAATAATGCTCCAAACGTGCGCTGAATTTTGGCAAGGAAAAACTGGAATTGCCATTTTCAAACGGGTCCCTTGACCTCTGACCTCAAGATATGTGAATGAAAATGGGTTCTGTGGGTACCCACGAGTCTCCCCTTTACAGACATGCCCACTTTAAGATAATCTAAATTTAATAATTTAAATAAATTGTGATTAAATACTTTAATCGATTGACAGCCCCACTTTTAACATTTTAGATTACAGCCTGCAAAGTACAGTGTAAATACATAGAATGGGTACCAAAGCATATTTCCCAGAAGAAGAAAATGAAATAAGGGAATGGTTAACCTGCACTTACAGTAGGAGGGACCTAGAAATAAAACATTGTATGTGCTTTTTTAAATGTAATTACATGTTACGTATCAAATATTACATGGCACATACAAAAGACCAACAGGCTAAATCTATATAGTCCCCATAAGGGGAAAAACTATAATAGCAACCTAGAATGCTATTAATTGATATATGGTAGATGTCAGGATGGATGGACAATGGATTATTTCTACATTCCTGTATAATTACTTATTTATTTAAATTTAAAAAATTTAATTTAATTTAATTTAATTATTTGTTTTTATTTGTATATGTTTTTTTGTTTTTTTTGTTGTTGTTTTTTTTTGGGGGGGGGGGGGTGTTTGTTTCCCATTTAATTGTTTTGTTCAAGGGTATAACACGTATCTCCTTCTGTGATTATACTTTTTTTTTATGTTTTGTTTTTATGTGGCCATGGGTGTGGCAAAGTGTTGTTAGCTACAGAATTGCCATTTTGTTTTTTACAAATCAGAAAGGATAATGTTCATATTGGCTGATTCTGCAGTACACAATTTTGAATGCCAATGATCACTGCCAATGCAGGAAGTAGTGTGACACACACATATGTGGAGGTCGGGGTGGTGGGTGGGAGTGAAACATGTCCAGCTTGGATAGTGGAGACCTGGGGTCACATACTGCCTCATACCAGGGCAGTGCAGTATTGGCTTTTTTACACATACACACGCACACACCCACACACACATATATAGATATATATAAATATATATAGCCATGATGGCATTCGGTGCCTAACTTTGACCAAGTGTGTTAGCTTCCTAACCTTAATCCTACTTTAACCATATTATAATAAAAATACAATAGCGATGAATTTTCAAAAGCACTATCCATGACTGCAATCTGGGATTGTGCAGGCTCTTGTATTTATGTGTATGTACGTATACGTAGGTGTAAGTGTGTCTGATTATGCTTTATATACCTGAATGCCTCTGTGTATATCTATTGTATCCTTTAAATTGCTGTATTTTTACTATGGAAAATAAAAAAACAGTACCGCACAATACGAATAATACTACAGGAGATGAGGCATAATGCACTGACATTGACATAAAACAAACCATAACAATATGAAATACATTCCTGACTGTTACCTTCGTAACCGTAGTGCAACCAAATACCTCTATAGAACTGGCAACTTCCTCTGCACAAGTGTGAAAAAATGTGGGCAATGTGACAATAAAACCATCTGTATATGTGACATGAGAGATGCGACGCCATCACTTGTTATACCGACCTGATGCAATTATATCTCTTTAGTTTTCTCACTTTTTGTGATTATTTTGGTGGCATGACGGCAAACTGTGAGCAAATGTATTTCAGTATGGAAATCAACTAAACAAATCAGCAAATGATAATAGTTTTTCTGACTTTTTTCCAACCCTTTTGATAATGAGACAGGTGTAATTACTTTGTGTGTTTTTGCATCCCTCTACTTCAAAGACAATAACTCAGAACCGTATTCTACTATTTTATTATTTGCAGAGTAACTGCATTTCAGTCTTTACAGAGAGTTTCATCAGCTGAAAGGGTATTTTTTTTTTTTTTTTGTTTTGACAACAGCTATCTATAACCAAAGTCTGTACAGGTGACATGAGAAACAACTTGATTCTATTTATAATAGGACTGTTTTTGTTTTGTCCTAATTAATGGATTATTGTTAGTGTATAAAATGTTCAAAAATTGTTAAAAATGTCCATCAAAAGTATCAGAGCCGATACACACAGACACACACATGTATATATACAGTATATATACACACTGATGTGGTTAGGCCTAATGGTTAATCAAACATTCTCAACTTTACACTCTCAAATACAGGTTAATATGTAGGAAAAAATGTGTTCAAACCAATAGTGTGAGGTCAGAAAGAAAGTGATTTCTGACGGAAATGCCCCTAGTAGTAGTAGTACTGTTTGGCACAACTTGAAGGAGCTTTTGACCACTCGTAGTGCTATGCAGTGTCTTTACTGGTAAAATTTAAAATATTATAAGGAAATGCATTCAGCACATTTGCAGACCTCACATACAGGATACACAAGCTTTTGTTTGTTTAGAAGAAAACTCCTCAGGGCACCTTTAATTTAAACTTACTGGACTCAGTGCCTTGACCTACTGGCTCCAATTTTGCATGGAAAGCAATTGTTTTCTACAAAGGTTTAAAAAAAAAAAAAAGGATTGTAAATTTTATTGTATATTGGTAGATTTCAATTTTTTATTCTTATTTTATTCTAACATTTTAATTATTCTACTGTTATTTTTTACTGCTTATTTGCACCAACGAATCAAAGCAAATTCCTAGTGTAAACCTGATACACCTGGCAATACACAAGTTTCTGATTCTGAAGTATGTGGATTAGCCTGAATAACCAGGACCTATATATAATATAATCTATATGCTATATAATCTTTAACAACATTTTTAATAATTAACATGAACTGACTCAATAAATCAGTGGTAAACCTTGTTGCCTTTGCAAAGGCACAATAACCTTATGTCATGAAACAGGGCATGGCTTAAGTATAGGGGGCAGGGCTAACTCCCACCAATGAAAGAGGAACTCTCTGCTGAGACCAATGATGCCTTCCACAAGAGTCTACGACAAACGGTTCATGAGTTTGGCCGTGGTACGTGAATGCGTTTAGAAGTTATGCCACTTTGGTTATTGGCCACTCTCACTGCAGTTGTTCCGATATTAATACCAGTATTGGAAATGCATCCGATACTGCCCAAAATTCGGGAGCAGGTATCGGCGAGTACGCCAGTCTATGCACCGATTCGATACCATAATTTATTAACCCAGAACAAATTGCAGGTAGTTTGTCACGTGACGATAGCAACAACAACAGTGCGGTGCTAGTGGAGAGTGTAACGGTAACGTAAGTCAGAGCGAGGAAAATGTCAGCTATTTGGCAATATTTAACAGCAGAAAATCAAACAAGCTGTTAAAAATAAAATAAAATATATAATAATAATACGACTAATAATAATAATAATAATAATAATATAATATTAGATATAAGATATAATAAAAAAAATGTTTATCATGCTGGTATCGGATGGGTAGTTGGTATCGGCCGATACCACGAGTTCAGGTATCGGAATCGGTATCAGGAAGGAAAAAAATTGTTTCAAAACGTCTCTAACTGCCACACCCCCTTTTTGCCAATTTGAACACAAACACACACCTTCACACCCACACACTCCTTACCAGATTTCAGCCTCCTCAGGCAAAAACTATGGCCAAAGGGTGGGGAAATTTTTGTGGACCGACAAACCGCCCGACAGAGTGAGCTATAGAGCTGCTGGTCGCAGCTAAAAGTGTGTGCGCCTGGTTTGACATTAGCTGCAAACAGGCAGCAAATGCACCTCAGCAAATTCCAACTGCCACTGGGACTCGCAGCCATAGGCGGCGCCAGGGTGGGGCTTGGTTAGGCTATAGCCCCACCAAGAATTGTGTTAGCCCTACCATAAGCCAACCAAGAAAAAGAAAAAAGAAAAGTGCGGAGTCCAACAACGCCACTGCGGCGCGTACGTCACTCATGTGAGCGCGCGCGCTTTTCAGACAGACAGTAGTAACAACCTGGCTCTAGTAATTAGCGTGATACCCGAAACAGCAACTTGGCCCTGTTGTCAATCAATAAACAGAGGACAAAGACTTTGGATGTCCAGCACATCATCGACAACTTTGCCTCCAGCCACAAAAACCGGAGGATTGTGCTCATGTGAAAATCAGCCTGGTCAGTCTAATATTGTATATTGTTTTGCTGACTTTGTTAAGCGTTGTGCGTTTTGCCTCCTTGCTGCGGTCTTGTTGCCTGCATATTTAATTTGTTGGAGATGTGTTTACACTGTTGGCTGTTGTGTGGAAGACTATATATGGCTTTAGGACAACTAGAGAAAATGTGTGGTGTTGAATTGGGTGATCTGTGTATTAAAGTTTGCCTTATGGACCCTCTGATCTTATATTGGTCTCATCGCCTCCTATCTATGCCTTATTTTCACTCCGATCCACCTGCTGTGCTGTTAACGTAACTATTAGCGTCTCTCTCTCCCTCTCTGTGTGTGCGTGCGTGTTTCTAGCTGTGGTGGGAGGGTGTTGTTTTATTAAATGTATATTCACATTGAAATTCTGGCATTTATTTGAGCCCCGCCACCATATGGGTTAGCCCCACCGTAGTTGAACCAGAAAAAATACTCTGGCGCCGCCACTGCTCGCAGCCTTGGTTGCAGCCACATCCTTCAGAGGGTGCTCTGACGCCACGCAATCGGCTGCTGGCACGATAGTGAGACAACAATACATGGCACTACACAAAACAGACTTACACTGTGCACAGCTTGTCTTTATTAATAATTACCACGTTGCATGTGAGAGAGGAAATGATCGAATCAAGATACATGTTTCTCCTGGCGTGCTGTCAAAGTGAACAGAAGGTAAGGAATGATGAGGAGAAGAACTTGGGATACGGCAAACGATATGCTTCTCATTCATGACAGTTAATGCTGCATATGTGGTCTAAATTATCATTTAGCTATTATGCCAGTATGTGCACACACGCTCACATACACACACAGCATTTGACAGCCAAGAAATGACATGTTAATTGCAGCCGCTGGTTAAAAGGCCTTACAGCCATTCAGAGTAAAAGGGAGAACTCAACAATGGATGATAGGAATTTGTCTTACTGCCAGAGCTGTCGAGCTAGACAAGGAGGCTCAGCAGCTGCACAATGCTTCAATGGATATTTACATTGGTGGAGCTAATGTTTTTAGGTTAGCTTGCAAGATGAAAAAATATGTGTCAAACCTCATAGAGCTGTGAAATTGACAGTTTCATGTACATGTATTCTTTTTTTATGTAATAATACGCAGGTTTTATCAAGTCCTTATCCATAGAGGTCATATACAAGTCTAATTTTTCATGCTATAAATGTCAGCTTACAATTTGTTTTTATTTTGGAAAAAAAAAGATTTACATATTAAAAAGTGCCTTCATTTGTAAAACAAAAGATAGATGTAATTGAAATTCAACTTATTCTAAGTCTAACAATACCAATTATGTGAAAATGAATAAAGTGGTCGGAGTCCAGATTATATATGTGATAAAAGACAAATCGCACTTCACATTTTGATATAAATTATGATAATTGCAGTCCATATCCATAATCTTCTGTGTACATTTCTCTGGGCCACTGACTATGTTCCCTGTGGCTCTTCATTTGAATTAATTAGGATAACACAAACAGAGAAAAGGTTTAGATATTATTCTTTCCCTGTAAAACATTTGGTTTTAGTAATGTGGTGCTAACACTGGCACACACATTTTTTGTCTCATCAGCACTGTCTTCATGGCCCATTAGTGAACTGTCAGTATGTCATGGCAGGTGTACTGCCGAAGAGCTGATGTGATTGGCCATTGGTGAAAGTGCACCATAACTCCAACTATAGACATTAGCCGCGTTTCCACCAAGAAGTAAAAAGAAGGGTAATTTTAGTCACAGGACTACTTTTCAAGGAACTAAAGGGTTCCTTCAGCTCATTGTTGTCTGTATTTTCTTCACAGTCTTAAGACCTGCGAAGATAAAGCAAATTAGTCCACTGACTTATGAAAAAGCAACATGACATGTAGGGGTATAAAAAAACATCAATACACATGAGTATCGCGATATTATATTTGCAATACTGTATTAATTCTCCAAAATGCTGTATCAATTATAAATTAACATCTTAAAACAAACTATAAAACCTAAGGAATAGGAATCCATACCAACCATGTCATACTTGCATGTCGCAATGGAGGCTGAATAACGCTTCAAATTTGCGTTAAATTTTGGTGAGGAAAAACTGGCATGGCCATTTTCAAAGTGTTCCCTTGACCTCTGACCTCAAGATATGTGAATGAAAATGGGTTCAATATGGGTACCCACAAGTCTCCCCTTTACAGACATGCCCACTTTATGATATTTCCATGCGGTTTTGGGCAAAACCATGCAGTTTTTTGCATGCAGTATGAATGTGTTATTTTTGCCAATTCTAAAATGGTGTATTTGAATATTCTGCATACTGGGGTCCCTAAACAGTCTTAGAATTACATAAATTGGGTATGACTGGAAAGCTGAGACTCTTGTGCAATGAGTCCAATTGTATTCATGTGTAATAATGTTAGTCCCCATAGTAGCATTTCACAGTGATTTTTTTTTTTTACTCAGATTTTATACATATGGTGGTGTGTCTTTATATTATGAAAATAATGTTTGTTGATGTAATGTTTACCATGCATGTTCAACATCTTAGTTTAGCAAGTGATTATGCAAACTTTTGCTAAATACACGTAGCACTAAACACAAAATACAGTTTAAGCTGATGGGAATTCCTTTAGTTTTAGTATGAGGTCATAAACCAAAGCAGTACACCATCTAAATTTTGACCTGATGACGGTGCTAAATGAAAAGTTAAGAGATTAAAGTTATTACAATTCATCCTGACGGTAACATGAATGTGTGTACCAAATTTCACAACTATCCATCCAATATTTGATGGGATATTCTAGTCAGGACCAAAGTGGTGGACTATTAAGTGTCCAATACTCAATAAATAAATAATTAAATAATTATAAAATAAATAATGACCTGAATAAACTGTGGAAAATATATAACTGAAACAATTTATATATATTTTTAAATTAATTAAAGAAAATCATTGGCTCTCGACTCATTATACCATTTTATTTCATCCTTATTAAGAGTTTCATAGCTTTTCAGGTCTTCATTTTTATTTAATAAGAGCCATTTATAGTTATATTCAAAAGTCTGCCTCTGAATAAAAATGAAATGAATGAAATAAAAATGATATCCAGTAAAACTATGTTACTATGAAAATGAATGACGAAATAACATCTCATAATAATGAGATTTTTGAGTTTCAATAATTCCTTCAATTGTTTCACAATTTGTTGGTTAAAGTGGCATCACTGGGCAAATATTCCGTAATAACCTTTCAGCATATTGTAATAAAAGTGTTCTGAGCGATAACTTTGACGAATCACAGGTCATTTCATTGAGAGAGCGTTCCTATTGGCTGGGCTCCGGTCATGTGACCAGAACTTGGAGTTCCTTCACCAGATTTCACAATGGCAGCGGCGTCACAAACTTTCTCATTTTACAGCTAAACAGTACACTATAAGATGATTCTAAAAACATCTGAGGCGAGAAATAGGCTTTAACGTAACATAATATTGATTCATATTTGATCAGCGCTGCCTAGTTTAACCGTTTGGTCGGAGTTCGCGAGTGATTGACAGCCAGCTCTCATGGACGGCAGCTGAACAGCGGACCTCAGATCAGTTGTTTTCCTCCGGTATATGAAATATTGCAGATGCCGTTAGGAGCACCGGAGGACACAGAGGCACATGATTTATGTCAGGTTACCTGTTTAATGTACTACTGTCACGATATAGCGACCGTTTTATAAAAATAACTTTTTTTAATCATATTTGCTCCAATCTCGCCTACTTCAGCTTTAAGTATTATATTTTACACAATTTATTCATGATTATTTATTTCATTCGTCATTTCTAATGTATTTAATATAGTCCATCCCAAGTGGACCGACATTGCCATCCCTAGAGCCACGGCACCAGCATGGATAAAAATACATGTAAAATACAAAATTTCACAAAAAATCCTCGACACAGAACTACAAATAGTACATAGCTGCATTACAATATGTATTACACAATGTAAATGATGCATTTCCATATTATATAGAGAATACTATAATTACAATATATTTAAATATATGACCCTATTCGTTTAGCACCTTCCTTCTTATCTTTATTCGTACCATATGTTATGTATAGATCACTGATACTAGATAGATACAGTGTGGTATGTTGCAAACCACACACGTTCAATCCATGTAGGATAAAACAAATCATAAAGATACTGTTTGACCCATCCTGATTAACAACCATCTTTACATTTATATACCTTATGTGATTATATCTAGTATATTTCCTCACTTATTGCCACAAGCTTGACCCTCACACCAGCAAGTTATTACTAACTGAGGTCTCACAATGATGACATCATCCAACAGCAGGTTGCAATCTGTTCTGAAGCAGGTCAGCCTTGTAACTAGGGGCGACAGGAGCGTTGACTAAGGCTGGCCATTTTAGATTAATTGCAGAGTGGAGCACTGTCTGGTGGCAGTGGCTGTCTCCAGGCACTATGATGGGGTCTTCCCGACTTAACCAGTCAATTTATGCAGCGGGTGAATGGGAGCTTATGCTCGTGCTCGTATTTGTCTCCTATATTAGAGCTGGAGGGGCATGAGGTGAGTAAGGAGGACGGTGTTATTAGAAATTGATGCCCGGGGGTCTGACGGTCTCCCTGGGCGGACAAAGCTAAGGGCAGAGGGCATCAGAGCTGTGAGGAAAAATGAGTGGCTGATTTGATGAAGATCAAGTGAATGAGCAAAAGAGACGGGGTAAAAAGGAGCAGAGGGCTCAATACTGTATGATCAAGAATAAATGGAACAGAACATTAATACAATATATTAATATTAATACATAGGGCTGTCAATTGATTAAAATAGTTAATTGTGATTAATCGCATGATTGTTCATAGTTAAAGCTGGGGTCTGCGATCTTGGAAAACTAGCATAATTTGAAAGTCGCATCGCCTCAGGAGCTCCGTCTAAACCCCCCCCTCCCCTCGAAACTCCTTATAAGGCAACGCCCCCCACACACATGCACGAGCACCGCCGCATCTTAACTACTTCACATTTTTCGTAGCTATTTCATCACTAAATTCACTTCTGAAAAATGTTGAGGCGAGAAATCAACGGTGTAGATTTAGAATATTGACAGTTTTACGATGTTAGATGGCGAATCAAACATTTTCTCAACTGTTGTCGGAGTTTAGAAGCTCCACAAACTGCCGGCACAGCTAGCTAGATCCTGCCGGGATCGCCACCTCTCCACCCGGGCATTCACTCACACAGACCCCGCTATGAGCTGGAGCTCTCTCAAGAGACCGGTCTCGTAGACGAGGGGCTTTATTTCCTTGTTGACGGAGGGGGGAGGGGGGGTAGCAGCAGCTCGCTGGAGAGCCGGCCACAGAGCAGCAGAGAGGCGAGGGAAAGAGAGAGATACCTGCTGAGACAACACGACCCTTTTTAACATTACTCTAATATCTGGAGGGAGATCAGTCCACTCGTTTGTTTCTGTAACTGAAAAAGCAGTTTGAGTAACGTTAATTTTGTTCGGCAATGTTTTCTATCCGCCGTCTCCTCTAGTTGATAGTCCTGTTTGTCTGACTTCACTTTGAGCTGTTAGAATAAATAGTTTAAACCTGCAGTATCTTATAAAGTAAACTAACAGAACATAAACAACTAAATCAAAGTTGTATTTTTCGATAATATGGTAATAGTGGTACGAGTTCGTTGTCGTTGTCCGGTGTTTTAAGAGCTGAGTTTTCTCTTCCTCTCTCCAGTGAACGTGCGGCGGACGCGCGCTTTGAGTTCACGCTGTTGCACGCTGAGGCTAGAGTACGAGCAGGGAGGCAGGGAGGCTTCTGATTGGTTCCTTACAACCGGGACCATTTTTACTGACTGGTAGACGTTTTTACAGGATTACAGCAGCTACAGATGACGGATCTTTTCCGGTCTTTTTTCAGTGCTCATAAGAAACGGATTGCTGTCGGGGTGTAAAGACCATTTCAACCAATATAACAAAAAGTGTATACTGGATAAATCGCAGACCCCAGCTTTAATCGCAATTAATCGGAAATTAATCGCATTTTTAAAAGCTAGTACCTTTGAGGGTTTCTGGTCAATATTTGTCAGTGTTTTGTGTTGTTAATTGATTTCTAATAATACATATATACATATATTTGCATAAAGTATATTTGCCCATGTTGATAAGAGTATTAAATACTTGACAGATCTCCCGTTAAGTTACATTTTGAACAGATACAAAATGTGTGATTAATTTGAAATTAATCGCGACTATTTTAATCATTGACAGCCCTAGTATCTATATATTCCTGGAAATCCATTAACAATACAAAGCAATGACAAATATTGTTCAGAAACCCTCACAGGTACTGCATTTAGCGTAACAAATATGCTCAAATCATAACATGGCAAACTCAAGCCCAACAGGCAACAACAGCTGTCAGTGTGTCAGTGTGCTGACTTGACTATGACTTGACCCAAATCGCATGTGATTATCATAAAGTGGGCATGTCTGTAAAGGGGAGACTCGTAGGTACCCATAGAACCCAATTTCATTCACATATCTGGAGGTCAGAGGTCAAGGGAACCCTTTGAAAATGGCCATATCAGATTTTCCTCACCAAAATGGAATGACAATGGCTGGTACTAATTGATTCCTTAGACGGACTCGGCTACAACCTTAAAAAATGCAAGTTGCGTTAATGCATTAAAGAAATTAGTGGCGTTAAAACGACTTTGTGTTAACTCGTTATTATCGCATTAACGTTGACAGCCCTACTAATACAATATATATTGAAGGTAGGGTAACTGTTTAAGTTCAATAAAAGGTTAAGGTATTGATAAATATTTCAGTATCTTTATATTATATTACGTCATATCAACACACACAAGCATGCTCTCAGAGAGAAGGGAGTCGAACAGATGTGACACAAAGCATTTTGAATTGTTGATATATTGCACTTCGAAGAATTCATTAAAAGTTGGTACAAATGCCTCCCCTAAAGCTGACAGCTCAGTGGAGCAACACAGCGAGTGGCGTGCAATATTCAAACAGCTCTCTTTACTTTGTTACAGATTTGTTTAAAGTACCAGAAAACAAATTGGGCTCTGTGTGTGTGTGATTGCATGATGCATGAATACCAGGGAGAGAGAAAGAGAGAGGAGCAAAAGGGGGATTAAAGGGAAGGCCTGCCTATTTTTCCATAGGCAAAGAATCTGACACATTAATACACCCATACTAATACATTTAGGCGGAAATTGTACAAATCATGATATGTAGCATACTAATTACTAGATGTAAATTGTACCACAGGGTCTGATTTAGACATTCACTTCTACTGTGCAGTGGTGCTTAACTCACTGTTACTGTTATATGGTGATAATTTCAACCCAAGAGTTTGCAGCTTTTCACATGGAGAGATGAAGACAAAGGCTACATTCCAAATCGCATACTCTTTCTTTTTACTTTTAGTCCACACTGCCCAAACAAGTACAAAGTACGTACTGTTGCATGCAGTATGCATGCAATTGGGACATACTAATTTTTCATAACATTCTGCCTTGAACTTTGACCCTTTTGCTCATATATCCGCTAGGGCTATAAGAAAATATTGATACATGAGTATCGCGATATTATGTTGTGCGATACTGTATAGATTCTCCAAAACACTGTATTTATTTGTGACTTCAATATATGTGAATGAAAATGGGTTCTGTGGGTACCCACGAGTCTCCCCTTTACAGACATGCCCACTTTATGATAATCACATGCCATTTGGGACAAGTCATAGTCAAGTCAGCACACTGACACACTGATGGTATGGTAGTATGGGTATTGGAATGCACAGAAAGTGTGTCCGCCTTCACCCTAATGGCCTAGATACACCAAGCCGACATCACAGAACTAGCGGCGATGAAGGCCGACTGTTGCGTCACGTCACGTCGCCTTTGTCTTGGCTGACAAGTTACATTTGAACACACCGCAAAGACTACAGCCGATGGCCAGTTAGCACGTACGTTCTGCGCCTGCGTGAGAAGAAATAACTCTCCACACCAGCAGGTGACGGTAGTCTGTATTCGTCATTCAAAAAGGGAAACCCGAAGACCGAGGACGGCGGATATACAAGCCGTTGTTATGGTACGTACATGAAACAAAGCGGTGTTTGTCGACCATTTTCACACCACCTTCACTCACCACTTACTGCAACTTCATTCCAGATGGCCATGTCATTGTGAGAATATCTAGATGAAAAATGAAAAGAGCCTTGTGTGTGTCGTCTTGACTTTAGTCGTTGGCTTTCTTTCCTCACTTCCGTTTTTCTTCTTGTGCACTGATTTGCTTAAGCGGAACAGCCAATCAGAGTGATTTCTCTCACTGATGAGCTCCGCTGCCAATTCAACATGCTGAATTGGCCAAAAAACGTCCGACACGGGCAGACTAGAGCCGACTGTGCAGGAAACACCGCAAAAACTAGGCTGACAAACACTCACCGACGGCCCCAAACTATCCGACGGCCGACCGTCGGCTTGGTGTGTCAAGGCCTTAACACAAATGGATTACAACCCTGATTATAGTCTGTATTTAGTCATCCAACTTACATCCTGTAACATACTGTATCTACCAATTTCATTAATATAAACATACACTTTATCTACATGCAATGTATGAATGCTGATTAAAAAAAAAAGACAATTGCTTTGTTACAGTAATACTTTTATACGGATGCTTACAGCTGTGGATTTGCATATGGACAGCGGACATTCAGGTGCTTCTATACTAGGACTGTCCCCTCTTAGTCGATTAGTCGACCAATCGGTCGACTGAGATTTCTTTAGTCGATTAGTCGTTTTATATGCTTTTTTCATGCTGAATGACTTATTTACAAGAAACTTATGAGCACATCTGTCGTAAACACAAGATTTCAAGTGATGCTTTTGTGTGATTCTTTGTGGAGAAACTCAGTTTCACAGAACTGTCGATTAAAACAACTAATGGATTAGTCGCCAAAATGTTATAAGTGTTAGTTGACTAAGAATTTATTTGGTTGAGGACAGGTCTGTTCTATACAAAGTAGGGGTTCTGCATACGCAGATGTGTTCCACACATGCACACTAGAAAACAAGGTGGTGACCTCGCGACAGCAAGAAGAACAGCTCCTTTGTTTGTTGTATTTAGCTGAACTACAAGAAAATGTTGAAAATGGTGTGTGCGACACCATTTTCTTTCTTTTCTTCCTATTCTTAACAAGAATAGGATCAAAGATGGGGCATACAGTAAGAATGTTAACAGTCTTAGCAGGTATTTGGTAAAAGTATTGGACAAACTGAACTTTTGGCCTGATGATGACTAAATGAGAACATCAGGAGATCACCAAAAGTCTTTTATATCATCCTGAGAGGGGAAAGGTTTGTGGCTATCTATCCAATAAACATTTCACTGTGAACCACAAATTTCAACCTCATGGTGGCGCTACAGGAAAAGTCAATGGATCACCAAGGCCATTGTCTGGAATCTGCATATGTCTTTACGAAATGTTGTGCCAATTTTCCAGTCTATGTTGAGATATTTCACTGGGTAAGTGAAAATTCTGACCTGCTGGTGCTGCTAGATGAAAGTCAGGGGATCACCAAAGTCAATAGGTTTCATCCTCTGAGCACCAAATGTATGAGCACCAAATTTCATGGCAATCAATCTGCATTTCAGTAAAAAACAAAAATAACAGCCAGATGAGTCACCCTCTGGGTGAGTCTGCACCACAGCCATCGACCAACCAACAGACAGGCCTACATTGCCATAGCGCTAGAATGACTAGAAAACCTCAAAAGGAAATAAATTAGCCTGAGTCACAATAACACAATGATACGTCTTCATAGTTAGATATCAACATGTATCCTGCCAGCTCTGGCTTGCATTTCAGCTCAAAAGAGACACAACTATCAAGTTGCACAGAGGATGCCAAAAAATTACTAATTGTGCCAAAAAATATAACAGAAATAGTGCATAAATTATGTCTGCATGGCCTTGATCATTTAATAATGATTTGCAGAGCCAAACTGCATAGCCAACATCTCTCCTGTGTACTTCAGATTGCATGTGATCTTTCCATCCTGGCTACAGGTACTTCATTAGATCAGCTGTCAGGAGATTTTGCTGGAAATGTCTTCTGTCTTGCAGTCACATTGGTATTTGCGGTGTTGGTGGCCTCCCCGTCACCTCCTCGAAATGTCCTCAACAACTTCCACGCTGTTCCTTTGATTTATTTAAAATCGTTTGTTCCTCGAGCCGAAGGGATTGTGAGCAGTCTGTCAATTCTATGTCACAATGCAGGAGGGTATCCACATATGTAACTCTGCTACTCTCTGGGCCTTTAATGCATGATTGACGTGTTCATTCATTAGCTAGCTAGATTTGACAGAATGGCAACTTGCCAAGAGTGCTGAAGTGTTGAGGGGAAAAGTATTTTGTTCAGTGCCAGACGGGAAGCGTGACTGGAAGTGGAGCAGAGATACTCCCAAATTCTATATTTTCACTATCAAATGATCGTCCCCTGTAGCATTGAAAGGGGCTTGAACAAGTTTGTAGTTTGCTTCTTTACAAACTAACTGTGGGCATCTTGGATTGATGTTGGTTGCAGTTGATCCAAAGAGTGGCAGGTTCTAAAAAAGTAAAAAGTGCCATAACAATAGAAGCTCTTCAAACCACTCGTGCAGCATAATCCACTTGTCCGCTCCCAACCTGCGTGCTCAGTATGTTCCAAATAGTCACCATTTCACCAAACCATGGTTAAATAAATGGTTAAATACACTGCTTTCATATCGCCCACCTCAAACCTACAAAGCTTTGATGGAAGCAGTGTATTGAGCCATATTTTGAAAAAGATGATGAATCTGAACATAGTGCTACTCACACAGTACATAAATACTGAAGGGAAAAAAAATTCGATTCACTTCTTTTCACGATTTTTTTTTAATGCAATTCAAATTCAATTGCTTCATTTTAGTCTATGCAGAGGTGGAAGGAAGTCACCACTTATTATTTATGTTTGTAAGCCCTGACGAAGACCTACAGTGGTCGAAACATGTTGGCTTTTTAAAGGATTTAACCACTACAATAAAGGCTTTTTAATATATTGTCTTCCTCGTTGCTACTTTTTCATATTTTTGATATTTTGGAGTGCCTGGATTGCCTTCCTGTTTATTTACCACTTTCATTGTTGTAATCTGTGAGTAAGGTAATGTCATATCCGTTTCAAGAAAAGCCAAAGCGAGAAAGCAGAAAATAGCAGAGGGTCCGAGGTCCGTGGGGATACGACCTGCACCTTCACATTTTAAATCCAGAGTGGTAAACACTACACAAACACTAAAGTATGAAAAGACTTTGGGTTTCACACGTTGGCAGGAAAAGCAGAGCCAGACATCATGGCTAAAGCTGCATGCTAACTCTGTCATGGACAGGTATTGCGGTAATACGACCAACTCATAGTGCTGATAGTGCTCGACTGCGATCAAGCCAGCAGTCACTCGCATGTCTGTGGTCCAATCAGCTGACGCTACAACTGTAGAGCAGCCATATACTGACATATGTTAAATGCAATCAAACGGCCCCGATGGAGTTGAAGGGGAGAGCTAGCGTCGGATGTAGCAATGTTAGCGGAAGGACTTGTGACTACATCCGGTTTTAAAACTAAGGTGATAACAAATGGTATATACAAAATACATATATGGAAATATGACTTATTGGATTATATTCACCATAGGTATAAAACATGTTACCCGTGTCCCCTCTAAAGTAAATTAAAAAGAAAATACCACTAAATTGTGAGGGAATTGTCTTAATTCTTTGATTTTTGGGTTGCTGAAAAAATAAATAAATGAATAAATATATATATACAATATATTTATATATACTGTATATATACTGTATATTATTCCTGACATAGACTGATATATTTGAGTTGAGAATACCATCTGAGAAGCCGTCATGGAAAACTGTTTGGAAAAGGGCAGGCACTTTCAAAAATTACTTGGCAGATGATTGGATGAACCAACTGTCAATCAAACTCACGAAGTCGAAACTAACTGAAGGCGAAAATATCGCCTAAAAATCTCATAATTAACTTTCATGAACTGAAAACACATTGTGAAAGGGTTAAGATGAAAACAAGAACAACACCCAGACCGGACAACGCCGTGGTAGCGACCTGTCAATCAAAAGGTAGCCACGCCCTAAAGCATACCCTGCTTTATGGTCTATTTTAGTCTAAATGGGACCATAATTTACTAAATGAACATCATGCTGTATTGAAGAAGACTTGAAACTAGAGATTGACACCATAAACTAATGTTAACAATGTTTACTGAGGTAATAAATAAAGAAAAAAGTGAGAAGAAGGCAGTAGGGACATTTTCTCATAGACGTCTATACAATCAGGCTTCTTTTTGCAACCAGAGGAGTCGCCTCCTGCTGGCTATTAGATAGAATGCAAGTTTAAAGCACTTCTGCATTGGCTTCTCTTCTCAGACTCGGAGGTTGCCCACTATTCGTAAACCTCCAATCAAGTCTCAGTTTACACTCTAAGGGATAGTGCAACACAACTAAAAAGCTGCAATCGCTTCCACCATTTTGAACTCACCCTCAAAGGTCAGCACCGTCTAGAGCGCCGCCTTACATGTCGGCCCAAAATCTCAAAAAATAGATCAATTCAGCTGAGGTCTAGTACAGTGAAGGTCATAGCATATGATTCACATCATTTTCATACTCATCCAGTGACCCCTGCTCCTTGTATGAAAGCATCTGCATTCATTATCTTTCTCCTCTTATTTATTCAGGTTTTTGTCTTTCTTTTAAGCTGTCCCCCATCTCTATGTAAAATGGCATAAATCATTTTATTTATTCATTAGTTTATTTTGTTTTACATTCATAGGACATGTTTCGTATCTGGTGTTCAGAAACAGTCATCCTGAACAAAAACAGTACTAAAGGCGCATTGTCTTTTACAGCCAGCGCCTCAGCAAATCGATGCAAATTATAGGTTTTTAATAGTTTGCCAGTGTGCTCATCCAACATATTATATCTGAAAATCAATAGCCCAAAAGCCAGGACCTCAGTCTATACATACAACTATGTAACGTCAATGTAGATTCTTTTAAACACTTTACCCCCCCCTTTTTTATCCCTAGAATAATCAATATCTGTTACCCTTTCATATGTAATCTACCACCCCTAGGCTACCCCACATACTCACCCACACAAAACCACTGCTCATCTTTTGATCAAGCAAAGCGTGTAGTTTCCTTGCCAAGAACACACTATATGATATGGGATTAAACAAAGGCCACACTGGCCAGTTGATCTGTAGATGCTGAGATACTGTCTGACTGTGCGTGTGTGTAGAGGAATCGACACTGAAGTGAATTTTCAGAGTATACTGGGTAAAGGAAATGAATCAGAGAGGGAGCGAGAGAGAGAGAGAGAGAGAGAGAGAGAGAGAGAGAGAGAGAGAGAGAGAGAGAGAGAGAGAAAGAGAGAGAGAGAGAGAGAGAGAGAAAGAGAGAAAGAGAGAAGCATCATTGCTGTACAGAGCAGTGGCACATGGCCATTGACCCTACTGGTTTGAAGTGTCAATGTGAGTAGATAGATACAGTGTTGGCGATGTGAGGACTCAAATGGAAAACAGAAAACCAAACACTTGTGGGCTGAAGGGGAAGATATGAGCGCAACACATGGAAGTTGGCCGTGTGTGTGTGTTTATTTGTGTTGTGTATGTGTGTGGTGAGATTGGAAAATGAGAAGCTTTTGAATGAAGAGGCTGGGAGTGAATCATTACAATGAAGTAGGTGATACAGTTTTTTCTTTTGATGTCAATTTAATCAGAGCAAACAGTTATATTATTTTTTATTTATTTTAGTATTTTTGGGGTCTATTAAAAGAGCCACTGTCGAGGTGAGTTTCACCTAGGTGAATCCCAATAAAGTCAATTATCTAATTTATTTTATCTCTCTGTTACTGAATATAAAGTTAAAAGGGGACAATTATGGTTTTGTGCTTTTTTTCTCTTTCCTTTAGTGTGTTATATAGTTTTAAGTGCATGTAAAAGGTTTGCAAAGTTATAAAGCCCAAAGTCCACGCCAAAGGGAGTTACTCTCCCCCACAGAAACACTGCTCCTGAACTGCCTGAAACGCATCGCTTGAAATCCCGCCTTTTTTTCCGTTATGTGGTGATGTCTATGCACCGATACCGATACAGGATCGGATATCGGGCCGATACTGATTCAAATAGCTGGATCGTATATCTGTGACAATGGGGCCAATCTATTAAATTCAGTTCTATGTTTTTATACTATTTACATTATATACTGGAATTGGAATTCCTGTTGAAGTTTTGACCAATTTGTTGCTGCATTAAAAAGGTTTACCCTTGAATTGTAATTCCTGTTAATTTTGAAGATTTTTTACCAAATTGTTGGTGTACAATTTAATATTTTAATAAGAAATAACAATTCAGTAAATTTGTATCTATGTATTTATTTGTTAAATAATGTTTTACAAAGTTAGGAAAGAGATGTTTGAGTCAAGCCTGATGTTGCCTTACATATAAAAGACTGATCCCAGTCACTTCCACAAAGTGAGGCATACAGATTATTAATTAAACACTGGTATCAGATGGGTTCTACAATTCTACAATTTCATTTAGTAGACGCTTTTGTCCAAGGCGACGTACATCCGAGAGTTCGGAAAAGGGAGACTTGAGCATGGGGGGGGGGGGGGCGGGGAGAGAGCGTCTCAGACAGAGGGTGAGAAGAGGTGCTGGAGCACAGCCGCTATGAGAAAAGTAAAGCATTTATATGTATATTCTAGTAGAAACCCAAAATACAAGTGAACCTGGAAATGAGCATGATAGGTCCTCTTTAACTGAATCTGTACAAATGGCAGGTTCTCTACAGCATATAATAACCAAATAGTGGTATTTTGGAGCTAAAATTGAATTTGCCTACAAAAAAAAAAGCTTATACAATCTGAGGACACAAATGCCAGGGTTTAAAACTGGACAGGACTCAGAAATGTGTTTTTTTTTTTTCCTTTCTCTCGAATTAACAACTACACTGACTTTGAAAACGGCTATGAACACAGCCAAAGCCACAATCCGTCCACTTGAGAGTTGATAATGCATCATCAAGTGCAGCACCAGTGTACTTCACTCAGTGTTACTTGATGCTAAAAGCAAGCCGTAATGGGTTTGAGTTATGCATTTTTCCACACATAACTCTCCCTCCCTCAAAACAACTTTGGCAGACAGAGATGAAAAATCCTAACCGGAAACTGAATTACTTAAATGCAGATTCATGGCTGCCCCCCGCCCCCCCACCAACCCATCCCCCTCTCTTCTATTTGCAAAATAACAGGGCCGCTCCGGTTCCGCCGAGCGCCGACCGAAAAAATGCAACACGCGAGCTTCCATCAAAAGCACTGCTGACAAATCAGTGAACTTCACAGCCGAGGGAATTTACATGTTGAAAGGCCATAATTTAACTGCCGTTTCTTGGAAATGTCGCTGAACTTGAGCTGGAGGTTTTCTTTCTCAATGCTTTTGGTGTGCAATCATTAACCTACCAACAGAACATGTATAAATTACCGCCCGCTGACACTTGAAACATTTTGGAGTTCCCCTGCTGAATGCATCGGGAGAAGGGGGCAGGAGAGTGAGCCAGAAAGAGAGAGAAATATACAGTAAGAAATACGGCAGATGAGACAGACATCCAAAGCAGTTGAGATGCTCCCTTGAGAAATCTAGTCCACTTAAGAATAACTGACTTCTGAAAACTTTCTCCCGAGGATACCACATTTAAAAGCCGAGCGTGGTATAAAAAAACAGTGCAAATTTAGGTCAGGGTTCTCTTTGCTGTCAATTAAAAGTCATGTAAACTGCGAGCATTTTCCCCAAACTCATATATTCTGTCAGGTTACAGGCGCCCCTTGCTTTTAATTGCTTCAAAGTTGCCAGGCAACGGCTAAAGAGGCAATGCCGGGGTGAGTAATAACATGTGCAGTCATACTTGGGAGTGACACATAAAGTGCAAAACAGACTTTCGCTGCTTCGCTGCCTGTGCACACGCACAGTTTGATCAGTATTTATTACTGTATTGATATTGGATGACCTTACAATGTGCAATTATGTTCTCCATCTGCCTGCTCAGTTGTCCTCGATGCCGCTCATTATTGCGAGCGCTCGCTTTTCTCATCATTCGTCTCCCCTAACTGCTTTTACAATCTCTCACTTTTCTATAAGCTCTTCAACCGGCGCATTCTCACTTTCTCTCCATTTAAGCTCCCCCCCCCCTCCCTCCATCTCATCTTGCTGTTAGCTTTTCTCTCATTGCACTCCACTTTCACCCACTCATCTTTTAAATCAGTCTTTCATCCCCTTCTCATTTTCCCCACCCTGCTTCCATGCCTCCAATTTTACTTGACCTGTCGTTCTTTTCCATCCACCGCTCATCCCCTGCTTTTCGCCTCTCTTGACCTCGACCTCTGTTTCTCCTGTGTTTCAGCCACTTTCCCTTCCTCTTTATTGCTCTACTTTTCCATCCGCCTGACTCTGTTTATATCTTTTCCTCTGTCTTTATCACCGTTTTCCTCCTCCGCTCCCCCCCCCCTCCCTCTTTCATTTTCCCTCCTCTATTTATTCCCTCCTCTCTTGCTCTGTCCTCACCTCTGTGTTTCAGGCTCACTGTTTGTTCTCGGTTCTCTCTGAAACAGTAGCGGAGGCTGTCCGAGGCTCTTACCAACCACAGTGGAAGGTTGCATTAATATTGCATGCCACTGTCTTATCGACCACAGCAATGCCAGGAATACAGAGCCGGCTACAAGACAAGTTAGCGGCTAGAGTGGCTGCTCGCACACACAGATGCAAGCGGATACACACACACACATACATATATATAGAGCTATGGTAACAGCTACAAAGCCAGATTTGTGGCTTGGGTGGCAATGGTTTAGGGTTGTGCGGTGCACTGAGCCTGAACCCAGGTGCAAAGATGAGGTTTCCTTCCAATATCTGTCCATGAGCCATGAAAGAAAGATATTTTAGAGGAGAGATGGAATCAAGCTGGAACCCCTGAATATGAAAATGTGAGGACTGAAAATTGAATCAAATGCTATTTAAAGCGGCAAATGTTTTTGGCATCATTGGGCAAAAAGTCCATTATGACCTTTCAGTATATTGTAATTCAAGAGTTCTGAGAAAAACTAGAACTCCTGCACCAACTCATGGCTCTGTTTTCAGGCTTTAGAAAATCTAGCCTGTGACGGGAGACTTTGACCAATCGCAGGTCATTTCAGAGAGTGTTCCTATTGGCTGTTCATTCAATGGAGGCAGGTGTCAATCACTCGCGAACTCCGATCAACAGTCAAACTAGGCAGCGCTGATCAAATATGAATCAATATTCTGTTACTGTGATGCCTATTTCTCACCTCAAATGTTTTCAGAAACATATTTTAGTGTACTGTTTAGCTGTAAAATTAGGGCTGTCAAAGTTAATGTGATAATAATGGCGTTAACAAAAATTTCTTTAACACATTAACGCAACTTGCAATTTTTAGGTTGTAGCGGGTTCAGTTTAAAAGCTAGAGTGAAGATACTGGCATCATATGAAACTAAAAAACCTAAGGAATCCATTGGTACCAACCATGTCATACTAGCTTGTCGCAAAGGAGGCTAAACAACTCTCTGAACTTGCGCTATATTTTGGGGAGGAAAAACTGGCATGGCCATTTTCAAAGGGGTCCCTTGACCTCTGACCTTAAGATATGTGAATGAAAATGGGTTCTATGGGTACCCACGAGTCTCCCCTTTACAGACGTGCCCACTTTGTGATAATCACATGCAGTTTGGGGAAAGTCATAGTCAGGTCAGCACACTGACACACTGACAGCTGTTGTTGCCTGTTGGGCTTGAGTTTGCCATGTTATGATTTGAGCATATGTTTTATGCTAAATGCAGTACCTGTGAGGTTTTCTGGACAATATTTGTCATTGTTTTGTGTTGTTAATTGATTTCCAATAATAAATATATACATACGTTTGCATAAAGCAGCATATTTGCCCACTCCCATGTTGATAAAAGTATTAAATACTTGATATAGCTCCCTTTAAGGTACATTTTGAACGGATAAAAAAATGTGCGATTACTTTTCAATTAATCGCGATTAACTATGGGCAATCATGCAATTAACTGTGATTTAATATCTTAATCGATTGACAGCCCTATGTAAAATTAGAAAGTTTGCTCCGGCTGGTGAGCGGTGCTTGGTATTTCCTCAACTGATCTCAACATGGCGGCCGGGTCACAAACTTTTTCATTTTACAGCTACACAGTACACTACAAGATGTTTCTGAAAACATTTTATGCGAGAAATAGGCATTACAGTAACAGAATATTGAATCATATTTGATCAGCGCTGCCTACTTTGACCATTTGATCGGAGTTCGCGAGTGATTGACAGCTGCTCAGAGACGGCGAGGCTTCAGCTCGGCTCTGATTGGTTGTTTTCCTCCGGTCTGTGAAATCTTACAGATGCCATTAGGAGCACCGGAGCCCACAGAGGCACATGATTTTTTTCAGATTACCTGTCTCCTGCACTACTGTCAGGATATAGTGACTGTTTTATTAAAACAACTTTTTTTTAATCATATTTGCTCCAATATGCCTACTCCAGCATTAACTGTCCCCTAAGATTAAACTTGAGGCTAATTATAACCTTAAAATAAAGAATATCCCGCTCTGAAAAGGTTCCTGATTTTTCCACAGTAGTTAGAAACACAAGGGCAGACAAACACACACACACACACACATATATAAACCCAGCATGTGTCTGCGCATGCCAGCAGCCTGCCTGGCTTTTCCATCAGCTGGACCTATCACAGCTTATTATCAGCTCCTTTGAACCGTGGGCTCAGAGCATGATTGCACTCTCAATTAATGCCTGTATGATCTACTCTGACGGAACGAGTAATGACAAGTGCTTTGCCTGCGTGTGTGTGACTGTGTGCGTGTTTGTGTGCACATGTGCAGGCATGTGCTTTCCTTCTTTGCACGTATATATGCCTTTCTGTGTGTGCTGAACAACCATGCATGACCATGTCCTTGTGGGTCTTTCCATTACAGTATACAGTAGGTGCATATATGTGTACGTGTGTGCGGGGTCTCGTCAGGGGGTAGTGAACCAGTTTAGGCTAAATTGGGAGAGGCATACGCGCCTCCGCATAGAATGTCTTTTCAAAGGCATCCTTTTATCTCTGGCCTTCATAACCAATGGAATCTGCAGAGCGGCTGTAGAAGGTTTTGATTATTTCACTGCGCTGTCATCTGTGATGGGCCCTAAGATTAAACCTAGCACCTCTCAAGTTGCTCCATTTATACTAGTCTGAGGAAGATAACATTCGGAAAGTTTCGGGCTTTGAATATTAGGTTATGCAGACATAAAAGCCTTTTCTCGCTGCGTGTTGGTGTGTCCATCCAAAAGGATAAAAAACATAGGCCAAAGTGGATTGACACACGGGAAGATGAAAGCGCTACAGTGCCTGAAAAAAAAAAGAAGAAAAACAGACAGCCCGTCACTGTGTGTGTCTGCGTCTGTGTATGCATGTACCTCTAAAAAACACAAATACAGATGAAAGGTGGTACGCTGTGTTAGACTGCACACACTTGCGTGCACGAATACAAACACATGACGGGAGCCTGCTTACCATTCCTTTAACCTGCAAGAGACTGGTGTTTTGCTCTAACGGCCAGCTGGGGTCAAAGAAGGGCAAGTGAGAAGAAGATACACACAGTACTGTGTGGTCATATGGTCACGGTTATTATAATTTATTCTTTACCCACTAAAACCACACACACAGTTCTCTACCTCCTTTGTATTTAGTTAGTAAAGTTAGTAGGGCTGTGACAATAACGCGTTAACGCAAATTCCTTTTAACACCACTAATTTCTTTAACGCATTAACACAACTTGCGATTTTTTAGGTTGCAGTTGTCTCAGTTTTAAAGCTCCAAACTTACGCTTAATTTTGGCGAGGAAAAACTGGCATTGCCATTTTCAAAAGGGTCCCTTGACCTCTGACCTCAAGATATGTGAATGAAAATGGGTTCTCTGGGTACCCACGAGTCTCCCCTTTACAGATATGCCCACTTTATGATAATCCCATGCAGTTTGGGGCAAGTCATAGTCAAGTCAGCACACTGACACACTGACAGCTGTTGTTGCCTGTTGGGCTTGAGTTTGCCTTGTTATGATTTGAGCATATTTTTTATGCTAAATGCAGTACTTATGAGGGTTTCTGGACAATATTTGTCATTGTTTTGTGTTGTGAATTGATTTCCAATAATAAAAATGTACACACATTTGCATAAAGCAGCATATTTGCCCACTCCCATGTTGATAAGAGTATTAAATACTTGACAAATCTCCCTTTAAGGTACATTTTGAACAGATGAAAAATGTGCGATTAATTGTGATTAACTATGGACAATCATGCGATCAATCGCGATTAAATATTTTAATCAATTGACAACCCTAGTATTTATTATTATATACTTAGAAGATAGGTTCTTAAGGCTGGGTGATATGGCTTATAAATAATATTGCAATATTTTTAGGCTATGCTGATTTTGATGTGTATGATAATAACGGTATGATCATTCTAGTGAACTAATCTGAATTTAGAAGAAACACAGCTCGTTTGTGACATTTTAGAGGGCTATAATTTTGAAATTCCACATTAGATTGTCCTGATATTGTCCAGGTGGTTCAGTTATGGCTAGAAAGGATCCGTCTTGTGTAAATATGACGTCAAGTTTTCATTGTAATCGGAGCTACTCGGGGAAAAACAACTCGGAAGGGATCAAAATGCCCTTCACGGGGTCGAGAAGACTGTTGTATTAACGTTGTAAACAGACAAAATCATGCAGGTTCACTAGAAAATCCTTCAGCTCATTTCACCGAGTGACCAGCCCGCGTGACCATTTCACCGAGTGACCAGAACCAGAGCCAGCTTCCCTGCAGTCGGAGCGGCTCCTCCTCCCGGCCAGGAGCAGAGCTTCGCCTCGCTGCTCCACCGGTCCCCGGTAGGAGCCAACACCAACATCACGCTGCTGGAGGCCCAGGCCGTATTGCTGGAGGGAAGGGAAGCACAGGAGAACCAGAACCAGGACTCCACGGGGCAGGCTGTCAGACCCTGCTGCAGTAAAAAAATAGGTTTTCTAAAGGGAATCTGGTGCTCGGAAACACTACAGCTTTTGTCCGTAGGCACTGCCAAAATAAACACAAAATTATAATGAAATGAAAATGAAGATAATAAAAAATAACCTTAACCTTGAACTTGATTCATGACTTCATTACATTACTAGAACCTTAATCTAAAACAAATTACACACTGATTTCAAATTAGCATGTAAACCGTAATATATAGGCTACTGAAAAACAACGTGGGAGCTAGTTTGACCGTCTTTTTCGAAGTGGAGGCTGGCGGGACCGCGGTGTTCTGCACTGGGTGGTAAAATGATGGAACAGAATTGTGGTACTGCTGCTACCTTAAACTCACTTTGGCGCTCTCTCCAGGCTCTTTCCCTGTTCCCCGCTTCCCTCCGGATACAAAAACACATGCCTCATACGTAACGCCAATTCCAATGTGAGTAATGAGAGACAAAATTCTCAGTACTTCATGCAAAAGTTGAGCCAAAGTTAATATGAGGCTTCAGCAGTCTGAGGCATCTTCAAAAGTTACATTCTTCTATTATTATTATAATTATTATTTGGACATTATATGGCTTTATTTGACAGCAGAGAGTAGAGGGATGACAGGAAAACAGGGGAGAAGGAGAGGTAATAACATTAACATGCAACGAATGTCTCCACACAGAAGCGAACCACATAAGCTGTTCGTGGCCAGCGCCTTAACCCCTAAGCGGCCAGGAATGAGGGAATTGAAAAAGACCAATACTTTGGAAAATACACACTAACTCAGACTGCTGAAGCGTCTCATATGCTTCAGCTAAACCTTTAAAAGCACTGTTGCTCCGAACAAGAAGTGCGGATTTTGTCCCCTAAATCTCTATAGGATTCATTGCAGCTGGAGGAGAAATAATTACAGCGACCAATAACTCATTCAATGAACATACTGTATGGACATGTGAGAGTTGTTTTAAGATATACTTAGAAAAAAAAGTAACCTATTCTTTAAAGGTGCTCTATTTGATATCCAGAGCATTAACATAGCAGTAAACAACTATTTATTATGTAAAGATATAGAGGAGTAATGTCTACCTGAGCAAAGAATGAAGTCGCTCTCCCCCTGTGTGTGTTGTAATCCAAGGTTCCTGTTAGCTGCATGCTAGTGCATGTTAGTGCATGCCCCACTGGCTAGCTCATGGCCGCCATTCTGCACTGCTCTCATACCGTGGTTACCGCTGATAAGCCTGGAAGCGTAGCTCCCAACCTTCGGTTCCGCCTCAGGTAAACAGTGTTAGCTCTCTCAGCACTGTTGCTTTTGTTGGCACTGCTCGTGCTGTTTAGCACCGTTAGCTGCGAGCCACCGTCGCAATGTTGAGAGCCGTGGGGAGGCATAGATACGCTCTCAGTTCCGTACACAGAACCTTTAACATTCCGTTTGGGGCATGGATGTATAAAGAGAACTGGATGCAGCGTGGAAGGAGGGCTCCCGTTCATTCCTATGAGAGTCGCTCAGTAGCACATGAAGCCAAAATGGCTCGACTGCCGAGTGATAAAGACCCCAAATCATCCGGCGATCTTACGCATTCATTGGTTTCCTTTAACTCCGTCTCCCAGCCCCCGGTCCAGCCTCAGTATCAGGCTCATTCACATGAACGGAGGAAGGGAAATAACTCTGGATTCAGCTATTAGTGCATTGTACAACTTTTAGGACGTAATGATTTAAATAAGGGCTATTCAAGTGTTTGTACTGGAAAGTTGATTTACCTGAAAAAAAAAATGATCCACAGTTGCGGACGTCTCTTTACCAATATAAGTCTATGGGAAAAAGTATTTTCGGGCCCAATGGCATCACGTGGCGGATATGGAAGTTTGAATTCCACCATTTGGCCACTACAGAAATTTGCTTCAAGGCCTGGCGCTCTTTCTGGGGGCTTGGTTCGGGGTACTGGGGACCCAGAGCCCTCTTTAACAGCTCAAAGACATACACTTAAAGTGGCAATCTCGAAGATTTTCATTTAAATAAATGTCTGTTAAGTCAAATGAGGTAAAACAATGATGATTGAGCCTATGGCCCACTGATGAAAGTATTGCAATATTTACATATTTGCAGTATTGAAAAAGGTGTCTGTGGCGACATTCCCAGAAAAGAATGCCTGTTGTATACACACAAAAATTGTAGCAATGCACACAATTCTGAAAACTTCAAGCTACATAAAATATAATTTTTCTATTCTATTTCTATGCACATGTATCAACAAAAACACTTCAGACTGCTAAACTCTGAGCACAATTCCAGTGTACAATGCCTGGATAACATTTAAACATGAAACAATTCCTCATTTTGTTTGTAATAATTATGTTAATTTTTGTATTCTGCCAAAAAATATGGCAAAATCAAAAGTCACTAGTTCCATACTACTCTACATTTTTTTTAATAAGGTCAGAAGAAAAGAATATATTTATATTTAATTTGTTAAATAATGATAATTTTAACACATACAGCTGTGGGATCTGAGGAATCCTAAACAATGAGGAAGTAGAGCCAATGTCAGCATAACACAAGGGTCAATATGTTGGCATTAAAAGAAATATGGCCTCTTAAAAAAACACAACAACAAAAAGGTACTTCAATTAATATAAGTGGACACTATTTTTTTTTTTTTTTTCCTGTGGTCGTTTATCATCCCAAATGACACCCCACCAGCGACATGTACTGACAAGGTGAAGAAATCGTATGTCTGCAGTCAGTTCTGCCCCTGATTGGTCACTTGAGAGTCACAAACATGAACTGCATCCTTGTGTAAGCACTGTGGTGTGTGCTGGGGTATTGCCAGGCTTTCTGCCACCTTGCGGTTGCCTTCGGTATTACAGTTCAGTATAATCCACAGTGGATTACCCCGGGGTAATGCTCCCACGATTGAAAAGGATTTGCTCTCCGGGGTTTTAATGAGAATCTCAGCGCTGTTTGTAGTGTCGACTGCCCTGTGGTCTCTCTGTCAAACCTGCTTCTGTGTGTGTGTCAACTCAATCTGTGTGTGTGTGTGTGTGTGTGTGTGTGTGTGTGTGTGTGTGTGTGTGTGTGTGTGTGTGTGTGTGTGTGTGTGTGTGTGTGTGTGTGTGTGTGTGTGTGTGTGAGTGTGTTTGAGAATGTGCATTTCTCTGTGTGTCTCCTAATGTCTCTATTTTCTCTCTTCTTTCTGGTCCTTTATTCACCTGTGTTATGAACTAGAAGAAGATGAAAAATTCAATAAAAATGAAATTAGGTTTTGTGGAGGAAAAGAAATAAACGGACCTAAAACTTTTCTGCATATACATCATTCTTCAGCAGCATTGTTAATCTAATTGTTCTTATTTTTTAAATTATCACTCATTTTATTTATTATTTACTATTTGTTTATTATTTGTTTATTATTGAGAGACAGACTGTCTTTTTCGAAGTAGAGGCTTACCTTAACCTCGATTTGGGGCTTCACTTCTTGCGCTCTCTCCAGGCTCTTTTTCTCTTTGTGTGTCTCCTAATGTCTCCATTTTCTCTTTTCTGTCTGGTCCTTTATTCAGCAGTGTTTTAACCTAGAAGAAGATGAAAAATTCATTAAAAATGAAATTAGTTTTTGTGGAGGAAAATAAAAAAACAGACCTACAACTTATCTGCATATAGTTCATTCTCAGATATAAAGCTACTAACAAGTAAGTTCATGAAATATTTTTAGTCTGTGGATCATTTTGTGCATTTTCAATTGTCCAAAGCCTTAAGCTAAATTATATAAATTCAGGTGATATAGTGCATTTAATTTGTGCTGGCTGGAGAGAAAATAAATCCGTGACAATGTACTGAAAAACAAATAGAGAACTGGTCATTTATTGTTTTCAGAATACATGAAAACCCCCATCAGTTTATAATAAAGGTAGTATTTGTGGCAGGAAAGAGGTGCTGCGTTGTTTCCCATCTGTTGATTTCAAAAAAGTTTATTGCATTTATTAATAATCATCCTTCCTGTGAAGTGGTGCGGACTCGCAGCAGGTCGGAAATCACGTGTGAACAAGGTGTTGGAGGAGCTTTTTGAAGTGTCCCGCTGAATCAAAAAATACCAAAGACATCAGAGCACTGATCATTCTGTCAGGCAGACTCCTGGAGAGAGTTCAATCAGGCCAGCTATAGCTAGGTCATGTATAGGTAACTGTAACTGCTGCTGTACAGTGACGCTTCGAAGCACAACAGGATGTGTGATTTGATGAAAGGTTTTTGATTATAGAATAGATCAGGTAACTAGAGGTTGCTCTAAAATTTGGAGGTTTGGCAGATGAATAATTGAATGATGGTTCTGATAATTGATGTCATTGAAGCGACTCCCTGAAGAGAGAGAGATAATATTGACAAAGGTGAAAGAAAAACTCCCTTTGATCATGTAGCCTAATATATCTCACTAATCATTCTGTGGTTTAGCAGTGAAGGGCTGTATTCTCATTGATTTTTTATAAACTATGCTAACCTGATGCTTTGATATACATCACTGTACAGTGGAGGCTACTGGTGTTGAACTTTGTATTCTGCTGTCATGTAAAACATTCTTCACCAGATGGCGGACTGCGATCCAAACCCAGACTGAGGGACGGTTCTATTTGTATTAATTTCTGATAAATTATTGAGATTAAATATTCACAGAGTCTTGTATTTTTTTCTGACGGTCGCGGCCATAGACCACGGGCGCAGCTAATACAGTTAATATGGCAATGGCTCCACTCAATTGAGCCAATCAAATTAATTCTTTTGTTTAAAAACCCAAGTTCCAGGCTCACCAGTGAGCATCTACACATGTGCATGAGCATGGCACTAACTCCATTCAAGCCAAGATTCAAACTACTGGCAGGGCAGTAACACGCCCATTTCGAGAAAACAATATTTACATGAATAAAGAGAGAAGGGGACGCTCAAAGCTCTATTTGCACTTTTTCTAAAAGAGTCTCTTTGCATTTATTTTAGGGCTGTCAAAGTTAATGCGATAACGCAAATTCATTTTAACGCCACTAATTTCTTTAATGCATTAATACAACTTGCGTTTTTTTAGGTTGTAGCGGGCTCAGTTTTAAAGCTATAGTGAAACTGGTACCGTATGAAAATAGAAAACCTAAGGAATCCATAAGTGGCAACCATGTCATACTAGCTTGTCATGAAGGAGGCTAAATAACACTCCAAACTTATGCTAAAGTTTGGCGAGGAAAAACTGGTATGGCCATTTTCAAAAGGGGTCCTTTGACCTCTGACTTTGAGATATGTGAATGGAAATGGGTTCTATGGGTACCCACGAGTCTCCCCTTTACAGACATGCCCACCTTATGATAATCACATTGCAGTTTGGGGCAAGTCATAGTCAAATAGACAGCTGTTGTTGCCTGTTGGGCTTGAGTTTGCCACGTTATGATTTGAGCATATTTTTTATGCTAAATGCAGTACCTGTGAGGGTTTCTGGACAATATTGCAAAAGTATGACGTGATTACATATAGTTTAGCACCCACACCTTCCAGTATCCAGTTGCATACGAAATACCTGCTTTAAAACTACATGATTAGACCTTGAAAATAAGAGATTAAAACTAGATTGGATGGATGGATAGATAAAAACGACTATATCTAAAATGAACACAGACTACACTCGCTGTCAGATAGAGTTTGATGACAGGATGTATCCTATAATTATTTTTCTGATCAAATGACCTACAAATTCATTATCTCGTGACTGGCGTGGAACACATGCTTGTGATCATTTTATTATTGTGTAGCCAGTTGTGATATTCTGGCCGCTATACTTCAAAAGTACACTCGACTGTCTTTCTTTCACTTTCCCCTCCTCCCTGTGTGAGTGAGTGCTGTTTGCTGGTCGCCTGCCTGCCTGTCCTGTGGCTTTAGATTTCGTGGCATCCAAACTTTCACGATGCTCTGCCCTTGACACTTACTCTCTCTGTATGTCAGCGTGAGGAGACGGGCCGGCAGACCGCACCTCTGCCCATTTCTATGTGTCCGCATCTGTTGGTGCGTGTGGGCATTTCCATGTGTTTTTCTGTGTGTGTGTGCATGGCTTTGAGGTGGTGGTGGTGGTGGGGCGAGGCGTGGAGGGGGGCATGCATACTGTGTTTGTGTGTGTGTGTGTGCGTGTGTGTGTGTGTGTGTGTGTGTGTGTGTGTGTGCGCCAGACTGGCCCCAGGGTCCTGAGCCATCACGCTTTATGAGGTATGGCAAGGTGAGAGCAAAACATCTGCTAGCCCAAAGAAAAGCCCTGGCCTGGGACTCATACTGGGTCTGGGCAGTGAGCACACACTTACTCACATACATTGAACTGCTCTCACACACTCTGCCGGAACCTGGAAAATACACAAGCCTTGATCTTGATTTTCCAACTAGGATACACACACACAATCAAAATACACCTATATATGTATGAAAGCACACAAATATTAGGGTTGGGAAAAGAAAAATCAATTCACATATGTATCGCTATTTTTTTTTTTTTTTACAATTTTGAAATATATTTTTTAATGCCAGAATCAATTTCTTTGCTTCATTTGACTTTATGCGGAGGTAGAAGGAAGTTACCGCTTTTATTGTTGTAGTCTGAGTAACGTGACGTCATATCAGTTCCAAATCCGTCAAAAACCGAAACAAACCTCAACAAGCCGAAACGAGAAAGCAGAAAACGTTGGACTGTGCGCGTGGATACAACCTTCACCGTCACATTTTAAATCCAAAGTGGTAAGCACTACACATACAGTAAAGTATAGAAACACTTTGGTTTTCACACATTGCCAGGAAAGGTAGAGCTAGACATCACGGCTAAAGCTTCATGCTGACTCTGTCATGGACAGGAAATGTTATCTTATTGCGGTAACGTGCGGTCAAGCCAGCCGTCACTCGCTTCTCCGTGGATTCAATCGGATCATTCAATGGATTCAAAGTCCAGGTATCTGAATCGGTATCGGGAAGGAAAAAATGGTATTGGAACATCTGTAATCGTGATAGTATTGAATCAGGAGAAAGGTGTATCGTTCGAGCCCTAATAAATATAAAGCAAAACCAAATGCTCCTTCGTGCATTCACACAAACTCCCCCCTCCTCCGGATTTCTTTTCTCTGATCCCCCCTCTTATACGTTGGCTCTTGTTCTCTCTCATTCCGGCGTTTCCCTCATGTCAAGGGCATTGGAACAATCCCCTAGTACCTGCCATCGTGCTTCCCCCCCGCCTTCACCCTCCCGCCGCCCCTCCTGTCTTCTTAGAACACCCCGGAGAGGAGAACTGCCATGTAAGGTCTAGTGGAGAGAGGATAGACACAGAGAGCGTTCAGACCGCCTCTGACATCGGAATCACTGAACCTGCCCACATCTATTCTCTCCAACCTTGTCTGTCAGACTGCCTGTCTGTATGTTATATATGTGTGTGTGGGTGTGTGTGTGTAGAGCAGCTCTGCCTTTTTTTTTTTTTTTTTTAACCCCTTTGGTATGCAGGCGAAGTTGGCTGACAAAGTAACTTTTCTTTACTGTCTCTGGGAAGCTGTGGGGGAAGATATGTGCCTTCTTTCTGGTTTGGCATTTTTTGGCCCCTGAGTAAATCTACTGGAGCAGGTTGAGCGTGTCTGCTTCATGGCACATCAGTGGTGCTTATGGGCTGAAAAAGCTGCGAGTAACACTACTGTGGCTCCAGCTGTGGGAATCCCATGTTTTTCTCCTTTCCCTCCGTATCGATTCTGAGATCCCTCATCTTCTGATCTCAAGACCTGAGCTTGGTGTCCCTTCGACATGCCTCGTAATTAATAATTAAAGCTGAAAACAAAAACACGAGGATAGACTCAATTCTCAGTCACATCGTCATTGTTTTTTTGCTTTCCAAAAAGCCGTCGCCCTGTTTAATATGCCTCGTCAAGTATCCCTGAAGAGGTTTGGTTAAATTACAGTCATCGGTTGAATACCGCTCGCTATTTTCTATTTTAACTTCAGCGAGTACAATTCCTTTCTGTCTTCCACTTGGCCTGACTCCCCGTCAACATCATTTGTCTGCTCTGTCTGGCCTGTAATTGTAAAACACTTCAAACAGTTTGAAAGGGTATAAACAAATGGAAATAATGCCCTTTTTCTGACTTAAATAAATAAAGAGATGCAATTCCAATCTGTGCACGCTGAAATTTCAGTCAAGTGACATTTCAAATGACAACAGGCATTACGTCAAGCCTATAGGTTTAATCAATGTGTGCCTATGGGGGAATATCAGGATATCCAATCATGGTGGTGGTGATGGTGTTATTCCCCTGGATGAATTTAAAGATTACATTTTTGGGGGCATTTTTTTGTTTTTATTGGAGAGATGAAAATGTAGAGGCACACTGGAAACGGGGGGGAGAGAGAGAGGGGTACAGGCATGCAACAAAGACTTTGATTCCCCTTGCTGGAATCGGTTATGTGTCATCATTTCTTGCAGTTATTATAACATTGTTCTCCGCTACAACCAAGTCAGACAGGACACGAATCACGAGCAGTTTAACAGATTTATCTAAACCACTTGAGGAGTTTTCTTGTAACTAAAGTTATTTTTTTTACATTCTACGTCTCTCAGCAAAGTGCATTGTGTGCATGCTTGAGGCCTATCAGATGTACTGAATACATTTTCTCCCTTATAAAACATTTGGAGTTTTCTTCGTTCTTGCCTTTGTTGGCCCACTGCAGTGTTCATTTGTACATTAACGCCGCCTACTATTGGCAGATTATTGGATCTATTGGCAGACATATATATATATATATATAATATCAACTATGTTTGATATGTTGTTTCTTTAGTGTATAATCACCTGGAAATAAGAATTGTTGTGTTTTCGTTACCTGACAATGAGCCATTTATTAGGACTGGGCGATATGGAGAAAATGAAATATCACAATATTTTGAGCAAATACCTCGATATCGATATTGTAGGGTTGACTATTGGTGCTTTCATAGAATATTTACACAATAAGATTTTTGATGGATAATCATCAGTAATGTGGATATCATGACTAAGTCAGTAAAGACAAATACTAGAACAGCTAGAACAGTCTGGGAAGTTCATAGAATTACATCCCTTTATTGTAATGCAGCCTTTAAAACCAAGAAAAGACTTATGCCACCATATCCAAAATCTAAGATGTTATCTAGTCCCACATGGTGATGTCAATATGATATCAATATATTTTGCCCAGCCCTACCGTTTATATCTACATACGGTGTGGGTCCTCTTCCCAGAGCCGGCCGCCATGTTTCTACAGTAGCTCAGAATGGACAAACCAAACAATGGCTCTAGAGAGAGTCATTCGCGTTTTCACGTTTTTGCGTCAGCCACCGTAGTTCTCCTACACACTTGGCACACGGGAGAAGTTTATGTTGGTTCCAATCTGCAACCTCAATGCTAGATGCCACCAAAACCTACACACTGCAC
Organism: Sebastolobus alascanus; assembly: GCA_916701645.2. Classification (NCBI taxonomy): domain Eukaryota; kingdom Metazoa; phylum Chordata; class Actinopteri; order Perciformes; family Sebastidae; genus Sebastolobus; species Sebastolobus alascanus. The sequence continues at coordinate 584,561 of CAKAOJ020000137.1, read as the reverse complement.
CTTAAAGCGTTACCAAAAATGTTTGTTCAAAGCTACAACTCACACTGAAATAATCCTGTGGAAGCATTGCTTGTAATAACTATACTATATATCATATATTTATGCAATGCAGTGAACTGTGGATTTAAAGATCTTCTGTTGCTGTTGTAGGCTATTAGTCTCATGACCGATACTCGTCCTTTAAAGCAGTCAATTCTTAAGAGAAGAATTTCACTACAGTTTAACCAGAAAGAGTAGAGATGTTGTCAGAACGTCTGAATAGCTCTGTATCCTTGAAACAAATTATCATTCCTCTGAAGTGAGCCAAAGGAAAATGACTTCTCCTTCAGCTCAAATGTGTGGGCATAGCACGTGAATATACAGTGTCATCTACAAATAGCATGAAAGGCCTACAGTGTGTACGCAGGGAGAGTTTGAATAACGCTGCAGTGACTTGGTTTCTGCTGTAACACCTTCCATTTGTCTTGTATCGACGAGCAGCAGTTAGTGAAGCCAATCGACACCCCGAAAATGCAATTGAGTTGAAATAAAAACAACTAATCTATTAGTTGATCAACAGAAGAGGAATTTTCAGAAATGTTGATGAATCTTTTCAATATTTTTTCAAGCAAAAATGCCCCAAAAATCGCTGGTTCTAGTTTCTTGAAAATGGTGATTTGCTGCTTTTCCTTGTCCTATATTATAGTAAAGTGAATGTGTTTGGATTTTTTGACTGTTGGTCAGGCAGAACAAGACAATTGAAGATGACTCCTTGGACCCTCGGAACTTTTTCTGAAGTAAAGTTCCGAAACAATGAATTGATAGTGTGGAAATAATTGTCAGAATAATAGATAATGAAACAACTCTTAGTTCATTTTTTTGAAGTGAGGTTGCATGTAAAATTACTGTTTTTGTGAATGGAGTCTGGTGGCTTTGAAGAGAGCGATATAATGGCTTCAGTTCCCCGATGGAAGGGGCTGTCTGACGGTGAGTTGAAGCGGCTGTGGACGGGGTCAGCAAAAAAAAAGTACCCACCTAAAAAAACAGTTTAAGTGTACACCGTATTTAGAATATTATAATTAATAATAATTATGAATTACTTGGGCTTTCAAAGATAATGCGATAATAACGCATTAACGCAACTTATGATTTTTAGGTTGTAAGCTGGAGTGAAGATACTAACATCATACGAAACTAAAAAACCTAAGGAATCCATTGGTACCAACCATGACTTCCTGACTTGGCATGGCCATTTTCAAAGAGGTCCATTGACCTCTGACCTCAAGATATGTGAATGAAAATGGGTTCTATGGGTACCCACGCTCTATGGCCACGTCAAGTCAGCACACTGACACACTGACAGCTGTTGTTGCCTGTTGGGCTTGAGTTTGCCATGTTATGATTTGTGCATATTTTTTATGCTAAATGCAGTACCTGGGAGTGTTTCTGGACAATATTTGTCATTGTTTTGTGTTCAAGTCTTTACTTTTTTTACATCTCCGTAACATTTTCTACAGAAACATACATTGAAACTGAAGTAATCTTGCTGGTATGATGTCAATATACAGTCAATAGATCACTTTCACTGTCTGTTGTTGCTGTGAAACACGCACGGCTCACCTCAAAAATAGGCGAGACCTCAAATCTCTAGAAGAGACGCAGCTGACACGCAGTCGAGCCGCGCGTGAGATGCTTGTCTCACGTGGGCAGTGTGGCTGCTCTAATCTGTTAACACGGATGCCGAAATAAAAAACAACAGGTAACGCAGCCGCCACGCGCTCCTGACGTTCCCAGTGTGGACGAGGCTTTAGATGAATGTGTACCATGACTGTGTCACTGCGGTGGGCCACCGAAGCGAGCGAGTTAAGTGGCAAATGTAGATTTGCTGTAAATAAGTGGCTACTTGTTACAGAAATTATGCAGAGGTGTGGGTGTGTTTGAGTGTGTATGTGATGCATATATAGTAACCATGATGGAAATCACTCAAAGCAGCATTTTTAACATGGAAATGTAACAAACTGGGGGGGTTTGCTCGCTCCAATTTATACAATAGTTTCACCCAAAAAAAACCACACTGATGCATTTTTAAATTTTGCTCTTCCCCTATGCTCATGCCACTCTAAATCAAGTGTCTGCCATCAGCGCAGTCTAAAGCAATCTGAATAGACATTGGGTTTGACATAACAAATTAGAGACAATAACCACTGAGGATTTTTTGGACAGCGCATTAAGTAGAACATGTGCTGCTAGGAGGCATGAAGTGGAGGCTGGGGAGAGAAGGCACAGGTGTTGGGGTGACATCCAGACAGAGAAAGGATGGGCGAAGAGTGCAAACGAGAGATGTGTGAAGAGTGAAAAAACAGAGGTGAAAAAGAGAGATGAGGAGGAGGAGGAGGGTGACAGAGGGGGGGAGGAAGTGAAAAGACACCGGACAAGATGAGCAACTTCACCTAAAAAGGTGCTTAAATTGCAAACAAGCCAATTGACAGAGTTTTTAGCCCACATCTTGGCAGGCGAGAACACACACACACACACACACACACACTGGCTGGCAAAACATCACATTATGGCACCTAGATTATCCAGCAGGCATCTGGTGAGGCAGCTAACACGCTCTAGCAGAGCATGCAGGCAAGGCCATATGTGCACAAACAGTATGTGTGTATGTGTGCGTGCGTGCTGCCACGCGTCTGCTTGGCTGTGTTCATGTATGTGTGTTTGTGTGTGTGTCAGGTGTCTGTGGGGACAGCTGCTCACTAAATAGTATTATTGTGTCTAATTGGGGATTACCAAGTCAGTGTGTAGCGGTGGAGAGTATTTTGTCTCGGCTGTTGACAGGGCTCACATTATGCAGATGTATGGGAGGCAGAGAACAGGGGGACGCGGATGTGAAACCATTAGGGCTAGGATACACCTATCTCCCGTATCATGATACTTGGGTGCCGATTTGATATGTATTGCAATTTTTAAGTATTGCGATTCTACAAATATTGTGATTCGATATAACAATTTATTGCGAGTTTCGTTAACTTTTTAAAAACTAGACCATCGGGAAATGTTGAATCATACACTTCTAGGGACTTTTACTTTGGAAAATATCTAAGTTGATGCTTTTTATAACGGACATGTTAATATTTTTTTTTAATGTACTTCTGGTGAATATAATCCAATCAGTCTTATTTCTATAAATGTATTTTGTATATACAGTTCCCTTTGTTAACACCTTATTTTGAAAACCGGATGTAGTCAAACGTGTATACTTCCTCTAACTTCGCCAAGTCCGTCCTTCGCTCTGTTCTTTTTATACATCCATGGTCCGCTCCAACATAAATTTCAGTATACTGTATGGGTGCTCTAAAGTTGTTGCTTCGGCTGATTTGACCACGGATATGAGAGTGACGGCTGGCTTGACGGCACGTTACCGAAATACAATAACGTTTCCTGTCCATGACAGAGTTAGCATGCAGCTTTAGCCATGATGTCCAGCTCTTCCTTTCCTGGCAATGTTTGAAACCCAAAGTGTTTCCATACTTTACTGTATGTGTAGGGTTTACCACTCTGGATTTGAAATGTGACGGTGCAGGTCGTATCTACGTGGACTATCCGCCGTTTTCTGCTTTGTCGTTTCTGCTCACTGTGGTTTGTTTTAGTAATGTGTCACATTACTCTGACAACAGCAATAAAAGTGGTAACTTCCTTCTACCTCCGCATGCACTCAAATGAAGCAAATATCCCACCCTAGAAAGCATGTGTGGTAAAACCGTCCTACTATGCCTCCACATGGCTCTCAAGATGGCAACGGCTGAGCCGGCGGTTCGCAGCTAACGGTGCTAACAGCACTAACAGTGAAAACAACGGCAACAGTGCTGACAGAACTACAGTGTTAACCTGGGGGAGAACCGGATGGTGGGCGCTACACTCTCGCCACAGCGCTGTTGATCTGGATGCCGTTATCAGCTGTACCCAGCTGTGAGCAAGCAAGTGGGGCAAGCTCACATGCACAAACATGCATTCGGGGTCTATGTCAACATAGCACTGAGAAGCTCTGATTGCAACACACACAGAGGGAGAGTGACTTCATTCTCTGCTCAGGTAGACATTGCTCCACTATATCTTTACATAGCAAATAGTTGTTTGCTGCTATATTAATGCTGTTGATATCGTATAGAGCACCTTGAAATATTACAATAAGGGTATAAGGGTATAGAGTCTGTCTTCTAATTAGTGCTGATATTATTAGTCAATCAGTGGAAAATTTACTGACAGCTATTTTGGTGATCGATTATTCATCATCACTGAAGTCATTTATCAAGGGAAACGCCAAATCATCACTGGTTCAAACAAAATGTGAGGAGCTGCTTTTCTGTTCTCCTTCTATCATCAATCAAATACCTTTGGGTTTTGGACCGTATGTTGGAAAAAATTTAAAGGGTTCACTTCTGAGAAACGGTGATAGGTGTTATATTTACTTATCTTTGTTTGATAAGGACATATATAGGGACATATATATGTACATATATATATATATATATATATATATATATATATATATATATATATACTGTATACAGTAAATTAGGGCTGGGACGATTCACCTATCTCCCGATTTGATACTATCATGATTTTAACACCTTATTTTGAAAACTGGACGTAGTCACATGTGTATACTTCCGCTAACTTCGCCAAGCTAACTTGGCTCTCCCGTCAACTCTGTTCTCTTCATACATCCATGGTCAGCTCCATCGGGCCGTTTGAATGCGTTTCGATCATGGACCAATGTCACATACCACAGCATTTATATCCTAAGGTAGTTTGCAGTGCCTATCCCTCGAAGCTTTGGGGACCCATAGTGGGGGTCGGGTAACCTCGCACGGCAGCTGGATTCTCGCAATGTCACGAGATCACATGAGAATCGTGGATCTATTGTCACATGAAAATCCATCTTGTCAGACTTCAAGTAATGCGTTTGTGTCCGGCTCGCCAGACAACGGACCGATCAGCATCCTGTGAGGAGCTATTGCAGCTACGGGCGTGGCTTAGGTATGTGAGACGGTGAGACCATAGTATGAGACGACACGAAGAGGTTTGTTCTAAACAACAATGGTGGCTCCTAAAGTGGTTAGCGTAGATGCTGCAATAGCATCAGTTATATTGAGAACTGAAGAGTATTTCTTTATTGAAAGAAGAGCAAAGAACGGCACTGAAGGCGATGTTTCCCTTTTGTTAGTTTGATTGACAGAAGGATCATCAAATCCCCTGCCAAGTATTCTTTGTCCTTTTCCAAACAGTTTCCAATGATGGCTTCTCAGACGGTTCTGTGAAACAAACCATCTGACAGAGTCAGGTTAGGGGTCGGGACCCCCAGGTGGGAACCAGTGTCTTAGGAGATTGATTATTTCAGCATCTCTGGTTGAGTTTAATATAGCTAAGTTGATGAAATGATCAAAACTTAACACGTTTAGTTTCTTGCAATCTATTTCAATATACGAGAATATCCTTTTTAATATTGTGATAATGACTTCAGCCCACTCAGCCATATTTCAAAGATCAAACAATAATCACCAAAAGAATCAACATTAACTGATACTGGAAATTGATGGGGTTTTGTCCTTAACAGTCTTTGTTTGTGCAAATTATATTTTGTGTGTACTGTGTGTTGATACCTAGCGCTTGTTTGTGAAGTAAAGTTGACTTAAAGGGGACATGTCATGAAAAACTCACTTCTTCAGTGCTTGTGCAGATTCATTTGGGTATCTAGAGTTCCTACCAACCAACAAACTGTGAAATAAGACAACCCAGTTACTTTTGTGGGCTGCCTAGATCAGAAAACATGTGCTTCAGAGCAGACTGGGCTTTTTCAGGAGGGGTCTTAAAGAGACAGGCGCTAAAACGGAGCGTTTCAGAAAGAGGTATATACAGGTATATTCAGACAAACAGCATGAGATAATGTGTTTTTGAACATTTAAGCATGTAAACATGTTCTAGAAGAAACCCAATATACACATATGAACTTGAAAATGAGCATGATACGTCGCCTTTAATCCAGATTGTTTTTGTAAACTCATCCATCTTTCTATCTTGTCATCTGCCTTTTTGTGCTTTTCTGCAAATACACCAGTTGGCATATGCTACTTCGTTTAGCAAATATAGTTGCGTATCTCTTGAGACATCCGTTGATTAGTTCACTGTGCATCTCACCATATGTTACCACGGTATTCCAGTTTCTTTGATTCAAACAAATATATTCTCCACTGCTACTCCCACAAATATATCCATCTGCGTTTCAACGCCAGTTCCTTTCGCCTCACTTTTAGACTTCTTTTATAATATCAGAGGCTACAAGCCTTTCCTGAACATACATCCCTGTGCTCAGATACACACATGCAACCGTGCACGTACTGGCACATGCAAAAAGCGCGAGCAGGAACAAGTACAAATCTGACATGGAAATGCATTCACGCCCCCACACACACTTTGATCTTCACACCCACCGTCCCCATACGCACTTTCCCAACAATCGCCGAGACAAATCGCTGTGGGACCTGCCTCCGTGTCTCCCAACAGCCAGTCATACAGTGCCTATCCGTCTAAGCCTTGACACACAGCGATGTAAAAATAACGCAGCAGCACTTAAAAAGGCACCGGGGGAAAGGAGACAAGGCAGCCAAAAGCACTTCTGTTTAGTTCTAATGGGACACCCACATATGCCAGGAAGGGGGTATTTGTCACCAATCCACAGGGACACAAATTTTCAATCGACTGCCATGATTGACTCAATGGCTGCCAAGAACAACAACAGAAAATATATTGTTGAAGCTAAATTACCCTCCAAATACAAAAACAAGGCCTGGAAAGATTACATGTGATGCAAATCAATGGATGGAAGGACTTTAAAGGAATAGTTTGACAATTTGTGAAAAACACACTTAGTCGCTTTTCTGCAGATATTTAGATGAGAAGACGGATACCACGCTCATATGTACATTCAGCCGGTTAGCTTAGTTCAGCATAAAAAACTGGAAATGGGGAAACCGCGAGGCTGGCTCTGTTTGAAGGTAACAAAATCACACTACCAGCACATTTAAAGCTTACTTATTAGCACGTTATATCTCATTTGTTTAATCCACGCAAACTCTTTCTGAAGACGTCAGAATGTTACTGCTCCTGGCCAAGAAATAGTCCCCTAAATGACCCTAAAAGAATACAAATTTTTGCTTTTACACTTCCGTTTTTGTGTTTAACAAAAATGTAATTAAGTAGAAGTATAGAAGTATTACTTTAGATTTTTACTTCCGTGTCATAACAAACATTTGGCCCATTCCACACGGACTGACAAGACACCGCGATAAGTCGAACACAAACAAATATATTATGTTACATGTAACGTGTTACCGGTTGGTAACTCATGTATCAAAACAAAAGAAAAACATTAACATTAAATGCTTTTTTTCCTCATCTGCCAGGCTTTCTTTAACAAACTGTAACATTTCTATTGCCTCTTAACAGCTCTCAACATGGCGACGGCGAGCCGGCAGCTCACAGCTAACAGTGCTAACAGCGCTAACAGTGAAAGCAACGGCGAAAGTCCTTACAGAGCTTACAATGTTTACCTGAGTGGGAACTGCAGGGTGGGGGCTACGTTTCCGCGACGTCGGTCAGGACGGGTTATCCGCTGTAACCGCCGTATGAGAGCAGTGCAGAGCGGCAGCCATGAGCTAGCTAATGGGGCACGCTCACATGCACAAACATGCACTAAAAAAATGCATGCGCAGCTGGCCCAGCGATGTCAACAAAGCACTGAGAAGCTCAAATTACAACACAAAGGGAGAGTGACTTCATTCTCTGCTCAGGTAGACATTACTCCTCTATATCTTTACATAGCAAATAGTTGTTCACTGCTATATTAATAATCTGCATATCAAATTTAGCTCCTTTAAATGTCCTGTGTTAAAAGCCAACTCAGTCTTTGTGCATCATCCATGGTATATTGTATTATTGTCTTATGAATATTGATGCATTGCTGTGTAAACTGCAATTTAATGATGTAGCTGGTCGACGTAAGGCTAGCTTCAAATACTTTATATACTGCTGTAAAGTTGAATCCATAAAAAGACATCAAGTAATGTATCAATAATGTATTGTATGTGTATATGTATGTATCAATAATGTATCAAGTAATCATATGTTTTTAATTAGATGTAAAATGTTAATTCAGTAACTGTAAAGTAAATGTTATGGAGTACAAAGTACAATCCTTCCCTCTGAAATGACAGAAAACAGAAACATTCAAGTACAAGTACCCCAAAATTATACTGAATTACAATAAACCAACCTGGTACCTGGAATTTGGTGCTGGTACGCAAGGTTACCTTTTTTCTGTACTTTACTCAAAAATGACAAAAATGTCATTTCAGTATCCTTAAAAGTACAGACTGCTGTCCCCAGCTATTGAATGAAGAGGGGTATCATTCTGCTCATCTAACTCTTGGCAAGAAAGCAAATGAGTGTATTTCTCAAAATGTCAAATAATTCCTTAAAACATAGGGACAATAAAATTAAACATTTTTACTAGCGCTGTCAAAGTTAACGCAATAACGCAAATACATATTAACGCCACCAACTTCTTTAACACAAATTGCGATTTTTAGATTGTAGCGGGCTCACTTTAAAAGCTAGAGTGAAGATACTGACATCATATGAAACTAGGAAACATATGGAATCCACTGGTACCAATCATGTCAAATTTTGGCGAGGAAAAACTGGTATGGCCATTTTCATAGGGGTCCCTTGACCTCTGACCTCAAGATATGGGAATGCAAATGGGTTCTATGGGTACCCACGAGTCTTCCCTTTACAGACATGCCCACTTTATGATAATCACATGCAGTTTGGGGCAAGTCAAGTCAGCACACTGACACACTGACAGCTGTCGTTGCCTTTTGGGCTTGAGTTTGCAATGTTATGATTTGAGCACATTTTTCATGCTAAATGCAGTACCTGTGAGGGTTTTTGGACAATATTTGTCATTGTTTTGTGTTGTTAATTGATTTTCCAATAATATATATATACAGACATTTGCATAAATCAGCATATTTGCTCACTCCCATGTTGAAAAGAGTATTAAATACTAAACAAATCTTCCCTTAAGGTATATTTTAAACAGCCCTCGTTTTTACCTTTGACACCACAAATGGTACTGTGTGCTGAAGGTTTCTTGACCTCGAATACAGTGTGTATATATTTACCTGCATGTCTGTTTGTGTGTGCAGAGCTCGGCGGAAGCAAGGCCATATGGAAACACGGTAGAGGCTTTTTGCACCTCTTCGCACCTTCTGGTCTTCCCACTGCTTATATTGCCGTAGGGAGGAAGGGAATGGCTAGAGGGTAGAGAGGAGGTATAGGGAACAAGTAAAGAACTCTAAATGGCTTTCTGAGGCATGCTGTGTGTAAGGACAGTACAAGGACGTGAGAGATATTAGGGGGGGTCAAGGAGTTGCTGAACACAGAGGGAAATAAACAAACCTTGATACACAGATATACAAAGGCTAGCGCAGCACATGCATCCAGACACTATTCAGAAATAAATAACAAACCATAGATATATTGTTATATAATTCCTGAAAGAGGCAGCTTGAATGCAATCCGATCCTTTGTTGAATGTTTCCTGAAACCTCAGTACTGTACGTGGTGTGTTGTGTAAACAGCTTTTGTTTCACACAGTGGATCCAGCATGCTAAACAGCCCTCCGCCGCTGTCTGACAACTTTCTAAATGAAGCTCATTATGTCCTCATTGATTTTTCATATTCCTTCTCACCGGTAAATACCCCCAAGGTGCTCCTCTTACACTCTGCCCTCCCGCTCACCGCGCCGCCCGCTCTCCTTCCCCGCGGTACCTGCGCTATCTATCCATCCATCCGTCGTTCCGCTGTCTTTTTTTTTTATCAGCCGCTCCCCGAGCGGCGGCAAACAGCAGAACACTTAAGGGAGCTGAACGGTTTCCAATTAGTAAAACAAATACCTCCGCTCACTCTCACCCTGTCACATAGTGCCTCAGAGAGCCTGGGCGGCCATTACAGACAATTAGAATTTAATAAGCCCAATATGCTCACTGTACTAATGGAGAGAGAGGAATGGAGGCGAGGAGGGAGAGATGTGCCCTCATCATCCCTCTCTCTCTCCCTCTCTCTCTCTCTCTCTCCCTGGGTTGCTATATATTTCTTATTGCTCTAAATCCTCGTAGTTGTCCTGGCAGCTTGTTCTTATTTGAATAGTGTCAGGGCTTTCCGGGGTAATCTCAGTCACTGTGCAGCCCTCTCTCTCACCGTCTATCGCTCTCTCACCAATATCATTTTCTCACCCTTTTTTCACCTCCTCTTTTCTTCTCTTGGCCTTTCTTCCTGCTCACACCTATTTCTCCCCCTTCCACCCATCTCACTGTTCCTATTCATTCATTTATCCCTCATTTCTCACCTGTCTTGCCCCCTCAGTCGGGCTCCGTCGCTCTCGCAGATGTTTTTCTTTTGCTATATCATCCGATTTTATTCATAGTCCCCCCCCATCTCTGCTCTCGTTTTATACCTCCTTTTCTAATTCACTTTCTCACTCTTTGGCCCAGTCTACCCTCTCTGCTACACTAGCACCCCCTTTTTCATTCTCTCTTTCATCCTGCCTCCGCGCTCGACTTACTACTGTATATCTCTGCTCGTTCTCCGTGTCTCCCCTCAGTCTCCCTCTCGGTTTTGCCTGTGTAGTGAGGCCCTATGAAATGAGGTGATACAAATGGCATTTTATGGGGCTCGTGCAGCACAACCAGGCCGAACACGGCAGGCAATCATAAAAGCCATTGTCTGCCGCGCGTGCCACTTTTAATGTGTTCCATTTGATTTAATGCAAGCGATAGGTGAGGCAGGAGAGGGGGGCGAGGCCTCGGAGGTGAGGGCGAGAGGGAGGGGAGAGGTGAGAATGGAGATGAAGGGGATAAAGAGACAGGGTTAGAGAGGGGGAAGGAGAGAACGAGAAAAAGACAGGAGAGGGCGGCATCTAGGTCGTAACTGGAGTCCTCACTCCTGGGTTGAAATAATAAGGGACAGCCGGGCTGATATCTAATTTCTAGGGAAGAAATGCCATTTAGAGGGGGAATGAAAATGGAACGCATGCAGGGGAGCAAGCTGCGGTAGAGGGAGAGACGAACAGACGGGGGGTAAGAGTGAAATATTAAAAAATAAATGCAATATCCAATGCACAAAGTGATTACATTGCCAGAGGGTGGCAGAGGTGTGAGGATTCTGATGGCTTTTTTGTGCTTATAAGGCCGTTCATTTAAAAGAACAGGCATATTTACATCCAGATGGGGACCTTGTAGGCATTACCTATACCCCTCCCCCCCACCCCACATCACCCTCACCCCAATATGGGAGAGAAATGTGACAGGGGTAATTGCATAAATCTGTCGTTAGTGTCCAAGATTGGAGGCTTCAAATTTCAGCCACTTTTATTTTCAAGTCCATTTCTGTCAGTGTGTTTGGGGGAGGGGGGGGGGCTGATACTGTTAGCAGTAGATTGCAGAGTGCCTCAGCACTCACTTGGATGAATAGTCCAAGAGTGAGGAGTTCCTCTCAACATGCTGTGTATGGCTCTCACACAAAGATCAAGCCTGAGCCTGATCAAACCTTCGACTGGCCTAAATAAACACGTTTTGTAAGGCGGGCACACAATTAATGCACACGCACGGACTAACAGTCCATTCTAGTGTTGTTCTTTCGTTTTTCTTGCTTCCTCCGATATTTTTGCATATCCAAAAACCTGTTGATATCCAAGTCTTTAGGTAGGTAAGTAGGTAAGTAGGTGTGTTTCTCCTTCCAACCAGAAATGTGGGCTTTTCTTTTGGGGGCATGCATCTCTGCAAATGTACAGAGCTGGCCGTCGGAGTATGCTATTTACATGACCAGTATCAAATTCGGAAAATTGTCATATTCGGACTAATTGTGGAATATTAGTGTGTATGTAAACATAGTCACTGTCTTCATCTTTTGTCTTTTTCTCTACCCGTTATCAGTGCTATTACCATTGTAGTTAGCGTTGATATTGATGATTGATGATCAAAAAATCTTTATCGGTAACTCATGTTTACCTTGCCATATATAAAGACTTTTTCACTCCTGATAACGATGTTTATACCTAAGCTCAGGGTATCTCTAAATACCAAGTACCAATTCAATACCAGGCATAAATAAGGCAAAGTTGTGTACCAGGGATCACTGTGGCACTAATAACTGAGCTGGTGACCCACTGTGACTGAAGAAAAAAACAGTTTAATAGTACCATCTGGCCAATATATAGTAGTTTAGCATTTGAAATCATGCTAAAATTGTACTTCTACTATCACAAAATCCTATGGTTGGACATTTTGCTTTCACACCACAAATAAAACGCAACAGAGTCTGCTTGGAAATGGACCGAGTGGACCACCTTTTTCTTTGGCGGGTCCAAAATGAATGTTCTGTTTATCTCTGTGGAAGTTATCTGATGTTTGTTTCAAGGCTTGTGAGCTAATGGTTAAACGACGTAGGTTCACATGGTATCTCTGTGTCGTCAGTTAGTGTGGAAAAAACGGATAAATGCTTGAGATTGACGGTAAGTGCCTGGCAACGACTTGTGAAGTAAATGCAATGGAGCGGGGTAGGGAGAATGCAACATCTAGTGGCTGAAGGTTATCAATGTTATCAATCGTACCTGGTAAAAAACACAATTTGTATCGTACGGTCTGTCTGAATATACCTGTTTTCACCCTCTGTGTGAAACTGTCAGCGCCTGTCTCTTTAAGACCCCCTTCCGAAAAAGTCCAGTCTGCTCTGATTGGCTTTCGAGAAAAACATGGCGCACCTTTGCAAAGATAGTTCTCAAGCTGTGTGTGGTATATTCTAATGAGCCTGCATGTGACATAGGAAGGGGAGCCAAATCTGAATGGCTTGTTGAATCATATGTTTTCTGATCGAGGCAGCCCACAAAAAACTGACTGGGTTGTCTTATTTCACAGTTTGTGGATTGGTAGGCACTCCAGATATCCAAATTCCGAAAAATTGTTTTTTATGATAATGTACCCTTTAAACTGAATACGAGCTGCAGGGAGCCAGTGTAGTGAATGGGGAAGTGGGAGACTGGGGAGTGAGAAAGCAGGAGGTTAAACCCCAGACGTGCAGCAGCATTCTGGACTATCTGCAGAGGTCCGGTGGCAAGCGCCGGGGCTTCCTTGAGGAAGGAGTTGCTGTAGTCTGCTGGCAGATGACAAGCACCACCTGGGTCACCTCCCTAGTGAGGAGGGGCATTGGGACTGTGTATGTGGCTTGGACAAACTTTAAGCAACCATCGCTCGATGACCACTTCCTGAGTTTGTTTAAACAAGTAGATTTGAATCTATTCCCAGGGCTCTGTGGTGCATACAGTATACACCAATGGGATTGCAATCTAAATAAATGCCTAGTGTTGATGGTAATAAGAGACTTTCGGGCTCAGCACCAACACAGAAACATGTCCAGCTCCACTTAATGAAATGCATGAACATGGGATGTGGTTTCCTCTAAACACTGTCAAGCTTTGCATTAACATCTACATTACTCAAGGGTTACTGATATTTTACTGTATTCTTGTTTTTCCCACGTCCCCTTTCTATTCTAGTTAAGGCCTTCACCACCAATATTTGGAGAGTCAGATAAATTATGCAGAGATTGGTCCTGTAATGCTACTTGTCAAACAGCTGTAGGCTAGTGGTTGATCTGGTTTGGCTCGCATGACCACAATGATCAGTGTTTTTGGCCAACCCTCGTCTCTCAGCCTAATAGCTATATACACCCTGAGAGCAGTCCTGTGATTGTCAATGAGCACTTCAGCTTCCAAGCACCATGGGATAATTAGCTTGCTTTCCCTGCCTGCCAGACTTGGCAAGACCCCCCTGGTTTCTTTCTCTCAATTTTTATATTTTCTGTTTTGTGAGTGTGCAGAGAAAAGAAGCATTTTTTGAAGATCTTCTCAAAGTTGTTTGAATCGAGGATAGTGCACAAAATTGATTACTGTTGTGATTCAACATTCACATGAGGCTCTTTATTAAGGATATCGCATGCTTTGATAGGATGTTTCTATTTATTGGACCCAAGTGTGCTTGAAGAAAACCCGCTTCAGTATCTCTAGGAATTAGGTCCAAATCAGATGATGCATATCACGATTTACGTCCAATGCCAACGTTCGGTTACCTTGTACAGCAGATAGATTCACGCGATGTTACAAGATCACCCGTAAATCGCGGGATCACATGTCACAGGTGAGAGAGAGAGGGAGAGGTGACTGTTCGTTCTAAACAACAATGGCGGCTCCTCAAGAGGTTAGCGTAGATGCTGCGATAGCATCAGTTGTATGAGAACTGGAGAGTATTTCTTCATTGAAAGAAGAGCAAAGAACTAGAGATGCACCAATTTATCAGCCTAACATGACTGCCATCGGCCTATCGGCAAATAAGATGGCATTAGCCGATGGCAGTGGCTGAAGTTAATCTGTTCTGTTTCATCCATTTTGCGCCGGCTAAATGTTGTGTTGGTTATTTGCGGTCAGTCTCGGACAACAGTAACCATCTGCTGATTCAGAGAAAAAGCCACTGACTCGACACGACTCCGGCATGACGGCGGGTGCAGTGCGCATGTGTAGTTTGTTTATAAATAAAAGTGAAAGAAAAAGTCGGCCGTGTGGGAGTATTACACTGTCTCAGAGAAAGATCAGCGAAAAGAAAGTTGTTATGTTCAATGACAAATTAAGCAGTAAAACTATGGCTTACAAGATTTCTAAAAAGCAATCACTGAGGTCTGGATGGGAATGAACCTAGTCCAACGAGGGGTGACGTTACAGTAGGGATATCCTCCATGCCGTGCAGCCCGTGCATCAGTCCATCCCCTATACCGGGATCCAGTCCCGGGTGAGTAGAATGCAGCTCCGTCGTGGGTCAGCCCGGACAGCTGAGGCAGCGAGGCCTGAGGCTCCACCAGCAGATACACGAGAGTTTGATTGACAGATGTTTCATCCAATCACCTGCAAAGTGTTTTTTCAAAGTGCCTGCCCATTTTCAAACAGTTTCCAGTGACGGCTTCTCAGATGGTTCTGTGTAATAAACCATCTGGCTTAGGTTAAACATTCAGTGCCAATGCAGAAAGTAGTGTCCTTTGTGGAGGTCAGGGTGGTGGATGGACACATCAGACTTTCATAACCTTTGGTGTTTGCCTCAAAAGTTGTTTCACTCAATCTGGGAGTGGCATAATAGAACTGTCTAACTAGCTAAATTGTTTAAATTTACTACCTTTACCTTACCTTACCCTTAATGCGTGTCTCGGAAGTAAGCCCAAGCAATTTGATGTCAGAGAAATAGCTTGGCGGAGACTGAGAGGTACCTGAATGATTTAGTCTGTGGTGAAGTAACAGTTCTGCATTCAAAGATCTGCTTAGCTGCTGATGTAAGCTATTTTTCCCCCTCTCGCTCACCCCCCCTTTAATCACTGGATGTAAATCAAACAGAGAAAGAAAGCACTAATTTAAACCTGCTTGAAGAGTTTGGGTCCCCATGGGGACTTAATAAGGTGTAGTGTCTGGCTGTGATGAGAGTGTAAAAGCGGATTAATCCCTTTTTTAAAAGATTGTGACATAAAAAACAAATCTTGGAGCCAGATGATTAATAGAGTCGGAAATAAGGGAGTGCTGTTTATTAGCAATGGATGTGCTCTGCAGCCTGTAGAAAACCAGAGAGTTGGCCAACTCAACCACACATGCTGTACGCACACACATCGCGGTGCTTGCTTACCATGCCTGAGGTGTGACCTCATCCAGATGTTTGTCAACAAGCTGTATGTCTCTGTCACTATGAGTATAATTTCTGGAAGCCTAACTGGATTGATTCATAGAGGTGGTGTTTCCTAATTATGCCCAAGACCATATTTTTTGCTGCACTTCTGATTAAATTGAACTTGTTTGGCAACTCGCAAGTGCTTGTAGGCCAATGTTTAGACATACAAAAATGGCTTGCATGCTCACGTTGTTTTCTAAATGAGAAGAGAGGATTTTTACAAAGCCATGTGCCAGGTAAGTTCATTCATCCAACAATGAAAATGAGTTTTTAAAAAGGAATGTCTCATCGGCCAAGACATTGGTTATTAGTAGAGATACACAAACCGACACTGACCTTGTTAGCCAGATGTGACCGATTTGCTTCATTCATTTGCTCTTTCATCATCATGACAGCTCAGCACAGTTTGTAAGGTTTGTATCTGTACACCAGTAGCCATGTGGCTACATTGTTTTGTTAGTTATATTAGACAATTTGAATATGACGTTTCTGCTCTCAGGTCAGGATATGGTAACAAGACTGCTTTTGTGTGAGGCTGTACTTAGGCACTGTGCTGTTTTGAGCTAAATGCTAATGTCAGCATGCTAACTATGTAAATTATGTAACGATTTACTATATATATTAAAGAAAATGAATGCCAAAATAAATAGATAAATTTAAAAATTAATAAAAAATAAATACATTGATAAATAAAGGGAAAATTAAACAGAAGATTAAATAAATAAGGATATTAATACAGAGAAAAATAATTAAAGAAGAAAATTAAAACAGAAATATCCATATATGGCACATTTTATCAATTCATTAATGACTACATTTATTTTAGTATTATTTTTGCTACATTTAAAGACATGTATTTATTTATTTACCGAGTCATTTATTTATTTATTCATGTATTTTTGATTTTGGTAGGTTCCGTCCTCCATAGCTAACATGCTCACATCGACAATTCTAACATACTGACGATTAGCAATTGTAATTGCTACCGTGTTCACCATCGTAGTTTAGCATGTTAACATGGTAACATTTGCTAATTAGCACTAAACACAAAGTTCAGCTGAGGCTTATGTGAATATCATTAGTTTTGCAAGTAGTTGGTCATAAACCAAAGTATTCAACAAATTGAAATTCTGACCTGATGACAGCACTAGACGAAAGGTCTGGCGGCATCTACTGGTGAGGTTGCAGATTGGCATATAGGAAAACTACAGTGCCCAACACAAATGAGCCTATCCAGAGCCATTTGTTGTCTGGACCACAATCGCAAAAGTCTGTCACTGAGTGACTGACTGAGTGATGAAGTTACACGATTGGTCGGCCGAGTGTTGGAGTTTCCTCATTGGCCGTTGCTCTTTCAAAATGAAGAGGCAGGAACAGTCCTTTGTTTACATTTTCAGGGGGGTGCGTCAGTCGTTCCTCTGCCGGCTGATTGCTTCTCTATCGGTGCATTTCCATCAGATCCGGTGAAGGAGGTCGTCTCAATGCTTTCCATTCATTTCCTATGGAAAGCAGGAAAAGCCCAGTACATGGTGGGAGTGTTGCGGCGAGTTGAAGAAGGTCTTGCATAAATCTCAACTTTATGCAAATGAGTCCGTCCAACACGACGCATCCGGCTCATGAAACTTGGACCAAACTGTGAAACTAGGCGATCTAGTACTAAAAGGAAACAAGACTCAGCAGTGGCATAGCCTATTTGTTGCTTAAAATGTTTTTAGAAGTAGATTTTAGTGGATTGTTTAGATGAAAAAACTGAAAGTTTGCCATGTTGTTTCCGTTTGAAACGGCAAGCAGAAAACCAGGGACCAATCAGGTGCATTCCATGCTCGGGTACGTCACCACTTGAACTGCCAGTTGAGTGGGACAGCGCGTACCCTAGTGTCCTCACCGGACCTGGTGGACATGTACCACCGGATTTAACATTATAGACATGATCACTGGCTATTTGTGTAGCCACAAATTCAGAGACTGACCATACGCGCTCCAGCCATTTTCTTACAAGCCAAACAGAGCAGACTGGGCTTTTTCTGGAGGGGGGCTTAAAGAGACAGGCGCTAAAACGGAGCGTTTCAGACAGACGGTGAATACAGCTATATTCAGATAGGCAGTATGAAGAAAAATAATGTATTTTTTTAACATTAAAGTTCTAGTAGAAACCCAAAATACATGTATGAACTTGGAAATGAGCATGATATGTCCCCTTTAATGTATTCTTGCAAATTTTTTCTATCATATTTGCGACAAACAGCACTGATATATACTTGGTATTGACAGACGCCCTCGATTTAGACATCATAATCTGTAACAGGAGAGGAAAAAGTTGGATCGGTGCATCCCTAGTTTCTAAAGGTGCAAGGTTGCTGTACAGTGCACTGGACTACAGGTACTTTTTTTGTGTGTTCTGTCTAACAGCTCTGTCGCGGTGTGTCTGGAGTTGAACTTCCCCCTACAGGCCTTCACACATATCCTGCCACAAGTCTAAGTCTGATGTGCTCTTCTCAGGTTTTCCACTGTCCCCTTCTGTGGAGAAAATACACACCGTGAGCATCCACCCCCCCCTGTGAGGGCAAGATAAAGCGTGACTGCTACCTCAGCTGAACTTCTGAGTTTGGAGAGAAGTTTTAAAAATGGGTACAATTTCAAAGGACACAGGCCCTGAGGTCTGATTTTAGGGTCAGGGCCGGCTTAAGGCATAGGCCATATAGGCGGTGATTAAATATCAGGGATGAATTGTTCATTTATATTATAATAAATAAAGTTATTTATGAATAAAAATACAAATCTTATTTCTTGTCTTAAAACCATTGTGATGTCTGGTGTGTGTTGCCAGCCCTGTTTAGGGTTTCTATAAATTATCTTCAAAGAATATGTGTCCCTCTCCTTGCCTTTGCCAAGTTGGTATTTTGTTTTGTAATTACATTGTGTCCTTTAAATGGTCACTTTCTCTTCTTAGTCCACCTGATTAGACTGTTATCACTCGCTAAAAGCACCATAGATGTGGGTCATTAGGGGCCTACTATGCCTACTACGTTGTGAAAGTGAAATTGAAACTTGAAAGCAACACGATCTAGGTTTAGGCAACAAAACCCCAACTTCTTCAGGTTTAGGTAACAAAACTTCAACTTCTTTAGGTTTAAGCAACAAAACTACAACTTATTTAGGTTTAGGCAACAAAACTGCAACTTCTTTAGGTTTAAGCAACCAAAACTGCAACTTCTTTAGGTTTAAGCAACAAAACTACAACTATTTAGGTTTAGGCAACAAAACTGCAACTTCTTTAGGTTTAAGCAACAAAACCCCAACTTCTTCAGGTTTAGGTAACAAAACTGCAACTTCTTTAGGTTTAAGCAACAAAATTACAACTTCTTTAGGTTCAGGCAACAAAACTAAATTGCAACTTCTTTAGGGTTAGGCAACTAAACTGCAACTTCTTTAGGTTCAGGCAACAAAACTGCAACTTTTTTAGGTTTAGGCAACAAAACTGCAACTTCTTTAGGTTTAGGGAAAAAAAAAACGAGTTACGTTTAGGGAAAACACTGTGTTTTGGGTTAAAATAACCATGAACACAAAGACAACTACATATTGTTGGTTTCACACGGGATGTGAACTCCGGTCTCCTTGGTGATAACCCTGTGTGTGTAGTAGGCCCCTATTAACCCACATCTATGGGGCTTATAGCGACTGATGACGCCTATTTAATAGCCTGACAACAGTCTAATTGGCTGCTTAGTCAGTCTGAATAGATGAATGAGTCACTGTTCATATTGTTGCACCTTAAAGATGAAATGATACATTTCCCTTCATTCTAATGATTAATTTATGTGGAAGTTGGAACAATGTGTCAAGTGAATCAGCATCCACGTCTGTGTTCCACAATTGTCAAAAAAAAAAAATAGCTACATCAAACAGCGATCTCATATGCATGAATTTACACCCTCGTACCGCTTTTCAAAGCAAGAAAATCAACATTATTGAACTATTCGCTATGATCACTGTTTACAAAGCCAGCGGAAGATGAAAGTGGCCTGTGTTCATATGTGATAGGGAGGAGGAGGAAAGGGAGAGACACAATGGAGTGGAAAAGAGGAGGGGATAAACAAAGCTTTTCTTGGAGAGAAAATAAGAAAAATACATAACAGCGGAAACAAAAGACAGACAATGTGAGGAGACGGGGAGATGCTTTGACTCGCTGCAGAAATGCACCGCCGCCCCACTCTTGCAGCATCCCCGTAATCATTTTCAACATATTAAATTTGGATTAACAACAATAGCTGAATTACAATATTAGCTTCCAAGGAAATTATTTTCACCTCACTAATGAAATTCATGAAATAATGCCTGCCACGATTCCCACCTCAAGGTAGTCTTTCACACTCGCACACAATCACACACATGTACATATGTACCCAAAGGGGTTGATTAGGAAGTAATAATGGAGGTGCTGCCGTGTCATTCATCACTGTATGAAAGCAGAGACGTGTTGCATTATTTACCTGCAGTGTCTATGATTAAATATGGAAATGCAGGTGTGGCTTCTAAGGTGTAAATAGATTGCACACGACAATGTTTAGGTGACACACAGTAGGCTGGGTGTACAACTAAGCAGACCACAAGGGAAGCACTACAATGACACACTGTTAACAGGAGGGAAACGTGTACTGTATGAAGGCGAGGGCTCTTGAGGTAACTACAGCAACAGAGGCAGAGCTAGTGTGTGTGTTAGTGAGAGTGTGTGTCAAACGTACATGCAAATAAAGTATCAAGAATTCAAATCCTTTCAATACAAGCCACTCAGGCATAATCCACATTAAATCACATATATTCACACAAACGTAATAAAATTTAATTGAATGAGTCCACAGCGGTGTCTCTCCCTCTCCCTCTCTCCCCGAGATGAGCCCTCGCTCAGCTACCTAACACTGTGATGTGCTGAATTATTTCATGAACCGCCGGCTGCTTCTCCACAGAGCGGAGCATTCGCTGTAATGTTGTGAAATGTTAGGACACACCGTGCACGCTTTTCTCCTCCGGTCTCGCCAAGGCCCTGTAGGCCGGCGCCGTGATCGCATGAGACAGTGTGTGGTCATGGAATATGTATGTGTGCATGCTTATCAGATTGTGTTTCTCATGCTGGGAATGAGTGTGTTTATATGTAGATACATGTTCATGTCCGCTGTGTGTGACCTTATGTATGTGCGTACGTGCGTGTCCGATCGCGGTGTGACGCTAATCCCTGTGCATTTGCCAGCCAGCTCTAGTCACGGTCAGTTGAGAGGGACTCTCCCTGATGCCGGTACCCCAACAGAGGGAACCTAAATCAGGTTGACACGCTCCTGGCACACCCCTGCACCAGCGCCAAATTCTTCTCGACAGTATCAAATGCATCCCGTTGGGGCGTTCGACAGTAGTCCACTTCCCCCTGACCTCTTCCTCTAGTGCAAAGTCTACGGAAGAGACACGGATTGTATTGGAAAGAGAAAGAATTATTGGTGCAAAGTGTGATTATTTCTCATTTCTTCCAAATAAGAAAACAGTAATTACTGTTTAACTGAACTGAACCAAAGTGAACCAAGTAAAGGACAAAGGGGAACGGAAGTGGAAGGGGAACGGAAGTTGTGGAGCAACAACATTTTTAATGAAAAAATTCTGATCTTAAAAAAGGAACACTTCTTTTCTTCTGGGCACACTCAAGGAAATGGTTGCAGATTGAGTTCTTTTGTTGTATCAGTACATTTTAATAAATAAATGAATACACAGCGGGTCCGTCCTCTCTCCCTAAGTGTTTCAGCCTTCCCTTCATTCAGAGCTTGTGCAGATATTTTTACTTTTGCGGATATTCCATGTCAGAGCAACCAGACGCAATAAGTGTCTCAGCTGAAAAAAACGCTGCGTCTCACTGCCCTTCTGTGTTCAGCATTTAACAATAAACAAGTATTAATTAGTATATACTGTATATATATATATATATATATATATATATATATATATAAATAAAAGAAACAATATACCTTATAATAAAGCTTATTTTTATAGCACTAAAATCAGGATAAGTTATGTAATTTGCAAAAAATAATAATAATAATACTGCATATCGCGCTGTTGAGCCAATCATTATCACCACAGGGGAAATTCCTTCACCGCGGCTGCCCTACTCTCTTCTCCTGAGAGGTTATTCCTTCATACTTTTATGCAATATTGTGAAAAAAAACATCAAGACATTATTAATAGAACAAAACACAATATTTAGCGATGCACCGATTTATCGGCCAAACATCAATATCGGATATTCGCCTTGTTGACTGCCATCAGCTTATCAGCAAATATGATGACATTCGGCGATGGCAGTGACCCTGTTTATCTGTTGCATCAATTTTGCCCCGGCTAAATGTTGTTTTGGTTATTTACGGTCGTCTCCTACAACAGGAACCAGCTGTTGATTCGGAGAAGAAGCATAATATTTCACTAGAAGCCTGTAAGCGCAATGAAGGTGCCGCAGCACGCAGGACGTTACAGTGGGAACCACGATCCCAATTTAACACCCGCCAAGCGCCAAATGCGGGTAGATTTTCTTTTTGCCGATCAAAACAAACTTGCAAATGAATTATTGATTAAGTTCTCGCAGTTTTGTATTCAACATAATACCTTAATAACTCAATGAAATGTACTGACACAAATGTACTGTATATGTGAAACAAAGAGGCAATTTATTATTTTGGCCGTTAAAAAAATATGCATGACCAGTGGATTTTTTCCATTAACCAGTCCCCTTGGCCGGTGAGTCAAAAAGTTAATTTCGGACACTGGTGGGAACATCCTCCCTGCCGTGCAGCCCATGCAGCAGTCCGTCCGTCCCCCATACCGGGATCCAGTCCCGGGTGAGCAGAGTGCAGCAGCACGTTGGGGCCACTGCACCGTAGTCCTGCTGTGGATCCAGCCCAGACACCTGAGGCAGCGAGGCTGCACCAGCAGAGCGTGGCTCTTGATCCACTCCCCAGCAGTGTTCTGCTGCTATTAGTCCACTAGTTAATCGTGGATGGCATTGTTCTCCCGGACGGATAAAAAACTAAAAATGGAAAATGCTAAAATGGGTCGCCCAAAATATTTGAACGGCCGTTAATATGTGGGCGGCCCGCCCTAGTAAAGTCCATGTGCGGGGAAACACTGCGTTGTTTCTAATCGCTTTTACATTCAAATTTATGTTTCACAAAACAAATATTTTTATTGGGCTGTGTAAGTACTGAAACATTCTTCTCGTTGAGTAAGTCGTTGTACAGCAGCTGACAAGGCTTTTGAAGCAGTTATCATTATTATTATTTTTTTTAAAAGAACCTTTTCACGTGAAAGAAGGTTATATTAAAGGTTGTTTCATAAATTTGTATGATTGACTTTGTGTTCATTCAAAGACGTTAAAACAGCTCAGTTATTTTTTTAGAATGATGAGGTTTCGTTTCCCTGGCACAAAAGGGGAATAAATAACAGCAAAAAAAAAACAAAAAAACAACAACAATAAAAACATATCAGCTAAATTGTCATTTTAAACATTGTATCGGTATCGGCCCAGAATTTCACAATCAGTGCCTCCCTAACAATACTAAATAAACATGTTTGTAGATTGTCGCAACATGAGCTATACAAAGCTGGGGAAGTTAATTTTCTGTAGGAAGACAGAAAGTTCCATGTGCATTTAAAATGTGATTACTTAAGTCCAATAAAGAAGGCAGCAGTTTGTCTGCCAAAAATGTTTCCTGATTGCAAATGAGCAAGCCGTGGTGCAGAGGATCCCCAGTAGATTTGCAACCCAGTGCAATACCATTATCCTCCAAGTCAGCATCACGACGAGCAAGGAATGATCCGGCTGGTCAGTTTAGTGTGGAAGTTCAATACCACCGGTGACTCAATTAAACATTAAACCAAATTCCAAACAAAAAACATTCACTTAAAAAAGTGTTAGTTCATCTGTTCAATGGACATTTCTAATATGTGAAGCTTTCACATGCCGTTGCGTGTGACCCTCCCCCTGGAACTTGCCCCCCAGGTCGCTGTTGCAAGCGCAAACCGAACGCATTTTTAGTCAACTTGCCTAATTAAGTGACGGTTAATTCAATACCGGTCACGCCAGTGAAGCGAAGAAGACATATGAGCTGACATATGACACATGGTTCACCATTAGCCTACAGTCTGACACAAACCCCTGACCCTCACTTAATAAGAATATTATGTGTGGATAAGCAGGTAAATGTCATCACGGCAGTCAGAAGGTCAGAGATTCAGTTCCAGGGCAGATCGACCAGAATACTGAATGTAGTCATCAGTTATAAAGGATCACTACAAAAATACATACTAGACTAGATGCATATCCACTTACACAGTTTAATGTTTGTTATGTTTTGACAATCACTGGCTAGAAAATAATAGTAAAGCTATTAGGGGCGTATGTAGCTGTTCATTAAAAAAAAAAATCATTCAAAGAAGGAGTCTTAGGTTGTTTTTAAATTGGGTTTGTTATTTTTAAGTCGGAACCTGTGCTTGATTGTCCCCCTTCTTTCCACCCATGCTGCTCTGCTTTCACACTTGTTTACTGGTGCTCTAATTTGTGGTAGGTTTGCATAACAGTCTAAGTGCAGCTGTTTACCACTGTTGCCAGGAGACAAGGTTAGTGCCCATTTTGATGAATGCTGGGAAAATGGTGAACAGTGTACAGTATTGTTTATTGCTTGTTATCCTCTGTCCATACAGTGTGACACAGTTGGACGGGAACCCAACTCAGACCGCCTCATATGGACACAAGTACAGTGTCTTGGTCCGTTTGGTAAAAGCATTTTCAGCAAACCAACCAACAACTCTATTTTACTTTGCATGAACTTGATTATATTACATGGCTTGGGGGTAATTTGCATTACTTTAAATATGCAGTTTGAAGGATCTGGCGGCATCCAGTGGTGAGGTTGCAGATTGCAACCAACTTGAAAAATGGCGGCCAGCTCCATGGAAACGACCCACTCCGAATGTAGTTCAGCTCATTCTAAAATAACGAAAACACGATTCGTATTTTTAAGTGATTATACACTAAATAAACATACTTATTAATATTATATTCCATTTCTGCCAATATATCCCCTACATGTCACACACTGTTCCTTTAAAGCCTCTGAAAATGTTTGCATTAACATTAAATATAATTGAGTAATAATCAAAAAAACATCCAGGTATTATTTATTAAGAGTTGAAAATCTCAGCTAATCTGCTTTATTGGGGTTGCGGGGTGTGGTTATTCACATACATCAGCAAATAGTCCCACAAAATGTCACCAGATTTTGAATAAAATGTTTCTAAATTCTGAGTGGTTCAACGTAGTACCACCCTCTTAAAGAACCAGTGAGAAGAGCACAGACAAAAACTGTCAATCGCTTACAATATTTAAGCGCCATTAATTGCATGATTGTCCTTAGTTAATCACGATTAATCACAAATGAATTGCATATTTTTTAATCTGTCAAAATTTACCTTAAAGGGAGATTTGTCAAGTATTTAATACTCTTATCAACATGGGAGTGGGCAAATATGCTGCTTTATGTAAATATATGTATATATTTATTATTGGAAATCAATTCAAAACACAAAACAATGACAAATATTGTCCAGAAACCCTCACAGGTACTGCATTTAGCATAAAAAATATGCTCAAATCATAACATGGCATACTGCAGCCCAACAGGCAACAACAGCTGTCAGTGTGTCAGTGTGCTGACTTGACTGTGACTTGCCTCAAACTGCATGTGATTATCATAAAGTGGGCATGTCTGTAAAGGGGAGACTCGTTGGTACCCATAGAACCTATTTTCAGGTCAAAAGCCCCCTTTGAAAATGGCCATGCCAGTTTTTCCTCACCAAAATTGTGCGTAAGTTTGGAGAATCATTTAGCCTCCTTTGCGACAAACTTCTATGACATGGTACCATGTCATGGGGACATGGATTCCTTAGGTTTTTTAGTTTCATATGATACCTGTATCTCCACTCTAGCTTTAAAACTGAGCCCGCTACAACCTAAAAAGCTGCATTAAAGTGGCAGTAGGCAACAATTTTTTGGCATAATTTGGCCAAAATTCCATAATAACCTTTCAGCATATTGTAATTCAAGTGGTCTGAGAGAAAACTAGACTTCTGCTCGTCCTCATGGCTCTGTTTTCAGACTTTAGAAAAATCTAGCCCGTGACGGCAGATTTTGACCAATCACAGGTCATTTCAGAGAGATAGAGCGTTCCTATTTGCTGTGCTCCGGTCATGTGACCAGAACTTGGCTTCCTTCAACAGATTTTACAATGGCGGCCGCGTCACAAACTTTCTCATTTTACAGCTAAACAGTACACTACAAGATGATTCTGAAAACATTTGAGGCGAGAAATAGGCATTACAGTAACAGAATATTAATTCATATTTGATCAGCGCTGCCTAGTTTAACCGTTTGGTCGGAGTTCGCGAGTGATTGACAGCCGGCTCTCATAGACAGCAGCTGGACAGCTGACCTTGTTTCCCTCCGGTAAGTGAAATCCTTCAGATGCCGTTAGGAGCACCGGAGGACACAGTAGGACTCAGAGGAACATGATTTTTTTCAGGTTACCTGTTTCATGTACTACTGTCACGATATAGCGGCCGTTTTCTAAAAATAACTTTTTTAAATCATATTTGCGCCAATCTTGCATACTGCAGCTTTAATCGGTACAGAAATTTGTGGTGTTAAAATGAATTTGCGTTAACACGTTATGGCGTTAACTTTGACAGTTCCAACAAAAACACAAATATAGAAATCTCTTATGTGAAATTACCAAATCTGTGATAACACCTTTCCCTGCAGAAAGTTGTGTGTTCATGTAGAGCCCCATCACTCATAGTTAGAAGCTGATAGGGGAAATGGGTTAGAGAACCTATAACTGCAAAAAAAGTGCACTAAAAACTATAGTAATATCGAGCAATGGTCTATTAGAACTCTCTGTCATCCAGGAAACTAAGAAAGATCTTTTCAAATTTCTCCTGAAACAGCATCTCCAGGCTAATTCTCCCTCCTCGTCTTTCTAATTTCATCAAAATTAAAATTTAACATTGATATAACGTTGTACATAATACAAATTTGGGTATTTGTATTATATAAACTTGATGTAAAGATGAATGTGTATCTATAGATATAGATCCTTGGTAGAAAAGTATTTTGGACAACAATTTGTTTTGGGAAAAGAAAGTAATGGTACTAGACTGCTTAGCTTAGCTTAGCATAAAGACTGCAAACTGGGGGAAACTAGTCTGGCTCTGTTGGAACTGAACAAAATCTGTCTACCACCACCTCGATAGTTGTATAAGTCAATCTGGGTGGATTTATGAAAATATTGAGTAGGGTTGCAAAATTCTGGGAATATTCACATTGGAAATATAGGGGTTATCCGCTCAGGATGTATGTTTCATATGCAGATAGAAACAAACCTTTCACTATAACATAAGAAGACATTATCCATTAATTTGCCAAATAAATCCATGTGTGAAATGTGCCATGTGGTGAGTTAGCTAGCTAGCAAGTTAACTAATGGGGAAAGGTACTTTGGAGATTTGAGCCGACAATGTGGGCTGTATGCAGACTTTAAGTTTAAAGTCAACAACTCATTTATAAAAAAAAAATGCGTGTGTCAGTAGTGTGGCGGCACATGTGATGGAAGAGTGTGCTGCTGAATGCAGAGCATGGTTACAATTCACGGTCATACTTTTAACCAAAACATGTCATAAGATTGTTTTTTTTTTTCCTTTTAAAGTTCACTATTAGAAGGTCCAATTTTTATTTTGAAATTGTGCAAAAATGCCCGAGCTTAATTTACCTTGGAAATTTTACCAAACATTTTCCGATCATTTGAAACCCTTTCCAATAGAGTGCACCAGGGATGACGTATTTTTGTAGGCCAACCAGGAAGTTAACATCGTCCTGGGTTCCTCCGACCAAAAGCCAATGGGATTTTTCTAGGGGTCTAACGATAAGTTTTTACAACGATACGATACGATTTCCATGGTTCCGATAAGATTCAAGGATGATATTTGGCTCATCTAGAGCGATACGATACGATACGATTCAATGATTTGAAATCGATACAGTAACTTTTTTTGCCAAAAATTCAATCAGTGTGACTGTGAAATAAATAGCTGGATACTGGACAGTGCAGGTCAGGATTCCTCAAAGTTTTTTTCTTGTAAGGGAATCAGGGATTAATTATTATGGATAAAAACAAGTAAACAACGAATAATGGCAAATACATACACCTTTTATTCGAAAATAATAAAAAGTGTAACTGCAGGACCTGCTGCTTGAGTTCTCAAGATACAACCAGTGCAATATTTAACAAAAAATATAATAAACCAACTTCTCTTCAGGTTAAATGAACAGTGATTTTACCTGCTGCTTCTGTCCTCATTTTCAATATAAACGGTAGAGCAATAATAAAGAGATCAACCGCTTATAGTGATCAAACAGCTTGGGACACTAATCATTCCTATAAAAACACTGTTTAAATATTTTGCTTGTAGTAATCAAGTAGTCCACCTCCAGTGTTCATTTGGGGTCTTTTAATCCATGAAAACATACAGAAAAACATTTTAAAACTATGTTAGACTAACGTTAGTTGAATTTCTGTTTTGTTTTTTACTTTACTCCCTTGATAATTGCCTCGCGGACCGTCTGCTTTCCGGCTGGATACATGAGGCTGATGCTGCGTGCACATAGATATCATGACGGGGAAAGGAAAGTCATTTTCTCTTAATGAAAAAACGACAGCGCACGGGGAAAGCGCCTGTGGGTGAAGCCGCCCTCGTCAAGTGGATTGATAGCGCCTGAAACTCCTCTGCACCGCAGCGCCGGCAACTCATGCAGACCGACGCCCGTCTCCCTCCACGCCGCTACCTCTCACGTGAGAGAGCGAGGAGTCCAGTGCTCCGTTCGTCTGCATGCACGCCATGCAGAGGGCAGAGCTGGCAAGCTGGCGCATGTCTGGAGAGTGAACCGGAGTAACGTTTAACATTTCTTTACTAATACAAGTGCTGAAAAACACTTCATATAACGTTTGTCGTCCTTAAATACAAGGTGCAAATCCTTAGCATCGACACAATCGATTTTTCGATTTCAAATCGATTTTATATCGATATACATCTCCCGTGAAGGACAAGTTGCCGAGTACCCATCGATGTAGTTGGATCGTAATAATATAAATCGATACATCGATGTAGTAGATGAATCGTTACACCCCTAGATTTTTCCATTTTGGATTATTGCAGTATATAAGCTCGTGGCAAACAAACATTTACGATATTAACACGTTTTGTTCATCAAAAATAATCTTCACAGAGGAACACCACTTTTATGATTTTTTAAGTATAAATGCAATCCCCAGAAGAAAAGAGCTAACGTTAGGCTATAAACGAACTAAACCACGGTCGCGAGTATACACAACAAGGCTGTAAAGGCGGACGAGTCAGCGTGATGACGTTTAGTCGTCTTTAGCCACTTGTTAGCAACTGCATTTTTTAAGACACAAAGGCTTCAGAATTCGTGAGTGGGGTATTTACTGACGTATTTTACATCGTAGAACAAAATGTTAAAATCTCTTGTGCTACAGACCTTAATTCGTGCATCTAAATAAAAACCTATTCAAAAAACCCACTGACTTCCAGACGAGGGAACCGGAAGTGCTAAAATGCTAACTTATATCGGTTTTAGGACTCATTCCTGTAGCACTCTATATGAGTCTCCTAATAGGAAAAGACAGTGATATTGCATACTTTGACTGCAGAACCTTCAAGATAATAGAAGGTCCCTTGACACAGCATCAATTCCAATTGTAAAGTAAAGTGACGCATCAACCTCCATCAATCTTAAACTACTGAATCCAGCACACAAAGACAGATTATATCTTTCCGTCACAGACTAAACTCGTGGACCTTTACCTTTGACCACTTTGGCCTGAACTCTAATCCCCTTAGACAAGAAAGTCAAACTTAATTCTTCTTTTCTCCCAAAAAACTGTGCGTCCTTAACCCGGCCCTGAGATGATTATCTAAAGGTCAGCGTTCTCTCTTCTCATCCCTCCCTCCATCATCCCAAGTTTCCCACCAGTTAGCACAGCGGCGTAAAGTGCACGAGCCGCCCCGAACACTGACTGAGTGCCTATCACGGCTCCACACATCAGCTGTCGGCCTTGCAGAAACAAGAGTTCTTGCCCGAGAAATGAAGTATGGATTTCTAATTTAGGGGGATGGTTGGAGATGTGGGTCAAAGTTGCATTTATTTCAAGGCGCCTCAGCCCCCATCACGCCTTCGATCACCCTTTAGTTGAGAAATACATATTGGGCCGAGCTTATAATGGATGAGGGGGCCATCGACGGTTGGGGTAGATGAGAGGTTTGCATTATGTATTAGCTTTATCCCGTGAATGAGTGGCTGTGAAGATAATAACTATCTGATGATCGTCATTTCTTTTGTTCCCAATGTGCCCTCTCGAAATGGCTGTTACATAAACTGTACATTCTCCATCTTTTTTGTGACAGAGAACGGGAAAGAGAGCTAGGCCAATATCCAGAGAGAGAGAGACTGCCAGTTGGGGGACAGAAAGAGACGCATCTGGTGGGAGATTTAGAGAAAACAATGCGTACTTTTAAAAAACAAAATTTTTCGAGTACCCGCTTTAATTACAGGGCTGGGACGATATGCTAATCTTCTGATTTCATACTATCACGATACTTGGGTGCTGATTCAATATGTATTGCAATTTTATACTTATTGCGACTCTACAAGTATTGCGATTCGATGTTACAATTTATTGCGATTTTTGTTAACTCTTTTAGCACTAGACCATGGGAAAAAGTTGAATCATACACTTCTAGGGACTTTTACTTTGGAAATTCTCTAAATTGATACAGTAAAAATGTTTGATTTTCAGCATGTATGTAGTCAGAGATGTCCTGAAGTCAAATGTATCAGTCATTGTCTGGAATTATTTATTACATTTTTTTCCAGTAAACCAAAAATCAAAGAATAGAGACATTTCTCTCACAAATTAGTGGTATTTTCTTCATAATTTATAAGGGATGCATAAGTGGACGTAGTCGCACGTGTATACTTCCGCTAACTTCGCCAAGTCCGTCGCTAGCTCTCCCGCCAGCTCCTTTCTCTTTGTACATCCATGGTCAGCTCCATCTGGGACGTTTGAATGCATTTAACATAAATGTCAGTATATGGGTGCTCTACCGTTGTAGCGTCGGCCGATTTGACCACGGAGATGAGAGCGACGGCTGGCTTGACCGCACGTTACCAAAATACGATAACGTTTCCTGTCCATGACAGAGTTAGCATGCAGCTTTAGCCATGATGTCTAAATCTGTTTTTCCTGCAATGTGTTTAACCCAAAGTGTTTCCATACTTAACTGTGTGTGTAGTGTTTACAACTTTGAATTTAAAAAGTGACGGATATGGTTACTCCGACTACAACAATAAAAGCGGTAGCTTACCTCTACCTCCGCATAGACTTAAATGAAGCAATTATATAGATTCAGGCATTAAAAGAAGATCACAAAATCGTAAAAAAAAACAAAAAAACAATTGTGATACATAAATTGACTAAATTGTTTTTGAGACAGTGTACAACTTTCCTGTCAAACCACGCCACATTCTTTTAAATTCACATTTCCAGTCCTGCCTCGCACATTGCAGCTGCATTTGCAGTAGTCATCCTCGACTGTCAGCCATTTTCTCACCGTGGCGCAGCGCAGGCAGACATGTGTGATCTGCCTGAGAGGAGTTCTCACACCTGCCTGGTTCAGGAGTGGAGGTCAACCCCAAAGACCTTATTTTTTCCTAGTACTAAATTTAGCTCGCTGACATGTGTGAAAGTTTCCATCACCCTCTTAGTCATGGCAGAGTAGAATAGTGACCCTCTAACAACAGTGAAGGACATTGCTTTTAGCTGGTTTTGTGAAGCCGCAGAGAGCTGTGGTGCCGAGGAGAAGTCGACATTCAAACTCATCTTAAATCAGCAATTTATCAGGTGTCACAGGAGTCAGGCCCTGCTACGCCGGGCTCGTTCTGCTCTTGTAAAACCAATGTCAGGGCCAGAGACGAATTGTTCATGAAGTGAACAGAGTGCTGTAATGAAAAAGTAATACATCGGAAATTGCTGAGGTACGTTACCACTGAGAGAGGAAAGAACAAATAAATATCCTGCTGCATTTGGAGCTGTTGTACAGTCTCTGCATCGACTGGTTAATAATCATTACAGACCCTAACAGGGTTTTCCACTACTGCACCCTGGGTGAAAATATTAGCCAGTTGGGGACCCAGGCCATGGGAGACACATATGAAAGAAATTTTGAGCGTCAAACACTTCATTTCCTGCGTTCGGGTGATTTTTTATGCACCAATGTGTTCGTTTATGTAAAAGAAAACTCAAAATAAAATATAAAATATGAAAATAGAATAGGCTCTCAGGCATTCGGTATTGCTTTCAAAGATTTATTCTCCTCCTCCTCCTCCTTACTCATTTAATGTTATATCTGTTGAGTCAACACACATGTAGGCATGATTTACTCTCCCCTCCTCTTTTGTGTCTTTTGTTTGGGGAAGTAACCTCTTTATATGTGTATGTGGCACTTATTCACCTCAATGATACATGAATGCATTTTAATTAATTTATAAACCCCTGGACTTTAATAGTTCATATGTGTTCCAGCAAGATCTCTGCACATGTTCAAAACTTTCTGCACATTCAAAACATGTCCCACGTATCTGTGTTCTCTGAGACGTCGAGAATTAAGTTTTTAGATTTAAGAAAAAGTCATGATATTACGTCAATAAAGTCGCAATTTAATTTGAATAAAGTCACAATATTTAAAAAAAAAAAAAAAAAAAGAAAGAAAAAAAATCCACCTGCCCTATATGCTGTGCATTACGTTATTCAGGCCGCCCGTCTCTCCCAATGCGACTGATTCATTGAGCAGGTGCTTAGCTAACGTTGTCTAGTGAATTACACAGCTGCACGATTATGGCCAAAATGATGATCACGATAATTGACCGCGATTATTCATTGATTTTAGCGACAACATATTTGTATTGCACTTTCACATTAAAATAAACAGAGCACTGCTTTCACTTCAATGCAGTGCTACATTCCTGCTAATGTACAATTATTAATTAATTAGGGCTGCACAATGTTGGAAAAAACTGACATTGCAATATTTTTTTTTCTGCAATATGAAAAAATACAGGAATATTCACCCTATCCTTTTGCTAGCTACATTTAAAAGTTAAATGCAACAATCTGGTGCACTTTGAGAGCAAAATTAGCAACATTAAGAAGGCAGATAAACTATTTTATGCTCTCAATTTAATCATAAATACATTGGTTGTATAGATAATATCTATCCCCAAAAGTGAAGACAAAACATCTCGATCACCAGCTGGTGGCTGGCTGTTAGTTTAGGAAGCACTTGATTTGATGTGCAGCAGCGTTTTCTATGAGTGGAGCATTTAAACGTCAATTTCACAGGCGATCATGTTCATTAAATTGTGGGAAATTGTGATCGCGATTAATATTCGATTAATTGTGCAGCCCTACTATGCTATTGCTAGCTAGCTAATGTCACTTAAGGTTACATGTTAGACAAGTTGTAGTTGAAGTATCGTGGCGGAAAATGCATTTGTCACATTACTCCTCGTGACTGAAAAGGACGTAGGCTACACACAAACAAGCAGTGAGTGACAGTATAGCTTTCGCTTTCAGGCTCCAGTTGGATGCAACGCACCTTGCATCAATAAGGCGAGACGCAACTCGCTATGAAAACAGTAAGAAAGTAATCAGCTAGAAATGTTTTAAATGTCCGGCCATCCAGCCGACAGCCAGCGCTTATGAAAAGCCCTGCTCTAATAAAACATCATAACGCTTATGCTGACAATACAGAACAATCCAAATATTTCTTGTGAAACCATTTCAAATAATGTAGCATAAAAAGCACTGTATACTGTATCTTAATCAGAAAAAAACACACACCTATCAAAAATGGGTTCTAGTGATGCTAAAGATGTTTTTTTTGCTATTTCTTCCACTGCCTTTGGTGTGATATTCTCAGTAATGTACATTTTATGATCGTTTTTTTCTTCCCACCCATAGAAACTTTACACCCATAACAGTGGCAAACAGAAAGAGCATAAAGACAAGAGAGGAGTCCTTTCCTGCTGGAGTGTCTCTAACACACACACACACACACACACACACACACACACACACACACACACACACACACACACACACACACACACACACACACACGGTAGCACTCACGCACCTCCAAACCCACAAAGGGAGACATTATCTTGAGGCGATGGATCATGTAAATGGCATTTTGTCTACATTATGAGAATGTGGAAGATGTTTTTCTGCATGACTGAGGCGCTTATCAAGTGGGACTGTCTGTACCACCAGCTCAATATATTTCATCTTCAGAGATGAGGCTGGGAGGCTGGAGAGGGTGAATATTTCTGGATGTTTGTCTGGATGTTTGTGTGCGAGCTGTGGGGTACGTGTGCGGTCTGGGAAATAAAATAACTTTTCCTAACCTTATTCGCCTCTGAACTCAAACACAATATGGACTCCAGAAACTAAAGTGCTGCAAGAATGTAGGAAGAACTTGAAAGTAGCATTTATTAAATTTGTTCAAATCATTTGACTGACAAACTGACCCAATATTGCCCTTCATTTAAATGATTCGCATCAACAGCTTCTCTAATCTGACAGGGGGTAGAGGATACATTTTCTTCATTCATGCGAGAAGGAAGAAAAAAACACAACAAACAAATTCAAAATGGATAAAGATTTTTTTTTTCTTATAGTAGGGGTAAAGGGTGTAGTGTCCCTTAATTAAGATGCAAAGATCAAGTTAAACAAAAATGTAAGGAATAAAATAAAAACATTTATTTTAAGGGTTCTCAATCGATTAAAATGTCCAGAGTTAAAATGTACCTTAAAGGGAGTTTTGTCAAGTATTTAATACTCTTATCAACATGGGAGTGGGAAAATATGCTTGCTTTATGTAAATGTATGTATATATTTATTATTGGAAATCAATTAACAACATAAAACAACGATAAATATTGTCCAGAAACCCTCACAGGTACTGCATTTAGCATAAAAAAATATGCTCAAATCATATCATGGCAAACTCAAGCCCAACAGGCAACAACAGCTGTCAGTGTGTCAGTGTGCTGACTTGACTATGACTTGCCCCAAACTGCACGTGATTATCATAAAATGGGCATGTCTGTAAAGGGGAGACTCATGGGTACCCATAGAACCCATCTACATTCACATATCTTGAGGTCAGAGGTCAGGGGACCCCTTCCAAAATGGCCATGCCAGTTTTTCCTCGCCAAAATTTAGCGCAAGTTTGGAGCATTATTTAGCCTCATTTGCAATAACCTCGTATGACATGGTTGGTATCAATGGATTCCTTAAGTTTTCTAGTATCTTCACTCTAGCCATAAAATTGAGCCCACTACTAAAGAAATGTGTGTTATTATCGCTTTAACTTTGACAGCCCTAATTTATTTGTTGAAACATTTAACAATACAGAATGCAGAAGACACAACGGCAAACTGACTAACTAGGAGATTAAGCATGAAGCATTTCAAAACAAAAGGATTTTCTTGAAATACTCGAGAACTAATAAAGGATAGGGAGATGTCCCGTCTCAAATGTGGATTCCCACACAAAAACATCACAGGATCAGAGTCCAGTACCAGATCTGCTTAGTGAATCTGAAACCATTCAAATCCCTTATCGAGTCTAGTGAATTTTACCTTCCAACCTCTTAAAGTTATAAATAGCTAAAAGATTCAGTTGAAATCTGTTTTGAGTGACAGTCAAATTAATGTTTACAACCTGTAGCTACAACCCAAACATGAGATGAGCTGCAGAACTTATGAAATTCTTATTAAATATCTATCTTACATATTGAAATATCAACAGCCTATTGAATTTTGCCGTTATTTTTGGATCAACATGCTTCACATACTGGAGGGTCCTGATTAAAAAATATGCGATCAGTGAGTTTTTTTTTTGCTACAAAGACTCTGTGAATGGACTGCATGCCTTTGCAGTTCAAAAAGGCCGACAGTCATGGAATGATGTTTCAGAATAATGTCTCCAATGATCTCTGGCAGAGTACAGACACCGTCCTACAGGGAGCACATTACAACAGCCAGATCTCATTTTGGCCTCTGGTAAAGTTACTCGAGGGCATAAAAAAATTGCTTAAATCATAACATGGCAAACTGCAGCCCAACAGGCAACAACAGCTGTCAGTGTGTCAGTGTGCTGACTTGACTATGACTTGCCCCAAACTGCATGTGATTATCCTAAAGTGGGCATGTCTGCAAAAGGGAGACTCGTGGGTACCCAACGAACCAATTTTCATTCACATATCTTGAGGTCAGAGGTCAAGGGACCCATTTGAAAATGGCCATGCCAGTTTGTCCTCGCCAAAATTTAGCGCAAGTCGCGACAAGCTAGTATGACATGGTTGGTACCAATGGATTCCTTAGGTTTTTCTAAGTTCATATGATGCCAGTATCTTCTAGCTTTAAAACTGAGCCCGCTACAACCTTAAATTCTTAAGTTGTGTTAAAAAAAATTAGTGGTTTTAAAACAAATTTGCGTTAATGCGTTATTATCACGTTAACTCTGACAGCCCTAATATATACACATACGTACAGTATATACGTACACATACACACACATATATATATACATACATACACAAATACATATATATATATATATACTGTGTATATATATATGTATATATATATACATATATATATATATATACAGTATATATACAGTATATATATATATATATATATATATATATATATATAGATATAGATAGATTTTAGTACTTAGTACTAGTACTAGTACTTTTTTTTTAAATCTCTCTATATCCAGTCTGTCCCCACCAGCTGCACCTCAGTCCAATCATATAGTCCCATCTGATATCCCTCTTTATGCTTAGAAAACTGCGGTGATGATTAGACTTGATTGTGAACATCTGCAGTCACCTCCTCACATTAAAATGGAATTATCATCAGATTTGTAGCCTCACTGCATATAGTGGCCATGTCTACATTATCAAATCAAGCTTACCCAGTCCAACCTGAAAGGTCTGATTAATGCAGTGTGAATTCTCACATTTGAACGACTCCTCTGCACCCAACGGAGTGGTTATGGTTATGGCACAGATCTATCTCTGATGACAATTGTCTAATTTACAGAGAGGACGATTCTGTGAAGGCCAAAGCAAATGATAGGGTGCTGCAGGGATGATTTATCCACACGCTGTTGGCGCAGGGGTGGAGCTGTCACCGCTGAGATGCAGGATAAGAATCAGCCTTGTTAAAAAATGCCGGTTTGAGAGAAGTAGTTCTGAAGTGTCGCGCACAAGAAAATGAGAGATGGAGATGAGCATATGTGGCTGTTGGGGTCGGGCGGGGGCGGCTAAGGCGATGTCATGGAGGTGAGAAGAGGTTGACAGAAGGTGAGAAGATGAAAATAAGTGTCATATGTCAAATTTAAAGATAGAAGTCAAAATAATAACCTCCAAGTGAAACACTATGCTGTTCACAGCCACTATAATAGCTCTTTAGTGCGACACGGCACCTTAGTATAAACTCCCACTTGGGACAAGATATGATGTAGTGATTGAGACCACTAATACTGAAACAGAAACCTCTTAACCTTCCCACCTCGACCTTCTTAGCCTGTCTCAACCTGTCTAAGGAAATACCAGCCTACTATTATAGCCCAACTGCCCATCACTGCCCACTTTTATAAATGTATACAAAATAATTGGCTCATGGAAGTTTAAAACTTTTTTGACATTAGAAAATGGAGTTGTTGTGGTCAACCAGTGCCAGTGAGTATTGCTTTTATAAGGGACAGAAGAAGAGTAGCTTGTGCTCGAAACGTCACTAATTAAGATGTGCCAATAAATTCCAATTAAAGGGAGCTACAGTGTGCGGACCTTCTTCTATGGTTTTCAATAATGTAATCAACCCTCACCTGCGATTGGGCCTGGTTTCAGAGCCTTCAGCAGACACGCCCCCCAGAGTTTCAGAATACTGAAACCTAAATTTATATTTTTTTTCACTCATTCAAATTTGGCTGGATTTTAATTACACATTTTAACACATTTCTGTGGCGTGACAAACTCAGAACACATTTATTTTTGCTTTACCCGGACTTTAAATTGGTCATTTGATTGAACCGGCACCTGGTTCTTGCAAAATACCTCCACAATTGTATGTCCTTTTTGGACAACACACCAGAGGGCTGTTCCATACTTTCCAGCATTATATGGTCCAAATCATCAAGAGGACGTTACATCCTCCGGATGCATTGGTGAATGCCAAAAGGGCATTTTCAATTTCTCTCTCCAGTGTACATCACAGAACTCCATTAGATTTGCCAATTACCACCAGTTCCCTCTCTGTATCCTCACTCAAAAAGACCAGAATGCCGGGAATGCTAGAAGCTTCAAATTCCACCATTTAATTAACAATAACCTTTTTTTTGTTATGTCATGTACACTGGGCGTTTATGGAGGGCTGTAAGTTTAAGCAGTTGTTGACATTAGTTTGACAGGCTACTACTTAAGTACATGTTAAAGTTGGACTACATGAACGAAACCTTTTTTTAATTACTTTAGTTAATAAAAACAAGACAATTAAATAACCAATAAAGATTTTATTGTACTACAACATGAGCTGTCCCTGTGCAGACCTCATTGTCTTTTTAAATAATTTAGTGCGCATCATTACACACAGAAAACATGGTGATGGGTATTACAATGTCTTCAGCGGTAATTTCAACATAAAAAGGGACATTATCTTCTAATTGTAGCCCATTCAGGGAGCTGGATATTTGCACCTTGGGATTCTGCACAGCCCAGACAAGAGCGATATATTCACAATGATCCAAATCCTCTTCCAGGCTGCCTCTGGTCACGGAAACGGATAAAAATATTTGGCCCCACCCATGTGCACCTGCGGCTGGGACTTGCACATGCATTTATGGTAGCGCCAAGATTCACAAAATGCTGGATGTGCTCGGCCTTTCTCCGATTCCCTGCTTATCAGTGGGACATATGGCACTAATGGGAACGAAGGATTTGTTTTGGCCCCGTTTTGAGCGCTAAACAGTCAAATTGCATTTGTCCATATTTAGTATGGAGCCGCACTAAGGGTTTTAACCTGACTTATCATTGCCAAATGACCACTATGTGGGAAACAACGAAACTAAGTGAAAATTTTGCAGCATTAATTTAAGTGGGCCTTGTAGATTTCCACAGGTTTTTCAATTAAATCACTGTTCACTGCTCCGCTTCTACTTAGCAGGAGCAATGGCTGGAGAGTGGGATATGAGTGCATTTGTTGACAATGAGACATGACCAATAGGAATGCACCGATCCGACTTTTTCAGTCCTGATACCGATAGCGATACCTGGGCTTTGGGTATCGGTCGATACGGAGTACCGATCCGATACCAGTGTTTCATTAATAAGCTGAATGCCTCACTGTGTGGAAGCGACTGGATCAGGCTTGACTTAAACATTGCTTTCCTAACTTTGTAAAACAAAATGTAACAAATAAATACATAGATAAAATTTTACTGAATTGTATTAAAATAATAAAATTACACTTGCAACTTAGTTAAAAAATCTTCAAAATTAACAGGAATTACAATTCAATTGCAAACCTCTTTAATGCAGCAACAAGTTGGTCAAAAAATTCCTCCGACCTCTAGGGGCCTCCAAAACCCCACCAACTGTGGCCTCATCCTGTCATTGCTTTTTCTTTTTTTTTTGATCAAATCAAATAAATTAATTATGTGAGTTTAAATACACACAAATGAATGCAGAGTTACTTTGTTTGCAAATAAGAAAAAAATACATATAATTGGTTTGCTGGCTGTGTCTTTATTCAGGCCTATCATGATGATGGCGATGAGTCAGGTGACCAAGGGAATTTGGTTAGGGCATTAAGGGCAAGGGGTGAAAAGTTACGCTAGCTGCTAACTAACAAACACGGATAAAAAAAACGGTGGAGCAGCAGAGCAGCAAACCACCTGAGTGAGCCCAGTCCTGGGACATGCGCGCAGCGTGCTCTCATGCACACCCTGAATGACAGGCACACAGAGCGGGCCAGAGACAGACAGGGCCGGACGGCGGGTAAAAACTTTATGGATTTTTTAATGGTCTAACCCACCCCCGTATGTGTCCCAGTATGCCAGAGGGCCAGTACACCACTGTGTTCAACCGCTGCGCCCCCATCTCCACTTGAGCCCGACACCGAAGCGGATGGCAGACATTAGGCGATAGTATCATTGCGTTCCTATGCCAGGATGTGGGATCTGGTGGAAATCCTGTATGATAGGAAATACAGGTTACATATATTATTATTTGCTGACTATCACACAAAGCAGAGAGCTTTATTGGTGAAGGTGGGGCGGTATATGTGCTTGCTTATGACATTGAGCCGCACACTACACATGTTGCTGCTGGCCCAGGAAAGTAGGCTATTGTTGCAACCATGATAAAAGATATCTACACGTGTTAATAGTGTCCTTAAGGTTGTGA
Source organism: Sebastolobus alascanus (assembly GCA_916701645.2). NCBI lineage: Eukaryota > Metazoa > Chordata > Actinopteri > Perciformes > Sebastidae > Sebastolobus > Sebastolobus alascanus. The sequence continues at coordinate 544,002 of CAKAOJ020000137.1, read as the reverse complement.
TCATAGGCTGTTGCCTGTCCGTAGGCTATGCACTACAGTTGTATAAGTGTACAAGTAGGCATTATTAAATTCCGAATGAAAAGTCAGGAGGTGAAGAGTGGTGTGACCAAGACTTCCTCCAGAGCAGAGGCGGTCTCCTGCTCTTGCCCCAAGGGAGCTCCAAACAGTTTCACATTAGTTATGACATTAGTTAGCAAAAAAAGACCACATAGAGTAGCCTAAATGTGTGTTATTTGGTTAAAGAAATAGCTCAGATATACAGTGGTTTGGGGGGTCTATGGGATCAAATAACATGATCATGACCTCATAGGCATCCAGGAATTGAGAAAAACTAAGCAAGTAAACTGGTGCTAATATTGACGTTTGTTACCAAATTTATAAAAATCTGCATTTCATTGTTGAAAACTGCTCAACATGCCATCTACTGTTTTAAATCAGCCCTAATCTTGCAAAGCCAATTCTGAGATGGAGTCGACTGTTTGGGACTAATTTAAACCATTAAATTTATTTAAAAAAAAGAATGTTAACGTCTTCTAATCAGACCCCCCTCCTTGACTCTCCCCAGAGCGTCTATCGTTTTCCGTAACCACTGTGTAGTATTACACACATTACACATAATATTATACTTTGCCTCTTTGTCGAGTCTGCATCGAGGCTTTTGTCATACGGATGTAGGCGTGTTTTCATCATACAGCCCTTTGCCCACTTTTTAGCATTTCTCAAAAGTATGCAGTGGATGGACTTAGGCTCAGACCTGGGGGTGAAGTTACACTTTAATAAAAGTGCATGAATCATCTGATGCTTAGAGTCACTACGGGGAAGAGAGGTGATCTTGTATTGGATTCTAATCTGACTTGTCCCACAGATTGACGGCAGAATTCACAGAGTGTACACTTAACATCTGACAATGATCAACTGACCAGCACTTCCTCCTCTTGCTCATATTTACCCTCACACATGTCTCTCGTTGTTCGTCCCCGTTCAAATTATTTCTCCATACTTTCTCTGCTTCTTTCATTTCCTCACCCTTCTCTGTGGCCGAGGAATGTGTATTTTCGAAAATGGATGTCGGCAAGAGGGACGTCTGGATTTAATACAGATTCATTATTTTGATTGATGCTTCAAGAATCTGCCACTCACTGCAGGCATAAGGAGATTCAGCTACATGCTTTATGGTTTATAAAAACCTCAAAGGAAACTTTTAAGTCCCTTTATAGATCTCCCTGGTGCTTTCTCTTGTCTTTCAACTTGATCCTGACAAATGGACCAGAATAGTTTTCCCTGCAAATAAAGTTAGTGGTAAGGCTTTCTGGAATACTTTTTTTATTGGCTGTGTTGTACTCTGAGGCATGATCGATAGGATCAATATTGCAAAGGGGAAATATTTGGGTCTGTAATCTCTCAGACGGTGAAGCGTGAGTGGAATATCAGACACATGTGGGCAGAGTTAGGATAAGTATTGTGAAGAGATTATAAGAGCGATTTGTGTTTGGGTAAAGCCTTTGCTATATGTGGTAATCGAGCTGACATTGGAACAGACACGGGGTTGCAAAAAGAAAAAAAAGCAATCAGAATTAAGATTGAATTTGTTTTCTTGAACATGCAGGGGTTTACTTCCATAAATCTTAACAGTTTTTACCTGTGGTAATGCTTTATATGCAGAGAATTTAATAAAAACATCCCCTATTTGCTTTGGTAAGGCTCTCTGAGCAATACCGCCCGATTCCAAAAACAATTCAGAATTAATGAAATGGCTTACTGCGGGTATCATGCATATTGTTCAGGGGCAGAATAACAGAGTGAGAGTAGTTTTTCACTTGGGAACCATAATAGCGTAACCCTTAGGGCTGACAGTGAGTCATAAGACTTCCTGAATTACATATCATCGGCAGGATATTCCGGTCACCTGAAAAACGGGAAAGGATCTCAGGAAGAGCACCATACATAAAATCATTTCTCATTTGCCATCATTTTTTTTTTTTCTCCAGCTGTTCAATTTGCTGGTATAAATTCAAGAGGGGATGCATAGGGGCTGATTAGAAGCAGAGGTGATAATTTATACTTCAGCTGGATACATTATTATTTCCTCTTCCCGGGAAAAAATAGACTTGTCCGTTAAATTACCAAAGCCACTTTTCACCAGACACATAAAATGCAGGAGATTCCTGCAAACATATGTGCAGTTGCTGTTGGTGTTAAACTAAATTATGATCCAAATATAACATCAAATAATTTGTCAAAATGTAATTAATGTTAACTGGTTAGTACAAACTCCGACATACATTTTGAACGCTGCTTTCTCCTTTAAATCATCTGTGTAATGTGTAAGTCGCAACCCTGCCGACCCAACAAATACTGGATTTTTGAGGCAGATATCAATATCAATATTTGAGAGACTGAAACAGAAACGCTCTATGAACTCCCTGTACGCTACCTAAACAGAAGACAAGAGATGGCTCAATACCACTTTTTAGTGTCCGATACAAACCGACCTTGAGTATCTGCCGCTACCGATACCAATCCGATACCATCTTTTTCCCTCCGTTAAACAACTACGTTTAATAAATGTAATAACTTTAGTTAGCCTAGTTTGCAGATTCGGGTTATTAATACAAAATATAATACTTTAATACATCAATAATTACAATACAATAAAATATATATTATTCTGCAATGAGTACTTTTACTTTTGGTACTTTAAGTATGTGCTGATGCAAATATTTATGTACTTTAACTTGAATAGCCTAATATTTTGAATGTAGGATTTTTACTTGTAACTCGTATTTTACACTGTAGTATTACTACTTTTACTTAAGTAGACACTAGGGATGAGTCATGATTTTCGATTTTTCGAATAGTCGTTAAGTTATAAAAAATCGAATCGTTTATGCGACTATTCGTCCCGTCTTAAAAAATATATATTTCCCTTGTGTTAACTGTCGCAGGCGCTGCCTGGTAGTAACGTTACTACCGGTAAAATGTCAAGGCCTATGGAAGGAGGCTGGGACACGGGCGAACATGGGTATAACACATGCGCAGTGTAACTGGAGCTGCGGTCATGCGTTGCGATTGGCTCAATTTCGGCGAGTGCAGACCAGATTTTACTGCGCATGTCTTGTATCCCAAAGATATAACGCGTGGATGATGCATGACGCAGCCTCCTTCAATTGGCCTTGTAAAACGTGTGTGGCATGTTCAGTTCGGCTCTTTTCTGTCAGCACAGGAATGTGTGTGTGTGTGTGTGTGTGTGTGTGTGTGTGTGTGTGTGTGTGTGTGCGCGCGCAAGCACAAGCGCGTGCAAGCGGTGCCGCGCCCCTCGTAGTTTCAGCAGGTTGATCAGCTGTTCCAGCAGCAAAACATATCGTCATTCAAACCCGACAGAAACAAAATAAAACTCACCAAAACCGTCTTGGTTTATCTTTCCACCGGCCTCTTCCACTGTTCCAACAATGTGGTCAGAAAAAAACCTCTTAATCCACAGCGTTAGATGGGAAAATGTGCTACATGTCGTTTTCCCCCACTGTGTCTCTCTCTCAGCTGCTGCGGGGGGGGTATGCATGCAGCGATTATTCAAATAATAATCGAATAATTCCCAGTGATTTTCGAATAGTGTTTTTGCTTGGAATGCACATCGCTAGTACAGACCTGAGTTTTTCTTCCATCTCTGTATGTTAATATAAGTTTGTTGAAATATTAAAAGGGTTTCCTTTCACTCACATGCAGTTAAGATAGTTAAGACTCAGGTACAGTTAATGCAGTGTAGTGCGTGCACTGTTTACCTCTCTATCATCTGCTGCTGACTCTCTCCCTTCGCTCTCTCTCCAAAGTGCGTTCGCGCAAGGAGTTTTCACCTCTGGTAAAATGAGTCGTTTACCGTTTTAGTTCGTTTTGGAGCGATGCCGTAATGTAATGTTACGCAACGTGAGGTTTGTAAAATAAAATAAAATGGCAGCTACAATCATAATGAAGACAAAACGCTCTGCCATTTTCTCCTCTCCTCTTCCCGCTGTAAGTCACTCGGCGCTGACCGTCACACCCCCGCACACACAGTTGGTTTAGAGACCTGCATTAACGTTGACAGTCTGTTCTGTAACGAACACTATCGAACATTCACACACATTACGTTTTCTGTCGGGGCTACACTCAAAACATTCGGGGCTTTAGCCCCAGCAAAATGAGAAGAGAAGAGCGTATGTGCCGGACTGAGCTCCAGACAGCCCCGACACAGATACCGGCATAGAAGAGCGTATGTGACAGAAATGGATCGGATCGGATTATACTGTTTTTTCCTTCCGATATCCGATCCAGTCATTTTGAATAGTATCGGACCGATACCGATACTGAGTATCGGATTGGCGCGTCCCTACAGAAGACACACTATGTTAGCAACTAGCTAGAGAACATAGTGGAGCATTTAGCTGCTAAAAAGCCAAATATATATTCTCTCGAGTTGGTAAAGGCTACGGCTGCACGATTTTGAAAAAATATCTAATGATGTGATTATTTTGACTGATATTGCAATTGTGATATGTTTTTCGATATTAGAAGAAATGATAATATTTACATCATTATTCTCATTTTCATTGAAACACATATTAACATGATAATGGTGTGATTTTTGCAGGGATATGTACCAAACAAAGATGTTTTCTTAAGTCTGTAGAATATGATGTGTAGGCCATGACCTCTACGCAGCACGATAATATTTAATTTAATATATGGTATTTTGACACACATTTCAACTTTAACAAATATTGCGCCTTCTGCGATTTGAAAACTGCAGAAGGCCATATTGCGATTTCGATAAAATTGTAATTATTGTGCAACCCTTGCAGAGACCAAAACAGAAGAGTGAATATTCACTTCATTTGCCGGGAGGCCGGAAACAATCCAAATGAATTCACATTGCTCCGTGTCTGCTGGATGTGTGAATATGCTAACAGGTTAGCCATATTACTTTTAAAAAGAAATTATAAATCAAAGGTGAAGTTCATCTTGTTGAGAAGTTCTGTCCCTAAGTGGCCTAAAAAAAACATTGGTGCTTCATAAAATGAACACAACACACACACACAACTCTTTTCTAGTCTTTGACTCTCTTTTAGCTCTTTATTAACCTCTGCCTTCAAACCTTGAGATTAATTGGATTCTCACAAATAAAAAGGTCCATCAGACAATTTCTTTGTTTCGTCTGAAAGGGATAGTTCAGGTGTTTTGAAGTGAGGTTGTATGAGGTACTTATTCATAGTCAGTTAGGGTTGGCCCATATTGAAATTACCCTACTGACCATATTGCTTCAAGAAAAGAGATTATATACGATATTATCGTCCAAAAAGAGCTGAAGAGAGACGCACGTAGATATAAATATCTATGGACTGGAGAAACATACATTGCAATACACAAGTGGCCACAATGTATAGACAGATAGCGCTATTTTACACAATGACATGCTGAGATCAATAAATCAGATCAATCAGCTGGTGACTAGTTACTGTCCTCGTACAGTCTCGCCACCGTTTATATGTTGTTACCTTTGATTGAGGGCTGACTGCTCTTTGTGGAGGGAGTCGGTGGCAGACTAGCGTATTCTGGATGGTGAGTTTTTGAGATGGGAGCTGAGATTTGTAGCGTTTCCATCTTTAGTCCAGACTTGTTTATCGCACAGTTTACAAATCACTTTGTTTACGTTGTCTGGCTCTCCTTTTTTTCGTTTGGTTTAAAACGAAAGAATCGCCAACCACCCCCCTTCTCCCGCTCAAACAAGTGTGTCGAAGACCAGACAGAAAGACGGCGTGTGTTCAGCCTTTCACTACTTTTGTAGCATATAACTGAATCTCCGACTTCACTGTTTGTACTTTCAAATATCTGCTTTATTTTACCGTTTCGCTTTTCAGCTGCATATGAGTCCGTGTTAAGTTGCTGCTGATGAAAACCCAACATTTCCTGATTTAGCTGCTTCATAATAAAAGCTTTTAAATAACAAAATAGCAGGGGACTTTTACTGTGAAGGAATATACGGAAATTAAATGTGTTTACCACCGTTTTACAGCTGCTCCTTTGAGTAGCGGATAACTGTTGTAATGGTGACGTAAATCCCTTCCGTGCTGGGCTGACGAGCCGAGTCATGCATGTAAAAATCATACAAGACACAGGAACTTGGCTTGTGTCTTGAGGAGTTGTAGTATTTATTCACCGACAGCCTGAACTGTACACATTGCTACGCTACAGCTAGTTACAGCTGACTTCCTCTCACCTTCACTCTGTCACACACACATGCTCCCTCGCTCTCTCTCTCTTTCTCTCTCTCTCTCTCTGTCCGTCTGTCTCTCTTGACCGCAAACACCAACACTCTTTAAGTTATCCCTTAAAGCAGTTCGCTGCTTGTATAACACATTTTAATTTAAAAAACATCTTAAAAATGCATAATTCCATGATGCTTTGCCCCGGCGGGGAGTCATCTCAGGCCCGCCGGGGCTTGCAATATACTGGCGGAATCCCTGTATTCAACTTAATTGAATTAATCGTTCTCTTATCGTGGACATGTGAGGACCATTATCGAGGCAAATCAATATCGTATCTAACGATAATCTCGTTATATATCGCCCAAGGCTATAGTCAGTGAATTACCTACGGTAGATGATGGTCGGCACTTCCCAGTTTGGAGAAACAGACAGGAGTAACGGCACGGAACCAAAGCGATGTACTGCTGAGGACGGAGCCAGCAGTAAAACGTATTTTAGCTACCTAAAAGGAAAGCCCACCTAAAAAACTCAATATCAGATTAAGTTTTACATACGCTATATTTAGAATATTTTCGCTGGTTTAGGTATAAGTACCTCATACAATCCCACTTCAAAACAACCAAACTGTCCCTTTAAAGCTTCAGTGGGCAACAAGTTTTTGGCATCATTGGGCAAAAATTCCATAATAACCTTTAAGCATATTGTAATTAAGGTGTTCTGAGAGAAAACTAGACCTCTGCACCTCCTCATGGCTCTGTTTTCAGGCTTTAAAAAATCTAGCCCGTGACGGAAGACTTTGACCAATCACAGGTCATTTCAGAGAGAGAGTGTTCCTATTGGCTGTGCTCCGGCTGGTGGGCGGTGCTTGGTATTTCCTGAACTGATCTCAACATGGCTGCCGCGTCACAAACTTTCTAATTTTACAGCTAAACAGTACACTACAAAATAAAGAAATAGGCATTACAGTAACAGAATATTGATTCATATTTGATCAGCGCTGCCTAGTTTGACCGTTTGATCGGAGTTTGCGAGTGATTAACAGCCGGCATTCAGCGGCAGCTGGACGGCAGACTCCAACTCGGCTCTGATTGGTTGTTTGATGATGCCATTAGGAGCACCGGAGGACACGGAGGCACATGATTTTTTTTTCAGATTACCTGTCTCATGCACTACTGTCAGGATATCGTGACCGTTTTATAAGAATAACTTTTTTCAATCATATTTGCTCCATTTCTACCCACTGCAGCTTTATTGACACGTCAACCTGGTATTTCATTAAGTGACTTGTACAGAATCCCTCAAGTGCATTGTAATTGCGTCGTCAAGAAGCTAACCGCTGTTATGTTTCAAGAGTCAAGGACACGCACATTGAAAGTACGTAAACATACATGTTGCCTGGCAGTACTGTCCCCCCCCCCCACACACACACACACACACACACACACACACAATGTTCTCTGCAAGAGACATAAATATGGCATTGTGTTATGATCCGTGATTAAATACAACAGAAGAAAAACAAACACTTTTGCCATTGTAGGGACACTACCGCCAGTGGCAAAGTGATGTCCTCTACATAAAACAAGCCGAGTACACAGCTACAGTCACTACTGCTTTCTCTGCCTGCATATACTCGCAGCAGTGAGCCCTGATAAATGATTCATGGAAATTTTATTCTTTCCATGTGCTTTCTGGCTTACTTATAGAAACCGGGGCCTTTGTTTTATTTGTACAGTGGGCTCGCAAATGGTGACTGCGTACTGTCATAAATACTGTGCATATGGCGGTCAGATTCTGGCATTGATTAAGATTTTGTTTGCATTCAATGATGGTAAAAAAGGACAAAAGAAGGCCAGATGTGGTTTTTAGAACCAAAAATGTCACAGGATTGACCCCATTTTTTGCCATGCTCCCAGCATGCACAATGAGTTGTTGAAATATCTCAACAACTATTGGATGGATTGCCATGAAATGTGGTAGAGATATTAATTCCGCCTCAGGATGAAATGTTATAACTTTGATGAAACCTAAACGTTTCATGTGCAGTAGCGCCATAATAGTCAAAAGTTTACTTTGTCGAACACATTGCTTTATGACCAAATACCTGCAAAGTTAATAACATTCCCGTCAGCCTCAACTGTACTTAGTGGTTAGTGCTAATGAGCCAAAGGTTAGCATGCTAATGCACTAAACTAAGATGGTGAACATGGTAAACATCAGCATGTTAGCATTGTCATTGGGAGCATGTTAGTATGCCAATGTTGGGGGGGTGATGGAGTGATGGCCTAAAGCAGTGACTCACAACGTGGGGTCAAACATCACAGGGGGTGCGCCAGGATTTGGTTGTCAAAAATTGATTTGCTCATGCATAACTAAAATCATAACACACTTGGATAATTTATACAACAGTCTGTATATAAACCTTATTAAAAAAAAAAAGATATTGTTTTGCTACACAGTAGAAAAATCAAACACAATGTTCTGCTACAATCCACATTTGTTGGCGTTTAGCCTTTCAAAAACAACATTTTCATTGCGGTCAAAAAGCTGTTTTCTCCCTCGCTTGACGCACACAAAGAGAGGCCCGTACCTGTATATCTAGTAGCAATCTACCAGCACCATAAATTACACGTATTCAACCACAACAACAAAAAATCTATTTTGGTTCTAAAACTATTATAGTAAATTAATGAAGTTGTTAGAAAAGAAAAGATCATATTATGTATCTGCATTCGCTTGGCGAATCCCTCAAGACGTCATTACTTTATTACGTTGACGAAACTGACCAATTCTATTTATTAAAGAAAGTTGATTTAATAAAAAAAGACTAACTCATTTAATACACTGAATCACTTTATCCAAACTGAGGATTTTGCTCAACGATTTGTAATTTTCTTTTTCGTCGGGTCAATCCCCCGGACCGGCAGGATAAATCTGGGTGGGGAAAGTGACCACCACCGAGGTGCCCTTGAGCAAGGCCCTTAACCGCAACTGCTTCAGTGGAGCTGCTCAGTGGCCAGCAGATTAGAGTGTGGTTGTACTGGACAGCTTCCAGGTGTGAATGTGTAATGCTACATGTCTACTAGATCCGGCAGAGCTAATTGATGAAAAAGTGGATGCTTCCCTCTGGTGAAGTACCCTATTGTGGAAAGCATTGATTGGTCCCTGCTTCTCTATTTGCAGGAAACAACATGGCGGCCTGCTCATAAACTTTCTGTTATTTTGTCTAAACAATCCACTTAAATCTACTTCTGACAACCTTTTTCGGCAAGAATTAGTTGTTTTTTTTACGATTTTGAAATAGATTTTTTAATGCCTGAATCGATATATTTGCTTCAATTGAATCTATGTGGAGGTAGAAGGAAGTTACCTCTTTTATTGTTGTAGTCAGAGTAACGTGTAATCATATCCGTTCCGTATCGGTCAAAAACCAAGAAAACGCTGAAGCGAGCAGAAACGAGAAAGTAGAAAACGGCAGAGGGTCAGCGTGGATACGACTTGCACCCTCACATTTTAAATCCAAAGTGGTAAACACCACACATACTTTTTAAGTATTGAAACACTTTGGGTTTCACACATTGACAGGAAGAGCTAGACATCATGGCTAAAGCTGCATGCTAACTCTGTCATGGACAGGAAACGTTATCGTATTGCAGTAACGTGCGGTCAAGCCAGCCTTCACTCGCATCTCCGTGGTCAGATCGGCCGACGCTACAACTGTAGAGCACCCATATACTGACATTGATATTAAATGCATTCAAACGGCCCCGATGGAGCTGACCATGGATGTATAAAGAGAACGGAGCTGACGGGAGAGCTAGTGTATCGTCGCAGCCCTAAGAAATAGGCCATGCCACTGCTGAATCTTGTTTCATTTTAGAACTACATCGCCTAGTTTGACAGCTCGGTTCAAGTTTCGTGAGCCGAACGCGTCGCGCTGGACGGGCTCATTTGCATAAAGTTGAGATTTTTCAACTTTATGCAAATACATACTGCGCCTCCGACCTCGCCGCAACACTCCCACTATGCACTGCGCGACTGCTTCTCCTGCTCTCCGTAGGAAATGAATAGAAATCACCGCCGGATCTGGTAGACATGCGCCATAACTGTTTGAATGTGTGGGCGTTCCTGAAAAACCGAGGCTTCGTCTCAGTGAAACTTCCCCCTGAATGAATAAAGGTGAAAAAAAAGTTTGCATTTGGCTCAAAGCATTAAAAAATTGAAATCCATTTTTATTTTCCGTTTACAGTCTTGAAATATTATTGAAGTGATGAGTGAAAAGAGGGCATACAGTTAGCTTACTTTTGCAGGTGAAAAAGTTACTAAGTCACTGAGGATCTATGCTCACAATCTCAACGTTACACTCATGGTCACACACACACACACCCATATAAACATTGTTTTCCTGAGAGCAAACTGCACATCGTGTGACATCTTGGCAGGAGACAACGTGATTCCCGTCGCTTTGAGCGAAGCTGTAGGTGGCTGTCTTCTGCTGAATCCTATGACTGACTCCCCTCACATGGCCTGAAACACAAGCGTACACATGCATGTGTGCAAGCACGCGCGCGCCCACGTACTCATACCTCCAATGTCACAAGTGCAGAGCAGGGCGCCCCGGGCACTAAAAGGGGGAGCTCGGGGCCCTTGATGAGCAACAGAGCGCAACGGACAGAGAGAGAGAGGGGGTGGGGGAGAGAGAAAGAGAGGAAGACACAGAGAGGCAGGGAGAGAAAGAGAGAGGGGGGGAGGGGGGGGTACGAGGGGCAGCGCTCTGAGCCAGTCACCAGCGACGAGTGATGAGAGAGGACAAGGTCACAGATCATAGACAAGGGAGATATGGGCAGTCATGTATGGCAACATACCTCCTCGCCACAACCACCACCAATCCCCCAGCACTTCACACAAAGTAATACACTAAAACCTGAACTCTATAACAAACACCTGTGCATATGGCCCTCAAAGGTTTAAGCAGATACCCAGAAGACAAAATCAACCCACACACAATTAAATAGTTAGATTTATTTATCTATTTCTGCTCAGGGCACAAAAACCTTTGTTGATATAACATGCTAATTTATGCGTGTAAATATTAAAACTATTCCAGCTTTTGTTAGCTTATCGCCTCACATGCTTTTTTCTCTCACTTTTTTTTTTTTTTTTTAGAACAATTGCCCTAAGAGTGCTGATTTCAGATCTGTTTTCCTTAACCCCGCCAGTGCTCCTGACAGTCAACAGCAATGCACAATAGCTGACCTGAGAACAGCGCCTGGAGGCAGTTTGTTAAGCTTGCTCCCTGGTGAGTGCTTTGCAGACGGGTGTTGCCCAGAGTTGAAGTCTATTAGTTCGAGTTTATTTACAGCCAAATGCCCAGAGACCCGCCTCTGTAATGTTGTTCGGGGGGGGGAATAAGAGCCGAAATTGAATGAAAAGCATCACACCGCATGCATAATTCATGGATATCATTATCAAGCCCGTGCAGACGCACAGATGAGCGCACACATGAAAAAAAAAAAGCACACAGTGAACACATACTCGCGAATACAAAACGGGCAAAAAAATACCGTATGCGCGCAGGTCATTATGTGCGCTTATTATAAGGCCTTCTCGGTCATTTATCGTCGTGCTGAACCCGGGCCAATTTCACCAGCATGGGTCCTATTTACGCATAATAACACAACAACAACATCACAGCGGAAAGTTGTGGACTACTCCGACCAAGGAAGAAAGAGCAATAAAAGTGGATATTTGGCGAATCAAAACTGGCACTAGTAAAGCAAATTGTCTTTGTTTTCCCCAGAGAGGATTCCTGATGCATTTATATGGGTGATCTCGCGACGACGAAAATGTGTGTGCGCGCATCTATGTACATAAGAAAGAGGCAAATGAGGTTCGGAGAATCATGAAGGAGGGTAATGAGAAAGGCGAGATGAAGGCGGAAAATTAGAGAGTGTGAAAGATTGCGGCGAGAGGCTTGGAGGAAAAATACAGAAGAGCAAGAGGTGAAATTAGTGTGTTTTCTCTATATACGTCTGAGCGTTGGCCTTCTCGTCTGCCTCTCTCGGGCCCTATTGACCTTAAACTCTTTTTGATGTACTTCCACCGAACTACGATCGTGAAGTCCCTGCACGTACGCACACACGTGTGTACACAAACGGCGCTGTAGTTTTCAAACAACTTTCGGATATATGTGTGCGCGCACGCATGCCACACACACACACACACAAACACATATTTGGGTTGCCATTAGGAGTGCTTACTGAAGCAGCGCCCTGGTAGAGAGAGAATTCAGCGGGATTCTCCAGTGAATAGGGAGAGATTCTGGTCTCAGTCAGCAGACAAATGAAGCGTGAGCAGTCTGAAGGGCACGCACACCCACACTTCTTCACACACTCGCGTTCCTACGCTGAGCAGATAGACACACTTTTTGCAAAGCTGGATGTAGACACACACACGGTGCTCAGTGCGCTGTGACACCCCGCGAAGGAACGGAGCTGCAGAGCACTTCTTAATTGATATGAGGCAGCCAGCTGTGTTAGCCGGGGCGAGGGAGGGCAGAAGAAAAGGCGAGAGCGTGGGCCTGACATGATCTAACATGTACCCACGTGCACGCGCGCACACACACACACACAGTACCTGCGAACAGTAGCTGTTAGGTCTTTCAAACTCTACCAGAAACCATTCACTGATTGATTGGGAATATACTTCACACACACTACGCGCTGAGGGAAAGGGAGCGGAAAGAGAAAGGAGGAGGTATTAAAAAGACATGAAAGTGAATGGAGACGACTCTCTAATGCTTTTCCTACTTCCCTCCAGAGATCTGGGAGCAAGCGTGCGCACGTGTGTTCTTTTTGTGAGTGCGCAAAGGAAGCTCTCTGAACAGATGAAGAGCATTGTTTGAGACGCGCTCTTGTTATGCGGCGTGCTGTAGTCACGGGCTCCTCAAACTCGCTGGAGCTCCCACCGCTGTTTCAACCTAATTGAAGCCCGCGCGGCGGAGACGCCGTGATGTGATCAAAGGTAAACACGGGGGCGGAAGAATGATGTGTCTTTTCCAAATCGATTCAATATTGTGTTATTTCTCATCCTTGCAATTTCATCGGCGTAAAAAAAAAAAAACTAGCATCAAGTTCTACTGAAGCTGGAGGCAATAAAATGAGATATCTAATGTTTCACGCAGGGATCGTTTTATACTTTTGATGCATTCATTTTTTTTCATAATGTACTTTGGAATAGATTATAGCATTAGTCCACTAAGTATTAGGGCTGGGACGATACACCTATCTCCCGATACTTGGGTGCCGATTCGATATGTATTGCGGTTTTTAAGTATTGCGATTCGATATTACAATTTATTGCGATTTTTGTTAACTTTTTTTAACCCTAGACCATGGGGAATCATACACTTCTAGGGGCTTTTACTTTGCAAAATATCTAAATTAATACAGTAAAAATGTTTGATTTTGCACCCGATTTGTCGGTTATCAGGCCATTAAATAGGCGTTATCAGTCGCAATAAGCACTATAGATGTGGGTCTTTAGGGGCCTACTATGCCTACTATGTTGTAAAAGTTAAAGTGAAACTTAAAAGCAACACGTTCTAACATGTAGTAAAACTGAATGAAACACGTTTTGAACACATACAAAAAGGCTTCTTTAGGTTTAGGCAACAAAACTACAACTTCTTTAGGTTTAGGCAAAAAAACAAACAGTAAAAACAACGTGTTTTGGGTTCACAAAGACAACTACACATTGTTGGTTTCACACTGGATGCAAACTCCTGTCTCCTGGGTGAAACATGTCTCTGTTTTGTATCCCATCCCATCCACCTTCACATTGTCTATAATACAGGACCTAACTTCTGCATCTGCCGCTGTCATAATTACTACGGTCGCTAGAGGTCGCTGTCGTGTTCTTTTATACCTTCTTTCGGTGATCTACCATGTGAATAGATGATAAAACCTACTGGTGTAGTAGGTCCCTATTGACCCACATCTATGCTTATAGTGACCGAAAACGCCTATTTAATAGCCTGACAACAATCTAGTTGGCTGGATTTTCAGCATATATGTAGTCAGATATGTCCTGAAGAAGAAAACATTTATTATTATTTTTTTTTTCCAGCAACCCGAAAATCTAAGAATAAAGACATTTCCTTCACAAATTAGTGGTATTTTCTTTTTAATTTATAAGGTACATGTAATGTTTTATACTTCTGGTGAATATAATCCAATCAATATTTTTCCAAACTGTATATGTATTTTGTGTCTACAGTTCCCTTTGTTAACACCTTATTTTGAAAACTGGATGCAGTCACACGTATATACTTCCGCTAACTTCGCCAAGTCCGTCGCTAGCTCTTCCCGTCAGCTCCGTTCTCTTTATACATCCATGGTCAGCTCCATCTGGGCCATTTGAATGCATTTAACATAAATTTCAGCATATGGGTGCTCTAAAGTTGTAGCGTCGGCTGAGCTGAATCCTCCGGAGATTGGAGATACATTACGCACAGGCTCGCAGTCGGGCACAACCGGAGAGGCGGTACGTAATGCACGGACCATCAGCCTCATAACGCAGACGTTTAGGGAGAGAGCGTCCGCAAACTTTGAAGTGGCCTACGACTACACTTGCACACAAAGAGGGATGATGAGTGGAGACGCCACAGAGGCGTGTGTGCACCGTGATCTCTCTGGTCACGGCGGTCAAGCCAGTGACCGGAGGAGCGCCGAGAGCATGCTGCAGGTTTGCAATACAGCATGCCTGAGAGTCTTACTTCATAATATTTCATTACATTTTGAATTGTCACCTGCCGCCTGAATTTAGTGTTTTCCTTTACATAAATAAAAACATTGTTGTGGGCCGACACTGTGTTTAACTGAGGAAGAGGAGAGCTGCTGCGTCCCTGTGTGTGTAACAAGCAGAGTGTACGCGTGTTGTGAACCCACCTATGTAGACGCATCTTACTATCTGAATAATGCCCCCTTTAAATAGCAGGAAAATAGTGCGCCAGACTTTAGACCAGGATTTTGTTGGTCAATAGTGCAAATCGCTTTCTGCTGCCTCAAGATAGCAATGTGCCAACTGACCCCACCTCATTTTAAGACCAACAAGTACATGTTCTACTTACACAACGTGGACGCTGGGTGTGAAAATGACAACTGTGTCGGTCTGAAACTAGCAATGACAGTTCCACTGCGCTGTGAGCCGCTATGTGATGGGCGTAAGATAGAGCGCCTAATGTTTCACGCAGGGATCTTTTTATACGTTTGATGCATTATTTCTTTTTTTCATAATGTGCTGTGGAATCGATTATAGCAACATTAACCCACTAAGTATATTCTTATTTTGAAGAGAGGCCATTAGCCTGCCTTACAATGAGCACGCCGGCACAAGTACAACCTTCATGTACCTCTCAGCAAGCATGAATTCAGACAAATAATGAGGAGAAAAATAGTTTATTTTGTTCAATTAAGCGAAGCATTTTCACTTCGACTCGTCATTCATTCAGCTAGCCGTTATTTAAGAGTTCAAACTTCCACTGCACGTAGCCTTGGTGGACGCTTCCAAATCAATCTGCAGACCTATAATAAAGCTGTCTCATCCCGCCTTGAACTCTGCGTGTGCATATGTGTGCGTGCGCGACTGTAGTTGCAGGTAAAAAGCTCAATCAGCCTGTCTGAGTAAGAGGAAGAGACAGAGAGGGGAAAGCAAGAGAGGTGGAGACAGAGAGAGCCCCTCGGCTCCGACAAACCTTTATCCTTCATGCTTTATCCTCAAATACTGCCTTTCTCAAAGTTCAAACACCTGGCAGTAATTCTTACAGTCTGATTTATTCCTCCTCCATATTTCCACCTTGGTCTCGTCCTCTCTTTCCTCCCTCGTGTCTTCCGCTTTTCCTTCCTTCCTCCTTTCTGACCGTTTTCCTTTTTTTCATTTTTTTTCCCTTCCAATCCTTAACCGTCTGAATCATTGTTCAGCCAGCAGGCTCTTTGTTCACCTGCTCAATAAGTTGAGTCTATTTTCCGTTTGGTTTTTTAACTGTAGCCCTCTCTTCCTTTTTTCCTTCACTCCTTTCTCCCTTTTAGGAATCCTAATATTGTTACATCAACTTCTGAATCCGGTGGAAATCTCAGAAGCTTAACCCTCCTTTCCCTTCCTTTTTTTTTTTTCATCTAAAGTTAGCAGCTGCTAATCAAGATGAAGCAGTTTGAGTGGGAGGCCGGGGTGCATGTACGCACACGTATAAACACACACACACGCACACACACACACACACACACAGGCACACTTGTGGATGCTCATACACACACAAACACACAAGATAAAGGAAGGAGAGGCAGGGCCTAGGGGTTGCCTGGAGCTGTTTCCCAATCAACGCCACTTGGGAGAACAAGAGAGACCTTCGGTGTCTACAGTGGGAAGTCTGAGTGGGCTTCAGACGAACACACACACACACACACACACACACACACACACACACACACACACACATACCTCAACATCTACAAATAGACTTTTCTACTGAAGAACACATTTAAAACCGTGTGACATCTGAGGGCGTCTCTGATCAAACAGGCGACAGTCTGATGCGACTCATGCACATTCATACACATGGAGCAGCCTTCATATCGCTGTTTGAAATACACAGATTTGCATTACACACAGAGCAATGAGGCTTTGAACTGAAGAAAAAAGTAATTATATTTTCAAATGATATATTTCCACGTGCATAGGTTTCGCAACGAGTATAAAGGAGAGAAAAATGTTAAAACAAAGAAAATAGTCTTGGCGTCAATGATGAAGGGAAACACCCCGCAGCGGGGGGGGGGGTGCGTATTGAACCCCAATACTTTGAGTAAGAAACCACAATGTGATGCATCGAGTTTGTCAAGTATTGAGACTTGTTCTAGAAAGTTTGTTTGCATTCTTAGTCTTGTGATGTATGCTTTGATGAAATACGTTGTGATCTAAATCGGGAAAAAAATATGTTTAAAAGTTCAGAGGCGTCGTTAAACAGTGACACATTCAGAGGCTTGGCATACCGTGAACTATGGCACTGAAACTTCGAAACTCAGCTATCATATCGTATTGAAAGTTACCCAAATGCTACCTAGCCCTAGAGTTGGGTTGAATTCCAGTTTGCCCGTTCCGGTCCGGTGTACGAGCTTACACCGGTTTGATTTTATGCCAACCTGCTGAACCGACATTTATCATTATGACACATTCTGGCAAATTAAAAAGTAGCCGACATCAGCGACCTGTGCCGACGCCATCACAGCGCTAAATTCAGCTTGTATTGCATTAGCAATAAGCAATATGACAACGTGAATAACATATTATGTTTGTTTTAGGGCTGTCAACGTTAACGCGATAACGCGTTGACGTTATGAATGAATGCCACAACTCTTCAAGACCCGATCCAAGTTCACGTTTCTTCCTTGTCACCTGCTGATTAACGTGAAGGGGGTTAGCCCCGAAGCTAGCGTCAACTTCGGCCCAGGCTCATTTAAGGTAGACTGTTAAGGTGGACCAGCTGTTCTCATTTTAGTGACAAACTGCTTCTCTGAGTTTTGGTGGAGTGGCTGCTGAGTCAAGTGCAACACCTACTGGTAAAATTCGGTATACCTGTACAGTCCGGTGTTGTGGCTTCATATCAAACCGGTTTGAACATTTTTCACTGGCCCAACTCTGCCTAGCCTTATCCAGCTGTATGCATAATAGAGATGCAAACTCCAAACTATTGTCTGATACATCCAATGTGATGGTTGGATTTGGTAACATTGATAGTCGGTTACAGGAGCACCTTGGTAGATGAGTGGTTACAGCGCATGCCACATTACCGCGATGTCCCGGGTTCCATTCTAGCTTTTGGACCTTTGTTGCATGTCGCCGGATTGAAATTGAATATTTTAAATATAACTAGGCTAAATGTTTTTTCTACGGCACCAACAGTAATGTTTACAACAGCAAAGTCACTATATGAACTTAATAATATCTCACTGGAAACAAATCTATAATGTTAATAAAATAAATAATATTCCTGAGTGAAGTTTATAAAGAATGAAGAACACAGACATCAGTCAGTATCAGTCCTTCCTCCTGTCCTCTGTCCTCCTCCCTCTGCTGATGTGAGCCACTGCTGTAGGTAACACTGGTAGAGAGAGGAGGTGCTGCTTCGTCTCAGCCAGCTGATAAGTTCACAAGAATTTTAAGATACGTGGCAAACTAAGCTAAACAGTTAGACTACATAAAGATAGCTTTAGTTTTAGCTCGTATAGCCGATCGTTACGTAGACCCTATATACTTCATGATAATAACACGGAGGCTCCGTAGGCTGCACCAAGACGGCCTCCAACCTTGTCACAACAGCGCCGTACCGCTTCACTACTTCCATTCCACCCTTCACAAAAAAATCCCCGGACACATACACTGGAACACTGATTACTAGAGGGAACTAAAGTCATTGAAAGCCTTCACTAGGAGGCGACTCAACAAAATAGTCTACACTTGTTTGTAACAATTAGCCGAGCTAGCGCTCTGTGCTTGTGTAAACATAACAGCGGGGGATGAGAGACTGCGGAGAGATCAGATTAACAGTTTACATCATGTTTATGCTTGTTGAACAGGTGTATTGATAAAGTATTGGCTTTATACTTGTGAAGGTTTTATTGCACTTACAGTAAACAAGCGTAGTTGTCGTCAACTTGACTTCATCTCGCGTTTCAGGCAGTCTTATGCGATGCGATGAAAATACGATTTATCGGTCAGCAGTAATCCCTGATGCATATAGTGCACACATTATCAAGGTACATTTTTGCAGGTAAACAAGAACTTCACAACAACGCAAAGAACCAGTGCAAGAAAGTGAATATATGTGCTATTTTACAGTAGAGGAACCAGGGTACAGTGCTACACAGTATACAGAAAATTCTGCATTAGTCATTACAGGCATCCAAGCAGCATGTAATGCAGTATTGTTGCAGCTGCAGAGGCAGATGGCGAGTGTGCAGGGGTTCACTGGAGCATTGCACCATGAGGTAGTTATACTGAGTAGGATCAGATGGAAAAATAAATCATGAGCATTAAGGAGCATGGACCAAATCCCCAAGGTGAATGTGGTGTAGTATCCAAACGCACGTTTTGCCGACTGTGCAAACAATGCCTTTTCATAATGAATGAGTGGGAAAAACTCTAAGAGTAGCGGTGCAGTTTAGCAGTTTATTGTGTTGGGGAGAAGAGTGGCAGGAGCTGATGAGGACATCAGAGACGGTGGATGTCAGGAGGGTGGAACCGGGGGTCAGGTCTTTGAAAAATGGAGTGGTCACAGAAGACACACCGTCTAATGCTGTGACCACTGTGTATTATAACCAAGAGGTCTAAGGGAAGAAGTTGTCAATCACGTCACCTGTCAAAGCAGCCCTGAGTAAGATAGTGAAACTGACGCATAAAAATGTGTAGTAACGCTGCATTGGAGTAGAGCACTGACTGAAATTTTACTCCAACTGCTGTGACGTTAATAACATGCTGGGTAAGGTGTGTAATCTTTATTAACAGATGTCAGCGTTCATTCAAACACAAACTGCTGCTTTCAGTGTGGAGCAGGTGAGCAGTCTGTTTGGGGAATGATTGAGAAACTAAATGGCCCAAGAAATTTTTTTTTTTTTTTTTTTTTTAATTAATCTTGTAAATCGTACATAAAATTTCTGGCTTAAAGGAATAATTTGACATTTTGGGAAATATGAGAATTTTCTTACTTGCCATATACCAACACTTTATAGTACAAAGGCTGGAAGCTGGGTGAAACAGCTACTGTAGCATTATATCGCCTTTGTTTAATCTGTACAAAAATAGGGCTGTGTATTGGCAAGAATGTGGCGATACGATGCGTATCATGATACAGGGGTTACGATTCAATATATTGAGATATATTGCTACTGTGAGCAAGGCGATATATTGCGATTTCTTTTTATTTCTTTTTGGAAAAACTGTCAAAGTATAAAGAACACACCAGAAGTAACACATTTATGCTGCATGCAAAAAAAATGCATGTTTTTTGCCCTAAACTGCATGGGATTAGCATAAACTGGGCATGTCTGGGGCGACTCCTGGGTACCCACAGAATAGTCTTGACAGCACCGTAAAGGTGTGTTCAGACCAAGCATGAAGCATATTTTTGTCTTGCGTTACTCGCACGAATACGGGCGCTGGAGTGTTTTTTGGAGAATTCTGCAACTCGCGAATATTCGTCCCTTAACAGCCAATTGGAGCTTACTTCCTTACATACCATAGCGACATTTATTTCCTTGCACCAGTTGAAGTCCCAGATACGCCGGAATCGCCTGCCTTATTTTTTGCTTTCAGGTGCCCGCAAAGGGTGACAATAAGTTCGTCCACCATTTCTGATTCTCGGTGACGTCACGAGAATCTCAACACTGATAGGATTTCGCGACACGCACATATTTTGCACAAGTTGAAACATTTCAACTCGTGCAAACAAATAAAGTGCGTTTCTTAGCATTGCCTTTGTTTATATTCTCGGCGCGCAAAAATCAGCTTCGTGTTTGGCTTCATGGCGACCAGCGAAGACTTCAGAAGTCATGGCGCAAGGTCAAGAAAAAGTCCTGCAGACAACCCCCAGCAAAACCATGACATGACGCTGTTACACTTCAGTTTGTATGGATAAAAAGAGAAACAAGATATAACATGCCATTAAGTGATCTTTTGAGGTGCTGGTTTTTACATTCACATTTCGTAGCAATCCATGCAATCATTTTTGAGATATTTCAGTCTGCAAGTAACACAAGAACAGCAACGATCCTGCCCCTCTGCCTCCCTGTCTGTGCTTCGTTCAAATGGAAACTCTTCTGTAGCAGCTAATGCAAGGACTTTTCGAGTTTGAAAATTTGACCTTTAAAATACCGCGTCCCCATTAGGCCTATAGATATCATTTTTCAAGCGTCAGATCAGAGTACGAAGATGCATCACTCCTCCAAGGTTCATCAAAATTAGACCGGAGTGAGATATCTCCGGAGATGTCAAGTAAGACAGACGAACATCCAGCGTGATCCATTGTGCCCTCCGATGTGAGAACAGTGAGAGGAAGCAATTTCAACCTTTTTGTATCCTACAGTATAAAATGTTAAATCACATCAAAGTTGTGGTATGGAAAAAAAAACACTTGTTTTGGAATACTTGAAACACAGGAATGCTAGTGCTTGGATGCATGACTGGAGTAAGGGAAACGGAGTTGACCTAAAAAAACACCTGTTACTACTAAAGTGTTGTCAGCACAGTGAGTTTATGGCCAAAATATCGAATTCATGTGTTGACTTAGCCACGGCACGTCCGTGGACTCCTCTATGCTACTTTACATTCTACCCGGGATGTAGATTGTCAGTGTACATTGTCCTGTTTGATGCCTGTTTCACTTCAGACAGCATTTCTCTCTTGGGACGGTGTGTCACCAAAACAGTGGATACTATAGAGTGCTCCGGGGATGACGTATTTTTGTAGGCCAACCAGGAAGTTAGCATCACCCTGGGTTCCCTCAACAAAAAAGCCAATGGGATTTTTCACAAGTCGGTGATTTATTGATGTACTTTATGTCGTAGAACAAAACCTTAAAATCTCTTCAGCCTGTTAACCACCTTATTTCAAGCATCTAACTAAGAACCCATTCAAAAAAACCCATTGACTTCCAGACGAAGGAACCGGAAGTGCTAAAATGCTAACTCGTTTCTGTGTTTTAGGACTCATTCCTGTAGCTCTCTATAGGGACACACACAAACAAACTTACTCTTATAACCTAAATCAGCATGCTATCCATCTCCGTCCTCTAATATACCCTCATATATGATCCCTTTTGTCTGATCTTATTCTCACTATATTCATTTATTGCATTTATGTAAAAGAAAGAAAAAAAAACAAATAAGGGATAGGCTCCACTTCAGTTGGGATTTCAGGACAGATTTGAAGTCTTAGCCAGTGGAAATCCTGCTGTAAAATTATGCTAATCTCTCTCCGAGAAAGGAGAGAAGCTTGATCCCCTAAAAAAAGTGCATTACATTATTTCTTTTTTCGGGAGGGAGATGAAATACGGATTCAAACGTAGAGGAAGTTTTCGCTGAAATTGGAATAATGGCATCTCAAAGGGCCAATACACACAAAAGGATGCACTTAAGAGTTGAGCGGGAGACAGTACCAACTCCTGATTATGGATTTTGGAGATAGGATGATCTTCTGTAAAGTCACAAAGTTCTGTTGGAAAGGCTTTGAAGCTGTTTTCTGTCAAGGCAGAAATATTCACAGCACCATTCCTCTCTAAGCTTCAATCGATTTGGGCTGCTTGGAGATATTTCAGACAGATCTGTAAAGTGTGTAGGCGTCCGTGTCACAATATGGACTGATGCCATGTTGAAGACTTGTACTTTGTGCTACATCTGCTCTTCTCTCATGCTGAAGTATTGAAGAGGAGCCACACACACAGCTGTCAGGAGAGCGCCATGGATTTTCCCGACGACAACAGGCATTTTAAATATCAATTCATGTATCTTTTTCGCACAATTGTTCTGCCACTTGTCATAAGTATACTACTTTCTTCGGCTTCAGTCTCCTATCTTTTTTTTCTCTTTGCAATTGGATCCACTCATAACTATTTTTGCCTGTTATTGTTAATATTAACAACCCTAAAGCACACTATGCCTCCTTGCCTTTTACAATAAAGGCGATCATTGTTATTGCGCCCACTTGCAACCTCAATTAAATCTAGAGGCCGTTTTGTCCTGGCTTTAAAGAGCCTCTGACTTCCTCCAGGGGCTTAATCCCATAAACCAGTATGACCCGCTGACATCATAACTTTAAGCCGCCGGGCAAGGCGATGTCAGACTATCCTCCAGAGTAGGCAAAATGGATGCAGGTCTCTTTGAATGTGTGTGTGTCAGTTGTGTAAAGCCATCATTACTTGACATCGAGGCGTTATAATGACATATTGTGATTGTAGTTTTATTTTCTTTCTCCCTGACAGGCAACCAAGATGAGATTTAGATTTAATGTTTGCTCCCATAAGGTGTTTATCAGTGGATGAAAGCAGAATCATTGTTCTGATATGAGCGGTGGGAGCAGTGTAATGCCACCGTTTCTCTGTGTTTAAACACACATGTCTCTTAACAGGTCTGACTGGGGAAGAGTAAACTTTGTTGTGATAATAGAATACTAAAAATGTTGTGCGATGCTCCCCAGACAGCAAAGGCTAAAAACAGCAACGGCTCGTCAACTTAACCTTGTGGCCCAATCAACAACCTGAAATTTAGGAGGAAATTCCGTCATTGCCATGATATAAATCTACAGTGATCTGCTGTATTTGCACACTAAAGCCAGATTTATACTTGAAGCAAGAGTTAGCAGAAGTTTTTATTATAACGCGTTAACACAAATTTGTTTTAACGCCACTAATTTCTTTAACACATTAACGCAATAGATCTTTCAGAGGTTGTAGCGGGCTCAGTTTTAAAGCTAGAATGAAGATTCTGATATCATATGAAACTAAAAAAGCTAAGGAATCACAGCTGGTCACGAAGGAGGTTAAATAATGCTCCAAACTTACGCTTTGGTGAGGAGAAACTGGCATGGCCATTTTCATGGTCATTTTCAAAGGTGTCCCTTGACCTCTGTCCTCAAGATATGTGAATGAAAATGGGTTCTATGGGTACCCACGAGTCTCCCCTTTACAGACATGCCCACTTTATGATAATCCCATGCAGTTTGGGGCAAGTCATAGTCAAGTCAGCACACTGACACACTGACAGCTGTTGTTGCCTGTTGGGCTTGAGTTTGCTAAGTTATGATTGGAGCATATTTTTAATGCTAAATGCAGTACCTGTGAGGGTTTCTGGACAATATTTGTCATTGTTTTGTGTTGTTAATTGATTTCCAAAAATAAATATATACATACGTTTGCATAAAGCAGCATATTTGCCCACTCCCATGTTGATAAGAGTATTATATACTTGACAAATCTCGCTTTAAAGTACATTTTGAACAGATAAAAAAATGTCTGATTAATTTGCGATTAAATATTTTAATCGATTGACAGCCCTAAACATTTCCAATAATGAGCTAATGACCACTTATAGCAATGCAGCATTCGGTCTTATTTTCTCTCGAAAAATAAAAAATGTAATTACTGCCTCGCGGTTGTATGCCTCCGCCAACCATCACTTTATTTCTATTGAATCTTTGTGTGAAATTGTCATAATTAGCATGTGAATTATTGAGCTATGGCCAAAAACGTGTTTTGTGAGGTCACGTTGACCTTGAACTTTGATCACCGGATTCTAATCAGCTCATCCTTGAGTCCAAGTGTGCGTTTGTGCCAAATGTGAAGAAATTCGCTCAAGGTGTTCCTGAGATTCACAAGAATGGGTCGGACGGACAGACAACACGAAAACATGATGCTTCTGGCCATGGCTGTCGCCGGCGCGGAGGCATACAAAAAAACTGATGATTTAATCCCTGAGGCAATACAGTCACACACTGTTACACCAACAAAACAAGTAAACATGGATTTCAGCAATTATGACGAAAAACATGCATTCAACATGTTGTGAAACCCTCAAGGACACACACAATGCCTTATTGCGAGTAACCTTGAATGTAAACATAACAATAACTTGGTTTATTTGCTTACAAGAACGCTTCACAGGGCACCTTCATTGGTCTCCAACGTTAACAGAAACTTGTAGCAGAAAACACAGAAAACATAAGCAGACATAGTTGACCAATCACAGTTCTTGCTGTCCCCATGTTGTATCTCCGTTGGCGCCATCGCTTTGAGGCATATTTACTGCAGCATTCTGTAGCTACGCAGAGCTACGTCTTCCTCTTTAAGTAAAGTGCACATTGACTCTACAGCAAGGAATACTTAATTACTGTTGACTGACAACTTGGGACCCAGTAGTACCTGTGTAGAGTAGGGATGTCACAAGAACCGATACTTTGGTACCACGTTGATGGTAAAATTCTGAAAACGTGACAGTACTTTTTTTCCCACAGTACCGCACGTACCATAGGTACCGTCAGGGCTTGAGACGAATAGCGTCCTGGCACATAAATTAGGTAAATAAAATATTTAGTGTCTTTCTTTCAGGGTCCTGTTGGGGGGGTGGGGGCTGAGGTATCCTGTTATACGACACCTGCTGGCCAACCAGAAACGAGTATTCTCTGTCGCCATGGTCTATTTAATCAGTTATCTCAACTAGGGCTGCAGGATTAATCTAAATTTATATCGAAATTGTAATATGGCATATTGCAATTTTCAAATCACAGGATGAGGAATTCGTAATATTTGATAAGGGTGAAATGTGTGTCAAAATTGACTTTAAGAAAGCATCTTTGTTTGGTACAGATCCCAGTAAAAAAAAGGAAAATCACACCATAGTCATTTTAATGATTTTAAGTGAAAATGAGAATAATGATGTAAAAATTATCATTCTCTCTAATATTGCAAATCATATCGCACTTGCAAATCATGCAGCCCTAATCTCAACTGAACCGAAGCAATAAGATGACTGGATTCACGTTTTTTACCTTCCCTGTCAACATTGTACATTTTAAAAAGGAAAGGATTGTTTCTATTCCAAATGTGCTTTATCCTCTTATCGTCGTCCTCAAATCAGCTTTGAGCCAAAAACTATGGTTGAAAAGTCTTACTGAGCATCCAACTCCTGTGTTTCCGTCTTACTTGAGAAAAGTTGATTTTGTCCTATGATTGTGTTTCTCATTAAATGAAATACTAATATCGCTTTAAGTACCAAACCTTAAACGCATTCTATAAACCCTGTTAAAAATGATATGGAAGACAAATGTATATTCAACTGAACAGATTTCATGGATGTCTTAATGGAACCTATATCACTGGGCTTTGCCGTGGGTGATCTGTTTGGCATATCAGGTCAGGTATTTGTGTGTGTGTGTCCTGTGGTTTGTGTAATGTATAGGCTGTATAACAGCGTCATCGACGAACAACCCCAGACCTGAGGGCCAGCAAGCCGGGGATTAGCCCCGGGAACAAAAGGCAAAAACACCAACGCTTTTCTGTGATGTTCACAACAGGGGATTAGAAGGTTCCCACTGACAGGATTAAAACAATACCTACTGTTTTTCTCTGTCCTTCCACACCAACCCGGTTTATCCCGGCCTCGCTCGTTATATTAAGAGATAATGTTTTCCTTTGCTTTCCCTGTGTTTGGAGCTTTTCTCTGCTCTCTTGATCCCACTCCTACTTTTTAATGGTTAACCTGTGTTTTGGTCTTTCCTCTGCTCTGGTGGGATTATTTCAATCCTGCCTAATCCTGAAATTCCACTTTAATACTATGTCTCTGAGTAGTGCTGTTTTTTATGAAGAAATGCATTTAAATGAAAAAGGAAGAAGAGCGGTTTTCATGATTTTAGTAATATGGCTGTCAATCGATTAAAATATTTAATTGCGATTAATCGCAAATTAATCGCAAATTTTTTATCTGTTCAAAATGTACCTTAAAGCGAGATTTGTCAAGTATTTATTACTCTTATCAACACGGGAGTGGGCAAATACACTTGCTTTATGTAAATGTATGTATATATTTATTATTGGTAATCAATTAACAACACAAAACAATGGTAAATATTGTCCAGAAAGCATGCATTTTATGCATTGAGCATAAAAAATATGCTCAAATGATAACATGGCAAACTCAAGCCCAACAGGCAACAACAGCTGTCAGTGTGTCAGTGTGCTGACTTGACTATGACTTGCCCCAAAACTGCATAAAGTGTGAGTCTGTGATTATAATAAAGTGGGCATGTCTATAAAGGGGAGACTCGTGGGTACCCATAGAACCCATTTCCATTCACATATCTTGAGGTCAGAGGTCAAAGGAAACTTTGAAAATGGCCAAAACCTAAAAATCGCAAGTTACGTTAATTTGTTAAAGAAATTAGTGCTGTTAAAACAGATTTGCGTTAATGGGTTATTATCGCGTTAACTTTGACAGCCTTAATTTTTTTGTTCTTAGTTGAACAGTTATTTTAAGACTTGCAAGACTCGTAACTCATCATAAAAAGAGAGTGAAACCCATGATGAAATTTAAAATATGCCCATTTGCTTGATGAAAGACAAGCAAGAATATGTCATTGGTTTTGTCTGTCAGAAGCGATACAATCAACTAGGCACACTGGAACCAATTGAGTCAATCAAAAACGATTACCTCAACCTGGAACACCACAGAAATGGTCAGAAAAAAAATTGGGTCATTACTGTTGGGAGGGAACTCATAGTAGAAGTAATCTAAAAAAAAAAGATTTGGCATGAAAGGGCTGCTTTAAATTTGTCATGAATCAGCGGCAGTAACGACATGCTCACTGGAAATATGGATGACGGACTTCCTTCCCAATTTGTGACATGGATTAAAGGATTTAAACAATACACTGTGCGGATACTTTAATGGAAAAAAATGAAGTGTGGACACGAGTTGGGGCTTAATACTATTTTCTCACAGTGGGATCCGAATGTAATTAACGACTGAAAGATTGAGTGATAGAGTTACAATCAGTGTGACAGCCAGAGATGATAGCGGATGTTGACACAGCTGATATGTGGAGATGAGACGACTGGGCTGTGACCACACTGATTGGTCTGATGTAATTGGAATGTTGACAAAAATAAACACCGGTTCTGGAGGGCGCCAATTATTCTAAACGCTAGCCTGCCAGGCAAAAGCAATCACACCCGGACAAGCCTGTGAGCTATCAATAATCGCCGCCAAACAGAGATGTTTACACGCAGATACGGTCCCGTGACAGACCCTTGCCAAAAACAAAAACTGATCTTATGCGAGGCTGCGATTACGGGAACAACCAAACGGTGAAATTAATCAGAGGAAAATCAACCTCCAAGGCAGGAGTAATCAAACACAGAGTGCCTGGGGGGCAGCAACGGCAATAATCAAACGCAGACTGCCATCCGAGCTTGTTCGCTGCCGGGCCAACGGGGTAATGATACGATGAGGATGAAGAGATTCTTCCATTCAGGAGCTATTGCAGAGCAGAGCAGACACGTGTCAACCATGCCTTGAGGGTTGCCCCTGGTTACTTTCTGATTGTGGAATGGGAGAAAAGTTTCAGTGAGATATCTCTTTCTGTAAAAATAATGACACATCTGCCAATTATATAAAAAAAAAAAAAGCCTCTTTCACTTGTAGTGCCTGATGCTCAGTAATAATCTTGTTATCTATTCCGTCTGTTCGCCAAACTGTCATTCATTTGCCTATTTTTTGACCTTCAAATCTATCATTCACTCCCTCTGACATCCAGCGTCTCCAGATTGACACTTGTGGTGAGCTGTGGGGGGCATTCGCTGCTGTCAGACAGACTCTTTCTGACAACTCAGCACTAGTGGGCATGTCCAATCTCCGAGACCTGTGGAAGGACAACGCCAACACAGGAGAAGGTGCTGAAATGCTCACTCTTCGTTTTTTGTTTTGATGTGGTTCCCTTTGTGCTTCGTGTAATACTGTTTTTTCATGCTTACGACCATCTGTCTTTGTCTCGGTCTCCATTTCTGTGTGTGTGTGTGTGTGTGTGTGTGTGTGTGTGTGTGTGTGTGTGTGTGTGTGTGTGTGTGTGTGTGTGTGAGTGTGTGTGCATGTGTGTGTGTTTTGTGAACTGCGCCATCACTCTCCTATCATCCCCATCAGCTACTCGTGTCTTGCTCTTCTCCCAAATCGTCCTGACCTTCCTCAAATAAACCTATCAGCTGTAATCAAGAGCTATCTTGTCCTTTCTCCTACATTCACTTTGACATGTACACGCAGACTCCCAGACACACACACACACACACACACACACACACACACACAAGCACACACACCAGTGTCAACTTTTCATGCAGGTCTTTTTCTCTCCCTTGTGGACTTTCAAGGCGAAGGCGGTCTGTGCCAGAGCGCTCAGTGGCATCTGTAGCCGTCCAGGGCCCTGTCACATACCGGGCCGCCCACCAATGTCCATATATAATCACTCCTATTAGAGAAATAACAGTTTAGTCACACTTCTTCTATAAGAGGAGTTATAAAAAAAAAAATACTGTAGAGAATGTAATGTTCAAAACACACATTTAAGTTTAAAGGTGAGGTATTTAAGGAAAAGGTAATCATCTTTGTAACTGCACTAATAAGTGATAAGTCGGTACTAATCTGTATAAACTAGGGCTGTCGAACGGTTAAAATAGTTAATCGGAATTAAGCGCAAATCAATCGCAGCTCTGTTCAAAATGTACCTTAAAGGGAGATTTGTCAAGTATTTTATACTCTTATCAACATGCCAGTTTTCCATCACCAAAATGTAGCGTATGTTTGGAGCGTTATTTATCCTCCTTCAGGACAAGCCAGTATGATCTGGTTAGTACCAATGGATACCTTAGGTTTTTTTAGTTTAATATGATGCCAGTATCTTCACTCTACAACCTAAACGCTACAACCTAAAATTCTCAATTTGCGTTAAGCGTTTAAAAAATGTGTGGCGTTAAAACGAAATTTGCGTCAACACTTTTTTATCAAGTTAACTTTGACAGCCCTAGTTCGAAATAAAGAAAACAGTGTTTATTCATATTAGAACTGCATATTCATTTATATATAAAAACAGACTTATTGTTATTATGATTTCCGTCCCGCCCACTCCCGTTGACTTTTTTTCCTGTCCCGTCCAAGTCACGTGATGAATAGTAAAAGTGACTCCCATCCCGCGAGAATCCCACAACCCGTTCGCACGAACAAGCGTATAAATGCCATGATAATGTGCAAGGTGTTTAGCGTGCAATCAGTACGCCTTTCTAGATTTCCGCGTGTCATTTGTACGCCATGTATCCTGTACTGACTGCAATGAAAACGCATCTGCGTATAAATGCGACGGTAATGATGTAGTAAAAAATGCGAAAAAGACCACTTATGGTGTGCGGGTGGGGAGGTAGATGAGTCAAACAAATACTGGACTTTTAACCAGGAGACCCGTGTTCGAGACCATGGCTGACCGGTGTGACGTTTATCACGTTTTTTATTGACACCTGTGACGTGTTTTCTGTAGTTGTGTTGTGTTGTTTCCGTACGTGTTTTACTTAGTTTACTTATTTATTTGAAGCCCAACCATGACGTTTTCCCTTACCCTAACTAAATGGTTTTCTTGCCTGAACCTAAGTTAGTGGTTTTCTTGCCTAAACCTAACTGCGGACGTTTACATGGCGTATAAATAACACGTGAAAAGAAGTATACAAATGACACACGAAGAGGCTAAAATGCGTACTCATGACACGCAGAATGTCTGTGTAATGTCGTGGTATTTATACGCCTTCCAATTGGGGATGTGCATTCCAAGCAAAAATACAATTCTATAATCACTGGGAAGTGTCGATTATTATTCAAATAATCGCCGCATACACCCCCCACCCCCCCGCAGCAGCTGCTCCGCGGGGAGAGACAGACACAGTGGGGAAAACGACATGTAGCATCGGCACATTTTCCCATCTAACGCTGTGGATTAAGAGTTCATTTCAACCACATTGTTGGAACAGTGGAAGAGGCCGGTGGAAAGACAAACCGAGACGGTTTTGGTGAGTTTTATTTTGTTTCTGTCGGGTTTGAATGACAATATGTTCCGCTGCTGGAACAGCTGATCAACCTGCTATCTACACACACACACGTACACACACACACACGCACACACACACCCCTGCGCTGACAGAAAAGAGCCGAACTGAACGTGCCACACACGTTTTACAAGGCCTATTGAAGGAGGCTGGTCAAGCGTCATCCAGGCGTCAAATCTTTGGGGTACAACAAATGCGCAGTAAAATCTGGTCTGCAATCGCCGAAATTGAGCCAATCGCAACGCACGACCGCAGCTCCAGTTACACTGCGCATGTGTTATACCCATGTCCGCCCGTGTCCAAGCCTCCTTCCATAGGCCTTGACGTTTTACCGGTAGTAACGTTACTACCAGGCAGCACCTGGGACAGTTAATACAAGGGAAATATATATATTTTTAAGACGGGACGAATAGTCGCATAAACTATTCGATTTTTTATAACTTAACGACTATTCGAAAAATCGAAAATCATGACTCATCCCTACTTCCAGTGACACTGGGTTGAATCCTGTGACCTGCGGGATTCCCGGATGTCAGCCTCCAACGGGAAACCCAGAAATCAAACTGATAGCTGATCGGTTCAGAGAGCGGGCAGGTACATATTTAAAATCATTTTTAATTATTCTTTCTCTTCTGTCTCTTGCAAACGCACACATTTAGACACACACAGAAACGGACTATCTCCCAAGAGCACTCTGCTCTCTGCTCCCCCTCAGTCCTAAGGCTAGATTACCATGGACAAAAAGAGAGAGAGACAGAGAGAGAAAGAGAGAGAGAGAGAGCAGACGGAGCTTGGTTTTGTCAGTGGGTCACACGGTTGTGGCATGGTTAACCAGCTAATATGATTAAATTTAGCAGAGGCACAAGTCACATTGTCAGCCCACATCAAAGTCTACCCGCTACTGCGAGAGCAAAACGAGCCCTCTGTGCAAACCGAGAGAGAGAGATGAGAACGCGATGAGCAGACGAGGAAGAGGGTGATGTTTTAAACATAAAACAGAAACAGAATGGTAGGGAGAGATGAGGCAATAATGAGGCAAGAGAGGAGGAGGAAGTG
This sequence comes from Sebastolobus alascanus, assembly GCA_916701645.2. NCBI lineage: Eukaryota > Metazoa > Chordata > Actinopteri > Perciformes > Sebastidae > Sebastolobus > Sebastolobus alascanus. The sequence continues at coordinate 512,034 of CAKAOJ020000137.1, read as the reverse complement.
TTAGCTTAACCCATCAAGTGGACTGCGTGACCTGAAAAGTAGCAGTAAATAGCAAATCTCTGTCTGTTTTCATCCGTGCACAAATGAAGGGCCATTGACAAACACTTATGGTGTCAAGCATGAAACCGGCCCGCTGACCTTGTGGTTTGATTATCTGCCTTGAGACTGAGAGTTTGTGAGCTCACTTCTCAGATGGTTTATTGCGCGGCATGAAACATATGAAATTGCTTTTAGAGTAGAGCGCTCCAATAGACCTGACTCAGAAGTCTATAAAGAGATATGCAGCACAAAGAAATAAAACTACATATAACAAGTAGAAATGTAAAGCACCACAATGTGTGTAAAAACTGTTTTACAAACTAACCTCTGTGTGTATATACACGTGTATATATATATATATATATATATATATATATATATATATATATATATATATACACACAGTATATACACATACACATGTTTATTACTTCTCTATACATACTACATTTCTGTTTACACCTCTGTGTGCATAAATTACTTCTCCTCATGAATATACATCTGACCGGCAATACGTCTTCCAGAGTAGGCTCGCATGACCACGCCCCCTTTTGGGGGGAAAACAATCAAAAGAATCCCTCATACGGTAACAGAGTAACCAGAAGAAGTTGAAACATGTCTCCAAACAAACCGTTAATAGTAATAACGCTATGCTGAAGGGTTGCTGTGTAGTTGGTTGCACCAACAATAAATCCAAAAATGCTGATCTCTGATTTGTTCCCCTACCATGTCCTAAGTAAGGAATAAGTCGTTGTGAAATAAACCTTGCATCGCCCTAAAGGGGTTTATTTCACAACAATGACCTGCTAGCTGTACATTATCCTGCTTATTACACAGTTAGTTACTTAAGAAATCAATAATTTGACACAAAAATGGTGAGCCAGAGTCCGACATCAGAACTGCGCCCATAACAACGGTCTGTTATAAATAGCAACAGTCTGCTATAAAGAAGTAACAGATCGTAGAACGCCATGACTGATCAGTCAGAATCGAGTATTCGACTAAGCCGTGTAATAAAAAAGATATAATAGAGGGGCATTATGGTTCCAAGTTATAGACCAGACCAGCGTCTCATTATCGCCGAGGCTGCGCTCCCTTTTTGGGGAAAGAAACTCGCTGTCACAGGAGAGAAAATGACTAAAAGTTGTTTTGTAGCGGGTTAACAGAGGATTTCACACTGAGATTTGAGGCACATACGATATGTGAATATTCACTTCAGTGTGGTAAATGGCTAAATGATGCTGGTGACAGTGACTAGCATGGCTAGCTAATGTTAGCTTGAGTGTGAGGCTGCTGCAGTAATACAGTCATACATTAACGTTATAGCAGCATCAGACTGTCGTCTCCAACTAAATCTCAGCCTATAGAACAAACAGTTGGCTATTAACACGTTGGTTATTTACAGACAACACTTAGCCTAATGTGATTCAATCAAATATGTCTGGATAAGCAATATCCGGCCACTGTGTTGGACGGGGAAGACTGAAGAGACATGGCGGAGATCAACCTTAACTTATTAAGGTATCGCGAACGCTCAGGTTCAGGCAAGATCGCAAAATAATTATTAAGCATCTGTAGAAAACAAATGTTTGTATAACAAGAGATGAATGCATAGGAATGTCAAAATTACAATCCAAACATACGTCAAATTGCATTGAAGTCTATGGGATCTTCGGTTTTCTTTCCCCCAAAAGGGGGCACGGCCTTGACTTTTTGCGAAGTACCCGTATGTGCCGGTTTGATGTATACATACTACATCCTGTTTACAATCAGTTTTCCCATGTGAAATACTTTCGTAAACAAAATTACAAATTTACATTCACATTACTTTTTATATTTACTTACGTTTATATTTATTTTAACTGCACAATTGTATACCTTAGACTATCATTTTACTTCTACTTTTACTTGTGTGATTTGCCCTTTTATATATACATATTTTATGAGCATTGTTGAAGGAACCTGAGACCAAAGATTTCCGTTGCCAATGACTGCTATGCTGGCATTGACAAATGACAAATAAAGAACCTTAAACCTCGAACCAATGGTGTTTTTCTGTATTTTAGCCTATTGAACACATTTCTGTGTACTTCCCATTTCAGCTTTTGGAAGAACATATATTATTATTTTCAGACTCATTCCCTTTCATTTCCAGTCATTGCTGTAGAATTTGAAAGTCAGATTGTTATGTGACATGCACTTGTACAGTACTCCGACTGAAGTGGTATTTCATTTTCACTTTAGTATTCAGTCTGACATTGTGTACATGTTGGCCGTTTTTCGTCTGGGTGGATTATTTTCTCCTAATCAATCAGTAGTGAAGCCAAGCAGAAGCGATTAGTGGCAGCAGTTACTAGAAGCAATTAACTTAATGTTTGCCATGTCAAATGAACAAATATGAACCCATTTGTGCCCAACGACATACAGTATAAACTATATTTAGTATGAGGAAATATGCCACAACATTTGTTTTGATTGCTCTAAAGTCTTGAAATTTGGTATGGACATACCAAGTATCTAACAGTACAACTTAGACATTTTTAGATCACAAAAAAATGACACTCTAAAGACAGGATTTTGGAAAAAAAGAGGATAAACACAAACATTGTGTTTATTCAATATTTTCCATATGAAATATTTTTTTTACACTGCATATGCGTGCATATCTTTTCTGTTCACTGTGTTATGAGTTTATAGATACCAAATATTTGATTGTGCTCCTTGTAGTTTCTGAGATACAGACATTTTATTTTCTATATCTAGTATTTAGGCACTTTGGACTACTTGGGACCCAAAGACTATATGTAGCATGATAAGAAAAACTCACTTTACAGTTGGTTTTGACATTCAGTTCTGGGCTTGCCTAAGCAAAACCCAGAGAACACTTCCACCAAAGGAAATTAAAAATTGCAGTTGTGGATACAAAAGGGTTAAGATTTGTCATTTGTGTAAGTTAACTTACAGCAACCTGTACAGCTGCATTGATTGTGGCATTTCTTTGCCACTATTTTTCTGGCTCTGGCACAGGAAGATGACGTCCCCATTCTTTCTCCTGCCTACAAAGCTTTTACAGTATTGGCTCAGTTGCACAACACATTAGACCTATTTGAATTGCTAAAAAAATTAAGATGTTTTCAATGATTCAGAGGTCTGGAACCAGACTATACTTGCTTTAGAATAATAAATTCACAGTGAACATTTAGTCTGTGATTTTTTTTATCAGAATTGCTCAACGAGTGATGATACAGTTGAGGACAGGGACTCTCAATACGAGGGTAAATCCTCACTCAATATCGGAGTTTTGACTGCTGCACAGAAGCCCTTCTTAGCCTTGTTAGCGCCGTGGCTCTAGTGATTGTCAGGCAGTCAGCCACTTTGGTCTAGACTGAAATATCTCGACAACTGTTAGATAGATTGCCTTGAAATACAGACGAGAACAGGACAGACCATTGTTCAGTGTTCGTCAATGAAAACTATGATGAATGATGGACACTTAGTGCAGTTCGTGAAAGTGTGGGCTCTGTGGTAGCTCCGACTTCTTGACGGAGTAGAAACAGGGGCGAGAATAAGCAAGTCAATTTTAATGACTTTGCTGACTTTTCATCTAACGCCACCGTCGGGTCAAAATTTCAATTAGTCCAAGATTTTAGTTTATCACAAAATACTTGAAATTATTCGTATCGATTAGCAAATGTTAGCATACAAGCGTGCTAAAATGGTGAACATGCTAAAAATTACCACTAGCATACCCATAGTCATTATGAGCATGTTAGCATGCTCACATTAGCATTTAGCCGAAGTACAGTCTTACAGATGCTTTGTCCTGTTAATGCAAGAACCTAATTCTTTTGTGACATCCAGATTTTCTTACCTTTTGTCGCAACCCATTATGTGCTGCTTTTTGATGCCTTTCAGTATCAGTGCTTCCTTGAATGCATCACCAAGGTTTAAAGGGATAGTTCAGGTTTTTTGAAGTGGGGTTGTATGAAGTACTTATCCATAGTCAGTGTATCACGTACATTACATGACAGTCGGCACGCCCCCAGCTTGGAGAAACAGACAAGAGTTACCGCACGGAAGCAAAGCAATGTACTGCTGTCGGCGGGGGCAGCAGCAAACGTATTTTAGCCGCCTAAAAGAAAGGCCCACCTCAAAAAAAATCAATATCAGGTTAAGTGTACACTATATTCAGGATATTTTTGTCGGTTCACCTTGCCGTGAGACAGCTATACAGTCTATGTTTCCGGTACTGAAGCAGTTATCTATACTCTCGCCAAAGCAACCACACTCCATTGAAAAGAAGCACAATTTTACCTCGCACAACACGGGACTTACTGGTCTACTGCTGCCTCAATTGGTTAGTTTGTTTGTGTTATTGTGTGACTTTGGTTAGTTCACATTCACCAAAGTTACACAGTAGCACAAACTAACTAACCAATCGAGGCAGCGGAAGACCAGCAACCCCCGTGTTCTGTGAGGTACAATTCTTTTCAATAGAGTCTAGTGGCTTTGGCGAGAGCATAGGTGGATACAACGGCTTCAGTTCCCCATCAGAAAGGGCTGTCTGACGGCAAGGTTCATTCATTCATTCAAGCCTATCGCTCCTTTATGGAGCATAGGCCGTTGACCACAGACCGCCAGAGTCTTCTGTCCTGGGCTTTCCTCTCCAGTTGTTTCCATGTCAGCCCGCTCCGTCTGATGTCCGTGTCAAGGTCCCTGCGCCAGGTGTTCTTGGGCCGGCCTCTCCTTCTTTTGTCTTGTGGGTTCCATCTAAGGGCCTGCCTGGTGATGCTGGTACTGGGTTTCCGGAGTGTGTGGCCAATCCATCCCCATCTCCTTCTCCTGATCTCTTTTTCCACAGGTTTTTGACCTGTTCTCTGCCAGAGATCATTGTTGCTGATGATATCTGGCCAGTGGATGTTTAAGATCCGCCTCAGGCAGTTGTTTATGAATGTTTGTACTTTTGTTATTGTGGTCTTGGTTGTCCTCCACGTCTCTGAACCGTAGAGGAGCATTGGTTTGATGTTGGAATTGAAGAGTCTGAGCTTTGTCCGCTTTGTTAAGTTGATGAATGAAGCCCTTGCCTTGCCAATTCTGGCTCTGACATCTGCATCCGTTCCGCCCTGCTCATCGATGACACTGCCGAGGTAAAGGCTTCTACTTCTTCAAGTGCTGTTCCCTCCAGGGTCACTGAGTCTTCGCTGGTTGTGTTGACCTTGAGAAGTTTACTTTTTCCTTTATGGATGTTGAGGCCTATTTGTGATGATGTGTCTGCTAGTATTCTTGTCTTTTCTTGCATCTGTTGTCGACTGTGAGACAGCGAAGCCAGGTCATCAGCGAAGTCTAAGTCATCTGATGGCAAGGTAAAATGGATGCAAGGAAAATATTCTAAATATAGCATTTTAGATGTGCCTTTCTTTTAGGTGGCTAAAATACGTACGGCGGTCGGCACACCCCCAGTTTGGAGAAACAGACAGGAGTACAGTCACGGGAGCAAAGCAATGTACTGCTGTGGACGGGGCCAGCAGTATTTTAGCCACCTAAAAGAAAGGCCCACCTAAAAAAAAAAAAAATCCATATAAGTTTAAGTGTACGCTATATTTAGAATATTATACGACGGGGGAACTGAACTGAAAGTGAAATTTATCTATACTTTTTTCATTTATGGAGTCTGGTGGCCTTGAAGAGAGCATAGATAAGTACGCTTTCAGTTCAGTTCCGTGTCGAAAAGGGCTGTCTTCTTGTAGGTGGCTAACATACGTCTTGCTGATGCCCCCGTCCACAGCACTACATTGCTTTGCTCCCGTGCTGGTACTCCTGTTTGTTTCTCTAAACTGGGGGCGTGCCGACGGTCATCTACTAATACACTAATACACCGACTATGGATAAATACCTCTTACAACCTCACTTCAAGACACCCGAACACTCACACATGCTTGATTATGTGCCTTATATAGCTTTAATCAGCATACAGAATACTCTGAGGAGGGCCTTAACTGGGGATACGGCTGATCCATAATTATCACTGCTCCATAAATACAATAAGACTACAAATTCACACACAAACACACACACACACACAGTCCCCTGGTGCTCAATGGCAAATCACGGGGGCTTTGAACCCTCTCAGAATAAATTGCGTTGGAGTATACAAAGCACTATTATACTTGTACATTTTATTCCAGCTGAAAGCATTAAAGTGATCCGAACAGAATCTCCAACAAAATAAATGATCAGCAGAAAATCAAAACAAAGGAAAAGGAAAAACAAGATTTATTTTCAACAACAGGTGCTCAGACAAATTGGACATCAGCCAAGGAGTAATGATTTGTTTGTTTTTCCTAATTTAAAATGACAAGTGTATATAGTGTTTGTGCGCAGCCTGCGAGGTTCTCCTCCAACATTACTTCAGTCAGACCGGCGTTTTGTTCATGGCTCATTATCACGCCTCTGAGATTGCCAGCCATTGACATTAATGCTATCTAAAACTGGCTGTAAGCTGTTTGGCTGTACATATTGTGCAGTTGGGGAGCTACAGTGTGTCACCAGTGAATTCTACCTTGGCTAAAAGCAGTGACTGCGAACTGAACAGTCTGCACTGGACGTGCATTTTCAAACGCACTCATTAGTTTTACATGCAGGGTCTCAGCTGCGGGGCTCATTTGTTGATGTTTTGTTTTAGTTTTGCGTTCCTGCTGATTCTGTTCTTGTGCCAATTTAGACTGCGGAGACACAAATGCATACTAAATTGCTTATTGATATTCAAAACAGTGTTTTACATGAGAAGTTAACAGTAGAGCTTGTTAACGCTCGCCTGCTTGTGTTTATGTGTGCAACTCCACCAAATCACGACATTAAGCACACTTTGGACTGATGGAAAGGCTCAGGCTCGCTCAGTTAAAGGAATAGTTCTGCTTATTCGCTATCTTGCAGAGAGTTAGATGAGTTGATTGGTACCACTCTCATGACTGTAAAGTCAATATGATGCTACAGCTAGCAGCTGGCTAGCTTAGCACAAAGACTGGAAACAGCTAGTCTGTCTCTGTTGAAAGACAATGTGTACAAGGTGTAAAAACTTTAAATTATCCAAATGAAAAACCGAGCCAAGTGTTGCCAACTCTTTTCCAATGAAAGTAGCTACTGTAGCAGCAATAGCTCCAAAAGCTGCTAAATCTAGCAAGAAAGTTGCCAAGTCAGCAACACTGACAGCCCGTCCCTTCAGGCCTCCTTCCAAAGCCACTCCCCCAAAATCATTATGAACGTCAACAATGAACATGGCTATTGGTAGTACTCACAGCTGTCAAGCTAGCAGTCTGTGGAAGACTCCGGTGACACTCAATGAGTGCAGGGGCAGAGTGAGTGCAGGTAGGCAGGTTAGACTGTCCAATCACTTAATTTGGGCTAAATGAAATGATTGGAAAGGTTTATTACAGTCATGGGACAGCCAAAAATGACAGATTTTTTATTTATTTTATTTTTTTTGTCAGAGCATTTGATTTATGGATTGCTGTCAGGATGTAATGAGAATTTCAACAGATATACCAAAAAATGTTTTTGAAGAAGATTACCAACCCTAGTTTTAACTGGTTCAGCCGTTTGGACTTTTGTATGTTGAAGCAAATGTTTGACATTTTCCGAAATACACATATTAGCTTTCTGTCGGAGAGTTAGATTAGAAGATTGATACCACTCTCATGTCTGTCCGTTAAATAAAAGGTTACAGCCAGCCGGTAAACATGGCGTTGCACAAAGACTGGAAACAGGGGGAAATGGCTAGCTTGGCTCTGTCCAACAGAAAACACTTGAAAACAAGCCAGGGTAGCTGATTCGTCCTGTTAAAAGTTTATTTATACTAAACTAGGCCAGTGATTCCAAAAGTGGGGTCTGGGAACCCCCAGGGGTCCGTGGCACTCTGCCAGGAGTCCATGAAAAGTTTTCACATTCCTTAATTTAAATTATCATGATATAATTTATATTTTCTTTTCACAAAAGGCTTCATAAAAGGATTGAATAATATTTTAATTTTTAAATCTACAGTATAATAGTTAATAGATTACATTCCAATCTAACAAACTTATAACTCTTTGAATCTGCAAATATGTTAAATAAATGTCTAATATCTTTCTAATAAATTTCTCTTATATTGTTCTTTCACATAACTAAGACTATAGAAGTGTAAATAATAGGCTACGTCAAATTATTCCAAGGGATATACATGAGGGTATCTTGTAAGGGGTCCTTGGCTGAAAAAAGGTTTAGAACCTCTTAGCTAAGCTAACCTTCCAGTCCACAGACAATGCAAGTGAACTCTCACTTTTCCTGCCTTTAGTGTTTCTTGCATCTCTGTGTTTCTTTATCTATGATCATATTTCCCATTCAGCCCCTGTTAACCCCTTCTAACAGTAGCCTCTGCCCCATCGTGTGCATCCGTTGCTCTCTGCTCTCCCAGTGCAGAGTGAAGGGCACAGAGGACTGCCAGTCTGGTCCTCATTATAACAATATGTGCGATACCTTTTACAGTTGTCAGAGTGAGGGGGTAAATCTGGCCGCATTGCCCCCGTTGGCAGGAGACCTGTCACATCAATGACCAGTGCTTCTTTCTGATTTGCTGTCGCCGATGGTTACAGACTGAGTCTAATCTGTGGCCGAGCCCTCTGCACTGAGATAATTAAAAACAGCACTTTTACAAGTTAGAGCGCCTTGCTTTATAATGTTGTTTTTTTTTTCTAGCATGCCATTTTTTTTTTTTTTGACAGGTAAGACTGTTTTGACATGTCCTCACCTCGGAATGTGATGTTTGAGAATATGCAGAGAAGAGTGACAGTTTTTTTTTTTTTTTTTTTTTTTTAAATCTTTGGAGATAATTACAGTGTTTACCTGTAAATTGTCAAATCATACGCCTGACAATCCGGAGCTGTAGTCAGTTGAGGGACTCTTTAACAGTTGGGAAATCGTATTATTGTTCGCGGTAAGCTTCACTGATTATGAAATCACAGAGGATTACAGAAAAGTGTTCATTAGAATGTCAGTAAATGTTAATTGCATCCAGTGGGAAGAGATATCCTGGATGGAGACAATACTATAAATGTAGTCCATAAACCAATGACATACACCCTCTGACAGAGCTCATAACCAACACTGTATATCAATTTATTGATCCATCGATAGTCCAATCCTCACGTTGCTTCAATTTACTAGATTGTACATCACTCTCACACACTTTATATCTCTCCTGCGCGCACACACGGACACACACAGACAGGACTGACTAGCATATTTCACCAGGAGAGGGGAAAAATGCTCTATAACAGAAATGTCAAGGTGTTTTAAGGAAGAAATATGCTTTGGCTCACAACAGCAATTGATGAAATGTGACCTTGAGTTCTTCTTTTTCCATTTCTGTTGCATCAGATTAATGAATGGTGCTGGGTCAGGAGAAAAAAGAGGAAAGGAGACAAAGCCAATCGAGGAACCACGAGGAACAATTTGTATGGTTATTACAATCAGTTGTCAGCAGCGAGGAATAAAAGATGAGTTTTAAATGTGACAATATATGCATGAGTCACTGGATAACACTGAGAGGCATCCAACAACCAACACAGATCATTCTCTGTTTATAATAACTCTTACTAATTACTTCTCAGGATCGATGAAACCTGCAAATTGAATGGAACTGTTCTTTTAGCAAAATTTATAGGGAGGAAAAGTGTGTGTGAGTGTGTGTAGTGGTGGGAGGAGTTCAACTGAGAAACGAAAATGTGTTTGATAATTTGGCCAACGCACAGCAATTGACCATAATTGGAAGTTTCAGAGAGCGAAATGAGAGTTTGGGTGGGGGGGTGGGGAGAGAAAAAAAAAAGACAAAAATTGGAGTTAATTACGTGCTGAGCCTCTCGGGGACATTTTACCTTCAGAAGTTTCTTTTTCATTATATGAGCAGCATTTTCTCTCTTACTTCATTAGCTCAAAGCATCAAATATTGTGTGTGTATAGTGATCTATGTATGTTGGCTCTCTGGCTTTCACCCATAGATATCCAAATGGAATTGTTCCATATCGACTGTATTCAAACGTGACTGACTCACTATGGATTGAACTGCGATACTCATGCACATTTGGCATCTGGCAGAGGAGACCATAGACATGAGAAGCTATTGCAAAATGATATTCATTATCTAGATGCAGCATTTAAAGAGTCACTTCCTTATCTATTGTGATTGGTTTGTACTGGGACTGTTAATCGATTAAAATATTTAATTCAGATTAATCGCATGATTGTCCATAGTTAATCGCGATTAATCGCAAATGAATCACACATTGCTTTATCTGTTCAAAATGTACCTTAAAGGGAGATTTGTCAAGTATTTTATACTATTATCAACATGGGAGTGGGCAAATAAGCTTGCTTTATGCAAATGTATGTATATATTTTTGTTATTGGAAATCAAATAACAACACAAAACAATGACGAATATTGTCCAGAAACCATCACAGGTACTGCATTTAGCATCAAAAATATGCTCAAATAATAACATGGCATGTGACTGCATGTGATTATCATAAAGTGGGCATGTCTGTAAAGGGGAGACTCGTGGGTACCCATAGAACCCATTTTCATTCACATATCTTGAGGTCAGAGGTCAAGGGACCCCTTTGAAAATGGCCATGACAGTTTTTCCTCACCAAAATTTAGCCTAAGTTTGGAGCGTTATCTAGCCTCTTTCCTGACAAGCTAGTATGAAATGATTGGTATCAATGGATTCCCAGTTTTATATGATATCAGTATCTTCACTGTAGCTTTAAAAGTGAGCTTGCTACAACCTAAAATTCGCAAGTTGCGTTAATGTGTTAAAAAAAATAGTTATTTTTCAAAATAATAACTTCAAATCTCTGAACAATTAGTTTGTTGTTCACCACCGATTTGAATTTCTCATTCATTCAAGCAAATTTACTGTATACATAAAAATGTGCATATCCTATTTTTGTATACTACAGTATAGAGACGGGCAATATATCAATATTATATTACTATTGTGATGTGAAACTAGATATCATCTTAGATTTTGGATATCATAATATTGTATTGCATAAATGTTGTCTTTTCCTAGTTTTAAAGGCTGCGTTACAGTAAAGTTATGTAATTTTCTGAACTTACCATACTCTTCTAGCTGTTCTATTATTTGCCTTTACCCACTTAGTCATTATATCCACATTACTGATGATTATTAATAAAAAATCTCATTGTGTAAATATTTAGTAAAAGCAAAACACCCCTACAATATCGTTGCAATATCAACATCGAGGTATTTGGCAAAAATATTGTAATTTTTTTATTTTCTCCATATCTCCCAGCCCTATTACAGTATAGTCTTTTCCCTGTAAACCTTTTCATACTGTTGATATCGGAATCTAAAAAGCTCAGTGCGATACACAATAGTATTCAGCTAGACAAAACTGACAATTCTTGTATTGTACAATGAGCAGTCAGTGTCAACAAAAAAGCAGAACACAGAGATTTGTATACAAGACACATTTCCATCTAAACATTTTGACTAGTACTGCTCACACAATGTCAATCAACTTTTTGTGGCATTGGCAAATTTACTGACACAATAACGTTTTTAAGCATGGATGAATAGAGTTGTGATGTCCCATGAAACAATTGTGACAATTGTACTGTACTTACAGTTTAGAGAACTGTTAAGACTGTTTCAAAAAATGACACAAAGTGATTGAGAAAAACTCTAATACAATATTTGCTGGTGGCAACTAAAGCATGATGTTGCTTTTATGGCTATATTTAGGCACCCACAGCACTCGGATTGGGTTTGGGAAAAGATTGTGGTTTTGGTTTTAATTTCAACAGTGACTTGAAGAACAATGCACAACGTGGGTGGCTTGTATTAAGGTTTAACTGAAACAACCATCTTTCATTAACCTTAAGCAAAGTGCTTTTTGTTGCCGAAGCCCAACCACACACACACAGATATCCATTCTCTGGTGTCATAAATGTAGCCTAAGCCCTCCTACACTAGGAAAAAGTTACCAGGGAGGCAGCAATTATGTTTCCCCTTAAAATATAACTGGAAAAACAAATTAGGAGTACTATATTAATGTAATCTCTCGGAGACATGATTGGCTTTATTCATACTTGGACTGTGTAGAAAATTATGCAGAAATGTAATACAATAGGCACTGATTTCAAAAAGTTTGACAAAAATCCAATTAATTCAATACCTGATTAATTAATGTTGCTTCAATCAGATTAATGCGGAAATCCTGTCAAAGCATCGCCATTAATCAGTCCTGCTCACTTATTTGCAACATTGCCCACAATGGCCAGAGACGTTAAAGGGGTGGATACCTTAATAAAAAAAACAATCCATCAAATGTCATACTGTTTGACTAACGTCTATCTTCTCACGGTATATGTGATCATATCACACAATCCCCATCGGGGTCACGCAAACGTGAGAGAGCATTGACACAGTATAGTGTACAGTAATGTGTGTGTGAGGAGCTAAAAGGGATAGTTCAGGTGTTTTGAAGTAGGGGTTGTACGAGGTACTTATCCATAGTACGTGTATTACTAACAGTAGATGATGGTCAGCACGCCCCCAGCATTGAGAAACAGACAGGAGCAGCGGCACCAGAGCAAAGCAATACGGTAATGTGGACGAGGACAGTAGAAAAACTTATTTTAGCCACCTAAAAGAAAGGCTCACCTAAACAATATTGATATCGGTTTAAGTGAAACCTATCTATACTGTTTTTGGCATCTGAGCCTGGTGGCTTTGGAGAGGGCATAGATAAGTTTCACTTTCAGTTCAGTTGCCCATCGGAAAGGAGAAGGAAAGGGCTGTCTGACAGCAAGATAAAGCAGTGAAAATATTCTAATTATAGCGTACACTTAAACGGATATTGTTTTTTTTAGGTGAGCCTTTCTTTTAGGTGGCTAAAATACCTTTTTCTACTGTCCCAGTCCACTGCTCCTGTGTCGGTACTCCGGTCTGCTTCTCCAAGCTGGGGGCGCGCTGACGACCATCATCTACTGTAAGTTATAAACCTACTATGGATAACTACCTCATACAACCCCACAAAACACCCTAACTATCTTTTAAAGTGTGATGAAACAGTAGTACTGTATTTCTAGAGAAAAACAAATTTCTCAAGGCAGGGCTCTCAACTAACTTTTTTCACCATCCTCCCGGAACCGTCCCAAAATATAACCTAAGCTGTCCCAAAAAGAATGTGGACCATCCCCAAATTTAAAATCTTTATCTTTCTACATTATCATTAGTTAAAATCATTCAAAGGGCCCTTTAACATAAATCAAAAATCAAAAGTGATTTGTTTATTTTTGCTTATAAATTCATAATTCATCCAAAATATTTTTTTTATTTTAAAAATTAAATTTATCAGTTTCTTATTTATAATTTGCATGTTTGTTTTGATTTTGACGGTAACAATGCAGCTGAGTTAAATTCAAATGTGTTTTACGTGTCAAAAAAGTAGTATTTGGTCAAAAAACTAGGTTTTGCAAAGGGCCCCCAAAACGCTAGAAGTGGCCCTGCTAACTGCGCATCTTAAATTTGGAGGAGCTGCTGGATAAGATGCACTTGTCAAGGGGAAAGGAGCAGCATGTTGCCATGGACAAAATGTGATGGAGAGATCTCACTGCAGCCTTATTACCCACAGGGGTTGGAGAGCAGAGTAAGTAAGTAAATAAGTGGTTACCATTAGTAACAGGATTTGAGATGTGGCGGAGGTTTGCTTCCTGACAGTTAACGTAACGTTATCATCAGCTCACTCAGCGTTAATGCAAACCTCGGCTGCTGAATGGTAAGCGAGCGTTAACCGTTACGTTACTGTTAACATCAAACAGTCTAACGTTAGCTAACTGACAGCGTTAATACTAGCAAGTTTACCTCATTGACTTGGGTTGAATTCCCCGTCGCTGCTGCGGATACGTGAAGTCAGAGGCCGGCGGTATTTGCTCTGTGTGTGTGTGTGTGTGTGTGTGTGTGTGTGTGTGTGTGTGTGTGTGTGCGTGCGTGCGGGCGTGCGTGCGTGCGGGACGGATCGGGCACTGACAGTGTGTGTGCGTCTGTTTGTTTATGTTGTCAAGCAGGTTTAATAAGAACTCTGCGCTAAACAAAACGTGCAGTCATTTTCATTGCCATTCACTCTAACGGGTATCTTTCGTTCAATTCTCGTCCAAAATTAATTTTCATCCTCCCTGATCTTATTTTTTTTTTACCCCGAGACGACGGGATGTCCTTAATCTCGAACCCTGGTTCCAGCTACATTTTCTATGTTCAGTCAGTATCAGCATTCTTATCTGTCCCTTCCTTTACCATCCTCCCTTTTTTGTATTTCTGGCATAATATCCCCACAATCAGTTACACATGTCACACGACCCTTTTCATCTACTTATCTATTTTTGTTTGACCTCTATTTCTCAGTTTCTGTCACATATCGCTGGTTTTGAGTCGCATCCAACTCTCTCCCATAACTCCATTACATGCTTTACCCATTGCCCTTCCTCCATTATTTCATCTGCTCCTTCCCCAGGATCAACTCGCTCCTCCCTAACCTATATGCCTACCTGCTCTCCCATAGTTTACCCTTTTGTCCCCCTCCCGTCTGCATCCAACCTCTTCCTTCTTTTCCCTCCAATCTCCTTCCCCCGTGGGACCGGGGCCCTACCTCATGAAAGAGTCATCAGCGGTGCATAGCTCTTAATAACAGCTAATCTGTTTAAGCAGCCGCTAAAAAGGTCATGGCACGGCTAGCGAGGGACAGAGGGAGGGAGAAGGAATGGTGTGGAATAGAGGATTTCGAAGGAAGAATAAGAGGCCACGAGAATAGACAGAAAGGGAAGGGGAGGGGGGGGAACAGCTGGAGTGAATTTTCTTTATGTAGGACATACAGTATTTTCTCTTATAGAGTTACGGATACAAAAACGAAGCATTATGCCGGAAAAAAAACTCTGCGTATTGGTGCAAAAGATAACAGTATGCGTTTAGAGTGGTACACTCTGGTACACGATCTCAACTGAAGTCTCCTGAATCCAGCTTCGGTTCAATGGGAAAGTGATTTGTGAACACTCACAGCCATCAGATCCTATTATGGCCCCTGCAAATTCTCTCATAATGACTGTAAGGAGACATCCAATGGTAAAATCAATCATAGATCTATGCACTTATTGAGAAGCCATCAGAGGCAGAGAGGAAAGTGAGGGGGGGGGATCAATATGACATAGCAACAGTGAAACACACATTGTACGGGAAGACGGCGGAGGACCTGCTGGTTAGGTCAGCTGAATGGCCGAAGCTGGAGAGGAACATGAGTGGAGCTAAAGATGAGATGGACATTTACTGTGGCAACAGGCTCAATCAATATTCCCCAAAATAAAATGGCTGAGTGTGTGTACTTTGATTGCTTGCCTACACAGTACACCGTAATGTACCATTGGCGGTGCTGAGCAGGTACACTAAGGCTCTGTTCAGACCTGGCATTGACATGCGTCTTGGGTGATCCGATCGCAGGTGGACAGCAGCTCTAAGTACGTCTGTTCACACCTGGTATTACAATGCTTCTCCACATGCATCTTGAGTGACCACTTGTGAACAGATCTCACTTCTCTGCTCCATGTGCAGATAAACAAGGGCTGTCCGTCGCAAATTAATCAAATTTTTTTTATCTGTTGAAAATGTACCTTAAGGGGAGATTTGTCAAGTATTTTATACTCTTATCAACATGGGAGTGGGCAAATATGCTTGCTTCATGCAAATTTATATATATATTTATTATTGGAAATCAATTAACAACACAAAACAATGACAAATATTGTCCAGAAACCCTCACAGGTACTGTATTTAGCATAAAACATATATGCTCAAATCATAACATGGCAAACTCAAGCCCAACAGGCAACAACAGCTGTCAGTGTGTCAGTGTGCTGACTTGACTGTGACTTGCCCCAAACTGCATGTGATTATCATAAAGTGGGCATATCTGTAAAGGGGAGACTTGTGGGTACCCATAGAACCCATTTTCATTTACATATCTGGAGGTCAGAGGTCAAGGGACCCCTCTGAAAATGGCCATGCCAGATTTTCCTCACCAAAATTTAAAAAGTTTTATTTAGCCTCCTTCACAACAAGCTAATGTGACATGGTTGGTACCAATGGATTCCTTAGGTTTTCTGGTTTCACTCTAGCTTTAAAACTGAGCCCGCTACAACCTAAAAATCGCAAGTTGCGTTAATGTGTTGAAGAAATTAGTGGCGTTAAAACACATTTGCATGAACGCGTTATTATCGCGTTACCTTTGACAGCCCTAGTTCTAATGAAAAAAACTTGACAAAGGTGTGTAATCAGGAAAGCCAGTAAAGTCTTAACTGCATGTTGATGGACAGAGGGGAGACTCGGCTTTAATGCACAGCAGAAATGATGAGAGAGGCTGCTGGACTGACAGCACTGTCAGGAGGTGCGCTACAGTGGCCAACACTACACGGACCAGATGTTGAATATCACCCATCTGACACCAAATCCACACAGAGCTGCTCCTGGGCAGGGAAGGTAAAAGCTTGGGTCAAGGGGGAGCACAACGGCCTCAGGAAATAAATAAATGTTAGAACTACATACATAAATAAAACAGAGTGATACGTGCAGATTGCGAAGACAGTTTTTCGTGATCATGTTCACTTGTGTTTCCACCTGTTCAACTGACTTTGGGGCTTTTCTAATTGCAAGTCTCCAAAACCTTATTACTATTTGCTCCTTTAATGATATACAGACTGCTTAAGCATAATTTAACTCTATGTTGGATAAATAAGGACTGATGTTTATTGGTCTTTAAATACGTAAATGTGTCTTTACATGCAGAGTGGAAGCAGAGCAGCAGAGTTTTCGATTTTTTTCGATTCGATAACGATTATACTGTGGCCACATTAACACCAATTTTTTTACATTTCAATAAAAACTGAGTATATTGAGTGTTTGGCTGTAATGGCACATAAAATAAGGAAGCGGTGACATAGTCTAAAGTTTTTACAATGGTTGTTGGAGCACACAATAACTCCTGGGTGTTTTAAATTTCATGAATTTAATTTATTTCCTGGTTAAAGCTTCTCAAATGTGCTGATTACCTGCTTTTCTTTGTCACATCTGATGTAGACTGAATATTGGGTTTGGGGGTTTTGATTTGTTTGTCGAATAAAACGAACAATTTAATTAGATCAACCGCGGATTTGGGAAATTATAGAGGCCACATTATACAAACAAAACGATTCATCAAGAAAATAATGGGCAGGTTAATTGAAAATGAAAATAAGTTGGAGCTTTATATTTGTGCAAAACAGAGTGTGAGAGTGATGTGAAGGCATTGTTTTTTAATTAGAATTAGGGCTGGCAAGAATCTGGCGATACGATACGTATCGTGATACAGGGTAATGATGCAATATATTGCGATACTGTAAGCAAGGCGATATATTGTGATTTTTTAAATTTAATTTTAGGAAAACTGTCATAGTATAAAGAACACACCGGAAATACACCATTTTAGAATAGGCAAAATAACACATTTATATTGCATGCAAAAAACTTTATGGTTTTCGCCCCAAATTGCATGTGATTATCATAAAGTGATAATGTCTGTAAAGGGGAGACTTGTGGGTATCCAGAGAACCCATTTTCATTCACATATCTTGAGGTCAGGGGTCAAGGGACCCCGTTGAAAATGGCCATGACAGTTTTTCCTTGCCGAAATTTGGCGTAACTTTGGAGTGTTATTTAGCGTTCTTCTCAACAAGCTAGTATGACATGCTTGGTACCAATGGATTCCTTATTTTTTTGTTTCATATCATGCCAGTATCTTCACTCTAGCTTTAAAACTGAGCCTGCTACAACTTCGAAGAGCAGCTGGGCCCGATGGCTGGCTGTCAGGTTTTTAAGAGGTTAATTAAAAATCGATACAGTGTTTTGGAGAATCGATACAGTATCGCACAACATAATATTGCGATACTCAAGTGTATCAATATTATCTTACACCCCTAATTATAATAATTTCAAGGTTTTCTATATGCAATTCAGAATATTTATATTGCCTCCCCACAGCTCTCAACATGGCGACAGTTGAGTTGGCATCTAACAGCCAACGGTGCTAACAGCGCTAACAATGCAAACAACGGCAACAGTGCTGACAAATCTGACAGCTTTTACCTGAGGGGGAGCCAGAGAGTGAGCACTATGTTTCCACGATGACGTCGTTGGTCGCTATGGCGTTATCAGCTGTAACCACCGTATGAGCTAGCCAGTAGGGCACTCTCACATGCACTAACATGCACTAAAAGGCACGGTGTGGTGATTACCCGCAGGGCTGTGCGGCGGAGGGACTGTGCCTTGTGCTCGAGCTTGTTGCAGGAAACATGCTACCAAATTACCCACAGAATTGCTCCAGCGAGCTTCCATATACACTCAAAAAAATAATTCATTGGATGAACGTAATTTGATCTTGCCACCTATATTCCATCTAAACCAATCAAGTAAGATCAATCCATCTTGATTGTGTCTTTTGAACACATCATACGTTTGTTGGTGTAAAGTAATCTTAACATGTACATTCAATGAATTTTCCTTTGTCGAATGAACTAATATAGGTTTTGTCTGTTATACTAGTATCAATCATGTTGAATGAACGAATATGTTTTTTAGTGGTTTTACTAGTATCAATCTTGTTGAATGAACTAATATAAATCTTGTTGAATGAACTAATATGTTTTTTAGTGGTTTTACTAGTATCAATCTTGTTGAATGAGCTAATATGGTTTTTAATGGTTTCACTAATATAAATCTTGTTTCAATTAGTGTTGTTTTCAGTGTACTAGTAAGCATTCATTTGAATTAAATTACCAAATATCCACAGACATACATAAAACAAGTCAAGATGCAAAATTATTTTGGTTTATTTAACATTTGGCCACTGTTCTTAGTTTGTCACTCTTCTTAAACACATTTGCAATATGCAATAAAATGGATATTGGAACCTACAAACACTCTTAGCCCATAATAAAATCAGACTGTACAAATAATTCAGCAAAATGTATGCATGACTTCAGCAATATGCATTTTAACAGTTTTAAACACTGAAATATTGCAACCTACCCATGTGCTTTACAAGTAAGGGATAATGTACTGCGAGCCAGTCACTGCTGTGACATAAACCCCAACAGGGCGATGCTGCACCTGGAACTCGACTTGCATCGCCCTGAAGGGGCTTATATTATGACCCGCTAGCTGTACATTATCCCACTTATTACACGACTACTCACTGAAGAAATCAATACATTTTACACAAAAATGGTCCACCAGAGTCCGACATCAAAACTGCACCCATAGCAACGGTCTGTTATAAATAATTAACAGGTCGTAAAACGCTGTGATTGACCACTCAGAATATTGAAATTCAGTGGTGAAATTCAAAAGTGTGTACAACTGCTCCAGCCACAATTGTCCATGCAGTAAAATCAAAAATGTTCAAAAACATTGCTGTGTCTGCTCCACCCATACACAAACGACAACAATTGCAGGGATATGGAATACCAAGCTTCTATCAGTCAGTCCAGGCTTCAAGCTTACTCACCCCAGAAGCTTGTTTTTTAGAAACTGGGCCTTGGAGAAAAACCTCTGTCCATCCAGATTTAGAAGAATCTTCTGCAGGACTTCAAAACTGCGTTTGAGCTCTGATGGGTAGCTTAGGTTCGAAATCAGTCCAAACAACAGAGCACAATGCGCAATGTTTCCCAAACCACTGAGGCCCTTTACACCTTCAAGCAGGACACCGATGTCCTCTGGGTCATCTCTGGGCACCGCACCCTCCTTCTGTATGACATGCACTCCCATCACAGTTTGCTCCATGGATGTCTCAGCCTCGGAGTCTGTGTGCTGGGGAAAAATATAACAAATGTATTTTAAGAGTCTAAAGAGACTGGAGGCTAGACAAAATAGTATTAAGTGAGTTCTAAGTTTAGACATCCCAGCACTGAAAACATTGATACGACAACTTGAGAAGAAGTAACACAGAGACCAACAATCACCATATAGAGATCAGCTGCTATGAGAGAACACTGCATGAAACTGGCTTGCCATTACCTCAAGAGCCACGTTTAGTGAGAATTTTTTTTACTGGTGCATATGAAATAAAAGCCAGTCATTGCAGTCAGTTACTTACATGTTCAGGTCAATACTCCTCAGAGTTCAGGGGTGAGGGTAGCTTCTTTATTTTGTAGAAGGAAGGACTTGCAAGGTGGCAGCACTTGTCTCACAGCACCCTTTGACCTGCCACAACGAAAAGTGGTGTTACAGTGATATCAAGAAAGACACTTAATCTTTCCAGTATACATTTAAGTAAAAAATAAAATAAAAAAAATTGCAGTGCTTCTGCCAACAACATTTCAAAGGCAGGAATCTACTAGTCTGTCTGCAATCAGTCTGCAGAAGAGATTGAAATGATAATAAAAGTCAATATAGTCCATCACATTGCAAGGCAAAAATCAAAATATATCCAAGCTTTTATCACTAAGACAGTTAAGATGGAAAAAATATGAACATATTGCATTGAATGTTGATTTAAGTGGTGCTCCTAAATTTTGTGTCTACCTACCAGCAATAAGTTGATCGAAGACAGGAAGGCTTGGTTCTGTCTTATATTGTCCAGGCGCTCCAGTTCTTATGCTGAAAGTCCTCCCATTCTAAAAAAACAAAAACAAAAAACAAACACGGAAGATTCACAACTTTAAGTTGAGAAAACTGACTGACTTATTTGATACGTACACATTTCAACTTCACCATATGATATATAATCAGAACAGCCAGCCCTCACATTATCAGAGGTATCTGACACTTGCACCCGGTCCACAAATGTAACTACACTTGCTTTTAAATCTCTCAGTGTGTGTGGATGATGCTTCCTCCTTTGTATGTATAAAATGTACTGTCAACATCTGTCTTGAAAGTGAAACCAAGAAACACACAACTAACTGTCTCGTTACCTTACAAATGTGTACCAATATGAACAAAAAAATCTCTCTCTGTGGACAAGTCACAAACTCACATTTAAAAATTACTGAACTGGAAGCTGTCTGTGTAAACTGAGATGAATGAGCTTTATAGATGTGGCTGTTGAGTCCACTCCAAGTCTTGAATATGCATGGACAGTTTACATATATGCACAAATAATGTTGGCCTCTACCACAATGATTATGTAGCTTATAATGTTTAAACAATTTGTACCTGCTTCTCTCTGGTGACACGAGGTTTGCACTGCCACATTAGCCACTGAAAGAAAAGGAAAAAAAAACATTAGTAAATGATAAAATAAATGAACCGTATTTGCTCCAATACAAAATACAAAAATACAATCCAGGGAAAAAAACAAGGGTGGTTAAAGTCCTGCTGCCTGTCATATAATGTGCATGCTGGTATATAATGTGCAACAAGACGATAGTTAATAACACAAAATATTTAACACTGCATTTCTGTTAAATCATTAAACCTTAAGTGTAAATATATACTGTATATGTACATATGATATCAGATAACAAATATGACAAAAAAATATTAACTTACCATACTGACAAGGTGCACACAAATCTCATGAGCAAGTGGATGCTGCTTTATTTTGTGATGTATTTCTGGTAAAAAGAGAAAAAAATGTAAGTTATAATAACAAATGCTAATATTTCTATTGTAGTAGTAGGCCTATAGTGTTACAGTATCTATAATTACATACACTCACACTGAAGACTGTCACTCTACCTTAAGTAAAAAGAAAAAAAAAATGCTTAAGCATAATTTAACTCTATGTTGGATAAATAAGGACTGATGTTTATTGGTCTTTAAATACGTAAATGTGTCTTTACATGCAGAGTGGAAGCAGAGCAGCAGAGTTTTCGATTTTCTTCGATTCGATAAAGATTATACTGTGGCCACATTAACACCCATTTTATTACATTTCAATAAAAACTGAGTATATTGAGTGTTTGGCTGTAATGGCACATAAAATAAGGAGGCGGTGACATAATCTAAAGTTTTTACAATGGTTGTTGGAGCACACAATAACTCCTGGGTGTTTTAAATTTCATGAATTTAATTTATTTCCTGGTTAAAGCTTCTCAAATGTGCTGATTACCTGCTTTTCTTTGTCACATCTGATGTAGACTGAATATTGGGTTTGGGGGTTTTGATTTGTTTGTCGAATAAAACGAACAATTTAATTAGATCATCCGCGGATTTGGGAAATTATAGAGGCCACATTATACAAACAAAACGATTCATCAAGAAAATAATGGGCAGGTTAATTGAAAATGAAAATAAGTTGGAGCTTTATATTTGTGCAAAACAGAGTGTGAGAGTGATGTGAAGGCATTGTTTTTTAATTAGAATTAGGGCTGGCAAGAATCTGGCGATACGATACGTATCGTGATACAGGGTAATGATGCAATATATTGCGATACTGTAAGCAAGGCGATATATTGTGATTTTTTAAATTTAATTTTAGGAAAACTGTCATAGTATAAAGAACACACCGGAAATACACCATTTTAGAATAGGCAAAATAACACATTTATATTACATGCAAAAAACTTTATGGTTTTCGCCCCAAATTGCATGTGATTATCATAAAGTGATAATGTCTGTAAAGGGGAGACTTGTGGGTATCCAGAGAACCCATTTTCATTCACATATCTTGAGGTCAGGGGTCAAGGGACCCCGTTGAAAATGGCCATGATAGTTTTTCCTTGCCGAAATTTGGCGTAACTTTGGAGTGTTATTTAGCGTTCTTCTCAACAAGCTAGTATGACATGCTTGGTACCAATGGATTCCTTATTTTTTTGTTTCATATCATGCCAGTATCTTCACTCTAGCTTTAAAACTGAGCCTGCTACAACTTCGAAGAGCAGCTGGGCCCGATGGCTGGCTGTCAGGTTTTTAAGAGGTTAATTAAAAATCGATACAGTGTTTTGGAGAATCGATACAGTATCGCACAACATAATATTGCGATACTCAAGTGTATCAATATTATCTTACACCCCTAATTATAATAATTTCAAGGTTTTCTATATGCAATTCAGAATATTTATATTGCCTCCCCACAGCTCTCAACATGGCGACAGTTGAGCTGGCATCTAACAGCCAACGCTGCTAACAGCGCTAACAATGCAAACAACGGCAACAGTGCTGACAAATCTGACAGCTTTTACCTGAGGGGGAACCAGAGAGTGAGCACTATGTTTCCACGATGACGTCGTTGGTCGCTATGGCGTTATCAGCTTTAACCACCGTATGAGCTAGCCAGTAGGGCACTCTCACATGCACTAACATGCACTAAAAGGCACGGTGTGGTGATTACCCGCAGGGCTGTGCGGCGGAGGGACTGTGCCTTGTGCTCGAGCTTGTTGCAGGAAACATGCTACCAAATTACCCACAGAATTGCTCCAGCGAGCTTCCATATAGTCAGCTGTTACACAAACTCCTGGGCGGTTGGGGTAGGTGCTTGTGTTTTGTTTGTCACCCTCATATCTTTTTAAACTTTCTTGAACCGAAGTTCTTTTCGGTCCCCCTCCCATGGCGGCGAGAGGCTGGAATGTTAACTGTACTCTTTCACCGACTCACTGGTTACCTGATTGGGCACCTCAGCATGACGTTGGGATGCATTTCTCCAAAAGCTGAAAAGCCGTTTCTACTTTTTGCTGCAGGTGTTTTTTTTTTTCTGTGGCCGCCGCAGCCCAAATGCATTACCGCCGGATCTGGTGTTAATGCAGCCTAAAACAGCCTCGCGGTTGTACGCCTCCGCCAACCAGTCAAGTTGCAGTTTATATCCATGTCTGCCAATAATGTAATAACTTAATCATTTTATCCTGTTAGACATTCATGTTAAGTTGTCATAATTAGCATATGAATTCTTGAGTTATGGCCAAAAACGTGTTTTGTGAGGTCACAGTGACCATGACCTTTGACCAACAAAATCTAATCAGTTCATCCATGAGTCCAAGTGGACGCTTGTGCCAAATTTGAAGAAATTCCCTCAAGGCGCTGAGATATCGCGTTCACGTGAACGGGTCAGATGGATGGACAACCCGAACACTTAGCGCCTAGGGTCACAGCTGTCGCCAGCACGAAGGCATAACAAAGCACAAAGGAGCTTGAATTACAAAACACACAGAGGGAGAGCGACTTCATTCTCTGCTCAGGTAGACATTACTCCTCTATATCTTTACATAGACAATAGTTGTTTGCTGCTATATTAATGCTCTGAATATCGAATTTAGCACCTTTAAGTCATGTTTATTCTATTTATTGCTCATTTATTTGGATTTTGCTGTGATTATGGGCCATTCCAATAGTTAGGAAATGTTTTATTCATGGCTGTCAAAGTTAATGCGATAATAAAGCATTAACGCAACTTGTGATTTTTAGGTTGTAGCGGGCTCAGTTTTAAAGCTAGGGTGAAGATACTGTTATCATATGAAACTTGAAAACTTAAGGAATCCGTTGGTACCAACCATTATGATAATCACATGCAATTTGGGGCATGTCATACTCAAGTCAGCACACTGACACATTGACAGCTGTTGTTGCCTGTTGGGCTTCAGTTTGCCATGTTATGATCTGATCATATATTGTATGCTAAATGCAGTACCTGTCAGGGTTTCTGGACAATATTTGTCATTGTTTTGTGTTGTTAATTGATTTCCAATACATATATACATACATTTGCATAAAGCAAGCATATTTGCCCACATCCATGTGGATAGCATTGGTATAGTATTAAATACCTGACAAATCTCCCTTTAAGGTACATTTTGAACAAATACAAAATGTGCAATTAATTTGCGATTAATCACGATTAACTATGGAAAATCATGTGATTAATGGCGATTAAATATTTTAATCAATTGACAGCCCGAGCTTTATCACTGAAAAATCAGCACTTCTTATCCCTAGTTTCTTTCATGTATGTAATGTTTTATAACAACCTCCGAACGCTACACTATGAGCTTCCTCTGTTGTAATAGGAGCTTTTTTGTTTTCCTCAAAACGTTTTAAAGAGGAGTGCCTCCTTAATTTAACTGTGATCAAAACAAACAATAAAAAAATGAAAATAAAAAAAGGCTAAACACAAAGTGCTTGTTTGCATTTCACTAGAGTTGGAGTAGGTGCCTGAATGACAGTTATTAAAAAGCTTCTGAAAAGGGTACCTGCTGAATAAAAGTAGCGCATAATTGCCTATTCATAAATGGAATAAAGAAACATTCACAGATGAGTTATTTTAAAATTAAAGAACACATACCTCTACAATAACTGCATCTGTCTGCTAAAAGAAAAATCTATAAAAGTAAAAAAAAAAGTAATTAATTTCCCTTCTATCTTCTTTATAACCATCATAAATGGCATATCTATTTTTCAGTGAGATAAAGAAATTACGCAGGACAGTATAAACATGTGTTGTATTAAATTTAAAGACACGGAACTGACTTCCTTTTTTCATTCTCATCGAAATTGCAAGTTACCCTTGAAAATATGGCGGCCCACTTCACAGAATATTTCAGCGGCTCAACTTTCCCAGAGACGCAGTTCCTGCACACCCTCTCATTCAATCACACACACACACACACACACACACACACACACACACTCACGCTACCTTTTGCGAAATTCTTCGGAGCAGGTGGACTTCCCACTTCCCAACACAAAACTAAAAGACAAAAAGCCACTTCAGAACTCAACGACTTCTAGCCCCCCCACGGGACTTAGCGGATTAGTTAGGAGTGAGGGAGCGAGGAGAGAGAAAGACTCAAGAGTGAAAGACATAAAGAGGGAAGCAAGAGAGGGAGAGAGATTGGCTTCCCCTTTTCTATTCCCATTGTGGGCCATGGGCCGTGCCGTCTGAATGGCTATGCTAATAGGCAGCTGAAAGTACGAAGAGATAACACAAAACCCACTTGACTTCCTGACACCTACTTGAGTGAGGCCACGGCGTTTTCCATGGCTAGTTGTTATTCATGGGGTCTGAAAGTAGCCTGTCTGTCAGCCTTAGTGTGGACGGCTATTTTGTCTCCGGGAGCGAAATAGTCGGGCACAGAGCAGGTTCTCTTCTTTGTGGGTTACCGTTACAATTGGCGGCTTAAGTATTAATTATCATTTAAATGCTTGTAGGAATGAAGAGGGTCTTTTTGAAGGTGGGAGTGCAGATTAAGGTCTTGCTGTGGTTATGGAGATTTAGCCTGATCTTTTGGCGAGAGGTCAACAACTGGTGAGATTTAATCATCTACAGCAGCTGCGGGGTCTCCACAAATAGCTGAATTTAACAAGAAATATCCAGAGTAGGGATGGGTATCAATACTCTTACCGGTTCTTTTTCATTACTAAATAACTGCTTTTTATTATATTATTTCCAAAAAAGAAATAAATTCAGAACAGGATTAGAATTTATTTATTAGGGCTGTCAATCGATTAAAATATTTAATCGCGATTAACCACATGATTGTCCATGATTAACCGCAAATAAATCACACATTTTTTATATGTTCAAAATGTACCTTAAAGGGAAATTTGTCAAGTGTCTAATACTCTTATCAACATGGGAGTGGGCAGATATTATTGTTTTATGCAAATGTATGTATAGATTTATTACTGGAAATCAATTAACAACACAAAACAATGACAAATATTGTCCAGAAACCCTCACAGGTACTGCATTTAGCATTAAAAAATATGCTCAAATCATAGCATGGTAAAATCAAGCCCAACAGGAAACGACAGCTGTCAGTGTGCAGTGTGTAAAGTGGGCATGTTTGTAAAGGGGAGTCTCGTGGGTACCCATAGAACCCATTTTCATTCACATATCTTGAGGTCAGAAGTTAAGGGACCCCTTTGAAAATGGCCATGACAGTTTTTCCTCGCCAACATTTAGCGCAAGTTTGGAACGTCATTTAGCCTCCTTCGCGTATGACATGATTGGTACCAATGGATTCCTTAGGTTTTTTGTAGTTTCGTATGATGCCAGTATCTTCACTTTATCTTTAAAACTGAGCCCACTACAACCTCCGAAAGATCGACTGCATTAATGCGTTAAAGAAATGAATGGCGTTAAAAAGATTTTGCATTAATGCATCATCGCTGTTGACAGCCCTATTATTTATAATTTAAATGTAACAAAATGTTTCTAGAGTAGCAACAGTAATGTTTACAACAGCAAATCACAATATAAACTCAATAATACCATACTGGAAACTAATCTAAAATGTCAATAAAATAAATAATATTCCTGAGTGAAGTTAAGAAAGAATGAAGAACACATACATCAGTCAGTATCAGTCCTTCATCTTGTCCTCTGTCCTCCTCCCTCTGCTGATATGATTCACTGCCTGCAGAGAGAGGAGGGGCTGCTTTGTGTCAGCCAGCTGATCAGTTAGTTTACAAGAATTTTAAGATACGTGGCAAACTAAGCTAAACAGTTAGACTACATACAGACTGCTTTTGTTTTAGCTGGCTTGTAACAATTCGCTATTAGCCGAGATACCACGCTGTGCTTGTGTAAACATAGCGGCAGTGGATTAGAGACTGCGGACAGAGCAGATTGAAATATTGATTTTCTATTGTACATGTTTGCATCGTGTTTATACTTGTTGAACAGGTGTATTGATAAAGTATTGGCTTTTTACTCGCAAAGGTTGTATTGCACCTACTTACAGTATGTATATACATATACAGTATTACTTACAGTATGTGTAAGTAGTAGAGTGTAGTTGTCATAGTTATCTTCAGTTCACCTGGTTGACCCGACACAGAGAGCAGAGGAGATGCGCGCTGCAACGTGATATTAAACTCCACCAAAACGTTAAAAATGACTGATAAAAGAACCGATAACGTCGGAGCTTATCAATACTCCGATCTTTAATAATTTAGCACCGGTGCCCGTTTTATACCGGGTTTTGGTACCTATCCCTAATCCAGAGTACCTCTATGTTAGGCTTGCTACGGTGGTCGGTGTTACCGGTGTTACACGGTGGTCGGGCACACACCGATTACATTACGTACCCACTGCCTCCACCGTCGTTTTGCTTTTTTTACAGAAATAAAACCAATTTAGTTAATTTTGGCGTATCAGTGCCGTGTTATCAATATATAGTCAATCGACAGCCACTACAAACTGAGTGAAAGTGAAAGTGTCTGCTTCTTA
Source organism: Sebastolobus alascanus (assembly GCA_916701645.2). Lineage (NCBI taxonomy): Eukaryota > Metazoa > Chordata > Actinopteri > Perciformes > Sebastidae > Sebastolobus > Sebastolobus alascanus. Next base: position 483,748 of record CAKAOJ020000137.1, on the reverse strand, counting down.
CGGGGTCTCAGCAGAGTAGCAGGAGTCAGATTTCACACACGGGACGAGAGAGAGTTGACAGACAAGACGATGGCGGAGGATTTGGTGTTAAAGCGAAAAGGAAAAGCGCCTATATAGCAATATTTCAGATTATTACCCAATGCTATAAGGGAACCATAACTTTAATGAGGTAATCGCCATGAGGAGGACGGAGCGGACACAGCCGGTGTGCGCGGCGAAGCAGCGCCGGGTGGAAAACTGTAGCCCACTTTGGATCATCGTTTACTGTGACCATGTCGCTTCCCCACAGCTGGAAAAGAAAGAGAGAGAAAAGAACCTCAACTATGTTCAAAATGCAACAAGTCGAACACAAGGACCTGAAAGCTGATGTAAAAACAACACTTTTTTATACGCCCAATTAACACCAGCCTTCACAAAAACCAAAAGATCTTGGAGTAGAAACCCACCCCCTCTAGATACGCACGCAGACAAACACATCCCAATGCGCTGCAGGTTGTTACCATGGTGAAAAAAGATTTTCGATGGCATTTTGAAGGGACAAAATCTACCTCAGAGTCTATTCACAGTGAGTAATTTGTCTTTCTCGTTCATTCAAATTGGAGCTGTTTACAATCAAAGCGGTGGCAAAAACTTTTTAGTGATTTTGTGCGACTTCACAATACGACCTCCTAAATGTTGTGATGAGGTTTTTCAGTACATGTCCGGCGCTGGCATTATGTGACTCATCCAGATTTAAATGAAATCATCACAGTCCAAAACCTCCTTTAGAATTCTGTCTGTTTCGAAAACTCTGTTCAGTATCCAGGATGTTATTTTTAATGAGGAAGAGTTTTAGCGGAAGAGGTAATCCTCATGTGTACATGGTGTATAGGCGGCAAAGAGAGTGACACGGCGTGGACAGTTGAGTTGATTAAAGGGGATGTGATGGTTCCTGATTAAAGGGTAAGTTTTGTCCCATATCTTCTGGGCCGTGACAGCTTAAGATGGCAGCTCACTGCCATGGAGTGGAAGCTCACACCCATCACAGGGAGCAGTAATGAGAGGAGCCCTCTTCTTGGCACCGATTGAAGCTGGTGGAAATATATATTTTTTTTTTTCAGCCTTGCAAATCATACAGTACAGTTGTGTTTGATCAACATTCAAACAGCTTCTTCCTTCTTCGTGCGTTAGTCTTGAATCGATGATTGGTGTCACACAGCTTTCTTAAAACAGCGAGAGAGGAGAAGAAAAAAAGTCGCAAGTGTTTAAATTCCATGTGGCCAAATTTGGAGATCTTTCATCTGGCATTGAGTCACTAAAATGTTATTTCAATTTTTTTTTTCAGTGACAGTGTTTCATTGCTTCTGGGCATCCTGTTCAAATGCCCCCCCACCCCCCAGTAAATGAAAGAAATTGCATCAGCCAAAGCTTGAGATCTCTCCACTAAAGTAGAATCGCTTAATTGCTACTGCACTTCACGTCAGAGATTGTGTTGTCATTTTGCCCTCAATCACAGCACTGCTTTGATGCTGGCCTTCTTGTTCAGAAGTCACTCAAAGACAAAATAAAAGAATTCCAGCTAACTCTCTGAAAGCCTTTCCACATTTCACATTCCTTCTTTTATTCAGGAATTGGGTACAAATCATTATTTTGTTCCATGTTCATGTGTAAATTGCACTGATAATTACTGGGCTGAAATCTGTGTCTGGGAGCACAAAGCTAGCTCTCGCCGTCATTTTACAATAGAGGCAATTTGCATCTGCTTTCAGTGCGGCTGCTGTGGCGAGCCCCTGAGAATCAAAGGTTTATTAATGTGTCCGACCACAATTTATTAGCAGCTGTTCAGGTGGCTTTTAAAAGTGTGTGCGTGCGTGCGTGCGTGCGTGCGTGCGTGCGTGCGTGCGTGCGTGCGTGCGTGCGTGTGAAAGAGAAGAGAATGACAGTGTGAAGGCCTGTTCACACATGTACAGTAAGGCTGCAACTAACAATTATCTTTTTATCGATTGATCTATCGATTATTTCCTGATTAGTCAATACTAATACTTTGGTTAACTTACCAATAATTAATGACAAAACAATCTAACATTAATCTTTCAATCTTATATTCAAGTATTTTCTCATAAAAATACCTATTTTACAAATAAAAATTTCCCAACATAGAAAATAAGTGCCAAGAATTAAAAGGCAACTATAGTCGTTTTCGGACCAAACAGTTCTGGGGACTCCCTGCGAGGAACTGTCCAATGGAGAGCTCTCCCGAGAACTACCGACCTTGAAGGGCTTTTTTTCTTCCTGGGGACTTCACCTCTCTATTGGATGTGCAATATCCCGTCCCAGTGGACCACCATGGGACCGAATTTTGGAAAAAATATGAACGGTAGTCAACGGCGAGAGACAAATATTTTTTGGATCCCGTTTGAATTGCGCCATGAATCCCACATATGATGTTTGTCAGTTTAAAACATAATTTTGCAATCAAGAAAGTTGCAGTTTGTCGTAAAACTGTTGAAGTATAAGACTGTGAAAATACGTAATTAGAAAGACTACACACCCAAAAGTCACGTAAGTGACTGTGTGTTTCTATTGGAATGAACTCACACCAGCAACGGGTCTGATCGTTCTTTCACTTACCGGCTGATAAAAAGACCAGGAGTCGCTGGATAAAACACATCAGGTAAGATGACGCTTTATTTGTGCGTGGAACATAGGTAAGTTAGCTAGATAGCTAGAGTGGTGATGTGTGTTGTGCGAGAAGAGAGATGTAGTTCACTGAGCGGTTTCACACAAAACTAAATGATACTACGACAAACTGTGACTTTCTTGACTTGCAAAATTATGTTTTAAATTGACAAACATCATATGTGTGATCCATGCCGCAATTCAAACGGGATCAAAAAAATATTTCTCTCACCATTAACTACCGTACATATTTTTTCCGAAATACGGTCCCACGAGATCCACCAGAGGGGGAGGGACTTTGACTCTCTATAGGAACGCTGAAGTGACATTAAGCCAGCTAGCACCACTGCCGCTGCTAGTTCGCTACATTTCACGTGCTCTCTTAGCTTTTTTTTAGTAATATAAGAATAAATTAACAACTTTGTTACATGCCACAATCATATAAACTCAAGCAAAATAGCCGTCCTCAAAACGGCGTTCTAACAACTGCAATAGTTCGTAGTCATTGCCGTGCGGACACAATAAAATGGGACTAGAACTACAATTAGAAGTACGTTTTTAACATTATGAAAAATTTCCTCCGGTCCGAAAACGCCTCATCAGTAATACAAATGTCCATCTGTGCAACATAAATTAAACCCAACATCAGTTCAAAAAAAGATCATAATGCATCATTCACTTTAAAGAATGTCCATGAGTTCAACATAAATTCAGCCCAACATAAATAGTGCAAAAAAAAAAAAAAATTTAGAGAATTATTCACTTAAAGGAATAAATCCAGCATAAAGTCAGCCCAACATAAATAGTGCAAAAAAAGATTGTTGGGCATCATTCACTTTAAAGAATGTCCATAAGTCCAACATAAATTCAGCCCAAAATAAATAGTGCTAAAAACTCTCTCGTTTTCAATGCGGGACATGGGTGTAAATTTGGCGCACCAGTGCAACTAAATAGTTAGTCTGGAGCCCTGTGTTGACTGCGAGTAAGAAATGGGAAACAAATAGTGGTCTCTTGTGTTAAAGTCCCATCCATCCACCCAGATCTCCTCTCTCTCTGCGGACTTGGCTCTAAAACAACATCACCTGACTTCCTCTTTGGCTTTCCCCATCAGGAAACAGTCATAATTCCTACAGCTGCTAGTGGGCTTTGTCACGTGAACGTAATCATAATGTCATTTTGGGGATTTGCTAAAACGACTGATGCTGTCAGTTTTCTTGGAAGGACGCTCTCTACGGTTATGGATGCCAATTAAGCAAGTGTGATTTCAACCTCTACAAGAAACTTTGAGATTTCACCCCTAGCAATTTAGTGAAACAGCTGTTTAACGATTATGAAAACATTAATTTGAGATGACAAGAAAGCAGCGGGAAAAAAACAACCAGCCTGGAGAAAGACTCAATCTACCTGTAACAAGACAAACGGACAGCCAGAACAGAATGAAGTTGGTCCCAACCTCTAACAAGGAATTCACTGTAACCAAAACATCTGTCAATAGAGTAGCTCTGATGCTATTAAAGATGCTATAGCACCCTTAACCCTCTGAGACCCACAATAGACCTGTTTTTGTCTTTTTTAGGGGGTACAGGGGGTCTTTAGGGGGAGATAGCAGGTCAGCAGTAGATGGCACATAGAAGTGGTGTACATCATCTGAAAGCTGGGAACCTGAAGATAATTTTGAGATGCTTTGATAAGTTGTTCTAGTCATAAATCAGAAATAAACATGAATTCATTAATTAAAATAAATTGTAAAAGTGTATAAGGGCTTAGAACTTTATGATAGAAGTATATGATGGCCATTCCCATGCTCACTTATGTCTCATAAGTTGTTGCAGCAATTTTTGGGTTAATACCATTTGTGACACAGATTTGGTGCTAAATTTAAACATTTTTTACCACTCGAGAACTAATAAAAAATATCAATAATCCCTCCAAAATACCCCATTAAGACACCAAGACCATGAAGAACACCATAGAAAAAGCCATGCTGTGATTTCGTGTGCTTTGATTTTGGGGTAAAGGGGAGACTCGTGGGTACCCATAGAACACATTTTCATTCAGATATCTTGAGGTCAGAGGTCAAGGGACCCCTTTGAAAAGGGCCATGCCAGTTTTTCCTCGCCAAAATATAGACTTACCTTGGAGCTTATTAAGCCTCCTTCCTGATTGTGGGTTTGCTAGTTTCATATGATATCTGTACCTTCCCTTTAGCTTTAAAATAGAGCTGTCAAAGTTAACGCGATAATAATGCGTTAACGCAAATTTGTTTTAACGCCACTAATTTCTTTAAGGAGGTTGTACCGGGCTTGGGTTTTAAAGCTAGGGTGAAGATACTGGTATCATATGAAACTAGAAAATCTAAGGAATCCATTAGTACCAACCATGTCATACTAGCTTGTCGCGAAGGAGGCTAAATTATGCTCTAAACTTGCGCTAAATTTTCGCGAGGAAAAACTGTCAGGGCCATTTTCAAAGGGGCCCCTTGACCTCTGACCTCAAGATATGTGAATGAAAATGGGTTCTATGGGTACCCACGAGTCCCCCTTTTACAGACATGTCCACTTTATGATAATCACATGCAGTTTGGGGCAAGTCATTGTGAAGACAGCACACTGACACACTGACAGCTGTTGTTGCCTGTTGGGCTTGAGTTCGCCATGTTATGATTGGAGCATATTTTTTATGCTAAATGCAGTACCTGTGAGGGTTTCTGGACAATATTTGTCATTGTTTTGTGTCGTTATTTGATTTCCGGTAATAAATCTATACATACATTTGCATAAAACAATAATAACTGCCCACTCCCATGTTGATAAGAGTATTAGACACTTGACAAATGTCCCTTTAAGGTACATTTTGAACATATAAAAAATGTGCGATTCATTTGTCGCAATTAAATATTTTAATCGATAAAATATGAACAAAACTGAACCTGCTACAGCCTCTGAAAGACAGTAAAGTCATTCGGGATCGCGGGTTGCAGGGGTTTAAACAAAAATAATTTGTGAAACATAAGGTGTAAAAAAGCAAGTAGTTCATGGATTTGATTAAATGTTATTGAGCCCTAACCCTGACTTGAGAGACGGTTGAGGTGCATTCTGGTGTGTCTCAAATGTGTAATGGAAGATGTTAACTGTAGTCCATCCTAAGATGATCTACAAACAATCTAAATAAATATCTAGATAAACACAAGGTCAACTGGCCCGAACAAGATAAAGATGTAAGCAATGTGCATTGTCTTAACTCTACTTTTCTAATAAGGATCAAATGTTCTCTGGCTGTTTTTTGATGTTGTTCAGCAGACAACATGAAAGCAAATGGGACATTTTGAGTAGCACATATTGTTTGTAGTGTAGTTCACTTGGGATTTCAAAGTAAGAGGAAAATTAGAGAAATCAAAAAGAAAAACAAGAAACGACTACTTCTGTTAACCATTGCAAATGAAACTTTAAGTGAAGTGCATGCCTTTTAATATGGCTGATCAGAGTGTCTGTATTTAAAACTGGCTTGCACTCAGACTGCAGCACAGATTGAGAATAACCTCCACTGAACAAGAACTCCCTTCATCTAATTTTCATTCTCCATGCTAATGTTGTCTGCATAACAATCCTTTTTTTTTTTTTTTTTTTTTTAAAAGAACAAAAACAAAACCTCATTTTGTTTTATCTTTAAAATGATTTTCACTAAAGGGAATCTTAACGAAATTTAGCATTTTGCTCACGTGCAGGCCATTGACAAATTGGAGATTTTTTTAAGAGCCGAGCCTGACAAATGAAATTATTTTTATGATGTTATAGTGACAGGGGAGATGCTGAGGCTGTTCGGCTTGACCATCTATCACACAATCTCTGACACGGAGGGTAAATCAATCAAAAAGATGACCGGGAGAGAACCAGTGTGCTCGCTGCGCGGCCTCACTTTCCTGCCAAATGCCATTTTCAAACAGCTGAGGAGTCTGAATATCACTGCGTCTTGTCGAGAAAATGCATATGTTCACCTGACGACCCATAGTGAGAGAGAGAGATGCATGGTGACAGAGAAATGGAGGAAGGGATAGAGAGTGCGGGAGTGGAGGTGGGAGAGGAGGAGGAGGGATGAAATGGAAACGTCGCCATGGCACAATGGAACTATATAAATCTAAGCGAGTGCATTTGATCATGGGCTTTTGACAGAAACAGCGATGGAAGGATGTGGTCGAGGGAGGGAGGGGATGCGAAGGCGAGGGAAGTGTAATACCATGATGTGACTAGCTACAGACGCTTTGTGATTTTGTGCACGTCCAGAACACTGGCTCTTTGTCATGCCAAAGTACAGCGGTGGCAAGGGTATAGCGCTGTGATATTTCCAACTCGCTGCGGTGACACATGTAGTGGCTCCGGGCCATGCGGGTTTAGTTAGAGCCTGACTCATGGTCATGATGTAGTGTCTCATACAGTGATAGCTGTGAGACATATGAGCTGGTATTTCCAGTGCCAGACACAGGCCGCCATTTCCTCGGCCGGATTAAAAACCATTCCCGAAGGAGAACTCTTGATTGATTGTGTTCTTAGGTTCGGTAGCAGGTCTAAACCAATGCTGTCACACCGATCCTAACATGTTCTGTGACAAAGAACCCAACCGAGAACATAAAAACAAATTGCTCTCATTAGATTTATTGAGGAGTTCTGGACTGTGGTGTGCATCGGTAACTGTCAGAGTCAGAACGTAACGTAAGTCAGATAGGAGCAATAAAATAGGCCTTTTAAAAAGCAAATGAATAGCAGTTGTTTAGTTCAAATTTGAATATAGAGCCAACTAAGTTAGTTTATACTGATTGAAACAGTGCATATATAGAAATCTTGAAATCCTGTGATTAAAAGGCGCAGACCACTGTTTTTACACAGGAAGTAGGGCTGCACAATTAACCGAATATTAGTCGCTATCACAATTTTGGCTTCCCACAATTAAGTGAACATGACCGCCTGCGATATTGACACATTAAATGCGCATTCTGCTCATAGAAAACGCTGCAGCATATCAAATCAAGCACTTCCTAAACTAACAGCCAGCCACCAGCCGGTGATCGAGATGTTTTGGTTTCACTTTTGGGTATAGATATTATCTATACAACAACTTTAAAATGTAGCTAACACAGGGGTTGGGGGAATATTCCTCTATTTTTTTTCATATTGCAATATATATATAGCAGAAAAAAATATTGCAATGTCAGTTTTTTCCAACATCGTGCAGCCCTAATTTGTACATTAACAGGGATGTAGCACAGCATGGAAGTGAAAACAGTGTTCTGGTTATTTCAATCTGAAAGTGCAATAAAAATATGCTGTCGCTAAAAATCCCTAACAGGAAGGTCAATTCACTTGTCACTAAGCGTACTACTCAACCTGTGAAAGCATTTGAATAATGTCTCCTGTAGCTCTAAAGGGAGTTTTTTAAAGCTTGAATTAAAAGGGACAGTGCGTAGGATTTGGTGGCATCTAGTGGTGTGGTTGATAGAGCTGGACAATATATTGATATATCGATATCGTGATATGAGACTAGATATCGTCTTAGATTTTGGATATCATAATAATGAGTATAAATGTAGTCTTTTCCTGGTTTTAAAGGCTGCATTACATGTAAAGTGATGTCATTTTCTGAAATTACTAGACTTTTGTAGCGGTTCTATTATTTGCATTAACCCACTTACTCATTATATCCCCTAGTGTTGTCACGATACTGGAATTTCTAAATTCGATACAAAACCCTGACAAATATCTATAATAGATACCATGGGGATAAATTGACACAACATTGAGGGCATAAAATATTACATTTTTATTAAAAGATAAATAGCAGTGTTTGTCAATTCGCTGTCGGAAAGAACAGAGAGCAGAAAGCGCAGCTGGTACCTGTGTATGGATAATGTGGCAAATTCAAATTCAGTATCAATATGTATCGATACTTCAATATTTTTGACAGCACTAATATCCACATTAGTGATGATTATTTATCAAAAATCTCATTGTGTAAATAGTTAGTTAAAAGCACCAATCGTCAACCCTACAATATCTTTGCTATATCGATAGAGATATTTTGTCAAAAATATCATGATAATGAGAGTTGCATAAGTGCAGTCCCGATCGGGCACTCGCGAGAAAATGGTTGAGGGTAAAGACAAAGTTTATGAGCTGCAGCGCAAGCGAGCATTTCAATTATCCTGGAAACAGGAGTTTAGTTGGGTGGTGTTGGAGGATGTGGGCGACACTCCAGATTAATTTACTTAAATAAAGATGACGATTAACTTTGGTCTTTGTTGTCATTTGATAACCGCTAACAAATAAAATAATTAAGGGCAAGTAAAAATTTACTTTGTGCAAGCACTAATTTCTTAGTCTTATTTCAGTATTTTGCTTCTGTGCATGTACCATAAAAAGTGTAAAATCTGTCTCTCTCATCTATGTTTGAGTGTCTGTGTGTGTGTGTGTGTGCGTGTCTGTGTGTGTGTGTGTGTGTGTGTGTGTGTGTAGGGGCGGCAGTAGGGCTAGAATTTGTTAATTTGGAAAAATAAAACTTGTTTATTGGGATTAAAGTGATTGTCACATCACAACTAATACCACAATAAATAGCACTTAAATTAAATTCATCAAAGCAAAAAAACAATTAACACCAATTAAATCCATCAATTTTCTTTTGTGTTGCTGTTTTCTAAGTCTAACAGGAAGGTTAACTTGACTATAAAACATATTTACGAGAATGAGGTTAATCGACTGTCTGAGTTAAACTATTTGGATTTTTTTTGACAGAAGATTGTATGACTCACACACTGGTAGTGAGTGAAATCTATGTTTGGACATGAGCTGGCCACATCATAGATCTCTTAGCCAGTTTACAGCCTGTCAGATAAACATGAACAACGGGCTGAGCTAACAAACATTCCAGCCATAATTGCTGTCATGAACAAGTTAACAAGGTGCTGCAGGTCACTTGTCATTCAGTCACGGCTGACAGCAGCAGCGACCTGTCAAAGATGAGCAGCAGGGAGCTGCATTATACAGCTATGTTTATATGAGCTAATTGCTCTGAATGAAAGTGGGATACGCCAACATCCTCAGCATGAGAGGGCGGTTTAAGAACAGAGTGAAACACTGATAATATTAAAAAAACAAAAGTCATCGTCTCCTACTGTGAACGGTTGAAACGTTTCCCCCACGCTGCATTGTGTCTTAAAAGTGTCTCCGTTAGCTTCATTTTGTGTCAGAGATCTCTGATTTACAAAACTCGCAGCCTCGGTTAATGTCCGAACCATGCCTCTACTATTAAGAACAGTTAAAATGACTTACTAGTGTCAATAGGCCCACCCAGGCAGGCACCTAGTAAACATAATCATGTGCAACTATGTCCGTTTGAGAGTACACCAGGGCATAAAGTAATACCATACCAAAGTTAATGCAACAACGCGTTAACGCAAATTAATTTTAAAGCCACTAATTACTTTAACACATTAACACAACTTGCGATTTTTATGTTGTAGCAGGTTCAGTTTTAAAGCTAGAGTGAAGCTACTGGTATCATATGAAACTAGAAAAAACCTAGGAATCCATTGGTACCAACAATCATGTCATACTAGCTTGTTGCGTTCATTTATTTCAAATAATAAATATATACATAAGTTTGCATAACATAAGCATATTTGCCAACTCCCATGTTGATAAGAGTATTAGATACTTAACAAATCTCCCCTTAAGGTATATTTTGAACAGATAAAAAATGTGCGATTAATTTGCAATTACCTGTGGACAATCATGCGATTAATCGCGCTAAAATATTTTAATTGATTGAAAGCCCTAATTTTCACATTAACTTCTGTTAATTTAATCAATAATTGCAAATAATAAAATACATATTACTAGGGCTGGCAAACGATTAAAATATTTAATTGTGATCGCATGAATGTCCATAGTTAATTGCACATTTTTAATCTGTTCAAAATGCACCTTAAAGGGAGATTTGTCAAGTATGTAATACTCTTATCAACATGGGAGCGGACAAATATGCTTACTTTACGCAAATGTATGCAAACACAACACAATGACAAATATTGTCCAGAAACCCTCACAGGTACTGCATTTAACATAAAAATATATGCTCATATCATAACATGGCAAACTCAAGCCCGACAGGCAACAACAGCTGTCAGTGTGTCAGTGTGCTGACTTGACTATGACTTGCCCCAAACTGCATGTGATTATCATAAAGTGGGCATGTCTGTAAAGGGGAGACTCATGGGTACCAATAGAACCCATTTTCATTCACATATCTTGAGGTCAGAGGTCAAGGGACACCAAGGGACTCTAGCTTTAAAACTGAGTCAGTAACCTAAAAATCGCAAGTTGCGTTAATGAATAAAAGAAATTAGTGGCATTAAAACGAATTTGCATTGTTATCGGAGCACTAATGGAGATGCATCAAGAATCGAAGGTGAATCGTAATCGAATTGAATCATGAGGCCAATGAAGATGCACACCTCTAGTACTGTAGAAAAACGAGTACTGTCACGTTTTCAGAATTTTGGTATAGACTTGGTACCGAAGTATCGGGTCTCCTGACATCCCTGGTGTTACCTTGAAGAGAGTGAATTGAAATGTCTGTCAGCTAATGCTGCATACCATGTACGCAGCATTCAGAGCAATGTAGGCACATTCGAGCAAACTTCACAAACAAAGTCCTCTTATCCTCCTGTAGCGTTAACTACTAATACATGTAATTATTGATTTGCACTCGTTAAATAAAGAAATACTCAATTCGGGGCACCACCACTTTTTATAGGAAAAGCAGAAACTATTGTGATAGAAGTATTGATCATTAATCAATCTCAAGTCTGAAGTATAAGTTCTGAATTCATTGATCTACAGTTCTGCTTTGAAATACACACACAGACATGACGTAGTGATAAAGTGAAACATTTATTTACCATAAATCGTGATAATTGAATAAATGAAGTGATGAATATACAAATGACTAATTAACACTGGTAATTAATTAATGAATGAATGAAATGAAAATTCAATGAAGCAATTCTGATTGGAACTTTAGTAGTGAGGGAAAGTCTGATTATTCTCTCTAAGCTATAAAAGTTGCAGTTAATAATTTGGAAGATTAGGAAATTTAGAAGATATGTCTGACAAACAACTATTGATCATAAAGCCACGAAACATTCACTTATCGCTGCAGTTGGTTCTGTGGGTCCAGAGGCCGTTTCCTCACACGTTGTCTGGATAGACAAGCCCCTTGGATGGGTTGGATGAGATCGGTTCAGCTGGCCCGGGATACCAAACAGCAAAGCGTGGAGAGCATTCAACTTTCTCGTCAGAACATTGAATGTGGGAGTTGAAGTCCGTTGGCTGATTACTCGTTGAAAGAGATCAAAAAGCTGAAGTCGGATTATCTTCTGAAGCTTTAGAATTTATCTATTTCACGGAAAACTGGAAATGCTGGCCAAGCACTTAGCATTTAAATCACGCGAGATAAACAAAAGATCTTTAAAAATGCTGTCCTTTAGAAGTCACTTGACTCACAAAAATGAACATGAGGTAGAAAATAAACACACAAATGAAATGTATGTATGTAAGTTCTGGAGATCTCCCGCTGGAGTCATCTCCCTGCGGACAACTTTCTCAACTTCTTCCAACAACAGCACGACTGACTCTGTGTCATCTCTTCTTTAACCCCCTCTGGGAGGGAGGGGTCGAAACCCTCTCTTTCTCTGATCGATTCATTATTGAAAAACCTTTACACGCGCAAAATCAGAATTCCCTCTTTACTAATTTTTCCTTTCTTTTGCACGAGACAGATACATATCAAAAACTATAAAACCACTAATGTTTTAATCAAACATTAGTATCAAGATTGTAAAAATGTAATTCTAAGTTCAAGTTATAACTCCTTTTTAACAACTTTAAACTTAAGGTATTACATCTATTGAACATCACTGATAAAACATTAAAACGTATTACAATACCATTAATGATTATACACAAAGAAGTCAATAACCTAACACATGATGACTTCTAAACAATTTAATTATTGGTCACATTACCACAGATGAAAACTAGGTGGGGTTGACGCTTCACCGCTGGAGTGAATCTCTGGGTCACCGAAAGGTTAAGAAACCTAGGCTGTGGAATGTGAGATGGACAGGGGAGTGTGGGTGTGTGTGTGTGTTTTTGACCAAACGGATCACTTTGAAGTCAGGAAAAGTTATCAGTTCTTGTTGGTTTAAGTGGGGAGAAAACCCTTCCCACAGTTTTAAAAGTTATTATCCTCCTGGACAGTGTCAAAACTGACACTCGATGGTCGATAGAAGAGTTTATGGCCCTTTATCCAAACAAATTGTTCTTTCTTTGGAGAACTTCCATCTGTAAATGACCAAATCTTGTTGGACAAAAGAATGTGTTTTTCTCATCCCAGTAGATGCAGGATGAGATAAGATGCTTCTCAAAGTAGCAGGCACCATTCACGCTACATATCCCCCACTCGGAACGATACTCGCTGTCCAGGGAGTATCGTTACGTTGTTGAAACGAGGATGGTGCGTAAAGGGAACCTCATTGTCGAGACGATGATGGTGATAGACAGGGATGGCAGGTGGCAGAATAGCTTTATGATCAGAGTTGTTGTCTTAAACAAAAAAAAAAAAAATGATAGATAACTTCTAAATGGTTAGAAAAAAATATATGATGTATCTAATTTCTAAATACATATATGGTTTAAAACAAAAGATTCTGAATACTATTCAGTTGATTAAACTTCTAACCTACTTAGAATTAAACTAACTTATGAGGTCTACCTTTTAATTGGACACTAGTTCTAAAATGGCGGGCTTGGAATACTTTGTCAGTGGTGGAAGAGGTCCTGAACTAACGTTCCTGGGACAACATATGGGAAAATCCTACCCGTGGCTAGGCTGTCGACTGAGGATCCGATGTCACTAATAATGTCGTACATTAGCCTGATTACTAGTTGTGTGTGCAGAATCAACCGACAAGACCAAGAGTAGGGTGTCTATCGCACTTATGGTTTTGAATGATAAACCCCTGTAAGGTTTCTAACTGGTTTGGCTGTTTTCCCATCTGATCGTGTATTTTGGGAATTTCAGCCTGTAGTTCACCTAGGAGACGCTTGCATTGACAGAAGATAGACCTAAACTGAAAAGAGAACCGACGACGGAGGCTGCAGCTAGCAAGCCTCCAATGCACTGTTTTTCTCTCGTCTGGGTACCACTCACTTCCGATCGAGTGATGGTGAACTTTTGGTATTTGTCATTTACTGGATAACCCCCACTTGTAACCAAATGGGTGTTTGTAATTTATAGGATAACCCCCACTTGTACCCAAGTGGGTGTTTGTAATTTATTGGATAACCCCCACTTGTACCCAAGTGGTTTGAGTGAGTGATTATTGCAGAGCAAGTTTAAAATGGTGGTGAGTTTTATACACAGTGGACTTGACTGGAGACAAGGCACCTGACTTTGAAATGACTTTCATCCAATACAGCTTTCGCTGCACAACTTGTACTAGAGTTTATGATTTTCCTCTTGTGTTATAACCCTAGTACCTGGCACCTCAGGGTGCTCTAAATTTTCTGCAGTCTATGATCTGTCTGGGACGCATACGTCCGGTAAGCTTTCCCTGTGTTGTGCATCGATTCTGCTGCGGGATTTTAGCTCATCTACTTGTGCCAATGTTTTATCAAGTAGTTCTCTGGATTTAACATTAACATGACTAACCTCATCAAATCGATCTTGTATGGCAACCTGTTGTTGCTCTCGCATTTGAAGCGACTGCTTCAAATCTCGATTCCGTTTTTCCAAGTCTGCCTTTTCCTCATCTGGGGTGTTAAGTTGAGTTGTCAGCTCAGTAATGCGTGTGTCCGCTTGAGCCAAAGATTGTTTGGAAGTTTCAAGTTTTTGATGAAGGGATTTGTTTCCTTCCTGTAGCTGTGCGACCTGTTGCGCGTGCAATTTCAACTTACCTGCTGCAAGGTAAAGCAGTCTCCGAGTGTGTTTAAACTGCGCTGTTAACACGGCAGTCATGCTGCCTAGCATCTTAGCTAGTGCTTTACCTTTTAGTGGATTAGACTGGGCTTCATGGATGAGGTCTGACATTATGTTTATTTGCTCTGAGGAATCTTTACCTTGGATGTGTGCTACATACCCAGGCAATAAATCTTCAGTCAAGTCCACAAGCGCAATTTCTAAATTGTCCAGAATATTGCCACCATATGAGCCATCAGATGAGGCTGGACTGGTTCGACCAGGTTGATCAGGACTGGACATTTTGACAGGTGGTTTGGTTAAAGAACTTGGTTAATAAAGTAATAAAATGAAAAGTTAATTGAAATTAGTTAATTAATCATATTCTTTGTCATACCACAACAAGTATGTTAGTCTTGCATGCAGTTATTTACGGGTTGTTTACAACTCTCAAGTTGTTCTGTGAATGAATCATCAAATCCTATGTGTTTTATTGTTGTTCAATCGTTATAAATGATCAATTAATAAAATCTGTGAGCAAGCAAACTCAAATGGTTATTAAATTATGTTGATCATTCATTTAGTAAATGAGTGGTTGTTTTGTATAAGAACACAGGTGATTATTAGGGAGCAATCACACTGAACAGGAATCAAACAGAAGCTGCATTATCAATCACACTTATGCAAACACATAGACCACTAATTAAATCTCAGATGTAAATAGCGTTGACATTCCAAAGTGGTAGCATGCAGGAGGGTGAATTAGTATGGATTTAACTCACTACTTAAGAGTAGTTAGTAGGAAGAGATGTTATTGTCGTTTTTAATTACAATTGTTCGTGGTAAGTTTGCATTTACAAAGTATGTTAGGTACACAGAGAAAAGTTGAATATTCATTCCACTAGTTTCGTTAACCAAATCGTCCACCAGATGGAGACAACAGGCTCGCCCTTGCAGACAAGGGAGGAGCTCTGGATGACGTCTCTAAGCAACGCCCACTGAGAGCTTGTGCGCTCGCGCAAACTCAGTCTGTAATTTGACTACAGAACAGGGAAGTTGTCTCCGCAAACAATAACAAACTTTGAAACAGGCACGGCGGCCCGAAAACTCACTCCACGGCTGGAGCAAGATTTCTTTCGCAACAAAAGTCCTCTTCGGGACTTGCAAAGTACCTCAAAGCACTTAATCTCTCTGCACCAAACCACAAGGGTACTCTTACTGTTCGCGACAGTTAAACAAGCAGAGTTTTAAACCACACGGGCGGCGTTTAGCGGCAAGTTAGCTAAGCTTATCCAGCTAAACATAGGCATCTGGGTCAGATAGGAACCATGCACGGGCTATTCAACAATCCCAGGAACAGAATACAGAACCATATGATCAACCGGGCTTCGCGGAAGATATTGATTTCTGTCAAGGCCTTATCAATAAGCGTATCAATACGCCTGTGCATGCAATATCGACACTAGCTCCAAGCTACTTTAGTAACGCTTTCTTCTGTCAATGCAGCTATACGCCTCGAAACACGGCGCATTTACAACCGGGCCTCCGCCGCTGTAAATTCAACTTTACAATTTAAACGCTGAGCTCAAATCATAACTTCGCAGGCAAATGTAACAATCAAATAAGAAATGTGAATGCTCACACACATCCAGTAATCAGCAGAAAATCAAGTAGCAGCATTAAAGATCGTCAAGCAGACAGCAAGATAAGAATTAACTTTCTAAAGTTAGGTGAAGTTTGATAAAACCTATTTCTTTCAACGGGGATAAATTCACTATTTCACAGTATCAGCGGAAAATATCTGTGTATTCATTTCAGCAGACTTGTTGATTTGATTTCGCCTCACACGGGGCACCAATTATACTGTAGCGTTAACTACTAATACATGTAATTATTGATTTGCACTCGTTAAATAAAGAAATACTCAATTCGGGGCACCACCACTTTTTATAGGAAAAGCAGAAACTATTGTGATAGAAGTATTGATCATTAATCAATCTCAAGTCTGAAGTATAAGTTCTGAATTCATTGATCTACAGTTCTGCTTTGAAATACACACACAGACATGACGTAGTGATAAAGTGAAACATTTATTTACCATAAATCGTGATAATTGAATAAATGAAGTGATGAATATACAAATGACTAATTAACACTGGTAATTAATTAATGAATGAATGAAATGAAAATTCAATGAAGCAATTCTGATTGGAACTTTAGTAGTGAGGGAAAGTCTGATTATTCTCTCTAAGCTATAAAAGTTGCAGTTAATAATTTGGAAGATTAGGAAATTTAGAAGATATGTCTGACAAACAACTATTGATCATAAAGCCACGAAACATTCACTTATCGCTGCAGTTGGTTCTGTGGGTCCAGAGGCCGTTTCCTCACACGTTGTCTGGATAGACAAGCCCCTTGGATGGGTTGGATGAGATCGGTTCAGCTGGCCCGGGATACCAAACAGCAAAGCGTGGAGAGCATTCAACTTTCTCGTCAGAACATTGAATGTGGGAGTTGAAGTCCGTTGGCTGATTACTCGTTGAAAGAGATCAAAAAGCTGAAGTCGGATTATCTTCTGAAGCTTTAGAATTTATCTATTTCACGGAAAACTGGAAATGCTGGCCAAGCACTTAGCATTTAAATCACGCGAGATAAACAAAAGATCTTTAAAAATGCTGTCCTTTAGAAGTCACTTGACTCACAAAAATGAACATGAGGTAGAAAATAAACACACAAATGAAATGTATGTATGTAAGTTCTGGAGATCTCCCGCTGGAGTCATCTCCCTGCGGACAACTTTCTCAACTTCTTCCAACAACAGCACGACTGACTCTGTGTCATCTCTTCTTTAACCCCCTCTGGGAGGGAGGGGTCGAAACCCTCTCTTTCTCTGATCGATTCATTATTGAAAAACCTTTACACGCGCAAAATCAGAAGTCCCTCTTTACTAATTTTTCCTTTCTTTTGCACGAGACAGATACATATCAAAAACTATAAAACCACTAATGTTTTAATCAAACATTAGTATCAAGATTGTAAAAATGTAATTCTAAGTTCAAGTTATAACTCCTTTTTAACAACTTTAAACTTAAGGTATTACATCTATTGAACATCACTGATAAAACATTAAAACGTATTACAATACCATTAATGATTATACACAAAGAAGTCAATAACCTAACACATGATGACTTCTAAACAATTTAATTATTGGTCACATTACCACAGATGAAAACTAGGTGGGGTTGACGCTTCACCGCTGGAGTGAATCTCTGGGTCACCGAAAGGTTAAGAAACCTAGGCTGTGGAATGTGAGATGGACAGGGGAGTGTGGGTGTGTGTGTGTGTTTTTGACCAAACGGATCACTTTGAAGTCAGGAAAAGTTATCAGTTCTTGTTGGTTTAAGTGGGGAGAAAACCCTTCCCACAGTTTTAAAAGTTATTATCCTCCTGGACAGTGTCAAAACTGACACTCGATGGTCGATAGAAGAGTTTATGGCCCTTTATCCAAACAAATTGTTCTTTCTTTGGAGAACTTCCATCTGTAAATGACCAAATCTTGTTGGACACAAGAATGTGTTTTTCTCATCCCAGTAGATGCAGGATGAGATAAGATGCTTCTCAAAGTAGCAGGCACCATTCACGCTACACTCCCTACGAATCATCTCTGGCTTCTTTTTGATACTTAGCTTGTTATAGGTGTTTAGGAAATCCTTTCTGCTGTTAATTACATTTCATCATTTCATTTTATGTATTCTAACAATGTTGAGAGAGGGAGAGAAGGACAGAGTGTTGGAAATAAAGGGAAGAAAAAGAGAAGTGAAGGATGACACCGGTTCTGGGGCGGCACAGGTGGTGAGAATCAGGTAGGCTGTTGGCGTTGCTGTCTGAGCAGGAGCTCGTCGGAAATTACATTGTTGTGGAACGATAAACAAACACACATGTGGGCAAACACACACACACACACACCTTCGTGCATGCCAATTCAGATATAATGCACGGATGTCCTCTACGTTTCATCATCAAAGCCCTATCAGGCTGCGCAGGGTCTGAAGGGGAGAATATGAACCGGATAAAACAAATCGTTTGATGTGTGAAAGACAGACACTCCAGCTCCAAAGTACTTAAGCTTCTCCTCCCAATGGACTGACAAGGGAGGAGGGTAGGAGCGAGGAATGAGCGCTCCTCTCTTTTATTCCCCTCCCCTCTTCCATTCATCGCGAGGAGTTTCCAAACCGTTGCGTCATTGTTTATGCAAGGTCCCAGTGTCAGCACCAGCAATGTCAATTAAATAAATAAAGTCAATATTGACAGACGTTTCAAAGGCGTGGTGGAGCGGTGAGAGAGAGAGGGTCGGAGGAGATGGAGCGAGAGACGGGGAGTGAACGAGGAATGGAGCAAACATGAAATCTGATGAGCGAGTAATGCCTACCATACACTAGGAGACTTTGAAAAGACCTTTAAGAGAGTGAAGTCTGACACTCTCTCACATCTAAAGACAATGTGTCTTAAGTCACAGACTATAAGATTTTGCAAAGACTGGGGATCTTGCAGGGTCACTATTTATAAGACGACAACCAAAGAGTATAGAAGCAAAGAGACGAAACTGGTGCTTTTTTGACAACAGCCGCTAGATGGCGCTGCGGTAGCGCTGCCGCAATTTTGGACTGAAAACGTCAATGACTCCATGGCCATGGACGTTTAAAGAAAAACCTTTGAATCCACCAGATTCAACTATTACCAGGCCATTAAATAGGCATTATTAGTCGCTATAAGCACCATAGATTTGGGTCAATAGGAGCCTACTACACCTACTGCGTTGTAAAAGTGAAAGTGAAACTTAAAAGTAACACATTCTAACATGTTGTATAACTGAAGGAAACGTTACGTTTTGACCACAAACAAAAAGGCTTCTTTAGGTTTAAGCAACAAAACTACAACTTATTTAGGTTTAGGCAACAGAGCTACGACTGCTTTAGGTTTACTTTAGGTTTAGGCAACACAACTACAACTTCTTTAGGTTAAGGCAACAAAAATACAACATATTTATGTTTAGGCAACAACACTACAACTTCTTTAAGTTTAGGCAACAAAACTACAACTTATTTAGGTTCAGGCAACAAAACTACAACTTCTTTAGGTTCAGGCAACAAAACTACTACTTAATTAGGTTTAGGCAACAAAACTATAACTTCTTTAGGTTCAGGCAACAAAACTACAACTTCTTTAAGTTCAGGCAACAAAACTACTACTTATTTAGGTTTAGGCAACAAAACTACAACTTCTTTAGGTTCAGGCAACAAAACTACAACTTCTTTAAGTTTAGGCAACAAAACTACAACTTCTTTAGGTTCAGGCAACAAAACTGCAACTTCTTTAGGTTTAAGCAACACAACTACAACTTATTTAAGCTCAGGCAACAAAACTACAACTTCTTTAAGTTCAGGCAACAAAACTACAACTTCTTTAAGTTCAGGCAATACAACTACAACTTCTTTAGGTTTAGGCAATAAAACTACAACTTCTTTAGGTTTAGGCAACGGTGGTAAATCCACTTCCCAGTACGAACACTTCTAGCAAAACTCTTGTGATTTTATTCAAACATTGGAAATATGTCTGCGACAGTGAAATCTCTTGAAAAGTTGTTTGGTGTAAGGTCGCATAAGTGTACATTCGAGCATGTGTGTGTGTGTGTGTGTGTGTGTGTGTGTGTGTGTGTGTGTGTGTGTTTGTGTGTGTGTGTGTGTTGAACCATGATGGGATGATATCGGCCCAACATCACAAAATGTGTCTTATTATTTCTGTTTTCCAAGTTACTTTTGTAAATCTTTTGATACACTCCGCCATATTATCGGCTGTGAAAATCACCCATTGGAACCAAAATCATCCTCCTGTTGAAATATGGGTTTCTACGGCCATTATTCACTATCTTGTAAAGTGAAACAGATGGCAGATCCAATTTCTTTGCAGATATTAAAATATTCACCAAGCTGCCATTAATTCTTTGATTGTCTGGTTTGACAAAGGCATTTTAACTGTGGTTAATTTCCCTTCAAAGGAGTGGGAGAGTCTCATTGAGTTATGACCATGAATATGGCTCTTTTCCTAAGTCTTTTAAGATGAAAGGCACCCTCTGCTCCCATGTCAAACACCCAGCACACCTGACCCTTTTAAAGTGCAGAACGGCTTTTTAATATTAAACTGCATTGTTCTCGTAGATGACCGGGTTTTTGAAGATATTCAGATGTAAAAACCACAAACATATTCATTTGATGATTGAAGAAATTATGTCTGATGTAACTGACGTCATGAATTTTTTAGCCTAAAATAATTCAGCCTACATTAAGCTCAGTCTCACAGGTTGGTTTTGTTCAGAGCTCCTTGTTTCCCCATCTGTGGAAGTCACAAAGAAATTTCATTATAGGCCATTAATGAACATTCACAAAAAAATTACCATATCTGCAAGCACTTGCTAATGATGACCATAGGACCAGAAAGATGAAGTGATGAGATGAGCTTTGTTGGGGGTTATGAGCATGTTGACCAGATGCCAAGCCACCTGCTAGAAAACAAGACAGCGTACACTGGAGCAGCAACAAACAGGAGGAAAAAGATTCCCCAGTCTGGTCTCATTAAGATCAACAAAAGGCCACAACTGATTCACCAAGAATAAAACCATTTTAGAAAATTCTCTTTTTTCTACCAACTTGTATTTCATTCAGCCCAGTCTCACGGCAAAGCCTGTAACAGACCCACCTGTTAACCAGAAGAAAGCGTGTCAGTGTCACGTTTTGTGTTGCCGAGATGTGAATATTACACTCCTGCATGAAGGTGCAGTGTTTTGTAGTGACGGTTGTCACATGACGTTTGTCACGTGTTGTGTAGTGACTAAGGATGTTAATAATTAACCGTTTAACTGTAAACCGACATTAAGCATTTTAACCGATTAACGCTATCAGTTAAAGTTGTTACTGACGAATAAAGTGTACACACACTATCTGCTACACCGACTGGGCGTTCATAGCTATAACGCCACACACACACGGTCTGTCGGAAACTCACTGAAGTTATGCTGTGCTGACAGACCGTATGTGTGTGACCGTTAACCGACATTAAGCATTTTAACCGATTAACGCTATCGGTTAAAAAGTAATGTTAATAATTTATTAAAAAGCTGAGAAAAACTCGTCACTTTAAGGGGAAAAGCTGGTCTACCTTAACAGCCAACCTTAAGAGAGACTGAGCCGGCGTTACAGATACAGGAAGTTGGCTCGGGTCTTGAGCTCGCTTGAGCTGAGGAGTAGTAGCCTCGTAGCATTTATTCACCGGCAAATAAACTGTACACACACTGTCTGCTACACCTACGTTCACAGCTAGAACGCCACTGACAACACACGGTCTGTCAGAAACTCGCTGAAGTTTCGCTGCGCTGACAGACCGTATGTGTGTGACCACAGGGAGCACGAAGCTACCAGCAGAGCTACAGATGCTAATGTAGCACAAAAACACACACTGTTTGTTGTCTGTTGTCGGACAATCGCTATCGTTAATCCGGCCAGACACACAGCGGACAACCTGCTAAACTAAACTAAATCTGAGGTTGAGACTTTTACTGGGTAAGTGGCTGTATGTCCGCAACACTACACGCATCATCTAAGTTATCTATCTGCTAAGCTAACGCTCCCGGACGGTGAACTGGAGACAGTGTACGCAGCATACGCTCCCGTACGGGTGAACTGGGGACTGTGTATTGTGCTCATACACTGCAGCTGGCACACCGCTGCATGCAACGCACAAATGTTGTCGGTTAACGGTTGATTATCGGTTAACGAGGGTCGGTTATCGGTTAAGGAAATGTTTCAAAATTAACATCCCTAGAAGTGACGATGTCTAACTTCAGAGATAGTTACGTAGTATATAAAGTGAGAAAGACAACTTATGGTGGGTTGGGAGGTGGATGGGTCCAACAAATACAGGACTTTCAAGAAGGGGACCAGTGTTTACGTTAGTGACTAGGGATGTGACGGTGAGGAAATTTTCCCACCAGTTAATAAACTTGTGACAACACTGGTGTTACCGATTACACCGGGCATTTTACAAGAAAAGATGACGGTCAATATATGTAGCGCGCTTACTTTGATCTTTACCGTCGGGTGGAGGTGTGTCTGGCTTCTCCGGTAGAGCTTTTGCTGCGGGGCTGCAGGGGTCTTCCTGGCGCCGCTGCGCCGCGCACACCAGCTGTGACCGCTCCATCCTCCTCGCAGTGATTAACGCTACCTCATTAACATTATGGTTCTCTTATAGCGTTGGGTTTAAATCTGAAATATTGCCAAATAGGCAAGTTTGTGTTTCGCTTCGACACCAAATCCTCTGGCATCTCTCGGTCTGTCAACTCTCTCTCGTCCCGTGTGTGAAATATGACACCTGCTGCTCTGAGCTGAGACTCCGTATGGATGCATTCACGTTCAGTTTGTAGCGTCCGTCGTCCGCCGATCTATTGTTATCATGCCGCTGACACGCCAAAATAAACTAAATGGGTTTTATTTCTGTAAAAAAAGCAAAACGACCGTGTAACACCGGTAACACAGTCTACCGCGACAAGCCTATTAGTGACGTTTGTGGCGTGTTTTGTAGTGACGGTTATCTGACGTTACCTTGTTTCCGTACGTGTTTAACTTAGTATGTAGGCCTACTTAGGTAAATTCCACCACTGAAAATCAGGGTTTATGCTGTTAAAAATAGTTAAAAATCCCAGTGGCTGGGATCCGCCTGGCATTTGGCTGGAACTAAGCTGGTAGGGGAAATTCTAGGTGGCTGCATGACTACATACTTATTTTAAGCCCAACCATGACGTTTTCCCTTAACCTAACTAAGTGTTTTTTTTGCCTAATCCTAAATGAGTGGTTTTCTTACCTGAATCTAAGTCAGTGGCTTTGTTGCCCCCTGCTGGTACTGCACGTTCATACAGGAATATAATATTCACTCTCTGCGAGGCAAAACGTGACACTGACACGCTGTCCTCTGGTGGAAAGGTGGGTCTATTAAACGCTTTGGCGTGATATTGGGTTGTTTTTTCTTTCAGGAGTCGGAGCACTGCACCTGATAATTAAGCCTAGTCAAGTCAAGTCAATTGTCAACACCACAAATGTGCCTCAGGGGGCTTTACAATCTGTACAGGATACGATACCCTCTGTCCTTTAACAGTACGACCCTCTCATTGGATGAGGAAAAACTTAACCCACGCCTTACGCCGACCTGTGTTAAGTAGCGGAGACCCTTCATCAAGCAGGACTAGCAATTGAATCAGATGTCAGCGACATAAATGATGAAAGGGTCCCCCTACCTTCTTTCTCTGTTTGCCACCATCTCTCCGTACGTGACTATGATCCCATTGACACCTGGTATTATCATGCAAATTGGTATCTGGATAGGTTATCTGGATAAAGACATCTGGTCTTAGGCCTTTGCATTTAAACCTGGGTATTAAGTAGTCTTGTTATCTCAATTCTGCCAACATATATCAAATTAGAAAATTGGTGGACTTGTCAATAAAAATGGCACATCCCAGGTCAAAGGTAGAGATGCAGAATGTGCAAGTTTTCGGTATCTTCGCCGGCTAGATTTTATACTGCTAGTACCAGAAGATTGGCTTCCCCTGTCAGTAACATGACTCTCACATCGCACATCTTAGCAGTTTACACAGCAAAAAGGAAGGGATAGCGTGTAGAGGCAAAGTTAAGGGACTTTTCAACTTGTTGGCACTACTGTCTGTTCAAAATAACTGAAAAGAAATGTATCCCTTTGCATTTGTTGTTTTTTTTCCCGCTGTACTGAACTTGCAACGGATCGTGACTCCTAAACTGGGGTATGAACCGAACCGTGACTTTTGTGTACTGTTAGTACACAAGAATGGTCAAGAATTATTGAAAAGAAAAAAAAAAAAAATCACCCGGTGTCTTTCTTCATATTTGGGTCTTTCACTTAATCTCCCAACCTCCATCTGAGTAGTTATCTCCCATATGCTGATGACCCAGGTCAGCTCATTTATCCTATTCAGGAAGCGAGAGATTGATTGTGCCTGTGCCATCGCTGTAATTATACTGTCATCACTTAATCAACCTTATTGGATTCCTCAAGCGGTCGCAGTCCCTGAGGCTGGAGCTGGGAGAAAGATTGACTTTTTTGGACAGAGAGAGAATGAGAGGGAGAGTGAGAAAGAGGACGGGGAGGGGAGAGAGAGAGAAGCAATGGGGTAATAAGGACAGAGAGACATCAAATAAGCAGACAATGGTGGTGAAGGAGTGCTACAGTTACAAGAGGATGTCAGAGATGAGTATATGGGAACAGGGAAGTGGACCAGAGAGGGGCACGCAGAGATGATGGGGGAGAATCAGGTGGGAGGGTGGGGACGGAGACGCTGAGTGATTGTTTCCTCAAGTCTGCCCCGCCAGAGAGGGGGTAACAAATGGTTAGGGTGTCACCTGCAAAAGCAGTTTAATAATTCATTTGTCTATGGAGCTGGGCAGAAAGGGCTGCTTTGAAGAGCGGGGCACAGATGGTCATCAGAGTGAAAGAGGTACGCACAAATGCACCTACACCGATGCACCCACACATTAAAAAGGCCTGTACTGGAGCCTGGCTCATCACCTGGGTGCGCACCATATGCCACGGTGGCTGACAACCTGCTCTCTCAGCCCATGCTGTGAAATGCACACAAACACGCGCGATCGTGCACGCACACAGGTCTTTCCTATTTTGTAACTGTTCCGCTTTACCACCGAAAAGATCCGTTCTTGCATACTGATGTGCAATTGTGCTTATGTGGGCTGCGCAGATAAGAATTTACCAGCTGATAGAAATGCCTGGCGGAGTGTTTTCACCTACACACTGAGCCACATCAGTGCACGCATAGCTAAAGTCAAATACGGGGAACGCAAAACAGCCAGGTATTCACACACTTAGGCGCGCGCACACTCACGAGGATGTGACGAGGAACGTAAACTGCGCTCTCTGTCAATCCATCACCGTGTGAAATTACCCTCCGTAACGACAGCGCTCCCTCTTTTGCCATTTCACATCTGACTAAGCCCAATCCCAACACTGAATCAGCTCTTAAAATCTAATGATGCAACACCTACTGTACCGACCAAAAAAGCTTTGCATCCTGCCATCTTGTTAGGACACATACCTGCCCCCCCCCCCCCCCAGCCACTAAAACAGCAGCCCACCTTTCATTCAATTACTGTACTGACTTTAATGGTTATGAGTTCTCCTTTTGTGCCTGGCATGCTTTATTCCTCTCCCTGTGTGGCTTGCAGGTGATTACTTCAAGGCAATAAAGGTCTCATTGTGGGTTCTGCAGTTTGCAGACATACTCCAAGATTCTTTGTTTGATGTGATATCTTGAGGGATTTTGATATTTCCATTATAAAGAAAAGGGCATAAGGAATGTCCTAACACAAATTGTTTCAGGTTTTTGTGCTACATGCACTACCCGTTTTTTGCCGTGGTACACAATGTTTGTTTGTGTATCTTGCACAGAGTATTAAGAAACCAACAAACCTTATGATGATTTTGGGCACGTTTCCCCCCTCCCGATGATCGTCAGCAAAGCCCAGATTTTTTGATGGTTCTAAAGATTATCTTTCCAGATATTCCTGTGGTGTGAGGGATGTTAAGAGGGATTTTTATGTCCCCCGATCAGCTCGGAAGTCCATCCTGGCGGCACCGATTTCAAATCGTAAATATTAAACTAGGGCTGTCAAGATTAAAGCACATTAACGCAAATTTGTTTTAACGGCATTAATTTCTTGCAATGCAATGCATTAACACAACTTGCAATTTTTAGGTTGCAGCAGGCTCAGTTTTAAAGCTAGAGTGGAGATACTGGTATCATGTCCAACTAGAAGTAGAACTAACTTAAAGAATCCATTGGTACCAACCATGTCATAATAACTTGTCGCAAAGTTGATTAAATAACGCTCCAAACCTATGCTAAATTTTGGTGAGGAAAAACTGGCATCTGACAATCTTGCGATTAATTGCGATTAAATATTTTATTCGATTGACAGCCCTATATCAAAGATGTTCAATATTTACGATCGGATATCCAGTTGTGTGTGGGGAACCCCGAGGACAGCCGATGACGCAGTCACGTGGGAAAGAACGATAGCCAATTGAAAACCAAGCTAACTGAAGCGGAAGGACAACCACCGACGTCATGGCGGCCGTGGCTAATGCATGAGCTAATGCAAAACGTAAAGCATAAAGTAGTAGTAAGATGGACCTCAGAAATGGAAGACCAACTTGTTGATTTGGGTCAACAATAAAAGTGTTTATTTAACATGTCTCCATGACTTCATCCATTATTTTTCTTTTTTCTTCATGAATTTTCAGTACAAAAATTAACATCGCTAATTCTTCCTGCCCGTCGTCCGCCATGTATGTTTTACACTAAAGTAACGTTTGATTGCGAAATATTTTGCGAGATTTACGATTTTTTTTATTCAGGACTCTTGTTGTTCATGAATGGAATCTGTTAGTGTGTGGTGTGCTGTTTTTGCCAAATTGTTGCTCTCCACACACTATAGGAACAAAACTGTTAAATTTAACATAACATGTCGTCATGTGTGGGATCTCTCACATTTTCAAAATCTGTTCAAATTCGAAAAATCTTTTAGTTTGGGCAAGCCTTTAGAGAAAAAAGAGGTGATGATTATACTGCAAAAAGTATGTTGCCTGAGCAGAGATGAGGGAGGGGCTTTTGGTGGGAGAGTGAGGTTGAGTGGATGGGCGAGTGTAAAGCCAGACTGACCGACCCGGTCCAGACAGAGGGGCCACATATTGATGGAACAGACTCCAGACGACAAGCACCATTACCCTGTGGATCGCAGCAGCTAAAGAGAGGGCACGGAGAAGCAGAGGGGGGGTAGAGAGGTTAGAGGAGAGAAGCTGGTGGAGCAGAGGGTGAAGGGAGGGGAAAATGTGGGGGAATTACTGTAAACTCAACAGAGCGGGGGGGAAGAGCCATTAAGATGGGACACACATCACATCTATGTTCAGTGGTAACCCCTGAGATGTCAGAGCTAATGTGCAATTAATTACTGCTGAAACAATTAGTCGATCGACAGAAAATTAACAATTGTGATAATGAGATAATCATTTAAGTCATTTACTTAGGAAAATTCTAGAGGTAGGGAAATTTCTCGAATATATGATGCATCGCGATGCGGACGTGAACGATTCTGCATCGATTCAGTGACAGAACTTAATCGAGAGTTTGGTTTCAATTCAGCTCAGTGTGACTCTTTACTGCGTTTTGCTGTCATTTACTGTCATGCTAGTTTCTCTGCTCTCTCTCTTTCTCTCTCCTCTGATCGCTGTGCATTACCGAGGGCCGAGCTTTGCACACATACTCCGTGTGAGAGACGGCACTCAGCAGTCCGCTCTCTTGTTGCGGTCGCTACCAACATTAGATGCTGTGTTTTAACAACGTGTTGCTTAAAATATGTGCAAATGAAAATAAAATTCAAAAATGGTGTTGTTCTGTCGGGAGATGCAGTGACTTAAAAGACTACAGAAATTAATGAGATTGGGGAAATAACTAAGGGGTGAAATGCAAAGCGAAAATCATGCATAAATAAATAAATGCATACATACATTAATAAATACATACATTTAAAAATAAATATAAAATAAATGCAAAAACACATAAATAAATAAATGAAAAATAAATGCAAAAAATAAATAAATGCATTTAGAAATTAATTAAAACAATACACACATAAATAAATAAAAGGGAAAATTAATTAGAAGAGTAAATAAATATGGGAATTACTACAAAGATAAATAAATAAAGAAGCAAATTAAAACAAAAATATCAATTTATGTCACATTTTATCAATTAATTAATGGCGAACATTTATTTTTATATTTATCATATTGCTACATTTAATGATATATTTAATTATTTATTGAGTTATTTATTTATTAATTCATTTATTTTTTATTTTGGCAGGTTCCATCCTCCATATTTTGGACTGTTGGTCAGGCTAAACAAGGAATATGGTTAAGGTTTGGGTTCAAATAAGTAAATCACTAAAGCTAATGTAGGCTATCTTCGTTGCAATGGTTGATAACTACTTGGTCAAGGTTGGGGAACGATTGTGGTCATGGTTAAAAGAAACCGTTGACTGTTGTAGCGTGAATGGTGCCTGCTACTTTGAGAAGCATCTTATCTCATCCTGCATCTACTGGGATGAGAAAAACACATTCTTGTGTCCAACAAGATTTGGTCATTTACAGATGGAGGTCTCCAAAGAAAGAACAATTTGTTTGGATAAAGGGCCATAAACTCTTTTATCGACCATCGAGTGTCAGTTTTGACACTGTCCAGGAGGATAATAACTTTTAAAACTGTGGGAAGGGTTTTCTCCCCACTTAAACCAACAAGAACTGATAACTTTTCCTGACTTCAAAGTGATCCGTTTGGTCAAAAACACACACACACACACACACTCCCCTGTCCATCTCACATTCCACAGCCTAGGTTTCTTAACCTTTCGGTGACCCAGAGATTCACTCCAGCGGTGAAGCGTCAACCCCACCTAGTTTTCATCTGTGGTAATGTGACCAATAATTAAATTGTTTAGAAGTCATCATGTGTTAGGTTATTGACTTCTTTGTGTATAATCATTAATGGTATTGTAATACGTTTTAATGTTTTATCAGTGATGTTCAATAGATGTAATACCTTAAGTTTAAAGTTGTTAAAAAGGAGTTATAACTTGAACTTAGAATTACATTTTTACAATCTTGATACTAATGTTTGATTAAAACATTAGTGGTTTTATAGTTTTTGATATGTATCTGTCTCGTGCAAAAGAAAGGAAAAATTAGTAAAGAGGGAATTCTGATTTTGTGCGTGTAAAGGTTTTTCAATAATGAATCGATCAGAGAAAGAGAGGGTTTCGACCCCTCCCTCCCAGAGGGGGTTAAAGAAGAGATGACACAGAGTCAGAAGGGCTGTTGTCAGAGGGGCTGTTGTCAGAAGGGCTGTTGTCAAGAAGAAGTTGAGAAAGTTGTCCGCAGGGAGATGAGCCCAGCAGGAGCTCTCCAGAATTTACATACATACATTTCATTTGTATGTTTATTTTCTACCTCATGTCCATTTTCCGGGGTCAAGTGACTTCTAAAGGACAGCAATTTTTAAAGATCTTTTGTTTATCTCGCGTGATTTAAATGCTAAGTGCTCCGCCAGCATTTCCAGTTTTTCCGTGAAATAGATAAATTCTAAAGCTTCAGAAGATAATCCGACTTCAGCTTTTTGATCTCTTTCAACGAGTAATCAGCCAACGGACTTCAACTCCCACATTCAATGTTCTGACGAGAAAGTTGAATGTTCTCCACGCTTTGCTGTTTGGTATCCCGGGCCAGCTGAACCGATCTCATCCAACCCATCCAAGGGGCTTGTCTATCCAGACAACGTGTGAGGAAACGGCCTCTGGACCCACAGAACCAACTGCAGCGATAAGTGAATGTTCCGTGGCTTTATGATCAATAGTTGTTTGTCAGACATATCTTCTAAATTTCCTAATCTTCCAAATTATTAACTGCAACTTTTATAGCTTAGAGAGAATAATCAGACTTTCCCTCACTACTAAAGTTCCAATCAGAATTGCTTCATTGAATTTTCATTTCATTCATTCATTCATTAATTAATTAATTACCAGTGTTAATTAGTCATTTGTATATTCATCACTTCATTTATTCAATTATCACGATTTATGGTAAATAAATGTTTCACTTTATCACTACGTCATGTCTGTGTGTGTATTTCAAAGCAGAACTGTAGATCAATGAATTCAGAACTTATACTTCAGACTTGAGATTGATTAATGATCAATACTTCTATCACAATAGTTTCTGCTTTTCCTATAAAAAGTGGTGGTGCCCCGAATTGAGTATTTCTTTATTTAACGAGTGCAAATCAATAATTACATGTAGAGTGGTTAACGCTACACTGTCATTAGTTTCAAAGTCCAACATTTTGTTGACCCATCCGACCACCTCAACCTTCCTCTCTCTGTAGCTCTGGAACAATGTCACATTAGGGCAAGAGTCCTAATTCCTATGGCTGGGGGCTTTGCCACTTAAACCTATACATAAGTTATCATGGGGCCTTTGATGAAATGACTGATACTGATATTTTTCTTGGGAGGACAGTGTCTGAAATGACCATTCATCTGTATTCTTGATGGAATAAGAAATGGGTTACTGTTGTTCTGAATGGTCAATGATGTAAAACAACTTGTGTCCCACATTCAGACCTTTTTTCAAGGTTCCCCACCATCAAACAGCTAAACATAGAGCAACTTATTTCCCAAAATAAGTCCTCTCTTGGGTAGAGCTTGGAGCTGCCTTCCTAGTTGTCCGTGATTGTTCTTTTCTTTTGTGCGCTTTCTTGTGTGACGTTAATTGTCACGAAAATGCACCGCGTTTCACCTGTACTAAAACCTGCGACATGACTTGCACAAGCAGACGGGATCTCCATGGCGACAAAGTGAAATTATAGGTACGGGGTAGGTGAGAGGAGAGCGGGGAGGAAAGAGGTGTCGGAGCCGTACAATCAGCGGTGACAAGCAATCACTTGGGAGTTTTATAAAAGCAGACTGTAAATGTGGAGGAGACCAGGCAGGAGAGTGATAGATGATTCGGCTGAAGTAAGGAGGAAGGGAGGAATGCACGGATGACATGATTACAGAAGGATGAGCCTGATGAGCCTTAAATGGGGTACAATACAAAAGCAGGAGGAGAGGATGTGTTTGAATCGGACTGAGAGGAGGCTGAGTGTGCGGCGAAGGAAAACAGAAGGCAGGTGGTGGTTAGCAGCAGAGAGAGGGCTAGGTGAGTGTACAAGATTGATTGGTGATTGCTCTTGGATTTTGTGGCACAGTGTGGAAGCAATAAAGAGCAAGACAGAAAGAGAGAGAGAAAGAGAGAGAGAGAGTTGTAAAGAAGAGGGAATATAAACTCCCAGATGCCAGGTATTTTTCCTACCGGGAGGCGAGACGACAGGAGTCTAATGAGTTCCCTCATAGCCGGGCGGGTTTCATCTTATGAATCACACAAACAGTCTCGCGCACGAACGCTCACATAGCCGTAATGAATTACAGAGCTCACAGCCTAAAACCTTGGCCCCGGTACCTCTTCACATGATACACGCATACATCATTTTGCGCGGCGGATCGATCCCTCCACGCCCATTTGACACAAATACACGTGGAATCGAATGCTCCGTGACATATTCCATCACCTGCTGTACCCTTGAATCCCTACCCACATCCTCCAGAGAATCGTTCACACAATGGACGTCAATATATTGACACAGTCCAAGCAAAACCTTGAAGTCCTGCTTTGTCTTCCGAAGGCTTTTTTGGGTGTTCCGTTTTGTTGTAATCAGATTACGAGCAAAATTATAGAACTTCATTAGAGTTTTTGACCACCAATAGAATTGGTAATTTCCTTAGAACAGTGGTTCCCAACTAGCTTTCCTTGAAGCCCCCCCCTACTTGTATCTAAGAAAAGCTGATCCCCCACCCATATTATCTGACGTCATCACCCAAAAATTTAGAAATCCTCGAACAAAACCCTCAATTTGAATAAGGTGTTTCAGTTTATTAAATGTGTTAGTTAGTTCGTTTTTTTTATTAAATCAACTTTCTTTAATGAATATAACTCGTCATCTAAACGCCAACAAATATGGATATTTCGTTTGATAAAAATCATGTTGTGAAATGGGGAAATGATTACATCTATCTTTTCCCAATAAATTTTGACTTTTGGAATTTACAACACTCAGGAATTATTGGAAATGTTTGTATCACAGAAGTCGGAAACAATTCTACGCAGCCACAACTAGAATCTAATTATACAAATAGTATAATAATAATAGTAATATTGATTTTTATCTTCAACTGAGCACAAATACCAGCTTTAAACAGAATGTGGTCTACTAAGTAGCGAATATATATCTTTTTAAAGAGTTTTATATACAGATTTTTGTATAAATTATCCAGTAAGTGTGTTTTTATGGTTTTAGTTATACATGTGCAAATCTAATTTTGACAATCTCAGAATAGACAAATCCTGTGATCTTTGGCCTGGACCCCAGGTTGGGAGCCACTGCCTTAGAATGTCACCCACCATGCTCAGTTCATAACACTTACACCTCATTACCCCAAACTACAGCCTCTCTCCTCACACATGAACTACTCACCCCCATCCCCTCCAGAATATTGTTACCACCCTAGACTGGACCACCCTCCCCATATTATTCTAATAATAATCAAATAATTCCCAGTGATTTTTGAACAGTATTTTTGCTTGTAATGCACATCCCTACTTACGAGCCGGAAACTTAACAAGTCTGCACGGCCATCTGACCATCTACGAGAGAAAAATGGAGAGGTCTTCAGGAATTTGTTTCAGTTGGGCAAATTTTAATTATTTTTTCATGTCAGCTATTGGCCATGTTTCATGTTGTCTGGAGACGAAGACAAGCATTCACACGTTATGGGAATATCTGAAAAGATGCCGACGGCAGAGACAGCTGATCAGTCATGAGAGTTAAATGTTTTCTAGGCAAGAATTTATTCGGCAAAGGCGATTCCATTATCCATTTAGCGCATCAACTATTTTTCGACAAAAGCAAAACCACCTCAAGCGGCAACCTTTAAAAAGTGTGGCCGTTTCCATACAGCTTTTCTCATGTGATACTTCAAAATTAGAGCTGCAACGATGAATCGATTAATCTAGTAGCTGTCAACTATTAAAATAATCAGCAACTATTTTGATAATCAATTAATCGGTTTGAGTACGATTTTCTGTTTACGTTTCAGTGTTTTGCATTTGAGTGTAAACAGCATACTTCTAGAAAATGGTGAAAATTTTCATCTACTTTTTTTGATTTTTCTGTCCAATATCAGAATCACTTTTATTGGCCAAGTATGTGCACATACATGGAATTTGACTCCAGTTTTTTTGCATTGCTCTCAATGTACTTGGACAGAAATAGAGAAAACAACTAGTTAAGAGAATGAGAGAGATTTATATTTATTTTGTTTATTTATATATAAATAAAAACATGTATTATATTGTGATTGATCGTGTTCAATATTGCAATATTTATAAATTAAACTCCAGGACTAAAATTATTTATTTGCCTGTTGTTGAAGTTCTGTCTCTGGGTTCTTTCTTTCTAAACCAGTCGGTGAGAACAGTCAACTTCTCAGTAAAACTAAGTTGGCTCGGTTTTACAAATTTAGCTTGAAACTGAAAGAATCACCACACAGTTGAAAAGCAAAAAGATGGAGACCTCTCTTTTTTTCCAACACATTAAAATAATATATAGAGGAGTTTCTTTCTATCGATGAAACTGCCTTTGGCTTGAATACATGCAGAGAGCACACTAACCAGACAATAGCTATGAGTTTGGCTTACATGCAAAATGAATGCAAATTAGCAACGGCTGAGTAGGACACTGTAGGACCTGTATACTTGATGGACTTCTCCTCAGTGCAAGGGAAGGCATTGCAGCCCAGGTCATGCTATTTACACACTAGTAACACATGTACGAACTCAATAGCAAATCAAGGGGAACAGAGCAAATCACTTCTAATTGGCTGACAGCAATCAGCAGACAAAAGGAAAACACCGGTTAGAGTCAGTAGGCAAGCACATAACAGGAGCAAAGGTATTAGCAAAAATAGCATTAGGAAACCCAATGACGCTCATTGACAGAGGGAGGTCACACCGGTGCATGCACAAAGCCAAAGGGTCATGAAAGGAAAAGAAAAGAATGATTTTCAATAGAGAAAGGATGTAACCTCTAGTTCCACATTTGGAGGTCACCGAAATAAGAATTTGTACCACATTGACAGCTATTAGATCAGTTGAATAGCAATCGGCATCAAGTAATCAAAAAAGAATTCAAAGTATGATTTTGTCCTGAAATGTAACATAACTGAACCTGGCACAAAATGGTAACGACATATCCAAGGTTTGACACAAGGAGTCCAATTGTCGACAAATTGCAGTGCACCTTTTCTACTTCTGTTCAGCCTAAAGCAGTCCGTAAGAAAAACGAACGCCTGAGCTCTTTCTGAATCTATATGCAGTCGACTGCACAGTAACTCTTTAACATTGTATTGGTCTTTTTGATGTTTTATTTAAACATTTTTTTTCCATGTGAATGCACTAATGGCAGATGCTTAATGTTTGCATGTTTGCCGCACGGGGGGAAAGTGACCGTGGTGACATCTGCGTGCTAACGTTCTGTCTCCAGCCCGGCCGCTGTTGCTCCCAGGTTCACACCTGCAGTATTATGGCTTCACGGTAACATACACATATATAACATGTATACCTGTGAACATGTCTGCCACATGTCTGAACACCAGTGCCGAGTTAAAATATCACCTAGCAGATGAAAATATTGATTTCAAAAGGAGTTGGAGGCCAGGCTGGAGTCAGACACGATTCTGTGGTAATCACACAGCAAAGTGACATAAAGTGTAGAGCAGGGGCTCTCAAACTTTTTGGGGCCAGGGACCCCTTAAAAAAGGGGAGAAAAGGACCCCCTAATAATCGTAACACCGATTAAGCATAATGCTTATTACCATTTGTACACTTAGATGCCTTTGGAACTATTTGTATTCTAAAACTTTTCAACCTAAATACTTCAGACCTGTTTGATAGTGAGAAACAGAACCACATTTCAGTTTAAATCATGTTAACACCACTTTGTTTTGCCATGATATTCAGGGTTTTTTGTAATCAGACGTTGCTTTAGCTTGGCTGGCCTCATGGTTTCATTCGCTAGCACCTGAAGGCACATGGCGCATTTTGGTCTCTCGTCGCTGTTGCTCGACATAACCGTCGTCATATTTTCTCAATTTAGCTAGTTTGGGCCAAGGAGGGTGAAAAGAGGAGATGTCACGCGTCATCAACGCGTCATATCTTTGGGGTACAACACATGTGAAGTAAAATCTGGTCTGCACTCCCCGGAATTCAGCCAATTGCAACACACAACCGCAGCTCCAGTTACACTGCGCATGTGTCATATACCCCATACCCCAAGGCCCGCGTCCCAGCCTCTTTCTATAGACCTTAACGACACTTGACGATATGGACTGCTGGCTAATAAGCTAAGCTAAACAACAGCAGGAATGGTTCGTTGCGCCATGAGTGGAGTGACTTATTCATGACAGATTGACCTGATGTGTCACAATCATATCAGAGTTTCTATTGGCTCATAGCTAACGTGGATGGGAGTATTGGACGCTTGTATGCTTGTTTTATTTGCACAAATGGTCCCCATCTGTAGATATGTACTTTCTAATGATACAGCACAATTTCATAATTCATAGCAAATTAGTTTGCGGACCCCCTGACAGAGTGCCACGGACCCCACTCTGAGAATCACTATTGTAAAGAAATAGACTCTTAAACCAAACCCACTCCAACCCAACCACAAATGCCAATTATCATTAAGGCCCTGACTGCAGCACTTAACTGTTGTCAAACACATACATTACACATTGCTCAGCAGACATTAAGTTCACCTCTGTTAATTACTGCATAAACAGCAGACACTGAGTAATTAGAAATGAGGAAAAACTGCTAGAATGACAGCAGACACAAAGTATCTCAGAATTCCTTTCACAGAAATGGTGCGTGCATGGTTTTGCTGTGAATATAGAGCAAACACCGTACACGCTGCTACTTCCACTTATGCCTTCCAGCTGTTATTTTGAGCTGCACCGCCCCACCTCCCTGTCACTGCATCAGATTGACCGTAGCCTACTAATAAAATAAAGAGAGATGCTCCCTCTGTGATGCTAGCGCTAAATCAATGTGGTCCCTCGCGCCGCGCTGACAACCCCAGCCTCCTCTCTCTTTACTATGACACCGCGAATATTAAATTATGTCACCGCAGGGGCCGCGGGCACAGAGAGAGAGAAAGAGAGGCGGACAAGGGGGCGAGAAGTGGAGGCTGCGGCCCAGACCGGTTGGTATTAAAATGAAACTGCTTTTTTTGTTAAGTGAAAAAATTAGGTGACGGGTTGAAGAGAGCATGAGAAAAGAGGAGACGGACTGAGAGAGGAGGGCGCAAAGAGGATGATCGGTAATGTGTAGCCGGAGGGGAGAGATCAAGAGAAAACGGTGCTTATGGGATCAGGTGAAATGGTCAGGGTGTGTGAGAGTGAGGGAGAGATTAACAGATAGGCCCGATTACCATAAAGGAGGAAAAAGAGAGAGGAGAAAGAAAGAGAGGGGATGAAAGATTCAAATGTGGAGAGGGAGCAGACGAGGAGGAAATGGCCATCAGTGGATGTATGGCAGCTGTGAGGAGGTGGAGATCAGACACCCATGGGTGCTCAGAGAGATGACAGACAGGCGACCTTCAGCCAGAGATCACACGCTCACTCTTACACTTGAATTACTGCTATCTGTCTCTTTTGGTGAACATCTACGGCATGTCTTTAGTTATCCTTATTCACATAGGGATACTGTGGCCATGGGGTGGCATGGTTATCTGGAAGAGAGAAACTCAAACTGTCTATCAAGAGCAACATTTAACTGGCGTGTGAAGTAGATATACATCACCTCTTCATCCAGTCCCTTGGAGTAAATATCTAACTCAGAAAATGTAAAACTTGTACACAAAAGCCATTGTTCCAAATGCTCTTCAAAAACTGGACAAATGGGAGATTTGCCAGCAATCACTGCTTAAAGTGGAAATGAAACTTTTAACCAAGTTAGGCTGGTTTACTAAAGGGATTTCCACTCTAATGAACTATTATATAACAAACGTGACAAATGTAATCATTTAAAAGAAAAAAGAAGATCCCTTTCATCTTCTGTGGCAAGAGCGCCTTCATGTTGCAGTGCTCTAACCTGTGACGTCACAAGGTTGGTTGGCTCGGCTGAGTTACACAGATACAACGGTGGAGACCGTGAAAGACGGAGACTGAGGAGACACAGGACAGAAGAAAACAAAAGAGGGGACCCTATTGTATTGCTCCTGGATGTAAAGATGAGTTTTACAATGTGAAAACCAAGGACAAAACAGTCCATTTCATAAACTGTCGCTGAAACGGTGATCAGTAATGTTACTGCAGCGCTGGCTAGTGGCACTGAAAGAGCCCTCCGACAGCTTCTGCTAGCTAGCTAGCTAGCTACCAGCTCAACATTAGCATACCAAAACTACCGTCACAAAGTAAAACATATGTCCAAAGCAAACACCAGAGACATTATCGGCCTAATATTACCTGTGTTCTCCTTCAACTAACTAACTAACTAACTAACTAACTAACTAACTGGGTTATACTCCCAAGCCGACGGACTGACTGGGGCTCCCCCGTCCATACCGCTCGGAGCTGCCGCTGACAGCAGCCCACCGAGTCGGTCCGTGTGCGCTCATATTTTATATCGTGGAACAAAACGTTAAAATGTCTTCAGCTTGTGTTAAAAACAGACCTTATTTAAAGCGTATAACTAAAAACCCATTCAAAAAAAACATTGACTTCGAGAAGAGGGAACAGGAAGTGTTAAAATGATAACTCATTTCCAGGTTTTAGGACTCATTCCTGTACCACTCTACAATAATCTAATAAAATGCAATCACAGAGTGCCCAACCACACACCGCAAATACCTAGGCATAGTAAATATTTAGGTGCAGGAAATAGAGTAGGAATCATTCAGTTTTGCAGCAATGTAAACTTGTGAGGTGTGTATTCAAACACAACTAGCCTATAGATTAGTGAAGAACATACACACATGTGAAGAAAAACACAAACCAGCTTCTATAATGTCCACTTGGAGCACAGATTAGACTGTGGTGGGTCAACACCGGTACTCACCGGTACGCAGTACCGGCACTTCTACATTTTACTCCTTGGCATACTGTAACTTCTTCTTGAAATACAGGCACTTCTCACAAATTACCGGTACTCTTCTCTGCCCTCTCCATATCAGGTTCTCTGGGAGATTCATAATCATACAGCGCAGCGCCAGCATTTTTTGCGCCGCCCCTCATAAGCCGTATGAACATAAAAACAATGGGGAGCATCAGGACGGGCCGACGCACGGCACGGGGGAGGGGGTAAGAACGACGCTGCTGTAATTCATTGATACAAAACGTCCTTCACGTCCCTTTTTGTAAAATAATTAGTGAACTGTTCATCATAACTTGTTGTAGTTGTGAACAAATATAATTAATGGAAGAATTAATTAAAAGTTTTCTGAATCTGCTCTTTTAATTAACAGAATATGATTTCACAGGACAAACATTTTCAGAAGAATTAAATGTTCAGAAGAAGGCTGTGACATGTGTAAATAATAAAATAATTATTCAACCATAGTAAGTTTTGTCTTTGAGCTTTTTTGGAGTTATCTATCATAATAATAATGGTCCAAAAACTTCCAAATTTTCTTAGGGGAGAACCCCCAAACCCAATATCTCCTAGTATCTTTTACTCACTGTAGAAATTCAGAATGTGTCTCTATATCCTGTTGCATAATATGTAGGAGCATCCTCACTGGGACACTGCCTCTAAAACCTGAATGAAGAGCTTACACACCTCAGCTCTGCATGCATACCTGCCTGTCTGGCTGGCTGCTGTTGATTCCAGGCTATAGACATCTTATAATATATTATAGAGCAATACTACAAATAACACAGGAAAGCACTTCAATTAAGTATTAACACTATGAGTAAATATACAAACACACCACCTTAACCCTATAATTTTCCAGTTGGAATATTATTGGAGTATTATAGGCCTACTATAGATGATGCATAACCCAAATATAATAATATAGCAATAAAACCACAGCTGATTATGAATGAAAAAGTATAACATGCTTAAAGACATAATGAATAAATAGGAATAAGTCACAAGAGATTGCTGATACACACGCCAACATGTGAATAAGAGAGTACTGGCACTTTTTTTTTCCACTTCAAGCAGTGTCAGATCATGCTACATGTTACTTGCTACTTGCTACGAAGAAAAAAATGGATTTTGCTCTTTAAATCCTTTAAGTTGTGAAGACCTTACGTTTTTTTTTATGTTAAGAGGAATAAACTTCATAAATGTAAAAATTGTGACTTCTTTGTTTTTTTATTAAAAGCATTTACTTGTACTTTCAACACTTAAGCACATGTAGCCTAATATCAGAAATTTACTTTTGATACCTAAGTACAGAGAATATCAGATACTTTTACTTTATCAGTAATATTCTAACAGCCTTTAATTTTACTAGACTAGACTTTAACTTCTACTAAGTCATTTTCTGATGTACTTTTACTCAAGTGTGGCTTTCAGGTACTTCACACCGCAAATACCTATAGATAGTACATATTTAGGTGCAAGAAATAGAGTAGGAATCATTCAGTTTTGCAGCAAAGTAAACTTGTGAAAGGTGTGTATTCAAACACAAACAGCCTGTAGATTAGTGAAAAACATAAACACGGGAAGAAAAACACAAACCAGCTTGTGTAATTTCCACTTGGTGCACAGATTAAGAACACAGAGGACTGTGGTGGAGACTAACCCGAGGCTCATGCTCAATGAAATTCATGCTAACAAAATACAGTATATCAGACAATATGAGATGGATGCATAATGTACAGGCAAAAAGTTTCACTCATAAACTGTGTCCTATGCCTTGAGACAGGGTTTTAATCAGGAGAATTAAATCAGCTCCAGAGAGAGGAGACAGTAACTTGTTCTATAAACGGCAGTGAATCACTCACCAAACATCTGCTGGTGACCTTCTCTCTTATTTTTTCCACTAGTTTCCATCCAAATCAATCAGCGTGCTCTCTGCCACCTCTGAATCACTCCTACCAGGCATCTGCCAGTCACACACGGAAGCTGCGGACCACCAGCGGCAGTTTGTTGCCAATTAGCAAAGCCATAGACAGCCTGACATACCGTTACACTTCTCGTTAAACCAGCAATAAACATTAACACGCGGTAACACGAGCGAGCTGTCTTACCTTGAACCAGGTGTTGTTTCTGGCCTTCCTCTGCTCAGAAGTGTTCACCAAAATATTAAACTCCATGGCAAGACGACGGTGGCGCATCTTGCTTTTTTAGTTCATCCTTCAGTCCAAGTCTGGAAAAGTCGCGTTCTCGAAGGGTGCAGCAGTAGAGCTAGCTTAGCTGGTAGCACAGGTGCATTGGTTTCCCTCAAAGGGGCAGCGGTCAACAGCAGGCCTAGCTCAGTTAGCATCAATATCACCTCAATGCTTCACAATAAATACATAGGTTCTGTTGCGTTTTTCCACGGGCCTAAATTTCACTAGCCCGCCCTGAAACGTGCCGTCGGCCTACTACCGGAATTCATAAGCCCCGCCCCCCCTTAGTGACTGCTCCAAGTTTTTTTTTTTTTCGAGGTTAAAGGAACAGTGTGTAGTTTTTTGGGGGGATCTATTGGCAGAAATGGAATATAATATTATTAAAGCAGCAGTGGGTAGAATTGGAGCAAATGTGATTTAAAAAAGTTATTTTTATAAAATAGTCACTATATTCTGACAGTAGTGCATGAGACAGGTAATCTGAAAAAAAAAGTCATGTGTCTCTGTGTCCTCCAGTGCTCCTAATAGGCTCGTTTAAGAAGAGCCAGGCCTGCGCAGAATCAATCACCGGCGATTGCCGCGCAATGCATGCCAGTTAGATTTGGGTCCACCTTGATCCCGACCTGCTCTGACGTCATGCACACGTGGGCAACGGTAACCTCACGAGATCGAGGCGGCCGCAGTTTTTAAAGCCAGGCGCCGCAGTTGCTCTCCACCGACTGCAAGACCCAGGGCATTATGGGAAACGCCTGGCTGTCGCCTGATCAAAGAGCTGATTGCATCTCAGATTTGACAGCAAACACCTCGTGTTGTAGAGAGTCCAAACTTTCTGTGTAATTGCAATATTTAACGCTATATTGTAGGCTATTAGTCTCATGTTCTGCAATAAAGGTTTCATCTGTTAACAAACATATCTTGTGTGGTTAATAATAGTAATATTAATAATTGTAGTAATGAAGGTTATTTATATAGCACTTATCAAAACGATTGATCATCACTAAGTGCTTTACAAGGCAGACTTAAAAATAATAACGAATAGAATCCAATGCCAGATACACGCACAGTTCCACATATATTTACAAACAAATATAAATAAATAACCAACGTGGTCTGCAAACTACAAGTAGCCTACAGATCGGATCTAACGGGATGTAACTTTTCCTGTGACTTCCTGTAAATTCTTTGAAGGCTGCTGGAAACGGCTGGAAACTGTCCATCTTGACCGCAGCTTTTTGTCACCGCCCCCTGATGCTGCCGCCTGATCTCGCCTACTTTCCAGGCGAGGCGCAGTTCATCTCGAACGACCCTAATGGCATCTGCAAGATTTCACAGACCGGAGGAAAACAACCAATCAGAGCCGAGCTGGAGCCTTGCCATCTCTGAGCAGCTGTCAATCACTGATGAAACAGTCAATCTAGGCAGCGCTGATCAAATATTAATCAATATTCTGTTACTGTAATGCCTATTTCTCACATAAAATGTTTTCAGAAACATCGTGTAGTGTACTGTTTAGGTGTAAAATGAGAAAGTTTGTGACCCGGCAGCCATGTTGAACACAGCCAATAGGAACGCCTACGTGCTTGGCCTAAGTCTCCCGTCACGGGCTAGATTTTTTAAAGCCTGAAAACAGAGCCAAGAGGAGGTGCAGAAGTCTAGTTTTCTCTCAGAACACTTGAAATACAATATGCTGAAAGGTTATTGTGGAATTTTTGCCCAATGATGCCAAAAACATTCTGCCTACTGCAGGTTTAACGCAACTTGTAGCGGGCTCAGCTTTAAAGCTAGAGTGAAGATACTGGTATCATATGAAGCTAGAAAACCCAAGGAACTCCATACTCCAAATTTTGGCAAGGTAAAATGGGCATGGCCATTTTCAAAGGGGTCCCTTGACCTCTGACCTCAAGATAAAAGCTTTTTTAGAACACGGCAGGGGAAAAAATCGTAGATCAGCGTTTTGGGATTTATTGTTGGTGCAACCAACTACACAGCAATTCTTCGGCGTAGCGTTTTTACTATTACCGGTTTGTGTAAAGTAGAAATTTGGAGACATGTTTCAACTTCTTCTGTTTACTCTGTTACCGTCTATGAGGGACTCGGGATTGTTTTCCCAGAAAAAGGGGGCGTGGTCATGAGAGCCTACTCTGTATTGCCAGTCTGATGTATTCCTGTGTAGAACGAATTAGTCCTAGGATTATGAGAATAGTGAGGAAAAAATGTAGGATCTGACTGTTATTTATTTCTAAAATAACGTGTGCTTAGCAGTGCTACCTTGTGGTGGCAACATTAAAAGCATTGCTAATGTGGAACTCTTAATAAAGTACAGTAGGGGACTATATGCTACTCCTCCGAAGAAAATAACATACTGTACACTTTGCATTACATTTTGTTATCTGCGGAAATTCAACCTTGCTATTCAAGGTCTACTGAGTACAATGTTCATAAGAATGGATGGAGGCGTCCTATTGGCTCAGGGGTAGCTAGGGATTTCTGCTTTTATGTACATTACGTTTATGAATAATTTGAAATTGTTGTGTGGGAAGAGGACAGCGAGCATATAAAAAATTAAAAATAATCCACTTTGGTAAAAGAAATATCAACTCAGAAGGAGCCAATGAAGTCTATTTTATCTTACAGCATGTCTTATGTTTAAACCTGCTCTAGTGGCTAATCCTGCCTGCATGGAGGTCTTTGATTTAAAGCTGTGAAGCATTAAAGTAGTTATAGAATTATTTTCACCATTTGATCCTCCATCTACAGCAGTGTGTCTTGGCAAGCGCCACAGGTGTGAGTGGCCAACACAGTAATTTTATCTATTTTAAGACAAATCAAGTAACAGCTTAACACAAGGACGAACAGTGTCACTGCTTGGCAGTGCTGCAGAGAGAGGAGGCGAGCAAGAGACCCTGGCATGCCTTTTAATGAGGGGGCTTTGAGGCCAACTAAATGAATGAATGAATGAATGAGGGACTTTCTGGATCCAACATGTGGTTTACATCACAATGCTTTCAATTTCCCACATTATCTTTAGACTTTCAGCCACCGGTTTTCCTTCCTTTCCTGTAAAACACTGGCATTAGAAGTATAAACCATGCTGTGAAACTTCACTATAAAAGTGGGACGTGCAATATAGTAAAACTCTTCTCTCTGCTGGCTTGAAGGACAGTGATTCATCCATCATCTCTGCAACTCTCAGATTTAAGTGCAGCTAAGTATACTTGACCCATGCAACCATTAACATTGGCCAAGAGGAAGGCCGCTTTATAATGTACTGACGGGTTTGCATCGACAAAGGACGGAACTACAACAAAACAGGAGTACGCGAGCTCCATCTGTACCCATCGCCAATGCACTGCAGTAGCCCTACCACCGGCTTCAGCAAAAGGTCACAGCACTTGAAGTGTTTCATTTTTAGTATTTGAAAAAAAGTTTGATACCTAGCCTGGCAAAAATGATTTCTGGCGTGGAAATAAAGTTCAATACTGAATAATCTTGAGCAGTGAATGTGAGGTAACCTTTCATTTTATTTCAAAATGGATATACTGTGCCTTGAAAGAAAAGAAATACTTCAAATTTTGTGCAATTCAATGCAGCGTAGTGTTGTGGCTTCTCATTATACATGCTTCTATTTCTCGCGAGTTATGCAGGGTGCTGATTGCACTTTAGGAGGATCAGTTTCAAGGTTCTCATTTGATTTCTGATGTGTCACCAGTTGCCCTACACCTGATTTTGTTCACAGCATTATTAGAATGTGATATGAAATATGCTGTTC
This sequence comes from Sebastolobus alascanus, assembly GCA_916701645.2. Taxonomy (NCBI): domain Eukaryota; kingdom Metazoa; phylum Chordata; class Actinopteri; order Perciformes; family Sebastidae; genus Sebastolobus; species Sebastolobus alascanus. The sequence continues at coordinate 439,168 of CAKAOJ020000137.1, read as the reverse complement.
AGCTTTAAATGATAAGCAAAACATGTAAATGCTTCTGCTACTTCTTTACACCCACTAATTAGGGCTGTCAATCGATTAAAATATTTAATCGTGATTAATCACATGATTGTCCATATTTAATCCCGATTAATCGCAAATTAATTACACATTTTTTATTTGTTCAAAATGTACCTTAAAGAGAGATTTGTCAAGTATTAAATACTCTTATCAACATTGGAGTGGGCAAAAATGCTTACTTTATGCAAATGTAGGTATATATGTATTACTGGAAATCAATTAACAGCACAAAACAATAACAAATATTGTCCATAAACCCTCACAGGTACTGCATTTAGCATAAAGGAAATGCTCAAATCATAACATGGCAAACTCAAGCCCAACAGGCAACAACAGCTGTCAGTGTGTCAGTGTGCTGACTTGATTATGACTTGCCCCGAACTGCATGTGATTATTATAAAGTGGGCATGTCTGTAAAGGGGAGACTCGTGGGTACCCATAGAACCCATTTTCATTCACATATCTTGAGGTCAGAGGTCAAGGGATCCCTTTGGAAATGGCCATGCCAGGTTTTCTAGCTTCATATGATGTCAGCACTCTAGCTTTAAAACTGAGCCCCAAATCCCAAAATATTGATTAGTGCAGCTTTAATGTTTGTAAAAGCTTTTGTTAAAAAGACCTGAATTATATGTAGCCAGCTGGCTGAACAAGTCTTATATTGTACTTTGTGAGTATAATGATAATATATTCAGGTCAATTATATGCAGAAATACAGGAATAAAACATGCTTAATTCACACCTGTCGACCTCGTCTTGTTCAGTTCTATTCCATTTGTGCTCACTCATCTGTAACCCGAAGCAGCCTCTAATATAAGGAGTCCACTGAGATGTTCGGAAATATGATGCACTGTAAAATCCCCTCTAACAGAACATAAACATTGATGCTGCCAGGATGGCTTTCTGGGATGAGCAGCTCTAAAACAATCGCCTCATAAGAAAGTTGATGTTCTGTGTGTGTATCCGCCATGTTCGTCTGCGTGTGTGTTTGTTTGTGGTTGCGTGTAGGAGGGTGCTTCAGGCGTCAAATCTCTGAGGCATCAAAAGCGTTGTAGAGGAGTGTGCAGACGTTGGGATAAAGACAAAGATACAGACGGAAAAAGATAGTGTGAGAAGAGGGGGGGTTGCATTTGTTGTGTTTCAACAAACAGCTGAATGCCTCTTGTCTCTTTATAGACCCTATCATTTACACACATTTACTTTTCCCTCATGTACCTCTCATGTTTGGTGACATGACCTTTTCCACTCTGTCTCTCAGAGATGGGTTTCTTGTATACAAACATTACTGGGTGCGTGCACATTCAGGGGGAAAAAGCACTTTAGCAACCGCTGTAATCAACGTAGTTTTTGCATTGTTTGTACATTTTGTTGACTATACTTGACCCCTGCAGAGTCCGACCACCAGATACAGGTGTGAGCTTCCCCCCGCCATAGTTGCTTAACGTTACAGCAATTTAGAGCTGCAACGAAGTCCTGCATCACTTTTAAGTTTTAAGGCATAGTCGCTAAATGTATATAGCTAAATATTTCCTTAGAGTGTGGGTCGATCACCCTGTTGTTGATCAGTTCATTTTTATCGATCTGTGAAGCATGACAGCTCGCCATGACCACCGGCTGCTTTGCTAGCGCTGTGCATAATATCCTTCTATTTTTTTTAGCAAAGGCAAGTGATCGCCTCGGAATATTAAACATCTCTGCTTTGTAGCTTGGCTTTGCTAGACATGCAATGCTTTCTGCCCCCTAGCTGCGCACGCATCTCTGTGATGACGTTGCACAGAAACCCGTCTATTCTCCCTCTTTCCTCCCTGCTAATGTGACTGTGAATGGTTAGAGGGCAGAAATTGCGAGGTGACTCACAAATATTTTGTCATAAACAATTTTCCGCCCCGATGGCAGGCCCGCCGATATGTCAGCGGGGGATGGCCCTCCTGATGGGCACATATCATTGATAGGGACATTGTCTCACTGGTTTGCCACCGACACTGTCCCCACTACATTGTGTGCATCTGTGAGTATGTGTGTGTCCATTTGCAACTGAAGGGGGGTCCCAAGGGTCTCCCTCTCCAAGTAAGAAATGACAGAGACGACAGCCGGATCTCCGCTCGGTCCCTCTCTCCCTCCGTCCCACGTCCCTCACTTCCTCCCCCCGTCCGTCTATTGACAGGTCTGCGGCTGCAGCGCCATGCACACAATGAATCCCAATGATCCGGCACGCATCAGAAACCATTACCTGCATGGCACAAATGTACACTGTGAATATGAATCACCCCGCAGTGTGTGTCACTGACCATTTGAAACGAACACACATGCTAAAGTTTGAATGCTAAATATCTCCCCCCGGTGCTCCGGTCCTCTGTCAGTCTCGGGGAGAATGGGGAGATCCATGCACAATGAAGCTCATGAATTATCAGCTGAGCATGAATGTCAACTATCGGGGCCCACATGTGTATCCATCATTCTCGCACGCTGATGTGTCAAAAGATCAGGCGTCGTTCGGCGGACCATGTGCCTCTGAGTGATATGTGTGCAAAGCTCTTGTTATTTACGCACGCAATCAATTATCCAAATAACGTAAATACGTGGAATACATGTACACACTGGCATATCTCTCTGGACCGGATGCGCTGTGTATCCATCAATCATGCTGATGGTTAACACATCATTTCATCACCTTTTCCATACAGTCACATTTGATTGGATACATTCAGGCATATAAATCTAGTTTAACTCTCTGAGACTGACTTTACTGTCTTTCGGAGGCTGTAGCAGGTTCAGTTTTAGAGCTAGAGTGAAGATACAGATATCACATGAAACTGGAAAACCTAAGGAACCCATTGGTACCAAGCCATTTCATTGTATTGAGACCATTTTTTGAAATTTGACCTCACTGTATATCATGACCTGTGGTGATCTCTAGGATAATCATACCCTCATGAAACTTTGCAACCACAAACTAGAGACCTGGGGTATACAGAGGATGGATGGCTTTTCTAGGTATATTGACAATAAGGGAGTTTCTGAGCAGTTTCCAGAACAGAAGTGCTCGCCATCCAATCGCCGAAAAAATGCAATTCTTGCAGCATTCTGAAAATGTCAAAAGTTTTTGATACCAAATCACAGCATGGCTTTTTCTATGGTGTTCCTCAAGGTCTTGGTGAGTTAATGCGGTATTTTGGAGGTATTTTTGATAATTTTTTTTTATCAATTCTTGAGTGGTAAAAAAATTGTTTAATTTAGCACCAAATCTGTGTTACAAATGTTATCATCCCAAAAATTGCTGCGGCAAATCATGAGACACAAGTGAACATGGGAATGACCCTCATATACTTCTATCATAATGTTCTAAACCCTTATACACTTTCAGAATTTATTCCTCAAATTAATCTTCAGGATCTTCTATGTGACATCTACTGATGACCTGCTATCTCCCTCTAAAGACCCCATGTATCCCCCTAAAAAAGAAAAAAATGGGTCTATGCGGGTCTCAGAGGGTTAAATGGCATGTCGCTATGAAAAACAAACACAGCTCGCATCATTCATAATTCTATGGATGCACTCGAGAGTAGATGTTTCAACAATCTAGTGGGCTTACGTTCAAGATGCTATTTGTTTACTACGTCCCAGCATGCACATCACTGTAATGCCCATAGGCAGGGGAGCAATATCGCATAATACATGTCTGGAGACTGTGATGGAGCTACTACACTAAGAAGCCTACAGCACATGATGTTGTGACTACCTGTTTACACACTTTGCATGCATGCAAATGCTCAATACACTTAAATCAATACGGTAATGAAGGAATGAATTCAATTTACATATTCTTGTTATACTTCTGTTCTTCTTACCAAGGAAAGTACCGGCTGGCCACATGTGACCTTGGATTCAATGATAAATACACATTACCACATGTCTATTCAGAAGTTCAGGAGGCTGTAAAACTGTTTTTTTTTCCATTATTATTTTCTTCTAAGAGCCACCAGTGCATAATTTTCTCTGAGGCGAAGGAAAAAAAATCACATAATACCTGAAAAGGCTTTTCAGCAGAAGCAAGTATAAAAATGTTCCCAAATATATTCTCAGATGTAGATGTGCCGTTGAACCGTAACAGACTTATAAGTTTATATATGCATAGCATGGTGCATGGAGTGAAAGGGAGTGTGTGTGTGTGTATGTGTGAGGCGGAGGGGGGTTGTACTGCAGAGTTTAGAATTACAGTGAGCAGATATGGATCAGGGTTTTTGGAATGATACATATTCATACGGGGGATGGGATTGGGGTCGGCTTGTTCTTCGGATTGTTTTCGGTGCCCGCGTTGACACTTGTGTGCAGACTTCTAAACATTCACACACACACGAGACACAAAAGGGGCAGCACACACGCACACACACACACACACAAACAAACACATTCTAAACGTGTGGAATGGTGTGAGGACAGTGAGGTTGTATTCTGGCATCAACAGAGTTACATAATTGTCTATTTACACTTCCGTTTAATCTAAATGCAACACGTCTCTAAATTTTCCATCATCCTAATCTGTAGAAGGATCACTCTTTCTAATCACAATGTTGTTAGGAACAGACCACAGCGTCTGGTTAATTGCTAATCCTTTCTAACGTGAAAACCATAGACTGTGTATAAGAAGTGGACGTAGTCACCGAGACGTCACCCATTCGGTTTGTGGACTGCTGTTTTGAAGCCTCAAGTTCGGCATTTTGGCCGTCACCATCTTGGTTTTTGGCCGTCATTTTCTCATAGGCTGTATTCGAAACCACATACTATACGAGTGGTAAGTACTGATATGGCCAAAATGTAGCATGTAGTATGCAGTGAGGAAAAAAAAAGCAAAATCTACAGTATGCCAAAAATACCCGGATGTCATACTGATTTGGAAAAAATCTCCAGTATGCATCGGACATGTCTACCTCGCCTACTGTATCCCACAATGCAAAGCGTGGGAACGGCACAGTCTATGGACACAACAACAGTGGCCAAAAACTGCAAGTTTTTTTTTAATTTTTCGTAGCTATTTCATGACTAAATTCACATCTGAAAATTTCTGAGGTGAGAAATCAGCTGTGGAGATTTTAAATTTTGGCAGTTTTTAAAAAAATTGAAGGCAAATCAAACATTTACGAACATTCGCACCTGCCGGGGTCGCTACCTCGCCAGACGGGCAGCAGTAACTCTCATAAACCGCTATGAGCTGGCTGGAGCTCTCTCTGGAGACCGGTCTCGTAGACAAGAGGATTTGTTGACGGATGGTTTGTTTAAATATCACAACACAAATGTCCATTATAAAATGAATGGGAACCTGTGGTTATCGGTCTTTTTGGTGTTGAAAAGCTCCACAATTGCCCCGGCATATCTCGCTCGAAAGCCGGCCAATTACGTTCACAGACCGGCTACTGAGCGGCAGAGTGGCGAGGGAAGAGGCGAGGGAAAGAGCAGCCTCTGAAGGGGCAGAGGGACACCTGCTGAGATAACATGTCCCTTTTTAACATTACTCTAATATTTGTAGGGATATCATTCCACTGTTGTGTTGCTGTAACTGAAAAAGCAGTTTGAGTAAATTTTGTTGAGCAATGTGCTATATTTACCGTCTCCCCTCGTTGATGATCCAGTTTGTCTTACTGCACCATGAGCTGTTCAAATAAATTGTTTAATTGGTGGTGGAGCTAAAACAAGCAGTACCTTATAAAGTAAAAAAGTAAAAAAAAGCTCAATAAGTTGTATTTTTCGATAATATTGCAACAGCGGTAAGAGTTTTTTTGTGCAGTGCTTTAAGAGCTTGTTTTAAGGCTAAAGCCTGGCCAAGCATACTGCAAAATAAATCGCAGTATGCAGTATGTACTATATACTGCATACTGTGTTTGTTAGTAGCATGTAGTAGACGGTTTTGAATACAGCCACAGACTTCTATACAATCAGACTTCTTTTTGCAACCAAAGGAGTCGCCCCCTGCTGGCTATAAGAAAGAATGCAAGTTTAAGGCACTTCTGCATTGGCTTCACTATTCAGATCTGGAGGTTGTCTCCTTTTGAAAACTCACTTTTCACTTTCCCTCCTCTCACACACGTTTTCTCTCTTGCCCCCCCCCTCCACCTACCCTACCCACCTACCGTCTGATAGCCCTCCTCCAACCTCCAAGAGCCCATCACCTCCTGTTACGAGCCAGTGTAAATTGAATGCTGTGAATCAGGGCCGGCTGTTACTGCGTGTGACTGGAGGGGAGCGGGGAGGAGAAAGGAGAGAAGGGGACTGCATGTCCCTGCAGCTTTATGGGCTGGTGTCTCACCAAGATATATCACCGCCTGGCCAGATAATACCATCATGTACATAACTACCCTGTGTATGTGTGTGTGCGCGCGTGCCCATCGGCGTGTGTTATGTACTTAACTACCGGGTGACCTGCCGCTCAGCTCCTAATAAGGGGCATCTGGTGCTGTTTTACAGGATGGAAGAGCGGAGGAGGAATGGAATGGGGAAAAAGCTGTGAAAAAAAAGGTGCCTTTGTGGAGCGAGGGGACAAAATGGAACATTGGGGATGTGTCCGAGGATGGGGAACGGGTAAAAGGGATATATAGGATTTGAGAGAGAGTGTGTGTGACAGAAAATGAGAGCTTGGAGGGTGAATTAGGAGAGAAAATGAGATATAGAGAGAGATGGCGAGAGATGAGCACACAAACAGAGTGAGAGAGAGAGAGAGGAGATGGAGAGCCAGAGAGAGCCCAGATGAGGGAGTTGAGATGATGGGCTGGCAGTTTCCAAGCACCAGGCTGTTTTTCAGGGCTGTCAAGCACATTGTGAGGCATTGTTTGAAATGCCCAGGCTGATGGCTGACATATTTCCCATGAATCTAGCATGCCAGGCCGCTGTCCACTACACTCCACTCAGACACACACGAGCTGACGGGCCCCGCGCTCGTGTGGGTGTGTGTGTGTGTGTGTGTGTGTGTGTGTGGTCAGCGAAGGGTAATTGGTTGACCTTGGCCCATCGGGGTGGCTTGAACAGGGAAGGGTGAGGGAAAAGGGAGGAGGTGGGAGAGAGCAGTTGTAAATTTTGTCCCACATCAATGTATTTCTGTCAGTGGCACTTCACTCTGGCAGTTAACTTACCCCTGGAAAATGTGGGGGTACACACACACACACACACACACACACACACACATACTGTAAACTACCCTGCCTACACGCACACTAACACATGCATGCACTATGGCACACAAAAGAAATTTATGCACACATCCACACACACACGTGAAGGCACAAACACAAATCCATAACTCACTCCAGTGCAATCAGTGGTCACACACACACACACACACACACATACACACACACACACACACACACACACACACACACACACACACACACACACACACACACAGAGCGGGTGAGTTAGTATTTAATCTCCTCGCCAGCACTGATCAGAAGCGTCTCATATGAAGTCGAATCCAATCCATAGATGTGGACATGTGGTTTCTTTCCCTTCGCTGTCTCCCACAAGTAAAGCCCTCTCTCTTGCATCTCTGTTTCACTTTATTTCTCTTTATTGGCTCATGTTCGTCTTTTTTATTATTATCTTTTTTTTTTATTGGTGCTAAAACAAAACAGCAGTGACTTTACAAGTAGTACAACAACCCAAGAAAAGACTAATAAAACAAGGTGGCGGTCAGAGCTCGAAATGAGACATAACAAACCAAACAATTTACACAAAAAAAACAAAAAAGGATGAAATGATAGTCATAATAATTCTAGTAATAACCTCTTAAATAAAAATGAATAAATTAATTATTAATAATAATAATAATAATAATAATAATAATAATAATAATAATAATAATAATAATAATATTAATAATAATAATGGCCAGGTGGTAATAATAAGGAAGGGATTAAAAATCCATCAATCAATGAGTAGTTAGATATTTAGAAGTGTCAGCTATTATATAGCATAGTATGGAGGGACCTGGCAGGGCTTGAGAACTGTCTATTAAACCTGCAGTAGGCAGCATGTTTGTGGCATCATTGGGCAAAAATTCCACAATAACCTTTCAGCATATTGTAATTCAAGTGTTCTGAGAGAATACATCTGCACCTCCTCATGGCTCTGTTTGAAGTTTTTAAAAAATCTAGCCCGTGATGGGATCACGGGTCATTTCAGAGAGAGAGCGCTCCTATTGGCTGTTCATTCAACGGAGGCAGCTGTCAATCACTCGCATGTTTTCAGAAACATCTTGTAGTGTTCTGTTTAGCTGTAAAATGAGAAAGTTTGCTCCGGCTGGTGGGCGGTGCTTGGTATTTCCTCAAGTGATCTCAACTTTCTCATTTTACAGCTAAACATTGCACGACAATATTTTTCTGAAAAAATCTGAGGTGAGAAATAAGCATTACAGTAACAGAATATTGATTCATATCTGATCAGCGCTGCCTAGTTTGACCGTTTGATCGGAGTTTCTGAGTGACTGACAGCTGTTCAGAGACGGCAAGCCTCCAGCTCGACTCTGATTGGTTGTTTTCCTCTGGTCTGTAAAATCTTACAGATGTCGTTAGGTGCACCGGAGGACACAGAGGCACATGTTTTTTTTCAGATTACCTGTCTCATGCACTACTGTCACAATATAGTGACCGTTTTATAAAAATAACTTTTTTAAATCATATTTGCTCCAATTCTACCCACTGCAGCTTTAAAGTGTGTGGTGGTGGGGATACTGGTGTCACTGGCAGTAGGGCAAGGTTGTTAATGGGGTGAGTATATGTCCATGTTTGTATGTACAATAGTAGGTGAGTGATATTGACGAATGTGGCCCAACATCTGTGAAATGAGTCTATTTGGTTGTTTTTTGTCTCTCTGTTGAAATGTAGTCAGATAGTAGAAGGTGCCACTGGGATGTTGAGAGGTTATTTCTGTCTTTCCAGTTTAGTAATATTGGGGTTTTTTTAGCGATTGTTAAGGCAACTAGTATGTTTTTTTCATATTTCCCTTCACTGTCTCCCACAATCAAACCCTCTCTCTTGCATCTCTGTTTCACTTTATTTCTCTTTATTGGCTCATGTTCGTCTTTAATCTGCCCCTTACTCTATTTCCCTCCACCCCAGGATTTCCTCATTCCTCTTCTTCCATTTCTCCTTTTCAGTTCTTTCCCATCATCCATCTCTCCTTCTCTCTCAGCCTTTCTCACTCCTTCAATACTTTCTCTTCCCTGTGCTTCCATCTGTATGTTTGCACCCCCTCCCCATCCCTTTCACTCCAATTTCCCATCCATTCTCCTGGAATGTCCCTCTGCTCTTGTTTTTTCTTTGTCGCCTTCCTACCTTCTGCCTAGCCCCACACTCCCCCTCCTCATTGCAGCCGCAGCCATAGGGGGACAGCTGTTGGAGACAGACCTGCAGAAATAACTGTGTTACTTCTCTAATCGATACAGCCAGGCACCAGTGGCTCCCGCCTAGTCCCGTCCAGCATGTGCATGTGTGTCTGTATGTTATTGTGAATGTGTGCACTTCAGTTCTCTGCCAGAGGCAGAAACGGCAGATAACCAAAAGACATATCTGCCTCCGCCATCAGCAGAGCTGTCCATCCGTCCGCCCTCCTCTCCTCTTTCTCCCTCTCTGTTTGTCATCCCCAGTTTCTCCCAGTAATCTGAGTAAAAGGGGAAGGCCTGAGAGTGGGATTGGGAATAGCGGAGTTCATAAAGTGTGATTTTTAGCTTGCATAAAATAAGCAGGCTGGGAAGAGACATTTGATAATGAAACACTCCCTCCTCTGTTTATCTTGGACTCTGTTTCTCTCATATAGCTCCACCAGAGAAGCGCAAGCACTCACGCAGGCAGGCACACAAGCCAACACACACATGAATGCCAACACATACACATACGGACAGCTGATGACAACATGTCCCTATTGACACCAGCAGCGCTGTCAGCATGTGTGCGATGAACCGTTAGAAACTGAGAGGCAAAGCTCGTCATCAAAACACCAGAAAGAGTCTTTAAAGCTGAAGTGGGCAGATTAGAACAAATATGATTAAAAAAAAGTTATATTTATAAAATGGTCACTCCATCTGAAAAAAATCATGTGCCTCTTTGTCCTCCGATGTCCACCGGTGCTCCTAATGGCATCTGTAAGATTTCACAGACCGGAGGAAAACAACCAATCAGAGCCGAGCTGGAGCCTTGCCGTCTCTGAGCAGCTGTCAATCACTCGCGAACTCTGGTCAAACGGTCGAACTAGGCAGCGCTGATCAAATATGAATCAATATTCTGTTACCGTAATGCCTATTTCTCGGCTCAAATGTTTTCAGAAACATCTTGAGTGTACCGTTTAGCTGTAAAATTATTAATATAATTCCACCATGCTTAAATGCTACACTGGTTACAGAAAATGAGCCGAACAAAGTTGTTCTCATTTAGCGATAACAATGTGCTTGCGTACACTTTGACAAGAGTGTATGGATGAAGCATTCAGTTGTTAAATTTTACTCATTTACTTACGTCTCTCTGATGCTTCATAATGTTACTAGTCCACTGCTCGTTTTAGTCGTGACTGCAAAACCTCACCTCAGTGAGTCCGCGACTTGCCATAAGTCGGTTCAGTTTATACGGAAGGTAGCCCGCTACAACAGTCACAATGGAGTGCTCCAGGAATGAGTCCTAAAACCCGGAAATTAGTGAGCATTTTAACACTTCGGGTTCCCTCATCTGGAAGTCAATGGGTTTTTTGAATGGGTTTTTAGTTAGATGCCTGAAATAAGATCTGTGGTTAACACAAGCTTAAGAGATTTTAAAGTTTTATTCTACGACATAAAATTAATCAAAACACACCCCACTCGTGAATTTTTAAGTATTTATATGTCTTAAAAGGGGTGGTTGCTAACAAGTGGCTAAATGAGACTACTAAACGTCATCACGCTGGCTCGTCCACCTTTACAGCCTTGTTGTGTATACTCACGCTCATGCGACCGTGTTGTAGTTCGTTTATAGCCTAACGTTAGCTTTTTACTTCTGGCAATTACATTCATGCTTAAAAAAATCATAAAAGTGGTGTTCATTTGTGGAGATTATCTTGCCTAATAAAGGTGTAAGTATCATAAACGTTTGTTTGCCACAGAGCTTATTTCCTGCAATAATCCAATGAAAAAATCCCATTGGCTTTTTGTCGAGGGAACCCAAGGCGATGCTAACCTCCTGGTTGACCTACAAAAATATGTCATCCCTGGAGCACACTATGGCAACGGTACACATAAAATTGGCTGATGCTCTGACCATCCTGCTACGTTGATTCGAATGGGAATGCCCATTCTACTCCTATTCTATTTCTATGTGATTAACATGTGTGTGGCACTCAAATGATGTCGTTACAATGACATTTGGTGGAAAGTGTGTGTACAGTATATGACTAATTTGAATATGCTTGCAGACAACACACTGAGTATACATAGCCTTCTGAAGCACTAGGGGCACTCCAACAGGCTTAAAGTGACAAATACTCATTTTTTCGCTCTCCACGACCCATTTAGCTCAATATGCAAAGAGTTGGTCCATCTGTCTATAACTCCACTTAAGATCTTCCTCCCTTCGCTCTCTCCCTCCATCCATTTCTCTGTTCTCTGGCTAATGAGGATGTTGTCTACCGGGAGCCATGCTTCTCTTCTCAGTTTCTTCCAACGGTGATGGCTGAAATTTACTATTTTTCCAAAGTGCTGCTTAATGGTGGATGGCAGTGTATAAGTGGTAGGGGAGAAAGGGGTTGGCTCACAAAGTTGATTGAGTTGAGATTACACTTGTTGAGCTTGCTTGCTGAAGGAAAAAAAAGAAAAGATAAAAGAGGATTGAGAAAATGTAAGCCTTTGAGCAGCGGAAAATAAAGAATCATAGTGATAATGGTGATGTATGTATGTTCAATAATAAGTGAAAAATAGAGAAAAAGAAGCAGACAGACAAAGAGTGCGAGTGGATTAAAGGGACAAGTATTATGGAAACAAGTAGAGACTAAGAGGGCACTTTGGGCTAATGGCCTACTGCCTTGACTGGCAAAGAATATTCAGTAATCTGTCGGTTTTATGGGATTAACTGTTCAATAGCACTTCTTTGGCTTCCACAGCTGCACACAGGTTCTATTTATAAAGCAGCTTTAGAGGAGAGGGTTATGTGATCACGGCTCACGTCGGCATTTCTAATCATTTTAAAAGACAGGAAAACAGGAAAGTGACAAGGATTCTGGTTCTCAGGGACACATACAAAAAAAAAATTCTGAAAATTTTAAAACATGAAAATTAAAGCGGCAATAGGCGAGATTGGAGCAAATATGATTAAAACAAGTTATTATTATGAAACGGTCATAATATCCTGACAGTAGTGCATGAGACAGGTAAAAAAAATCATGTGCCTCTGTGTCCTCCGCTGCTCCTAATGGCATCTGCAGGCTTTCACAGACCGGAGGAAAACAACCAATCAGAGCCGAGCTGGAGCCTTGCCGTCTCTGAGCAGCTGTCAATCACTCGCAAACTCCGATCAAATGGTCAAACTAGGCAGCGCTGATCAAATATGAATCTATATTCTGTTACTGTAATGCCAATTTCTCCTGTAAAATGTTGTCAGAAACATCTTGTAGTGTACTGTTTAGCTGTAAAATGAGCATTTTATTGCAATAGTGCTTAAAGCAAGGCTTAAAATTTCATTCATTTTCCCAACTTTTTTTATCCACTCGCAAAGCAGCTGAGACTGTGTGACATGCAGCGCAAACACAACACAATTGAAATTACAAATATAGAGACTATGTAATACGTGTGAAAATTCATCCAGAAACACTTTGTTTTTTGAACCCATTTCAAACACCTTCACCTCCACCCATGCTGATCGTATTAAAACAGTGCAGCTGCTGTCAACCAGAGTTTCACACAAATGCCAGAACAAGGACTTCATGTGTGTCTGTTAACCCACAGCAGCCATGGTTAGCCTGATAGCGCTAATGAGTCACAAGCACAAATGCCCCCCATGAACTAACTTGCATTATAGGGCTACATCCATGCATGAACACATATAATACACATGGATTTAGGCTATTACATACGCACATCAATATAAATTCTCAGTTAAATCAAATAAACCACCATGTTGTAGTACCCTATATCCGAAATATACTATATGTGTGTTTGTAGGAGTATGTGTGTATGAGTGAGTGTGTGTGTGTGTGTGTGTGTGTGTGTGTGTGTGTGTGCGTGGGAGTGTTTTTAGTGTGTGTGATTGCTCTTCCCTACTGTGAGCTGTTGCTATGGTGACAGTATTAAACACGTGTTGTTTGTCTACCTCCAGAATTACATTTTGCACGACCCTAATGTCTTGTTTTCTTTTTCTGTGGAAGAGAAAGAGAAAGAGAAAGAGAGAGTTGATATATGGACACATTCTCTGTTGTTTCAGTGATCTACAATTACTGCTGCACCTTCGTCACATAAAGACGCCTAACTCTATATGACACTAATGTTATCACTAGTAATTAGTTTCCGCAGGTGCCAAACAGCAAGAGGGAAACCCTCTGTTTTAGTCAGTTAGTGTGTAAGAAAAGGAGAGGAGAGAAAAAAGTACGGTCAAAAAGATTTTAGGAACACACCTTCTGCTCCGTGGCTATGCTATAAAAGAGGTCTCTATTTTGATGCCAGAGTCCTCTGTGAAAGAGGAGTTGCACAGCTTCGCTCTGTGTGGAAAGGCTTTACTGCCATCTTCTGGTGGCACGAGGAATAAGTCATTAAGAATGCAACACACTGCTCTCAGATAATCCAATACAAATGGGATATGTATTGACCTATTGGAAGGCATGGACACACGCGTGCTGTCGCTGAGAGGCTACACATAAAAGCACACACACACATGCAGACCGTCTATGGAAAGATGAATGAAAATGTGGTTTTGACACTTTAGAAATGTGGTCTGTCTTTCTGTTTTAATTTGATTTGGATGATATTATATGAGCAATTGTTAATGAAGAGCAGATTCTTCCACATGCTTAAAGCAGCAGTAGGTAGAAATGGAACAAATATGATTAAAAGAAAATGTCCGCTCGTTTTAGTCGTGACTGCAAAACCTCACCTCAGTGAGTCCGCGACTTGCCATAAGTCGGTTCAGTTTATACGGAAGGTAGCCCGCTACAACAGTCACAATGGAGTGCTCCAGGAATGAGTCATAAAACCCGGAAATTAGTGAGCATTTTAACACTTCGGGTTCCCTCATCTGGAAGTCAATGGGTTTTTTGAATGGGTTTTTAGTTAGATGCCTGAAATAAGATCTGTGGTTAACACAAGCTTAAGAGATTTTAAAGTTTTATTCTACGACATAAAATTAATCAAAACACACCCCACTCGTGAATTTTTAAGTATTTATATGTCTTAAAAGGGGTGGTTGCTAACAAGTGGCTAAATGAGACTACTAAACGTCATCACGCTGGCTCGTCCACCTTTACAGCCTTGTTGTGTATACTCACGCTCATTGCGACCGTGTTGTAGTTCGTTTATAGCCTACGTTAGCTTTTTACTTCTGGCAATTACATTCATGCTTAAAAAAATCATAAAAGTGGTGTTCATTTGTGAGATTACTTGCCTAATAAAGGTGTAAGTTCATAAACGTTTGTTTGCCACAGAGCTTATTTCCTGCAATAATCCAATGAAAAAATCCCATTGGCTTTTTGTCGAGGGAACCCAAGGCGATGCTAACCTCCTGGTTGACCTACAAAAATATGTCATCCCTGGAGCACACTATGGCAACGGTACACATAAAATTGGCTGATGCTCTGACCATCCTGCTACGTTGATTCGAATGGGAATGCCCATTCTACTCTATTCTATTTCTATGTGATTAACATGTGTGTGGCACTCAAATGATGTCGTTACAATGACATTTGGTGGAAAGTGTGTGTACAGTATATGACTAATTTGAATTTGCTTGCAGACAACACACTGAGTATACATAGCCTTCTGAAGCACTAGGGGCACTCCAACAGGCTTAAAGTGACAAATACTCATTTTTTCGCTCTCTCCACGACCCATTTAGCTCAATATGCAAAGAGTTGGTCCATCTGTCTATAACTCCACTTAAGATCTTCCTCCCTTCGCTCTCTCCCTCCATCCATTTCTCTGTTCTCTGGCTAATGAGGGATGTTGTCTACCGGGAGCCATGCTTCTCTTCTCAGTTTCTTCCAACGGTGATGGCTGAAAATTTACTATTTTTCCAAAGTGCTGCTTAATGGTGGATGGCAGTGTATAAGTGGTAGGGGAGAAAGGGGTTGGCTCACAAAGTTGATTGAGTTGAGATTACACTTGTTGAGCTTGCTTGCTGAAGGAAAAAAAAGAAAAGATAAAAGAGGATTGAGAAAATGTAAGCCTTTGAGCAGCGGAAAATAAAGAATCATAGTGATAATGGTGATGTATGTATGTTCAATAATAAGTGAAAAATAGAGAAAAGAAGCAGACAGACAAAGAGTGCGAGTGGATTAAAGGGACAAGTATTATGGAAACAAGTAGAGACTAGAGGGCACTTTGGGCTATGGCCTACTGCCTTGACTGGCAAAGAATATTCAGTAATCTGTCGGTTTTATGGGATTAACTGTTCAATAGGCACTTCTTTGGCTTCCACAGCTGCACACAGGTTCTATTTATAAAGCAGCTTTAGAGGAGAGGGTTATGTGATCACGGCTCACGTCGGCATTTCTAATCATTTTAAAAGACAGGAAAACAGGAAAGTGACAAGGATTCTGGTTCTCAGGGACACATACAAAAAAAAAATTCTGAAAATTTTAAAACATGAAAATTAAAGCGGCAATAGGCGAGATTGGAGCAAATATGATTAAAACAAGTTATTATTATGAAACGGTCATAATATCCTGACAGTAGTGCATGAGACAGGTAAAAAAAATCATGTGCCTCTGTGTCCTCCGCTGCTCCTAATGGCATCTGCAGGCTTTCACAGACCGGAGGAAAACAACCAATCAGAGCCGAGCTGGAGCCTTGCCGTCTCTGAGGCAGCTGTCAATCACTCGCAAACTCCGATCAAATGGTCAAACTAGGCAGCGCTGATCAAATATGAATCTATATTCTGTTACTGTAATGCCAATTTCTCCTGTAAAATGTTGTCAGAAACATCTTGTAGTGTACTGTTTAGCTGTAAAATGAGCATTTTATTGCAATAGTGCTTAAAGCAAGGCTTAAAATTTCATTCATTTTCCAACTTTTTTTATCCACTCGCAAAGCAGCTGAGACTGTGTGACATGCAGCGCAAACACAACACAATTGAAATTACAAATATAGAGACTATGTAATACGTGTGAAAATTCATCCAGAAACACTTTGTTTTTTGAACCCATTTCAAACACCTTCACCTCCACCCATGCTGATCGTATTAAAACAGTGCAGCTGCTGTCAACCAGAGTTTCACACAAATGCCAGAACAAGGACTTCATGTGTGTCTGTTAACCCACAGCAGCCATGGTTAGCCTGATAGCGCTAATGAGTCACAAGCACAAATGCCCCCCATGAACTAAACTTGCATTATAGGGCTACATCCATGCATGAACACATATAATACACATGGATTTAGGCTATTACATACGCACATCAATATAAATTCTCAGTTAAATCAAATAAACCACCATGTTGTAGTACCCTATATCCGAAATATACTATATGTGTGTTTGTAGGAGTATGTGTGTATGAGTGAGTGTGTGTGTGTGTGTGTGTGTGTGTGTGTGTGTGTGTGTGTGTGTGTGTGTGTGCGTGGGAGTGTTTTTAGTGTGTGTGATTGCTCTTCCCTACTGTGAGCTGTTGCTATGGTGACAGTATTAAACACGTGTTGTTTGTCTACCTCCAGAATTACATTTTGCACGACCCTAATGTCTTGTTTTCTTTTCTGTGGAAGAGAAAGAGAAAGAGAAAGAGAGAGTTGATATATGGACACATTCTCTGTTGTTTCAGTGATCTACAATTACTGCTGCACCTTCGTCACATAAAGAACGCCTAACTCTATATGACACTAATGTTATCACTAGTATTAGTTTCCGCAGGTGCCAAACAGCAAGAGGAAACCCTCTGTTTTAGTCAGTTAGTGTGTAAGAAAAGGAGAGGAGAGAAAAAAGTACGGTCAAAAAGATTTTAGGAACACACCTTCTGCTCCGTGGCTATGCTATAAAAGAGGTCTCTATTTTGATGCCAGAGTCCTCTGTGAAAGAGGAGTTGCACAGCTTCGCTCTGTGTGGAAAGGCTTTACTGCCATCTTCTGGTGGCACGAGGAATAAGTCATTAAGAATGCAACACACTGCTCTCAGATAATCCAATACAAATGGGATATGTATTGACCTATTGGAAGGCATGGACACACGCGTGCTGTCGCTGAGAGGCTACACATAAAAGCACACACACACATGCAGACCGTCTATGGAAAGATGAATGAAAATGTGGTTTTGACACTTTAGAAATGTGGTCTGTCTTTCTGTTTTAATTTGATTTGGATGATATTATATGAGCAATTGTTAATGAAGAGCAGATTCTTCCACATGCTTAAAGCAGCAGTAGGTAGAAATGGAACAAATATGATTAAAAGAAAATGTTATTTTTATAAAACGGTCAATATATCCTGACAGTAGAGCATGAGACAGATAATGTGAAAGAAATCATGTGCGTCTGTGTCCTCCGGTGCTCCTAATGGCATCTGCAAGATTTCACAGACTGGAGGAAAACAACCAATCAGAGCTGAGCTGAAGCCTTGCCGTCTCTGAGCTGCTGTCAATCACTCGCGAACTCTGATTAAACGGTCAAAGTAGGCAGCGCTGATCAAATATGAATCAATATTCTGTTACTGTAATGCTATGCTCAAATTTTTTCAGAAACATCTTGTAGTGTACTGTTTCGCTGTAAAATGAGAAAGTTTGTGAACCGGCCATGTTGAGATCAGTGGAGGAAATACCAAGCACCGCCCACCTAGGGTGACCAGGTGTCCCTCTTTATGTGGGACTGCACAGCATTTTTATCTCTTATTCCACGTCCCACATATTGAGACGATGTCTCTCATTTTGATTGGCTCTAGTTTTCAAAAGTCAAACCACTGCAGGACAGACGCTTTTCTAAAATCTGGCTTTTATCTAATGGCCGTGAAGAAAGCAAGGAAGGCTGTCATCCCGGCGCTGTGTTTGCTGTCAATCAAACTGCGCATACGTGGGTCAAGTACAGGTTAACCTGTCACCGTCTTTGCTACGGACAACGGGTAAAATTGCGTGTCACTAGGAAGTCACAAATTATATGCAGATTTAGGATGGATGGATTTAGATTTCCATTTATGACGGAAACTACCACAAAGAATAGAAAATGTAGCTACAACAAAGACTGGGAAACTACTTATAATTGGGTGAAGTCGGTGGAAGAAGACTTTTTTGCGAAATTTGTTATTATTCAATTTCACACGTATAGCGACAGTACATGTGAGTCTCAACCAGAGGGCAAAGCATAGAGATGTTACGAGCTTAGCTAGGCAGAATAGAAATGTTTATTGTTTTAAAGGCACTGTTTGTAACTTCTTACAGGTATAAATCATTGCGGGTTGGTGTCCCATCTGCACTCACGTGTGGCCACACTGTTCAGACTCATACTCCAACACAAACTACACGGAAGCACCAAACCCGCAAAGTTATATCTAGTGAAGCCCGTCTTGCAAAACAGTGTTGGCTCTTCCTGCTTCGGCCCCCCGGCCGCGGGGGAGACCGTAGCTTTGGTCTCCAGGGCCGGAGTCTCTGCTCTGCTTCTCTGCCTGCTTGCCTTCACTCACACTCACTCAGCTCGCTCCACCTCTCACGTGCATGCGCGCAAACTACACACTGCAGAAGAGTTAGTTTAGCTCTGAGAATATCTAGTGAATGTACAGTGGAGGTTTTGCAGAAATAAATGCTGCAGCTCCTTCAGACCAACAGAGGTTTCCCCTGTCTTGTGAAGTGACGGGGCTCCGCAGCGAGTAACATTATCGTCTCCGACCGGGGCTCCAGTGTCTCCCCTGTTCCCTCCGGCCGTGGTCGGGGGGCTGAGGCAGGAAACGCACAAGGATCAACATTTGGTTTGTTGGGATCTGGTCACCTTACGCCCACCGGCTGGAGCAACACGATATTAATTAATATTTGATCAGCGCTGCCTAGTTTGACCGTTTGATCGGAGTTTGCGAGTGATTGACAGCTGCCTCCGTGGAATGAACAGCCAATAGGAACGCTCTCTATCTCTGAAATGACCTGTGATTGGCTCCCGTCACAGGCTAGATTTTCTAAAGCCTGAAAACAGAGCCATGAGGAGGTGCAGGAATCTAGTTTTCTCTCAGAACACTTGAATTACAATATGCTGAAAGGTTATTATGGGAATTTTGCCCAATGATGCCAAAAACATTCTGCCTACTGCAGGTTTAAATGGCACCAATTTGTCTTCTGGAAACTATACATTAGTGGGTGGACTCAAGTCTCCACAAACACACACACACACACAGACACACACACACACACACACACACACACACACACACACACACACACACACACACACACATGCACTATTATTGCATACTGTCAGCATGCAAAAAAATCAATTTTTAATTTTGTTTGTGAAAAATGAAGCACAGTGAGCTATGTGAAATCATTGGTGTGCTGTCTTCTAAAATGTGCATCCGTATAGATGAACACACACACACATGCAGAAACACCCACTCACAAAAGCCCACTGTGTCCCTTTGTGACGAATACACGGCTGTTTATTGATCCTGTCCTAGTTGCTATTCATTATTGGCACCCTTTACTAACCAGACCACCTCACTCTCAGACAGTCCATTGCTTATTTCCAACCTGTTGTAGGCTATTATTTCCTCCCCGCTCCCCAGATGACCAGAAACACTGTTCATTACAGCCAGGCCGCTATTAGACTTGCAAATGTCCGCCTCGTCTTACTGTCTGTTTCTCTGTGTCTCCCTCTCTCTCTCTCTCTCTCTCTCTCTCTCTCTCGCTCCTCTGTAAAAGTGGAGTCATTAATAGAGTCCTTCTTAACCCTGCAATTTGCCTTCTTATCCACACGAAAAAGCACCAAAGGGTGGACGAGATCTGTACCGAAACGGCTCTAGATATTGTTGGCATGTTGTGGTTAACACATCCCTTCAGTATCACGTGGATTTTAGGAACCGAGGATTTGGTGTTCCAGTTAATAACAGATAAAGCTGCTCCGCCTTCGTGGAAAGATCCTCACACATGTGCTCCACGGTCAAACTGCAAAATCACTCGGAGGAGGGGAATGAGGCAGTGAAAGACAAAACCATTTTACAGCTAAACAGTACACTACAAGATGTTTCTGAAAACATTTTATGCAAGAAATAGGCATTACAGTAACAGACTATTGATTCATATTTGATCAGCGCTGCCTAGTTTGACCGTTTGATCGAAGTTCATGAGTGATTGACAGCTGCTCAGAGACGGCAAGGCTCCAGCTCGGCTCTGATTGGTTGTTCTCCTCCGGTCTGTGAAATCTTGCCATTAGGAGCACCTAAGGACACCGAAGGACACAGAGGCACATGATTTTTTTTTCCAGATCACCTGTCTCATGCACTGCTGTCAGGATATAGTGACCATTTTATAAAAATACAACTTTTTTTAAATCATATTTGCTCATTGGTACACTAAGCACACACACACATGCAGACCGTCTATGGAAAGATGAATGAAAATGTGGTTTTGACACTTTAGAAATGTGGTCTGTCTTTCTGTTTTAATTTGATTTGGATGATATTATATGAGCAATTGTTAATGAAGAGCAGATTCTTCCACATGCTTAAAGCAGCAGTAGGTAGAAATGGAACAAATATGATTAAAAGAAAATGTTATTTTTATAAAACGGTCAATATATCCTGACAGTAGAGCATGAGACAGATAATGTGAAAGAAATCATGTGCGTCTGTGTCCTCCGGTGCTCCTAATGGCATCTGCAAGATTTCACAGACTGGAGGAAAACAACCAATCAGAGCTGAGCTGAAGCCTTGCCGTCTCTGAGCTGCTGTCAATCACTCGCGAACTCTGATTAAACGGTCAAAGTAGGCAGCGCTGATCAAATATGAATCAATATTCTGTTACTGTAATGCTATGCTCAAATTTTTTCAGAAACATCTTGTAGTGTACTGTTTCGCTGTAAAATGAGAAAGTTTGTGAACCGGCCATGTTGAGATCAGTGGAGGAAATACCAAGCACCGCCCACCTAGGGTGACCAGGTGTCCCTCTTTATGTGGGACTGCACAGCATTTTTATCTCTTATTCCACGTCCCACATATTGAGACGATGTCTCTCATTTTGATTGGCTCTAGTTTTCAAAAGTCAAACCACTGCAGGACAGACGCTTTTCTAAAATCTGGCTTTTATCTAACGGCCGTGAAGAAAGCAAGGAAGGCTGTCATCCCGGCGCTGTGTTTGCTGTCAATCAAACTGCGCATACGTGGGTCAAGTACAGGTTAACCTGTCACCGTCTTTGCTACGGACAACGGGTAAAATTGCGTGTCACTAGGAAGTCACAAATTATATGCAGATTTAGGATGGATGGATTTAGATTTCCATTTATGACGGAAACTACCACAAAGAATAGAAAATGTAGCTACAACAAAGACTGGGAAACTACTTATAATTGGGTGAAGTCGGTGGAAGAAGACTTTTTTGCGAAATTTGTTATTATTCAATTTCACACGTATAGCGACAGTACATGTGAGTCTCAACCAGAGGGCAAAGCATAGAGATGTTACGAGCTTAGCTAGGCAGAATAGAAATGTTTATTGTTTTAAAGGCACTGTTTGTAACTTCTTACAGGTATAAATCATTGCGGGTTGGTGTCCCATCTGCGCTCGCGTGTGGCCACACTGTTCAGACTCATACTCCAACACAAACTACACGGAAGCACCAAACCCGCAAAGTTTGTGAAGCCCGTCTTGCAAAACAGTGTTGGCTCTTCCTGCTTCGGCCCCCCGGCCGCGGGGGAGACCGTAGCTTTGGTCTCCAGGGCCGGAGTCTCTGCTCTGCTTCTCTGCCTGATGGCCTTCACTCACACTCACTCAGCTCGCTCCACCTCTCACGTGCATGCGCGCACACTACACACTGCAGAAGAGTTAGTATAGTTCTGAGAATATCTAGTGAATGTACAGTGGAGGTTTTGCAGAAATAAATGCTGCAGCTCCTTCAGACCAACAGAGGTTTCCCCTGTCTTGTGAAGTGACGGGGCTCCGCAGCGAGTAACATTATCATCTCCGACCGGGGCTCCAGTGTCTCCCCTGTTTGCGAGTGATTGACAGCTGCCTCCGTTGAATGAACAGCCAATAGGAACGCTCTCTCTCTCTGAAATGACCTGTGATTGGCTCCCGTCACAGGCTAGATTTTCTAAAGCCTGAAAACAGAGCCATGAGGAGGTGCAGGAATCTAGTTTTCTCTCAGAACACTTGAATTACAATATGCTGAAAGGTTATTATGGGAATTTTGCCCAATGATGCCAACAACATTCTGCCTACTGCAGGTTTAAATGGCACCAATCTGTCTTCTGGAAACTATACATTAGTGGGTGGACTCAAGTCTCCACAAACACACACACACACACACACACACACACACACACACACACACACACACACACATGCACTATTATTGCATACTGTCAGCATGCAAAAAAATCAATTTTTAATTTTGTTTGTGAAAAATGAAGCACAGTGAGCTATGTGAAATCATTGGTGTGCTGTCTTCTAAAATGTGCATCCGTATAGATGAACACACACCCACATGCAGAAACACCCACTCACAAAAGCCCACTGTGTCCCTTTGTGACGAATACACGGCTGTTTATTGATCCTGTCCTAGTTGCTATTCATTATTGGCACCCTTTACTAACCAGACCACCTCACTCTCAGACAGTCCATTGCTTATTTCCAACCTGTTGTAGGCTATTATTTCCTCCCCGCTCCCCAGATGACCAGAAACACTGTTCATTACAGCCAGGCCGCTATTAGACTTGCAAATGTCCGCCTCGTCTTACTGTCTGTTTCTCTGTGTCTCCCTCTCTCTCTCTCTCTCTCTCTCTCTCTCTCGCTCCTCTGTAAAAGTGGAGTCATTAATAGAGTCCTTCTTAACCCTGCAATTTGCCTTCTTATCCACACGAAAAAGCACCAAAGGGTGGACGAGATCTGTACCGAAACGGCTCTAGATATTGTTGGCATGTTGTGGTTAACACATCCCTTCAGTATCACGTGGATTTTAGGAACCGAGGATTTGGTGTTCCAGTTAATAACAGATAAAGCTGCTCCGCCTTCTTGGAAAGATCCTCACACATGTGCTCCACGGTCAAACTGCAAAATCACTCGGAGGAGGGGAATGAGGCAGTGAAAGACAAAACCATTTTACAGCTAAACAGTACACTACAAGATGTTTCTGAAAACATTTTATGCAAGAAATAGGCATTACAGTAACAGACTATTGATTCATATTTGATCAGCGCTGCCTAGTTTGACCGTTTGATCGAAGTTCATGAGTGATTGACAGCTGCTCAGAGACGGCAAGGCTCCAGCTCGGCTCTGATTGGTTGTTCTCCTCCAGTCTGTGAAATCTTGCCATTAGGAGCACCTAAGGACACCGAAGGACACAGAGGCACATGATTTTTTTTTCCAGATCACCTGTCTCATGCACTGCTGTCAGGATATAGTGACCATTTTATAAAAATACAACTTTTTTTAAATCATATTTGCTCCAACCTATGTACCCCAGCTTGAAGCCAGATTAATTTAATGACAGTATCAAAATATGACAAGCATGTTTTTATCTCCTCTGGGAAATTTGTAAATTGCATATAAAAGTGCAACCTGGGCCAGCACGATTATAGAGAAAAAATCTTGAATGGACAGGAGGCTGTTTCCTACAAAGAAAACAGTATCCTGTCCATTCAGGTAGGGAATGAATAGCTTATTCATGAGTGTGACATGAGTGTAAAAGGGATCTTAAGATCGACTGCTGGTAAGGTGCAAAGTCTGCAGTAATGCCAGTCCTGTATCGGCTTGTGCAGGTAAATAAAGAGCTGATCCCCAGAGCTCTCAATATATATATCCTCAGTGTTAGGTCTCCCTGTCAAACCTCACTTACGACCACCAGTGACTGAAAGAATAAGAACAAAGATTCAAGCTGTCAGGAGTGATGCTGTTTTGCAGGCTGCTGGCACAATCTCTGTAAGAGAGAGAGAGACGCTCAGAAATCCAAGAGGACCTGCGAACTCAGCTGCTCCTCGGCACTGGCAAAAGATGCTGCTCCGGCGTCTCCCTTTGGACATATAACAGGTAGGAAGGAGACCCAGAGGAAAGACCCAGAGAACACTGAAAGGATTAAATCTCTCAGGTGGCCTGGAAGGGAAGTGTGACTCCCCGGGAGCAGCTGGATAAAATTGCCAAGTCAAAATGACATTCGGCTTGTTTTGCTTGCCGCGATATTTTTTTTTCCCAGCACAACCGTTATCTGGATGCGTTACAAAAAATGGATGGGTGGACTGGATAGTCAAAAACTCTTACCAGTGTGAGGGTTGAGAGATGACATGGGGAAGACATGGGTTCATGTCTATTTGTCCACAACAAGGTACACCTGCTGGAGTGTCCTTGAGAATGACAGAGAGTGGAAGGAGAATTTCTCTGGGCCTCTTTCTGTCATTGGCAACATGAAAACCCCAATGGTAAAATTTTTACTGGAGAGTCAGACTGTCTCATTCACCACAATTTCATACAAACTACTGTGAAGAGAAAAAATATCACATACACAGTGTTGACTAGACAGTATATGCAACCTGTTCTTACTCCCAACTCGTCAAATACCGCCATTGGTAAGTGCCCGACGACCATCGGAAACCGACGGACGGAGGTACCCTTCAGCAACAGTATGTGATGAACCGGGCTTTCAACTAACTCCAATGTAAACCCACCCGCGGCATTATTCGACAGTTGGAGCAAGTGGTGTAGTATTAAAGCGTCAGTAGGCAGAATGATTTTGGCATCATTGGGCAAAAATTCCATAATAACCTTTCAGCATATTGTAATTCAAGTGTTCTGCGAGAAAACTAAACGTCTGCATCTCCTCATGGCTCTGTTTTCAGGCTTTAGAAAATCTAGCCCGTGACGGAAGACTTTGACCAATCACAGGTCATTTCAGAGAGAGAGAGCGCTCCTATTGGCTGTGCTCCGGCTGTTGGGCGATGCTTGGTATTTCCTTAACTGTTCTCAACATGGCTGCCGGGTCACAAACTTTCTCATTTTATAGCTAAACAGTACACACCAAGATGTTTCTGAAAACATTTGAGGCGAGAAATAGGCATTACAGTAACAGAATATTGATTCACATTTGATCAGCGCTGCCTAGTTTGACCGTTCGGAGTTCGCGAGTGATTGACAGCTGGCTCTCATAGACAGCAGCTGGACAGCAGACTCCAGATCAGCACTGATGTTTTTTTTTCCTCCGGTCTGTGAAATCTTCAGATGTCATTAGAATCACCGGAGGACACCGGAGGACACAGAGGCACATGATTTTTTTCAAATTACCTGTCATATAATAATAATAATAATAATAATTTTATTTGTAGAGCACTTTTCAAGCACAAAGCACAAAGTGCTTTCCAAAGTAGTTCACATCATAGACAGCAGAATACAATGAACCATAAATAATGAAATAAAAACAGTAAAAAATAGGTAAATAAAGAAATAAGCATATACATATTCATACAATTACATGTGCACATTCATACACATCAGCACACAAGCATACAAAGGACTCAAAATTCAGCTGATTGGAAAAACCATTTTATAAAAGTGAGTTTTAAGACTGGATTTAAAAGTGGTGACAGAGTCAGCTGATCTGATGCTCAGTGGGAGACTGTTCCAGAGTTGGGGTGCCAGTACTGCAAAGGCTCGATCACCCTTTGTTTTTAGCCTGGTCTTTGGAACCGTTAAAAGACCCAGACTGGCAGACCTGAGGGGCCTGTTCGGACAGTACCGTGTGAGGAGCTCAGTTATATACTCCGGTGCAAGGTCATTCAGAGCTTTATAAGTGATTAAAAGCACTTTAAAATCAATTCTAAAAGCTACTGGAAGCCAATGTAGTGAAGCCAGAACTGGTGTAATATGACACTACTGTCAGGATATAGTGACCGTTTTATAAAACTAAAATGCAAAAAAATGTTTTAATCATATTTGCTCCAATTCTACCCACTGCTGCTTTAGCATGAGAGTCCGTTCAGGGCGGGTGGGAGGGATCGTGGATGGTTCAAACAAACACAAGACTTTCAACAAGTTGACCGCTGTTTGTGTCCCGTGTGAAACTAAAGGTAACGTTGACTTATTTTGTCACGTCATTCTTTAGTGATGTGACTCATCGGTATCGTCAGTCCTGTGAGTCATGTGAGTCGCTAGTCAGTGAAGTTAACATGAACCACGACCGTTTCCTAACCGTACCTAAGTGGTTTTGTTTTGCCTAAATCTAACTTCCTGTGAAAACAGAAGTTTATTTTGAAAGGACACTATGCATGTAACAGGCGTATATTGACACACCGTCCCTGGTCCATCCAAGAGTAACACAAGAGGGGTACCCCGTGCATCGGTCTCCAATGCCAAGGGTTACTGACCAAGCGACGGTATTTGACGAGTTGGAGGTGAGAATGTGTTGATATATACAGTATGATCATGTGATGAATCTAGATTATTTAGTGTCTTGCTTTGATACTCAGGGTGTGGGGAAAGGTTGCAATTTAAAACTGTGTCTGGTGAATTAATTGGTGAAGCCTCATCTTGTGTACAGCTACCTTTTAGCCCAAAGTGTCACTCCACATTTCGGCTCGTGTGAGCAAACACAGCCCACATTTGAATGAGGACTTCGATGATTGATGGGAAAAACGGCAAGAAAACACCTCACTGGAAACTTTAGTGTTAAAGAGATTTATTTATGTTCAGTTGTGAAAGAACTAGGGCTGTCAATTGATTAAAATATTTTGTCGTGATTGATTGTATGAGTGTCCGTAGTCAATCGCGATTAGTCTGAAATTACCTATCTAAATTGTACCTTAAAGGGAGATTTGTCAAGTATTAAATACTCTCATCAACATGGGAGTGGACAAATATGCTTGCTTTATGCAAATGTATGTATATATTTATTATTGGAAATCAATTAACAACACAAAACAATGACAAATATTGTCCAGAAACCCTCACAGGTACTGCATAGCCTAAAAATATGCTCAAATCATAACATGGCAAACGCAAGCCCAACAGGCAACAACAGCTGTCAGTGTGTCGGTGTGCTGACTTGACTATGACTTGCCCCAAAACTGCATGTGATTATCATAAAGTGGGCATGTCTGCAAAGGGGAGACTCGTGGGTACCCATAGAACCCATTTTCATTCACATATCTTGAGGTCAGAGGTCAAGGGACTCCTTTGAAAATGGCCATGCCAGTTTTTCCTCACCAAAATTTGGTTTGGAGCGTTATTTAGCCTCCCAAGCGACAAGCTAGTATGACATGGTTGGTGCCAATGGATTCCTTTCATTTCTAGTTTCATAAGATGCCAGCATCTTCACTCTAGCTTTAAAACTGAGCCCGCTACAACCAAAAAATCGCAAGTTGCGATAATGCGTTAAAGAAATTAGTGGCATTAAAACAAATTTGTGTTAATGCCTTATTATCACGTTAACTTTGACAGCCCCAATATATACATAGTCCGTAATGTAATATTGGTTTTGATGCATCACATTTTCTAAGCTTATTATAGGTTTTGTATAGTCCTTATCTGTCTGGTAACCAGTTACTGCAGCTGTCAAAAAATGAAGTGGAGTAAAAAGTACAATATTTCCCAAATGAATTATAAAGTGGCATAACATGGGGGAAATGGAAAAGAAAAAAAAACAAATAAATTACCTAAAAATTGCACTTAGTTGTGTTTCTTGAAACGGACGGAGGTACCCTTCAGCAACAGTATGTGATGAACCGGGCTTTCAACTAACTCCAATGTAAACCCACCCGCGGCATTATTCGACAGTTGGAGCAAGTGGTGTAGTATTAAAGCTTCAGTAGGCAGAATGATTTTGGCATCATTGGGCAAAAATTCCATAATAACCTTTCAGCATATTGTAATTCAAGTGTTCTGAGAGAAAACTAGACGTCTGCATCTCCTCATGGCTCTGTTTTCAGGTTTTAGAAAATCTAGCTCGTGACGGAAGACTTTGACCAATCACAGGTCATTTCAGAGAGAGAGAGCGTTCCTATTGGCTGTGCTCCGGCTGGTGGGCGGTGCTTGGTATTTCTTTAACTGTTCTCAACATGGCTGCCGGGTCACAAACTTTCTCATTTTACAGCTAAACAGTACACAACAAGATGTTTCTGAAAACATTTGAGGCGAGAAATAGGTATTACAGTAACAGAATTTTGATTCACATTTGATCAGCGCTGAAATATACTTAGTTACATTCCATCACTGTTTGTATGCGTGTATTTGTGTGTGTGTGTGTGTGTGTGTGTGTGTGTGTGTGTGTGTGTGTGTGTGTGTGTGTGTGTGCAAAAGCCAGCCCACCCTGGCAAAATCCCCACAATCCTTTACACACAAAACACAAACAAATGCACCAAAACAATCATTGCACCATGCAGAGGCTGAGTGAATACTATGCAAGGACATGAATATAAAGAACGCTGAAACATAATCTTAAACCCACATACAAACGAAATGCCATGCCTCCTTAGAATATTACACGTCATTTGAATGCATTGTGCTCTCATTCTGCAGGATACATTGATGTGACAAACCGGTAAACAACACAAAGCTATTGGTACATACCAAAGTCATTAAGATCTCCGGAGCTCCGGGCCACAATTAAGAATATTGTGGCTCTTGCAATCACTCTCAAAAAAGCTACCATCTGATTGGAGCAGACATATCCAATCCTGCGGCCAGATTCTTTTCATAAAGAGGGCCAAGACCTCTGCTCAGTTATTATCGCTGAAAGCGCCTACCGTGTGTGTGTGTGTGTGTGTGTGTGTGTTTGAGTGTGTGTGTTTGTGAGAGTGCTGGATGATACAAGAGAGGGACACTAGGAAACGTGGTGTGTCTCATAATAACCTGAGGACGTGCGTCCTTCCAGAACAAATTATTTCTGAACTAACTAGCTTCCATCAAAACAGAGGACGTTCAACTATGTGAAGAACTACGGTGACGTCATAGCCCGCTGTATCTGGGTGTTTCTGCAACTACGGTCACTTTTGACACTTCAAATTAAAAATAAATAAATAATTAATTAATTAATTAATTGAATTTATTTAATTTTAACCATAAGAGTATGTAATACATATAAACAGGTACACAAAATTCCATATAGTGGTTAACATTAAAACCTACTAAATTTATTAAAGAGATTTTATTTATTTAAAACTGGGGTCAATTGTTAAAATTGTTATATTTATATGGATCAATCATACTGAATACTTCAAAACTAAGATGCAAGTATAAATACTCATCAACATGAGCAAACTGCTACAAATGTAGTTTTTTTATTGACATACACCAAAACTGTATTTCAAAACTCAGTCTGCAAGCAAATTGCCAAAACATGCAACCAACAAGGCAACAAGTCTTTGTGCATGATTCTCCAAAATGTTGATTATAAGTGCAGCGCAGGGAGACTGTGTCATGACCTTCATCTATTTATAGAGCAAGGACTCCTTTAAAAAGCGTTCACCAAATTGGTGGATATTTAGCTCAGGCATAAAATGGTTGTGCCAGATCCTTATTTCAGTTCATAAATGCCGATTATTGTTAATGACCTCAACAAATGATTGATATCTTATTGTGGAACATTTGGTTACTAATAGTATACACCCAATATTAAGTGTAAATGTTATGAAATTTAACTATATAGTTATGCCTTATTGTCTGTACAGTTACTCCTCAAATGATGGGTAAGTATTTCATGATTTAGTGGTATGGGGATGGAAGAAAAACAAAACCTAAAATCACTATTCAAAAAAACTAACACCAACTTTGACATGGGGTGGTGTTTGGGTGTTGGTGTTTTAACCACCACGAATCCACATCCTTTAACACAAAAACATGCCACATCTGCACATCAGTGAACTACAAGACAAATATAAAACCAAACATAATCTAACCCCACAAGAAATGTGCTCTTGAATACTCTAAGCTGCTCTATTGCAGACATTATTGCACCGTAAACAAAAGATGGCAACCAAGTCATTAATCCGAGCCCGCCATTAGATTTGTGGTTTGATTTAAGTACATGTGGAGAACAACACCTGGCAGTTTTTCATAAAACCAGACTCTCTCAGTATTATCTGACTACTGTTTGGGTTATTGTGAAGCTGGTGACGAAGCTATTTTTTACGGTTTTCATCACTTGTTCTTACTAAATGTCCTGACCACAACATTACAATAATGTTCGTTTTATACATTTTGTTTTATTTTTAAGACATTTAAATTAATTTTCATCAAGCTTTGTGCATCATTTTAAATATCGATATAAAATTTTTTTTTTTAAATATTGGATTTCATAATTTTCTCTACACCCTGAACATTTTAGACAGTAGCCATAGATGTCAGTCTTCATACACAAAAAATATAAAATATGTTGTGTTTTATGACAGATATTGCAATTCTAATGTCTAATGTCCTTATCGCAACACCTAAAGCTGTTTAGGAAGTACGTGTTGCGGAAATTACATTTTTGCTAATATTGCAGATAAATGGCAGCTAGCAAGGTCTGCTATGTTAGTTTTGACTCTTAGCATCATTCAACAGTAATATAAAGTTATTTTTATATATATAAATGTAGCTCAAAATATACAATTACGAAGCTGTATGGCAAGAACATACAATAAATACTTCAGAAGAAAAGGTGGACTTCGTCCAAAATCACATACTATGCACTACATACTCAATAGGTGTACTATCGTTCAACATACTTTTGTATGTTGTATGTTAATTTACAGTACATTGTCACTTCCTGAGAGCCTCTTTGCTGATTGGAGACGTGTAACCATGGTAATCCGCGCCAACCTCATGAGACCAAAACGATGGTTTGTGTGAAACAAAGTCTGAATTAATTTAAAATATATATTACGCCTAGCAAAGTGAAATCTTACACTTAAATTGAAGCGTTATTGATGTCACAGAGCTATCTGTCTACGTCCGTTATGAACGTTGTCGTTACTGCTGCATTGCATTGTGGGATATTTATGCTGATGTAGTGTCCAGCGTTGCGTACTGTAATGTTTCATCGGAAATAGTATGCGATTTGCATACTATTGGTTTCAAACTAAGGTTTCGGACATACTAAAATATCTCCCATACTGTTTTATCCTACTAAATAGCATGTTAGTTGGGAATTTCGGACGCAACCATGATCTTAACCTTGTTTTTCTTGATCTTGAGAGGTTTCCATAGAAACTAGATTTGTTTGGCTTTGAATAAAACTTTTACTAAGGTATTTGTTCAGTGTAGCAATGAGGACTCAGAAATGTGGGACAGGAACATTTAGATAAAATAAAAAATTATATAAATGATTTGTAAGCAAATACATAACTTTAATATGGTGTAAAGTAGTATGTATATGAAACAATTCTATTTGAAATAATGTCATATTATAATTGAATTAGCTCATATTACGTATCTCAACATTGAGACCACAGTTGTGGGACATGAAGAAAAGTGGTGTTTGGACCTATAAAATGCTTCATAAATTTGATTAAATCACATTATTATATAATTATTTTTTATGTCAAGATGGGTAATAACCCTGTGTATATATTTATCAAGCATTGCACTGCAAATTTTGACAAAAATCCAACAGGTCATTGCTGGGACTTAAAAATGCCTAGAAACATCCATCTGCGCCCGTCCTGTGTTGCCACACAATTCCTCTTGGTGGTGGAGCAACAGAAGTAGTTGGCGTTAGGAATCACCACCCGCATAATGGCCACATCTGAATAATTAACCTGAATGTCCACAAAATGAACTGATGCAAAGTACACAATCATTAACGATGAAAGTGTGGAGAAAAAAAAAATCAAACCTATTGATTTTTTTCCAAAAGGTTCCATCCCCTGCAGTCGTCAACCACGGCAAAGTAGCAGTGCAATTTCCTAATAAGCACACGCTATTAGATGAAATTACAAAGGTCTCACCCTCACACACCACCACCACCACCACACCCGCTTCCCCAATTGTGCAGCCTGGTCATTTTGGCGGCATTACCTGCCTGCTCTCGTATAATAATGTAATTATCCGGTGACCGGCGTAATAATCTTCCCGAATTACGTCGTGACCTCTGTCTGTGTGGCTTGCTTTCACAGCTCGTCACTCGGCGGGGTAATGGGGAAAGACTGAACCCAAATGATCTAAGCCTGATGAACCGGTGAGTGCAAGCATGCACATGATGGACACAAACATGCTCAAGGGCAACAACAAAGTGAAAACACACAAATATGCAGTTATATGAGCATAAGTGGGGAAGTTACTTAGTAAATTGTTAGTGGTTAGTTGTTTTTATATTCCTAGAATGCAGCTCCGTGGCTGACTTCCTCTCCCTCAGCTTTGATTCGTGCTTTAAACTTGATTTTTTTTCCGTTTCAACTGTAGCATTGTCATCTAAAACCTGACACTGTTGCTCCTCAGAGATCGAGAATTATATGTTATTTAAGAAAATGAGACAAAAGAGAAAGCGATATGTCACGAGGGAATCGTGAAACAGAATAGAAAACCTGCCTTGATGGTGCGTATAGAATGTCTGCACCCGACCACAATGGATTCTGCAACTCTATACTACAGTCTTTATATCAGCATGAAGCATGGTCAGTGGCAGTTGTTTGGATAGACGACCTCTCCAGCAGGTTCACCATCTATTTAGGTACCACTTAATAATAACCATAATTTATAAATGGTTAATTGATAGTTATTTAAACTTTGTTAATTGTTATTTTGCTGTTAACAAATAATGAGATGATAATTAATAACGTTTACTAATAATTAGTAATGTTATAATTTATGTTATTTTATCATTAGTTTGTGTAACATGAGATAATTAGTTTATCGATTCTATATTGTATCACGGCTAACAATTGCATTCTGATTACATTAGTAAAGTATTTATTAACAAGTTATTGTTGCACACATTATAACATTTTACATACTATATTAAGTATTTGTCAGTGATTACCAAATCATTTTTAAACATTTAAGAAATCGTTTGTAAAACATCTATAAACATTACGTAGATAGATGGACCAAAAAACAATTATTAACCATTCACAAAGTATTAACTATTTAAATAATGTTTATAGATGCTTTACATCTATCTAAGTATTTATTAATAATTTAAAAAGGTATTATAATCATCAGTTTCAACTTTATAATAGCCATCCGAATAATGTTTATAGATGGTTTACAAACAATTTCTTAAAGGTTTATAAATAATATCTTAATCATTAACAGATACTTATATACATATATATAGTATATACAATTTTATAATGTGTGCAACAATAAACTGTTGAAATAACAGAAATTATAGCATTACTAATAATTAGGAAACATTATTAATTATCATTTTGTTGTTTGTTAACAGTAAAATAACTATTAACTAAGTTTAATTAACTATCAATTTAACATTTATAAATGATAGTTATTATAAAGTGTTACCGATATTTATTATCTGTTTTGCAGCTTAGATCTTTCTGTTCCACACTTTTGAGCTTGTTGTACTGTATTATGAAGGAAGGAGTCAGATAAATGCCAAACACCTGAATGTGCTTGTGAGGTAAATGATTAACTTTTTTAAATCATATTTGCTCTACCCACTGCTGCTTTAAGTATGGAAGTTATGTGACAAATACATCAACATTGACTTCTGGTTTCACACAGGACAAGAACGCCGGTCTCCTGGGCAAAGGTCCGGTGTTTTTAGACCCACCCATCCATCCCGATCTTCTCCCTACGCGGCGTTCGGTGCTCTTTATATTTCCTGATTGACAATTACGTGGATTACATACACATTTATTTTGTGGGATATGCACGAATTACAGTGCAATACTTTTCGCAGATATAGCTACGAACGGTGTATGAGACCAGCCTGAAACAGTAGTAGGTTGGATTTGGGTAAATTTTTTTCATATTGCTTTTGTCACGATTGCAGGATTGGACCCAAACGCAGAGCAGACTGATGAGGAGGCAGCAGGCAGAGTTCAATGATTTAATGATGAAAAAGACTTGCAAAAGACAGCAGTGAGTCCAAAAACAGGCTGGATACAGAAGTGTATCTGAAAAAACAGGATGGTAAACACTGAAACACTAGGAACCAGGACTGTAACAAGACAAAAATAAGACTAAATACACAAGAAACTTATTAACTAACCAAACTCAGGTGTGGTGGAAAACAGGCTGGAAAAAGACAAAGGGAGGAAGTTAAACCAAACATGACACATGGGGAGCTCAGCTGGCTTTATTGTTACATGAAGGCCTCTTTCGCTGTGTGTGTTCGTCGGTGCTGTATTGTGTGTATGTAGAAGTGAAAAAACAAATGTTCAAACTGTAAGGAATTTCAGAAACTGAGATTTATTTGCTTGGCAACATTGTGTAACTCTGATTAACGTTAGCACCATCTCTGACTTGCTCAGGCCTGATCGCTGCAGTGGAAAGCTGTAGTTATAGATGTCAAGTGGCTTCAAGTGGAAAAACGGAAAAACATTGTAAATTGGCTTAAACTTTCATGTGAGCTTTCCATGAATATTGGGAAAACTCTAACAATGTATTTTACTAATAAGCACAAACAAAAGACTTTTAGAAATATTTACGCAAATGGTCAAAAAATAAAAAAATGTTGATGAGGTTAAATACTTGGGTGTTAGTTTGGATCTTGCTCTTGGGCTCAGAAAGCACATCAAGAAGATGAGTCCAACACTGAAGTATAACATAGCTATATTTACACACATCACTTACAGTTGAAGCATCCAAGGTATTTCTGAATGGATTTTTTCTCATTTCAACTATTGCATCTCATGCTGGTCTCAGGCAAGCAAGGCTGCATTCCAACCAATTCGATCACTTTATAAACAAGCCTTAAATGTTTTGGACAGGAAACCACAGCAGCATCATCATTGCACTTGGTAAATGTAACATGTTGAACTTTGAGAATTTAGTTTTACATTCAGATTACATTCGTTTGGTGTTTAACTGCATTAGCTGTATTAATGTTTGTGTCGACCTGCCCAGGGACACATGATTGTCCATAGTTAATCGTGATTAATCACAAATTAATCACACATTTTTTAACTGTTCAAAATGTACCTGAAAGGGAGATTTGTCAAGTATTTAATACTCTTATCAACATGGGAGAGGGTAAATATGCTTTCTTTATGCAAATGTAAGTATATATTATTATTGGAAATCAATTAACAACACAAAACAATGACAAATATTGTCCAGAAACCCTCACAGGTACTGCATTTAGCATAGAAAATATGCTTGAATCATATAATGGCAAACTCAAGCCCATCAGGAAACAACAGCTGTCAGTGTGTCGGTGTGCTGACTTGACTATGACTTGCCCCAAAACTGCATGTGATTATCATAAAGTGGGCATGTCTGTAAAGGGGAGACTCATGGGTACCCATAGAACCCATTTTCATTCACATATCTTGAGGTCAGAGGTCAAGGGACCCCTTTGAAAATGGCCATGCCAGTTTTTCCTCACCAAATTTAATGTTATTTAAGTTTGAAAATCCCCGACAAATGCATGACTTACTCTCTAAAAACTTGAACATAATAGAGTTGAACATAATCATTTTCATTATAGATTATTCTGTCTTCTTTTTTTCAATTAATGAATTTATTGCTTTACTTATAAAATATCAGAAAATAGTAAAAATATGAAAAATTGGACATCTTCAAAATACTTGCTTTGACAAAAAAAGACAAAAAAAGATTGCGACTAACTGAATACCCTTCGCCCACTCCTCCCTTTTCAAGACTACGGTATCATGAGCCGGCAAGTGCAAAACTGTGGTAACAGCAATCGCCTCGCTCAGAGGCCATCCTTACCATAATAACTCTACTTTAGGAGCAACGGAAGTCAGAGGGCGGCTGGCGGTACCACGGTTTTGCACTCTGTGGTTCACGTTACCTCAGTTTTAAGCGTGACGAAGAACAACGGTGGCCTTCAAGTAACGTAAAAACATGATAGGCTCTCTCTAAAGCCAGTGCTTGGTTTGTTCGGCTGCTGTAGAAACATGGCGGTGCAACATGGCGGACTCCGTGAAGAGGACCCGCTCCCTATATCAATATGAAGGGCTCATTCTAAGCTAACAAAAACACAACGATTCTTAGTTTCAGATGATTATACACTAATGAAAACATAGTTATGAATATTATATTCCATTTCTGCTAATAGATCCACAGAAATATTACGCACTATTCCTTAAGTCGACTATGAAAATTCAAATACAGTTCCCATTCCCTGGGCCGTGAACCTTTAACCTGGCCTCG
Source organism: Sebastolobus alascanus (assembly GCA_916701645.2). Lineage (NCBI taxonomy): Eukaryota > Metazoa > Chordata > Actinopteri > Perciformes > Sebastidae > Sebastolobus > Sebastolobus alascanus. Next base: position 402,530 of record CAKAOJ020000137.1, on the reverse strand, counting down.
GAACATTTTCTACAAGGCTTACTTTGTGTGCCCTTGTAGAACATGCACGCAGTCAGCAATAGGGAACAAAATGTGGAAAGGTATGTATGAGGACACAGGCCCAAAAAAAAAGTAACATTTAAATGCCTCAGAAAGACAGAGACGAAGCCGGGAAAAAAGACAGAAGGACAAAATGAGATGTCGAGAGAGGAAGGCAGAGATTAAGGACACTGAGTGGCGAGTAACTCCCATGTGCCCCTGTTGTCTCCACATTCCAAAAGGGAAGGAGAGAGAGAGAGAGGGGGAGAGAGAGAGGGGGAGAGAGACAGAGAGAGGGAGAGAGAGAGAGATGACAAGACAACTAGACAGCAGCATCAAAGCAGGTCAGAGGAAACCAGGCTTGGAAACAATATCAAAGCTCTCAACAAGGGGCACCAGAGGAGAAGACAAGAGCTGGAGTGGCAACAAAGACGCAGACATATATGTGTGTGTGTGTGTGTGTGTGGGTGTGTTTGTGTGCGTGCGTGCGTGCGTGCATGCATGTGTACGTGTGTGTGTGTGTGTTTGCTTTTAGCAAGTCTGCATATACAGTCTGTGCATGTCTAATAATTGTGTCTCTGAGTATTTGCGTTGCGTGCGTGTGTGTGTAAATTGTGTTCGCATGTGTTCCTGTGTGTGTGTGTGTGTGTGTTTGCAAAATTCTGGAGTGCTGACAGAGCGAACACATCGCCGCTCTCCTCCCTCTTCAATGTGCAGACAAGCCCTTGGCAGCCCAACTTGTCCGAGCATCAGAAAGCGAGGCTACCAACACAGATGGTCAAAAGCGGAGATGCTGAAAAAACAAAGCGGTTTTGCGGCGCGCAAGTGGCAGCCCGCCAACATGCCGACAAAGCCGAGTCTAAGAGGTCCCACCAACAATATGTTTAGTTAGATATGAGGATGTTAAATGGTTTGGCGGCGAGGTTTCCCCACAAGGAACAGAGAATGTTTTTTATTTTTACTTCATTTTTTTGCTCGACTGCGTCGTATTGATTGAGACGTGCCGCTGAGATTGTGAGCAGGATCTGAACCCACAGAGTGACGAGTGGTATGCATTGAAACAGGAGTACAAAGGCGTTTGGCATTTGTGGGCCTTGACGAACCAAAAGAACAAGCTTTTAAAGTAGTTGGTTGTATTGCGGGAGATTGTTGAAAGCATCGAAGCTACAACAATATCAGGAGCCTTCCTGAACTAAACCTTGGCTTTTTTTGTAGCATTTTCTGTATTGAATTTGCAGCTATTGAACTGCACTCCATTTGCGTTGCCTTAGAGGTCATAATGAATAGCAGGGAATTTCATATTTAAGAAATTGGGAAACAAAAAACAAAACTTGAAATACATCACATTGATAAGTAGCATTTCCCCCATTGCACAAGGGTAAGGCTTAACTGGCAAATAATCAGATGGTTGGTGAATGTAGAGATTGGCACTATAATCCCTTCTCTCTGTTTTAATCTCTCAGACAGTTTCCTGCCCACACCTCAACACGGATGAAATTGCTTCACCTCCCCTGTAAATAGTTGAACTGACTGAAGGATCAGGACCTCAGAGAGCCAGTGGTTGCAATGAGCAAAACACCTCCCGCCTCTCTCTCTTTCTCTGTCCTCTACCTCTCTCCCTTCATCTGTGTTTCTCATGCAGGCAAGTCCCTATACTACAGTGCAACTCCCTGTAACCCAAAGGCATTTTTCATATTTAGTGGAAAGCTTTCCTCTTATGTATTCAGAGGTGTGCCCCTGGAGTCATTTTAAAGGTGGAGTGTGTAGAATTTGGCGACATCTAGCGGTGAGGTTGCAGATTGCAACCAACTGAAACGTCTCCCGTGTGCCAAGAGTGGGAAAACTACGGTGGCCGATGCGAAAACGAGAAAACGCGAATGGTTCTATCTAGAGACAATGTTTGGTTTGTCCGTTCTGGACTACTGAACAAACATGAACGGCTCATTCTAAGGTAACGAAAACACAACGATGCACAATACTATTAATATTATAACAATAGAACCCCCTAAATGCTACACACTGTTCCTTTAAGGTTTTAGATAATATAATGATACATAAAAAAACTAAGTATAGATTAATCAATTAAATTCGTATTCAATAATATATATATTAGGGCTGTCAAAGTGGGCTGCACGGTGGTGCAGTGGTTAGCACTGTCGCCCAACAGCAAGAGGGTCGCAGGTTCAAACCCGGCTTGGGGCCCTCTGTGTGGAGTTTGCATGTTCTCCCCATGGTAGCGTGGGTTTTCTCCGGGTTCTCTGGTTTCCTGCCACAGTCCAAAGACATGCAGATTAGGTTAACTGTTGACTCTAAATTGCCCGTAGGTGTGAATGTGAGCGTGAATCGTCATCTGTCTCTATGTGTCAGCTGGCATCGGCTCCAGCCCCTCCGCGACCCTGAATAGGATAAGCGGTTATAGATAATGGATGGAAGGGCTGTCAAAGTTAACAAGATAATAATGCGATAACACAAGGAAAAGAGGACTGCAGGACTGGGGTTTTAGTCGGCTAATTTGCATTATTACAAATGTTAATGTTATCTTTAGGGCTGTCAACGTTAACGCGATAATAACACGTTAAGGCAAATTTGTTTTAACGCCGCTAATTTCTTTAACACATTAATGCAACTTGCAATTTCAAGGTTGTAGCGGGCTCAATTTTAAAGCTAGACTGAAGATACTGGCATCATTTCGAAATATTGAATCCATTGGTACCAATCATGTTATACTAGCTTGTCACGAAGGAGGATAATTAACATCCCAAACTTGCACTAAATTTTGGCGAGGAAAAACTGCCATGGCCATTTTCAAAGGGGTCCCTTGACCTCTGACCTCAAGATATGTGAATGAAAATGGGTTCTATAGGTACCCACGAGTCTCCCCTTTACAGACATGCCCACTTTATGATAATCACATGCAGTTTGGGGCAAGTCATAGTCCAGTCAGCACACTGACACACTGACAGCTGTTGTTGCCTGTTGGGCTTGCGTTTGCCATGTTATGATTTGAGCATATTTTTTAGGCTATGCAGTACCTGTGAGGGTTTCTGGACAATATTTATGATTGTTTTGTGTTGTTAATTGATTTCCAATAATAAATATATTCATACATTTGCATAAAGCAGCATATTTGTCCACTCCTATGTCGATAAAAGTATTAAATACTTCACAAATCTCCCTTTAAGGTACATCTTAAACATATAAAAAATGTGTGATTAATTTGCGATTAATCGTGATTATATATTTTAATTGACGATTGACAGCCCTAATATACAGTATGTAAGGGGTGTGGCATAGCCCTGTTTATTTCACAACAATGACCCGTTGGCTGTACATTATCCTGCTTATTACACGGCTCCTTACTTAAGAAATCAATAATTTGACACAAAAACGGCCCGCCAGGGTTCAACATCAGAGCTGCGCCCATAGCAACGGTCTGTAATACATAGCAACGGTCTGCTATAAAGAAATAACAGACTATAGAATGCTGTGATTGACCAATCAGAATCGAGTATTCAACACAGCCGTGTAATAAATATATACAGTATATCACACTATCTATGAGAGCACAGTTGTCAGACATGCACACAGAATTCAGAAGGACCCGCCACACATTCTGTATTCTGAATACAAACTATTACCTTCAAGTCAACATTACAGAGCCAGTAAATGTAGAAATTGCCACTTCAAGCTTCCTTTCCGCCCAACCTGTATAACACTACACGACAAGAAAACAGGTTGATCCTTGCTGTAGTAGTTCATAGGTAGGAGGCATGGTTGAATTTAGTTTGATATATTATATTTTATGGGTTTATGGCTTTTATGATCCTATACTGATTCTATTTTAAAATGCCTATATACAGTACAGTATATACTGTATATGTGAAAATTATCTCTCAGCAATTTTTTACATAACTTTTTCTACTGCGTCTTTGGTGTACCACTGCACTATCTTGATGGCTATGTATTGTTTTAAGCTGATTGCAGCTTCACATGCATTTTTAACATGAGTGTGCATTGTACTGTTGTTTTTGCATGCATGTGCGTACAGTATCTGTTCTTGGCTGACAGTTCAGCAAGGCCTCATTTCTCCCATTAGTAGGATGGCATATCTGGATGAGAGAAGTGTATATATAGTGGAGTGTGTGTTTGTGTGGCATGGAGGTGGGGTTAGAAGCAGCCAGGGACAATGGAAAGGGAGAGAGACGTATACTGGATGACAAAAGAGCAACAGGGAGTTAGAGGAAAGATATGAAACGGGAGCTGGGGGGGGGGGAGGGGGGGAAGTAGACTAGGTAAGTGAGGGGGAGAGAACAAATTGAATGAGAGGAAGAAAAAGGGGAAGAGATACTGGAAGAGACAGATAGGATAGTGGTAAAGACGGAGGCACTTAAGGATAAGGGTGGAGGAGAGAGAGACAGACAGTGAAAAAAGGAGAGTAAATTGACTGCCGCATGTCACATGGAAACAGTCCCTAATTGGCCAATCGGCCAACCCCAGATTGAGCCCGCCGTTTTCTCTGACACCGCAAGAGCACCTGCACCACACTGACAGGCGCACGCACGTCACACACGCGCGCACGCACACATCTTCAAACATAACACCTGCCACCATTACCACCTCTTCATCTTCTCCCTCAATTTCTGACATGTACTTTTAAGAAAGATCTCTGACAGCAGGGAACTGACAAAGAGGGAGAAGGAGAGAGGGATGGGGGGACGGCGAAAGAGAGAATACTTTTTTTTTTCTTTCAAGACTAGGTGGGAGTAAGTCATCAGCTTCACTATTCAGCTGCTCCCACCAGCGAGGTAACCTTTGCATGGAATATTAGGAGATAAATATAGTAAATGTAACTTTCCTGTCCTAACATGAAAGGTTTCAGGATTTATTCATGGAGTGGAGAAATTTCATCTCAACTTCAGTGCAACAGATTATTAATATAATTTAGTCAGAGTTAGTCAAACATATTCATAGAAAAATAAATGTCATTTTTTTATCATTTTATGTAGGAAAGATTGTAAAATACATGGGTTCAACTAGGGTTTTTTCTACCTTTTTGGCCAGTTGAGGGCAGCGGAACAATTGTAAACACAACACCTCATAATGTTGTTAAGGTGAATATATTACATTATTATTACATAATATAAAAGATGCCTTTTTACAAATTCACATAGCAACATTCGCATTTATTTTATTAAGTCCAATATTTTCTCTCCCGTTAGCTCTATTTTAGTCTTCAGCAACTACTAAGGAAAATATCTGGCTCTTTAGTTACTAACTATAGTTGCCAACTTTGTAGGGTAGAAATGAGCTAAAGATGTTACATGCAGTTTGCAACCTCCGGGTCTGAGAAGTGAAGCCAATGCGGAAGTGCCTTAAACTTGCATTCTTTCTAATAGCCAGCAGGGGCGACTCCTCTGGTTGCAAAAAGAAGTCTGAATGTATAGAAGTCTATGAGAAAATTACCCTACCTCTCACTTGATTTATTACCTCAGTAAACATTGTAAACATGAGTTTATGGTCTCAATCGCTAGTTTCAAGTCTTCTTAAACACAGCATGATGTTCATTTAGTAAATTATGGTCCCATTTAGAGTCAAATGGACCATAAAGCAGGGTATGATTTAGGGAGTGGCCACCTTGTGATTGACAGGTCGCTACCACATTGTGTTTCCGCTTCATAAAAGTTAAATGTAACATTTTGGTCGCCTAAAAATGTCTTATTCAGCATTCGGTTGTACTTAGCTCCACCCTCTCGTGTCACTTCTGGTTGTAAAAAACCAAGATAGTGACCTTCTTTATGCAAGACTATTTCAAATGTAACAATGGGACCTATATTATTACAACACAGTCTCACGGCAGTTCGTGAAATAGTCACAAAATTTAATGTATTGTGTACATAGACACAAATTACCCTTTTTTTGTGACACTCAGCACGACTTTCAACACCGTATTTTTTTCCTACGAAATGTCCAGCAACACGTGTCAATTTCCACTCCACTTCCACTTCCAGAAGTACCGGAACTTAAGTACGGAAGCTACGTGACAAATAAATCAACGTTGACTTCTGGTTTCACATGGCACATGAACACCAGTCTCCTGGATGAAAGTCCTATGTTTTTTTACCCACACATCCACCCCGACTTCCTCCCTATGCGGTGTTCGCCGCTCTCTATACCTCCCGGTTCACAATTACGTGGATTACATATGATCTAACTTTGTGCTGAACATCACAAAAAAAAAATGAAATTTGTGTCTATGTACACGAATCAATACATAACATTTTGTGACTATTGCACGAACTGCTGTGCGACTGGGCTGATTATTAAAATACACTTACCTTCAGTAACCACAAGCTTTGATAAATTAAGCGAAGTGCTAAAATCTTAAAAATAATAACTTTGAAACTTAACTCCCAATTACACCCTCAAATTTACAAATTTCTTTCTAGCGTACTGCTGATGCTTCGCAAACTCAACTGTGAACTGTGCTGAATTTCATTATTTCATACACAGTTTCACCATTCATGTTTAAAATGGGACATGACAAACCTTTTTCTTTTTTTTTTTTTTTTTTTTTTTTTTTTTTTATTGGAAGAACATTGCAAGGCATATAAATTACAGAGCAAATAAGTAAGTAGTCTTCTATTTTTCATCCATTTTTCCCTCCCATCCCCAACAACAAAGGAAATAAGCAATATAACATTAATATTAATAAGTTACAAGACTTAAGGCAGTAATGTCACCAAAATAGAAACACACTAAACACATGAAATAATAAAACACATACAATATTCACATATACACACACAACAAAAAAATAAATAAATAAATAAAATAAATAAATAACAATGCTAATCCAACAGAACAAATAAGGAGGCTCAGTCGTCACAACCAGGCAGGGAGGTCAGGGATTCAATATGTTTTAGAAGAGGTTTCCAAGTCTTTTCAAAAGAATTAAGGGAACCCTTAAGGGAAAATCTAAGTTTCTCCAAACCAATGGACAGTAACATATCTTTCACCCACCTATTGTGAATCGGCGGTAGAACATGTTTCCATTTAAAAAGAATAAGTCGCCTTGCCAATAAGGTGGTAAAAGCGAGAACATGTTGCATGTCTTTAGAAATATTGGCCTGAGGAGCCACTCCGAACAAAGCCAGGAGAGGGCCGGGGATAATAGTAGTATTATATGCTACGTTAAGTGTGTTGAAGATCTCGGACCAAAATGTATTGAGCTTCGGGCAGGACCAGAACATGTGAGTGTGGTCGGCTGGAGATTGCCGGCACCTGTTACATGAGTCTGATAAATTTGGATACATCTTAGATAGCCGCGCATTCGTGTAATGGACTCTGTGCACGATCTTACATTGTAGGAGGTTGTGCCTAGCACAGATGGAGGAAGAATGGACTAATCGTAAAATATTCTGCCACTGATCATCCGGTAATACAGTACCCAATTCCTGTTCCCAATGGCCTTTAGGGCTCTTTGTGGAATGCTCAACTGTGAGACCAATGATACGGTAAATATTAGAGATTAACTGGGTTTTTTTCAGGTCAAGAGCCACTAAGGAATCAATAAGGGTTTCTGGTGGGCGGCTAGGGAATTTAGGATTCTGATTCTGTATAAAATGCCTTATTTGAAAAAAATGAAACAAGCCTTTGGAAGATCACATTTTTTTAGAGTTCTGCAAAGGACATAAAAGACCTATGGTCATAAAGATCTTTAAAGGTGGTTATACCTCTATTAAACCAAGCCTGAAAGGTTGAGTCCGTGCAAGAGGGTAAAAATAAATGATTATTTAAAGTGGGAGAGAGCATGGAGGCTTTCTGAAGGCCCAGGCTCTTCCTCATTTGAGTCCAAATTTTTATAGAGTTAATGACTATTGGGTTAAGGGTAAAATTTTTAGCAGTTAAGGGAAGCGGAGAGCAAACCAGGGAATGAAGAGAAAGTTTAGTAGATGAAAGCTCCATGTTTACCCACGAAGGGCGCAAATTATCAGGAGTAATATCAAGCCAATACAAAAGTTTCTGAGTGTTACAGGACCAATAGTAGTGAATAAAATTTGGTAATGCCAGGCCACCACGATCCTTCGATAGCTGTAAAACAGATCTCCTAATACGTGGAGTTTTTCTGCCCCACAGAAATGAACCTATAAGTTGATTAAGTGTTCTTAAGAAGGACTTCTTAATAAAGACAGGGATATGTTGGAAAAGGTATAAGAACTTGGGTAGGACAACCATTTTAACCAGATTAACCCGACCTGGAAGAGAAAGTGGAAGACCGGCCCATCTATCAAAATCAAGTTTGCATCTTTCAAGAAGGGGTGGAAAATTTTTAGCAAAAAGGTCTTTAATCGACTTAGTTATGAAAACACCCAAATATTTAAATCCATCTGTCGTAAGCTTAAAGGGAAAAAATGAATGGGGTATAGCTTGGGCCGAGGGGTTAATAGGGAGAAGTTCACTTTTGTGGACGTTTAGTTTATATCCTGAGTAGGAGCCAAACTTGTCTAAAATATTAAGTACCACTGGAAGAGATGTAGCTGGGTTAGCCATGTATAAAAGAAGGTCATCAGCATACAAAGATAATTTATGACATGTTCCCTCCCGGGTGATACCCTCAAACTTTTCCTCCTGACGCAACCAAATGGCCAAAGGTTCGATAGCTAGGGCAAATAAGAGGGGAGAGAGGGGACAACCCTGTCTAGTCCCCCGGTAGAGGGGGAACGATGTGGACTGGAATCCATTTGTATTGACTGAGGCAACTGGGGAGGCATACAGTAATTTAATCCAAGAAATAAAGCCAGAGCTAAAGCCAAATTTATGTAGAATAAAGAAAAGGTACCTCCACTCCACCCTGTCGAACGCCTTCTCTGCATCAAGTGAAATAACTACCTCTGGGAATTTAGGACTAGGGGAATTGAGAATATTAAGAAGTCTCCTCGAGTTGTAAAATGAGTGTCTTCCTTGCATGAACCCTGTTTGATCATGTGAAATTAAGCCTGGTACTACCTGCTGTAGACGTTGGGCTAATATCTTTGATAAAATCTTTAGGTCTACATTCAAAAGGGAAATGGGTCTGTAACTACCACAGAGGAGAGGATCTTTGTCGTTTTTAAGTAATAGGGAGATTGAGGCCTCAGACAGGGTGGGGGGGAGGTGACCCTCTGTAAAAGACTCATTGTACATTTCCTGAAGGATAGGGGCAATGGAAGCAGAGAACAATTTATAAAATTCAGCAGTGAACCCATCTGGGCCCGGACTTTTGCTGTTCTGTAGCGACTTGATTGCCTCCTGTACCTCTGTAATGGAAATCAGGTCTCCCAGCCTACCGCCCAGTTCATCCCCGACAACGGGGAAAGGGATCTTATCAAAGGGATTACATCCGTCCCATATGTCTGGGGAGCATTGAGAGGTGTAAAGGTCAGAATAAAAAGAATAAAATGCCCTGTTAACCTCTGTGGGGTCCGAAACCACAACACCAGATACTGTTTTGATATTAGGAATCAGTCTAGATAGAGTCGCAGCTCGAGCCTGATGAGCCAAGAGTTTCCCTGCCTTGTCGCCCATTTCAAAAAAACGTTGCTTAGATTGAAATAACTGTTTCTGTATCTTGCTAGTAGAAAGCGTATCAAATTTAGACTGAAGCTGAAGGCGTTCTTTATAAAGTGATGGGGTCGGAGCTGAAGCGTATTGGTTGTCAACTCTGAAAATGTCATTAATTGTTGCAGCTAACTCTGCCCTTTCTATCTTATTCAGGTTGGAGGTATATGATATGGCTTGTCCACGCATATAAGCTTTAAAAGTTTCCCACAAAATTACTCTTGAGATCTCCGGAACGTCATTGATGTCAAAGAAAAAAGAAATCTGTGCAGCTAGGAATTCTTTAAAAGGAGCTTGGGCTAGCAATGAGGAGTTTAATCTCCACTGTCTGTGGGATTGGACACTGCCAGGGAAACTGATGTCAACTGATGTAGGGGCGTGATCTGAAATTACAATACTGTGGTATTCACAAGAATTTACCCCTTGCAATAAAAAGTTATCAAGAAGAAAAAAGTCTATCCGGGAGTAAGAATGGTGGACATGAGAAAAAAAGGAAAAAGCTTTGTTTAAAGGAAATTTAGCTCTCCAGGGGTCGAATAGGCCAAAGTCTGTTTTATAAAAGTCAAGAACCTTAGCCGATTTAGATAAGGCAATGGGATTAAAAGAAGACCTATCTAGGTCGGGGTCTTGAACTAAATTGAAGTCACCGCCAATAATTAAACGATGATCGTGGACATTGGGGAGAGAAAAAAAAAGTTAGAAATGAATTTATCATCATCCCATGTAGGTGCATAGACACAGGCTAAGACCACAGGCATGTCACACAGCCTGCCCGACACAATCACAAATCGGCCATTAGGGTCCGAGATGGAATTTGATAGTTCAAATGGTAAGCTTTTATGAATGAGAATTGCAGCTCCCCGTGCCCGTTCAGAAAATTTAGAGTGAAATAAATTCCCCACCCAGGGTCGCTTAAGCCGGAGGACCTCTGAGGAACGAAGATGTGTTTCTTGTAAAAAGAAAATATCACCCCTGAGATGCTTTAAATGCGCCATCACTCTATTCATTTTAACTGGATGGTTAACACCCTTCAGGTTCCAAGAAATGAAGCGAAAATTCTTACGTTGACTTGTCATATAAAAATCCTACAGTGTGTAGGAGGCAGTGACCCTCCCTGCCCTGGTAGACTACGGAGCCAAAAAATGAAAAAAATAAAAATAAAACAAACAGAAAAAACAAAAACAGCACACTTAACAAGAAAACAAAAACATGTATCCCCTTCCCTCCCCTCAACACCCACTCTCCCCCACATATACAAACCACAACTGTCCCAACCCTTCGTCCCCATGGGGTAGAACTTTTGGCTTCCCTAACCTCTCTAACTAACTCAAGAGGTCTCTCAATTAAATTATATAAAAGTAAACACCATTTCTTCAAAAGAAGACAGCTGATTGCAGTCTAAAGATATATATTTTAAGACATGAATAAGATGTAGGAACCCTCTATTAATACATCTCAATATTTATTATGAACACGTAAAACTAGCAAAACAGTCTTACCTTGTATTACAAACCTTAAACCAAACACCTCCATGTGCATTCTTATTAAAGCGCCCTCACGTTTGTACACTCAATCAAAAAACAAAAACAAACAAACAACAAAAGAAAGTATACACTCCATTGTTGGTAAATATAACCAGACCATGAACTAAAGTGGAGGTAAAGTCGGTTCTATATTAACAGCTTGTTTTCAGTGAAATAATGTGAGGCATAAAACAATGCAAAATATAAGTCTTATTAAGTCATGTCTTCATTTAAATACCCCAGCGACATAATTTGTATACAGCAACTACACAGGAAAACAAAACAAAAAAAACATAGATGTAAGTGTGCATTAGCTGATGTTTTCGCTACATAGAGAAAAAGAGAAACAAAAGTGTGCGCTAACATCCCGACTTGTCCAAGAAGTCAAACAATGCTACCTGATGCCGAAGTAATAATCATACACAGTACCGCTAAACTCCGGAGAGTTACAGTAATGTAACAAAAAGCGCTTCTCTTACCCGTTCCAATAATAAAGAGGAACCGTAATGAAAATGTCCATTGTAGTCCTCAACGTCCAAAGGTTTGAAAAAAGAAGAACATCTATCTCCGTCCAATTAAACAGGGAGAAGGGTACGTCCAAGACAGGGGTAGCCTACGGCCAACATAATATATGTTTAAGTCATTGAATTCGAACCGGTGAAATGTTCCTTGAAAAATGCTTGGGCTTCCTCCGGTGTCTCAAAAGTGAAGCTTCCCTCTCCGTGCGTAACTTGCAGACGAGCAGGGAACATCAGTCGGAACTTAACACCTTTCTGGTAAAGGGCTTGTTTAATTTTGTTGAAGGCGGCTCGTTTTTTCGCAGTGGCTGCACTTAAATCTGGATACACTCGTAGCGTTGTTCCCCGGTATTTAAGATCATGTTGCCTGGTCCACCGCAGAACCCGTTCTTTCTCTTGTAAACGATGAAAACATACCACAAAGGGTCTGGGGGTACCTCCCGGTCTGGGTTTGGGAGCGAGGGAGCGGTACGCTCTCTCTAGCTCCGGCTGCTTGGCGAAAGCACTGGGCCCCATGCTTTCCATAAGTAGTTCGGATATGAACTTGATCGGGTCCTGTCCATTTTCACTGCCTTCTGGGATGTTTATTATTCGGAGATTAGCTCTGCGGGACCTGTTTTCTAGGTCGTCCAAGCGGTCTTGAAGTGCTTTGTTTTGTGCCTGCAGTAATGTCACTGTTGTTTCGGTGGCTGTCAGTCGTTCGAAGTTTTCCCCAGCCAGAGACTCGGTAGCTGTAAGGCGGCTCTGAAAGTTATTAACAGTCTCTCGTAGCGCATCTACGGAGATCTGCAGCGGCTTGACCGAATCTTGAATTAGTGTAGACATGTCTTCTCGAAGACAAGCTCTTTGTTTCCCCAGTTCGTGTATCAGCTGGTTCATAGAAAGACTTTCTGAGACATCTTCATCAGGTCCAAGTGTTCCACTAACAACAGGGATATTAGCCATTTTGCTGAGCTTCCCAGCTAGACTAGCCGCGCTGCCACGAGTAACTGGTGCGCTTTGTACGTTGGTTGTTTTTGGTTTAGAGAGGCTCATATCACCACCACAGCGATCCTTAACTGTAATCTGTTGTCTGAAGCAGTTTCAGGGAGAAAAGATTGGCGTTTAAAGGGTTAAATTGACAAATACATTGACAGACCTCTTTCCCTGACTCTCCTCTACATCGTCACCCACGTCCACCAGAGAGAGAGACAAACCTTTTTCTACAGGTTTAAATAATGCAACAGTCGTGAGCTAGCATGTTCGACACGTGCTGGCAAAAACATCACAGACACTGCGGCTGTTATCTTTGTGCAACTCAAAAACATGTCCAAAATAGCTGTACTTGTTTATTTGAGCAATGCGTGACACTGTGCTCGAGCTGTAGTAGAACATGAAGGATCCTTCCTCAACTAGACAAGAGAGAAGCGTTGTAGTGAGGTTGTTTGATTCTTTGCTATTGGGAACACACACACACACACACACACACACACACACACACACACACACACACACACACACACACACACAGGGTAGATTTCTTGGTAAGAATGAGGCAGTACATGCAGGCCCAGGGTTGCTATGATCTCTGGATAAATGGCCTCTGGTATCACTTTACTCCTCTGAATGTATGAACACACACATACACGAACACACACATGGACACACACAGCGGATCTCCATACAGCTACAAAGGTTGGCGAATAATTCTATAACACGAGGCATGAGCACAGATGCATGCTCCCCCTTGCCTTTACACATACACAAACACACACACACACACGCACACACACACACACACACACACACACAAACACACACACACACCAAAGGGAGATGAATTACTGAGTGGATGGGATCTGACGTAACCCGTAGTGGAAGTAGGTCACATGGGGGGAGACAGGTCATCAGGGAAATAACACTGCAGTTGCACTACCTTTCTCTCTGTCTGTATCCCCCTCTCAGCATCATTGTCTTTCTCCTTCTCTCCACTCATCCTCCCTATTGCCTTATTTCTCTGTTGCTCTTACAACACGACAGTTTCAATTATTTTATCAGCAGGACTACTAAACGGCAATAATTTTGCTGAAGCTACTGTATATTCAAAATTAGGTTCTGTCAAAGTTAATAACGCGTTAACGCAAATTCGTTTCAACGCCCCTAATTTCTTTAACGCAACTTGCGATTTTTAGGTTGCAGCGGACTCAGTTTTAAAGCTGGAGTAAAGATGGCATCATATGAAACTATAAAAACCTAAGGAATCCATTGGTACCAACCATGTCATACTAGCTTGTCGCAAAGGAGGCTAAATAACGCTCCAAAATTATACTAAATTTTGGCGAGGAAAAAATGTTTTCAAAGGAGTCCCTTGACCTCTGACCTGAAGATATATGAATGAAAATGGGTTCTATGGGTACCCACGAGTCTCCCCTTTACAGACATGCCCACTTTATGATAATTACATGCAGTTTGGGGCAAGTCATAGTCAAGTCAGCACACTGACACACTGACAGCTGTTGTTGCCTGTTGGGCTGCAGTTTGCCATGTTATGATTTGAGCATATTTTTTTATGCTAAATGCAGTACCTGTGAGGGTTTCTGGACAATATTTGTCATTTTTTTTTGTTGATAGTTAATTTCCAATAATAAGTAAGGGATAATGTACAGCCTGTCATTGTTGTGAAAGAATCCCCGACAGGGCGATGCTGAGGGGTTTCTCATCACCCTGAAGGGGATTCTTTCACATATATATATATGTTGATAAAGAGTATTAAATACTTGACAAATCTCCCTTTAAGATACATTTTGAACAGATAAAAAAGGTATGATTAATTTGCAATGGACAATCTTGCGATTAATCGTGATTAAATTGGAGTAAGTTAAGTTAAGTTGGAGGCTGCTGCAGTAATACGGTCATACATTAACGTTATAGCAGCATCAGACTGTCGCCTCTAACTAAATCTCAGCCTATAGATCAAACAGTTGGCTATTAACACGTTGGTTATTTACAGACAACACTTAGCCTAACGTGATTCAATCAAATATGTAGAGATGTCTGAATAAGCAATATCCGGCCACTGTGTTGGACGGGGGAAGACTGAAGGGACATGATGGCGATCAACCTTCACTTATTAAGGTACCGCGAACGCTCAGGTTCAGGCAAGATTGCGAAATAATTATTAGACATGTGTATAATACAAACGTTTTTATAACAAGGGATGAATGCAAAGCAATTTCTCAAAATTAGAATCCAAAAATACGTCAAATTTCACTGAAGTCTATGGGATCTTTTCTTTCCCCCAAAAGTGGGAGCGGCCTTGACTTTTTGCGTAGTACCCGTGTGTGCCGGTCTACGCTTACAGTTTTTATGCTTGTCAGCTAGACTAATCGGGACCTGGCTCTTGTATCGATTTTCTCAACTAATTCTCCACAAGAGAGTGAATAAGTCCATTTTTCATAACTATTTCTTTCATATGTCTCTTTTTAGCTGCCTTTAACAGACACCATTCCCACAAGCCCAACAGGGTAAATGTCACCAACTTGACAGACTGAGGCCAGTCGAGTGGCCGCGGCTATGGCTGTGTTACACTAGCGGGACACATTTCTCTAAGACAGCAGAGATTACAGCTAAAAAGCTGACCTTTGAAGAGAGAGAAGAGAGCAACAGTTAGTATGACACTTGTCGGTAAATCTTCATGGGAGCTGTAGTTTTAAAAAAAAAAAAATGCTACTAAATTAATCACAAAGGATTACAATTCTCATAGCGGATGCTGCAGAAGATATTGATTTGTCCTGCAATACGGATAGTGAACCCTAGGAACGTGTCACTTTTTTTAAAATGAAAGAACCGCTCAATGAAGGATTGCATTGAGTTACAGGAGCTTAAGCAGCTGGCGTCAATACTTCAGATGACATTCAGATTCACTGGCTTTTGGTTTCTTCATGACTCTCTTTGCTCTTTCCTTCCCTCTCTGTCTCTCTTTTATGCATTTTTGATCCTGCATCAAATTCCATCCTCACCCTCAGTTTTCTGTCTTTCTAATACTTTTTGTTTTGGCCCCGTATAAAGTCGCAACCCACAACAAAACCACCTCCTCCGATTCCAACTGAAACACACACATGCACACATACACTGTCT
Organism: Sebastolobus alascanus; assembly: GCA_916701645.2. Taxonomy (NCBI): domain Eukaryota; kingdom Metazoa; phylum Chordata; class Actinopteri; order Perciformes; family Sebastidae; genus Sebastolobus; species Sebastolobus alascanus. The sequence goes on along the minus strand of CAKAOJ020000137.1, from coordinate 386,758 downwards.
ATACGCATGCAGTAATTAAGCCATCTGGATATCAAACTAGCTAGCTTAGCCTCGGGGTGGAATGACAGCAGTGGTGTGGTGTATGTGTGTGTGTGCATGTGCATTCATGTGTATGTGCGTGTGTCTATATGACGTGGCATAAGGCCAAGCTACTGGCTGCAGCAGTGAGATTCTGTCTTTACTCTCTATCACTCTGCACTAATCCAATTGTCCAAAAAGAGAGAGAGAGAGACGGGGTAGGAGAAAGGGAGAGAGAGAGAGAGGGAGTCAGTGAGGGAGAGCGTTCTACAACTGGCTGCTCTCCAATTCTAAATGGGAAGCTGGATAGAGTAACTATTAGAGGGTGAGAGTACAGCAAACACACACAACCATCCCCTCCTCACACACACATGCAACGACCCACACTAACACACCCACAGGCATATAAACAAGCACTCATTCACACGCACATCCACATATTATTATAGCCACAACGATGAGCAAGTGCACGCTCGCTCACAAAAAAAATATATAAATAGCTACATAACATCTCACAAGTCCTGGCAGCATGAAATCAAAGGGGGCAAAAACCTGTAGATGCATAAACCAAGATGCAATTAGAATGACAAAATGACTCGGCCTTAGCACTTTTCTCTCTCTCTCTATGTCTCTGTACGGCTCTTCAGCAGCCCTCGCTGATGGTGTGGCAGCATCTTGAGGTCTGAGTGTTGTTGTGGAAGCATATTGTTGGAATACAGGTCCCACAGTGCCATCTGCTGGACAAATCCTTTTCTAATGCCTTCATAACATAGTCACTCATGATGGAATATTTCAGTTTTTCTCAGTCGCTTTAGCTCAGAAACAGTCTTAACATTCTCTAAACTGTAAGAACTATTGTCACAACTGTTTTCATGGGGCATCACAACTCTGTTGTGTGTCAGCAAAAGCCAGTAACTCACTTCATTCATGCTTCAAAACTAATTATTGTGTCAGAAAATTGGCCAATGCCACCAAAATTAAAAGTTGTTCTGTCATGGTGTGAGCAGTACTGGTTGAAATGTTTAGAGGTGTTTTCACCATGGCAGTAATCCATGGAAAGGTTTCTTATATACAAAACTCTGTTTTGTCGACACTGACTATTTACTGCACTATACCAGAATGTCAGTTTTGTCTAGCTGAATGTTGTTGTGTATTGTATGGAGCTTTTTAGATTCCCATTTCAACAGTAAGTAAAACTGTGCTGTACAATACAGTTTTTCTCATTCGCTTTGGCTCAATTCTCAAATTAGATTTTTTATTTTTTTTTTAAAAACAATGAGCTCAAATCTCTGAACAATTAGTTTGCTGTTCAAAAGAGTAAGCACAATAGTTGCACAGGAGCTTACTGGATACTTGCACAATAACCACTTGCACGTAGCTCGAGTTGACTCTCAGTGAAGTTGTCCAACTGATAAACATTCTTTCATCGTTTGAGCCATCACATACAAAATGATCCATTCAATTATCAAAATCTGTCAGAATTGCATGTATATTCCATAATAATCTATGACATGGTGTTACCTAATGTGAGGAGGTACAGTTAGTTGATTTTTACTGAACTGCTGCAGGTTGTTTCGTTGTTGCAGGGTTTGTTTTTTTGGCATGGATGTCATTTTGTGGAAGATTTTCTGTTCACTGTGATGACTTTACATGAAAGCTCAAAGGTTAATTTTCTATTTATAATACATGTAACACATTGCTACACAAATACATTTACTGTATAAACACACAGGTACGTATCATTTCTGTGTATACAGTATCGTACAGTATTGACTTTTCCCAGTAAACTTTGACCTGCTGTTGAAATGGGAATCTAAAAAGCTCAGTGCGATACACAACAGCATTCAGCTAGGCAGAACTGACATTCTGGTATCATACAGTAAGAAGTCAGTGTCAACAAAAAAGCAGAACAAAACAGAGATTTGTACAAAAGAAACATTCCCAGGGTTGATTGCCATGGTGAAAAAACATCTAAACATTTTGACCAGTACGGCTCACACGATGATAAAACAACTTTTCATTTTGGTGGCATTGGCCAATTTACACAATAACTGGTTTTGAAGCATGAATGAAGTGTTTTGGGTGAGTTACTACCTTGAAATATGAGCCAAAGCGATTGAGAAAAACTGTAATGTAATACACAGAAAAAGGATTTGCACATTTTTATGTATGCAGTAAATTTCTTTGTAGCAACAATGTGTTACGTGTACTGTAAACAGAAAATTCACATTTACAGTAATCTTTCATGTAAAGTTACTGTACATACAGTGAACAGAAAATTTGCCACAAAATGACATCCATGCCAAAAAAAAACCTGCAGTAGTTCAGTAAAAAACAACTAATTGTACCTTCTTACAGTCCGTAACACCGATTGTAACTGTAAGTGGTGCAAATTGAAAGTGTTACTTTGTATTACACAAACATGTTCTGATCAACAACATTGCATATAGGTTTAGTTTTCACACACTTTTATTTTATAGGACATGTTCAATTGTGCCAGTAGTTTGGTGAAACATAAGCTGAATACACAGTTTTCTCAGTTTCACATGACACAAGGGAAAATGTGGAGTCAGTACACCTTTTTCAGAGCAGACATTTTGACAGGTGTGACTAATAAGTTTTCTAATTGCATTTCATTAATTGCTGTAACAGAGCCGCCGTTAATGCCATTAGTAACAGCTGTGCTTTTCTCGTCACGATGAGTCAAAGCGTCTGCTGTGCAAGAGGTCTGTGTGTCTGATTCGTTTGTGAATGATAAAGACACAAGATGCTCTTACAACAGTGGTGGAAAGTAACTAAGTACATTTACTCAAGCGTTGTACTTACGTACAATTTTGAGGTATTTGTAGGCTACTTTACTTGAGTATTTCCATTTTATGCTTCTTTATACTTCTATTCCACCACATCTCAGAGGGAAATATTGTCATTTTTTACTCCACTACATATATTTTACTTCTGTACTAGTTACAAAATAAGAATCAGAAATACTTTATTGATCCGCGGGGAGAAATTGGGGCATTACAGTTGCTCTTACATAACATAAAGAAATGTAAGAAAATAGAAATAAAGGAGTATGTAGCATGTAAATTATGTACATAATGCTACATTATAAACACAATATATGTAAAGAAATATATATAAGTACTAAAATTCTAAATAAGAAAATGAGAATATAACATATGAAATATGTACAAATATTTGCATATAAAGACGTGCTTAGTTTAGATACAGGTTTGTGTTCCTGCAAGGCATATCTGCCTGTCGCACCTCCGCCAGTGCCAGGGTACCAGCTGCAGGGTCTTCAGCTGGGAGCCATCCTTCATAGATGTTTCACCCCGTTGATCCCAGAACATCTCAGGATGGTGGGGCAGCGGTCAGGGACGTCTCCCTGCCGCTCCCTGCAGCTGGATTTAGATGTACGGGTATGTAGCTTCTTGCTTCGCCCAGTTCTTGTCCCTTCTTCGTAGCCATAGCCGGAAACTTCCCTTTTCAGCCTCTTCGGACAGATTTTTGATGGCTTGCTTGACTTTCCCTGCCGTGGCGCCAATGTCTCTCAGGAAGTGCTTTGTTGAGAGGCTTACAAAGCAATGGCAGCAAATCTCCACTGGGTAGGTTGTTGTTCTCCAGCCATTCTCTTGGCATTCTGCCAGCAGATCGGCATACCGCAGCTTCTTCCTCTCGCATGCTTCCTGGGTGCCCCCTTCCCACGGGACTGTCAGCTCAACTATCAGAACACGCTTCTCGGTTGCTGACCACAGGACGATGTCAGGTCTCAGTGTGGTGGTGGTGATGTCAGTTGGGAACCGTAGCTGCCTGTCCACGTCTACTCTCATTGACCAGTCCTTTCCTGAGGCCAGGACTGATGTTCTGTCCTGTGAGGGGCAGTTTTGCACCGACTGTCCAGCTGCACTATATAACATATAATCACAGTGCAAATAAGTAAATACAAAATGCTTAGAAGTAAAACATAACGCTGAGAAGTGGGATCTATTAAGTGTGTTAAATATAAATTCCAGAATGGTATGAATAAGAAATGAATAAGAATATTTCTTGACTGTACAGTAAAATGCATTATTAATGACAGTATTGAACAGTTGAATTATTGCACAAATTATAGTACAGTTAAGTCAGTATTGTATATAGCAGCTAATGGGTGAAGTAAGTCCAAACAAAACATGTGATCAACTTATTACAGTAAATATGATGCATATTTATATATTAAAGGTCCACATCCCTGAGGCAGGTTAATTGTTGACTCTAAAATTGCCCGTAGGTGCGAATGTGAGTGTGAATGGTTGTCTGTCTCTATGTGTCAGCCCTGTGATAGACTGGCGACCTGTCCAGGGTGTACCCCGCCTTCGCCCAATGTCGGCTGGGATCGGCTCCAGCCCCCCCCCCCGCGACCCCTAACGGGATAAGCGGTTGAAGATGGATGGATGGATGGATCCTTGAGACAGCCCCTGAAGTCCACCCAAAATGTTTTGTTTTTTGTTTTTTTTATCTTATAGCACAAGATAATAACTTATTATCTTATGTATATTATATAAATAAAAAATATATTATCTTTCAGCACCTTGAAGTTTCCATAATTACACACTCGTAATATATGCACGTTTTGCATATTGAGGACTTTTATTTTTGCTACTTTGAGTACATTTTGCTGGTAATACTCTCGTACTTTTACTCAAGTAGAATTTTGAATGCAGACTTTTACTTGTAACAGAGTATTTTTACAGTGTGGAATTCTTACTTTTATTTAAGTAAAGGATCTGAGTACTTTTTCCAGCATTGTTTTACAGTTTACACATTTACACATGGTCAGCACATTTTTCTTTTCTTTTTTTAATTTTGCTACTTGAAGGAGGGATGCCACTTAAATGTTATTTCTGTCAGTGTGGAGAAGGCTTTGGAAAAACATTCATGTTGACAGACAATTTCAAGAGAATATAATTCAACACTTAACTCAGAGAGACCGATCCCGACCGACTTTACTGTCTTTCAGAGGCTGTAGCAGGTTCAGTTTTAGAGCCAGAGTGAAGGTATCATATGGAACTAGAAAAGGAATCCATTGGCATGGCCATCTTCAAAGGGGTCCCTTGACCTCTGACCTCAAGATATGTGAATGAAAATGGGTTCTATGGGTACCCACGAGTCTCCCCTTTACAGACATGCCCACTTTATGATAATCACATGCATGTTATTTTAGCCTATTCTAAAAATGGTGTATTTGAATATTTCTGCATACTGGGGTGCCTAAACAGTCTTGGAATTACATGAATTGATGATTCTTATGGATTCAATGAGCTCAACTGTATTCATGTGTGATGATGTTAGTCCCCATAGTAGCCATTTCATTGTAGTGAGACCATTTTTTGAAATTTGATGTCACTGTATAAAATGCCCTGTGGTGACCTCTAGGATAATCACAGCCTCATGAAACTTTACAACCACAAATTAAACACCTAGCGCATTCAGAGGATGGATGGCTTTCCTAGGTAGATTGAGGATAAGAAAAATGCAATTCCTGCAGAAATCTCCAAATGTCTTTTTGATACCAAATAACAGCGTGTGTTTTTCTATGGTGTTAATCAAGGTCTTGGTGTCTTATTGTGTATTTTGGAGGGATTATTGATCATTTTTTATCAATTTTCGAGTGGTAAAAAATGTTTAAATTTAGCACCAAATCTGTGTCACAAATGATATCAACCCAAACATTGTTGCAACAACTTATGAGACATAATAGAGCATGGAAATGGTCATCATATACTTCTATCATAATGTTCTAAACCCTTATACACTTTTAAAATTTATTTCAATGAATGAATGAATTAATGAATTAATTCACGTTTATTTGTGATTTATGACTAGAACAACTTGACACACAGTGATGAGCTGCATCTCAAATTAATCTTGAGGTTCCCAGCTTTCAGATGATGTACACCACTTCTATGTGACATATAGTGTTGACCTGCTATCTCCCGCTAAAGAGCCCCTGAACCCCCCTAAAAAGACAAAAACGGGTCTATTGTGGGTCTCAGAGGGTTAATCTGGGGAACCACTGGAATCTGGGCTCTGGGAAAAAGGTCGCAAACATAGCTACTGCTTTGTTTCTGAGTGGTCACAAGCCAAAAAGGTTGGGAACCACTGACTTAACGAAATAAATAGAATATACAAAATCCAGATTTTGCTAGATTTGACTACGGCATTGCAGACAACAAAACGACAAAGTATGAGATGGACAGAATTTTGACAGGAAAAAGAAAGAAAAAAAAAAAGTCTAGTGATACCCATCAAGCAAACATGCCAATCAAGACAACAATATGAAGACGCCTATCTTGTGTATATAGCAAGAGAACCATCTGTCTTTTGTGGTGGGCGTTACATTTTTTGACAGCAAAAGTTTTGGAACCAAGATCTAGCTCTAAACCATCATCATCTTCATCATTCACACGCCTGTTCATCTCTGTCTTTTTCCCTTCCCCAATTTTCAGTTGAAAAGTTGCTATTGAGGTCAAGCTAAAACCTAGCCAGACAATCAAAGAGGGTTTTTTTTTGTCCCGAGTTCAGTCTGCAGGCTGCACTTGCCAAAAGGGTTGACTCCAATAAAGAAATAAGAATAGAAAGATACCCGATTATTACAGAACCAGCTGACTGAAAAGTCTGTCAACGAAATTCCTATAGCAATAAGCTATGAGACATATAAGGCATTCCATCACGGCAATTTTTATCACAGTGACTTGCTGTGGTATACACAACACCTGAGCTCTGTTTATATTACAGGCTTGCCAATATCCTGTTTCCCCGACATGAGTGTGCACTGAGGGTCAGCGTGGTGAATTTGACTTCAGATGAGAGCTGACTCTGTGTCAGCAGACCCAACAACCCTACATAACTCAAGCCTTCACCTTCTTAATTTCCTGTCATAATAACAATCAACACATTTTAGAAACAAAGGAGATGAGGAGGGAGTTTGGAGTTTGTTAAGATTTTCAGGCTAAAGAAATATGTAAGGCTATAATAGGTATGACTTAAGGGGGACATATCATGCTCACTCCCAGGGTCATACTTGTATTTTGGGTTTCTACTAGAACATGTTTACATGCATTAATGCATTAGTGTATTTTTCTCATATTGTCTTTCTGAATATACCTGTATTCACCCTCTGTCTGAAATACTCCGTTTTAGCGCCTGTCTCTTTAAGGCCCCCTCCCATAAAAGCCCAGTCTGCTCTGATTAGCTTGCACCTTTGCAAAGGTAGTCCTCAAGCTGTAGGCTAATGGCCCAATTCCAATGTCCCCCTGAACCCTCAGGGACTTGACTGACGTCACCTGGTAAATGGTTGAGTGTGAGAGGCTGCAAGGGCTTGGAATGGTATAAATATGAATGGGACAGCACTTTGCGCCGACATATCACGTCACCTTGACGACGCCAATTGTGGGTTTTTATTTTATGTTTTTTACTGCCTATTTGAACATCTTACAAGACTAGAGGTAACTATCAAAAAATCTATTTATTTGTTTTTGTCAAACTTCATTAAGCAAAATTAAAAGAACTGGTTGATGAATAAATCAGGTGTCTAATGCATGCATTACTCTGATTTCATGTGGTTTTTTTTTAATGTACCATCTTAAATCCTTAATGTTAAATGTTTCTGTGTAAATTTAAATATTCCTGGCTGAACACCCATGTGCCGTCCTTGTTTACCTTTTTTTTTTTCGCCTTCGGGCTTTCCCTGGTAACTCTGGTAACCCTGTGTTTAACGTCACAACGCTATGAATTGTGGGTAATTCCCACAGACAAAGTCTGTAGAAATGCGGCCCAACGGAAAGTGTTCATAAAGGGCTCAAAATGTCTGCGAGAGAGCCCTCAAGGACTTGATGATTTGACAGTGGGACAGCCCTAAACCCTCATGGTCTTTGAACGAACCTCAAAGTCTGTGAGTGTGGACATTGAGATTGAACCAATGAGCCTGCATGTGACATAGGAAGGGGAGCCAAATCTGAATTACTTGTTGAATTACGTTTTCTGATCTAGGTAGCCCACTAAAAACTATTTCAGTTTGTGAAGAAAGAAGAAAAAAACTTTATTTGTCATAGTACATACAGGTACATACATGACATTTGACCCCTGCATTTAACCCATCCTAAGTATTTTAGGAGCAGTGGGCTTCTACAAGCACCTGGGGAGCAACTTGGGGTTTAGTGTCTTGCTCAAGGACACTTCGACATGCAGTCTGTAGGAGCCAGGAATCGAAACGCCAACATTGTGGTTGAAGGACGACCCACTCTACCCACTGAGCTAAAGCCTTGTGGGTTGGTAGGCACCTCAGATAGCCAAATCTATATGCACAAGCACTGAAAAATGTAGTTTTTCATGAGATGTCCCCTTTAATACTTGTGTCACAGTGATGTTAATATGAAAAAAAAAGCAAAATAACGATTAGGGGGTAATCAGACAGTGACAAGATGAGTTGAGATGAGATGAAGTAGAGGGTAGCATTACAAATTCTAATGTCTATGGGGACACGGGGGCTGTGATATGAGCTGAGAACGCTGCTGGGATTTATTTGGATGTGTTTGTGTGTGTAAAGGAGAATATTTATGGGTGTGTGTGCATGTGTGTCTCAAACAGACAGATGGACAGACAGAAATAGCCAGACGATGAGAGTGAGATATGGAGGTAGGGTTGTGCAGCGGGAGAGAGAGGATGGAAGAGAGCAGGTTTCAGAATGAAAATGAGTGAAAGGCAAGTGAGACTGACAAACAATTTAATGGTGGATTTGCCAAGACAATAACAAGCTGGAGTTCATATTTCAACATCATACTATTGCCACTGCTGTATTTGTTTAAAATTAATTACCTGAGTGGTAATAAATGAGCACTACTGGATCTTTCACCCGGTGTGTGTGTGTTTTTTTTTTTTTCCTATTACACACACCATTACCCTATGCCAAAGACATTTCTTGTTGCTAAAGACCATCCATCATGCATTGCCAATCTAATTTTAAAATGACGCACACACTTTGTGAAACACTGTACATCCCGCTTATGCTGCTTTGTGAAATTTTAACTGTCTCATGTTACCCGAGTCTATACTGCTAAAGCTTAACTTAGGCCGGGTATACACTACACAAGAATCAAGCTTATTTTCGGCCCGATTCCCCTTCCCGACAATGGTCCGCCGAACCCAGATTTCTTGATGGTTCTAAAGATCATCTTTCCAGATATTCCTGTGGCGTGAGGTATGTTAAGAGTGTTTTTTACATCCCTCGATCGGCTCGGAAGTCCATCCTGGCCGCACCGATTTCAGATCGTAAATATTAAACATGTTCAATATTTACGATTGGATATCCTGTTGTGTGTGGGGAACCCCGAGGACAGCCGATGACGCAGTCATGGGGGAAAAACGATAGCCAATTGCAAACCAAGCTGACTGAAGCAGAAGGACAACAACCGCTGTCATGGTGGCTGTGGCTAATGCATGAGCTAATGCAAAACACAATGCATAAAGTAGTAGTAAGATGGAGCTCAGAAAAGGAGGACCAACTTGTTGATTTGTGGCAACAACACGTGTTTATTTAACATGTCGCCATGACTTCATCCATTATTTTTCTTTTTTCAGTACAAAGTAGTGCAAAAACTAACATTGTTAATTCTTCCTGCCCATCGTCCATCATGTTTGTGTACACTAAAGTGACGTTTGATCGCGAGAGATTTCGCGAGATTTACAATTTTCTTGTTGTTCATGAATGGAATCTGTTAATGTGTGGTGTGCTGTTTTGGCCAAATCGTTGCTCACCACACACTATTAGAACAGAACTGTTAAATTTATCATAACATGTCGTTATGTGTGGGGTCTCTCACATTTTCAAAATATGTTAAGATTTAAGCAATAATATGACATGTTGGGAAATATGCTTATGTGCTTTCTTTTCGAGATGTAGATGAGAAGATTTATACCACTCTCATGCCTGTCTGCTAAATATGAAGCTACAGTCAGCTAGCTTAGCATAGCATATAGACTGGATACAGGGCTGTAGTGCAGCCACCCCATATAAAGGGCAGATATAGTGGTTTGGCACTGGAAAACTTTTAAAAAGGGATGTTGAAGAACAGCAACGTAACATAATTGTGATTGGCCCTGGTGCAAATTTTTTTCTTGGGCCTTCGCCCAAAACACACGTGCTCGCTTGTGCGCACACCCGCACGTACACACACAACCACTCCAGACAATTGCAAAGTAGACAATTGCTATGCCACCATGGAGACGCTCACCATGCAACTCCCATACTGCAAACCAGCTTTAGATCAGTACCATGGACAACAGCCGAAGTGCCAAATTTATTAACGCTAACTTAACAGCATGCCCTGAACTCAGCAGCCAAATGTTATCACAGACACAGATTTAAAGTAGGTGCACATTTTCCAACATATGAGACGTAACAATTACAGTGCTATAGATTTAAATCCCTGATCCACTCCATAATAACAAAGAGAAACCAGTACTCACCCATTAGAAGTTTATCCTGCAGGTCTTGTGCTCTGCCAAGTCATTAACAACACTGCTTAAGAACCATGTTCTCTTTTATTGGAATGTCCTGGCTGTGAGCGACGCAGCGTGACGTGGCACGCTGTTTTGAGCTGAACTTTTGTCAGACGCCCATCTGTTTCTGTTTATTCCTGACGCTCGCCTTGAAATCGCCTCAATAGACCAGGAGCGGTTGATTGGTGAAGTTGAAATGAGGAGTTACGATACCTTCTCATTTCACTACAAAAATCTTAATAAGGTGGCGGCTGGGAGATCCCAAGGGAGCTGAAAAATTCCTACTACTGTTGGCTATATTTTATATCATTTCCAGTAAATATCACAATATGAAACGTGTGTTTTCTGTTTAAAAAGAACAAATGTAGGAAGATAAGTGGTTACGTCTCCAGTCTGATCTTGGGCGCACAGCTGATAGGTAGCCTATGTGGTTTGTTTACATGACGTAACAGAAGTGCATAAAACGAATATAGTGGACACGGTGTAGGAAGGTGATTTTTGGGTCCCTGACAGCTTCCGGGCCCCGATGCGCTGCACCGGTTGCACCGTTAATATTTACGCCACGGTTGAAGAAGCAGGTCAGTAAGCAGGAGTAACGTAAAAAAAGTTGGCATTTAGCCTATTAACCAAACAAAGGGCAAAAATGAAACCTTGGAATTTCAGTAAAACTGAAGACAAAGAACACCAAAATAAAGAAAGCTGCAGCCTCATAGCAAGCTGCCAACTCCAGTAAATGGTATTTTATCTTCTCAGCCTCACCTTACTGGAATCTACCACCTGCCCAGAAATGTATAGGGGGAGCTAAACAGAGCAAGCATCTAAATTCACACAGAATAATGAACAAACCATTAATACAAGATTTCTAAGTTACTGCTGACATCTCAATCTATCTATAGACACCCATCCGCACCGATGAGCACAAAAAATATTATAGAATGTCATTTACTGCAGAACTACCTTACCTATCGTCCTACATCTTAACAGGTCCCAGCCCCTCCCTGCTAAGAGGATATAATGAGGCAAACCTGTTTGTACTTCCCTTGATTGAGCTGCTGAGCAGCTGATCTACCCCAACAACTCTCTCCCAAATCCAAAAACTAGAGAGCTAAAACTCAAACTTGTGATGTCATAGGGTATAAAGTCTGGAGCTGCTCCATAGACAATAAATGGGAGACTCATTTTGTGGACCCACAGAATGTTTGTTTTCTTTTTTATACCCAAATGAGATTTATTTTATTGTAGTGTTGCCAGTAGTAAAACAGAAAATATACCCATATACATATACAACTTTAACCTGGGTGCTCTCAGTGTCATCTAGAACATCTCTCCCTATTCATTGTCTATGGAGCAGTTCACTTTAACACTTTATACCCTATGATATCAAACATTTGAGTTTTAGCACTCTAGTTTTTGTATTTGGGAGAGAGTTGTCCATGTTTACTAATTTTTTTTGGACTGTCTTAGACCATAGGAATAACACGTATGAATTTTGAAAATGGGCGTTGTGCCCCTTTAAAGCTGCAGTATGTGATATTGGCGCAAATATGATTTAAAAAAGTTATTTTTAGAAAACGGCCACTATATCGTGACAGTAGTACATGAAACAGGTAACCTGAAAACCATGTTCCTCTGTGTCCTACTGTGTCCTCCGGTGCTCCTAACGGCATCTGAAGGATTTCACTTACCGGAGGAAAACAAGGTCCGCTGCCAGCTGCCGTCTATGAAAGCCGGCTGTCAATCACTCGCGAATTCCGACCAAACGGTCAAACTAGGCAGCGCTGATCAAATATGAATCAATATTCTGTTACTATAATGCCTATTTCTCACCTCAAATGTTTTCAGAATCATCTTGTAGTGTACTGTTTAGCTGTAAAATGAGAAAGTTTGTGACCCAGCCGCCATTGTAAAATCTGTTGAAGGAAGCTAAGTTCTGGTCACATGACCAGAGCAAAGCCAATAGGAACACTCTCTCTCTCTGACGGTCAAAATCTGCCGTCACGGGCTAGATTTTTCTAAAGCCTGAAAACAGAGACATGATGAGGAGCAGAAGTCTAGTTATCTCTCAGAACACTTGAATTACAATATGCTGAAAGGTTATTATGGAATTTTTGCCAAATTATGCCAAAAAAATGTTGCATACTGCCACTTTAAGTTACACTTTTTAATAGGATCAATTCATTGTATGCTTTGGTCTTTTCATGGGATTTTGACAGTAAGAATAGTAGTATTTCAGGAACACCTAATCATTCAGGAGCTTCAGGAGAGAGCATAATGTCACTCAGATGTTCTGTCAAACATGGTCGATTCAGTGTTAGATTATACTGTCGTGTTTTTTCAGGAACAACCATAAAAAATATACAAATCAAGAAAGATGTTACAGATGACACAGAGCACCCAGGAGGATGTTCATGTTGGAGTATATGGCTACATTTTCTGTTTCATGACTGACAACACTACAATAGAACAAAGCTCTTTTGGGTATAAAAAAGAAAACAAACATTCTGTGGGTCCACATAATCAGTCTCCCATTCATTGTCTATTAAGCAGCTCCAGACTTTATACCCGATGACATCACAAGTTTGAGTTTTAGCACTCTAGTTTTTGGATTTGGGAGAGAGATATTCATGTTTACTAATGTTTTTTGGACTGTCTTAGACAATAGGAATAACATGTATGAATTTTGAAAATGGGCGTAGTTCCCCTTTAAAGGAAACGCTAGTATGCTTGCTCTATGAGCCCCACGGATGTTAATAGCCAGTCAAACTTTTTTGGGCTTCATGCGCCACTAAGCAACTTTCATAGGCCTTTCCGCCTCCAACACTGTATCCACTTCTCTTTAAACATCCATGCCCTAGCATGCTTTAGTTTCCCTCCTTCACTCACACACAGCCAGTGCTTGTTGTTTATTGAGGCTTGGCCTCTTTAATGATGAAGACAAACGAGCTCATTATTAAGTGTTTGCACGTGCGTGTGAGATTAAGTGTGTGTGTGTGTGTGTGTTTGTGTGTGTGTGTGTGTGTGTGTGTGTTTTCACGTGCATCTGCCGCTCTACTGTATATTCTCATGTGTAGCAGTGTGTCTTTTTTGCAGTGTGTCTTTTTTGCGGGGGCGTAGATGTGGATGTTTGTGTCTGAATAGTGTCTGTGTGTGTGTATGCAAATTCTAACCTTTACCTTGTTAAAGCTCTGTCTCATGAGGTTAATTGCTTCATTTAGCCTTAGTTGTTGAATTTCCCCACTTTTAAACGCAACTCAATATTCCATTTCCTCCTGACTGTGGGTGGGTAACGTGTGTGTGTTCTCGCTCATGTGTATTATCCCCAAGTTAAGCCCTCATGATCATCAGCACACTGTGTGAGGACAGGGGGGGAGGGGAGGCGCTGCTACTACCCACTTTCCATTTAATTGTATTACCAGCCCATATGGCTGTACAATATCATGCTTTTGATTTTTCATCATGCGCAGCTATTATCAGACGCTGTTCATTTGCTAAGCATATTTAGCATAAGCGTGGTGCTGTCATGGATGAGGGAGACATTGAGACAGAGAACCCCTACTCTGAAACTAAATTAACGCCTAAATGCATTTTAATCCAAAGAGATCATTTGGGAGTAAATTTACAGCTAATGGCGTGTTTATTAGCGGAGTCATGCATGTGAATTGTGGTATAATGAGGCTCCCAGAAAGCACAGTGCAGGTTTTGGCTGTGCATACAGAGGGCGCTGCAGTTCTGATGCTGGACATTAGGGGGTGCTAAGACACAGGGGGGCAAATGGACGCACATGGTGAGGAAAACATATGAGAAATGAATAAAGGAAGTCATATCACTGAATGTAATGTGCACGAATGATACCTCTCAGAGCCTGTTATGAATCCCTCCACTTTATTTATCATCCAATGGTCACAATGTTACCATACAAAACCAACTTCCAACATGGAACTGCATTGGAATGTGATTATTTTTAATACGCACACGCACACATTCAATACCAAAATTAAATACAGTTGTTTTATAAAATAAACAGGGGCCGAGGAAAAGAGACACATTGAGTGATATTAAGACATGCAGTGACAAATATAAAAAATAGACATTTCTTTTCTTTTTCTGTACAAACATACATGGACACATATAAATATATAGAAGTAAAAAAGAGTGTATTTTTAAAATACAAAGGTCAAATTGTACAGTTACATTCCATAATAACAAAACAGGAGACGTAGCACGATATTCAAGTGAGTTTGCCTTGATTCCACACACACGCTGTACAATATTGTACACTGTAAAAGCAGAAATTAGATCACACAACTGTTGGTTCCTCCCCGCGGAGTCTGTTCACGCTGCTGTAAACATTACAAATGAAGAAAGGGTACAGTTTTTGTCGGCGGATTTCCGTTTGAAATCAGTCATTCAAGCAACTTTCGGAGAGGCTGTAATAACAACGGAGCAATCTGTTCTTCGAGCGCTCGCTTTGATGCCTTTAAGTCGCCTCAATCGCAACTTCAGTGCCGTGTTTTTGCTTTTCTCTGCGAGTCTCTCGGCACCGGAGCGGTTAAGAGGATATTTGGTAAAATTAAACAAGACGAGCATTACAGTGAACAAGGAAAACAGTCATCCTAAAGTTTATACATGTTGGCACAAAGAACAAGCCAGAATGTGGTGAAATGTGAAACCATGCTATGCCTTCTCCCCTTTTGTTTCCTCTCTCTAGTTCTGTCTGACGTCCTGCAGCAGCTTGTTGATCTCGTGGACCAGCTCGCTAGCGTCCATGCCGGCCTCGTGGCGGCTCTCGCTGCGCTTGCCGCCCTGATGGAAGACGCCGTCAAAGTCGTCTTCCTCGTAATTCTCTGGGATTTCCTCCATGGCTGGCAGCCATTTGAGGTGCGGCGGCTGTCCGTTGGTGGAGGTGGACGTGGAGGTGGAGGATGGGGAAGAAGAAGAGGAGGAGACATGATTGGTTCCCACAGATCCACTTCCGGGATTTAGATAGTGGGTATTGGCCGCCCATGCAGCCACACCTGGGGGGTAAACGGGACCTTTCCCACCTGGCAACAACCCTCTCCGGTTGTCCTGAGGAACAGCGTTGTTGCTATGGTTACCTGCGATGTTTCCACCGCGCCCGCTTCCTCTCTCGGCAGTGGATGAGGACGAGGGCGGGCTTGTTTCAGTGCACTCTGCGTACGAGTCCATGTTAGGGGGGAGGAGCCGCTGGAACACGGAGTTCATCTCTGTGAGGAGGGAGCCAGCCCCTCCTCCTCCTCCTCCTCCTCCGGCCGCACAAGTGTCGCTTCCTCCTCCGGCGACGACCCCCCCGACCCCCGCCTCTTCGCCCTCGGACTCCTTGCCAAATGTTGAGAAGCTCTTGCGCCGCTCCGAGTCGACGGAAGACTGGTCGTCTTCGATCTGGGGCTGCTGGGAGGACTCCTCCCCGGGGATGTACATGTTGTTGCGGTAGTCGGAGGAAGCGGGCGAGGAGAGGGGGGGCATCCAGCACTGGTCAGAGTGTCCCAGGATGCGACATTCATCCGTGCACAGTCTCATAGCTAAAGCAACAAAAAAAAAAAAAGTCAGGTTAGTCCAGCTGCAGAAAACTTTAGTAAACTTATTTATGACAAACTATACATGGAACAGACGAATAAATAGAGAGAAACAGGGAATGACTTGAAAACAAAGCAACTCTGATAATGTTCAAAACTTTGTTAAAATTTTTTTTTTCTATGGTACAAAAAAATAACAATATTAAGGCTATCAATGCGCTAATAACACGTTAACGCAAATTAGTTTTAACGCCACTAATTTCTTTAAAGCATAAACGCATTACAAAAAAAACGATCTTTCTGAGGTTGTAGCGGGCTCAGTTTTAAAGCTAGAGTGAAGTTCCTGACATCACATGAAACTAAAAAAAACGAAGGAATCCATTGGTACCAACCATGTCATACTAGTTTGTCGTGAAAGAGGCTAAATAACGCTCCAAACTTACGCTAAATTTTGGTGAGGAAAAACTGGCATGGCCATTTTCAAAATGGTCTCTTGACCTCTGACCTCAAGATATGTGATTGAAAATTAGTTCTATGGGTACCCCCGAGTCTCCCCTTTACAGATATGCCCACTTTATAATAATCACATGCAATTTGGGGCAAGTCATAGTCAAGTCAGCACACTGACACACTGACAGCTGTTGTTGCCTGCTGGGCTTGAGTTTGCCATGTTATGATTTGAACATATTTTTATACTAAATGCAGTACCTGTGAGGGTTTCTGGACAATATTTTTCTCATCGTTTTTTTTGTTGTTAATTGATTTCCAGTAATAAATATATACATATATTTGCATAAAACAGACATATATGCCCACTCCCATGTTGATAAGAGTATTAAATACTCGACAAATCTCCCTTTAAGGTACATTTTGAACAGATAAAAAAATGTGTGATTCATTTAAGATTAATCACGATTAAATGTTTTAATGGATTGACAGCCCTAGTCAATATACTTGAATAATACAATTCATAAACCCTGAGTTTGCAGTGAGGAGAGAAAGTTCAGCTAGAGGTCAAGGTGCTGTTTCTTTTACATGGAAACAAGGGCAAGAATGCTGTAAAGCCTGACAAACCATGTCTTGAGCCGATACTTATAAATACTCCATGTGCAAAACTTGTTCAATATTTCATATGACAGCGCTTCAGTCTTTCATTAATATCAAAATCACAGCTGAGCTGGGTGGTTTTTAGTTTTCCATTTCCTCTGATCTCCTCATATTCTTACTCGGAGGACCAGATCGGCGATATTTACAGCTCGCAGCATGGATATCCGAGTAGAAAACAATCACAGGGACTAGATAAATAAATGAATAATTGCAAGAGCCCACCTAAATGGCGTCGCAGGCAGATGTTAATGTAATATTTGGCTGCTCTGCCAAGCGTGCCCGCGTCTCCCAACCACGCGGCTGAGGCAGGGATTTGCTTGTTTAGTTCTTTTATCATATTGAGCATGAATAGCCACGTTTGCCCATCTAAATAGAAAAATCTAAACAAATTAAATCTATTGAAGAGAAACAGGGATAATCCTCCCTCTCGGCCCATTATCTCCTTCCCCTCCCCTTGTTTTTTTTCATATTAGCATAAGAGATAGAGAAAGGGAAGGGGAGGTAGGAGGGGTGCACACCTCCGAGTGTTTCTCAAAGGGAGGAAAAAAAAAAAAACAGAGATACAGAGAGACTGCCCATGTCCGCCACCCCTCCCTTTATCCATCTCAATAAAGATAGAGAATACATTAACAAGTACAGAGTAGCGAGAGATGCTCTCAGGCATGTAGGGGAGAGCGAGAGAGGGACGGAGTGAGTGAGGGAGAGAGAGAATAACATCATTCTAAAAGCAATTACTATGAATTCTCCTCAGTTCAGACATGAAAGCGCACCACTGTCACTCACCGGGGGGGGGAAAAAAGAGAAAGAAAAGAAAAAGAAGGAAGGAGAAAAAAAAAAAACAGCACACAGAGACGCATACCGATGAGTGACAGGCGACTCATCTCCGCTCCGGGGAGGATTTTACAGACACGACTCTAACTTAGGGGCAGATAACACACACACACACACACACACACTCAAACTCACACACACATAGCGTAACACAAACAGGCAGACACACTGTAACCTCTCTCAGTGTGATAACGAGCGTGGAAATGAGGGCTGTGTGAAAGAATGGCGTTGAGCACAATGGAGACTGTGTTGGCAACAGGGTGAATGGAGTGGCTGTATAGGCAGGTGTATAGACAAATAATGGGCTTAGGCCCGACGCTGTCCATGGTGCTGAAAATGTGTCATTGGAGGACTGGGTGTGGTCCGGGGTAAGATAGCTCAGGTTAATCAAAGCAGCAGTAGGCAGAATATTTTGGGCTTCATTGTGCAAAAATTCCATAAAAACCTTTCAGCATATTGTAATTCAAGTGTTCTGAGAAAAAACTTCTGGACCTCTTTGTGGCTCTGTTTTCGGGCTTTAAAAAATCTAGCCCATGATGGGAGACTTTGGCAAATATCAGGTCATTTAAGAGAGAGAGCGTTCCTATTGGCTGTTCATTCAACGGAGGCAGCTGTCAATCACTCGCGAACTCCGAGCAAACGGTCAAACTAGGCAGCGCTGATCAAATTAATATTCTGTTACTGTAATGCCTATTTCTCAAGTAACATGTTGTCAGAAACATCTTGTAGTTTACTGTTGTAAAATGAGAAAGTTTACTCCAGCTGGTGGGCGGTGCTTGGTATTTCCTCAACTGATCTCAACATGGCTGCCGGGTCACAAACTTTCTGATTTTTATAAACTAAACAGTACACTAAAATATGTTTCTGAAAACATTTTATGCAAGAAAAAGGCATTACAGTAACAGAATATTGATTCATATTTGATCAGCGCTGCCTAGTTTGACTGTTTGATCGGAGTTTGCGAGTGATTGACAGCTGCTCGGAGATGGCAAGGCTCCAGCTCGACTCTGATTGGTTGTTTTCCTCCGGTCTGTGAAATCTTGCAGATGCCATTAGGAGCACCGGAGGACACAGAGGCACATGATTTTTTTCAGATTACCTGTCTTATGCCCTACTGTCAGGATACAGTGACCATTTTATGAAAATAACTTTTTTTAATCACTTTTTTTAAATCATATTTGCCCTGAGAAAAAAAAATCTCTTAATTTCTAACAGATAATTAATCTTATGATTAAGTTTAGACAAAATCTATCAGAAAGTATGACTTCACAACTTTGATTAAGCTGAGGTGCGATTGAGCTCTGAAGTTGAGGTGATAGCTGCGTGTAATTTGCCGCTGTAGAGGGTGTTAGGTATGCGACTTGGCTGAGTGGAGCAAATTTGGCAATTTTTGTAGCAAGTGTGCAAGGGTGCAAAACTTGGGCAAAAAAAAACCTGTCAGGATGGGTGTGGGTACATCATTGATTTTCAAAGTGGGATCCACGAAAATAATTCGCTATGAATTATGAAATGGTGCTGTATCAGTAAAAAGTGCATATCTACAGATGGGGCCCATTTGCACCAAAAAAACAAGCATATTGTGTCCATTACTCCCACCCATGTTAGCTTTGGGCCAATAGAAACTCTGATATGATTGTGACACATCCCGTCAATCTGTCATGAATCAGTAACTTCACTCTGGGCGCAACAAACTGTTGAAATTAAAGTTGAACCCCTTACTGAAAGTCAGCTTTAGACTTGAAAGTTTAAATGTCTGGATTTATTGGGACTATGCCAGTCTTGCTACTGTTCATTTTCTGAAAGCTTTTAAGATCAATTACTTGAATGTCAAGTTGAGTCTAAATGCAATTTGAATAAAATCACCCTCTGTTTAAAAGGTTTATACTGTAAGTGGTATTAACATTCAATAACATTGCAACTTTCCCCACTGTGGGACTAAGTATATGTGGGATTATCCCATTTTATCTTATCTTAACATTATTCAAATGTAAATGTGTTTCTGTTCATCACTATGAAACAGGTCTGAAGTATTTAGGTTGATAAGTTTTAAAGCAGGGGTTCTCAAACTTTTTGGGGCCAGGGACCCCTTAAGGGGGAGAAAATCTTCCAAGGACCCCCTCATAATCATAACACCGATTAAGCATAATGCTTAATATCATTTGTACCCTTATTGGAAATATTTGTATTCTAAAACTTTTCAACCTAAATACTTCAGACCTGTTTCATAGTGATGAACAAAAACACATTTTGAAACACACAATTTGAATCATGTTAACACCGCTTTGTTTTCCCCCGTTGTTCCAGGTGCTTTGTAATCAGATGTTGCTTTAGCTTAGCCGGCTTCATGGCTTCGTTCGCTAGCACCTGAAGACACATGACCGATTTTAGTCTCCCGTCGCTGTCGCTCGATAGAACTGTCGTTATATTTTCTCAATTTAGCTAGTTTGGGCTTAGCGTAACTTGACGATATGGACTGCTAGCTCACCAGCTAACTAGCTGGCTAATAAGCTAAGCTAAGCAGCAGGAACAGTTTGTTGCGCCCAGAGTGAAGTTACATATTCATGACAGATTGACGTGATGTGTCACAATCATATCAGAGTTTCTATTGGCCCAAAGCTAACGTGGGTGGGAGTAACGGACACAATATGCTTGTTTTATTAGCGTAAATGGTCCCCATTTGTAGATGTGCACTTTTTAATGATACGGCACAAGTTTATAATTACTAATTAATTAATTACTACTTAATTACAAATTAAGTGCCCCTTGGGGGTCCCCGGATCCCACTTTATGAATCACTGCTTTAGAATACAAATAGTTCCAATGGCATCTAAGAGTACAAATGGTAGTAAGTACATGCTTAATCTGGGTTAAAATTATGAGGGGGGTCCTTGGAAAATGTTCTCCCCTGTAATGGGTCCCTGGCCCCAAAACGTTTGAGAACCCCTGGGTTACATCACCAAAAGCTCACCTGGGTGGAGTCGATGGTGCATTTCGAGGTGTATGAGGTCAGAAAAGCCCTCCCCCAGCAGCAGCCTGTCCACGGGGGATTCCCGACCCATGTCACAGTCACTGTCCCCCGCCTCGCTGTCCCCACGGCCACTGTCCTTCAGGCTGAACTTGTCCATGTCTTGTAACGCATATCTGAGGGGAGGACAAAAAGGAGAGAAAAAGAGATTACAAACACATACAGGCGTCAATCAGTTGGAGATGCTGTATGTGAAAAACAAAGTTTTTGCAAATACAAAACATTTGCAAACTGATGGAATCAATCTGTCCTCCGAGGAGACTAATGGCGAATAAATCCATCGTATAAAACTTAAAGTCTGCTTCTGGAATCTGTCAAATCTCTAGGCGAGCCTGCCTCAGCCCATCAATCCTAAACGCAGGTAGATCCCATCAATAAATCTATCACAACAGCCACTGGGGGCATCAATAAATCTATCATCCAGAGATCATAATATGATGGAAGTAATGATGGATGCACCCTTTACGACGTGAGCCCAGCTTTTTGTTTTTTTTTAGAAGAGAGGAAGAATTGTCGTGACATTCGGACAAATGAGTTGCGCACTTTTGAACTGAATGACATCGGCATGATAACAACTGGAATATGAAAAATAAATACATTTACACGCATCAAACCATGATCTACACGTAACTCAGTCACTGACTGCACAACAGGTTGTTGGAACATGTAGCACACAATGAAAAACAAGTGGTTTTAAAAAGTAAACAAAAGATAATCTTTTAGGGGAAGGGGGGGGGGGGGATTGAGTGGACTGAGGGATAGGGGTAAATTACCTGTAGCTTCGGGAGTATTTGTTGCCACGGAAACTGGGTCTGGGCTGGTACTGGCCCTGATGGAGCATGGACAGAAGCTGTGAGACTTGCTACATCCAAAAAAAAAAAAAAAATAACAAAACAAACAAAATAAAACAAACAAAAAGAAACAGAAAAGGGGGAGGGGGAGGGGGGAGTGAATAACAGATGGGAAATTGAGGAGGAAAAAAAAAAGAGAAAGAGAGACAAGACAGAAGACAAAATAATGGATGAGTAAACACAAAATGGATGATGGAGAGGCTGCCGAACATGGATGAGACAAAATGGATGATGTTAAAATAAAATAAAAAAAGGGCGGGGGAGGTGGGGGGGGGGGGGTCTAGATGAATATGGAGACATATGACTGAAGGGTGGTTATGATGGAGGTGGTGGTGACAGGGTGCAAACAAGGTAAAGACAGAGACACATCTATAATCATCAACAGTTTTAATGAGAGTCAGTCTGAACTACGGGGCAGTGGTGATTAAGTCGCTGTCACACATGGAGATGAGTTAATTTGCTCGAATGGAGGCAGATGTGTGAGGATGATGAGGCTAGTGTGTGTGTGTGTGTGTGTGTGTGTGTGTGTGTGTGTGTGTGTGGGAGAGAAAATTTGGAAAGGGGCTGAGGGACCATATTTCTGTGAATAATTTACTTGTGTGTGTGTGTGCTCACCTCCACCGGTGGAGTGGCGTGCGCCAGTTCCAGGGCGAAGCTCTCTGGGATGTGATTGGACGAGATGGTCACCAGGCTGTTCAGCGACTGGCGGCTGTGGTGATTCTGCCGGCTCCCCATCTGGGCCCGGTCCATGGGGGGCGTGGCCGAAGGCGAGCGGTGGTGCGCTCTGATCGGCAGGGTGCCGTTCACCGTGGGAACCAGGGTGATGTCGCCCTTGTGGATCTGGCGCGAGGGCTTCTTGGGGTGGTGCTGGTGGGTCGACTCGGCCACCCGGCAGTTGTAGGAGTGCCTCGTGTCCTTCTTCTCCCGGTTGCAGCGGGCGGCGAACACCACCATGATGACCAGGAGCACGGTGCAGATGGCCGCCAGGGAGATGATGACGATTTGGGACGCGTCGAGGGACGACTCCCCCTGGTCCATCACCTGGACGTGGTTCTCCATGTTCTCGTAGAGGGTGATTTTCAGCGCCGCCTTCGCACTGAGGCTCTCCCTCCCCTGATCTCTCACCACGACTGTCAACTCTACATGCTCGTGGGGGAAGCTCTCCAGGCTGGCGTTGGCGTGGATTTCGCAAGTTCTTGGGTCGATAATGAAGAAGCCCTCCTCGTTGCCGCTGACGATGGAGCAAATGAGCTCCGCGTTGACCCCTGTGTCGCGATCAGTCGCCCTGACCACGGTTACCAAGTGTCCAGCATCCGTGAACTTTGACACGGGCACGTCAGCGCTGAAGTTCCACAGCTGGGGGACCACGATGACCGGAGGGTTGTCGTTCTCATCCAGGATGTTCAGAACAACCGTGGCGTTGCTGAGCAGCGGCGGTTTCCCCGCGTCTTTGGCTTGCACCACGAAGGAGATGCGACACACGTCCTCACGATCAAACGTGCGCAGCGCGTAGATGGCGCCGTTTGAGGGGTCGATGGTGACGTAGGTGGAGATGGAGCTTCCGTGAACAGAGTTCTCCAAGATGGAGTAGCTCACCTGTCCATTAGCGTCCAGATCGGGGTCAGTGGCCATGATGGAGGTCAGATACGCTCCGGGAGCGTTGTTCTCCGATTTAAAGATCTCATATTGCCCCTTCTCAAAACGCGGTGGGTTGTCGTTTTCATCAGTCACGTGCACGGTGAAATGTTTGACAGTAGAGAGACTGGGGGTCCCTCTGTCCTCCGCCACCACCGTCAGACTGAACTCTGACCTCTTCTCTCGGTCCAGAGACACGTTGGTCAAAATCATGTAGTTGTTCTCGTAGGACTTCTGCAGTTTGAAAAATCCCTGACCGTGAAGTTTGCACTCCACCTCTCCGTTCAACCCGGAGTCCAAGTCCTCCACCCTCACCAAAGCCACAAACGTGTCCAGAGGAGAAGCCTCAGATATATAAGCCGCGTCCCCGTTCCCTTGAGAGGACATGAGGTTGATGCTGATGTCTGGTTTATTGTCGTTCACGTCGACCAATTTGACCAGGATCTTGCAGTGAGCCGGCATGGAGTTCGGACCCATGTCCTGCGCCTGGACATCGATGTCATAAGAGTTGACGGCCTCATAGTCCACGCGCCTGATGAGGGTCAGGCGGCCGCTGTCGGGGTTAATCTTGAACGTCTCCATTATCTTGGGGGACACGTGACTGCTGAAGGAGTAGACTATTTTGCCGTTGGTGCCGTCATCCGCGTCAGTGGCGTTCAAGTCAATGAGCAGGGTGCCAACAGGTGCGTTTTCTGGCAGATTGATGACATATGATGACTTGTCAAAAATTGGGCTGTTGTCGTTAGAGTCGGCGACGCTGATCTTGAGGAGGGTCGAACCCGTTCTCGGGGGAACGCCCCGATCTGAAGCCGTGTACTGGAGTTCATACCCGGAGCGCACCTCCCGGTCCAGCTCCCTGAGCACCACAAGCTCCGCATACTTAGCCCCGTCGGTCCTGGACTGGATGTCGATCTTGAAGAAGTTGTTGGGCTCTAAGCTGTACGTGTACAGCGAGTTCTCACCCACGTCGGGGTCCGTGGCGCTGTCCAGGGGAATGCGCGCCCCCACCGCCGCGCTCTCGGAGATCTCGATGGGGATGACGGCGCGGGCGAACTGGGGCGAGTTGTCGTTGATGTCCAACACCTCCACCTCGACGTGGAACAGCTGCAGGTGCTCCGTGGGCAGCGTGAGCACGTCGAACTGGATGGAACAGTTGAGGTTCTTTTCGCAGAGTTTCTCGCGGTCGATCTTGGTCCTGACGCTGATCTCTCCGTCCTGTTCGCGCACCGCGAGGAAAGACGAGGTCCCTCTTTGCATGGCTCGGAAGCGGAGCGACACCGAGCTCGGAAGTTTAGCCAGAACATCCGCCACGTCTTCCCTCAAACGGGCGATGACCGTGCCAACCTTCTGCTCCTCGTGAATCTGATATTTCAACGTCTTGCCGGTGACGTGTTGTGTCGCCAGCGCCAAAACAGCCACAACTTTCCACATTCTTGCCAGAAATAGTCCTTTCATTTTTCCCGGTTGCATCTTTTGTTGAAGCCAAAAACAAATCCAAGAAAAAAATTAGCTCCAAAATCCCAGTTTTAACTTACTAAATGCTGTGCTCCTTCAATCAGCAGCTGCATGTCTCTCTCCGCGGAGCGAGGATGAAAAACACATTCGAGTGTTAAATGTGAGTGGAAGTTGATCTAATCTCCATAAAAAAACATCCAAATTGTGTCTATCTGTCCTCCCTTGTCGTACAGATCTGTTGCGCGCATTCAGTGTGCGGGAGAACCAGCTGAACACCACTGAAATCTGTGCGCCTTTCCTCTCCCTCTCTCTCTCTCTCCCTGCGTCTGGACTGTCTGTGCGCCGTGCGCTCTGCTCCGCTCCCTCTCTCCGTTCGAGGTGCCTCTGCACACAGACTTGCCCAAAATAACCCGCCTCAAACCAACTAGTTGTACATCGGCCCCCCCTCTTTTTTCACATCCCGGGAAAGACAAACGCTGCTTGAATCAAATGCTGGCTGGTGGCCACTCCAACTCCAGAGGAGAGGAGAAGGAGGTGCAGGAGGGGAGGAGGAAAGAGAAAGTGGGGGATAGAATGAAAAAAAACGCCCTTAGGGGTTCACTCTCCCCACTTTTTTTTAGAGTAACGACCATGCCCCTACAATGGACGGAGGGAGAAAATAAACTGGAGGAGAAAACATTCATTCAGAAAGCTTACCCTGCCGTTTTTCATTGCTATAAAACCACAGGAAGGTTTACGAGTTTCTCGCTTCGGGTCTGTTCTCCCCAGACAGCATGGAGACGCATAGAGTCGAAATTCTCATTAGACAAGACAAAGATCACCTCAACCACCAAAATTGTCACCCAACACCTTTTGATATATACCACATAACCTAGCCCAGCCATAGCCAGCTGTCACCACTCACTGACGCGCGGGATGCCTTGGCATTAGTGTGCCATGAGCTTCTACTGTCTGTTTCAAGTGGCAGCTGACGACCTTCTCCTTCATGCACAGGCACTTTGTTGTAAATGTTTTGGGCGCAATATATATTTTTTTCTCACATGCGTCTCATCTGTCTATGAGTGAGAGTATAAGCCGGGTAAAGCTGTGTGGCGAATCGCGTTGAAAGGGAGCCGGACTCTAATGAATGCCTTTAAAGAGTTGGTCACGCCGAGGAATCAGCTCTGTCCCCGTGCGCAAATCTGTTCAACATCACTTCAAAACTCTCCGCAGGATGGGGTGGATTTTGATAACGAGCCGCAGCATCCAAAAACACACACAGGGGAAAAAAAAGAGTCTCATTCATGTAAATGCACACGGGAGGGGAGCGGGGAGAGAGAGAGAGAGAGAGAGAGAGAGAGAGAGACAGATACCGATAAATGAAGAAACTCAGGGGAGAGAAAGAGTGTGTGAAAGAGATCTAAGGTTTAACGAATGCGCACAACTGGGACCGTGCATTCTGGAGACCATCTGGCGCGGTTTGTTTGGCACCGGGACCCGTCGATTACCAAGCCGACCAAACAAGACTCCGGCAGAGCCCCGAACCCCACACAAACACACAACCAGCGAGGAAACAACCAAGCAGCTTTCCCCACATCCATTCGCACACTTTTGCGCGCGGGCGTGAGGTCGCGACGCGCTCGTGCGTGCGTCAAAAGACAGACAGAGAGGTAGAAAAAGTGCTCAGCTATCAGTTATTGCAATAACAGGTTACTAAAAAAGCCCTCATGCATATTCAAATCAAATACTATAAGCTGGAGATGAGGCTGTGACCATCTGGAGCAGAACACCAAGAACGCAAGATTCACCTACAGAAGCTCATAACTGTCCTGCTCATCTAAGTCATTTCCCATGCAGGCAACACTTTCTGAATCATTTTCCAAAACCATAATTAACCTTAAGGAATAGATAGATAAAGAATCTGCAAAACAAATGAATAATTTACCACCAGCTGCTACCGACACCAGAAATGCAATATATAAAAACATCTCAGGACTTGATGATGTTATCCATTTGAACCCTCTCCATTCAGTGTAGGCTGATCTTTTAACCCATCTGCAAAGCTTCTAAACAATATATTATTCCAAACGTGCACGGACACCAACCAGAAGCTCTTTTCTTTTCTTTCTTTTTTAGCCTTAAATTGGCGGAAAACCTTTATTCCCACTCCCGGTGTCTATTCACGGCCTGAGCCATGTCTGCAAAATGTTTGCATTCACTCCTCCTTTTGCACATCTTTCACCATAGCGCGCCTGGTATTTAAACAGGTTTGATACGGGCGCCCGGCATTTCCATAGCTCCAAACGCGCACAATGCAGTAATGCAATTACTCCCCGCGTCCCAGAGAAGCTAATCACATTTGGAGAACAAAGTCGAGCTCCGGAGTTTATGGAAGAAGGGAGTAAAAAGAAAGAGACAGGGTTGGAGGGGTGGTGGGGGGTGCGCTGGGGTCTTAAACACTGCGCGGAATAAAACAATTAATGTATAGAGGGGGTATAATCTAAGTAAAAAAGCAGATGGAGACTTAATGCGTTTAGGCACGCTACATAACCAGAGGAGCCGAACAAACATGGCCTTTTTTATAATAATTGAGCTAAACATATGCATCCTCTGCAGCAGGTGCAAAGACTGCATGTCTGTTGGATTTTTAACTTTCCCCAAAGATGATGTTATTGATCCATAGGCGGCCCTGAAGCCCGGATCAGTACGTGTCTCCACAAATGCGCACGATCAGCACAAACAAACAATCAAAAACAGCCCGGGTGCTGCTCTGCTCATTATTGTCCGGGCCTTGTAGCAATAAAGCGATAGTGTGAATTAAACGTCTGTCGTGAACATTCATGGCAATCGTAGCAATACCCCCCCTCCCTCCCCACACGTCAATAGGAGCAGCAGGTGGAGTGGCCATATAGAAATGCGCCTCTGGACCCCCTTGGTTCAGATTGGAGTCAAGAGGAATGTGTGTGTGTGTGTATGTGCGCGCGCTGTGTGATGCTGGTGGTTTTTGGTTGTAAAGGCACGCGAGCATCTGTCGCCTCGTCTGCCCGCTCATTGTCACTTATTCAATTAGCAGCGATTTGGTGGATTCCATTCCAGAGGGGAGAAGCAGGACCACAGAGAGAGAGAGAGAGAGAAAGAGAGAGAGACTGGGCTTTCACTGCTGCTGGAGGGAGAAGTTGATACCTCCCCCTACACACACACACACACACACACACACACCACCCCCATCAGAGCAATGCTTGTTATTCATCCGAGTCTCTTCTTCACTCTCCCTCTCTTCTTTGCTTTCATTAGGGGACCATAGAGCTTTATTACTTTATGACTCGTTGGTCACCATTGTGTGTGTGTGTGTGTGTGAGCAGACAAGAGAGAGTGCACCGCCTTGTTCTTGCTCACAGTGCATGCGGCGATCCCACTCTGAGCGCAGCATATTGCAAGCGATGTCAACAGTTGGGGCGACAAATTTATAGCCTGGGCAGAACTATGGGGCGAAGAAAAGAATGTGTCTGGTCACCTTTAAAGTGGGCGCATTACTGCACTGCTCTGCCAGTCCCTCAGCCCAGCACCCAATGAAAAGAACAGGCTGTTATTGCATTTTTTTTTTTACAGACTTTACTGACTTATGCGGTGGGAGAGGTGTATAAAATATTCATACCTTTTCCTCTGCAGCACCGGTACAAAGTGTCATTTTAACTCTGGCATGGATATACTGTATGGTTGACCAATGCATTTGCTATTCTGTTCCATTCTACTCTTGAGGACCGTGGTGACTGGACGTTTGTGAGCTGCCAGTGCTTGGCTTTGAGTTTTGGCAGTTCAATTTCCCCAAGTAGAACTTGCCTTTTTTCTGTTGTCAAATCAAATGAGAAACTCATCTTCTATTCTATTCTATGTTCAGCCAATTAGACTGTTGTCTGGCTATTAAATACGTGTTATCAGTCGCTATAAGCCCCACAGATGTGCGTCAATAGGGGCCTACAACACCCACTAGTAGGTTTTATCATCTATTCACATGGTAGATCACCGAAATAAGGTATAAAATAAGACGACAGTGACCTCTAGTAACCGTAGTAATTATGACAGGAGCAGAAGCGGAAGTCAGGCGCTTTAGTATATGAAACTTAACCAAGTGTTTTTTTTGTTGCCTCAACCTAAGTAAGTTGTAGTTTTGTTGCCTAAACCTAAATAAGTTGAAGTATAAGTGCCTAAAATTAAATAAGTTGTAGTTTTGTTGCCTAAACCTAAAGAAGTTGCAGTTTTGTTGCCTAAACCTAAAGATATTTTAGTTTTATTACCTAAACCTTACTGTTTTTTTTGCCTAAACTTAAAGGAGTCATAGTTTTGTTGCCTAAACCTAAAGAATCCTTTTTGTTTGGGTTCAAAACGTGACGTTTCATTCAGTTTTACATGTTAAAACGTGTTGCTTTTATTTTTTCACTTTCACTTTTACAACATAGTAGGCGTAGTAAGCCCCTACTGACCCACATCTAAAGTGCCTATTTAATGTCCTGCTAACAGTCGAATCTGGTGCTATTGTATTGTATTGTATTGTATTGAATTGTAGTTTTTTTTACAAATGCAAAAGTCTGTCACTGAGTGATGAAGTTACACGATTGGTCGGCCGAATGTTGGACTTTCCTCATTGGGCGTTGCTCTTTCAAAATGAGAAGGCGGGAACAGTCATTTGTTTACGTTTTCAGGGGGGGTGTTAGCGGTTCCACTCACCTGCGAGAGTCATCGCCTTGCTTCCCAGCATTGGACGCTTGATGAGCTGCCACTAAACACAAGGCACCTGATTAGACAAACGCTTTCCCTCGTGGTAAAGAGTATCAATATACGCTTTTGCTCATGGGCTGCTGCTGCACCTAACTTTCAAACCGGAACCAACATGGCAATTCGTTTGGAAAATTTCTTCTCTTATATCACGAAAAGAGTTCATCAAAATGTGTTTCTGAAAAGGTTTTATGCGAGAAATAAGCCATACAAGTTGCTGAATCTGTCTTTATTTTGGATCGACAACGGTTAGTTTAAAAGTTTCTCTGGAGTTTCTAGACGCGACAAGTCGCGTTAGCCGGATGCCCCTGATTTGCATAAAGTACCCTAGAACTCAACCTTATGCAAATGAGAAGTGGCCAACGTGACGCCGCCACCAGAATGCATTGTCCGGCTGCTGACATATGGTGCCTTCAAATGAAACTCGTGAGCTCGTGTTAACAGCATGGGAAGTCGTGTACACAATATGCTTGGTATTCAAGTGGTGAAGTCATGAGACCACTGCTGCTAAGCAACGGTAATATTAACATTACTGTCGGCATTTAGAAGCCACAGAGGCTAACAATTTAGCAAGCTAGCAAGTGGGTAACATAATGCAGGAATGCAAAGGCATAATGACAGAGGAAAAAGATGAGGCAGTTGGGAATATCAGCATTTTCCTCAGACCTATTATAAAATTATGAAGAAAAACAACATACGACTAAAATTACAATATATTCCCTTATTATGTCCTGAAAAATGAACTTCTATTACCTCCGCCATTTCTGACAACGTCAACAAACACGTAACATCTCGTGAAACTTTCCACTTATGATGTTGTGAATACCACAAGAGGTGGGCACTCATATGGACTCTTATAGCGAACGCGGTAAACACGACCCCATTTGAAGGTACCAATAGACAATGAATGGGAAGCGTGGAAAGGACGGAGGCTGTGGACACGTACCATTCGTGGATTTAGCATTATAGACACGACCACAGACTATTTGCGAAACAATTTAGTCACAAATTCACAGACTAACCATACTTGGTTCAGCCATATACTCGGTTCTGACCGAGTCTTGTTGGGATCGTGACTCTTGTGTTTGTTTGCATGACACGAAGGAGCAGTTTGGGTGTCTAATCATCCAGTCATTCTTCCCTTGGCCTCATTCTCTCTCTCTGATTCATACCTAGCTGACTTTATGTGTACACACACAGACACACAAACACACACACACACACACACACACACACACACACACTTTATCTGACTGAATGGCACCGACAGCGAGGTGCTTTGCCCCACCAAGACATGGCACAGAGAAACACAAAGGCTTCACACACAATCAGCACCACAGCACTCAGGACTGAACCACTCTCTCTGTCTGTCTCCATGGAAGTAAGGCTCAGCAACACATTTAATAGGAAACAGTTCCTTTTATTCTTACTCTTTCAGTCATACCTTAAAGGATAATTTGGGTTTATTTGTACATTGAGGTCTTATTGTAGCGGAGACTATAATTTATTTTGCTCATGATACTCGACAGAGTAATTGCTGAGATGTGGAGACGCAGCGACATCGCTACAACAAAGCCAGATGGGGCGAGAAACATTTTTCTTTTTGAATTTGCACTAACGATCACTCATCGCACAGGAAATCTGTGTTCACACAACTACGGCAGGTAGAGGGGTTTGTTTGAAACCTATTTGATCATCTGACTGCTTATTTTATTAGTTGTTTCACCGTGTTCAGATCTCAGATATATATGTATTTTTTTTTTTATATATATATATCTTATTTTGAGGCTTTTCTTGAAACAATGAGATAAATCAACAAAATCAGCCAAGTAACAGGTAAAAAGAAATAAGCAAAAATAAAAAAACTAAATAAAGTAAAATAATAGTTAAAGGTTACCAGATGTACAGAGTGCTTAACATGCATTAGATCTCGAGCAAGGGCCATGAGAAATTAGCTTGATGAGTTACTCCCTCTCCCCCAGTCAACCCAAGTAAACCCCAAGTTTCAATAAATAGGAACAACCCTTCAAAGGAATAATTCCTCACATTAGGAAATGTGCTGATTTGCTTTCTTGCCAAGAGTTAGATGAGATGATTGACTCCACTCTGATATCTGTCCATTAAAGCTAGGGTTGGTAATCATCTTCAAAAATGTGTTTTTGTTATATTTGTTGAAATTATCATTAAATCCCGACAGCGATCAATAAATCAAATGCTCTGTCAAAAAAAAGAAAAAACTCCAGTATCTGTGGCTGTCGCAGTAATAAGCCCGTCCAATCATTTTATTCGGCTCAAATGGAATGAATTGACGAGCTACCTGCCGGGCTACCTTCCGGGCTACCTGCGTGCACTCATTGCACGTCTCCGGAGTCTTCCACAAGCTGCTAGCTTGACAGCTGTAAGTACTAACAATAGACATGTTTGTTGTTTACGTTCTTAATGATAATTTAGGGGGGGTGGCTTTGGAGGGAAGCCTGAAGGGGCGGGCTGTCAGTGTTCGCGACTATGCGACTTTCTTGCTACATTTTGCGACTTTTCGAGCTGGTGCTGCTAGCTACTTTTATTGGAACAAAGTTGGCAACACTGGACTGGATTTTTCAGTTGTATCATTTTTAAGAATTTAGCGTATTCTTGCTAGTTTCTCAGGATTACCAACCCTAACTTTAAATATGAGACAGGGGAGACGGTTAGCTTAGCTTAGCATAGCATAAAGACTGAACACAGTGGGAAACAGCTAGCCTGGCTCTGTCCAAAGATTAAAAAAGTCAATCAACACCTCTGAAGTCCTGGAGTCTCTGCTGGTTACCAGAGGCCTGTACTACGAAGCGAGTTCAACATACCCAGGGTATCTTCTCGTTATCTGGCTTAACTAACGCTAACAACTGCGATCCCGCTAAGCGGTCCTATGACACTGGTTATCAACTCAGAAAGTTTCACACTATCGCCAATTTTTTTCGCCAGCTGTCTTTTCTGCATTTGTCAGTTTAACCTATGTTGCTTTTAGCCTGGATTATGACTTAAACTTCTTTATATTTGTATAATATTATTTTACAATCGACACAACGAGCTTTGACTGGTCAGTAGGCGGTGCTTTTATGCGAGTTGATCTCTTATCTGGAACATAACCTGCTCCAGAGCAGGTTAGGAGTGCAGCATAAGTTACCATGGTGATATACTCCAGTAAGAAGTGAACCACCATGGCAGGACTGAAAACGTAGGGTTAACCCTGAAGTTACCTCGCTAACCCTAAATCCGTCTTCGTTGCACAGGCCTCTGGCTAAAAGACTAAAGAATCAACTTCTACATTTCAGCTTTTGTAAACAAAGTGTCCATTGCCATCCCATGACTCCTGTGGTGGTTTTTGATTTTCTTGCTTCAAGTGGAATTTATTAGGTATTCATTTAATGTTGCTTCAATGTCTTTAAACTCCGACAACCTATCAAGACGCCATCTAATATCTGCAGACATGGGTGTCAATTAGATGCTTAGAAACATTTCCTTGACTCTTAAATGCTTTCCTTTTTGGAGATAAGAGAGCCTTTATCACACTATATCACAATTCAGTGAGGAAATATAAATTGCAAATTAATATTAATTAGGAGGGCACTTGAGAGCTGTGAGCTCCGTATCCTTTCTCTAATGCATTGCAGGAGTCACCTTGAATTAATGGAGAAAACAGACTTAGGGCCTATTAGTCTAAAGGAGGAAATGCTATCAGATGTAAGACACAACCACCAGGCCCTGTGTGTGTGTGTGTTCATGCACCGCTTTGTGTTGACGGCTGCATGCACGTGTTTGTGTGTTTGATTGACGTGTTGTTGATTTGTTGGGGACTGCCTTTCCCCAGATACCATGTCTGTCTCCAGCTGATGACTGACAGCTAATTTGTGGTCCAGAGATTAGTGTTTTAGAAAAGCAACTCTTTTGGAGATGCGCCGCATCCGAACTGAATTGGTCCCATTTGGTGCGATTTCTTTGACAGAACATGTGTGTCAGGCTGGTAATGAGGACAGGCCGAGCTTTTTTTTCACACGAGGGCGGCCGTTGTCCCCGAGATATCTTTTTTGAACACACAGCGACAGCTGCTTTTTGAACGTGTCACCGGACTGGTGTGTGAACAGTATCAGAACATTATCACTACTTAAGACTGCAAGAAAATCACATTTGATTGATGCATAGACACAAGTTCTGTTATTAAGCAGTGCGGTTTTGATAGAGAACTCGTAATGAGGTCGAGGTCGCGTGCGTGTCGCCGTGGCAGACTCGAAGAGGAATCAAAGAGTTTTGCGGGTTTTACCATCATGTTTGAATTAGGAAATGTTAGCTTGTAAGTAACAGTGTTAAAGAAGTAGAACAAATAGCGACATCAGCCGCAGAGCACACAGCCTAACTCAAACCAGAGATCCCTGGGGCACACACACACATAATAAACACAACGTAACTAGCTCCAGAGACTTGCTGGCACACACCAAACTCTGGTGGGTGTGGGTTCGTATAGGAGGAAACCAGGAACAGGGAAAGTGCTGCAGCACTGCCTGGTCTGTGTGACACAAAGCCCCCGTTGTTTCCCCTCTGCACAAGTCCTAACAACTTGAATTGATTAGAGGTAAGAACATGAGCTGTAATAACACAGACCTATACTTAGACTGTTCTGTTTCAAGCCCAGACATCCATAAAACCTGTCTCTGCGCACGCTGAAAGCGAGTGTGCATGCTTTCAAGTGCGCGTGCACGCATGAGGCAAATTTTCCGGTCGGGGTTAGGCCCTCGCTAGAGTGTTACATGTTTAAGTGTCCCCTCGTGACCCACTTCCTGGGGTTGCACCAGATTTACGGTTCCTGTGGTTCTGAGAGCTGGCAGCTGTGGAATGGAGGAATGGATGGAGGGTGAGGGGTGGGGGTATGATAAAGAGGAGTGGAAAGGGTTGAAGGAGCGAGGGAAAAAGAAGCAGGAGAGGGATGATGAAGCGCCGGGAGCGTGGAAAGGTGGAGGCAAAAGTTGAAATATGCCGGGGCTCGATAAAAAGCCTGGACGAAGGGAGGGAGGAGGAAGGGGTCAAGAAGTGTAGAAGTAGCTGCTCAAAGGAAGGGTGGAGTTGAAAGGTAGGGGGGTGGTGGGTTAGGAGAGAGCGTGGAATTAGACGCGGAGGGGAAACAAAGAAGGAATTGAGAGCGTCAAGAGAAAAGAAATGAAGGGATGTGTGGGAGGGAGAGGCGTAGGAGTGGAGCAAAGAAGAAGAAAAAAGAGATGGCGACTTCTCTGGCGTACCCTCTGGCCCCTCAGATGTTCGTGATTAAAACCTCTTTCCTCTCTCATTCGCACACTCCACTTCTCACCTTTGCTTAATGAAAACACAACTCCGGATTGATTTGTGACAACCTTGAGAGTGCTGGTGTGTGCGCGCTTAGGTGTGGCTTGCGTTCCCTGCATGTGTGTGTGTGTGTGTAGTGTTTGGTGTATCTATTAGTTACACAGCAGCCCAGGCGCACCTGAGCTCCTCTTGATTTGGTTTGGAGAAAAAAAAAGACCTTGGAAAAGGTTATTCAAAGTAGGGAGATAAAGTGGATTAAGACAATCATTTCTTTGCTGGAAGGCGGCGTTGTTACAAACATGAACAAATTGACCACATATTTCACAAGCTGTTGGACTCTATTGAGGAATGCTTAACATGGTGTTTCAAGTTTACGCAGGGGGATTTGGGACGGAATCCAAACAGCGAACAGCAAATGCTCAATCAGCTCGGCGGGCAGCGAGTTGCCGAGGGAGAGGGAGGAAGGGAAGGGAACGCTCGCAACGGATGACTGGAAAGTCAGACGGGGATGTAGAAAATGGACAAAATATGGAAAAGTTGACTGAGGGATGACGGATGGATAGAACGAAAGATGGATGGAGGAGTGACATTTCACGGAGTGTATCCAATTTTAGACAATTTAACTCCTCATTCTCTTGACAATTAAAGTGAATACCCCTGCGTTTCATCGATTCTACCGCCTCACCTGAGTAGCATTACATTACTGTCTGATTACTGCCAATTACTCACAGAGATATGGAAGGCTTTGCCAAGAGATTATTCTTCAAAACCAACCCGCTCTCACTCCCAGCTCGTCAAATACCGCTGATTGGGCAGCGCCCCTCGGCATCGGAAACCCAAGTATGGAGGCACCCTTTAGCGACAGTATGTGGCGAACCGGGCTTTCAACTAATTCCAATGTAAACCCACCTGCGACGTTATTCGACGGTCGGAAAGGGTGGTGGATGGGTCAAACAAACAAGACTTTCAACCAGGAGACCACTGTTCGTGTCCCGTGTGAAACTAAAAGTACTAAAAGTAAGACTTATTTTTTCACGTGAGTCGTTAGTATTGTCAGTCCTGTGAGACTCTAGTAATGTGAGTTGTTAGTGTCGTCAGTCGCGTGAGTCACGAGTCAAGTGAGTTTTTAGTGTCGTCAGTCCTGTGAGTCACGAGTCACGTGAGTTGTTAGTGTCATCAGTCATGTGAGTTGTTAGTGTCATCAGTCAAGTGAGCCACTAGTCACGTGAGTCGTTAATATTGCCAGTCCTGTGAGTCGCTAGTCACATGAGCCATTAGTATCGTCAGTCCCATGAGTCGCTAGTCACGTGAGTCGTTAGTACCGTCAGCCCCGTGAGCCGCTAGTCACATGAGTCGTTAGTATTGTCAGTCCCGTGAGACGCTAGTCACATGAGTCGTTAGTATCACCAGTCCCGTGAGTTGCTAGTAGCATGAGTCGTTAGTATCGTCAGCCTGTGAGTCGATAGTCACGTGAGTCACTAATCAAGTTAACGTCAACCACGACCGTTGCCTAACACTACTTAAGTGGTTCTGTTGCCTAAACCTAACTTCCTGTGAAAACGTAAGTTTATTTTAAGAAGTGGTATTTTACGAGTTAAGAGTGAGAATGGGTTTGCCCAACCAGTTGATCGAAACACCCCTAATTTGCATTTCTTTTTTGCGACATTTCAAAAGTTTCCTTAAAATTTGCTTGACTCTTGAATGGAAATATGGCTAATGACAATGAAACCCAGTTTCAAAGCAACTTTCTAACATCCAGTTCTTATTTTCTTTATTTCTATTAAAGTATGTTATAAATTTATGGAGGTGTATTACAATGGAATTAGACATTGCTATTCTATGTGTATCATGAAATATATTTAGCACGCTAACATCAAGGGACAATACAGTATGAGTGTTTTTTGTTTTTTTAGATAAATTGAGCCACTGCCCCTCAAAACGTCTGTGCACGTCCCTGCCACACACATCATTCCACTAAAGAATGTCTTGCAGAGCTGTATTTCTATTTGTCAGTCTTTCAATCATATGAGTCACGATGGTGCATCTCCTCAGAATAAATCATCAGACCCTGAGCAGGCGATGCACAAGGCTCGAAGCAGGTGAGAAGTTGTGATAATGGTTATTGATTAGCTCACTGGCACACTGTGTCCTGTCTTGTTTTTATTACAGATGAAAGCCGCCGTCCCCTCCCAGGCTGCCTCATGTGCTCACTGAAGAGGAATGTGTGGGAGAAAGATGTTAAACTGGAGGTAGCTATTGCTATATATAAAAGTAATCAAGCGTGAACAAAAGCTGGTGTTGATGATGATGTGGTGCATGTGGGAATTAATTTGGCTAATAATCATGGATGCTTGTTTGGCTGGTGTTAAGAAAGGAAGAAAATGCAGAGGGCATGATAATCAAAATGTGCTTGTTTGTATTTCGATTTTCTTGGAAGCGTGATTGTGTATAACCGGACTTCGTATCAGCGTGTGTTTGTTTGGTGCCTGCACTCTCCCTCATCTCCTCTGCTGCCTTTGATGAGGCCCCTGGGAGCGACGGTTTGCACTTCAGCAACATGCTTTTTCTTTTCCTTTTTTCTTGTATCGCAGTTTGTCGAAACTAAAACCATGAGAGAGCCTACTTGCCATTTGTTTCTTTGGCACAGGGAAAAGCTCTGATGTGAATTAATTGCTTGTTAGCTGAGAGGAGCCAATAATTACGGCCTAGGAGTGATGCCGACTTGACAAGACTCGTCTAATGATTAGCCACGGTTATGAACGTCTCGTTTACGACCACTCATGTGCTGCGGATCATTTTTTCAAGGCAGAATACAAATGAAGTTTAATGGCTGAAAATTGCATTTTTTGTTAACATTTTTTTTCAGTTGCTGAACAAATGAATGCTTATTTTGCAGTTCGCTGAGTTGTCTGCTACATCCCTAATCATTTTGCATATACATTTATATATATTTTTTTACATTTATTTGATCTTCCTCTTTTTCTCTCTCTCTCTTCATCAAACCATTACGTTATCAAAGAGATTGGAAACAACTGCCGTCCAGGTTGATAAGCATGGATGATTGAACAGTCAAGTTTGTAAATGACAGGTTTTGACAACACATTCTCACTCCCAACTCGTCAAATACCGCCGCTTGGACAGTGCCCCTCGGCATCGGAGACCATCGCCCTCTTGCATTACTTTTGGACGGACCAGGGACAGCGTGTCAATATACGCTTGTTACATGCATAGTGTCCTTACAAATACACTTCAATTTTCACAGGAAGTTAGGTTTAGACAACACAACCACTTAGTTAGGGTTTGGAAACGGTCGTGGTTGACGTTAACTTCAGTGACTAGCAGATCACATGACTCATGGGACTGATGATACCAACGAGTCACATGACTGAAGACTAGTGACAAAATAAGCTGACGTTACTTTTAGTTTCACACGGGACACGAACACTCCTGGTTGAAAGTCTTATGTTTGTTTGACCCATCCACCACCGCTTCCACCAGCCCTTAGCGGACTCTCGCGCTATTAATACTACCTCACTTGTTCTGACCGCCAAATAACGGCACGGGTGGGTTTACACTGGAGTTAGTTGAAGGCCCGGTTCATCACATACTGTTGCTAAAGGGTGCCTCCGTGCGTCGGTTTCCGATGCCGAGGGGCACTTACCAAATGGTGGTATTTGACGAGTTGGGAGTGAGAATGGGTTGATCCTACGATGGGAAGGTTATAAAGCTCTACATTAAAAGGAAAGCAGATAGTAATGGACTACAGTTAGGAAGTTGTTTTGTGCGAGTCCTTGTTTTATGAAACAGAGGTGGCGAGTGCAAAGTCAACGCAACCCAAAGAGGGTTACATTTTTGGGAAAGGTTAACATATACTGGAATGATTCGTTAAAAATTTGAATAATCTGATAAGATATATGTATTAATGTGGTCCAGGGAAGCCCAAGAGGGCAAAGGAGCAGCGGCTCCAGCCACGCTAGCCACTACTGTATGTGTGAACGTCCCTGATGTGGTCTGGCCTGATCCAGGGTGCTTTTGTTTTTGATCGACTGTGACATCTATTGCAAACACATCACAGGGAAAGTATACGGGCCTGACATTTGAGAGAGGATTTGATAGAGTGACTCATTACCAAGTGGAGAGGAAAGAACCACGTACTGTAGAGTAATGCGGGAGATTTGTTTTCCTATTTTCCCTCTGCTCAATGCTGACAATACAGTTACAGACAGAATAGGCACAATACCTGTGGTATCTCAGAAGTGAACTGTGCCTTAGTTACCGTTTGTCTTGGTGATATTGTATCTGCTGTCTTTCCCTGCAATTTTCCCCCAGTCTCTATCTCCATCTCTATCTCTCCCTCTTGTTCTGTCACTCCTCCCTCCACTTCTTCTTCCTTTTGTCTCATTTTCGCCGTATCATTTCGGTCTCTTCCATCAATTGTTTCTTCCCCGTTTTCTCTTATTCTCTCTCCAGCTGCCAATTCTCTCGTCTGCCTCTCGCTCGCTGGAAAGGTGAGCGTGTAGTTTCACCAGTCTGCTGTGTGTCTGGCACTTTCCAATTAGCTTGTATACCTGCTTCTGGCTGTGTAGGAGATAAGATGGAGCTGATACCACCGGGCTACTGTTATCTCTGTTTTCCTCCTGTCACACACAAACAGACATATACCTCCACGCATGCACCGCCGTAGCCACAGCTCCCAGTGCTGCAGATGCATTGGACAGATAGATATAGTAGGCTAGCAAAGGGGTGGACAAGCGTTATAATGAATGCATCGGGGACTGTCACACGTTGTCAGCTCGCCGTGGCTGAAGTTAGCGTAGCTTTGAGTGCTTACCAGCCGCCATTTCGCAGTTTTGTGTGTCCACAAATAGCTTTTCTCTTTTGTGTGAGAATGCGCGCAGGGGTCACGTTTGAGAGTGTGTTTGGATGTTTGCTGGTGGCAGGGTGGTGGGCCGCGCGATGACCCCGCGACCCGCCCAGACTGTTGAATAATAAAAGGCTATTCAGACACTCACTGGGTGACAGCATGAAAGGAGCAACCACATAGAGCGAGGGGAGGGAGGGAGAAGGAGGGGGGTGAGGGCCGGTATGGCTGGCTTTGTGGGAGGTATGGGACTCTCATTATTTCTCTCAGGCTTCTCTCTCGCCATCCCGCTACAAGTTTCCTTTGCTTCTCTTGTTTTGTTTGCTTCCTCTAAGTCCGTCTCCCTCTCTCTCTCCGTCCGTGTCTCTCCAGACCCGTCTCTCTCTTTGAGTCGATCCGTTTGTTGTCAACTCAAGCTTCATTTTCTCCATGGTCCCTATTTATTTCATCCACCCACCTCTCCCTCTCTCTTATTTTTTTGATTCTCCCTTCCCCGCTTCCTTCCATACTCACTCCGAACAACCTCTCATGTCTTATTTCTTTATTCCCTGCCACTTTCCCCCTCCACCATCCTTCTTCTTTGCTCCTCTCAATTATGTGTATCTCTCTCCTCCCTCCCTCTCAGCTCCTCCCTCTCCGTCTCATTAGCGATGCTGTCTACTAAGGAGGTGATTAGCCTGCCTCGGCTCTAATTAAAACACAGAAATGGAACTAAATGAGACCTGTGATTTGTGGGTTTGTGTGTGCGCGTGCTAGTGTGCGCCACTATCTTTACACTCTGTGTGTGCAAGTCACAGTCGCCGTGACAGAATGCTAAACAGTCAGCTGCTCTATTTCGGTATGAAGTGCTAACAATTATCCGGAGCTTCTGATAAATGTCACACGTATGTGGAAACGAAAATGGATTTCTCTGAGGAAGATGATTGTTTAAATTAAGTACGAGAGAAAAAGGGAATGAGCAAAGAGAAACAGAGTGCGAAAGAGGGGGATGTGAACAGGAAACGTGTCAGCAAAACAAGTTGTTTTTTGTTGTAAGAAGTCTAATTTATCCTTTCCCCCCCAACTATTCTTTTTACCTGAGTGCTTTGAAATTAAGTAAAGTATGTGGGACTTAAACTGCTTAGTAATCACAGACTGTTCAAAATTCAGCTAAAATGTTTTGAGTTAACAAGTATAATGTGTGGGAAATGTATAAGAAATGGGAAGAAAAATCCCCGGAGTGGGTATCTAAGGGGATGGAGCTGATCTGAAGTCTGCCAGTCCTCTTGAATAATCCGATTTCTTTCTTCTTCTTTTCCCCCCAGTGTCGTTCTTGCTGGGAAAAGCTAACATTTCCCACATTTCTGTCCCTACACTGTTTCAAATCCTATAACTGATAAGCAAATGAGCCGCCATGAAAAGACATTATACTGTGTATAAGCCATCTAGTCCAAGTGAAGTCTCAAGTCTTTCAGCTAGAGTCCAAGTCAAGTCTCAAGTATTTGAGCTAGACTCCATGTCAAGTCTCAAGTCTTTAGTCACAAGGCCAAATCTAGTCTCAAATCTTTGAGCTAGAATCCATGTCAAGTCTCAAATCTTTGGTCACAAGTCCAAGTCAAGTCTCAAGTCTTTGAGCAAGAGTCCAAGTCAAGTCTCAAGTCTTTGGTCATAAGACCAAATCAAGTGTCAAGTCTTTGAGCTAGAGTCCATGTCAAGTCTCAAGTCTTTGGTCACAAGTCCAAGTCAAGTCTCAAGTCTTTGGTCACAAGACCAAGTCAAGACTCAAATGTTTGAGCTGGAGTCCATGTCAAGTCTCAAATCTTTAATCACAAGTCCAAGTCAAGTCTTATGTCTCTGAGCTAGGATCCATGTCAAGTCTCAAGTCTTTGGTCACAAGTCCAAGTCAAGTCTCAAGTTTTTCTGCTAGACTCCAAGTCAAGTCTCAAGTCTATAAAATGATTAAAATAATAATTGTTCACGAGTCCCAAATCTTGAGTCCTTTTGAGGACGAGTCTGAAGTCAACTCTCAAGTCACTGTGTGTGCAACTTAAGTGTGACTGCAGCCCACGTCCAAATCTCCATCTATGATATGAGCACTATATCAATAAAATGTCCACTTCTTATACATAAATTCATTTTGTCCATAGTTATATTTTGATTTCTGACTTCCCTTATACAGTATGTCAATAAAGAGATAATGCAACATGACTAGTGTGTGTGAGTCCATGTGTGCATGCATGTTCGGCGGAGAGTCTGGTCTCACTCTTCAACTGCTGAGGGTGAGAGCGTAAGCGGGTGGTAATTGCTGAGAGGCTCAGTTTATTTAAAAACTGTCATCAAAGTTGCCACATTACTATGATCAGAGTGCCACATCTGTTTCTAACTGTACATCCTGCAGATAATTATCCCACCCGCCTCATCTGATTGCGCGAGGAGACACATCAGGATCTTGTGTTTAGCTGCTGTGTGGACCCGATGAAATTAGCATTGATACGGCAAATCTATGCCGTAATGGGTTTTAAATGGCTAGAGTTCATAAATGTTATGAGATGAAAAAGATAGGAGAGGAGATAATGTGCCTGCTTAAAGACCTCTCTTGTTTATTTACAGGTAACGAAAATGTGTACTGATTAGAAATTATAATTCTAAAGGACATTCTCAAATGGTAATTTAGTTGACCTTGCAAAACAAGCCGCGTGTGCTCCTTCAAAGATGACCAAACAAAAGCATCCTCTTTATGTATTTATGCACCATTCAGAGCATTTCCATAGACCAAGGCTATCAAAGTCCAATTGACCTCCCCCCCCCCTTTTGTGCAATATAATTCTTCATTCTCTTTCAATGTAATATCACCAAATGTCTGTGTTTCAAACGCTAGATTTGTTGAGGCTCGTTTCCAGTGGATCTGTATCTTTGTGGTGCCAGCTGGGTATCAAAGGCACTGTTGCACTATGTCAGCGTTTAGACCTTTTCTCACCTCCGAGCAGAAAACGCCAAGGGCCAGAGAGAGACGAGGAGCTCACGATCTGACGTCTGATCATATCAGGCCTGACTGAAATAGGGCAGGAGGCTCGCCCCGCTGTGGACACACACATACACGCTTTCCTTTCCTGTAGGTGGGTTGCAGGCAGGTTTGCTCGGCTTATCTGAGCAACGAAACACAAACACTGACTCGTTATCTCAAGAGAACTGAAAAAAAGGTTTGACTGAAAGTAGTGGTTCCCAAACTTTTTTAAAACACAGAGCCCCTTTATGGTGATTTCTGCTCGAAGGCACCATTCCAACGCAGCAGTTATAGGCTGAGTTGCTGTGCCGAACTGCAGATAAATATTGACTTAACAATAACTACATATGCCTGTTGAAATGTAAAATGAGCTTACATGTTTCAAGGATCAAAGATAGACACATCATCCAGTGATTCTTTTGACTAAAGAGGGGTGTTTTGTCTCAAGATGTTTCTTGAACTTATTTGGCACTGTTGCTTCATTTGACCATTTTTCCTTCAGATGAGGCATTCGGGTGTGGGACGGCTAGCTTCCCCTAACAATGAAAGTCTGTACAGTTTAATTTTACTTCCATTGGTTGTCTCAGGCTGTTGAGGGCTGAAATGTATCAGTATTTGTTTGAGCCCTGCTTACAGTGACAGATCTCTCCATCACTACTCTAACAGTCATTATTTCTGACTGCTGTGGAGATGGAAAACTTGGATAATGAAAAGAGCGTTGTGTTACCATGACAACCGCCAGTCTTAGCTGTGGCACAACTGCATATTTAAAGGGGAACTCCACCGATTTTACACATCAAAGTCTGTTTACAGATCTTGGGGAGTACTACTGCATTTGAGAAAAAGGCCTTTTTTGGCTCCAGAGAGAGCTGCGCAAAGTCTGATAAATTGCCTGAAGTTGGTTAAGTCAGCCTCGATTGGGTCTGAAGACTCAGCCGATTAGACTGTTGTTAGGCTATTAAATAGGTGTTATCAGTTGCTATAAGCCCCATAGATGTGGGTCAATAGGGGCCTACTACACCCACTAGTAGGTTTTATCATCTATTCACATGGTAGATCACCGCAACAAGGTATAAAAGAACACGACAGCGACCTCTAGCGACCGTAGTAATTATGGCAAGAGCAGAAGCGGAAGTCAGGTGCTCCTACCCACTTCCACTCCTTTTGCACGTTTGCGCGGAGGGTTCGCCATATTAAGTGCCAATCCCAAACAAATTAGCGGGGAGTGGAAGTAGGTTATAAAACCCTCCAACAGCGAGCCTGCATCGATGCAGACTTAACCAGCTGCCCTTACTGACGACGTGCAACGCTATTTTGTGTTTGTTATGAAACACGCTAGGTACAAAAATGTAAGTTCTATGCGACTACCGGTACAAACAAAATATTAAACTGCTCAAACTAAAGTAGACATTTGATATTGCAATACAGACATTAACAACTTAAAGGTTATGTTGTATTTAGGATCAAATATACCCTTATCTAGTCTTGAAAACGGTAGACAAGTTTGACATGATTGCAAAGTGTTGTATATTTGTATACAACATATATACACACCATATGTATATACAATATATATAAACAACATATGTATATATATATAATTTTTTTTTTTACCCATCATAAAATAATAATTTTAATAATTAATCTTCAACTGTGCAATATTCTGGTATATTCTGGCATTAATACTTGAATTTATTTATACAGTACATTTAAACTAATATTCTTTTATTATTCGTATTTATTTATACTAGTCTTGCATTTTTACACATTTAATCATAAATCCCATTTTTCAGCATTATTATTTGCACTGTT
This sequence comes from Sebastolobus alascanus, assembly GCA_916701645.2. Taxonomy (NCBI): domain Eukaryota; kingdom Metazoa; phylum Chordata; class Actinopteri; order Perciformes; family Sebastidae; genus Sebastolobus; species Sebastolobus alascanus. Next base: position 342,042 of record CAKAOJ020000137.1, on the reverse strand, counting down.
GCTATAAATTGTAGTAGGCCTATACTGTATATAATTTACATATTTCTTAATCTACATTTTCTTATAAATTCTATATGTTATATATTTCTATTCTAGAATGTGAGCAACTGTAACATAACCCAATTTCCCCCCTGGGGATCAATAAAATATTTCTGATTCTGATATTTATTTATAGTTTCCTTGCCGGAGGGAGGGAAGTTCGTCTCGAAGCTTGCCGCTGTATTTATACCCTGCACCTTAAAGAAGGGCGCTTCATTGAGCTGTGAGTGTGACTACAAATGGAGTTCACTCCTTCACGGAGTGGGAGGGTGTAGGAGCTGGATTGGAATTGGGCCTACAAGTTTGAAAATCTGGGGGTGTGGAGTTAGAAAGCACCTAGTGCCTCGAGGCTACGTTAGGCAATACTAGCAAATCGCATCCCAATCTCTTTACTTAACTGTTGGCGGTTGAGTTGCATTCTGGGTAATATAGGCACCAGGTTTTGACAAGAGAGAAAAATGCATAGAAAAAGATGGTATCCCTGAACTTGCTGCATCGATTTAAAAACTTTTTTTAGAGGAGTGTTCATCGTGAGTCCAACAGTATTATATGACTGCAATGCTAAATGGGTGGAGTACTCTTTTAAGTATCTGATATGGTGATGTATATTACTATTTATTCTCCCATTTTGATATATTTCAAAACATAACTTGAAATTGTAGATCATGTAAATGTTTTTATGTGATGAAACACACTACATTAAAAATGTACAGTAAATTGGACATAAATCTTTTAGCACCCTTGGCCTTAAGGATGCTTAAGGCAATCCAGGCTGAAACCACATTGGGACCCACTGGCTTAAAGCATAGTTCTGATTTATTACAACTTGGGTCTTATTTTTGTAGTTTTGGCCTTCATTTCTGTCATGTCATAATAATTGTACTCAGCAAAGTAATGGCTCAGATCTGGGAGCACAGTGACATCGCCACAAAAAAGTCAGAAAACACAATAGAAAAACAATGACTTACAAGATTTATTAAAAAACAATCACTGCAGTCTGAATGGTACGAACCTTGTATGTGCATCATGTGTCAGCTCAGTTATTTTATATATAATGAAGTGGTCTTTGTTTCCCTGGCACAAAAGGGGAATAAATAACAGCAAAAACAGAATAAGCAAAAACATCGGTATCGGCTATCGGCCAAATTGTTATGTTAAACATCGGTATCAGTATCGGCCCAGAATCGGTGCATCCCTAATTCCAAATGTGTTTGTCTAACTTGGATTATGTTTAAAACCTGCCTGATTGTCTGACTGCTTGTGTTTCTTGCCCCATCACACAAAAATACAAAAATAAGATGGACAAACTCTTCTTCTTTGAAGAAAGATGGTGACTGCTATTGAAGATAGGTGCCATTCTTACACCAAACTGCAAGAATGAAGACTGAGGATGACGATGACGACACTCTGATGCCGAAAAATCGCAATGATGATGATGATGACACGATGATGACACAATGGCGATGATGATGGCATTGTTGTCATAACAACAAATCCACTCCCACGATGAAGACAGATCTGCATTGCTCAACAGTCCATCAAGTGTGCCCCCATTGTGCTCCAATCAGGTCCTCCTCTCATTACTCTTCATTGAGCCAATGAGTTTGACGGCAGGAAGAAAAGGTGCAAAGTCCCTTCTCTCTCCTCTCGGCACCCCACAAAACAGAAATCAATTTCATCTATTGGACCCATCCCCATGGCTGGCTGCTTAGCCTTCTTTTGATGCAGCACACACATACACACACACACACACACACACACACACACATACAAACCCCTCTGACACCTCTTTAGCTCTCTTTTGTTAGCCCTTCATTGCCCATGCCATATGGCAAATGAGAAGGATCCAGTGTGTGTGTGTGCGCACAAATGTGTGTGTTGTGAGTAGACTGTGGGGTCAGGGGAGGGGGGGTTATAGGAGCCTGACCCGCTCACAAAGACTCACCACTCCATCAGTGATGTCTATGAATACATGGGGACAAGCCAGGCTGAATGGGAGAGCAGAAGCCGTGGAGAAGTCGTCTCCGGTGGGAGGGGGGTCAGAAAGAGGCGGGGTGCTGGTGTTTGGATGATGGGGGCATTAGCAAGATGGATGTTAGGGAGGATTAAGAGAGAGAGAGAGAAAATGAAAGAGACAGGGGGTAGATGGAGAGAAAGGGTTGAGGTCGGGGGGAAGGGGGGACAGAACTGTGATTAAAATGAGAGCTGAAGAGAAAGCACATGTGAGAAATAAGTCAAAATGTGTGCTTACAAAGGCTTATGGACAGTGTGTGTTTGTGGCTTGGACCTGCCTGCTGTGCGCTGCTTGTTGGCGGGGGGATACGAGGTGATCCCTGTGCCACGGGGATCTACAATAGGCCAGCAGGTCCCTCTCTGTGTGATGACAAGGCTCTCGGGGTCCTGTGCGAGCGTCTGTGTGTGCGTATATGCACCAGTGTGTGTATCCCAGCAGGCCGTTCTCTATAGGAACACCAGTCTACGGGAGCAGACAGATTCTCATTAACCACATCTGACAGCCAAACCAGGGAGCACACAGTGAGGTAGCAGGTCAGGAGGTGTTACGAACTATCCTCTTATTGCTTCTGAAGTTTTTCCATGTGAACGTGCATTTCTGTCTTTGTGTGTGCGTGCACGCTAAAGTTGGTTAAAAAAACGTTTTTACAATCCACGCCGGCTTTGCATGAAATTCTGCCCTTAATGATAGCAACAATCCACACAGTTCTGATCCAACAATTTCCGTCACTCTAATCCTATGCAGATAAGTGCCGATAAGCAAGTGTCGACAAAAGCGCTGCTTATAAAGTGCCTCTTATTTAAATGAGAGCAAAGAACTAAAACTCTTTTCCTGATAAGTGCCTCTGACTTCAATAACAGCACATACACATGTAAGTGCCTCCGACTTTAATGACAGCAAGCGACTAAAGGACTGCGAGACAGCAAGGAGTACAAAGGAGTGAAAATAGGCCAAGCCAAAGCGATGGAGACATTAGGGATTGCTGCCAGTTTTGCTCCCACTAACCCAGTGCAGCCGTCACCACGGTTGCTCCACGATGGTCACACTATTACAAAGCGTTGCATAAGAAAGATAAGGCTACGAGGTGGCATATTCACCACGCCAAGAGAACTATCTGCTGATGATGTGTGTGTGCGCGTATCTGAATTGGCGGTAGCTGGCGGGGGGGGGGGAGTGTGTGAAAGTGGTACAAGATGAGCTGAGAGATGAGATCAGCGAGAATGGGGGAGAGGTGTGATTGTGCTCTGTCATCTACGTTACGCGTGTTTAGTGGGTAGCCGCCGTTGCCATTTAGAATGTTGGACCCTGGCGTCATAACAGAGGCACTATGGGAAACAAAGACCCCTTTCACGTTCACAGCCTCTGCTCCTCTTTGCTTCCTCTTTCCCACTCAGCCCAGTTTCCTCCCTCCCCGTCTTTATTTTTCTAAGACGCTAATATATTAGCTGATTCTGAGCCTATTCTTTTTTTTTTGCAAACTTACAGTAGCTCTTCCTGCTTTTTTTCTTTTTTGTCTGCTCAGCAGCCGTGACTATCATTTCCCCCTCTCTGCCCCGCATTACCTTTCCATATCTCTGCTTGACTATCATCTATTTTCTGTCCTATTGCTTTCTAATTCTTATCTCCTGTGCTTTTCTCTGCCACCAAATCACTCTCAGTCCCAGCTCTCTGCCCCCACACATCACCACCACCACCACCACCACCACAACCTGCTCCCTCCTTCACATCTGTTTCCGTGGCCCTGGTCCATGAGGTTGAATGCCAGCACCCTCCTCCCCATTATTAGCAGAACACAACACTCCCGACTGCCCACCTCCCCGACTTCTGTTGTCTTTTGTCCTGCCGACTGGCCTGAGCAATTGCCTTTTTTACAGTCGCTAAATAGACAGCGGGACAGTTGGTTGGTTTATTGTCTGTCTCCGAGTGTGCGTCTGTGTTGTTGGTTGGGTATTAGTTATTTGTGTATGAGCATATGTGTGTGTGTGTGTCTGTTGTAAACACGGTCAGGGTGCAATGAAGCCTTCTGCTGTGTTGCACAGCAGAATGACCGTTTCAAATTTTTTTTATTTTTACATACTACAATCATATTAAATTTTCTTTTTTTCACAATGAAACAATCTTAACTTGCTTTAGCCTAATAAAAAAAATATTCAGAGCTAGAGCGGAGACAGGATCTGTCTGGATGTGTTTGATCCTGTGGTGGGTAAAGAAGCTTATTAGGGGTAAAAGAGTCAAAATTAGGTCAGGACTTTTTTGATCTTTGTAAACATAAGGGATAACATTGATTGCTTGTACCTTCCCATAGAGTGTTTCTTCTGTGAAATCTCTCCACAAACACATGTGCACGCTCGCACGCACGCACGCACGCACGCACACACACACACAGACACACACACACATTCCTGTATTTCTATCTTTTTGAGGACACTCATTTACATAATGCATTCCCTAGGCCCCTACCCTAACCTCAACAATCACAACTAACCCTAACCTAAACCTGATTCTAACCTGAACCATAAAACCAAGTCTCAACCCTCAAACAGGCCTTCGAAGAAGTGAGGACCGGCCAAAATTTCCAAAACTTTCCAAGAATGTCCTCACTCTGTTGGTTAAAAACCTGTTTCAGTCCCTACTATGTAGCAAGTACAAGAATGCACACAAATACACACCTTAACCTAACCCCAATTAGGGCAGAAGCCATTTTACATTGTTGTTCTGTGCAACTGCACTGAAGTCAAATGAGGTACACCAATTGTGTCCCCAATTATACAAGACGTCCCCCAATTAAATCGTGTGAAGTTTAAAATTTGTCCCAAAACGTGGCTTACAGTATTACCGAAACTACACACACGCACACACACACACTGCAGGCCCAAGTATTGTTTTTGTGAAGTATTGTGAATGTAAGCAGAAGGACCATACAAAAATGGTGAATATAAGCCTTATGTTTAAAGCAATGGACAGTGAACAAAAGCAACATAAACATACAGTAATTTGAGTAGGCTGCAGATAAGCATCTGCTGCTAGTTCCACTAACTGTGCAACATGGTGGGCTTTACGTGTAAACACACAAGCCACATACAGGTCATGTATTGTAATCATGATACACTAAAGATCACCTTCTTACAAAAAAAACAAAAAAAACAAAACAGGATTAACACATCAAGATCAGGTCACGTAGCTTTTGAGGTTGCGTTCCAAAATAGATTAATGCACGACATGGGGGCTGTACCATCATCATACTACATCAACCATCTGCACACTATCAGAGGTACAGTATGTAGCTACAATATGTGATTAAAAGGCTGACTGCTCAGAAGGCTCTGGGGCCGTGTTATACTTTATTGTAATAGTAGGCTAGATGAATTGTACAACAGTGGCTGTAATGCAATGTAATGTACTGCAATGCATTAATATCTCAACATAAGGAGCATCACTGAAATAAATCTCCCCCACCAACATCCAGTTTTTTCCAGATACAAATATTTTACAACAGATCCAACTATATATGTATGAATTCATTTAATACATTTTTTTCCTATAGTATTCTGGCAAATAATTGTTGATTCTCCAATTCATTGTGTTATCTACTAGCTTAGAAAAAACAGGCCATTAGCTTTGCTGAGCACAGTGGTTCTCAATTTTTTTCACTCATTTCCAAATAAAGTGCAAATAAAAAAGGCCCTTCCACTTCAACTTTATCAAACCACTTTTTGTGACATTTGTCACCAGATTGCTCCTTCAGTCTGTTCTTTTTCAAAAAAAGAAAAAAATGAAATAACTACCATTTGCAATCACTTTGCTATAGAGATAACATGTATGATGCCATTTGTGCTTTGTTGTTCACTGATGCAGCTTTTACAAAGCTTTGTTCCTGTTGATGGTATTCACAGAGTTTTCTCTGAAAGAACTTGAGTGGCTTATTGATGTGACTGGGATGTAATGTTTCTAAGTGTCTTCTTAATTTGCTGTGTCTCATACTGTCAGATGCCAGAGTTTTCAGACATAAAATACACACTGGTCTCTCCTCATCTCTCATCGCATTCACTGTGAACCCAACAGCAAGATAGGCTTTGTCATATTTTCTTTTTCGACTTGCTTTTTGGTTGATTACCGTCAGCTGATCACGTTGTCTTGTTCATCTCGGAAGCATCGCCTGTTTTTCTATGGTTTGTTTACTACACCGTCGTTAAAAAGATTCTGATGTCAAAACATTAGTTCATTCAAAACATTTGTTCCGCATCAAATTTTTGCCCCCGTCACTCCTTTTTTCCCCTGTCATGCCTCTTGGCCCCCACTAGGGGGGCGCGCCAAGTTAAAAAATATGCATACAAACTCTAGAACTCACTAAATTACATATTTTATCTAATTTGTTTAATCTGTACATTAATAAAAATGAAGAAGGACAATTCTTGTACAGGAAGTTACATGCTAATTATTTCTTAGTAAACAGCAGCCAGGGGCTTTCCTGGCAACCAGCAGTGGCTCCCTAAAAAAGGCAAATTGTAATTTTTACATTTCTCTTTATGTGTGAATTAATAGATAGATACTACATGTTAATTAGTAAGCTAGTAGGATTAAGAGGTGTATTTTGTATGTGTATTTATGCTATGAGCTAAGCTAATCACCTCATGCTCTAGCTCCATACTCAACATACAGACATGACAGAGGTATTGCTCTTCTCATCTAACTCTCAGGAAGAAAGAGCCTAAGTGTATCACAAACTGTTCCTTTAATGCTAATTGTGATAGCACAAGATTATTCTGAACATGCACACAGTCCGTTGTAGGATTATCCATGTATTTTCACAGGTTTTTTTTTCCTCTACTGATAACTATTTTAATGTAATCTGTAAAAAATTGTATACAATTCAAATGTGATTGTACTGTACCTTACATGATAAATGTCAAAGCAACATTTAACATTATATTGTATATCTATGTAATTCACTAGTCAATGAAGTTAACATCAACCACAACCGTTTCCTAACCCTAACTTAGTGGTTGGTCCTAAACCTAACGTCCTGTGAAAATGGAAGTTCATTTTGAAAGGACACTATGCATGTAACGAGCATATATTGACACGCTGTCCGTGGTCCGTCTTAAAGTAACGCAAGAGGGGTACCCCGTGCGTCGGTCTCCGATGCCGAAGGGCACTGACCAAACGGCGGTATTTGACGAGTTGGGAGTGAGGACGTGTTGATAGGGTGCTCGATGAGGCAATGTACTGCAGCGAAGCTCAAAATTAGCAGGGCAGTGATTGGCACATGAGGAGCAGGTGTGCAGGAGACATACTGAGGTCATATAGTGGGTCAATATGATCTCATGGGAAGGCGTATAAATTACAAGAACATTCCGTGTGTCATGAGAACACATTTAAGACTTTTAACAAGTCATTTGTAAGCCTCTTGGTGTCATTTTTACGCCACGCACAAAAACTGCGGTAACGATCGCAGGTTTAGGCACAAAAGTAAAATATGTAAATAAACAACGTAATAGAAGTATGGAAAACGTCACTAACGTATCTTTGGGACACAAAGGATGAAGGTCTTGTGTTTGTTGGACCCATCCACCACCCCTACCACCCAACATAAGCAGCCTTTTTTTACTTTTTATTTTACTAGCTCTGAGCGTATTATATTCAAGTGGATACGTTTACATTGCAGTCAGTACAGACTACATGGCGAACACATGAAACGCCAAAAGCAAGAACAGCTTTTCGCACTCAAAATGATTTGCGAATTACCAGCCCGTTCGCACGAAAAGGCTTATAAATGCCATGATAATGCGCAAGGCATTAAACGTGAAATAAGTACGCCTTTCTTGATTTCCACGTCATTTGTACGCAAGGTATCCTATACTGACTGCAATGTACATGCATCTACATATAAATGCTGCGGTAACAGTTAGTGACGTAGTATAAAAAGTGAGAAAGACCACTTATGGGGAGGTGGATGGGTCCAACAAACACCGGAATACTAACCAGGAGACCCGTGTTCAAGACTGTTATTGACCGGTGTTTTTTTTACGTAAAAGACGTGACAATTGTCACATGAGCTTTATTGACGTTTGTGACGTGTTTTCCGTTGTGTGTTTCCATTCATGTTTTACTTAGTTTCCGTACTTATTTTAAGCCCAACCGCGACGCTTTTCCTTTCCCTAACTGTGGTTTTCTTGCCTGAACCTAACTGTGGACGTTTGCGTGGCGTACAAATGGCACGCGAAAGGCTAAAATGTCCGTGTAATGTCGTGGCATATATACGCCTTCCCGTGAGACCGTGATGGAATTGCCGTGGCATTCATACGCCATTTAGTGCGAGCGGGCTGAGTGGGTCTAAGTGGGATTAAAGTCATATATGCGGGGGGCTAGTATTGCCTGGAGATCTTGAATTGTAATAATTGCAATCCACCATGTCTGAACAACAGCAAATTCAACACCAAACACCAAACAAAGCATTACTTCTGTGTAATTTGGCATCTCAGTGTATTTCTTGCTTTTCTTCCTTATCATTCTGCAGTGGAAATTATTAATAAGACCATTTTGGGTGCACGTTGGAGAGGCTCATCCAGCTACTCAGCATGGAGACCTATTACAATCGAGATAATCCTCAGGATTTGGTCAGTAAATGAGTGAAATAGAGGCTATGTTTATTCTGGGCGAATGCGCCACACTAAACACAGACATGGGCGGTAAATTCTTAAATCCCATGAGGTCCCTGCTTAGTTCTAGTCAGTGCCAACAGGGCATAAGGAGGAGAGACAGAGGGGGAAGAAGGAGAGGTACAAATGTTGCCATGACATTTTATTTTATTTATTCTACTGAAAACAAGATACATGTAGAGCAAACTAAAATCTGTATTGGGTTAAATGAATGTACAAACAAATTATTTCTATAAATGATCCATGGAGGAGTATGCCTCTCTCCAGAAAATGAAAATCAAGATAATTACTGTATATATAGTATTTAGTATAAACAGCCACATTGCCAGATGTGCCACTGCTGGTTCAAACAATTATGTAAAAATGAAATGAACGCAGTTGGAGAGAGAGTATTTTAACAACACCTCACATCAAGAAAGCTCAACAGCATAAACTCTGAAAACTACTTCTTGCCAAACTTAAAATTACTTTTTTGTGTCCTTCCTCGGAACGGTGTGCAGAGCACAGCAATGACCCTGCTGCAATTTCCTCCGAGAGAGCCAATTTGACATTATCATGTTTTCACGACGGACGCATCCTCCAAACTGCACAAATTATTCCAAACGGCAGACATCCCCAGCATTCATCTGCCTTGCATGTGCACAGGCTGTGCTCATGTGTTTTTTTTTTTCTGATCTCTGTGTCCTTTCGCTGCTCGTCATGTGTCATGCTTTACTTCTCCTCTCCTAATTTTCTGACAGGACCTGTTGTTTCCCGCGGCTTAACAAAGAAATATGATGCGACGGTGCCTCCGCGGGAGCGGCGCGGTAACAAAGACGGAGAGCCACTCTGAACCCTGAGGTGGAAAAACAGACCCGTCTCACTGAGTGTGATGAATATACTCATGTGGTGTTTATTCACACACTCACACATCTGCCGTAAAGGCGAGCATTGTCCAAAACATTCATTGATTTTTCTTTCCTGTCATGCCCATCTTTCTGTCTCTATCTGCCCTTCTACTTTACTTTACTCATTCGTCCTCATTCCCTCTCCTCTTTGTGCTCCTCTTTATATTGTGCATTAAAATTCCACTCCACTCTCCAGTCCTCCGCCCCCCCCCCCAACCCACAACCAACCCCTCCATTTTCTGAAAGCAGGAATGATACACCGAGTTTAAGCTAAATTCCTTGTCTGTCTCACTAATTGCTTGCTAAATGCATGATGGAGAAAATCATTTTAAGCCAGCATCGGAGCAGAGAGAGCCTTTCAGCATTGTTCTGGTTGTCAGGGCAACGCAATTAAAAAACCACCAAGAACAAATGTGCACTCAGGATAGGGAGGTTTTTAACGCAGGCATCTCTGCCTCATTCTTCCTCGACTTGTTGTACTTTCTCCTCCTTTTGAATTTCTGATTTGGTTCTTGTTCCACTGCCAGTCTCAATTTGAACAGTTTTGTTCGGAAAATGAAATTTCTATGATTTGAGGGAAGTGACACCTTCCCTTGTAAAAAGGATTCCTGGAGCAAAATGACAAGCTGGCGAAAAGGTATTTAGTGAAAAACAGGGACTGCGCTGACAAAACAATCGCACTCATCTTTTAGAGACACTGAATGGAGGATGACAAAGTTTGTTTTCTTGTGTCACACTTGTGCCTTTTAACCTCTTGAAACTCTGACAGCCCGCCGGTGGGCCCGGCCGCTATTCTGTCTTTCAGAGATTGCTGCGAGATTTCAAGCTAGAGTGAAGTGATGATACTGATATCATATGAAACTAGAAAGCCTACAGAATCGGATGCCCCGATAGCTCAGCTGGTAGAGCGGGCGCCCATATAACAAGGCTAAGTCCTAACCGCGGCGGCACAGGTTCGAATCTGACCTGCGGCCATTTCTGCATGTCACCCCCTCTCTCTCTCCCCCTTTCCAGACTATCCACTGTCCTATAAATAAAGGCTTGAAAATGCGAAAAAACTAATTTTAAAATCTTATCTTAAAAAAATTAAAAAATAAAGCCTATGGAATCCATCTCATGCTAGCTTGTCGGGAATATTGCTAAATAACGGTACGAAGTTATGCTAAATTTTGGCGAGAAAAAAACGGCATGAAGATTTTCAATGGGGTCCTTTGACCTATGACCTCAAGATATGTCAATCAAAAAATGGGTTCTATGGGTACCCACGAGTCTCCCCTTTACAGACATGCCCACTTTATGATAATCACATGCAGTTTGGGGCAAAAAACATCCAGTTTTTTTAAAGCAGTATAAATGTGTTATTTTCACCTATTCTAAAATGGTGTATTTGAATATTTCTGCATACTGGGGTCACTATACAGTCTTGGAATTACATAAATTGGGTATCACTGGAAAGCTGAGACTCTTGTGGATCCAATGAGCCCAGTTGTATGTATGTTTAGTCCCAATAGTAGCCATTTCATTGTAGTGAGACCATTTTTTGAAATTTGACCTCACTGTATAAAATGACCTGTGGCGATCTCTAGGATAATCGCAGCCTCATGAAACTTTACAACCACAAACTAGAGACTTAGAGGATTCAGAGGATGGATGGCTTTCCTAGGTAGATTGACAATAAGGGGGTTTCTGAGCAGTTTCCAAAACAGAAGTGCTCACCATTCAATCAAACAGTGAAATTCTTGCAGAAATCTCCAAATGTAAAACGTTTTTGATACCAAATAACAGCATGGCTTTTTATGCGGTGTCGTCAAGGTCTTGGTGTTTTAATGTGGTATTTTTTAGGGATTATTGATCACTTTTATCAATTCTTGAATTGTAAAAAATGGTTAAATTTAACAACAAATCTGTGGAACAAATGGTATCAACCCAAAAATTGCTGAAACAATTTATGAGACATATTAGAGCATGTGTATGGCCATCATGTACTTCTATCATAATGTTATACGCTCTTATACACTTTCAAACTTTATTTTAATTGATTAATTCATTAATTAATTAATTTTTTATTTCTTATTCATGACTAGAACCACTTGACACACATGCACGCATCTCAAATTAATCTTCAGGTTCCCAGCTTTCCGATGATGTACACCACTTCTATGTGACATACTGTTGACTATTTATCTAACCCTGAACATCCCCTATCCCCCACCCCTACCCCTCTAAAAAAGAGGGCGGGATGGTAAGGGGTTAACTGTTTTCTTCTCTTTTATGCTTCTTTCGCTTTGCACTCTAAAGCTTCCTCCTTCTATTTTGGCTGTGAACAGTATCCCATGCTTTTACAGCGAAGCCCAATGTGTGAGAAAGGCCAAAAATATGCAATGTTCTTCTCCCCGGTTGGCCCCCCGCACTCTCTCCTTCTCCCACTTTCTCGCTATTTTTCTCATTCGTTCTCGTTTTTAATTAGTTCCTGGTGTGTTGAAGACCATCATAGTAATTTACGAGTTCAGCCTTGGGTCATTCTAAACTCCTGGGATTGAAGGATGGAGAAGAGAAGAGAAGAGAAGAGAAGAGAAATCTGAAACAGGAAACTTTGCTGTTCTCAGCATAGTCAAGCTTAACGTAACATTTTACCCCACTCTCATCTAGCATCTCCCCCTCTCTCCTTCCCTCATCAGGATGATGCATGCGCGGGTGTGGAACCCATTTCTCCCACCACCTGTGTATTGCTTGCTTGTCTGGCGGTGTAAGATGTCAGCCAGAGCAATGATGGTATCATTATTCAAAACATTACACAGATTTGTGGAGCAGAGGCATGCCGCGGATTGTGGAAGAAGAAGGGGAAAAAAAGAAGAAAAAGACAAAGAAAGCCATGTTTGGAACGATTCCGTCACCGGGGCCAGATGTTGTTCTTGCTCTACTTTCCTTTCCTCTGCAGAGAAAACACACTCTGATCCAGACAATGTGAGAAACGATGTGCAAGTGCCAAAACATAGCTTTGGCTTGTTTTGTGACAGTATGGCTTGTGTAAGACTGTCAGAATTGGGTCAGTTTACCAATGAAAATCTACTCAAAGACTTCTTGCTGATGAGTTGAAATAGTGTGACACAATAGGATGTGGATTTAACTCAGTACTGCAAGCCTACAAAACAAAAGCCCTGCTAAATGAATTTGAAGTGAATTTATTCATTCGTTTCTGTCAATTGATGAACATTTGACGTTTGAACTTATGTCTCATATGACAACCCGTTCTCACTCCCAACTTGTCAAATACCGCCGTTTGGTAAGTGCCCCTCGGCATCGGAAAACGACGCACAGAGGCACCTTTTAGCAACCGTACGTGACGAACCGGACTTTAAACTAACTCCAATATAAACCCAGCCGTGGCGTTATTCGGCGGTCGGAGCAAGTGACGTAATATTAATAGCGTGAGAATCCATTCAGGGCGGGAGGGGTGGTGGATGGGACAAACAAACAAGACTTTCAACCAGGAGACCGGTGTTTGTGTCTTGTGTGAAACTAAAGGTAACGTTGACTTAATATGTCACGTCAGTCTTTAGTATCGTCAGTCCCGTGAGTCCCGTGAGTCGCTAGTCAGTGAAGTTAACGTCAGCCACGACCATTTCCTAACCCTACATAAGTGGTTGTGTTGCCTAAACCTAACTTCCTGTGAAAACGGAAGTTTATTTTGAATGGACACTATGCAAATAACTATGCAAACGAGCAAATATTGACATGTCATCCCTGGTCCGTCCAAAAGCAACGCATGAGGGGTACCCCGTGCGTCGGTCTCCGATGCCGAGAGGCACTGACCAAGCTCTGTTTTTACATTTGTCTGTGGGTCTGGCGAGAGTCTGAGAGAATGAGTCTGAGAAAATATCCCTGATGATGTAATCAGGGTTATCTCAAAATGAGCTTGGAGATTTCAAATGTTTAAAATGGAAAGCCTGCATTTTCCCTCATGGGAAAGATAGGATTCATCATTTTTGGAGCTTGACCCATACTAGGGATTTTGACCTTTCTGTCTTTTTCTCTCCCATGAGTCCCTCAACTTTATGGAAGTAGAATACTACAGTGGAAACCGCTTATAGTGATCACATCTGTCCGGGTCAAACTGATCACTATAAGCGGATAATTATTACAACCGAATTTTTGTTATTTTGCATAATTTCTAATGCAGATTACCATCTAATTAAAATTTGCATATCTATTACATGAATACAAAGTAATTCATGTAAAATGTATGTAACGGACCGCTTTGCTATTTATTGGCTCAATGTCAATTCTTCTGCCTTTTCCCTCGTTTTTGGCCGGCTCTGCAGCGCGAGCGTGCATGCAGAACAGCGCCCCTTTGCCGGGGCTCCTCGCTCGCTTTACCAGTAGCGGCATGTAGGGAAACGGGCACCGGTCTGCATGAGCTGCCAGCGCTATGGTGCAGAGGAGCCGGCCGGCAGAGTTTCACTTCAAGGGCATCATGTGACAAGGCATTATCAATCCACTTGACGAGGGCGGCTTCAACCACAGGTGCTTTCCCTTTGCACATTCGTTTTTTATTAAGAGAAAATGACTTTCTTTTTTCCGTCATGATATTAATGTGCACACAGCATCAGGTATCCAGCTGGAAAGCAGACAATCCGCGAGGGAAAGTAGCACGGGAGTAAAATAAAAAACAAAACAAATATTCAAATAACTTTAGTCTAACGTAGTTTTAAAATGTTTACCATATGCTGTATGAAAAGACCCAAAATGCACACTGTAAACTGACTACTTGATTACTATAAGAAGATTATTTAAACAGCATTGTATAGGAATGACTCTGTCCCAAGATTTTTGATCTGATCCATATAAGCGGTTGATCACTGTAACCGTGATCGCTATAAACGGTTTACAATGTATTTCAATGTTTACATTAGCACTTCCATTAAGGTTGGTGACTTGCAAGAGACAAGAAAGGTTCAAACTTAAAGCAGCAGAGGCCGCGATGTTCTGATTTTAGTGCATAGTCAAGCCCCAAAACAATGCATCCTACATTTCCCATAATGCTCTCTACCATGGTTAGACCCTCTCTGCCCTCTCTTTCAAAATTCATACGTCCAATCTGTAACAAAGGCTTTCTGTTATGATTTTGTAGTCTTTGTCTTTAAGCCCAAACTAAAATAACCCTGACGACATCACTGTGACATCGTTTGGCTTATTTTCTCAGACTCGACAAAGCTCCTCCAGATACACAGCAGATATTATAACTGTTTTCCCAGACTGAGTTGAACTAGGGTTGCAAAGGGTTGGAAAACTAAAGGAAAATTTATAAAAAAATTCCAAGGAAAGTTAAGATCAGGAACTTTGATTTGTAACCATGCACTGCATTCAGCAGCACACTCTTCCATTACATGTACAGATAATTGACCCTTCGCCAAGTCCCTCCCCTTGAACGCAGACTGGCCAATCATAGCGCAGCATCGGCCAGCTCCGACCAGGGTCTGACAACTATATGGCTCTGCTCCATAGACTCTCATGCAATTGTTTAAGAGTTTCTTCATTTTCAGGTTGGTTTTGTGGATGTCGAGCTAGTGATGGTTAAACATGCCTGGGGCACGTGTAATAGTGATACTCGTTACCCGGAGAGGTTGGAAGGCGATGTCAATTTCTAAAATGTAACGTTTCGACGTAAAAACCTGTGCAGCTAACATTAGCAGAGTGCGATAGCACATCATTAACTAGTGTTAGCACTATGCTACGCTAGCTACTGAAGGTATACGGATACACATGCTGCTTTTGCTTTTTAATCATTGCAATGGATTATGTCTGCTTATGATATAGTAAAAGGTTTATTTCTATCTGTATTTGACATGGTACAGCCTGAGCAGATAAGCCCTATATTTCCATTTATTCATATTATTTCCCATAAATTCCTGTTAACTCCCATGGAAAGTTTCTAATTAGGACTAACCATGACCAGTTAACTGGTCATAATGTGTGAGCTCAGTGGAGTGACCCTATAAGAATTAGCTTACTTATTTTACATATACTGCCATTAAACTGTGACTGTGGTGCTTTATATGGGAGTCCAAAACCATTTTACAAATAACAATGAATGTAGGAAAGGGTAACCCCCAACTAAGTTCTATCTACAGGGAAAGGCTGCTATTATTCACTGTGAGTTATAAATTATACATTTGTAGTATCTTAGTATAGTATCCAGCTAATACAAAGCTGTCCTAAGATATACAGTAACTACAGTATTAGTAGCGGCAGTGTTTTTTCTGGGGGGAACAAATGGTTTTCTAAAAAGGTTCCATTTTGGGCTTTTATTAGCAGTTTAGTACGTTATAATGATCACTGCAGTATCACTCACAGTCTAACCACCTTTTTAATTATCAAGGCAGCACTATCAGACCACACTCTTGACTCTTGAGAGAAGAATTTTAAGGGAGGAGGGGAGGAAGAAGCCAAAAGAGACTTCTCATATAGACTCCCATTATTTTTCAGATCAGTATCAGATCTAATCACTGTACTGTATCGTTTCTTTTGGCTGAAAAACATCTCTGATCTCCTGACCTCTGAGCTCATCCTCTGTGTGTGTGTGTGTGTGTGTGTGTGTGTGTGCATGTGTATTGTGTGAAATGAGAGCTCGAGTGTGTGTGTCTTCCTATCCCAGACTGGTGCACTGGTGTGATGGATGGAGTGAGGTGTCTCTCCAGCTGGTGATCGTAATGAAGCTTTACCCCCAGTGTGTGTGTGTGTGCGTGTGTGCATGAGGGGAGGGCTGACAGGACAAGATTATCCTTTACAAAGTTGTCCTCCAGTACGAAGGGCCAATTCTACCACAGGGAGACACACACACACACACACACACACACACACACACACACTTTCTCTCTCTCTGACCACCGCCTTGGAGATGATGAATGTGGGACTCAGTGTAGCTCTCAGCTCCAGGGATCCAACTTGGAGACTCGGAGACCCAGTTTCCCCTTTTTTAACTGGGAAAAGTGGATGCCGGGGCCACAATGGAGCTGTGAGCAGAGACAAAGAT
Source organism: Sebastolobus alascanus (assembly GCA_916701645.2). Lineage (NCBI taxonomy): Eukaryota > Metazoa > Chordata > Actinopteri > Perciformes > Sebastidae > Sebastolobus > Sebastolobus alascanus. The sequence goes on along the minus strand of CAKAOJ020000137.1, from coordinate 325,410 downwards.
GGGTGATGTGCGCAGATGGTGGCCAGGCCCCGGGGATCAGGCTGGCTGATGCTGTTGGGAGTCTCTCTGTGAGTCGACTGGAAGTGTCCTGACCTGCCACTGTGGATCCTGTGAACTGTTGCCACCTCTAATGACAGGCGTTTTATCATTCTCATGATAACCTTACACACAAGCCATGTCACTTCACATCTGGAGAGTTACTAATTGAAGTCCCTCGATAAAAATGCATATGAGTGAAAGAAAATACCTTGCTTAATTGATGGAAAAACTCAATTAATGCAAATGCATCCATACAGGGCACAAGGAGCCACTGCTCTCGCAAAAAAAAAGTTTTTGGCTTGACTCAGTTGGCAAAGTTGGAAAAACAAAAAGCAACAAACTGCAATGGAAGCAAATAAATCATAACGTGCATGAAGCATGTGACTTAAGCGGCAAAAACATCACGGTTGGGCTTAAAATAAGTATGTAAACTAAATAAAATACGTACGGAAACAACGTAACAGAAGAACGGAAAACACGTCAAAAATAAAAGAATATGTCACAAACGTCACTTCAAAATAACTCGACAACAGTTTGGGACGCGAACACCGGTCTCCTGGTTGAAAGTTCTGTGTTTGTTAGACCCATCCATCTCCCCTCCTGCCAACCATAAGCAGTCTTTCTCACTTTATTTTCTACGTCACTAGCTCTGAGCATAGCATATTTACGAGGATGCGTTTACAGTACATTACAGTCAATAAAGAGTACAGGGACAGCGTTTTTACTGCCCATTAAATGACTTGCGAACTACCGTGTCATTCATACGCCATTTATTGCCACCGGGCTGATCTATAAAATGGATATAGACTAGTTACCGAATACACTAGTACATGCATACAGTATATACCGAGGTGCCTTAATTGCCGCTTGTCCCTTTTGATCTTTAAAAATCAAGGCAATTCAATAATCTCCCCTGTATGAATGATCAGATTTGTGCAGTTCAGCATGTGAGTTCTAAGGTGCTCAGCAGGAAGTAACTGGATTCCCAACTTAACTGATTTTACAGTTTTACATATCCATAAACATTCTTTAACAACATACTGTCCTGTCAAAGTCCTATTTGGAGGTCAAGTCATTCGCTGCTCTGCTCCTTATATTACACAGTGTTCTCTCTGACTGGAATTGTCTGAATTGCCTCACTTATGTGTTTATGGAGCATTCTTTCTGGAAACTTTGAGAATAATTAACATTGATTTCAGCAGCGAAAAGCTCTCAGCTGTGTTATCTAACAGGTTGCACGCTGCAGCAGATTTGACGGCATGGCTGACCAAAAGGCAACATCGAGGACAGCCACTGCATACTGTAATAGGTTAAGATCAATTCACAGGGCTCGCGGTATATCGATCACTCAGCCATACACTGTGGTGGAAGGAAAAGAAAAAGAGGGATGCACACATTCCACATGAAAAGCATGATATACTGTATATCCAACCTAAAAGAAAATATAACCACCGGCTGAAGTTCATCACCACTTGTTTGATGAACACAGGCTCACGGCAGTTCATGGAATAGTCACGAAATGTAATCTATTTGATTCATGTACAGAGACACGAATTTCCCTCTTTTTTTCCGTGACGCTCAGTATGACTTTCAATAACATATTTTTCATGCGTCTCCCTATGAATGTCCAGCAACACGTGACGCACGTGTCCATTTCCGCTCCAGTCTTTTCAAAATAAAACTACTTAGTTAGGTTTAGGAAAAGATCGACTTGGTTAGGCTTAGGCAACAAACTACTTAGTTAGGTTTAAGAAAAGATTGCGGTTTGGGTCAAAATAACACCGAAAGTTGCGTAACTTCAGTGTGGAAGTTACGTGAAAAAAACTTAGTTAGCTTTAAGAAAAGATTGTAGTTTGGGTTAAAATAAATCTGGAAGTGCCGTAACTTTAGTACGGAAGTTAGGTGACAAATAAATCAACTTTTAATTGTGGTTTCACACGGGACACAAACACACCTGGGTGAAAATTCTGTTTTTTGACTCACACATCCACCCCGACCTCCTCTCTACATGGCGCCTGTTTTTTAGTGTGTGCTTTCATTGATAATGTAGGGCTCTCATTATGTCACACTCTTACATTGCTAGAATACCACTTCTAGATTGTATTCTTGCAATGTAAGGGTGTGAGATAATGTCTTAAGTGACAATAGCCTCCTGTCTTGCATTCTTACCTTTTCACTTTAGTCAAACAACCAGAAAATGTTGCCTCATTCCACTTGAAAATGTTATGCTTACAGTACTTTTTACTGAATCCTACAGTGCCACAACATGGACTCTACCAATATCATATTCAAACAGTACGAGTGCACTTGCAAGCACACCACAGTGCCTAAGACAAAATACCTCCGAGTGCTCATATATGCAAAATGCTAACATATTCCTAAGTGCCACAGTGCCATGTTACATCGCTGCCAGCCTTGTAATTTTCACATGAATATTGCATCTGCGCTTCCTTCCCCTCTCAGTCTGTGTTATTGTGTCAATGCAGGGCTAGATTTGTCTCTTCGTAGTAACAGGGGGAAGGCTTCCACTGCCTGCAGCCAGGTTCTGGGGCCTGCCTGTGTAAGATTGAAGCTTTCTTTCTGCTTGGTGAGCGCAAAGAGGCGAAAGGGGGGAGTGGGAAGAGAGAGAGAGAGAGGGAGGACACGAGGGGAAGGGGGGGAGGGTGCTTCAAAAGGGAGACCCCCAGCGCTGTGCCTGAGGTTTCCATCTGTCGGCAACAGGGTTGAAACATACAAAAAAAAAACACTGATTGATATTCACAAACATCATCATCATGCGTGCATGAAAACACACTTTATTCTGTAGTTGAGGGGTGATGATGACAGAGAGGGGTGACACACAGGCTGACAGACATCCTCAGGGGCTAAGAGAGACCAGCGCTTCGTGCGTTTCAAGGTTTTGCTGTCTTTAAATCCACCCTGGGCGCTGTCCTAAATCCGAAGGGCCAGATGCAGATGATCACAAGAATGTCAGAGTGGCCACAGCTCTGTTTAGCTGAGGTTTCACAGTGTCGTAAATCCGTCAACATTGAATACAGTCTGTGGCAGAAAAGACGTGATCAGCGCTTGCTCCGCCAGTAATGCTGTCTGTGGATCAGAGCTGTATTTAGAAAATGATAGTTTTAGTGTTGTAGAAAGCCTCAGCCAGCCACTTTCAATTTTGCGAATGTTTCATCATATAAGCCTCCCCCCTCCAAACCCAGCGAGGAGCGTCTATGATTCCCCGCAGATGAAGTGACATCTAATCCGAGTAGAAAACCCTCACGACTAACATTCAGACCCACTTTATTGTGCGGCAGTGACAATAGGGGCACAGAAGCCAGGAGTGCAACAGGGCGCGGGTCCCAAATGCCGTAGCCTTGCCAGGGATAATAACAGCAGCAGGAGTAATATATTCATGCATGCATAGAGTGATCTTTTTCACCCCAAGCAAAAAAAAAGCACTCTTCAGCTGAATCACCACTCAGTTCAACAGGCTTCCTGAAAGCCCTGGTCATATCTGCATCTATGTGTGTTTCGAATGTGATGTTAAAGATCAATTCCTTCTTTATACTGGTAATGCAAAGATCTATTTTGCTACTATCAATAGCTCTCTCTTTAATATGAAGGCAGAAGTGGTTCAGTTCATTTCAAAAGCTTTCACTATTTTGAACACCTAAGCAGCTACTCGTCTTTCACTGGAAAAGAGATCCTCTGGCAAACAGCAGCAGCGGTGAGCAGACTGAAACCAATTGAGGACGATTTGGGTAGTTGGCATTAATAGCGATAGCCACCAGGGCTGAACAGACGACAAACGGCCGATCAGCAGAAACAGACGAGTGCGCTAATAGCAAAACGCTGCCTTTCAGTCAAAACTGACCGACTCCTGACCCTAACTTTATATTTAATGGGCAAATACGAGAGTTGTAGCGATCTTCTCATGGCAAGAAAGTGACTATCTTCCATATTGTCGAACCATTCCTTTAAATTCTCCGTCAGTTATCAATCACTTTCATATATTGGTAACGCAGACATCCAAGCAGCTCCGTCTTTTCCTGGCAAAAATTATTTAAGAACAGCGGTGGGACGGCTCTGGGTTGTTAGCATTAATAGTGACAAGGCTGAGCAGACAAAGAACAACCTGTACTCATTGTTAACTGTGACAGCAAAAAGAGATTTGAGGCTCAGAGGGAGGCAAGTGCGCTAATACAGAAGGTTTGTCTTTCAGCCAAAACTAAACTATGAACACCTGTATTGGCTTCTCAAGATGAAAAGCACTTAATGACTGAGGAAAGCTACTTTTGCTACTTTCAAAACATGCAAAATGTTTTAATCCCCCACGATCCTGACTGACTTTACAGTCTTTCAGAGGCTGTAGTGGTTAAGTTACAGATATCATATGAGGAAAAACTAGCATGGCCATTTTCAAAGGGGTCCCTTGACCTCTGACCTTAATATATGTGAATGAAAATGGGTTCTATGGGTACTCACGAGTCTCCCCTTTACAGAAACACTTTATGATAATCCCATGCAGTTTTCGACAAAATACATGCAATTTCATGCATGCAGTATAAATGTGTTATTTTCGCCTATTCTAAAAATGGTGTGTTTGAATATTTCTGCATACTGGGGTCCCTAAACAGTCTTGGAATTGCATAAGTTAGGTATCACTGTAAAGCTGAGACTCTTGTGGATCCAATGAGCCCTCATGTGTGATGATGTTAGTCCCCATAGTAGCCATTTCATTATAGTGAGACCATTTTTTGGAATTTTACCTCTGTATACAATAACCTGTGGTGACCTCTAGGATAATCACAGCCTCATGAAACTTAACAACCACAAACTAGAGACCTAGGGCATTCAGAGGCTGGATGTCTTTCCCATATTCACAATAAGGGGGTTTCTGAGCAGTTTTCAGGACAGAATTGCTCGCCATCCAATCACCGAAAAATGCAATTCCTGCAGAAATCTCCAAATGCCAAAAGTTTTTGATACCAAATCACAGCATGGCTTTTTCTATGGTGTTCCTAAAGGTTTTGGTGTCTTAATGTGGTATTTTGGAGAGATTATTGATCATTTTTATTAAGTCTTGAGTGGTAAAAAATGTTTAATTAAGCACCATATCTGTGTAACAAATGGTATCAACCCAAACATTTCTGCAGCAAATTATGAGACACAAGTGAGGATATGGCCATCATATACTTCTATCATAATGTGCTAAACCCTTATACACGTTTACAATGTATTTTGATTGATTAATTAATTGCTTAATTCATGTTTATTTCTGATTTATGACTAGAACAAGTTGACACATAAAGATCCCCTGTACCCCCCCCCTAAAAAAGACAAAAGCTGGTCTACTGTGGGTCTCAGAGGGTTAATTTGATAGTCTGTTAACTAGATACTAATTATGTTTTATTACCAAAACAGATTAATTTGCATCTAAAAGCAGGCATACAAGACCTGGAGAGACTGGGGCATGCCTTAGAAAAGACTACCACTTTTCTCTCTGGACTCCAGCAGTCAGAGTTCTGACAGGGACTAAAAGAAGAAAGCACATCCCTCCTGTCCTCACATCACTGCCTCTGCCTCCAGTACACTCCAGAATTGATTTTTAGCTTCTGGTTGCTTGTTCAGAAAGCACTGAATGGCCTCGCTCCACAATTCGTGTTAGATCTGCTTAAAAGCGATGAGCCACCCGGACCTCTTAGGTCATCTGGCACTGGTCATCGTAATATACCGAGGGTCAATTCAAAGTTGGGTTTTCTATGCTCCTGTTAGAACAGCCTTCCATGAGGATCTGGTTTTCTCAGACGACGACTTCTTTTGAAGCAGCCTCAATACATTTTCTGTTGCTCCTTTCAATAATGAGTATTGTATCTTAGCAGCCACTGAATAGTTTGTGTGAGCTATCTCAAGAGAGCTGTTGTGAATGGGTCTTTTCTCTTTTTTCATGTAGAGAGAACATTGAGTGCTTTTTGAATTGTACTATATAAATACAGTTTGCCTCGACCTCATCTTTGCAACCTATAACCATAGACTATACAATCTCTATGAACAGATTCTGCATTCAGGATCTGTAGGCAACTGCACAAGATGGTTGGTGTCGGAAGAGTTCTGGTGTCTGCTTGTGTTGACCAGTCACTTTTGAGCAGGTTTTGGTTGAAAGCAGGTGAACAGTTTGGAGAGCAAAAGAGCATTGAACACATTGGCTGAAGTGTCTGACGATGACTAAGCTTTTTATTGGTTTAAAATTAGCTTGTAAACTAGCTACTTGTGAAATAATCCGGCCGTACAAGCCGTCTCTCAACTTCAACTCCAGTCTCGCATTTCAAACAAAAGCCGATGGGTTTCGAGATTGTAGACTGTATATAAGAAGTGGATGTAGTCACCGTGACGTCACCCATTTGGTTTGTGGACTGCTGTTTTGAAGCCTTGAGTTCGGCATTTTGGCTGTCGCCATCTTGGTTTTTAGCCGTCGCAATATTGTTTTTTTGCTACTTGAAGTGACACGAGAGGGTACAACCAAACGCTGAATAAGACATTTTTTGGCGACCAAAATGTTACAATTAACTTTCATAAACTGAAAACACACTCTGAAAGGGTTAAAGTTGTAAAACGAGAACACGGACAACTCCCAGATCGGACAACGCCGTGGTAGCGACCTGTCAATCACAAGGTAGCCACGCCCTAAAGCATACCCTGCTTTATGGTCGATTTGACTCTAAATAGGACCATAATTTACTAAGTGAACATCATGCTGTATTGAAGAAGACTTAAAACCAGCGAATGAGACCATAAACTCATGTTTACAATGTTTATTGAGGTAATAAATCAAGTGAGAAGTAGGCTCATTTTCTCATAGACTTCTATACAATCTGACTTATTTTTGCAACCAGAGGAGTCGCCCCCTGCTGGCTATTAGAAAGCAAAAAAAAAAAAGAAAGAATGCAAGTTTAAGGCACTTCCGCATTGGTTTCACTTTTCAGAACCGGAGGTTGCTGCTTGCTTATAACTCAGTGTGAACACACTGACGTAAAACACACATATAATGAGCTCAACTTACACTTTCAGACAATAAGTGTTGCTTCCATATCCATTGACGACATGGATAATCCTGGAAAGAAAAGGGAGCAACTCTTATGTTTTCAAGACCCTACCCGCACAACCAACCCAGAGCCAATAGCGTTAGCTTGTGATTTCATTTTGATTTAAATATATTTTATTCAGCTGTAGTCAGCAAGGGAACTGCTTTTGGAGTAAATGTTGCATCACATTTCATAATACACACTATACAAGCACAAAACATCTTGCTAGTTATATCGAATACACAATAAATAAGTTATAAATATGATAAAACGGGTTTTCCCACCAGCGTGGTGGTCTCACAGTAACAGCCATGATCACGTACCCAACATCAACACCACTTGATTTTAAACAGCGTTGATGCAATCTTGAATGTACTTGCAGTGTTTCTAAGGTTACAGTATATTGTTTTCATTGTATTGTAGCACAAAAAGAGCTGTAGGCCTGGAGAAATCACTTCACACAGTTCACCATCTGATCTGGGACCAGTTAGGCTGTTTAATCTGTTTATGACTGAGGATAGGAAATGAATAGTAGATGTAGGAACAGTGCCTGGAACATTTATTATCAGAGTCTGACAAAAAGAGTACTGTATCTTATCCTCAAAAATAAGGGTCGGGGGAAAAAAAGAGAGAAGAGGGGCCTCCGATAAAAGTGAAAGCAAAACACATTTGGAGCTGGCTGATATCAAAAAGAATGCAGGATGGGTTGTATTTTGAAGCAAATGAAAACAGCTGTGGAGGACAGAGGTTGTCGTACCCTGCTGCTTATTGATGTCCTGTGATAAATTGCGCAAGCTTCTGTCACACGGCGTCCTTAGTTACCGTCTTCAGATGAGGCGATCAGTCGAAGTGTGAGCACGCGGATCAGCTGCATCTGCCTTCATGAGCTTTACAGCGTGCACTGGTTGATTTGTGCATGTAAATATACAGTATGTGCATGTGCGGATGGTGAAACCCCCCCCGTTCCAAAGGAACTCCAAAGGCAGGCCACTCTTTCGGAAGGTTGCATCAGTGTTGCGCTGCAACATCGAGCCCTCTGTGCTTTCCCTGGGAAAACAATAGCATATCTACTCCCCTCACCCCCCACCCCACCCCCCGGCCTTGTCCACATCTGACAACATCAGCATTCAAGCCCTCTTTAGCACCCAGACAGCGATGAGCTACTTAGCAGCGCAAGCCCATAGGATTAACTGCTGATCTACTCATTCACTTTAAGCACTGCAAACAGCCGACTTGATGATAGCGAGGGTTTAAAAGTTGGAGGTGAGGCACTTATCGCTAGATGAGCCACTTGATGTCTCATCTTTCACTTTGTAAACTTTCACCACGGCGAAGGGGATAAAAAAAAAAAAAAAGGCACAATGGCTCAGGCGACCTCTCTTTGGGAAGAAAAGATACGCTCAGAGAGAGCATCCAAAGCAATGGCATGCAAATTAATTCGCTTCTCTTTGTCTTCCGGAGGCCCTCAAGGCGCAAAATCTGGTTGCCGTATGGGGCGACGCTGTGAGGACATTGAGGTTCGCTGGAGCGTTTTATTGACAGAAATAGCAGGGGGAGGATTTTATTTTGATGTATTTGGGGTTAAATGAGAGGAAATTATTCAGAGGTGTATGAACCTATAGCCATCAATGGAGGGTATTGGGTTTTATTGCGTGGTTTACTATTATTGTTGGAGGTTCATTGAGCTTAGGGCGTGAGCAGAGGCGGTGATTTACTACCTTAGTATTGACTAGAATGAGCATCTTCTGTTGTGAGAATTCAAAAGCTTCTTATTTGGATGATTGCTTCTCAAAACCGTGCTGAATAGATATAACTGAGACTTGATTTGTGTGGTGGTCAAAGGAAAAGGCCGTCCACAGGCCTCAGCTCTCCCGACCGTGGTCCCTATTAAACAAACTGGCTGAGACTTATCATTTCAACACAGGACAGGGGAGAACCACCTCAAAAGCTCAGCATTCATATTGAGAAATTCAAAAGAGAGACTTTTTAACCCTTTATCCCACTATTCTAAGATACTGGTATCCTATGAAACTAAAAAACCTAAGCAATCCATTGGTACCAACCATGTCATACTAGCTTGCTAAATAACACCATGAAGTTACACTAAATTTTGGCGAGTAAAACCTGGCATCGCGATTTTCAAAGGAGTCCCTTGACCTCTGACCTTAATATATGTGATTGAAAATGGGTTCTAAGGGGAACCCACCAGTCTCCCCTTTACAGACATGCCCACTTTATGATAATCACATGCAGTTTGGGGCAAAATACATGCAATTTCATGCATCCATTATAAGTGTGTTATTTTCGCCTATTCTAAAATGGTGTATTTGAATATTTCTGCATACTGGGGTCCCTAAACAGTCTCAGAATTGCATAAATTGGGTATGACTGTAAAGCTGAGACTCTTGTGGATCCAATGAGCCCAATTGTATTCATGTGTGATGATGTTAGTCCCCATAGTAGCCATTTCATTGTAGTGAGACCATTTTTTTTTTATTTGACCTCACTGTATAAAATGACCTCTTGTGACCTCATGAAACTTTACAATGGCAAACTAGAGACCTAGAGCATTCAGAAGATGGATGGCATTCCTAGGTAGATTGACAATAAGGGGGTTTCTGAGCAGTTTCCATAACAGAAGTGCTCGCCATCCAATCTCTGAAAAATGCAATTCCTGCAGAAATCTCCAAATGTCAAAAGCTTTTGATACCAAATCACAGCATGGCTTTTTCTATGGTGTTCCTCAAGGTCGTGAAAATGATTAAATTTAGCACCAAATCTGTGTCACAAATGGTATTAAACCAATAACTGCTGCAACAACTTATGAGACATAATACAGCATGGGGATGGCCATCATATATTTCTATCATAATGTTCTAAACCCTTATACATTTTCACAATCTATTTAAATTCATTAATTCATGTTTATTTTCTGATTTATGGCTACAATTTGACACAGGGCTGAGCTTCATCTCAAATTAATCTTCAGGTTCCCAGCTTTCAGGTGATGTACACCACTTCTATGTGACATCTACTGCTGACCTGCTATCTCCCCTTAAAGACCCCCTGTACCCCCCTAAAAAAGACAAAAACGGGTCTACTGTGGGTCTCAGAGAGGTAAACAAACTGACTGTGACTTATCATTTCAACAAAGCACAGCACAGCACTGGGGAAGAACCACCTCAAAAGCTCAGCATTCACGTTGAGAAACTACTTTGGAGAGACTTCTTTTTTTTAATCTTGCAATGCCGTGTTTTTCTTCTCCTCTTTTTTTCTCGTCAACCGCTGATGGAGTTCAAGATGTATCGAAACAAACCTGCATCACATCATCCTCCAGCTGGTTCCAATATCCAGCTGGCCCCCGGGGGAATACCGTGTTATTGGGAAACAATGACAATGTCTACAACTTCCACTGTGATTCAGTGTGTGTGTGTCCGTGTGAGACGTTCCCTTCAGGAAGTCCCATGACCCTTTTACTACAACACACACTTGCAAATTCCTTCTTTCACACAGCCACCCACTCAACCACACACACACACACACACAAACACACACACACACACACACACAAAATCATCGTCAGCCTCGCTACTTCACAATATGTCCTGGGGAGAAATAAACACATGGCTCACAGTTTTTTTCACCCGCCAAAAAGATGCATGGCTGCTATTTTTAGAAACTGGCCATTTTCTCAAAGCATAACTTGGGAAAAGAAAAGAAAGAATAATAACTGTAGAAGACAATCCACTTCCTACCCAGAAGTGGGAAGAAAAACTCCACTCATTTTTCTTGTGTTATTGAATCTTTTCTTGCCCTCAAGACGTAAACTGCGATGCAGCGAGGAAGAGGAGGAGGGGGGGAAAGAATTAAGCACAGCGTTATGGAAGCATTTTAGGATACCAAATGTTAATTCAGCAAACTCAGTCTCAAAGTTCCTGCCAGAAATTAGACTTAATGTTTCATGTGGCGTGAATATATTTAGCAGCAAAAGACTGTAGATTTACAGTATGTGTCATGTAGCCGATTCATCTGAAATATTTAGAGGAAAAGGCTTGCGGTGAAGGTGCCACTAATTAGCGCCAACACTTGGGCAACCTCTTGAGTGTTCTTCTTTGCCGTTGCATTAATAGAACCACTCCTGCAGAGCTGCGTGTGTGGATGAGGAACAATTCCCTCAGTGGAACAAATTAGCTCCATTAGCCAAATGATAAAAGGGAGACTCTCATGTGAAGTCGGGCAGCTAAGTACAGCTCCCTGTGACGCTCGGAGAGGTTGGGAAGATGCTGTTGACCACTGTGCCTGAGTTATTTAATAAATAATAATATATTTTTTTTGGCGTGGGATTTTCCATCGGCATCTATTTAAAGATCTACAGGATGTAGCGTACCCTAGAGTTCACCCCCTCCGTGCTTAGATCTCGTGGGACTTAGAGTTCATGGGAACCAGAAGCAGTTTTCCGACTCCTGTGAGTGTCTTCACATCCGCCGCCGCTGCACTCGTTCTCCCTTCTCATCATTCTCACCCCCCCCCCCCACCACCACCACCACCCCTTCCTTCTATCTTCTGTTTTTCAAGCTCATCCCCGATCTCACTTCCGCCACCTCGTTCCCGTCACCCTCTTCCAAGTCTCTCTCTGAACGTCTCAGCTACACCGCTCACAGACTTAAAGGCCTTCCTGCTGCTCTTTTTAGCCCCGTCCTCCTTTCATTCACTCGCCTCCATTCTCCTGAATCAGCTTAATTGCCACCCCCCCCCCCCAACCAACCCGCCCTTCCCTCCTCCATCTGCGTGTTTGCAGCTTTATCTCCCGTCTCCATCATGTTTCTGTTCGGCTATTATCACTCTCTGCCTGAATCAGCTATATCGCACTTATATATGTACGTTTGAGCTGACACATGCACACTAATCCTGCACATATGTGACCCCTCAACCCCCCCCCCAACAAAAAAAAAAAACTCTGACCCTCTCTTCCTGCTCGGCTGGGCCCCATTAGAATAAGCGCTGATTGGAAAGCTAACCGGAGCCAAGATTACCCCGTAATGAAGGACGCCTGCTTCTCAATCCTCCCCTCTTTCTTTTGTCTCAGCTCTGCTTTCCCTCGCCGAGTCAAATGAAATAACTAGGACAATCAAAGATGGCTGATTGGAATGAAGGATATTGGAAATGTGTCTGCGGTTTCACAAATTGCTGACCTAATACAAGGGAGTGGATCCGCTCTTGTTTTGTAGGTCAGCGTTGCGGCAGAAGTCGATAAAAGTGTACGCGCCTCAGATTAGCTATGCATTACATTATGCTTGACCTTAAAACAAAGCTAGTGTACTTTCTGCGCTGTTTGAGCTTTTTTTTTCCTCCCGCAAATTGATATAATGAGTTGTAAATTGTTGTAAGGGTGCTGTTTTGCTGAGAAGATTTTTTATGCTATTGTTCCAGCATTACTCACACCCTTTTTCACAGGGTGCTCCGCCAGCACAGCTGCTACCCAGTTGTTCTCCGCTGTTCTAACTGGCAAGCACGTCTTCATTCATGTGTAACCCCTACCAGCCAGGGAGTCTCGGCGGGTAAGCATATGCATGTTTGTGTTGTGTATGTGACTCCGAGGGTCTTGCACTTGAGTGTGCACGCGTAAAACACAGATGCACTGTTCTCACTCAGTTTCCCTATGTAAGCATGTCTTGACTAAACATGCAGTAACACTGGACCTTACCCAGACACAAAGCTCTGTGCAGAAAAGCTCGACAGCTGCACTCAATTACATTAACTACCACGGGCAGAAAACACACACTCTCTCAAGCCACTGGCTCCAGCCATAATCAACGACTTATTCAATAAGCTCAAAAAAATGCAGCTCTCTGCTTTCTCTGTTGCACTCCCCCTCGCTCCGCACAATAAACCATCATGCACACACACTCTCTCTCTTCACTGAGGGCATTGGTTTCTGGTAGGGCTTCCTCTAGGTCAAAGTGGAGCTCTTAGGAGATAACCGTTTACCTGAGCTGTAAAGAGAGAGGGAGACAAAGTGGGGGTTTAGTGGGAAATCAGCACAAGCATGTATAAACATTCTCCTGGATAGGTTCACTGAAGGAATGTCACGCGTTTCTCGAGCACACATTCAGGGGAGTTAACATGTAATCCACTGGGAGGTGAGAAAACGAGAGTTCAGGAAGGAGGGAGGCCTGAAGTTCTTATTCATCACGGCTTTCAGGATAAGTAGAAGTGCTGATCTTGGATGTTTTACCAAGTTTCCCCCTGAAGGCATACACTGGGTTTACAAGATATATTTTTGTTAATCATGACGTATTGAGTTAGAGAGGCTGAGGGTGGATGTCAGAAGTTGATGAAATTCCTCAAGGTTGGGAAAAACTCTGACTGAGACACATGTGGTGTATCAATAATAGTGACGCAGATTGGGCAAGACTGACCGGGAACATTGTGGTTCTTTGGTCATTAGTTGGTGTATTAGGGTGCTTTCACAAGCCAACATTTAGTCCGCTTTAATCGAACTCTGGTGCGGTTCATTTGGGCAGTTGTGAACGCAGTAATCGAACTTTGGTGAGGACTAAAACAAGCAGCACCGCTCACCAGCCGGAGCACAGCCAATAGGAACGCTCACAAAGTAATGCTCTCTTTGGAATGACCTGTGATTGGCCAAAGTCTCCCATCACGGGCTAGATTTTTTAAAGTTTGAAAACAGAGCCATGAGGAGGTGCAGAAGTCTAGTTTTCTCTCAGAACACTTGAATTACAATGTGCTGAAAGGTTATTATGGAATTTTTGCCCAATGATGCCAAAAAATTGTTGCCTACTGAAGCTTTAAGGCCATGTATGCAACACATATTGTTGGGTATTTTCCCTGATTAATTGGTCAAAGCTGTTAAAATTGCTGTGCTTGTATCCGACTCCGAGTGCTTTGTTAGTTCATTATGACCATTAAAAAGTGTGTGACAGCGATCCCACAATAATAAGCCCCGAATCATTACTGTACAAGACGCCTCCTTTTCATCCTGTCTCTACCTGTTGATGCCAAAATACACCGTCAAAACAACTCTATTATTTTTCAAGTCAATTATTTTTATTGGCCATTATTCATAGCATGTGGTCGATTTGCAGTCTAATAATACTAATAATGCTTATACTCAGTTATTTTTTCGTGATCTCTTTGTGACACTAAAGAGCATAAATATAGACAGAGCATTAATGTGCTGCATAAACGTCTGTCAGTCACTGGAATTTGATTTCCCCACGTGGGTACTGATGATGGGGATGGGATGACAATCATCAGAACTGTCCAATCAACTAGTTTCCTGTCATATATAACTTCATGTTTATTCCTATTGGTTACTCCTACATTGAGTTACCTCTTCAGTGGGTCTGAAAAGTGAAGCCAATGCTGAAGTGCCTTAAACTTGCATTATTTGTAATAGCCAGCAGGGGGCGACTCCTCTGGTTGCAAAAATAAGTCAGATTGTATAGAAGTCTATGAGAAAATGAGCCTACTTCTCACTTGATTTATTACCTCAGTAAACATTGTAAACATGAGTTTATGGTCTCAATCGCTAGTTTCAAGTCTTCTTATTCAGTGTTTGTTTGTACTTAGCTCCACCCTCTTGTTTCACTCCTGGTTGCAAAAAAACAAGATTGCGATGGCCAAAAACAAAGAAGGTGACGGTCGAAATGCCGAACTTGAGGCTTCAAAACGGCAGTTCACAAACCAATGGGCGACGTCACGGTGATTACGTCCACTTCTTATATACAGTCTATCTTGTGAACAGGGACCGCACCAGAACCAAAAAACAAAAATTTATAATTCTTCCCCTTGACCAAATTAATCCAACAGGCGCAGTCCATAGTCTGTTTGGCTAGTCCGAATCAGAGTGAAAATTATACTTTTGGTTTGTTTCTATTTAGTCTAGTTTGGTTTCACTGTGCAAAAATTAAAGCATATCAAATAACAATAATAATTTGCTGAGGGGCTTGTATGAAGGAGCAAATTTATCTTTTCGTCTCAAGAGCTACCACTTCTATGCAGGGAATCGCCCATACATCCATTCTTCTTCAGTTTATCTCGAATTATGTTATAAACATCATTATTTTTGTGGACTTTATTTAGCAAACATCGGACTTCCGCAGAAGTCCAGGTCCGTCCCTTCACCACCTCTCACAAGCGGTCTCGGACTGGTTGTTTTCGCAGAGTTCGATTACTGCATTCACTACTGCCCAAACAAACCGCACCAGGGGTTGAACCGCACCAGAATTCGATTAAAACAGACTAAATGTTGACTTGTGAAAGCATCCCTTAGAATACATTTCGTGATGTTAATCTGTAGAACTGTTAACTTGTGCTGTAATACTTGAAAGTTTTTTATTTTTCATTTTACATTCAGGTAGCCTATTTTACACTTACAAAGCTGAGAGAAGGTTAGGACCTAAAGACTACTTTATGATTTCTCCTCTACTCCTTTTATTCATTACTCCTCTCCTTCACCTTGTCCTCTTCATGTTTGCCTTTCTCCCTGTATTATCCTAACAGGTTAAAGTCTAAACTCCTTCATCCAATCAAGTACATCACAATCTCTCCTCGTAGACAATGAATGAGAAGCGGCGGAGCTGCAGAGCTTGGTAAAATCATTGTGGAAGTACTTTAAAATCAAACTGAAATAAATTAATTACTTTAGTTGGTCAAATATGTACTTTTATTTTATTTTACCTTTATTTAACCAGATAAGTCAATTGAGTGTCAATTCTCATTTACAATGATGACAGAAGGCAAGGCAATACAAGACATAAGAACAAAGTTCTAATTCTTAGTGTAATAAAATCAGAATCGAGTGTTCAACAAAGCCGTGTAATAAAGGAGGGTAACGGAATGAGGATGAGGAGTTTTAGCATCTTTTGCAACTCCTTCCAGTCACTACGAGCAGCGAACTGGAATGATTGACGACCAAAGGAGGTGCGGACTCTTGAAATGACCATACCAATGAACTTGCTAGAACGCAAATTGCAGTTACTGTTGGAGATATTGAGTAGTGAGCGGAGATATATAGGGGTTTTGCCAATGATAGTCTTATAAATGAACTGATACCAGTGGATCTGACGCCTGGTACGGAGTGATGGCCAATTGACTAGAGAATACATGTCACAGTGATGATAAAGCGAATGGCAGTATGGTAGATGATGCTATTGATATGATTATTGAGAAGTCTTTTGGAGGCAAATCTGTAGATTAAGTTGCCATAATCCAGGATTGGTAGAATTGTGAGTTTTGCTGAGTGGGTAAAAAGATGCGTTATTACGGAATAAGAAACCAATTTTTGCTCTAAATTTGGAGCGTAGCGTGTTGATATGCGTTTGGAAGGACAGTGAACTGTCGAGCCAAATATCCAGGTATTTATAGGCACTGACAAATTTGAGTTCTGACCCATCCAGGGAGGACCAAAAAGGACATTTTTAATTAATTTTTCCGCAGTAATAACCTCCTCTTAGATACTGTTTTAACAAAATGTCCCAAAACGAGTTTATATTTAAAAAATTAAAAATAAAAATATGCACAACAGCTGCAGTATGATAATAGTAAATTTTTCCTTACATTTAAAGTAAATTAAAATTTCAGGTCAACTTTCACTTTCACTCCTCTCGCTCCCCCACATGGGAGCTAATCACTAACCAAGACTACCATCTTCCCTTCCACCAGCAGCATCAAGACTCAACCTAGATTCACAGGGGTGCGGGAGCGGTGATGGGTTGGATTTTTTGCTGACAGTGAACCCAGATTGAGTCTATGCACCAAAAGTCAATCAATAATGTTCTTCACCCTTAAAGCACTCTCTGCTGATTGAATTATATTTCGCGGTATCTCAACCATTCAGTACACATTTGGGTTGGAGAAGCAGCTGTTTCCAGGAGTGCAGCTCGTGAGCACTTCTGCAGCACATTCACCGCAGTATGGTGTCAGCTATGAGCTTTAATTAAATGTTTAAATGGACCGCCTGAATACGCTGAAGTTAAAACCACAGAAATAATGCAAAATGACATGATAAAATGAATGATAAAACAGAAATATTCTATATACTATCGCTACCTTCTCTCTCTCTCTCTCTCTCCTATAAATAAA
Organism: Sebastolobus alascanus; assembly: GCA_916701645.2. Taxonomy (NCBI): domain Eukaryota; kingdom Metazoa; phylum Chordata; class Actinopteri; order Perciformes; family Sebastidae; genus Sebastolobus; species Sebastolobus alascanus. The sequence continues at coordinate 308,197 of CAKAOJ020000137.1, read as the reverse complement.
GTTCTTTTCCCTGAACAACATGTCAGAGCGTATATCACCGCGGGTTCCTTGGAGAGCCATGTCAGTGTGCTCAAGTTAAACAGCTACGTGTTTATTATGAAAGCAAATCCCCATGTTTGCTCAGAGAGACAGAGGAGGGAAGAGAGAGAGACATTGTTAATGATGTGGAAGACGATAAATAAAGTGCTGGCTACAGCTCCTGCTCTGACACTTTAACTGGAGACATCAATTATTTACCCAAGTAAAGAGGGGTCAGGGTGTGTGTGGTATGGGATTTGACTGTACTGTAGCTACTCTTCAGCATAGTGATTAGAAGGTGTGTCTCTTGTCTTATCGCACACACTGGTGTGTCCTCCAGTGTGAAGTCCTCTAACCCGGCCGTACAGCTGTATGACAAAGCGGCGAGGGAGCTCACCCTCATTCAAATCTCCATTAGATATTCATGCACTTTTCAAAGTTTCACTTCTCCCATTTCCACGAGGACTTCTCAGGGAATTCTTTAATGTAAAGGGAAATGGAAATACGCTCTGACTGCTCGAGATAAGACTTTTAATTTGCTACTGTAAATTGAAGCTATTTGTCTTCAAACCCCAACTTCTGTTTCAACTCACCCATATCTCAGACAGAAATATATCGTTCGAATTAACCCAAATGTGGAGGCGCGCGGTGGCGTTTTCCCACTGTTTTTTTTTTTTGCCGCTTCACAAGGCATGAAAGTGAATTAGGCAGAGGCCACTGCAGTTTGAAGTCACAGAGCAAGGTTAAAGCATGCATAAAACATTTTTCTTTTTTCATCGCATGTTTTGATTTTGAATTTCTGTTTGGACTTCTGCAGACGGGCACCCTGAAAGGAATCATTCCTCACCAGAAAAACATCCTTTCCTCTCTCATCCCCCTTATTACCATCCTCTCTGATTTTCTCTTCTTCGCCCGTTCTCCTTCTCCGCTTCGCCCTTCAGCTCTCTCTCATCCATCACTCTCGTCACCTCTCTCTCCGTCTCTTTCTCTAATTTTGTCTCGTTACATTTCTCTCTCCCTCCTCCCTGCTCCCATTATCCCTCCCACACATTCCCACAACTTGCAGTGCAACCCTTAAGTGCCGGTCACAGACACCCAAACCGCAAACTGTTGATTCCCGGAATATTTTTGTGCAGTGGCCAGGCTATTACTGACCAGTGACCATACATAGAATACCAAGATCCACAGTTTATTTCTATTTTATAGCCTACAGTTTATGTAATTGGACTACAGTTGCGCTCTATGAATCCCCAACGGTGGGAAAGTACCTTTGATAAAAATCTGATGGAAGACATGCATACACACACACACAATGCACAGTGTTCCCATTGAACAAAAATTGGCAGTCCCAAGTATCCGGGCATCATAATGGTCTCCATATGTGTCCTGGCTGCCACACACAGTCAAACCAACACACAAGCACACCAATTCACACAAAATCTCCTCAAAGGGGACCCAAAGCAAACACAACCTAAACATTCGCCTCTTTACATCCCCTCCGTACATCACATCCGTTTCCCTTAAATAAAGGACAATAGCGCTGCCTCCCAGAAGACTTAGGGGGAAAGTGTTTAAACAAGGCAAATTTATGGCGCCGCGCAGGCTGCTGTGTCATCGCGTCGAGGGGGGAGTCGTTTGAATGTAACACCGCTGTATGAATGTCCCATTGATCAGGGTGTTGCTGCTCATTTCTCACTTGGACGAGGCAGAGCGACAGAGTGAAGCAAGGCGGCGAGTATGAACAGCCAAATAAATGTCAAACTGAGGGAGTGTTAATCGTTTACAAGCGTGTGTGTGTGTGTGTGTGTAGCCAAATAAATGTCAGTGTTTAGGATGTTAATTGATTTCTGTGGAGTTTTATTATCCACTATGTAATCAGAGTCACTAAGCAATGTAAAGTGTAATTTTTTGTCACTTTCCTTTTTGTTGTATCCATCATGTTAGTGAGATGATGCCTTCAGTTACACTATCCATCCATCGGTCTATTTTAATAGAGGGTCAACGGAGGCTGGAGGCTTATCCCAGCATGCACTGGACCTGAGGCGGCGACAAATAAGCAATTTGTCTAGAGAGAACCTGTAACTTCTGCCCACAAAAGGGCCAACGTGCGAACTCAGGAACTTCCTCCTGAGAGCTGAGAATGCTAACCGCTTAGCCACATGCTGCCCTCGAATGAACAGCACACACTTGTGACATATTTATGTTGTTGGTGCCCTTCTCGTCTGCACCCTGTCTAAGACCTTGTCCTGATGTGTCACAGTTGGCAGTGAAGTGCCCTTTTTTTCCTCCACTGCCCCTGAATGTCCTCATACCTAAATGATAAAATAGGTTGTTTGTCAGTGCCTTCTAAAATGACGGATGATGTTCCAGAAATGATTGATATGAGCATAGTTTTGATCAGACACAACTACAGTTAAAGCGGGGGATGGTAGTGTTGTTAAAATAACATTTTTTTTGTTATACTTGTTGAAATTCTCATAACATTCCGATAGCAATCAATAAATCAAATGCTCTGACAAAAAAAGAGAAAAAGATCCAGTATCTGTGGCTGTCGCAGGACGGTTTTGGTTCAGTTTAGGCAACTTCAAGTACTTGATTAAAGTTAGGGATACTTCCAAAGAAAACCAATATTGACTTTTGGTAGGAAAAAACATACAAACCACAGTATCCATTTTTACACTATACTATATCGCCGGATCAAACTGCTTTGGGGCATCTTGGTCAAAAAAGAGCTATGGGCTCCAATGGCACCCCTTCTCTCTATGCATTAGATGTTCTATATTCCGCTATGCACTGCACTCATATGGCGGTTACAGCTGATAACGCCGTCCCCACCCACGGCATCGTCGCGGAAGTGTAGCGCCCATCCTCCCGTTTCCCCCCAGGTTAACACTGTTAGCTCTGTCGGCACTGTTGCCGTTGTTTGCACTGTTTGTGCTGTTAGCACCGTTAGCTGCTAGCTGCCGGCTCAGCTGTCGCCATGTTGAGAGCTGTGTGGAGGCAACAGATATGCTCTCAATTCCGTATAGAGAACCTTTAAGTACACTGTCATTTTCAAGCATGTGCCCCATGTAAAGCTAGATTGTGACACAGGGCCCTTCAACAAGACACAGACTAAAGATTGGGTACTAATGCAGGGTCCAGTTAAAGCCCTGATCATTTTGTTAATTTTATTATCACAATATTGTAATTTAGTGGAGCATGTTCCAGAATAAACATCGATAAATTAATCCGAGCCTTGGGCAGCTTCCTTGCACAACAGTCCACCCTGACCTCTTCCACAAGGCTGTGTTCAGATCTACACCTACATTTATTTCAATGAGACCACTGTGTTGACTGAGTGGGAGTGCTGACAAGTATGCAAGCGCATCCCTGGTAGATCCCTTTGTAAAATGAAGAGAGTAATTCTGCTGTTTACTTTGTGACTGTGAAGACGGAGGACGAAACCAGACCAGATGATTACTTTAGAGAGTTGTAAATCTTGTTTTGGTGTCAGCTAAGCTTACATACCCATGAATCCATTACTCAAACCGGCCATCCTGGATCAGATCTTACCATCTCACCAGTACCTAAACGCATGCCCCACCAATGCAGCCCCTTAGGTCGTTTTACAACCGGTTCTCACTCCCAACTCGTCAAATACCGCTGTTTGGTAAGTGTCCCTCGGCATTGGAAACCAACGCACGGAGGCGCCCTTTAGCAACAGTATGTGACGAACTGGGCTTTCAACTAACTCCAATGTAAACCCACCCATGGAGTTATCCAATGGTCGGAGCAAGTGACGTGGTATTAATAGCTTGAGAGTCCGCCAAGGGCAGGAACGAGGGGTGGTGGATGGGTCAAACAAACACAAGACTTTCAACCAGGAGACCGCTGTTCGTGCCCCTTGTGAAACTAAAAGTAACGTTGACTTATTTTGTCAGTCTTTAGTCATGTGACTCATCGGAATCGCCAATCTGGTGAGTCACGTCGAGTCGCTAGTTAGTGAAGTTGACAACCATGACCGTTTCCCTAACTAAGAGGTTGTGTTGCCTAAACCTAACTTCCTGTAAAAATGTAAGTTTATTTTGAAAGGACACTATGCATGTAACAAGCGTATATTGACACGCAGTCCCTGGTCCGTCCAAATGTAACGCAAGAGGGGTACCCCATGCGTTGGTCTCCCATGCCGAGGGGCACTGACCAAGCGGTGGTATTTGACGAGTTGGGAGTAAGAATGTGTTGCTTTTTGCCAGACGTTTGCCGTGATCAAACAATACCATGCCCCTTCCACTTTTGCTAAATCATTATCTACATGACCACAAAGCCACTTCTCAAGAAAATGCAAACACCCAGTCATTTTTTTTCAGCAAACAGTGGACCTATGTTCTTATTTTTCTGGTGAAGACAGAATGTGATTGTGCCTGCGCATGCCACCGAATAATATATAGAAAAGGCCGGGGGTTTGGTGTTTTATTGTCCCTCTGCTCTGCTGATATTTTGTGTTCATTCAAACTCCAGAATATGATTTATTTTCTCCTAAGCCTGCTCGGCTTCCATCAAACACACTGATAAATCAGCGACTGTTAAGGCAGCCTTTATATAATCCTGCTATTCAGGAGATAAAAAAATTGCCAGAGAATTACTGCATTTGCAGTCACAATTTGCAGAATAATGTATATAACAGCGTTGCATTCTTCTCAGTTATGCAAGTAAAGAAAAGCAGCATAACCACTAAAAAAAAAAAAATGATCAGGAGAAAAAACGCTGAACAAAGCTGGAACGTCTGAAGAGAAGGAGGAGAGGAGAGCTTGGGAATAGATGAAAGGAATATTTTTTTTTTTTCGTCAGAAGCTTTATAACACACCAGATGATGAACCCTGAATGCACTCTCTGGAGTTGACATCGGCTCTCCACCCATTGTCTGGACCAACGCAGCTCAGTCCTACCTCTCGCACAAAGCCCATCTCCACCCTTCACTGACAAGCCATTCAGCGGGGAAAACGCAACATTGATGGGCTCTGACTAGCAGCATTTTGTAGCCTGTCCGTTTTTCAATAGGCCCTCGCTCTCTCAGACTCACGGCAGGACTTTGTAATGGAAATCTGTGACGGGCAAAACAGCACAAAAACACTGTTCCCTGCCTTCATCTGTCGCAATGATTTTATGGTCTGGGTGAAGACAGAGAGTGAGTGTGTGTTGTGGGGGGGAGTGTGTGTGTGAGATACTTTATGATCGGGGCTGTTCCACAGGCCCATGGGTTAGAGTTCCGTTTGACTGAGCAGCCCATGAATTGTCCATGCAGCAGGCTGGTTAGCAGAGCCCCGGCCACAGGGAGCCAAGGCTATTCAACGCCCCGGTATGCATGTGTGTGTGTATTGTAAGCATTTTTGAGGGGTTGAATGTGTAAAAAAAAACGAAACACATTTAAGCAGTCCAGAGATACGGCAATTGGGAGTTACTACCATTGATTTGAATGGGAGTAGTTGCATTTGTGCCTCCCTTCAGAAGCTTAAAGGATTAATAAAGCAGCAAGGACTTGTCCAGTGTCATTTCTCATATGCCTCCGAGATGAACAGGGAGGAGGGGGGAGAGCAAAACAGAGCGAGATGGATGATGTAGGAAAGGAAATTGTTATGAGAAAAGCCTGTGGAGTGAGAGAGAGAGAGAGAAAAAAAACTGCGGAGCAGAGCTGGCTTAGCAGAATTAGGATATAATTAAGAGATGAAAAGTGTTATTTTAAATTGACATATCTTCCATTAAGAATGTAACTCCAGCTCTCAGTTAAAATAGTAATTTTTATGAAAATCAAGAAGTGACAATCATAGCGTTAAAACTTACATATTACATGTGTATGTATTAGTTGATGTAATCACTCTTGAAATGAACAAGTGTGCACATTTCCCCAAATATAGAATTTTGTAATGAAACCCTTCAGATTGAATGTACTTCACCCTAATTTGCCTCATGCATATACAGTATATGCCTCAGAGGCAGTTAAAGTACAAGACACAGAAAGCATTAAGAAGGATGCAGTTAAACCTGCAGTCGGCAGAATGTTTTTGGCATCATTGGGCAAAAAAATTCCATATTAAACCTTTCAGCATATTGTAATTAAAGTGTTCTGAGAGAAAACTAGACTTCTGCAAGTCTTCATGGCTCTGTTTTCAGGCTTAAGAAAATCTAGCCCATGACGAGAGACTCTGGCCAATCACAGGACATTTCAGAGAGAGAGCGTTCCTATTGGCTGTTCATTCAACGGAGGCAGCTGTCAATCACTCACGATCAAACGGTCAAACTAGGCAGCGCTGATCAAATATGAATCAATATTCTGTTACTGTAATGCCTATTTCTCGCCTCGAATGTTTTCAGAAACATCTTGTAGTGTACTGTTTAGCTGAAAAATTAGAAAGTTTGCTCCAGATGGTGGGCGGTGCTTGGTATTTCCTCAACTGATCTCAATATGGCTGCCTCGGCTCTGATTGGTTGTTTTCCTCCGGTCTGTGAAATCTTGCAGATGCCATGAGGAGCACCGGAGGACACAGAGGCACATGCTTTTTTTCAGATTACCCGTCTCATGCACTACTGTCAGGATATAGGGACCGTTTTATAAAAATAACTTTTTAAAATCATATTTACTCCAATTCTACCCACTGCTGCTTTAAGGTAGATGACAGGGAAAAAAATGGAAGGACAAGAGAGGATATGGAAAGAAAGGACAGAAGCAGGGGGAGAGGAAGAGACGAGAGAAATATCACTGTGAGACTGCACTACTCCAAGACTGTGCTCCATAAAAGAAAATGCATACAGCATCATTCTCCCGCTACAGAGGAAACAGAAATTGAAAAGGGCAAATCTGAGTTCGCGCACCTTGGTAAGACTAGCCACTGGCGACAGTCTATCTCCAACTCAGTGCTGCTGAAAAGGGCACGGTGAAAATACTCCAGCGCTCAGCATAAAAGGAGCTGACACACATTCCAATCCATTGGTTATAGTCAGTGTGCAGGCAAATTCCTACTGAAAAGGATTTGCTTAAAACTTGGAAATTTCCAGAGACGGAGACGCTCAACAGCACTGTAAAATCTTACAATCAGTCTCGAGAAATCTAATTATCTTCAAACTCAATGCAATCAGAGAAGTTTGTCAGTTCCCTGGCTGTTCTGTGCACATCTCAGACGACACAATCTTTTTCTTGGTAAAAAATGAAAATGCTTCAACCACAATTAGGATTTGTATCCACTTCAATTCCCACCCACTGTCTCCATTTGTATGTCACAACAGCTGCATGATGAATAAGATTTCATACTGTGTTCAGTCAGATAGTGTCAGTTAACGCTGCAATGGTTGAATTCAATGGTTAGACAATAACGCCCATAAGGAACCATTGCTGGCAGTGAAAGAACACATATAGTAGGAAAATAAGCTTAACATCTCATGTTTATTTAATGTATTTTGTTAGAACGGACTATTCAATAGTTCAATTAACTGTGAATTTTAATGGAGCCTGGTCACTCCTATTTTTCTCCTATTTTTAAAGTCTGGGGACTTATTATTCTCTGACAAATTGCTAAATTTTTTCCATTAAAGGTTATTCATTGTGACTGAAATTTATTTGGTTTCCAGTGCTTCACCAACCTGATAATCAGGCTGAAATGCATCACTTTATGGCTTGTGATTTTTCAGAGAGGAAAAGAAAACTCTGGTGTGCAAAGTCTCTTTACATGATTTTGTGTGGCTGATATTAAATCCTGTAATGGCATAGTTTGTTTTGAGTGTTTTGCCTGTGTACACTGAAGGTCTAATATGAGTTTGTTTTTTTTGTTTTTTTTTGCATATACATAAAATCCAGATAAAGAAAACATAATGTGTCAGGAGAGGTCAAGAAGCCACAGCCTTATACAACGAACCCCCCCTAAACTTAAAGGTTCTCTACGATATTCAGAGCAGCATACGGGTCGTGTCTAGAAGGTAACCTGCAAATTGTGAAATCTGATCTGAGATCTGCAAAATCTTGCAAAAATTATACCGAACTTATCCTAACCTTAACCACCTCGTGAGAGTTTCCCCAACTCTAGACAGGACCCAGCATACGAGCATACAGCTGTCGCCATGGTGAGAGCCATGCAGAGGCAATAGAAATGCTCCTATTTCCAAGGGCGGCTGTGGCTCAGAGGGTAGAGCAGGTTGTTGGTCAGGTTCTACCTATATGGCGTGGAGAGGAGGTTATGTTGCTAAGGCTCTTTCTGGCTGGCGTGGAGAGGAGGTTGTGTTGCTCTGGCTCTACCGGTTTTGACGTCGAGAGGAGGTCGTGTTGCTCTGGCTCTATCTGTTTGGCGTCGCCTGGAAGCTGCTTGACATCTTCCTGGATCCACCTTCTCACATATATTCACATTATATGTATTCATTTTTGTCATGAATTGTCTATGTTGTGTTTTCATTATGTTGTAACTCTGTACACACGACATCTATTGCTGGTCTGTCCATCCTGGAAGGGGGATCCCTCCTCTGTCGCTCTTCCTGAGGTTTCTTCCATTTTTTCTCCCTGTTAAAAGGTTTTTTTTGTGGTTAAGTTTTTCCTTAGCCGATGTGAGGGTTGCACTGTCAAGGACAGAGGGTGTTGTATCCTGTACAGATTGTAAAGCCCCCCGAGGCAAATTTGTGATTTGTGATTTTGGGCTGTATAAATAAAATGTATTTGGTTTGATTTGTCCACCAATCGGAAAGTCGGTGTTTCGATCCCCGGCTGCCCCGGCCACATGTCGATGTGTCCTTGAGTAAGACACTTATCCCCAAATTGCTCCCGTGTGAATGATTATTTAGATTAGAAGGTTGGCACCTTGCATGGCAGCCTCTGCCATCAGTGTGTGAATGTATGTGTGAATGGGTGAATGCTGACATGTAGTGTAAAGCGCTTTGAGTGGTTGGAAGACTAGAAAAGCGCTATATAAATGCAAGTCCATTTACCATTTACTCCCAATCTCGCATTTAGCACATTTAAGGAGAAAAACTAACAATAACTAAAAGAAAAAAAAGATAAACAAAAGAAAACTGAGCTAACATAATTTTGAAAAATTCTACAAAACATAATAACAACAAGAAGCACACAAAATGAGCAGAAAAACTAACCAATCAGTTGACAACAATCCAATAAAAACAACCACAACAAAAAAACATGAAAAACAATATGGGGAAAAAGAAATATATAGCAGGCTATGTCAAGAAATAATTAGACATCATGAATTTAAATGTGATGACAATTTCCTTCAAAAATTTCTAAGGATAACGAAATCTTGATAACATGTGCTTTGGCGTTCCATATCTGTACACCACAGTATCTCAGGGAGTAGCCTTCTGGACATAATTAATTGATTTCCAGTAATGAATATATAAATACATTTGCTTAAAGCAAGCATATTTGCCCACTTCCATGTTGATAAGAGTATTAAATATTTGACAAATCTCCCTTTAAGGTACATTTTGAATAGATAAAAAATGTGTGATTAATTTGTGATTTATTGTGATTAAATCTTTTAATCTATTGACAGCCCTAGTGTTTTTTTTACTAAACCTAACCAAGTAGTTTTGTTGCCTTAACCTTGTTGCGTTTTTGTTTTGTTTCAACTTCAATTTACAACGTTAACCACGTGTTTAAAACTGTGACCTGCGCAATTCGGGAGAAAATACGTTTCCCTGTGATTGTGATTGAGAATGCAGCTTAGTTGTATGGGAAAGTAATTTAGTAGGAGACAGGGTTGAACAGTGAGGAGCGCGAGAAGAGCAATTCGTCAAAATCTAAGTCTTGAAACATCTTGTCGTCTTTGATACAGCCTCTTTAAACTGAAAGTGTGATTATTTGGCTCATACAAGCCACAAACAGTAAGAAGTCATCAGAACCTACAACGACAACAAAGGGAACATAGAACGGAGTAAAACTGAACTCAACGTAGCAGAACAAAGCACAACCATCATTAAACATATTGAAGTTTCACTGTCCGGTATGAAACCACTTTCCCCAGAAGAGCCATCGTTTTGTGAGCGGTACACTGCTGTACTCAAAGTATTGAGAAACATAATGCCTTGGATGAATGGGTTTAATACATTATTGATGACAGGCTGGTTTGTTGGTTTGTATGAGACAGTCCTCGGAGAGTTTAAGCATAGTACCGTTTCAAAGAGACCAGTGCCCTGCTTTTTATCTCCTGTTGCTTTAGCCCAAATACAGCTGTGCTGCGGTGGGTTTGATTTGGATAGACACACACACACACAAACGCACACATACACACACACACACACACACACACACACACACACACACACACACACACACACACACACACACACACACACACACACACGCAAGGTGTCATGCTAGTTTTATTCTTTATGCTCTCTGGGGCATGTGCATGCTCAGTAGCTGTGGTAAAGTCACTTAATATGGGTAACCGCACAGACACACTTTCCCACACTGTGAGGTGTCAGTGTGCCGTTTGATCTTCAATATTCTCTGGGGCATGATGTTTGTTCGGTTACCTCAAGGTTTTGTCACAGTCTGTATTCAACATTATTCATGAAGGGCTACTTTTTTCCCGAGCAGGAGCGGCGTGGCCAGGAGCTCGGAGAGGCTTTACACGGCACAATCACGTAACAAACACATGCAAACAGAAAACAAATATGCACATGCATTTAGGAGATCAACCACACCTCAACAAAGTGTCTAAATAGATCTCTGCAGTGCAGGCCTGCACGCAAACACAGCTACACACCACTCGTGCCCAACGGCGGTTTTTAATCAAACAAAGCATAACCTCATGAGAGTAAATCTTGGGTTTATTATGTGCATATCCTAATTGTGTGTGTCTTTTAGAGGAATGTTTGAAAGGACCTGCAACACATTAATCTTAATTTTTCCCCATTCAGCTGTGAAATTAAAGAGCCCTAACATTGTTTACGACATTTAAAGCAATGCTTTAAGTCACTTTGGGTATGGTAAGATACGACCAGACGTCCAGATTTAATCAGCAGTGTTCCTATTTCCAAGCGGTGCTTCCAGCGTCCCAACAGGGATGTTGTTTATCCCGATAATGAGACTGACTGTAAAGTTTTAGTTGTCGGAAAGATCTGTGTTAAAAATGTTTTGATCATTGTTTAACTTCCTATTTGTGTTGCCTACAGCTTTAATGGAGCCAAAGAGAGGCCAGAACCTAATGTTTCCTCACAAGAATTACTGTGTGCTGACAAAGAGAACTGTAGATGGTGTACGACTGTGATGCTGCTGTTGCAGAGTGATTGTTATTATGACTAGCATCATCTTAAAAACAGCTCCCATGCAAGTCATGAACTGAATTGTTTGGGCCTTTACTATAGTAGACAAATATACTGTAAGAAGTCTAATGCCATCATTGCTACATAGAAGCATAGTTGTACATTGAAGTACAGCCTCTTATTTGTCCTAATTTTTGTTTCTTAACCGTACAGTGTAGCCCAGTCGCACAGTAGTTTGCTAAATAGTCACAGAATTGAATGTATTGATACGTGTACATAGACACGAATATCATATTTTTTTCATGATGGTCAGCACAAAATCAATTTTTATGTATTTACGTAATTGGGAATTGGGAAGTATAAAGAGCGCCAAATGCCACGTAGAGAGGAGGTCGGGGTGGAGGGATTGGTCAAAAAACACAGAACTTTTGAGACCGGTGTTTGTGTCCTGTGTGAAACCAGAAGTCAAAGTTGATTTATTTGTCACATAACTTCCGTACTTAAGTAACGCCACTTCCAGTGTTATTTTAACCCCATCCGTAAATCTTTTCCTAAACCTAATTAAGTAGTTTGTTGCCTAAGCCTAACCAAGTCGATCTATTCCTAAGCCTAACTAAGTAGTTTTAATTAAAAAAAAAACTGGAGCGGAAATTGACATAGATGTCACATGTTGCTGGACATTCGTAGGTAAACGCATGACAAATACATTGTTGAAAGTCGTGCTGAGTGTCACGAAAAAACAAGGGAAATTCGTGTACACGAATCAAATTGATTACATTTCGTGACTATTTCATGAATTGCCTTGAGACTGTGTTGCACAGTGCCTCTTTATTGTGCTGTGAATTCAGCTGGGATAAGTAAGAAAAGGAAACTTAAGTTACATTTAGTGACAATTATAGAGAGCCGAAGTGAAACTGAATCTTCTGGGCTCTGGTTCAAAATTAAGGAAACCTCATTCAAAATTTCACTGACATTTGTAATAATGACACCGATGACTAAAAATCCAACCTTGGAACAAAGCCTTTCTCAACAGTATGTCGTGTGGCTCACTTCATATGATTATATGAGGACGGCAGTGATCTAATATCGTCATTTATTGAATGCTTAAGCTTTTTAGCTGCCTTTAACCCCTTAACACTCCGACAGCCGCTATCCTATCTTTCAGAGAACTTTCTCAGTTTTCAAGCTAGAGTAAAAATGTCATGTTAGCTTGTCGGAAGAACGCTAAATAATGCTACGGAATTAGGCAAAATTTTGGCAAGGAAAAATTGGCATGGCGATTTTCAAAGGGGTCCCTTGACCTCTGATATCAAGATATGTGAATGACTTCTACTTCTGTGGGTACCCAAAAGTCTCCCCTTTACATACATGCCCTCTTTATGATAATCATATACATTTTTTTGAATGATTTTTTATTTTTTCTCTTCTAAAAATGGTGTATTTGAATATATCTGCATACTGGGGTCCCTAAACAATCTTGGAATTATATACATTTGGTATGACTGGAAAGCTGAGACTCCTGTGGATCCAATGAGCCCAATAGTATTAATTTGTGATGATGTTAGTCCCCATAGTAGCAATGCTTGTAGTAAGACCATTTTTTTAACGTGACCTCACTGTATAAAATGACCTGTTGTGACCTCTAGGATAATCACAGCCTCATGAATCTTTACAAACACAAACTAGAGACCTAGGGCATTCAGAATATGGATGGCCTCCCTAGGTAGATTGACAATAAGCGGGTTTCTGAACAGTTTCCAGAACAGAAGTGCTCGCCATCCAATCACCAAAAATGCAATTCTTGCTAAAATCTCCATATGTCAAAAGTTTTTGATACCAAATCACAGGATGGCTTTTTCTATGGTGTTCCTCAAGGTCTTGATGTCTTAATGCGGTATTTTGGAGGGATTATTGATCATTTTAATCAATTCTTGAGTGGTATAAAATGGTTAAATTTAGAACCAAATCTGTGTAACAAATGGTATCAAACCAAAAATTGCTGCAACAATTTATAAGACATAAGTGAGCATGGGAATGACCATCACCAACTTATATCATCATGTTCTACGCTCTTATAGACCTTCATTATTTACTTTATTTCATTCATTAATGTATTAATTAATTATTATCTATTGTTTATGACTAGAACAACTTGACACTGAGTGCTGAGCTGCAACTGAAATTAATCTTCAGGTTCAGCTTTCAGATGATGTACACCACTTCTATGTGACATCTACTGTTGACTTTTTATCTACCCCTGAACATCCCCTGTCCCCCCCCACTACATCTCTAAAAAAAAAGAAGGCGGAATGGAAAGGGTTTAATGAACACCATTTCCAATAAGCCCTAGATTTTCATGGGCTAAGCGTCTTGCTTCATTTCTTCAGAAAGACCGATGAAACAAGTGCCAAATGAGAGATTGCATTGAGTTACACCAGCTAGTGGAACAGAGGCGAGCCCGGATGTGACGTCATGACTGCAGCTCTATGTGGTATTGTATTGAAACTAGCTATTGTGTTCCACCACTCTCCTCTTTTGTGGAACAGCACCTGGGAATTTGCTAATGTACTTGTTGGCCGATAGGATGGGTTATCAGCAAAAATCACTTTGCAAATATTAATCTTCACCTGTGCTCATGCAATAGGGTCTCTGCTCGCCATGAATCCAGATTAACGCCTGTTATGTGCATCTCTCCAAGCTTTTGCATTCTACTTAGCTTGCTGAAGCACGCACGACAAACAAGCAAAGCAACTTTTTTTTTGTTTTTCTTACTAAAGTGTGAAGTGGAGGGACAAAAATCATCCCATGGCGCCATCCTAGAGTACAAAAGAAACTCTTGATGTTCTTGCAATCAAGGTTTGGGTTGTGACAGTTGCCACAAAGAAGGAAACCGACTGGATGGACAGATGCTGATGTGGCTGCACAATAAGTTACTAGTCAAAACTAGAAGCAGCACAGTCCTCAGACACCTGCTTGAAAGACATCCATCAAGAACTGTGGGGTTCCTCCAGCACCGCAGAGCCCTGGTGACCACTGGAGGAGAAGCAAGGAAGTGCTGTTTGTGTCATCTGGGGTAGTGCCCCAGGCATACAAAGCACCGCTGGAGCTATGGTCAATGGCTGGTCGCTGTGATCAGGGCCAGCAGGTGTATTTAGGACATGTGTGATCAAATTTGTGACCGACTTTGGGGAGGCGGACAAAGTAGTCTACCACCACTCCTAAAATGGATAGCACAAAAAGAGGCAATGTTATAGAGGAAGACATTCAAAGGAGGGTGGGAAAGCCAAGAAATGGACACGCAATTTGACTGGAACAACCACAATACTGGAACCATGCAAGGCACAGGACTTTCATTTTTCCAGGTACCATGGCGATATGTCAGCGGCAGAGTGGATCCACCACCTGCTACTGGAAATGAAGTCGAAATTACCAAACTACAATGATTATTATAATAATGTTTTTTCCTTTGTCAGTGTCAGATTTGGTTAAATTTAGAAAGACATTTCAGCTTTATATCTATAATCATATAATATATCATATATATCATATATAGCAACCCCATTGAGCGTTTTTGAAGAAATATATAGGGCCTCAAACATTAACCCTCTGAGACCCACAATAGACCCATTTTTGTCTTTTTTAGGGGGGTACAGGGGGTCTTTAGGGGGAGATAGCAGGTCAATAGTAGATGTCACATAGAAGTGGTGTACATTATCTAAAAGCTGGGAACCTGAAGATTAATTTTAGATGCAGCTCAGCACTGTGTGTCAAGTTGTTCTAGTCATAAATCAGAAATAAACATGAATTAATTAATTAAAATAAATTGTGAAAGTGTATAAGGGTTTAGAACATTATGATAGAAGTATATGATGGCCATTCCCATGCTCTATTATGTCTCATAAGTTGTTGCAGCAATTTTGGCTTGATACCATTTGTTGCTAAATGTGTGCTAAATTTAACACTTTTTTATCACTGGAGAATTGATAAAAATGATCAATAATCAAATAAAATAAAATTTGGCTGATTGGATCCACAAGAGTCTCAGCTTTACCGTCCTATCCAATTTATGTAATTCCAAGACTGTTTAGAGACCCCAGAATGCAGATATATTAAAATACACAATTTTTAGAATATACAAAAATTACACATTTATACTGCATTAAAAAAACTGCATGGTTTTTGCCCCAAACTGCATGTGATTATCATAAAGTGTGATGTCTGTAAAGGGGAGACTCGTGAGGACCCATAGAACCCATTTTCATTCACATATCTTGAGGTCAGAGGTCAAGAGACCCCTTTGAAAATGACCATGCCAGTTTTTCCCTCGCCAAAATTTAGCCTTTGTAACCGATGGATTCCATGTTTTCTAGTTTCATATGATATCTGTACATTCACTCTAGCTCTAAAACTGATCCTGCTACAGCCTCTGAAAGACAGTAAAGTCGGTCGGGATCGCGGGCGGGTTTCAGGGGGTTAACTGCCTATTCAACTATGAATAATTTCCAGACTTAATTGGAAAGTTCAAAAGGAAGGCGCTTGCACACATATGGACTCACAGGTAAGACACATTACCAGTACATGTGCTTTAAAACAACAAAACAGCAGGAAAAGACCTGGTGTTGAGGACAAATACTTATTGAGGAAATTGATCATTTTCTTGTCTCAGTGAAGGCGAGGTAACAAGGCGGCGGTGAAGGTGCAAGGTTGGCCACAATGCATTTTTTTGAGAGAATGGCTTGGAAGAGTTTTACATGTGCGGTGAAAAAGGCAAAGGAAGAAACTGGGGCTTTCATCTGCAGGAAATAAAGTCAGGCCGTCTCATCACACTCCCAAAAGACTTCACTGTGGTTGGCTGGTTGTCCTGATTGGCATATATTTGTACATTTTAGTGCAGAGGACAGTCGTGGAACCCTAGAGCCTATTAGAGGGTTTATCCTGTGTGAGACTGAACAAGAAATCCATGGTCGGGAGATGTGATGGTTTTATGTATCAGGCCAAAAACATTGACGCTATTTCATATAGCTAAACAAAAGTTACTACATGTACTCTTGTCATTTCATTCAGAGACCATTGAGGAAGACTCTTAGAAAAGCCCAAACTCAATAACGATCGTAAATACTGTTCTTGAAACACTTTGACTCAACTGGAGCTAAACTTTTACAAGGATTTGATCATGTTTTCTATTTAATTAATGTCAACACTACTCCCGTTTTTGATGTAAGAACGCAAAAGCTTTTGCCGATCCTACCAAGTCCATATCCAATTTATTACATGAGTGTTTCAAGGTTTGATTTTTTTTCTTTTTATTGAAAAATAAAGGGCCTTGGTTGATTTCTAGAAGAGATGTACACGCTCATATTATTGATTGAAAACACTTTCAAGGATAACACTTGCGGCAAAACTTCAAATCTCTAAAACGTTAGGCTTGAATGTTTGACTGACATTTAAATGACTTTCTTAAATAATCACGCTAGAAATTGTCTTTATTGTTTTAAAATGTTTAAATGGTATCTAATGCATCTAATCTATCGGGAGCAATTTGTGGTTAAGTGTCTTGCTCTGGGACACATCGACATGTGACCCAGATCAGCCGGGGAACGACAGCCGACCTTCCGATTGGTGGATGACCTGCTCTACCCTCTGAGCCACAGCCGCCGAATGTTTAGATCCATGGAAACATTGCCAAGTGAAAAAATAATACAACTGCCAAGGGAACATTATCATTAATGCATGAGTTAAAGCATGAATTATAATGAATTAATGCATGATTTAAAGCATGACTAATCATGAATCTATGATTTAACAGTACAACATTATCAAGCCATACTTATACTAGTAGGTGGATACTAATTATTGTTAGACTTTTAGCATGACCCATTAATTAAAGCTACAGTAGGTAGAATTGAAGCAAATATGATTAAAAAAGCTATTTTTATAAAACGGTCACTATATCCTGACCGTAGTGCATGCGACAGGTAATCTGAAAACAAGACTCGGTCAAAACCGAGTATATGGCTGGACCGTATGGTCAAGTCTTTGAATTTGTAGCTAAATTCTTACACAAATAGTCAGTGGTCATATCTATAATATTTTGTGAACAGTTTTTTTCACTTATATCTTAACGTTTGATTGAAAGCCAACTTATAATGAAGCAAATGGCATTCAGTAATGTAAATGGTAACATTTACTAGTCAGTATATTATACATTGTATACAAGGTGAAAAGGTATTATCATGACATACATTATGCAAGGTTAAAAGTATTTCAGATTTTTATGAAAGCATGTGTATCAAAAGCATTCATCATATAAGTGATGTGTAACAATATATACAAACGTTGCAAAAGTTTCTCACTGTTGAGATATTCCAGCTGTCATCACTGACGTTGTTGTTGCTGTATTTATTCCTAGATGGAGTGTTAATGGAGCAGCTGCAATGTTAACGTAGCCTGCCACTGATCGATCCGAATTCCATTCAGAAAACAAGCATTTTAAAAGTTGTTTGCCTGTCGTCATGGTAACAGACCCGACAAAGCATGAATTCAGACTTTTTACTAATCCGCATCATTATGTAGTTATTTCGGCACACTTTGATCCGTTTACAACAACGTCGCTGCCGTATTTATGCCTAGATGACGTTATGTTGAGTGTTGATGGAGCAGCTGGTGTTATCACAGCCTGGCGTTGATCGATCCGAACTCCGTTCAGAAAACAAGCATTTTAAAAGTTGTTTGCTTGTTGTGTTGCGGACAGACTTGACAAAGAAGGAATTCGGTCTTTTTACAAATCGATATATTTATGTTGTTATTTCGGCATTATTTTGACCCGTTTATTGCAATTAAATCACAGCACAGTCTGTTTATTTTGGGTTCATACCATAGTAGTGACGTGTGGCTGCTAGATACAGTCAGTTCATGGCGGAAATGGAGGAAAGCGAGGCGAAAATTTGCGAACATAACGTAACCTAAACGAGCATAAACAATAACACATGCACAACAACAGCGCTATGTAATGTTACATTGAACCGCTGACACGTAAAACATAAAAACAGAACTGTTCTCCGCCTTTTCATTTTGAAAGAGCAACGACCAATGAGGAAACTCTAGCAACTCCAGCCGACCAATCCTGTAACTCTATCACTCACTCAGTCACTCACTCACTCACTCAGTGACAGACTTTTGAGTCTGTAGGGCTGGCCCTCTGCGGTCCAGCCAAAAAAATCATGTGCCTCTGTGTCCTCCGGTGCTCCTAATGAGATCTGCAAGATTTCACAGACCGGAGGAAAACAACCTATCAGAGCCGAGCTGGAGCCTTGCCGCCTCTGAGCAGCTGTCAATCACTCGCAAACTCTGATCAAACAGTCAAACTAGGCAGTGCTGATCAAATATTAATCAATATTCTGTTACTGTAATGACTATTTGTCACATAAAATGCTTTCAGAAACAGCTTGTAGTGTACTGTTTATCTGTAAAATGAGAAAGTTTGTGACCCGGCAACCATGTTGAGATCCTGTTGAGGAAATACCAAGCACCGCCCACCAGCCGGAGCAAACTTTCTCATTTTACAGCTAAACAGACACCGAAAACAGAGCCATGAGGAGCAGCATAAGTCTAGTTTTCTCTAAGAACACTTGAATTACAATATGCTAAAAAAATTATTATTAAACCTTTGACCAGTGATGCCAAAAATATTTTGCCTACTGCCGCTTTAAAGCATGAATGATGAATTAATGCATGATTTAAAGCATGAGTAATCATGAATCCACGAGTTAACATTACAACATTATCAAGCCATACTTATACTAGTACGTGGATACTCATTTTGTTCAACTTTTAGTATAAATTAATGGTATGAGTCCATGATGTGATCAGTAAATCCAGTCTACACAGCAGAAAAATGTTAATCTATCAGTGGCATATCCTTCTCTACCCTTATATCTCTATGAGTTATCAGTCACATCTACACCCCCATGCAAATGAATAAAATAATGAAGGGGTGTGTCGTCTGTGACAATGGAGCGGATCAGTAAATGCAGTTGCCAGTTTTCCTGAAGAGAACAGCGTAGGATGCTAAACTGATCAGGAGTTTTCCCACTGGAAAATGTGCTAGTATTGGCTGATAAGCTCCACTGCTTGATTGACCTATTCCCTGTTGAGTTGAGTAGACTCACAGACTCTTTTTTTTACCCCCAGGTAGGAGAGTTGGGTGATGTTTCGGAGAGGAAATGATGATCCTTCCCTTCCCAGTCACGTGCGAATCTTAAGTGTTGTGCTGCTGTAATTGAGTTCACGCATAATTGGCTGCAGCAGCAAAACAACCCCCTCAAACTTGGCAGAGAGACTGATAGGAGAAGTATTACGGAATGTAGTTTAATTTAGGCTGCCATAGGTAACCTACAACTTTAAGAATTCATGTCTTATTTTGAAGTTCCCCAGTGTACCTAAATAAAAAAAAGAGACATCAATCATAAATATACATGCCCTTGTTTTTGCGCTTCACAGAACAAGCTTAGTTGAACAAGTGCAGATCAGGAAATGTTCATGGAATTTGATCGATAGTCTTATGCAACGTGGGTTTCTGTTTTGATTGTTCACTGGTTTTCGCTGTCGATTCGGAGTGGCAGCTCTGTGCCTGTTTTAACAACTGCCCACCGACTTTATATACGAGTGCACCCTGGCGAGTGAGATCAAGGGTAGGCTGGAGTTGGTGACTACTGTAACAAGCCACTTCAGCCGGTCAACAGCCCTATTAATCTCTGTCTGATCCAAGCGCTCCTGTTTCAACAGCGGAGATTATGCTCATCTATCACCTGGGCCATGTGATGTCATACTCGCACGCACACGCATCATATCACATTCACATTCTCCTATAGTAACTGAACTCCTGTTTGCCCCATTCCGCTCTCCAACACATCCTAGATGCCTCTGGCGACGGAATAGATTAAATGTTCACCATGTGCTTTTCCTCGTTGCCTGTCGTAGCATCACCTCAACAATAGCTGGGTGTGTCATATGTCATCAGGCCTTGTCATGCATTCATTTAATACCTGAAGCGGTTGTGTTTACATCCTTTCATTCTTTGGGATAAAGAGCAACAATAGTGGCAAGCAGAGGGTTTGCCGGGGAAACGGTTTTGATGGATACCAAAATAACTCTTTGGTAACTGGAAAACTAACAATAAAACGACTGAGCCTTTCTTAAACGTATTCCTTGTTGTCTTCTCTATCAAAAATATCTTCTGGCATCAGGAACTCTAAGAGAAAACAGAACCAGGCCAAGCTGTCTAATAACAGTCCTTGTGGTCTCAACATGGTATCCCCATAGCCACTGTAGCTATGATGTGTAGTTATACAGGCGGATGACAAATGAAAGGAAACAACACGATAAATGTGTGGAGAAACATAACAGATGTTTCCATACAGGAATACTGAATGATACCATTAAGCAATTTACCACCCACCATGCTCTGTGATGTGTATAAATAAGATGGTTTCATGGTTTGGTTAAGGATAGGGAAAGAAAAAATACTGAAAACATAAACACGTTGTGTCTCAGGTCACTGCTGACTTTTTGAAATGATGGATATGGTAAACAATAAATCAAATGTAATAAACTGTCAGTGAATGCTTTGCAAATGTGTTCAGTATAAACATTTTGTGACTTTGCAGAAAAGCAATTGAATTTCCTTATTATGTTGATAAAAATAAGTAATCTGGACGGCATCAAGTTCTTTCAAAATGTATGTGGTGTTGCACATTAGTTGTACAGTAGTGTCTAAGAGACAGATTTGCCAGTTGAGTTTGTATCAAGACAGCAAGAGCAAAATATCTAAAAGAAAAGATGCCCCCGTCCACAGGGCATAGGAGCTCACTGAATGATGTAAAACGTGTGCAATGGCCATTCTAGTCACTAGATGTCATCCCTAATTGAACACCTATGGGAGAATTTGTCCGGCATCACTCTCAACACCCATAATCAAAACACCTAGTGAGGGAATATCTTTTGAAAGAAGGAGTTCATCTCTCTCCAACTAAAGTTTTAAAGTCCAACTGAAATCACATTTAGTCATCCCTGTGTATTTGTCGGCGTATGTGTTTGATTGACAGCAGCTGGTGAACTACCAGAGTGCCAGTGTTACACCGTAAGGAAGGAGAGTGTGCCGGTGTTACACCGTAAGGTACGAGAGAGTGCCGATGTTACATCGTAAGGAAGGAGAGAGTGCCGGTGGTACACCATAAGGAACAAGATAATGCCGTTGTTACACCGTAAGGTACGAGAGAGTGCCGGTGTTACACCGTAAGGAACGAGAGAATGCCGTTGTTACACCGTAAGGTACGAGAGAGTGCCGGTGTTATACCGTAAGGAAGGAGAGAGTGCCGGTGTTACACCGTAAGGAACGAGAGTGTGCCGGTGTTACACCGTAAGGGACGAGAGAGTGCCGGTGGTACACCATAAGGAACGAGATAATGCCGTTGTTACACCGTAAGGTACGAGAGAGTGTTGGTGTTACACCGTAAGGAACGAGAGAGTGCCGGTGGTACACCATAAGGAACGAGATAATGCCGTTGTTACACCGTAAGGTACGAGAGTGTGCCGGTGTTACACCGTAAGGAACGACAGTGTGCCGGTGTTACACTCAAAGGGACGAGAGGGTGCCGGTGTTACACCGTAAGGAAGAAGAGTGTGCCGGTGATACACCGTAAGGAACGAGAGTGTGCCGGTGTTACACCGTAAGGAACGATAGCGTGCTGGTGTTACACTCTAAGGGACAAGAGGGTGTCGGTGTTACACCGTAAGGAACGAGAGTGTGCCGGTATTACACCGTAAGGAACGATAGCGTGCTGGTGTTACACTCTAAGGGACAAGAGGGTGCCGGTGTTACACCGTAAGGAACGAGAGTGTGCCGGTGTTACACCGTGGGGGACGAGAGAGTGCCGGTGTTACACTCTAAGGGAGGAGAGAGTGCCGGTGTTATACTGTAAGGGACGAGAGGGTGCCGGTGTTACACTGTAAAGAACGATAGTGTGCCGTTGTTACACTGTAAGGAACGATAGTGTGCCGGTGTTACACTGTACAGGACGAGAGAGTGCCGGTGTTACACTGTAAGGGACGAGAGAGTGCCGGTGTTACACTGTAAGGAACAAAAGTGTGCCGGTGTTACACTCTAAGAGAGTGCCGGTGTTACACCATAAGGAACAAGACAGTGCTAGAGAGTGCTGGTGTTACACCATAAGGAACGAGACAGTGCCAGAGAGTGTCGGTGTTACACCATAAGGAACGAGACAGTGCCAGAGAGTGTCGGTGTTACACCATAAGGAACGAGACAGTGCCAGAGAGTATCGGTGTTACACCATAAGGAACGAGACAGTGCCAGAGAGTGCCGGTGTTACAACGTGAGGAATGACAGACTGCCAGTGATACACTGTAAGGAAGGAGAGAGTGCTGGTGTTACACTGTAAGGAATGAGACAGTGCCAGAGAGTGCCAGTGTTACACCATAAGAAACAAGAGAATGCCGGTCTTACACCATAAGAAACAAGAGAGTGCCGGTGTTACAACACAAGGAACGAGAGACAAAGTAAACAAACTTGTGCTGTAGCTACATGTTCAACAAGCTAAGCTGCAGGATAAGACGTGTGCATGTTTGTAAGATAGACTTTAGCAGGAAAGCTAATGCGGGTTGTTGTTCAGAGTCTGTGGCTCTTGTGTTTTGCAGCAGGCAGCTGTCTGGCTCAGTGTGACCGTCTGCTCTGCCTAGGATAGAATGCTGAAGTTACGGCTTTATGCAAGATTTGATTTGATTGTTTCGAAATAAGATTGAGTTAATGCGAAACGAGGGTGAGTCATCATGAAACCAAAAAAATATAAAATTCCTTTTGTTCTCAGATGTTTTTCTCAAAGGAGAATACAGGACTAGTGATTTGCAGAGCAGATATGTATGCTGTAGCTGACCAAAAATGCAATTTCACTCACGCAACATGTGAAGAACAAAAATCAGTCTTCTTCCTTGATATCGTGACATTTTTAACTCATTGCTGTTCTTGCTCTGTCCCTCACCAGGTGCCAAATATCCCGCAAGATTGTGGCTCTTTCCGGAAATGTGGTGTTGTATCTGAATATAGCCGTAAGGAACATTAACACGTTAAGGATTTAAGTGGTCTGTGTTGACACCCTCTCTCTCCACACACAAACATTTTCACACATATGAGCAGTCTCTCTTCTACAGGCAAGTGCTCACACGTGCATTCTAAGTGCTTCATGAATACTTATATAATTGCTATTAATGGCCCCTGACTATTGACAGACATAACAGAGGGAGGTGAGAAGGAGGTGCGAGGAGATAATTAAAAAATAGATGATAATTTCCCAATTGTGATTTTAACTATGTATGATAATCATGAAACAAAAGGTCAAACCTGCAAGAATTTATGACAAAAGAATAATTAACACTTTTTGAACGTTGTTGTAACTTCTAAATGAATTTGACTTCTCCCCTCAAGGAGCTATTTCTGTGGTTGAATCATTTTATCGAAGAGCGATGCGAACACAAATTCGAGAGTCAATATTTTTCATCTACAGAACACGCTGGAAAAGTTCACGCATCAATACAGATAAAGCAAAGGGATGCTTTGCTTAATTGCCATGGATACGCCACTTACTTCAGAAAGTTTGATATGTCACATGAAATCATCATTTGAGAACGTGACCTATTTCAAGAACGCGCCAACCGAGCGTCTCTATAGCCTAACCGTTTCCGTTCTAAACAATATTGATTCAATCCCACTTGAAAGATAATGAACTTTTGCAGTGTACCTGGTGCGCGTTCTCCCACACTTTGCCTGTTGAGCGGCTATGAGTCATGCAATTAAAAGCTGAAAGCAGAGGGCCTGGCTGTTACTGTGTTCAGGGGAAAAGGGCACCATTAATAGAGCATACAGCGTGTGGTTTGATGCCGGAGGTGATGAAAGTACAGCTCAAAAGCTTCCCTATGTTCTTCATCTCTGTGTTCACTCATTCTTTTTCACACATTAATGCTTAAATACATCTATTGTTTATATGTATCTGGCTTTTTCTCTCTCTATCCATTAAAGGCATAGTTTGTGGAGAAAATTATTTTCTTTCTGATGTCTGTTCATTAAATATGTAGTTGGAGCCAGCAGCCGGTTAGCTTAGCTTCATCATTCATTTCATTTAGCCTTTGTATTCCTTGCGGAACATAGGCCATTGATGAATAGCTTAGCTTAACATAAAGATTGGAGGGCAACAGCTAGCCTGGCTCTGTCTGAAGGTAACAAAATCTGAGCATCTCTAAGCTCACTAATGAGCAAGTTACATCTTGTTTGTTCAGTCTGTACAAAAAATGACAATTAACCATTTCACAGGGGGGTTATGTGTCAGTGTTGTGGGTTCAAACAGAATGCAAAGAGGCGGCACGTTTGCATACAGAGTCAATGGAAAGATGTGATTAGAAGTGGATTTCCTGGAGTGCCTTGGTAGCTGAATGGTTAGAGTGCATGCTATGTAACAGCAATGTCCCGGTTTTGATCCCAGCATTGGGACCTTTGTTGCTTATAATATCCATCACTCTCTTGCCCTGTTTCCAGACTTTTTTTTCCAAATCGGTTTATTGGGATTTTTTTCAAACTGATTATATCACACAGGGCCAGCATAAGGCATAGGCCATATAGGAAGTCACCTAGAGCACCACCTTCTGGGGGGCGCTGGTCGCCCTCTAAAAAATTAAATAATAATAACTTAAAAAAAGCCTGTGGGTGCCCTTTGTCATTTACTGCATTGAGGTAACAAATGACCAAATAAATGAATAAAGAAAGAGCTCCAAATCCAACACACACACACACACACACACACACACACATACATACGCCCTTCAATCATACAGAAAGTGTGACGAAATAGGGACAACGATGTAAAGAAAGATTTAAATGATAATGACAATAGCAAAAATTCACTAAACCAACAACAGCAAAACTATAACTTAATCAAATACTATCCATCCATCCATCTAACCATTTTCTTCCGCAGCAGGCTTAGCAGGGAATTCCAGACATCCCTCTCCCCAGCAACATTTTTCAGCTATTCCTGGGGGACCCCGAGGCGTTCCCAGGCTAGACAAGATATATAATCTCTCCAGCGTGTTCTGGGTCTACCCCGGGGCCTCATACCAGTTGGCCGTGCCCGGAAAAACTCCAAAGGGAGGCATCCAGGAGGCATCTGATGAGATGCCCGAATTACCTCAGCTGGCCTCTTCCACGAAAAGGAGCAGCGTCTCTACTCTGAGCTCCCTCCGTATGTCTGAGCTCCTCACCCTATCTCTAAGGCTGAGCCCAGCTACCCTACGAAGGAAACTCATTTCGGCTGCTGACTGTGACCTTCAGCATGCACTGGGGCGGTTTGCAGCCGAGTGTGAAGCGGTCGGGATGAGACTCAGTACCTCCAAGTCTGAGGCCATGGTTCTCTACCAGAAAATGGTGGACTGCACCCTACGGGTTGGGAGTGAGTCACTGCCCCAAGTGAGGGAGTTCAAGTATCTCGGGGTCTTGTTCTCAAGTGAGGGTAAAATGGAGCGGGAGGTGGCTGGGCGGTTTGGTGCGGCGTCAGCAGTAATGCAGGTGTTGTACCAGACCATTGTGGTGAGGAGGGAGCTGAGCCGGAAGACAAAGCTCTTGATTTATCAGTCCATCTACGTTTCTTCCCTCACCTATATTCATGAGCTTTGGGTAGTGACCGAAAGAATGAGATCGCGGATACAGGCGGCCAAAATTAGTTATCAAATAGTTTGATAAAATACTAGTTTTGGTAATATTAAACATATCAGACCAACACAAATAATGCATTGGAAACTATATAATAAAAGGAATTAAATAATAGTAGTAAAAATAGTAATTAAAAAAATAAAATAATGATAAAGAAAAAAAGAAAGAAAAAAGTTGAAGAAAAAGATTATGCACTCATTTCTCACCCTGTTTCCAGTCTACCTCTATGTTGTCATCTGTATAATAAAGCTGTAAAATGCAAAAAAAAAAAATCTATTAAAACAAAATAGAGGTGAATTTGCCTGGGGCGGTGCAAATTGACACCAATAAACACTATTCTAACGCGAGGGAGACGCTCTTCAGAGGGAGAACAGACTTTCACACAAGATCACACTATTTCTTGGTTAGGAGTAGCCAGGCAACAAGCAGAGACAAAGACGTTATAGGTCCTGGCCAAAAAGAGGACTTGTCTGCCACATAACTCCCCAATAAAATGGCAAACCTTTACTTTTCCATTTCAAGATACAACCTGTTAATTAGTGCTATTTAAAGGGGCTGGTAGGTAGATATTGCTGTTCCCTGTCTTTCCTGCTAAGCTAACCGGTTGCTGGATCCAGTGACATATTTACCGGACAGATGTTTGAGTGGTATCTGAGAAAGCGAATAAGCGTATTTCCCCCAAATGTCAAACTATTCCTTTAAATATCTGCCTGTCCAGCTGTCTGAATCAGTGACTGACAAATTAATTAATTCATTGATTTTTTTTTCTGTTTTCCTTGGATCCACCCATGCATCCATCCTGCATTCCCCCAAGCCATGCATTTCTCTCCGTTAGCAAAAACATCTCAACCCCAGTAACAAATAAGACGCATAAATAAATCATAAACGGCTCAGATGTTACAATCATGATGCAACTGTTGTGTCTGTCTTCTCTCATCTTCTTGTCATCCTGACACACAAACACACACAGACACAAACACAAACACACACACACACACACACACACACACACACACACACACACACACAGAACACTACAGTACTTCTTATGTACAAGACATTTCAGTGGGAGTATAGTGTCAAGTGTTTACAAGCACACTGCACTGTTTTCTCTTTCACACCACGCTAAGTTCATTTCATCATTAATGCGTTTCATTCGACTGATAAGTGCAAATAAATACAGGAGAGCTAAATCCAATGATTAGTAAAAGTGGGGAGGGAGGGAAACGGGGAAAAAAAACTAGAGCGTGAGGGAGCTAAAGCTTTTTGTCAGACGCATACACACACATACACGACGCAGAAAGAATCTCAGGAGAAAAGGGATGGCCTTGAACTATATAGTCTGTTTATAGCATTACTTCCTTTCGTATGGGGCTCGTCCCTGTGTATTGCTCCTGCAATTGTTGCCGTCAACTGTGGTGTTATTGCAAATGAACAGTGAATTGATTGCTAGTGAAGGTCAATCAAAAGCATAGGCCTTGTCATAGTGCTATTTGTCACCTAGTGTATACAACGTGACTATTATCTGAGGCTTAAGTGAAGTCATTATATAACACATTTCTAAAGGAACACTACATAATGGCAATGCTGACCTTCACAGCAGGAGAAACTATGCACGTATAAGGCTGAGAAAAATAAACAATGTCATACTCTAAGCACTACAATTGTATATGAGATAGCACGTAAAGAACATACTGTATAATAAACAAAATAACAGGAATGAGAGAGGTATCGAATGTCTCAGGACCTGAAGATCTTCAAAATGCCACACAATTCCCAAACCCGGCCCCCCCTCCATGTCACTGCTCTACTTTAAAGTGGGTTAGTTGGGCTATGTCTGCACCGTATCTGCTGCTCCTTTGTACAAACTCTCTGTTCTGATCTTCTGTCACGGCCCCGGGGCCAAACGCAGCCGTGATGGACACAAATCCATCTGACAGCTTTGCACACACGTTCCCCGAAGCCTTCCCCAACCCGTTCCCAAAGGCCTTCCTGGGGACGTCTCAAAGCTCTTCCTGGGGCAACATGATGCAAATGCGAGTGTGGAAGCACACAGATCCGATGGCCACACACATGGGGAGATAACAGTGTACACACACATGCGCACACTCTCTCCCGAGTGGAGGAGCAGCTGAGCGGCCGCGGGGATGATGCCCAGATCTGAACCCTGAACATACACACCCCTCTGTGTGGACACACACGGAGCTCGTATATGTGTGTGACAGATGGATTGGTTGGGTGTGCGAGTCCCCAGGGTGCGTCTGCTCGATACCTGCAGCATGTGGGAAGACCTGGAGGGGGGGGGGGGTGGGCACGGAGGGGTACAGTAGATTGGGCAGAAGGGGGGTTACACACCAAGAAACAAACAGACAAAATACAATTTTCTGGGGTAACGCATGTTAAGATATCATGCCATGAGAGGTCTGATAGATATCTGTAGAATCCACTGAAATTAGATGCATATTTGAGCTCAACCTGTTTGCGCTCACACTCACCGCACCCATAGAGACACACATAATCACAAAAGAAAATATCTCCCTATTCCTTTGTGTTCAGTATTCAGATGAAAGGGGTTTTGGATGTAGAGGCCTACCTTTTGATGCTAAGAAATCAATCCTGAGTCCATGTTGCTCTGAGCATCCACACACCGCAGCCCGTGTCACAGCGTGAAGGCGGCAGGGGAAGCACGGGGTGAGATGGACATGAAAAGGGAGCGCATGCTAAACGAATAACAAAATGCCTCGCCCGGCGAGAGGGATGTGTAGTGGTGTCACGAGGGGCGGAAGGGACTTTGACATGTGTGTCTGTGTCTGTATGGACTTCCAAAGCTTTTCATCAAAGGCTCAGTGAAGTCATTTGAAGCTCGAAACGGTGTCATTAGCAGTCAAAGCAGCATGACATGAACAGAAACATGAGTTAGAGACATACACCTCGAGAGTATAATGGACAATGAGCTGATTAATTTGGAAATACAGGTGTCTGGTGTCCACCTACACACTAAAAACAACCGTTCCCACCCATAATGCTGCGTTCACACCAAACGCAAAGTGAATTTTCGCCTTGAGTTACTTGAGTTTGAACGTGGGATCATTTGTGTTCAGAGTTGCCAAGTCTGCTTATTATAAGCGCTTGTTTTCCTGAATAGTCGCTTACAAATATTGATAGTTGCGGGTTGCGTTTTTTTGGCTTACTCCTGTCTCTCTCCTCTATACCTGTCTAGTTTGTCCTGTTGCAGGATCCGTACACAACCCTGATCCCTCCGCCCCTCCTCTTCCCCCATAGGCCTACACACACACACATACACACAGACACACACACACACACACACACATGACTGACAGTTGCTCACCAGCACCGCTACCGCTGCCACTTAGTGTCGTTGGTCTTCGCGGGGTTGATGGATTTTAGCTAACAATGCCATGTACTAAGTGGGCAAAATATGGCAAAAAGATTGTATTCGCCTTCAAGTGGGGGACGAATCGAAGTTTGTGGTGTTTGTAAGTGTGATATATGAGCACATCATGCCGAACTGGTTAGAAAAAAGTAAAGTTACAACCTAAAAATAAAATACAAAAATGAAATAAAATGTTCAACTTCTTTAAGTTTATAACAAGAAAAATATAAAGTAACAAGCTAAAAATGGATGCAAAAATGACATGAAACATTCAACTTCTCGAAGTTTATAACAAGAAAAATATAAAGTTCCAAGCTAAAAATGGATGTGATGCAATGCAAAAATGAAAATGAAATGCATGCAATCCAAATAAATTCATACATATGTATGAAGTGATCAAGTGGCCGCCTCTCTATTGTGGTAGGTAGGTAAGGTCACTTCATTCGCGTCACTCACGCTAGACACGCCGGAGAGGAAAAGGGGGTTTATCTCCATGTAGATACCAACAACATTTCATCAGCCATGGCCGAAATAACCACTGTTGCTGCTTTGTACATGTTGTGGAAGGCCCAGATATGTCAGAAAACCGAACACTGTTGTGTCGTCATAACATCATCCTGAGGCACTCTGTGAATTTCACCCAGCTGTATTCACTGTATCTGGAAAGCCCAATGTCGGCTGAATAATCTGGTTTACTACAGCGGTATGAACCCAAAATAAACAGATTGTGCCGTGATTTAATTGCAATAAAAACGGATCAAGAGGGAACTTAAATTACTACATAATGATGCCGATTTGTAAAAAAAAACTGAATTCATGCTTTGTCAGGTCTGTCCGCAAGATGACAAGCAAACAACTTTTAAAATGCTTGTTTTCTGAATGGCGTTTGGATCGATCAGTGCCAGGCTATGCTAACTGTAGCTGTTCAATCAACACTCAATATAACATCATCTAAGCATGAATATGGCAGCGACGTTGTTGTTTATAACATAGACAGTCTATGGTTTATACATATACATTTATACACAGAGTCTGTACAAATATGTGGTACTACCGCTCTGGGTGCTCTTGAGTTGAAATATTTAAACTTGCGCGAATACAAGAATGATGTGAATTTTGCGTATGTACTTCCTTCGCGCCATTCGTGTCTATTCGCCTCTTTGAATTTACTTTGTATGTAATCGCACCATGCGAAAAGTTCACTTTGCGTTTGGTGTGAACGCAGCATAACAATGAGCTGCACATTGGTTTACATATGGATTCATGCTCATTAATCCTCCTGTCGCTAAATAATCCACTGGCAGCTGGCTATGAGCTGATTTTCCAAATCCATCTAACAGCATTCTTGTGTATTCGTTCCGCTGTTACATTTACATTTTCAAAATTGACACACCTTCCTCCATCTCGGTGGAAATGTGAGACAGAGTTACCCAAACACTGAACTCATTTGTGTTGCCTTTGTATGGACAAGAGGTGATGTTTCACTCAACAGAGCCCCATTAAAATATGTTTCCACAGTGATCCTCTGTAGAGGTGTAACAAGCATCTTCAGTCTTAGTGGCCCTGGGGTAAAGGGTCAGTTCACCCAAATATGAAAAAAGAGATACATTTTTTTCACATGAGCACAGTGGCATTTTGTTATGCAGGAAGCTTTGGTTTTATGAGCTGAGGTTTTGCCTCCAAGACTTCTACCGCCACCTCAATACAATAATGGTCATGGAATATAATTTATTAAAAAAGAAAAAAAAAATTCTCAGTTGCTAGATAGTCCACAGACCCCATTAACAGTGTTTAAAAAGACTCTCTGCTCATTTTCATCGAGTCAGGTTGAGTTCACCAGACTTTACTCTGAATATTATCCATATTAATAAACATAATAATTAGAAATGCAAAGAAGGTTTTCATCCAAGTATAAAAACATTGGACCACCTCCAGTATGTTGATACTCAGTTGAGCGCATGATGTGAAAATAATATTAGCACTTATGCTCATGTGAAGGGAAAGTTTTGCTGTAAATATTAACTATTATCTGTGTGTGCTTTATGATACAGAACACTCTGCACACCTAGCATGTTCCAAACCAGTCTGTCCACTGAACACACACATTCTCATCCCAACTCGTCACATACTGACGCTTTGTCAGAACCCTCAGTGTCACTTTTCGGTCACAGCAAACACGTGGTTAATGTTGTGAATTTAACAAGAAAACTTGCTTAGCTTTGGGCAACAAAACCACTTAGTTAGGTTTAGGAAAAAACAACATGGTTGAAAATGTGACTTGACGTTTTAAACACAGGACAGGAACGAACGAAAAGCTGATGTGAAAGTGAAACTCAACACAGCGGTCTCCTGGATGAAAGCCTTGTGTTTGTTCGGCCCGCCCTGTGTTAGCGGGGCAGTTAAGGATAACGCCAGGAACGCACTGGACGCATTGGTGGCCGCGTGGCTGCTGCGTTAACTTTTGTTTTTTATTTCGGCGTCCGTGTTAACAGGTTAGAGCGTCTCAAGCGGGCAGTGTGGATGCTCTTCACTCAGCGTGAAGAGTCTCACGCGTCTCTTCTAGAGCTCTGAGGTCTCGCCTATTTTTGACGCGAGCCGCGCGCGTTTTACAGCAGCAACAGACAGAGAAAGTGATCTATTGACAATATATTGACATCATATCAGCAAGATTACTACAGTTTCAATGTCTAGACATCTGTAGAATATGTCACAGACAGTGAAAGTGATCTATTGACTGCATATTAACATCATACCAGCAAGATTACTACAGTTTATGTCTCTATCTGTAGAAAAAGTTACAAAGATGAAAAAAAGTAAAGACCTGTTTTCAAATCAACACTTCCTGCTTTCATTTCAAAATAAAAGCCCAAAAGCGTTTTTTCTGTGGACAGAATTCCTTCATTTGTTAACACGAGGCTTTTATTCTGAAATATGTGCAGACAGTGCTGTGAAACATGCACTGATTTGGAGAAATGACATTTACAATGAAATTAAATGGCTATTATGAAAGGCAAACTCTATGTAGAAAGAAAGGGCTGACAGCAGCAGCAGCAGCAGCAGAAACGCAGCAGACACCCAGCTGACACCCAGCTGAACCGCAGCTGGTGTGGATGACCGACGCGTCAATCACGCAGCCACCACGCGACGCAGACGCCAGGCGGCCAACATGCGTCCAGTGCGTTCCCGGCGTAACAATTGTGCATTTTGCGATAAAAGGAACACATTTGTCACAGATGTAGGTTTATATGTTATGAAAAGATATAGATATCGGGGCGCCGCAAATATGGCCCTCAGGGGCCAGGTCACAAGTAGACGCTTAATATTCCTAAATGTTGTAGAAAACTGATTTTATGACTCTTGATGATTTTCAAGGTGTGTTCAAGCTGATTAGATCAGAGTTCAGAAGATCCTAGATATGTTTTTTCCCCTCTTTATTTTTTAGGGATGCATTTTAAAAGCATTTAACGTGAGAAAAACGTGAAAACCAAATAAAAGGAGCATGGTCATTAGAGTCAAACTTCACCCCCTTGCCTTGATTATAGAATGACAACCAGTAAAATTAAGTTTTAAAAAAATCAGTAAAATATCTGTATCTTTTGCTCTTTAAAATGTTACCACAGCACGTTTACATAGAACACCCAGTGTGTCTCATACTGATGCTAAAGGGTGCCTTGTGCGGCGGTATCTAACGCCGATGGCGGTGACAAAGCGTCAGTATTTGGCACCCTTGGAATGAGAACGGGCTGACGGAACACACAGAAACCAAACAGAAGCTTTACTAGGATTAGATAGATAGATAGATAGATAGATAGTAATTTTATTGATCCCGAGGGAAATTCAAGTTCCCAGCATCACAGTTCCATAGTGCAAACATATTAGTAAAAAACGTCACAGGTAAGTAGTACACATTTTAGTAAAAAACGTCACAGGTAAGTAGTACACATGTTAGTAAAAAACGTCACAGGTAAGTAGTACACATGTTAGTAAAAAACGTCACAGGTGAGTAGTACACATATTAGTAAAATGACACAAGTATTAACAAGACACATGTAAGTAATACAGGGTATAAAACAAAATATGCAATGTGCAGAAGAACTGTTAAAAATGAATATAGTGCAGGGTAAACAACTGAGATACAGGACTATTTAAAGAAGAAGTGAATGTAGTGCAGAAAGTGATATAGTGCTGGGTGATTAAGTATAGGAGATATAGATATTAAGAAATGTCAGATATGGATTATAATTCAGGATAAGAACTGAGGTAGAGAAGTTTTTTGTATTGTGCGGAATTAAAGTGGTTCAGTCTATTAAAGTGCACTGTGTGCATTAACTGTCCTGCAGACCGTCCTCCTTCTTTGTCCCCCTCCTCCCCATAGAGGTGTTGTACAGTTTGATGGCTCGGGGGACAAAGGATTTCCTGAGTCTGTCTGTGGAGCACTTGTGGAGCAGCAGCCTGCCGCTGAACAAGCTCCTCTGTTTGGTGATGACGGCGTGCAGAGGATGGCTGGCGTTATCCATAATGGCCAGCAGTCTGTTGAGTGTTCTTTCCTCTGCAACCGTCAGCAGAGAGTCAAGCTCCATGCCGACCACAGAGCCGGCCCACCTGATCAGCTTGTCCAGCCTCGAGGTGTCCCTCTTAGTTGTGCTGCCCCCCCAGCACACCACAGCGTAGAAAAGGACGCTGGCGACCACAGATAGATAAAAGATCCGCAGGAGTTTTGTGCAGATGTTGAATGATCCCAGCCTCCTCAGGAAGTACAGTCTGCTTTGGCCCTTCCTGTAGAGGTGGTCAGTGTTTATTGTCCAGTCCAGTTTGTTGTCCAGCTGCAGCCCGAGGTACTTGTAGGTACCCACAACCTCCACCTCGTCCCCATCGATCTGGACTGGTCGTGGGGGTGGTCTAGACTTCCTGAAGTCTATGACCATTTCCTTGGTTTTGGAGGTGTTGAGCTGCAGCTGGTTGGAGTGAGACCAGGTGACGAAGTCCCCCACCAGGCTCCTGTACTCCTCCTCCTGATCACCCCTAACACATCCCATAATGGCCGTGTCGTCGGCGAACTTCTGGATGTGACACGACTCCGAGATGTAGCTGAAGTCCGCCGTGTAGAGGGTGAAGAGAAGGGGGGCCAGTACAGTCCCCTGTGGTGCTCCCGTGTTGCTGACCACAGTGTCAGATGTGATGTCCTTCAACCTGACGTACTGTGGTCTGCCGGTGAGGTAGTCCATCACCCAGGTCACCAGGTGTGGGTCCACTTGCATCCTGGCCAGCTTATCCTGTAGTAAAAGGGGCTGGATGGTGTTGAAGGCGCTTGAGAAGTCGAGAAACAGGATTCTGACTGTGCCGCCTCCCTTGTCAAGATGCAAGAGGGCCCGGTGTAGGAGGTAGAGGACTGCATCCTCCACCCCGACCTTCGCCTGGTAAGCAAACTGCAGTGGATCCTGAGCATGCTGCACCTGAGGTCTGAGGAGGTTGAGGATGAGCCGCTCCATGGTCTTCATCAGGTGTGACGTGAGTGTAACAGGCCTGAAGTCATTGAGTTCGGTGGGCCGGTTCTTCCTAGGAACCGGAACAATGCAGGATGTTTTCCACAGCGTGGGCACCTTCCCCAGTTGCAGGCTGAGGTTGAAGATGTGCTGCAGAGGTTCTCCCAGTTCAGCAGCACAGGCCGGCTGCTTTCCTGGGGCGAAGCCTCCGCAACTCGCCACTGACCTGCTCTGCAGTGATGTTGGAGTGTGGATGGGAGGGGGGGGGCTGTGTTGTGTGGTGAGAGCTGGACTGTGGAGGGGGGGGAGGAGTCAGAGGAAGTGAGGGGGGGTGGGGGGAGAAGGGACTGGGGGGGGTGGAGGGAGTAGGAAGGGGGAGGAGGGGGAGGGAGCCTGAGGAAGGGGATGGGGGGATAGAGGGGGAGGGAGGAGGAGGGGGGAGCTGAAGAGAGTGGGGGGGTGGGTAAGGGGGACGGGAACTGAGGGAATGGGGGGTGGGTGGAGGGAGGTGGAAGGAGTTGAAGGGAGTGAGGGGGGGGGGGGGAGTGGAGGGAGCTGGAGAGGGGTGAAGGGGGGAGGGAGGTGGAAGGAGTTGGAGAGGAGTGGAGGGGGGAGGGGACGAGTCGAACCGGTTGAAAAAGTTGTTGAGATTGTTCGCCCTCTCTATGGTCCCCTCTGCTGCACTGCTGTTTCTTTGTTTGCAGCCTGTGATGGTTTTCACACCATCCCAGACTGCCCTCATGTTATTGTCCTGCAGCCTCTGCTCCACTTTCCTCCTGTAGGACACCTTGGCCTCCCTCAGACACACCTTCAGCTCCCTCTGTGCTGCTGCCAGCTCCTCCTTGTCCTTGTTCTTGAAGGCCCTCTTCTTCCTGTTGAGGACAGCCTTCACTTCGCTGGTCACCCAGGGTTTGTTGTTAGGGAAACAACGCACAGTTCTTACAGGAACAACCACATCCATGCAGAAGTTTAGGTAGTCCGTCAGACAGTTAGTTGCTCCCTCGATGTCCTCAGCATGTGAATCCCTGACTCTGTACTAAAATCTGTAATCACATTACTGTGTCCAACACTAGTTACAGGGTCAGCAACAACTTCATATCTATGGAAATGAGTAGGTCTGAACTCTCATAGCACATTTTATCCCCAAGCGAGCAGCGCCCTCGCACACCTGATGTAATGACAGTGAGCATACCACGGTGCGTATGATCAAAGTCCAGGACGGTGGACATTTGGATTCAGCCATAATGTAGCATGCAAACATTTCTTCATCTGTGCAGGTGCGTCCTCACGTCGAGTCACGTCGCAGTAAGTCAGCAAAACAACAAATATGCTGATAAACAATGTAAAGATGAACAGCCCAATCTCCAGGGCGTAATTTACAGATGCTTTGTCACGCCCATCGGCGTGTGATACCGACGCACAAGGCCCCCTTAAGCGCCTGTAGGAAGCGCACTGGGCTTTTAATTAACTACAATGTAAACAGCGGCAACAGTAAACGCTCAGAACAAGTGCCCCGGGAGTGTGGTGACGTAGTTTAAATTTAAACTTTATTACATTCGTCATATACAGTACATACAGGTTTACATGAAATTTGACCCATCCTAAGCATTTAGGAGCAGTGGGCTGCTGTAAAGCGCCCAAGGAGCAACTTGGGGTTGAGTGTCTTGCCCAAGGACACTTCGACACGCATATATAGGAGCCGGGGATCGAACTGCCAACCTTGCGGTTAAATGATGACCCGCTCTACCCACTGAGCTACAGCCACGCTTAAAGAGTGAAAAAGACGGGGAAGGCGTAAGGGGTGGTGGATGGGCCCAACAAACACAAGCTGTCATGTCCTGTGCGATAAAGAAGCGGTGTATCTAGCGGTGAGGTTGTAGATTGCAACCAACTGAAGCCTCTCCCGTGTGCCAAGCGTGTAGAAGAGCTACGGTGGCCGATGCGAAAACACGAATGGCCCTCTCTGGAGCCAGTTGTTGTAAGAGTAGTGTAGGTCATTTTGAGCAGAGCCAGTGTGTTCCATGGAAAGTGAGTGGTGAAGCGAGAGAGAGAACGGTGGCGACAGCAGCAAGTAACGTTATCGACTCCGGCCCATGCAGGAAAAGTCAACAGAGTTTGAGTAACTGAATAACCAGGTTTCTATATATTCTAAGACTCAAACCTGAGATATACTAGTGTGCATGAACACAAACTTACTGTGAACAGTTTCTACTGGGAGTATTTACTTATTTAGTTGAAAATAGTCCAAAAACTGCACAACTCCCACTGGAACACTTTGTCTTGCCATACTAAGCCCACTAAAAACTGTAGAGATTTTGTTTTAAAAAGTTGGAGCTGTAAATATTGGTTTGCAAGTTGAAGTTTAACTTGATTAGTTTCAAACTCAAGTGCCAGTGGATTCAAGATAGACACGGGAACACAACAAAGGGATTTATTAATTCGCAAAAACAGCTCTCTTCTGATTCATCCCTTGAAAAATAAATGCATATACGTACATGTAAGTTAGACGTTGGGAAAGTCGGAATGTTCAAAGTGTGCGAGCGATCGAATGTGCGTGCGTGTCTGTAACGAGCCTGCATGTGGGTGAACGCTAGACAAACAAAAGGTCTGCCTAGTGTTTGTGCTTTCGCTGAGCATTTGGGCAAACAAATGGGTTTGACACATAAAGCACCGTACTCTCATGAAGAATGCATAAGCCCCGCAGCCAGGCTTAAAACAAACAGTCAACGTGTCCAAGACAGGCCTAATACATCTCAGAACATCTCACACTCACACACACACACAAGCAAAACTTTGACAGGTT
Source organism: Sebastolobus alascanus (assembly GCA_916701645.2). NCBI lineage: Eukaryota > Metazoa > Chordata > Actinopteri > Perciformes > Sebastidae > Sebastolobus > Sebastolobus alascanus. The sequence goes on along the minus strand of CAKAOJ020000137.1, from coordinate 270,488 downwards.
TAATTCATCCCTGTGGACAGGTAAGGCCAAATACATCCAAAGGAGTAAGCAAACAGAAACACACATCTGTGCACACACACACGTATACACACAATATGGCAACACCACTGTAAACACTGCATCCATAAAACAATGTTTCTGCTGACAACACAAAAGCATTCTCCGCCCGCACTTCCCTCCCTTCTCTTTTTTCTCCCCACTCCTCCTCTCCTCACTCCCTTTGTCTCTCCAAACTTGGCGAGGAGGGGAAAGCTCATTGCTGTGCAGCAGGTGATTCGGGGACAAATTATTGCTTATGTATCCATTTTTGAAACAGTACGCAGCGGCATGTGTGCATGCATGTAATTAGGCAACCCGTTCTCACTCCCAACTTGTCAAATACCGCCGTTTGGTAAGCGCTGCTTGGCATCGGAAACCGACGCACGGAGGCACCCTTTAGCAACAGTATGTGACGAACCGGGCTTTCAACTAACTCCAATGTAAACCCACCCGCAGCGTTATTCGATAGTCGGAGCAAGTGACATTGTATTAATAGTGCATAGACTTATCTTGTCACGGCAGTCGTTAGTCACATGACTCGCCGGTATCGTCAGTGCCGTGAGTCGTTAGTATCGTCAATCCCATAAGTCAGTAGTAACATGACTCGTTAGCATCGTCAGTCCCGTGAGTCAGAAGTAATGTGACTCGTTTGTATCGTCAGTCCCGTGAGTTGTTAGTCACGTGACTCATTAGTATGTCAGTGCCATGAGTCACGTGTGCCGCTAGTCATGTGACTCGTTAGTATCGTCAGTCCCGTGAGTCAGTAGTCACGTGACTCGTTAGTATCGTCAGTCCTGTTAGTCGTTAGTCACGTGACTCGTTAGTATGTCAGTGCCATGAGTCACGAGTGCCGCCCCGTGAGTCCCATGAGTCAGTAGTCACGTGACTCATTAGTATCGTCAGTCCCGTGAGTCGTTAGTCACGTGACTCATTAGTATGTCAGTCCCGTGAGTCGTTAGTCATGTGAATCATTAGTATCGTCAGTCCCGTGAGTCGTTAGTCACGTGACTCGATAGTATTGTCAGTCCCCTGAGTCAGTAGTCATATGGCTCATTAGTATGTCAGTCCCGTGAGCCGTTAGTCAGGTGACTCATTAGTATCGTCAGTCCCGTGAGTCGTCAGTCACGTGACTCAATAGTATCGTCAGTCCCATGAGTCAGTAGTCACGTGACTCGTTAGTATGTCAGTCCCGTGAGCCGTTAGTCACGTGACTCATTAGTATCATCAGTCCCGTGAGTCATGTGTGTCATTAGTCAGTGAAGTTAACGTCAACCACGACCGTTTCCTAACCCTAAGTGGTTGTGTTGCCTAAACCTAACTTCCTGTTTATTTTGAAAGGACACTATGCATGTAACAAGCGTATATTGATACGCCGTCCCTGGTCCGTCAAAGAGTAAGCAAGAGGGGTACCCCGTGTGGCGGTCTCCGATGCCGAGGGGCACTGACCTAGCGGCGGTATTTGACGAGTTGGGAGTGAGAATGTGTTGATTTAGGTGTATATGAGCCCTACATGTGTATCATTAAGTTGTGCGTGTGTGTGTGTGTGTGTGTGTGTGTGTGTGTGTGTGTATTTGTGTGTGTGTGAGATCAGGGGGAGGGGGATGGTCTTGCAAAGCCAAGCGGTAAGTGATGCTGACAGAAAACATCCCACTAGAGAGGAGGGTCGCAGGAATACATCCTGGCTGTCTTTCTTTTTTTCTCCCCACTCCCTCCTCTCTCTCACTCCTTCCCTAAATTCCCTTAGTATGAGTAAGCGAAGAAGACGTCAGGGGCAGTGTGTGAGTCCAGATAAAGATAGACAAAGTGATATAGATACAGATAGACATTTAAAGTGAAGACAGATAGAAATGCACATCTCTCTCGCCCGCTTCATCCATCTATGTCCGATCCTTTCTCCGTCTCCGCGGTCCAACATCTTTCTTACATCTCGCGCTTTTCATCTGCTGTCGCTCTGCTTTAACCTCGCGGTTTCAGTGACAAAGTCTATCTCATGCTTTTGAGACAAATGTTTTCACATCCGTTTAAGTGAATAAAGCACGCTGTGTTTTACAAAGTTAATGATCATGCAGTATGAGTGAGACGCCTCAGGAAATCTAGCCTATAGCGTCTGCCCTGTGGGTACAGACAGCTATTAGGTAAATCTAGGTAAGTGAGGCAGGGCGGGTTGGCTGAAATCCAGCTGAATAACAAAACACAAGGAATCACATGAGGTGTTTTGGATGAGGTTGGTATTATTCTATGTTTTTCTTACTATCAAAAAAGACCCATGAAAAAGCCAAAACTGCCAATTCGATGGTCTGTCTATCAATACTGTTATGACGTCTCCATTGCAAAAAATATTCATCTTATCAAGTCATTTCTGTCTGTAATTTAGTCTTACTACTGTACTTCCTTAATAAGCATCAGAAAAACGACATGAACAATAAACTTTTGGGAGTCAATTACAGACAAAATGAGTTGAGAAGGAGATTTTTGCAGTACACTGTTTGTAACGCCAAGCACATTTGATCTTACTGAAGACCTATAAGTGATGTATAGTTTCATTTTTTTTTTTTTTTAAAGGGCGAAGGGCTATTTTCCTGGGCACTGTAGTTTTTAACAAATGTTACTCAAACAGCAGTAAATAGGGATTTTGTTGGGGACTATTTCCAGCCATGGAATAATACACATTTGGTGAGTTAGGGATTTTCACGCCACCAGGATGGGGTATCAGAGACTGACTCAAAAACTACAGTGCCCATGTTCATCGCAGTGAAAGACTATGTCACCCAGTGCAACTGTGTGACTCACTGTGTTTTTAAAGGTATAGTTAGAGTTAGATGAGAAGATTTATACCACTCTAATTTAGCTTAGCTTAAAGACTGGAAAAAGGGGGAAATAGCTAGCCTAGCCATGTCTGAAGGTAAAAATTCAGCTTATCAGCGCTTTAAGTAGGCTATCCGTTGATTGTCTGGCAACTTATCATTTTTACACTACGGATTAAGCAAAGTAGAAATAATGTGTTAATAAGTGAGCTTTAGAGGTACTCGGAGGAGGTTTTTGTGATCTTCTTACAAAGCCAGGCTAGCTGTTTCCCCTGTTTCCAGTCTTTACGCTATGCTATGCTAACTGGCTGTTGGTGTAAGATATGAGAGTGGTATCAATCTTCTCATCTAAAGCCCCAGTTATGCTCTCCGCACGGACGGTTGCACTGACATGAGCTTGCGTGTAATCGAGGAAACGTTCTTTTATACTCCGTGAGGTTTCTCCTCACGGCAAAACCGATATTCTCCCAAATTCTCCCCGAAAAAAAAATTGTCAGATGCGCACAAACAGGGAGGCACAGAGACCCCCGCCAAGGGGCGTGTCTGATTGTGAGATGTCACTTTGCTTGTGCGTACCCTCGCGGATGCATCAATCATAAATCAAGCATAACTCTCGACAAGAAAGCAAATAAGCGTATTCTGCAATTTCCTCAAAGCTTGAGAGTGGCCATTTTGTCTCCCCCTGCTGACAGTGAGAGTCATTAAAAATAGTATTATTTGAATTTGAATAAGACAAACACTGTCAATATGCTTATGGCGTATGTCTACAAGTGAGCTCTCCACATATCCCCAGAAGCGCTTTGTCGCTGTCAATCGCTTTTTGTTTTGGACTTTAATCCTTCCTCTGAACGCAGAGTTTCTGAGTTTCTTAGGATTTTCCGTCATAGCCTCCACCATCGGTCTCACCCCACTTCCTGCCTGTCAAGGTATTGGGTAATACAGGTAGACTGCCATACAGTGTAACCAATCAGAGAGCTTGAATGAGGAGCTACACTGTGAGGAACTGTAAAGCTGGGCATACACTGTACGATTTTAGAAATGTTATGTATACTTCCTACTCCTACAAGTAGATCGTTTGCGATGTAAAGCCAAAGCTCACGATTTATGTGCTCACACTGTACGTGTAAAATAGTAAAAAAGACACAGCAGGTCGGCACTGACGTTTGGGAATTGGCTGGTGGATCTGCTTCAACTGTGTGAGAGCCTGTGGTCGGCCGACCAAAATTTCTGACATGTCAGAAATTCATCCAACCGTCCGACGTGAAATCACCTGTAAAGTATGTCAACATGATGGGAGATGCTTCATAGGAAACACTTGAGATATAAGTGCTCTTCAGATATGCTCAGGATGTATGGGCCTAGGTATAAGTTTAGCAGTGGTTAGACATTACTGGGAGATGTCTTGGCTCCTGATAACAAAATTACTTGGCTCCTGCTTTTGGTATAGCTGGCAAAGATTTCACCCCGCACGAAGTTTGTGCTCACCATCTTCAGAGCTCGAGGCAACATGTTACGCCTTGCATCAACCCCAACTGACCTCCCACTGAATACTCTGCACTTTTTTACTCTAACTTTGCCCTGCTGGACTCTTAGGGAGTTTGTTGTTTTTTTTGTTTTTGCTGAAAAACAAAGAGAAATATGGTATCCAGACTTTATATATTTTCTTATAATTACATTATATTGCACTCCAACCTGAGCACACAAGTACATGCTCGCTGACGATTAAAATATTTAAACACGATTAATCGCATTATTGTCCATAGTTAATTGTGATTAATCGCATTTTAATTGCAAATTTTTTTATCTGTTCAAAATGTACTTTAAAGGGAGATTTGTCAAGTATTTAATACTCTTATCAACATGGGAGTGGGCAAATATGCTTTCTTTATGCAAATGTATGTATATATTTATTAAAAAACAATTAACAACACAAAACAATGACACATTGTCCAGAAACCCTCACAGGTACTGCATTTACTATAAAACAAAACAAAGATAACATGGCAGCTGTCATTGTGTGAGTCAGTGACTCGACTATGACATGCCCCAAACTGCATGTGATTATCATAAAATGGGCATGTCTGTAAAGGGGAGACTCGTGGGTACCCATAGAACCCTTTTTTATTCACATATCTTGAGGTCAGAGGTCAAGGTACCCTTTGCAAATGGCCATGCCAGTTTTTCCTCGCCAAAATTTAGTGTCGATTTTGAGCATATTTTTAACCTCCTTCGCGACAAGCTGTGTCTATAACGTGGTTGATACCAATGGATTCCCTAGGTTTTATAGTTTCATATGATACCAATATCTTCACTGTAGCTTTAAAACTGAGCCCGCTACAATGTAAACATAGCAAGTTGTGTTAATGCGTTAAAGAAATTAGTGGTGTTAAAACACATACATATACATACATGCATAGGGGACACGCCGATTTGAGCAAATTGTCCTCAAAGTCTGCCTCAGACACCAACATCTGTGTCTGTTAAAATGAGCAGACAGAAACAAAATCAGAAAGCGAGAAAAAAATAGAGCAGTAGGGGACAGCGATGGAAAAAAAGAGAGAACAGCATGAAAAGGTGGTAAACAATTTCATGCAAATAAAGGGTGAACAATAGGTGAGCTTTCAGTCTCTCCCCCTCCCTCTGTCGCTCTCTCCCTCTCAGAGCCAGGGCAGAGCTTTTCGACAGGGATAAAGCAGGGAGAGGGCTGGGTTTTTTTTGCAGACTATTGAATGCTCTTTGAAGCATTCCCAAAAGGTTGATCCTATTCAGAGAAAGGTTTCCTATTTCTCTGATGCTCTTCAATAATTCATCGTCCTTTTTATGGTTTGGTCTCAGCGTTGGAAGGATTACCTAAACCTGGCTGCATATGAATAATATCATTGTGATATTCTCCATCCAGAGCACTGCGTCCACAGTGCAGTGGGTATTGGAGATAGATTAAAAAAAAAAAAAAAAACAGAGTTTAGGCATCAAGCCTACAACAGAAAGAGTTCATCCTCCCGGATGGGCAGGAGACAGAGAGAAATGGAAACGTCAGGCATCAAATGCATAACAAATGGAGTTATGTGCTTCTGTGGTTTTCAAACCCAGTGCAATGCACTTGATCTTCTCCATAGGTCAAATGCGTTTGTTTGGATAAGTACACAAAGGAATAGAAATGCGAGTGTGCATTTGTATGCCAGACATGTTTTGGATGCACAAGCATTGTATCTATAAAAGAACCACTTTAGGTAGTTCCAAGATATAAACCAGACCTCGGCTCCCACTCACAGTGATGCAGTCCAGATAATTTATGCAAGTGAGTAATTGTACTGCAGAGTACTTCAAGCAACTACCTTCACTTCCAGGTTATGACATGAAAACAGGCACGACACCCATCTGCATCTTCCAAGTGCTACTAAAGGAAGAAAACATGGCGAAATGTTCATGAACTTCCATAATGAATAAACTGACCTTCCGGGATTGTGGATTAAACCATTACCAAGAGGAGAGACAAAGATCAAGGGTGAATAAATGAAAGGTTATTCCCTCTGTTCAAGATAAGAATATGACCACCGCCCACACCCATGCACAAACTGCTCGCCTACGCTCATAAACAAGCTAAAGGGGCAATAGGTCCTTCTAAACATGAGCAAATGCTGTTCATCCAACACAAGTATGCATGTTAAATATTGAATATATGTTTTCATTAGTATTCATGTCAGTTATGTTGAACAGCAGCATTTTCATGAAAAACAGTTCACATTATCCTTTTCCAGTATGTCCATTTTTGCTTATTGTGAATCTTGTGGACTTGATTTTCCAACAACAAATTGTGAATGCAGTGCTGTTCATTTCATTCTACAGAATAGGTGAGAAATTAAAAGAAAAACAAACATGAGATGTCTTAATGAGGTGTTTGGCCACCACTGAAATAGCTTCAGTACTCATTGGAACAGATTCTCCAACTCTTTGGACAACACATTCTCACTCCCGACTCATCAAATACCGCCGCTTGGTCAGTGCCCCTCGGCATCGGAGACCGACGCACGGGGTACCCCTCTTGTGTTACTTTTGGATGGACCAGGGACCGCAGTGATATTAGAGTGGTATCAATCTTATCATCGAAAGCCCCAGTTATGCTTTCTGCAAGGACGGTTGCACAGACATGAGCTGATGCGGAAACGTGACGAGAAAACTTTTGTACTGTGTGGGTTTCTCCTCGTGGTAAACCGATATTCTCTCAAAACTGTAGGGGGCAGTATATCAAAAACATCTTCAGCATGGTTTCCGCCCATCTGCGTCTGCATATTTAGAAATAGACTGATGTGCATGGACAGACAAAAACCCGCCAAACGAGGCGTGTCTGATGGTGTGATGTCACTTTGGCCGTGCGGACCCGTGTGTCAAGCATAAATCAAATGAATCAAACAAAACAAATCCAGGGACGGCGTGTCAATATACGCTTGTTACATGCATAGTGTCCTTTCAAAATAAACTTTTGTTTTCACAGGAAGTTAGATTTAGGCAACACAACTACTTAGGTAGGGTTAGGAAATGGTTGTGGTTGACGTTAACTTCACTGACTAGCGACTCACGTGACTGACGATACCGACGAGTCATGTGACTAAAGACTGACGTGACAAAATAAGTCAAAGTTATTTTTAGTTTCAAACTGGACATGAACACCGGTCTCCTGGTTTGAAGTCTTGTGTTTGTTTGACCCATCCACGACTCCTCCTGCCCGCCCTGAACGGACTCTCACGCTATTAATGCTACGTCACTAGCTCTGATCATCAAATAACGCGGGTGGGTTTACATTGGAGTTAGTTGAAAGCCCGGTTCGTCACATACTGTTGCTAAAGGGTGCCTCCGTGCATCGGTTACGGATGCCAAGGGACACTACCAAACGGCGGTATTTGACAAGTTGGGAGTGAGAACAGGTTGCTCTGGAAATCTACTTGAGGGACAGACACTAATCTTTTAAAAGATCTTCTCTCATTCTCCAATAGGCCTGCAACTGGGTTGAGATCTGATGACTGTTGTTAAGGCCATAGCATGTTAGTCACATAATTTTCATACTGTTCAAACATACAAGACATGACCCCTCTTCATTTGTTATGTTTTTTACTAATTTTACCAGGTTTTTTTTTTCTGTCTGTATTCGGCCTTCAGGAAACTCAGATTTCAGATCTTCTTGCCTGCACTGAATATCTACGTTATTTTACTGTTTTACCTCTCTGGGAGGCTTAGGCACAACATGAATGTGACTTTCTTTCTGCAAATCCCCAAACCAGACTGCACAGGATGCAGGATATGATATGCTGGTTTATTAACAATATAATTAGGCTTCAGGGTGGGAAAGGCCAATATAACAAACAAAGGAAAGTCTGACCACTGGCGGAGCCAGACAAGTTTTATCTGGGGTGGCCAGGCTGAGGCCAGGACTCACTTTGGGGTGGCACAGAAATCACCACAGTATCTTGTTCCATCTAAAATAAGCCCCCGATGATCTTGTGGATGTGCATGCAATGAGAGAAAAGCAGTGCCATTTTATTTGTTTGCTATTATTATTATTATTTTGATTAATAGTATTATTAGCAGCTTTCAGTTCTTTTGTAGCTCGTACCTAAATCACTGCTGTTTGAGTTGCTTTCTCCTGTTCCTATGTTTACTTTGATTAAACAGTTTTTTTTGCACCACTGTTTACATACCTCTCACCAGAGGAAACTAATTGGACAGGAATCTGCCCCCCACCGTGTGGCCTATGTGTGTTTTAGTTGTTGTTGTAGTTTTCAATTAAAGTTCATTATTCATTAAAACACAATTTCCTTTTTACTTCAACAACATTATTGGGCATACATTTAGTATATTATATATAATAATTCGATATGTCCCAACTTGAACAGTTTTAGTGTCCAGTTTGTATTTTAAAACTCACTGGATTAGAAAAACACGTTGCTGTGTACTGAGCTGAGAATAGTTTACAGACCAGAGGGGTCTACCACAAAGCGACATTGGTGAGGTATGTTGAGCCTAAAGCCAAATTTTCAATGTGAAATAGGTGGTTCTGTTTTAACCTGGCTATATCGCCATGGATACAAAATATATAAATATATAAATATACAAAATGTACATGCCTCTGCTGCGATTCTAGTCCAATACACTGTTTGTTTAATTCAGCGAATATCTCCTCACGGTTTGCCGGCTGTCCGTTCTGTATGCACGCTGAAAAAAAGGTGTTGATACACAACCCTGGCTCTGTAAATTGGAAACAAACAAAGTGGTTCAGACCAAGCCATTAGATAATGAATGTCTTTATTTTTTACCATCAAAGCTTCTATTGAGGTTTTGGAATGAAGCTGTGAATGTCTTTTTGACCGCAAAGAAAATTATGATTTTGAAAGGCTAAACGCCAACAAATGTGGATTGAAGCAGAATATTTTGTTAGATAAAAACATGTTGTGAATTTTGGAAATGATTACATCTATCTTTTTTCAATACATTTTGACTTTTGGACTTTGGACTGAAAATGTGAGAGTGTGCATGTTTGAGGGAGACAGAGAGACAGAGAGAGGGGAAGAGCAGGTGGACTATTGGACACAATGTTTCGGTAAGGTATTAATTAGTCGATTAGAATATTTAATCGCAATTAATTGCATGATTGTCCATAGTTAATCGTGATTAATCACAAATTGATCGCACATTTTTTATCTGTTCAAAATGTACCTTAAAGGGAGATTTGTCAAGTATTTAATACTCTTATCAACATCGGAGTGGGCAAATATGCTTGCTATATGCACATGTATGTATATATTATTTATTATTATTGTAAATCAATTAACAATACAAAACAATGACAAATATTGTCCAGCTACTGCATTTAGCATAACAAATATGCTCAAATCATAACATGGCAAACTCAAGCCCAACAGGCAACGACAGCTGTCAGTGTGTCAGTGTGCTGACTTGACTATGACTTGCCCCAAACTGCATGTGATTATCATAAAGTGGTCTGTAAAGGGGAGACTCGTGGGTACCCATAGAACCCATTTTCACTCACATATCTTGAGGTCAGAGGTCAAGGAACCCTTTTGAAAATGGCCATGCCAGTTTTTCCTCGCCAAAATTTAGTGTAAGTTTTTCCACGTGTCCTTCATCATGGACAGTATCAGACCTAAATGCAGTTATTTAGTGTAATGTTTAAATCTGCTGCATCAAGTTGAATGTGTAAGAGCAGCGGAATGTGCAGTTGTCACGTTAGAAATAAACGGTAGGCACTAAGAGAGCATCGAGTGGTAAAATAAATACAGTATATTAACTTATGAATTAACACAATTAGTAATTTCCTGCCAGCATTCCTGTCTTGCCTTATTTGCAGCAACAGTAGATAGATGCATTCATGAAACAGTAAAGTCACTGTCATTTCTTTCAATTTCAAACGTTTCTTGTGAGTGAAAGACGAGCGGTTACCAGAGAGGAGGTGTATCACTGTGGATTGTGTTTGAAGGCATTTTTTTAATTTGTTAAAGGGCCTTTTTCAAGTTAAAACAGGGTGTTCAGTTTCTCCTCAATTATTTTATAATGTTTGCAAAGTACCATGGTTGCGTCCGAAATTCCCAACTAACATGCTATTTAGTACACTGAAACAGTATGTGAGATATTTTAGAATGTCCAAAACCTTAGCATGAAACCAATAGTATGCGAATTGCATACTATTTCCGGTGAAATATTACAGTATGCAACGCTGGACACTACGGCAGCATAAATATCCCACAATGCAATGCGACAGTAACGACAACGTTCATAACAGACGTTGACGGACAGCTCTGTATCATCAATAACGCTTCAATTTAACTGTAAGTATAAGATTCCACTTTGCTAGAAGTAATATATACTTTAAATTAATTCGGACTTTGATTCTCACAAACCGTTGTTTTCGTCACATGAGGTTGGTACGGGTTACCATGGTTACGCTTCTCCAACCGGCAAGAAGGCTCTCTGGAAGTGACGACATAAATTACTGCTCAGTGTGTCCGAAAAAAAAAATAATACTGTTTATTCACACAAAAGTATGTTGAACAATAGTACACCTATTGAGTATGTAGTGCATAGTATGCGATTTCAGATGAAGCCCATATCAACAAAACAAAATATGCAAATTCAAAACCCTTATTTTTGTATTACTAGTAACAGTATCAGTAATCAAATCAAACAGTAACAGTCATTGACATTCTCCTCTTCAAACAATAGATGCTGAAATGACCGATATGTCCTCTTTATTTAATATTCATGTAAAGACATCTCTTTTCTTGTTAATAACTCATTTCTCTGCACATCACTGTCAGTAATGATGCAAAAATATTATTCATAAATCAAAATTCACAGCTCAGTATAGAGTCAACTATTGAGTCTATTGTATATACTGTAGTCATGAACAAGGGAGTTGTTTCAGACAGCCTGGGAGTCCTGCCTCAGTAGCAGCAGACTGGCCTGGCTGCTTGTGTAGCTTGATGTCATCTGGCCAGCCAATCACCAGCAGATTACTCCAGCCAATAGACCAATCACCTGCCAGATCAATCAGGCTCCTCTCTGCACGCACCTGACACACATCAGTCAATAACTGGTCTCAGACTAAGCAGATGGAGTGATTCTTCAAATGCAGGTACAGTCCAGTAACTTTGACATGAATCCAAGTTGTGAATTCACAATAAAAAATGCTTTTCCTATCCTGAAATAAAAATAGAAACCAGTTGCCAAACCTTTTATCTAATGCTACTTACATTTGTGTGTCTACATCCGCACTAAATTGTGTCCTCATTTGCATAAAGAATATGACTAGATTTCCCCCACTGTCCTATCTGTATGCCACCACTGTGTCACTGTACACCACAGAGCTGTGTGTGTGTGTGTGTGTGTGTGTGTGTGTGTGTGTGTGTGTGTGTGTGTGAGAGAGTGTGCAGGGTTGGCAGGCTGTGTGATAGCCCGTACAATCCTGCTCTAGTGTCAACTTTAGTGACTCTGTGATAAACTGCACTGCACCAAGACTTGTCATCCCATCCAGACAAAGCGTGACAGGCCAGCATGCCGTCAGAAAGAGTGACACAGTGGTTGTGTCTACTGTATGTGTGTGTGTTCTTAGGATTCAGTTCTTGCAAGAAAGTTTTAGGGTTTTGAAGATATTTTTGCAAAGCGAGGTCACTCTCCCCTGCTTCAGATTACAGTTTTAGTGACCAAGGTTTATTACAACATTTGGTTGTTATTTAAAGCTGAAGTAGGCGAGATTGGAGCAAATATGATTAAAAAAAGGTTATTTTTATAAAACGGTCGCTATATCCTGACAGTAGTACATGAAACACGTAACTTAAAAAAAATCTGCAAGATTTCACAGACTGGAGGAAAACAAGTAGTCAGAGCTGATGTGAGGTCTGCTGTCCATCTACTGTCTATAAGAGCCGGCTGTCAATCACTCGCAAACTCCAACCAAACGGTCAAGCTAGGCAGCGCTGATCAAATACGAATCAATATTATGTTACGTCAATGCTTATTTCTCGCCTCGAATGTTTTCAGAATCATCTTGTAGTGTACTGTGTAGCTATAAAATGAGAAAGTTTGTGACCCAGGAGCCATTTTGAGATCAGGTTGAGATGGCTTTAAGGAACGCCAAGTACCGATCACACATGACCGGAGCACAGCCAATAGGAATGGTCTCTCTCTGAAATGACTTGTGATTGGTCAAAGTCTCCCGTCACGGGCTAGATTTTTTTAAAGCCTGAAAACAGAGCCATGACGAGGTACAGAAGTCTAGTTATCTCTCAGAACACTTGAATTACAATATGCTGAAAGGTTATTATGGAATTTTTGCCCAATGATGCCAAAAATGTACTGCCTACTGCCACTTTAAGAGGGGATATTTGCAGTAGGTTGTCGCAGAAGTAACTGTCAAAAAACGGGAAAATGACGGCTATAACTGAGCTGATTACAAGTCAAAAAAGAATATGTTCGATTCCTGCTGCTGTCATATCTCTTTATTATTTTTGCTTTTCACACTCAACTCAGTCTCATCATTCAACAGGTAAGCTGAACAATGGACAACCCCCCAAGAAATGTGGTTTAGAATTAGGTAGAAAAAAATGTTGGCATTGTGCATTTATGTGAACAACGGGATACGTTGAATGACGATGTTTCTGAACCAAAACTACGTTTCATAAATATGTTTCATATCAACCTCGTATCACACTTGCAGAAACACACAATGTCACGTGGTTAACATTGTGAAAAGATTGGTTAGGTTTAGGAAACAAAACTACTTGGTAAAAGTGGCAGTAGGCAGAATATTTTTGGCATCATTGGGCAAAAATTCCATAATAACCTTTCAGCATATTGTAATTCAAATGTTCTGAGAGAAAACTATACTTCTGCACCTCCTCATGGCTCTGTTTTCAGGCTTTAGAAAATCTAGCCAGTAACGAGAAACTTTGGCCAATAACAGGTAATTTCAGAGAGAAGTTCCTATTGGCTGTTTATTCAATTGAGGCAGCTGTCAATCACTCGTGAACTCTGATCAAATGGTCAAACTAGGCGACGTTGATCAAATATGAGTCAATATTCTGTTACTGTAATGCCTATTTCTCGCCTCAAATGTTTTCAGAAACATCATGTAGTGTACTGTTTAGCTGTAAAATGAGAAAGTTTGCTCCTGCTGGTGGGCGGTGCTTGGTATTTCCTCAACTGATGGCGGCCGGGTCACAAACTTTCTCATTTTACAGCTAAACAGTACACTACAAGATGTTTCTGAATATATTTTATGCAAGAAAATAGGCATTACAATAACAAAATATTGATTAATATTTGATCAGCACTGCCGTTTGACCGTTTGATCGGAGTTTGCGAGTGATTGACAGCTGCTTAGAGACGGCAAGGCTCCAGCTCGGCGTTGATTGGTTGTTTTCTTCCGGTCTGTGATATCTTGCAGATGCCATTATGAGCATCGGAGGACATAGAGGCACATGATTTTTTTTTCAGATTACCTGTCTCTACCCTTAGTGGACTTTCTTAATGTTACGTTAGAAGAGTAACATCATTACGTAACAAGTCAACATTTACTTTTGGTTTCACACGGGACATGAACAGCAGTCTCTTGGGTGAAAGTCCTGTGTTTGTTTGACCCATCCACTACGACTCCCACCCGCCTTTTGTGTACTTTATCGCTCTTTATACTCATCAGTATACCACGTAACTTTCAATAACGGATGCTCCATATATTACGTCACTTGCTATGGCTGAATGCAAAAACGTCCACATTAAAAAAAAAAAAAAAAAGTCCATACTCCTGGTGACTGGGCTGGAATTAGGATAAGGTAATGGGTGTGAGTATGCATGTGTGTGTCAGTCTGTCAGTCATTCTGCTGCAGGAACACAGAGCTGATGGGCTCAGCTGCGACAGCACTCTGTCACTTCTCCCAGGTTGGCAGAGGAGAAGCTATGGTTGCAGAGGGTCACATTAGAGGCAGAGTCAGACTCCCTTTAATTGCCTTGTGCAATTAATGGCGTGGGCAGCGCGGAGAGATAATTACAGCTCACACTGTTAGCATCAATAGACGTGGCACGAGGACAACAGCACCTCGAATGAACACTTTGAAAAAATGTGGCATTTTCATCACACTCTCGCCGTCTTTATGTGGCATCACACATTTGGAACACTTTTATGTACAATTAAAATAAAGTATAGTAAAACCAACAAGCTGTAAATGTGATATGAATGCACAATGTGTTTGCTGTCAAGGCCCCCCCTTATGTTCAAATTTGAATTTCAACTCTCAAAATTTCAAGACTTGCATTGCAATAACGATTTAAATTTACAATACTGCATTTATTGGTTAGTGACTTTGATTTCTTCTTTGTATTGTCTCAATCATTTCTGTTATTTAACTAAAAAAGTGCTCTACAAATAAAGGCTATTCTTATTATTATTACTATTCTCATTCTTATTATTATTAAGGTCCCACCCAGGTTCATCTCCACACTATTGTTAATGGTGGTGGACATCCTTTCCTTGTCAGCTGTCAATTAATAAAATATTTAATCGCATGATTGTCCATAGTTAATAGTGATTAATCGCAAATTAATCACACATTTTTTATCCGTTCAAAATGTACCTTAAAGGGAGAGTATTTTATACTCTTATCAACATGGGAGTGGGCAAATATGCTGCTTTATGCAAATGTATGTACTGTATATATTTATTTTTGGAAATTAATTAACAACACAGAACAATGACAAATATTGTCCAGAAACCCTCACAGGTACTGCATTTAGCATAACAAATATGCTCAAATCATAACATGGCAAACTCAAGCCCAACAGGCAACAACAGCTGTCAGTGTTCTGACTTAACTATGAGCCCAAAACTGCATGGAATTATCATAAAGTGGGCATGTCTGTAAAGGGGAGACTTTTGGGTACCCATAGAACCCATTTTCATTCATGTATCTTGAGGTCAGAGGTCAAGGGACCCCTTTGAACATGGCCATGCCAGTTTTTCCTCGCCAAAATTTAGTGCAAGTTTGGAGTGTTATTTAGCCTCCTTTGCAACAAGCAAGTATGGCATGAGTGGCACCAATGGATTCCTTAGGTTTTATAGTTTCATATGATGCCAGTATCTTCACTCTATTATAAATCGCATGTTGCGTTAATGTGTTAAAGAAACTAGTGATGTTAAAACGAATTTTTGTTGAAACAGACCGCCTCACTATTTACTGGCTCGCTGCCAATTCTTCTGCCTTTTCCCTCACCAAGGGTGAGGCATTAACGTTTTTGGCCGGCTCTGCAGCGCGAGCGTCCATGCAGGACGATGCCCCTTTGCCGGGACTCCTCGTTCTCTCAATAGGTAGTGGAATGGAGGGAGACGAGGCACTTTGGAAGCATTACATGATGAAGCATTATCAATCCACTTGACGAGGGCGGCTTCAGCCACAGGTGCTTTTTCTCCATGCATATTCATTTTTTATTCAGAGAATAGAAATTAATTTATTTTTCCCGTCATATCAATGTGCACGCAGCACAGGTATCCAGCTGAAAGCAGACGGTCCGCTAGGCAAAGTATCAAGAGAGTAATGTAAAAAAACAAAACAAAAATTCAACCAACGTTCAGCAAATT
Source organism: Sebastolobus alascanus (assembly GCA_916701645.2). Classification (NCBI taxonomy): domain Eukaryota; kingdom Metazoa; phylum Chordata; class Actinopteri; order Perciformes; family Sebastidae; genus Sebastolobus; species Sebastolobus alascanus. The sequence goes on along the minus strand of CAKAOJ020000137.1, from coordinate 254,507 downwards.
ATTTAAACAGCATTTGTATAGGAATGATACTGTCCCAAGCTTTTTGATTATATAAGCGGTTGACCACTGTAGCCGTGATCACTATAAGCGGTTTCCAAGGTAACTAGATTCAATATTCAAGATTCAAGATGTTTATTGTCACGCCGGTTATACAAGTAGAATCGTGTGAAATACTTTTTGCTGGGAAGCTCCATTAAGAAAACAGTAAGTTAAGTAGCAAAGAAATAAAATAAAATACAAATAAAAAATAATAGTGTATTTACAAATAATATACAGTATAATAATAAAGGAAATACTTGGTATATGGTAAATATAAAAGCATATATATATATATATATATATATATATATATATATATATATATATGGGAGCAGTAGAGATTACATACTATAAAAATATTGCACAGGCATTTATTTATTTTTTTATATTGCACATATTGCATTGAAGTATTGCACTTGTTTATTGCACTTATTGTGAAAGAGAGAGTGTTGTATGATTTATCTGTTTAAGAGTCTGATGGCCTGGGGGAAGAAACTGTTCCTCAGCCTGCTGGTGAGAGTCCTGGGGGTCCTGTATCTTCTGCCAGAGGGCAGGAGGGAGAACAGGCTGTTGTGGGGGAGTTTTGTGTCCTTAATGACTCTCAGGGACTTCCTGAGGCACCGCTGGGTGTACAGCTCCTGCAGGCTGGGCAGCTCGCACCCGGTGATGTGTTGGGCTGAGCGCACCACCCTTCCCAGCGCCTTACGGTCCACATTGGTGCAGCTGCCGTACCAGGTGGTGAAGCAGCCTGTCTCGAGGCTCTCTATGGTGCCTCGGTAGAAGTCCCTGAGGATTTGTGCTTTCAGTCCAAAGGTCTTTAGGCACTTCAAAGCGTACATTCTCTGTTGGGCCTTCCTGACTACAGCGGTGGTGTGGGTGGCCCATGTCAAGTCCTTATGGATGTTGACACCCAGGTATTTAAAGTCGTCCACCCTCTCCACCGCTGTGCCGTTGATGGGGACTGGGGTAATCCACGATGACCTCCTTGGTCTTTGAGACGTTCAGGGAGAGGTGGTTGTTCTGACACCACTGTTCCAGGGCGGTCACCTTCTCCCTGTAGGCCGTCCGGTCGCCATGCGAGATCAACCCCACAATTGCTGTGTCGTCCGCGAACTTCTTGATGGTGTTTGAAGCCCTTGTTGCCACACAGTCGTGGGTGTAGAGGGAGTACAGGAGGGGGCTGAGAATACAGCCCTGTGGCGCTCCCCTGCTGAGAGTCAGTGAAGTGGAGGTGAGGTTGTCCATTCTCACCACCTGGGAGCGTTCTGTCAGAAAGTCCAGGATCCAGTCACACAGTGGTGCGCTCAGGCCCAGGTCCTTTAGCTTAGTCTCCTTCCAGGTGGCAGAGGGCGGTGTGTAGGACGTGGGCGATGGCGTCCTCTGTGCCTCTGTTTGGGCGGAATGCAAATTGCAGGGGGTCGAGGGTGGGCAGAAGCATGGGGCAGATGAGGGATTCAACCAGCTTCTCAAAACACTTGCTGGCTATGGGGGTGAGGGCTGTGGGGCTCCAGTCGTTTATGCTGGTCACTTTCTGTTGTTTTGGGATGGGGAAGATGGTGGTGGATTTGAAGCAGGTGGGGACAGTCCGGAGGGAGAGCGACAGGTTGAAGATTGTTGTGAAAACCCCCGCCAACTGGTGTGCGCAGGTCTTCAGGACATGTCCAGGGATGCCGTCTGGGCCGGCCGCTTTGCGTGGGTTGATAAGCAGGAGGGTCCGGCAAACATCAGCCACTGTGATGGAAGGGGGACAGTCCTGTTCTGCAGCAGTCGTGGAGGAGGAGTGTGGGGGTGGTGGGCAGTCCAGGTTTTCAGCTGAGGTGGGGTTAAAGGGATGGGATGGTAGCGGTGTTAAGGGTGGGGGAGGGGGATGGAGGCTGGAAGTGCAGGGGGGCAGTGGTGGTAAGGGGGGGTTCTGATTGTCTGCAGGGGTGGGGGTGGGGCAGGACGTGACACAAGGTCTGACAGAGGAGTCAAACCTGGCGTAAAAATTATTAAGTTCGTCCGGGAGAGTGGGTGCTGTGTTTGTGATTTGTTGTCTTGGTCCTTTAAAGTCTGTACAACCAGAACAACTACCAATACAACCAAAGCCCGAACCAGAGCAGCCTGTGAGTGTACTACTTGTCACTGCCAAACTGTGTTGATTGGAATGACATATTGTGTTAATACAGAGCAGGACAACATAGCAAGTGCGATAAAAAAGCATTCACCCCCCAAAATATATTCCGCACCCAGCAAATGTCAGCACCTTAAAAGCACTTGTTCACACCTCTTAGACGCTGAAGACAAGACAGCTCCTGTCAGCTGTCAGAATGTGCCATGTATTCCTCGTAGTAGCACGTAAAGCTCAGAAACAACAGCAGCCTCAAACAGACTTTAATGTGTCAACAAATATTAATGCTGTGTATTTTTTCACTCTTAACTGGGCTGCCAAGGTGAATGAGCTTCTTTCCAACCTGGCAGTGCATTGATGTAAGGTGTCATTCTTGAACATGTGGAGGTGTGGGATTTTTCATGTTACTTTACACGGGGGGCTTGCATAAAAGTGCAGACATACACTACGTATAGGTTATGGCAGGGAGGACAAAGAGCAGAACAGGTCAGACTTGTGGTTTCTTGACTGTGTATTAAAGAACATCGCCAGAGCTTTGATCAGTTTATTTAGAGTACAGAACACTTTGCCTACCAACAAATTAAAAAATGAAGTAAACTCTAAACTGTACCATCTGGTGCATCTAGTTTTTTAATTTTACATCCTTAAAGCTGCTTTGCCGTATTTATAAAACATCTCCCAAATTAATTAAGAAAAAAAAGATAATTAAGAAATTCTGAGCTTATCTAGTGTAATACATTGGTGATTTTGAAATGCAAAGGATTAATTTAATTCTTTGGACATGTGGTGGATTTTTAGTGAACACCTCTGTGGCAGATTTCACAAAGATAGACATATGGCTGAGATCAAACTAATAGTCAGACTTCAGATAGTTCTAAATGCATCTGTTGCACAAATCTGTCTAGTTCTTGACCGTCTTATAGGACTAATATGCTATGAATTCTGGGTAAATTAAGATTTTGTTCAAACTAAAAAAACATGGCTGATCTGTCATTTGGTGCTACCGGTCAGTGGGTGTCACTGATTGGTACCATGGAAACAAAGCTCTAAGCTCTGAGTAAAGGTGTGTTTCAGTCAATGCTGCCAGATTGGACGTTTTTATTTAAAGGGGACCAGCGGGCGCCGGAATGAGTTTTGAAGTGAGGGGCCAGGATGACGTAGGCTGATACAGTGTTTCCCACAGGATTTTGAGAGACTGTGATGGGTGACCTCAGACCGTCGAGTAGTCCTGGGTTATGCTCTCCCGGAAGAAACATTTTAAAAATGTTAAAGTTAAAAGCATCAATCTGGTGCAAAATTACAAGGCTAGATCTATGAAGAACTTGGTGCACAATTTAATCATAAAGGTTGTATGGTTATGAATGCTGATGGCAGAAAGTCACACAGCATAAGCATGGTAAACGAGACGGGGTGCCAACATCGCCGCAGAGGACAGTCCGCCCCGGTTGACAGTCATGCGTCCGTCACCACAGGGAGAAAGGGTGCACTACGCAGCGAAAAAAATCAACGGCCCGAGGCGAAGGGTGCTGTAAAACTCACTCAAGTGTAAAAATTGTTTTGGTTCATTATGAAACGTAGCGGGCTGGATGTCAGATCACTTTGATTTAATTTGAATTAGGATACACGATTATGATTGGATAAATATCCACAGCACACTCTGCTCCGCTGGTTGCAAAATGGAGAAAAATATATTATTTAGTGTTTTTTTACTGGGCATCAACTTCGCGTTTACGCACATATCGTCAACAAAAAATAGACTTGAAGTGTAAATAAACGCCCGCCTTTTAAGTCTCGCCTTTTCTTCCGTTTGGCACCCCCTCAAACAAAGCTAGTTAGAGCAAAGCTGGAGCAGAATCTGAAGAGTTTGGTTTGGTTGACAAATCAAAACAGTGGGCCAGCTGATTGATCAGGGCAAACTGGGCTTTTTGGGAGGGTGCGTCGGGGGGCACGAGCTCAAACAGAGTGTTTCAGACAGAGGGTGAACAGAGGTGCTGCAGTACAGAGAAATAAAGTGTTTTTTGAACATTAAAGCATGTAAACATATTCTAGTAGAAACTCAGAATACAAGTATGAACCTGAAAATGTACATAATAGGTCCTCTTTAATTGGGCGAGAAAAATAGCTTTGGGCAGATTGTGATAATTTGAGCTGTTTTTCTTTTTTTACTATTTGGCCAGTTCCCACCAACAAAAAGTTATACTCTGTGAATCGGTCTTTCCTCTCATCCGAGTAGTATGATTGAGATTGACATGGCACTGAGTTCAATAGGGACGCAATAGCTGAAAACTGGCAACCACCGAAACTAAATGTTATTTCAGTTTATGGCAACTAAGTTAAAACTCATTTTTTTGATATTGTAGTTATTATTCTGTCATAGCTTTGAGATGTACAACTTGTAAAAAAACTGACATCTGTTGATATGAGTGAAAACTTTTAATGTTTAATGTCACATTTATTTTTGGCTGGACCGCAGAGGGCCAGCCCTACAGACGCAAAAGTCTGTCACTGAGTGAGTGAGTGAGTGAGTGACTGACTGAGTGAGTGATGAAGTTACAGGATTGGTCGGCTGACTGCTGGAGCTTCCTCATTGGCTGTTGCTCTTTCAAAATGAAAAGGCGGAGAACAGTTCTGTGTTTACGTTTTCTGGGGAGCGTGTCAGCGGTTCAATGTAACATTACATAGCGCTGTTGTTGTGCATGTGCTATTTTTTATGTTCGTTTAAGTTACGTTGTGTTCGCAAATTTTCGCCTCACTTTCCTCCATTTCCTCCATGAACTGACTATCTAGCAGCCACACGTCACTACTGCGGTATGAACGCAATATAAACAGACTGTGCTGTGATTTAATTGCAATAAACAGATCAAAATGATGCCGAAATAACAACATAAATATATCGATTTGTAAAAAGTCTGAATTCATTCTTTGTCAAGTCTGTCCGCAACACAACAAGCAAACAACTTTTAAAATGCTTGTTTTCTGAACGGAGTTCGGATCGATCAACGCCAGGCTATGCTAACACCAGCTACTCCATCAACACTCAACATAACGTCATCTAGGCATAAATACGGCAGCGACGTTATTGTAAACGGATCAAAATGTGCCGAAATAACTACATAATGATGCTGATTAGTAAAAAGTCTGAATTCATGCTTTGTCAGGTCTGTCCGCAACACAACAAGCAAACAACTTTTAAAATGCTTGTTTTCTGAATGGAATTCGGATCGATCAGTGGCAGGCTACGTGAACATTGCAGCTGCTCCATTAACATTCCATCTAGGAATAAATACAGCAGCAACAACGTCAGTGATGACAGAGGGGATATCTCAACGCTGATAAACTTTCGCAACGTATATTGAACACCAATTATGTGATGAATGCTTTTGATACACATGCTTTCATAAAATACTGAAATACTTTCAACCTTGCACACTGTATGTCATGCTAATACCTTTTCACCTTGTATAAAATGTATAATATACTGACTAGTAAATGTTACCATTTACATTACTGAATGCCATTTGCTTCATTATAAGTTGGCTTTCAATCAAACATTAAGATATAAGTGAAAAAAACTGTTCACAAAACATTATAGATATGACCACTGACTATTTGTGTAAGAATTTAGCTACAAATTCACAGACTTGACCATACGGTCCAGCCATATACTCGGTTTTGACCGAGTCTTGTTCCTCTACATTCAGAACAATTGGGTGAGTTCTAAGCTCTGATTGGGCTATCTTGTGTCAGTCCAGTCTGGCAACACTGGTTTCGGTGCGATCTCCATCCGGTAGTTCAACTTTGACTGAATGGACGTGCTCATGCACTGTGTTTGGAAATGGAGTGGTTATCATTCTAACATGTCTCATCACTATGTTTAGTGCATATCTTACACATACTCTCATACACTGCTTATACCTTGTGATCAACTGACATCGCGATTACAAGGTGAACATCTTGGACCCTTAGACCACCAGGTTGCTTAGTGATCGCAGCATTTTGAAGACTGAACCATGACGTGAAGCTGGATCCGAATCATATTGCTCCTACCATCAAACTCTTTTATTCCATCTCAATAAAATCCAGGAATATGCTGTGCAGCTTATCAGCCTTTCAATCAGTCAGTGCAGATAGAAAAATATTTTTAGTGGTGCAGGAGAGAACGGACTCTTGTTAAACTATTCTGATAGACTAATTGTGCCTTCTATTCATTCGGCACAGATTTATGACTAGTAATGTGCTGTTCAGCAACAAAAATGTCTCCAACTGTGTTTTATTGCTCTAAAGGTAGTGTTTCTTTAGTATTTTAACACAAACAATGCATTCTTTTATTCCATGGATAAAAAAATGTTCAATTTAGGTCTTTATTGAGCTATTACATGTACACATTATTGTGCTATTCTACATGGTTTTAATCTTAATGTTTCCTAACTGCTAAGATGTACAAACAATCAGATAGATCTTATGTTGTCGTGTTAGTTAATTCCAGGATGCACTGTGTGAGCTGTGTTTCTTCTAACCGATTAAATCAATGTATCAGCTGGAATCTACTGATCTCTCCATCATAACAAACTGTGTGGGTACATCCATCCATTGAGTAGTCACACACAGTGTGTACAGTAACTAATAAACAGCCTCAGCTCAAGAAAATGTAGCAAGAAAATGTGTAGCCTTGTGTGTGTGCGTGTTTGCGGAGGAAGGAGCAGTATTAAGTCCAAATTCGTTATATCTATAACAACAGCAGGTGGTCGCTCTCTCTCCCTCTCAGTGGCGCAGCAGCCACTGCTGCTTAATGGCACAGCAGCGAGCAGCATTCCACAACCTTTACTCATCAAGAACACAGCAGAATACACTATTCAATTCACTGATTACCAGAGTCGCAGGTGGCAAATCTGCTGCGTATAGAAACATGAAGGGGTTCATGGAACCATGTAAAAATGACAGAATGTAGCCTTCAATGTATATTTTTTCCTATAAGAATGACATTTTGGTAATGTTTTAGCAAAACAGCAACATTTCCTAAGCTTTTATAGTGCTTTTGCTAGGGAGTCTTTTCCCCTCTGTTTGACTCCTGAAGCTGCATTTGTTAGTTCATGTTTACAGAGAGGTGTAAACACTAAAACAGATGACTTTTTAGCTAATAAGCAAATTGAATGAAACCAGGTCACATGTCACATCAAGTCACCCAAAGCAAAGTTGTTCTGCCAGAGCCTTTAACTATGATGCATGGTTTATAAACACAAATGGGCTTTATAGGTGCTGAATGCGAGATTGGGAGCATTTCTATTGCCACCGCACAGCTCACAACAGGCTCGCCGCTAACGGTACTAACAGCGCTAACAGTTAAATCAACGGCATGCTGACAGAGCTAACAGTGTCAACCTGGAGGGGGAACCGGAGGGTAGGCGCTATGCTTCCGCGATGACACTCTTGGCTGGGACGGCGTTATCAGCTGTAACCGCCGTATGAGAGCAGTGCAGAGCGTCGGCCGTGAGCTAGCCAGTGGGGCATGCTCACATGCACGAACATACACAAAGCACGCGCGGCCAGAGACTTCATTCTCTGCTCATGTAGACATTACTCCTCTTTATCTTTACACAGCAAATAGTTTTTAGTTGCCATATTAATGGTCTGGATATCATATAGAGAAACAGTGGCAATAGACACATTTTTTTTGCTTTGACTTATCATTATGAAGTAAATGTTGATTGCACAATGTAATGTGCTCCAGGGATGACGTATTTTCGTAGGCCAACCAGGAAGTTAGCATCAACCTGGTTCCCTCGACAAAAAGCCAATGGGATTTTTCCATTGGGTTTTGGATTATTGAAGAAAATAAGCTCTGTGGTAAAGAAACGTTTATGATACTTACACGTTTTGTTCAGCAAGATAATCTCCACAAATGAACACCACTTTTATGACTTTTGAAGTGTAAATGCCATCGCCAGAAGTGAAAAGCTAACGTTAGGCTATAAACGAACGACATTACAGTCTATATACAGTATACATAGTGAGGTTGTAAAGGCGGACGAGTCGGCGTGATGACGTTTAGTAGTCTCATTGAGCCACTTGTTATCAACCGTTTTTTTAAAGACACATAAAGGCTTCAAAATTAATGAGTGAGGTATTTATTGATGTATTTTATGTCATAGAACAAAACGATAAAATCTCGTCAGATTGTGTTAACCACAGACGTTATTTCAGGCATCTAACTAAAAACCCATCCAAAAAACCCATTGATTTCCAGACGAGGGAACCGGAAGTGCTAAAATGCTCACTCATTTCCGGGTTTTAGGACTCATTCCTGTAGCACTCTATTTTGCGTTAACATTGTTTCCCTATAAGCCTCGCTTTCACTATGCAATTCTGTCTGCCACCGGGTCACGATCTCCCATGAAAATGAAGCCTCAATTTACAGCACAAAGGAACAGGATGGCACTTGAATTGTGCCTATACTTATGAAGGTAATACAAATAATAACATGGATGCTCCGTAGTCTGAATTAAGACTGACAACTCTTTATTGCCTCCCACACTGTCAACAGCAGCACAATACAAACACTGTTCTTACCTTTCACAATAAAAGCCCTAGACATAGGCTATACACTGCATCACAGCTTACATGAGAGCATTTTACTAAGAACTAAATAGCTTTCAACTCAACAAAATAGCTTACAGTAGCTATCCCCAGGTAGGTAGCGTAAATGGCAGACAGTGGAGATAATGGAGTAATGTTAACATTAATTGTGGAAACTCTACCCGGTAGAAGAGCCCAGTTGAAGGAGGAGGCAAAGAAGGCGAAGAGGGAGAGTGATCAAAACCGTTCTTTCAGCCCATTCGCACAAAAAGGCGTATAAATGCCACGATAATGTGCAACGTGTTTAGCATGCATTAAGTACGCCTTTCTTGATTTGTGCGTGTCATTTGTACACCATGTATTCTGTACTGACTGCAACGTAAATGTATCCACATATAAATGTTACTGTAAGAGTTAGTGACGTAGTATAAAAAGCAAGAAAGACCACTTATGGTGGGCGGGTGGATGGGCCCAACAAAAACTGGACTTTCAACCAGGAGACCCATGTTCGACACCGTTGTTGACCATTTAAATAATGCCACTTGGAAACGCTGGGGTTGGGTGGGTGGGGGGGTATCTGTTGTATGTAAATTGTTGTATGTAACAAGAATAAAGCATGCACCATGCTACGCAGGTGCAAAACTAAAGATGTTTGAACAGTATTAGACCATCTGGTGCTTTGCCCATCTCTAATGTCAGAACAGGAAGGAAGCAAAGAAAAAAACATGAATTACTGAAAAGAAAAGAAAAGCTTGCACGTCATTAATGACTGAACCAATTGAACCGTGAGCATGAAGAGGCAAAATGCTCAGTTCTCGGATACTTTATCTCTTCTAAATTTCTGAAGTTCTACGCTCAGAAATGACAGAAACAGAATAGCTGAGAAGTGCTGTTGGACAACAAGCACTCCCTTAAGGACCTCATCGCAGCACATCTGGAGCCTCTCACACATTCGTCAAGTACCATTCTAAGTACCTAGCAGGAGGAAGAAGAAGAAGAAAAAAAACACATGGAAGTATCCTATTTAACTACTCAATCACCCAAATGGAGACTGTTATTACCTGGAAGCTCTGCACATCACTGAGAGGCACAGAGTGTGATCCTCTCTCAGATGGTGGAGAGTCGGAGCTAATTGGCAGCAGGTGCTGATGTGTTCATCTCATATATACATGTGCGTGTGGGTGAGTTTGTGCACTCCGGGATGAGCCGTGCATCATTCAGCCGCATGTTACAACCGAACCAGACGGCTGCAGCTCAAGCCAGATTTAACAACATCTGGTGCTCGTGTGATGTATTGTCATCGGCCTCAGCATGGAACCGTGGTTTTTACAATCTCAACAACGATTCAGATTTAGTATTCACTCTTTTTCCTCCATTCTTACATTGTGCTATTTTTGTTTTACTGTTTGCACACATCCTTGTCCCTAAGAATTCATCACGCATCGATACATTCATGTACTGTAGCCATCCACTGCTGCTCCATTCGAGTGTGCAGCGTGGCTGTTACACACTGGGACAGAGTTGACATGTGAGAGATGGAATATTGTGACTCATTGTTATCCTCTTTCATAGTCTGCTGTAATGACAGCCCGGCATTATTATTCACAATTTACCAATTATCCCCATGACCTGTCTTCTGATCCACATTCACAACAACACACGGGCCTATTTGTTCTGAGGTCAGATTAAATTGTGTTGGTCACTGCCTGTCTAAATGGTAATGCTAAAAATAATTCTCCTTTCCCCCCTTATTTTCTTTTTTTTTTTTTTTGTCAGGCCTCCATGCCCTCTGCCTCTGCTCTCTTATTTATCTCTGCTCTATTTTCTGTCTTTTCTCAACAGTTCTCACACCACATCTAGCTGTCCTTCTTGCTCAGTGTTTAACTGTGTGGGGGAGAGAAAAAAAAAGCTCTTTTGCATTTTAAGAGTCGCGAGCAACCAAGCATGAAGATATCCAAATTGACACATCAGAATATATCAAGTAAAAGCCAGTGTTTAAATAATTACTGAGTCTTAAATGATAGCAGGGAGCACATTCACAAAAGACAAGTCAAGGTCTGTCCCTAATAAGGGCCTGTTAACAAACATTGATTGAGCTGGAATAACCTCTACTATTATGGGTCACAAGGTCAATTCACAAATAGCTTAGCACTAAAACAAAAGAAAGAACAACAGCAAAGGTTCCACTCAGGTTTTTTATGTGCAAACTGAAAAGGCCCATAAAAACAGGTGGATGGAAACATACTTGCTGTTACTCTATGGAGGACGGAACCCTCCAAAATAAAATATAAATAAATGAATGACTCGATAAATAAATACATGTCATTAAATGTAGCAAAAATATTAAAAATAAATGTAGCCATTAATTAATTGATAAAATGTGACATAAACTGATAATTGTGTTTTAATTTGCTTCTTTATTTATTTATCTTTGTATCAATTACTTTATATATTTACTCTTCTGTTTAATTTTCTCTTTTATTTATTTATGTATTTGTTTTTAAATTTATTAATTTACATTTGCATATTTTTATTTATTTATTTGGTGGGCGGTGCTTGGTGTTTCCTCATCTGACCTCAACATGGCTGCAGGGTCACAAACTTTCTCATTTTACAGCTAAACAGTACACTACAAGATATTTCTGAAAACATTTTACGTGAGAAATAGGCATTACAGTAACAGAATCTTGATTCATATTTGATCAGCGCTGCCTAGTTTGACCGTTTGATCAGAGTTTGCGAGTGACTGAGAGCTGCTCAGGGACAGCAAGGCTCCAGCTCAGCTCTGATTGGTTGTTTTCCTCCAGTCTGTGAAATCTTGCAGATGCCATTAGGAGCACTGGAGGACATCTGAGGACACGGAGGCACATGATTTTTTTCAGATTACCTTTCTCATGTACTACTGTCAGGATATAGTGACCGCTTTATAAGAATAACTGTTTTGTAATCATATTTGCTCCAATTCTACCTACTGTAGCTTTAACACATGTAAACATGTTCTAGTAGAAATCCAAAATACATGTATGGACCTGAAAAGGAGTCCCCTTTAAGGTACTTATTTAACATCGTTTATCACATTCAGAATCTCCTCTCAACCTTTCCATTTAATGTTCCTGCGACAAATGTACATGCACATGCTTTTCTACTTTGTATGTTTTATATTACAGTGCCTGAATCTGTCATAAATAAAGTTGTTCTCTTATATATACGATACACTGACATACAGTGATATGTATCAGTTTTTAAGTTTTGCGTAGTCAGCTTTGACGTGAGGTCAACATCAATCGCGACCTGTAATTGATCAAGCTGTACGTTGTGTGGCATGTGGCCGAATGCCCCCAATGTGCATCGATTGTTTATGCTGAACAAACCACCAAATAGATTGCGGAGTGGAGTTTATTGAGCGCTGTTATGAGTTCACGTCTCCGCTGGCAAACCCTGTGCCACTAAGGATAAAGAAAACAGCTTTATCTGCTGTTTTCTGATATGGTTAAAAAAAAAAAAATGATACCACATACATCCTATACACACACACACACACACACACACACAGACATACAAAGATGCAACTTATCCACCAGAGACGCATAGGCCACTTGGGTCACTTCCTTTTACCCAGAAGCCTTTGGGAAAGGTCATGCAGTCAAATACTAATACCTTTAGTTTGGTCTCAGAGGAAGCGCTCCGTTTTGAGAAAACGGCTAAGTCAGAGTCTCCAAAGGTCAACCACTCTAGATGGGGAGTAACAGAGCATGAGGTCAGAACAACAAATATGCCAAATAGATGCTCCCCCCAAGGTTGCGTATTCACTATCTGTGAGATAAGCGTCTGTGCCTTTCAACAAGGATGAATCTCAAAGCTGTTCACTTTTTTTTTTTTTGCCGCCTCGTATGTCTCCTTTAACCGAGAAACCGTTTTTTAAATTTGTTTTCTTGATTCCTTCTGCTCTCTGTCTTTGCCTCCAGCTCAAGACGCGACGCGGCGGAGGAAATGAAGAGAACGAGAGATATCTCAACTAGCTTGTTGTGATAAATGAAACAGGGATAGAGATGGCATGGAAACAGATCACAAAAGCACTCGGGAGATTCAACCAGAGTCTATTTTCTTTTTTGTTTCCCCCCCTTCCCCTCCACAGAAACAGCACTGGGGCCGATTTGGTTTGGATTTAGCATGAATTACCACGGCTTAGATCCTGTTAGTGCCGATAAAGCCCCAAAATGTCCCAGTTGTATCCTTATCCTCCCTATGAATATTCAACAACTTGCTCTCATCTCCCCATTGTTTTCTCATTTGTACTGGTGTCTGACAGCGCTGGTGATAATGTGCTGGAGGAAGATGTGGCAAAAGGGAAGTGACATTGATATATGCTCCGATAGGGGCCTCGGCGACACGCTTCAATGGACTCAAAGGAGCTTCATCTCCGAGCTCAATCGGAACGTGGTTGAAATTCATTAAAGTTAAAGCGACTTTGATTTATTATCTTGGAAATGATTAGGTCGGAGAGGTTTGTTGTCTCGAGCAATATCCGGCTGGAAACATTTAAACTGGCAGTTTTTAATATGGAAGTCACTCAAGTGGTTCTCTTTCTCTTACGGCGCTCATGTTTGTTTTGGGATTTAAGGAATCAACAATCTGGACTTCCGAAAGTCCCCCGCATTCCAATCTGGAGACGTCCATGTAAACTGTGTGTGTGTGTGTGTGTAGTGAGAGTTCCAACTATTGCTACGGCATTGTGAGTGTGTGTGTGGTCACAGCGACTGAACTCGAGTGTGTGTGTGTGCGAGATCAGTGAAGCGGGCGGTGGGAGAATAACCATGTTAGTGTGAGAGAGCAGAAAGGCTACATCTGTCACTCTGTATTTTCTCACACGCATTTTGACAAGGCCCACGAGCATGCCACGATAACCCGGCAAGCTCTGCTGCCTGTCCAACACACGCACACACAAACACACACACACACACACACACACACATCTCATGCCTCATATAGCATGACAGAGTGAGTGAGCTTCATTCAATGTTGAAGGGTAAACGTGCAACTGTAGGTATGGCTCATGAAGGAGAAAGTATTTTTTTTTTTAATGTGTGTGGCACAATAACATTTTTGTTGAGTGAATGTGCCGGTGCATGTCTGTGTGTATACAGTATGTGTGTGTGCCCTCAGCTCAAGCTGGCATATAAAATGACAGTGAAGCATTTCCTCTGCCAGCTTTGGTGCTATCGCTCTTTCTCTCACCCCTCATCCCTCTTTCTCTCCCCTCTCCTCAACCCTCCATGCCCCCATAGCCACCGGCCATATGCTCAGCCCTAAAGCCAGGCCCTTTGCCAGACTGGAGTTTGTGTGTGTGACTGTGTAACCGCGTGAGAGCGAGAGAGAGAGAGTGCAGACGATGCAGGGAGACAGAGGGGACGATGAACTGAGGGGGGAATTTTGATCGTGACTCTAAACCAGATGATTTTCATTAGTTTGAATCATTCCACTCGTTCCCTCGTGCTTTCTCTTACTTTTAATAACAGCTGGAAATGAATTGCGTTATTCATCCGCTATTTTTTTCAGTTTGGCAATGTCCCCTGAGGAATTTTTGTTCAGTGAGCTGACCTCATTTGCAACCTTGTTGCGAACGTCGGCAGAAACTGTTAAGTCGCCGTCTAGGTGAGGAGACAATGTGGTAATACGACTTTGCAAGCAAGCGCCTCTGACAAGGCGCTCACCTATTCTTTGCCTTAGTCACTCCGTTTCAAGGTTAGCTTTCAATATCTTCAATGTCTCCTCAAAAACACAGGAACAACATCTTCTGTTACACAATGCATGCACTAATAAAACTCTTAAAGGCTTGAACTCCTCACAATTCTTGAATACAAACAACTCAAGTATGCAGTTTTCTTATACAGGTGCATTGTAATCACAGGAGCACTTTAAAATCACATTAATATCACACTTGGTATTAGGACTGTTATGCAATCTATCATCTGTATCTGTTGGTGTCACCAAAACACCTATTCAGATTTATACTGGAAGTCTGCACTGGAAATTTACAGTGTTGTATGATATTTCTGTAAAAAATGTGGGTTGTGTATGGAAGGAGGTGTGCAACATGTTAAGCTGGTTCAACTAAAACAAGACTTGGTCAAAACCGAGCATATGTCTGGACCGTGTATGGTCAGTCTGTGAATTTGTGGTTAAATTGTTACACAAATAGTCAGTGGTCATGTCTATAATGTTAAATTCAGCGGTAGATGTCCACCAGGTCCAGTGAGGACACTAGGGGACGCGCGACTCCACTCATGGCCGTTCAAGCGGTGAGTACCCGATCGTGGAATTCACGTGATTGGTCCCTGGTTTTCCGCTTGCCATTTCAAACAGGAAACAACATGGCGGCCTGCTCGTAAATTGTCTGTTATTCCACCTAAACAATCCACCAAAATCTACTTCTGAAAACATTTTAATAGAGAAATAGCCTGATGCCACTGCTGAATCCGGCTTCATTTTAGAACTAGATCGCCTAGTTTGACAGCTTGGTCCAAGTTTTGTGAGCGTTGCGCTGGACGAGCTCATTTGTATAACAGACGGTTCCCGCTTTTTCATTTGTTGGAGGAAACTCCAATACTCGGCCGACCAATGCTGTTATTTCATCACTCACTCGGTGACAGACTTGGCTCACTGCGGTCCAGCCAAAAACAAAAGTTTCCTTGCTGCCTTAATATTGTGAGGTAACTGAGCTTAAGTTGACTAATTAGTTCAAAGTCGTCCTTTGAATTGTGAAAATGTAGTTGAGTTCACTGAACTTGAGAAAACAATAAACTTATAGCTCTTAAGCTGAATCAACAACTGTTTAGTCACATTAACAGATGTTACAGTCACATTTGCTCTCCAGTAACATTTTCTCAGTACAAAGAGTCAGTTCTTCATTTGACGCAAAAAACTTATAGCTGCAGCTCTTTGTACAAGGGTTAGTTAGAGTTGTTCCGACACTGATACCAGTTTCGGAAATGCGTCCGATACTGCCCAAAATTAGGGACCGGGTATCGGCGAGTACGCCAGTCTATGCTCTGATCCGATACCATCATTTATTAACCCAGAAAAAATCTATTTCTTCTTCGCTGCTCCAAAACAGTAGCCTACACTGTGCTGTCTCCCTATGTATCATGGCGGCCGCTTGCAACTATTGTTTTAGAGCAGCGGAGAAGAACTGATTGCAGCTAGTCTGTGACGTGACGATAGCAAATAACAACAGTGCGGTGCTAGTGGAGAGTGTAACGGTAGTCAGAGAGAGGAAAATGTCAGCCATTTGGCAATATTTCACAGTGGAAAAGCCAACAAGTAAAATGACGATATGTACAGTATATAATAACTCCGTTTCGAGGGGTGGCAGTAGTGTTGCCAAGTTCTATTGTATTCATTCTCTGTAGGGTTTAACCTAAGCCAGGCCATACAACAAAGATAGTAATTATATCACATCCATACATGGTCAGTAGTAAACAGCTGTTAAATAATAATTATTAGTATTATTATATATATCTTTTATCACCAATACTGCAAGTTCAGGTATCAGAATCGATATCCAGAAGGAGAAAATGGTATTGGAACATACCTAGAGTTAGTACAGAGATAACATGTGAGGCTGCTCTCAGTAATTCTGTTAAACTATAAGTGTAAGGAGGTATAATAACTGAATTGGATACAAACCTTCGTCATGGTTAGCACTGTTTTCGTTATGAGAATAAGAAACCAGGATGTAACACACATTACACAGTGTGTAACATCTGGTGGCATCTAGCGGTGAAGTTGGCAACCTCTCCCGTGTGCCAAGCGTGTCGAAGAACTACAGTAGGCGACGTGAAAATGTGAATGGCCCTATCTAGAGCAGTTGTAAGGTCATTTGGAGAAGTCAGTGCGTAGAGTGTGTGTGTACATGGGAAGTGAGTGGAGAAGCAAAAAGAGAGAGAGCGGCGGCGAATGTGTATGAGCGAACGAATGAGCTAGTGGAGCAGAAGACAGAGTGAGTTTAGCTTTGAGAATATCAAGTGAATGTACAGTGGAAGTTGCATTTTGTGCAGAATTAAATACTGCAGCTCCTCGAGACCAACACAAGTTTCCCGTGTCTCCGGAGTGAGTAAAGTTATTGACTCCGGCCCAAGCAGGAAAAGTTAACAGAGTTAGGTTTGTCTGTTCTGGGCTACTGTAGAAACATGGCGGCCGGCTCCGTGAAGAGGACCCGCTCCCTATATGTAGATATAAACGGCTCATTCTAAGGTAACAAAAACACAACGACACTTATTTCCAGGTGATTATACACTAAAGAAAACATACTCATCAATATTGTATTCCATTTTTGCCAATAGATCCCCCTACACTGTTCCTTTAAAGACACACAGCAAGTTTCCTGCAAAAAAAACAGGAGCCTCTGGAGAGTTTGAACACTCAAAACAATGCATGCTGTGAAGTCTGCTAATGTAATGATCATAATTCTTTAGAAATGCAATATAATGAGTTGAGTGAACACTCAGCAGTACATTAATTAAACCCATCATTTCAACTCAAAAGACTTGTTAATAAACTCTGAAGTGCTCTGAAAATAAAAACCTACCTTGAAATGAATAACATGTATTTATTCACGCTGAGTCCACTTAATTCCTATATGATGTTGACAGATGAAAAAATCAAGTTGGTCTGAAGTGTCTATGAAAAGAGAAAGCTATTAACAACAATCTGAAAAGCTGTCTTGGCTCATTTGTGTGTACTTTTAAGATGGTCCCTAAGTTAACCTAGTCATTTTCCTTTCACTGTCAAGACGAGACCTTCAATAATGACTCATATGGTAATTTAACACCTGTACAACATCTGTCAAGCTTTATCTTGCACTGACCAACATATCTGGTGAAAACTAGGGCTTAAGAATTAAAATATTTAATTGCGATTAATCGCATGATTGTCCATAGTTAATCTTGATTGATCGCAAATTAATCATACATTTTTCATCTGTTCAAAATGTACCTTAAAGGGAAATTTGTTAAGTATTTAATACTATGCTTGCTTTATGCAAATGTATATATTTATTATTTCAAATCAATTAAAAACACAAAACTATAGGCAGGTAATCATTTTATTCGGGCCGAATGAAATGATTGGACGGGATTATTACAGTCCTGCAACAGCCACAGATACCAGATTTTTTTTTTCTTTTTCGTCAGAGCAGTTGATTTATGGATTGCTGTTGGAATGTAATGAGAATTTCAACTAAAGTAACAAAAAAGTTTTCTAAAATACATTACCTACCCTAGCTTTACAAAGGCCTATTTGATATTTTTCACAGAACTTTTTTTTATTCGTCAAATTATGGCAATAAAAACAAATTACAGAAAAACTGCAAAACAAAAAAGGAAAAAAAAAAAGTCACTTTTAGGTTGCAGTAAACACGTGCTTCACGTTGTGAATTAAACAAAACCACATGGTTAGGTTTAGGAAAAATCAACATGGTTGGGCTTAAAATGACTACATTTTTACAGTGAAAATGTGACTTGACGTTGTGAACACTGGACACAAACAAACAGCTGATTGTAACGTGAAAGAGAAATTTAACACACGGGACACAGTGGCCTCCTGGATGAAAGCCTTGTGTTTTTTGAACCCATCCACCTTCCCTCCCGTTGCCCTTAGTGTGTGTTTTTTGCTCTTTAAACTACTTCACCACAGCACTTTCTCGGAATGTTTACTGTTGCTGCGGATGGGTTTACATTGTAGTTAATGGAAAGCCCGGTGCGTCGCATACCGGCACCAAAGGGTGCCTTGTGCGGCGGTATCCAACAGCGACGGCCGTGAAAAAGCATCAGTATTTAACGCCCTGGAAATGCGAACGGGCTGTGCAAGAGCATGGGAATAAAATATTAGTTATGATTCTACCTTATGGTAAAATCTAGCTGAGGTAAAAATTCACTACAATAAAAGCACGTTATTTCTCACATGTATCACACTGAAAGTTGGATGAGAGGCACATTTGAGTGGGAGGAGGTAACGGTTGGTTGCGCACGAGAACATATGTGAAAAATTAATGGCGTCCGTTCGAGCTTAAAAGAGAGATGGAGGAATGTCAAGGAGTACCAATTTTTTGACAGCGATCCAGGGACTTCCTGAGGCAACCGTCTACGTCTGCATCACGGCGTGTCTGCATACTCACAGGTTCGCTTGTGTGTCCCTCCCTGCATGTCTGCATTGTGTTCTTGTGTGTGAATGTTCTGAGACGAGTGCCAATTATGAGCCTTCATGTATGAAGGAGTAACACAGAAGTCTGCTGGGCCAATTTAATTACCAGCTACTACAAAAATCTAAATTAGACGTGTGACATTAGTGTAGACCAAGAAGTGAGAAAGCTCATCGGCACACTGCAGCTATTTGTGCATCGGTTCTGTGAGTTTAATGTGATTATAAGAACTCTGTGGTTAAATACGGGTTGGGGTTGTTTTATCAAGCTTGTTCATCGCGTAGTTACATACTGTTACTGTTGTGTTACCAGCACACAGTAAGCAGTGTATTTCATTTTTGTTTGTTGGTATTTAAGGACATTTGAAATAAAAGCCCCGTTTCGACCGGAGCAACTTTCCCCCGGAACTAAGAACCTTTCGAGGACCTCTTTGCGTTACGAACGCAGGGACCAGGGTCTAAATTAAGTTCTGGGGACATTTGCAGGGACCTTTCACCCCCCAAAAAAGCCCTGGAAATTTCGGGGTGGGCTTTGCGTGGATGACTGTCGCTGATTGGCGAAACACACACACACAGCATCGCTGCTTCAACGGCTTCAACTCGTGTACCGAGTAAACAAACAAGCAAATAAACAGGGAAGTACTCTAGTATCAATTTAGAACCATTTAAGGATGAGGGGAGAGCATTTCTCTTTGTTTGATAACATACAAAGTAAAGTTAGGCTCTGCTGTCGGCATCCCAACTCTTTAAACAAGACTCGGTCAAAACTGAGTATATGGCGTATGATCAAGTCTGTGAATTTGTAGCTAATTGTAGCTAATACAAATAGTCAGTGGTCATGTCTATAATGTTTTGTGAACAGTTTTTTCCAATTATATCTTAATGCTTGATTGAAAGACAACTTATAATGAAGCAAATGGCATTCAGTAATAGTAAATGGTAACATTTACTAGTCAGTATATTATACATTTTATACAAGGTGAAAAGGTATTAGCATGACATACAGTGTGCAAGGTTAAAAGTATTTGAGTTTTTTATGAAAGCATGTGTATCAAAAGCATTCATCATATAAGTGGTGTTCAATATATACATACTTCGCTAAAGTTTATCAGCGTTGAGATATTCCCGCTGTCATCACTGACGTTGTTGTTGCTGTATTTATTCCTAGATGGAGTGTTAATGGAGCAGCTGCAATGTTAACGTAGCCTGCCACTGATCGATCCGAACTCAATTCAGAAAACAAGCATTTTAAAAGTTGTTTGCTTGTCGTCTTGCGGACAGACCTGAAGCATGAATTCAGACTTTTTACTAATTAGCATCGTTATGTAGTTATTTCGGCACACTTTGATCCGTTTACAACAACGCCGCCGCCTAGATGACGTTATGTTGAGTGTTGATTGAGTAGCTGGTGATAGCATAGCCTGGCATTTATCGATCCGAACTCCGTTCAGAAAACAAGCATTTTAAAAGTTGTTTGCTTGTTGGGTTGCGGACAGACTTGACAAAGAATGAATTCTGTCTTTTTACAAATCGACATCATAATGTCATTATTTCGGCATTATTTGATCCGTTTATTGCAATTAAATCACAGCACAGTCTGTTTATTTTGGGTTTATACCGCAGTAGCGACGTGTGGCTTTCTAGATACAGAGAGTGCAATGGTCCCTGTAATGGAAATGGAAGAAAGCGAGGCGAAAATTTCCTTCGCACTTGGAGTGAATGCACGGTATCACAATACGAAGCACAACATAACGTAACTTAAACGAACATAAACAATAGCACATGCACAACAACAGCACGTATGTAATGTTACATTGAACCGCTGACACGCTCCCCAGAAAACGTAAACACAGAACTGTTCTCCGCCTTTTCATTCTGAAAGAGCAACGACCAATGAGGAAACTCCAACAGTCTGCCGACCAATGAGGAGACTCCAGCAGTCTGCCAACCAATCCTGTAACTTCATCACTCAGTCAGTCAGTCACTCACTCAGTGACAGACTTTTACGTTTGTAGGGCTGGCCCTCTGCGGTCCAGCCAAAAAAAGACAGAGAGAAAAAGAGGGAGAGATCGTGCGAGCAAGCTGAGAGGGCGAGACATAGTGCGGCAGTTCTGTGAATGAGAGAAAAAGTTATTTTCTGATTAATTCAGAGCATTAACGTTCTAAAGCACAAATAAATGATCCTCAAACACTCAACAGATGATTTACTGTGGAGACAGAGGCTCTTAGTTTCATTTTCCTCTGCTGCATTTCATTCATTACATCCAACGAGCATCAGTAAATATATGCAGCAGTGAGATAAAACTTTTTTTTTCCAACATGTTTTTTTAAATGAAATAGGCGGACACAATGAACTGCAGATTGCAGAGTGTGTTTACTTCTGCGACCCCCAGCAGCCCTCGTCTCATGTCATGTTACTTTTTCATACATCAGTGGATTCATTTTCCTAATCTTCGCAGCTCTTTAGACCGCTAAGAAAATGCAGATAACAGTGGAATGAAGGTTTGAACCTTTTAGTTCCTTGAAAAGTAGTTCCAGGGACTAAATGTCCCAGGAACCTTTGGTGGAAACCCAGCAAAACATACTTATTATGATAATGGGACGAGATGCTTGAACTAAATTGACATCTTAACTAATTTAAACTAGGGCTGTCAAAGTTAACGCGATAATAATGCGTTAACTCAAAGTCGTTTTAACGCCACTAATTTATTTAACGCATTAACGCAATCGATTCAGAGGTTGTTGTGGGCTCAGTTTTAAAGCTATAGAGAAGGTACTGGCATACGAAACTAGAAAAAAAAATATTTCAAGCTACCTTGTCAAGAAGGAGATTAAATAATGCTACAAACTAAATTTTGGCGCGGAAAAACTGTCATGGCCATTTTCAAAGGGGTCCCTTGACCTCCAGATATGTGAATTGAAATGGGTTCTATGGGTACCCAAGAGTCTCCCCTTCACAGACATGCCCACTTTATGATAATTACATGCAGTTTGGGGCATGTCATAGTCAAGTTAGCACACTGACATACTGACAGTTGTTGTTGCCTGTTGGGCTTGAGTTTGCCATGTTATGATTTGAGCATATTTTTCATGCTAAATGCAGTACCTGTGAGGGTTTCTGGACAGTATTTGTCATTGTTTTGTGTTGTTAATTGTGGAAGTCGGTGACAGTGCCTACGGAGTGGCAGACAGGGATGGTGGTTCCCCTCTTCAAAAAGGGGGACCAGAGAGTGTGTGCCAATTACAGGGGTATCACACTACTCAGCCTCCCTGGTAAAGTCTACTCCAAGGTGCTGGAAAGGAGGGTTCGGCCGATAGTCGAACCTCGGATTGAAGAGGAACAATGCGGATTCCGTCCTGGCCGTGGAACAACGGACCAGCTCTTCACTCTCGCAAGGATCCTGGAGGGGGCCTGGGAGTATGCCTATCCAGTCTACATGTGTTTTGTGGACTTGGAGAAGGCGTATGACCGGGTCTCCCGGGAGATATTGTGGGGGGTGCTGCAGGAGTACGGGGTGAGGGGGACCCTTCTTAGGGCCATCCAATCTCTTTACGCCCAAAGCGAGAGCTGTGTCCGGATCCTCGGCAGTAAGTCGGACTCGTTTCCGGTGGGGGTTGGCCTCCGCCAGGGCTGCACTTTGTCACCAATCCTCTTCTTGATATTCATGGACAGGATATCGAGGCGTAGTCGGGGGGAGGAGAGTTTGCAGTTCGGTGTGCTGAGGATCTCATCGCTGCTTTTTGCAGACGATGTGGTCCTGTTGGCATCATCGGACTGTGACCTCCAGCACTCACTGGATCGGTTCGCAGCCGAGTGTGAAGCGGCTGGGATGAGGATCAGCACCTCTAAATCTGAGGCCATGGTTCTCAGCAGGAAACCGATGGATTGCCTACTCCGGGTAGGGAATAAGTCCTTACCCCAAGTGAAGGAGTTCAAGTACCTCGGGGTCTTGTTCGCGAGTGAGGGGACGATGGAACGTGAGATTGGCCGGAGAATCGGAGCAGCGGGGGCGGTACTGCATTCGCTTTACCGCACCGTTGTGACGAAAAGAGAGCTGAGCCGGAAGGCAAAGCTCTCGATCTACCGGTCAATCTTCGTTCCTACTCTCACCTATGGTCATGAGTGTTGGGTCATGACCGACAAAACGAGATCGCGGGTACAAGCGGCCGAAATGGGTTTCCTCAGGAGGGTGGCTGGCGTCTCCCTTAAAGATAGGGTGAGAAGCTCAGTCATCCGTGAGGGACTCGGAGTAGAGCCGCTGCTCCTTTGCGTTGAAAGGAGCCAGTTGAGGTGGTTCGGGCATCTAGTAAGAATGCCCCCTGGGAGCCTCCCTAGGGAGGTGTTCCAGGCACGACCAGCTGGGAGGAGGCCACGGGGAAGACCCAGGACTAGGTGGAGAGTTTATATCTCCACACTGGCCTGGGAACGCCTCGGGATCCCCCAGTCAGAGCTGGTTAATGTGGCCCGGGAAAGGGAAGTTTGGGGTCCCCTGCTGGAGCTGTTGCCCCTGCGACCCGACCCCGGATAAGCGGTTGAAGGTGAGATGAGATGAGAGCATATTTACCCACTCCCATGTTGATAAGAGTATTAAACACTTGACGAATCTCCCTTTAAGGTACATTTTGTACACATAAAATTGGCAATTAATTTGCGATTAATCATGGACAATCCTGCGATTAATCACGATTAAATATTTTAATCAATTGACAGCCCTAATTTAAACATAACTCATAGTTTGACTCACTTCTGTGACAGCATTCCTCGCATAAGCGCACGCAACTTCTCCCAAGTTTCTTTAGACATAGTCAGCCAGAGCGGAAGTTAGTCAAACATTCAAATATCAATGCAGCTGCTCTCCATGCACTCTCTAACTAGGCCTCCGAAAAGATTGTGATCTGTACAAGAAGTGCCACGCAGGCACTTTTCCCAACCAATGCCTGTGCTTTATCAGCTAGATAGAACAGAAAGCATGCAATGTTTCATCATGTCCTCATAGTTCCCGACCTAGGCTTCTAATCCGGAGCAGCGGCACTACACACACGGTGACACCTTCCACTCCGAAGCTCAGAGGAAGAACACGGCTTTCTAGGGGAACCACTTGTTCTGCACTGCTCGTTTGTTGAGGAATCTTCAATGGCAAATTACTCACGTTAAGCCACAATGACACGACTCAGAAAAACTACAAGGAGAAAGGAGAGAAAAGAGACGGAGGTTGCCTCGCTGGGGAGAAGCAGACGACTTCTGATGCTACTTCAAGTTGCCAATTAAAATCGGAAACTGCTGTGAGTGTAGCCAAAAAGAGGATGACAATGATGAAGATGAGGATGAGGATGTTGGCATGGGTGATGATGCATGTGTGCTTCCCACTTTTTGAAGAAATGTCAGGGGGAGGCGAGCTCAGAAGAGAGTAGGTGAGGAGAATGAGCGTCGAAAAAACAAAAAGGGTTTGACTTCAGAGTGATAGGGAAAGAGGAGCGAAACATATTAGATCTTTCTCACCCGGCCCCCGCCTCAACAGATTCTTGCCTTTTAAGTGATTTCCATCTCAAACCCACTCCTGTCATGGGCAATAACACTCGACTCCATTCAGCCAGGCAGGATAAAGTGACTGAAGTTAGCGAGCACAGCTACAGTGCGTTTGATAGACTCCTCGTTGTTCCGCTCTCTAGCCTCTGCTATCATCATCTGTGATCCCAATGACACTTGGCTCATTAAAGGGAAAGGGAGTGTGAGGAGAGGCTAAGCAAATTAATACATTTTTAACTAGAATTTCTAACTATTTGAGATGTTTTTTGGCAGTAAAATAAGTGTAAGGCACTTATGAAGCTGGAGTAAAAGTTCAACTAGGAGGGCCACTATGTTTTGGCACTCTTCACTCATGTCTATTATTTTCCTATGATCACTTAGGATCACTCAGCCAATCCGGTCTCACAGGAAGCCGCATAAATACCACAACATTACACAGACATTCCGCGTTTGTATGCATTTTAGCCTTTTGCGTGTCATTTGTATGCCATGCAAACGTCTGCATTTAGGTTTAGGCAAGAAAACCACTAGCTTAGATTCAGGCAGGAAAACCTCTTAGTTAGGGTAAGGGAAAAACGTCATGGTTGGGCTTAAAATAACTACGTAAACTAAGTAAAACACGTACGGAAACAACTACGGAAAACATTTCACAATTTCCGGATGGTGGGCGGTGCTTGGTATTTCCTCAACTGATCTCAACATGGCGGCCGGGTCACAAACTCTCTTATTTTACAGCTAAACAGTACACTACAAGATGTTTCTGAAAACATTTTATGCGAGAAATAGGCATTACAGTAACAGAATATCAATTCATATTTGATCAGTGCTGCCTAGTTTGACCATTTTATCTGAGTGTAGCCCCAGGGCAGTTTGTTATGCCCCTGAGTGCCATGGTGGCTGGTTTCCTTGACTACCACCAGTTTCCTGGTTGTTCTGCACAGAATAAATATGTTTTGGTTAATACTTACATGTTCAGTTCAATATAAGCTATCCAGTATAGTGTGTCACTTTAAATAGATTGGTTGCAGTGTACTTGGTGAGCATGTGGTTTACTTGGCCTACAACCTATATGTTTAATTTCATTATATGTAATTGGTTGTTGAGGTGTCATGTCACTTTACCTGGTTTTGATTGGCTGTGGGGCGGGGCTAGCAAAGAGCAGCGGTGGTCGAGCAAGAGAGAAGTGAGGGAGCGGCAGGACGGAGAAGTGGAGAGAAGCCAGTGGAATAAAAAGAAGACTGAGAGAAGTAGAAATTAGAGATTCACAGTGTAAAGTGTGTTTTGCAAGTTATATCGCTGTAGAAACTAGAGCATAAGACTGCAAGCCAGTGAAAGCCAAATGTATACATCACGAGTAGTTAAGTAACTAGCAACACGGTAGCTGATATCGCGCCGTTAGCTTTTCCAGCTAACTAGCCTAGCTAACTACCCCGAAGGACATTCTGGACGGCCCAGATAGCGCTCCAGCTGACCCGGATAAAGTTTGGTAGCTCCTCTGGCAACGAGGGAGAAAGAAGATTTCACCATCGGACTGCCATGGTCAGCTATCAGCCCGCCAGTTTATTCCACCACGCTTTGAGGTGCAACATTAGGACTCCGACACAAACTCTGCTACAGTGAGTACTCAGCTTTTATTTCAGCTCGGTTAGAGTGAAACGGCCTCGACTGTTTCTTCCCTCCACGTTCCCAAGCATCGACCAGGCCTGCAACGGGGGTTGTTTTCATTAATTGTCCTTTTCTGTTTGCTGGCTTGTCTGTGTGTGTGTGTGTGTGTGTGTGTGTGTGGGCCCACCAGGTTATAATTGGTCAAGAAAAAGGAACCATAAGAGTTCATTTCTTATACTTTTGGAGTGCTTTATTGTACTTTTGGCTAGACCAAGTACATTAAAGGTTAACATATGGGCTAGTGATCCCAGAGGTTAAAGGAACAGGATTGATTTGTGTGGATACTGACTTTGTTGACAGACACTGTTACAAGCTATATGGCCATAATCTAATTGATCAAAAAATAATAATAACTTTGTTCACTCGTATTACACAGCCTGCTGCTCATATCTGCTGCGGACTACACACAGGCCAGTGACGTCATAGACGCTATGTAGGACCCATAGAGACGTTAAATGAGGAAGTGAACTTTTTGCTAAATGTTTCGACAAATTGCTCGTGTTTCCGCGCTCACACGCAAACTTGCACTTATGACAAGCATTGTCAGCATCAACTCTAGTAAAGTGTAATCACGCTTTATAAGTTTAGGTTCTCCGCTATAGTTACTAAGAGCAGAAGCTCTCTGTGTGTGTGTGTGTGTGTGTGTGTGTGTATGTGTGTATATGTGTGTGTGTGTGTGTCTGCGCTGCAGCAGCGTGTCTGTGAGAGCTGCTCCGCCCCGCACAGCTGACGTTACCGACGGAGAGAAATTCTCCGTCGGTAACGTCAGCTGTTATCAAAACAGAATTGATACTGTTATTTCTGTGAAAAGGGTCAAAGTGCTATTTTCTTTGTTTACTAATATTGAGTATAGTGTGAACCTTTTTTATTTTACATATTTTTGCTATTATCATTCTCTTTAAGTTAATACATTTTGAGCTAATTGGTGGGGACATAGTTGATCTGTGTTTTTTTTTTAGGTATTAACCTAACCACAGTGAAGCCACATATGAGAAATAGGGAGGAAATAATTATGGATTATTAAAATAAAACGACAACAGAAATAAGGGTTTAACTAGAGCCAATCAGGGAATTAAGTTTACGAACACAGGGCGCTACCTATAGGGAAAGGTGAAGAAAGCGCTACATGAGTTTGCGAGTGATTGACAGCTGCTCAGAGATGGCAAGGCTGCAGCTCGGCTCTGATTAGTTGTTTTCCTCCGGTCTGTGAAATCTTGCAGATGCCATTAGAAGCACCGGAGGACACCGAGGCACATGATTTTTTTTCAGATTACCTGTCTCATGCTCTACTGTCAGGATATAGTGACCGTTTTATAAAAATAACTTTTTTTAATCATATTTGTTCCAATTCTACCCACTGCTGCTTTAACATTTGCAGAGATTGTTTGTGTTAGGATCAGGCGGTTGACTTTAAAACTCAGTATGCATGTACTTCATTCAAGCAGACGTGTATTTCAATGTGTGGAGTCAAACTGGAATTCGCTGGGGAATCATTTTAAATGTCATTGAACTATTGTTCAATTTAATAAAATGTATGCAGACCAAATAATTGAACGATATGAGCTTCATGAGTAATATTTGTGTTTAGCCTTTTTTTATTGGTTGTGTATTTGTGTGTTTGATGTGTGCATCGAGGCACACACGAGCACAAAAGGTTGCTAAAAGCATCGGCACACCTCATGTGGTAGACTATTAATGTTACTTGTTTTGAGAAGGTGGCACTCTACCACACACACACACCCACGCACACACCAATGAGCCTCTTGTAGTAGAGCTGCTAGCCCAGCTGCAACACAGGTACCCACATAGTGACTCTAAAAGGGCCGTAAAAAATGCTTATATGTCTTTCCAGCAGAGACACAGAGAGTCTAACATGGAGCATTCAGCGGCTAAATAGTCAGATGTTTTCCTCAGGAGTTGGTGAAGACCAAAGCAGAGCTAAAAGGACAGTGAATATTGGTCTTATATTCTTCAAGTGGACACAAAAATGACTAAAAGAAATATGGGATTAAGGATCTTATACTGCACTATAACTTTTACTCTTGTGTGTACCGCCCAACGCATCATTGGTGCTCCGTGTATAGATCCCTCTGTGTATAGATATAACTCCACCTGTATATATCATCTATTGTTTAATATACACTTTACAATTTTTTTTATACAATGCAACTTATAGGTAAGCTACTATTAATCACAATGTAACATGTCAATCACTTGCACTTTATTTACAATCTGTATATATGTATATGCCTATGTACATACATCAATATACACTCACTTGTATTTATTGTATTATCAGCACTTTACTAATTTGCACTCTGGTTAGATGCAAAACTGCATTTCGTTGTACTTGTACCTGTACTATGTGCAATGACAATAAAGTTAATCTAATCTAATCTTTACTCTATTTTAGCTTCTATTCTAGATTTTATTTTTAGCTTGTTTTTATTTTCTAATCTCTAACGTTTTTATGACTTAATCATGACTTAATGGTCTTTTGCACTTTGTCGCAATGTTCTTGAATGTTTGTGTAAAGCACTTTGAAGGTTGCCACAAAATCAGTTATTGCAGTTTTTTTGACCATACATTAAGCACATTCTATTTTCCATAACCATAATCTTTTACTAAAATTAACCATATTGTAGTTGCTTTGCAGATATTGTAGAAAGAAATAATTTGATAAAGAACGTAATTGAACGAAATCCTGCATTTTGCAGAATCGTCCGATATCAATGTATGCATGTGGCAAAATGTGGATCAATTATATACATATAAAAACAGTAGGGCTGTCAATCGATCAAAATATTTAATCACGATTAATCGCATGATTGTCCATAGTTCATCAAGACTGATCGCGAATTAGTATCACATATTTTATCTGTTGAAAATGTACCTTAAAGGGAGATTTGTCAAGTATTTAATACTCTTATCAACATAGGAGTGGGCAAATATGCTTGCTTTATACAAATGTATGTATATATCTATTATTGGAAATCAATTAACAACACAAAACAATAACAAATATTGTCCAGAAACCCTCACAGGCACTGTTTTTAGCATAAAAAATATGCTCAGATCATAACATGGCAAACTCAAGCTCAACAGGCAACAACAGCTGTCAGTGTGCTGACTTGACTATTACTTGCCCCAAACTGCATGTGATTATCATAAAGTGGGCATGTCTGTAAAGGGGAGACTTTTGGGTACCCATAGAACCCAATTTCATTCACATATCTTGAGGTCAGAGGTCAAGGGACCCCTGAAACCCCACTGAAAATCGCCATGCCAGTTTTTCCTCGACAGAATTTAGCTGAACTTTGGAGCGTTATTTAACTTTCTTCGCGACAAGTTAGTATGACATGGTTGGTACCAATGGATTCCTTAGGTTTATTGATACCAGTATCTTCACTCTAGCTTTAAAACTGAGTCTGGTACAACTTCCGAAATATCAATTGCATTAATGCATTAAAGAAATTAGTGCCGGTAAACCGAATTTGCGTTGACACGTTATTATTTATTAACTTTGACAGCCCTAGAAAACAGTAATAATAAGCAATTGTGTTCAGTACAAAAGCCAATGACCAAAACCCATTGCAACCAATTGAAATTAAAAACATGTTTGCATTAGTTATGCACCATAATGTGAGTAATGTGTGCACCTTTCCTCTTCCATACTTTTCCATCCAGTTGGTCCAATTACCATTCTTCCCATGGTTATTCTCTATCCAGTATACATTTCCCTCTGTTCCCATGGATACTCCAAAACCTTTTATCCAACCAATACAATTACCTTTTCAGTCTTCAAGTCCATTCTCAGACCTACATAATCTCATCTGTGTGTTATTAATTGAACAATGTTTGAGCTAGTGCCAGAGTTCAGATCAAATTATATTGCTTTATGAGTAAATAATGTACTGTATAAATAAGTAGCCTAATTAATCCGTATTATCTTGTTGGTGTCTCTTGGTGGCTCCACAACATGAAAGAGAGAAATGTCTTTTTTAGATAATGACAAGCATTGATTGGCATGTGCCTTTTGCAGCAAACAGAATAACAATTATTTCTTAAGTAGCTTATAATAACATCAATGGAGTAAATTAAGTCTTGTGTAAATCAATTCCTTGGCTGGATATAAATACTAATATTTGGATGCAACTCCTCGTTTCATGGAGGATATTAAGTTTATCTTACTTGTGGGGGTTGATCAAACAGGCAGTGAAGATAAACACCAACGTGAGGAAATACACTGCGAGTGGAAGTTCCACATGTTTTTAGCCACATTAGCAGCTGGCTTTAGGGATGGCGATGTTGGTCTGTCAATGGGTCCTTCCACCACTTTGGTGCAGACTGAAATGTCTCAACAACTGCTGCATGGATCGCTGTGAAATTTTGTACAGACGGTCATGTTCCCCAGAGGATAAATCCTCCTGAATCTGGTGATCCCTAATTCTCCCTTTAGTGCCACCAACACGTCAGAATTTTCACTTATCCAGTCAAATATCTCAACATCTACAAGATGGAATAGGGTCAAAATTCTGTACAGACATTCATGGTTCCAAGACGATGTATCCTAATAACTGTAGAGATCGACATGTTGATATTTTGGATTTGTGGCGAAGAAGAAAAAGAGACTCTAGATGTAAGCTAGAAACAGAATCATAATATGTTAAGTGACAGAGCGAACACAAATTCCTTTTGATATTCCTCTGCTTTACCTCTCTGATAAAGACTTCAGATCTTTCATCACCGATTTGTTGTACATCTTCAAATGATGTGGGTTTGTTGGTTGGATTGTGCTCTATCAGAAAAACTCCATTTACATATAACAACCAGAACTGAGTATTTCTCTGTCTTTGGTGAAAACAAACCTAACGTGAAGCAAAATACAACTATCTACTTCAACTTCAGAAACTATATAAGAAAGTAAAACAACTCTGAAATAACTCCAATACAAAAAAACTCCATACAGTTTCAAGTTGAACTCCAACTGTGAAGTACTACTACTACTGTCTTTACTGCCTCTCCAATCTCGGAAACCATCAGCTAATTGTCTGATGGATAAGCCTCCGGGAGCAAGGGACTATATATCTGGGGTTCCGGTGTAGCCAGTGGATATCCAGGCCAAGACTTCCGTTTTGGTGCGCTGCCCATTTTTTACTGTCTGAATAACAATTTGAGATGCAATACTGGAGTTGAAGTTGAGAGACGACATGTACGAATGGATTGTTTTAAAACTAGCCAGTTTACAAGCTAATTTTAAACCAATACAAACCTAAATCATCATCAGACGATAGCCGATCGGTTCCGAGATTGCATTTCGGCTAATGTGTTCCACCTCTTTTGCTCTCCACACGGACTATTTACCGGCATTCCACCAAAGCCTACTTTAACGTGATTGTAGTCCGAGTAGTATTGACCAAACAGAAACCAGAATGCTTCCAATGCTAAAATCTTGTCCCGTTGCCAACAGATTCTACATGTGAATGTGGAATCTGTTTATAGAGATTACTGCCTCTCCAATATCTTTACTGATTCAACATGGACAAAGGATCCGGCTCAAGAAAGTAGGTACGATTTTTTCATTTGACCGAGACAGACTTTTTGGTGAACATTTATTTCAGCACTGCGCCTGTCTAGCCCAGTCTACTTTTTGCTGTTATTTCGTAATATTTTCTCTAAAGCTTCAATAAACCCTAATAAATAATTTTCTAGAAAGCAGATTAATTTCCATACAGTTGAAGTTAATGCATCACAATTTTCATAATTTCTTGTAAATAGTATGGGGCCATTTTCTAATGGCATGGTTTCTTGGGTAGAAATGTGCCATCAATTTTCTCTCAGGATGCCAAAACAAATTGCTTTTGCTGTCAGTGTTGCTAATCATTGGATTAAAAATGGAAAAAAAAGTGAAATTTGTGTTGGAACTAACCAAGCATGTGTGTAAGGCCTGATTGAAAACCATGACATAAACTCTACCCCAAGTTCCACTAAAATAATATAATCCAAAATTAAACCCAAACAAATTCAACTGAGAAATAGATTTGGCAGGATGTCTGTGGTAATTTGGTAGTAGCGCAACACTTTTTATACTCCATGGTCTACAAATGCTGCAATGAAGCTGCAGCACTGTGAGCAGCTCCCTCACAACTCAGTTGTGCAGGGACTAAGAGATGCCCTGCCATCACTGAGTTAAACTCTCTCAAGGAGCAGAATAAAGCTCTGAAGGAGTAGATTGGCCTGCTGGGAAATAGGCAGATGGAGGTGAGCCAACTCCAAAAGTAGCTCAAACAAGAAAACAACCTTCTCAGAAGGGTCGCCAAAAAAAGGCGGTCTCGAACTACAGCCTATGTGGAGATGGAGCTGAAGAGGAGCAGCCAGCAGTGGAAGAGCACATGTGATACTCTGGAGGCGAGCCTCAGAGAGCAACTGGCTCACAAAGACAACTGGACGAAGACAGCGCAGGAGATGGAGAGAGAGAGGAACCTGCTCTGTGAGATGTGGCTCCAAAAGGAGGAGGAATGGAAGATGATGTGGAAATCAAACTGCTCGTCTCTAAGAAGAGCAGGATAGATCCTGTTCTAAATGGCCTTAAAATGATACTTAACTATTAGAAATCTGTAGAGACAAAGTCAGATAAATATTTCATATTCAAACATCAACAGTCTGATACTATCTTTTGGCAAGATTACTCCACTCCTCTGATAAGACCTACATACTGTACTTGTGCATGTGCACATGCACTCCAAAATATACTATCTATCTATCTATCTACACACACATCACGTTTCCATCACATTAGATGACATTACATTGACTTACATTCATTTCCTGGAGACTTACCCTAACCATAGACTATATATAAAGATGGACGATGCGTCTCCACTTCCTCCCACTTTTACCGAAATGAAGCCAAAATAGCCCGGATACGGGAGCTGCCATCTTGAGATTTTGACGTCATTTGGAGCCAGTGTCTGCGCAGTAGTGATCGGGCGGTGGAGCCGCGGTATCAAGGTCACCCGCCTGAACAAATTGCGAGCCGAGCAAGGCAGCAGCCTGTCAGCAAGAGAGACTCACAGCTGTGAATCGTGACGTCTCACCCCCTTTTTATAAAATCAAATAACTTATTAAAACCTAACTTATCAGAAAAATGAACACTTGAACATACATCATGTGTGATAAGAACTACCTAAAATGACAGAAACCATATTTTGGAAAAATGTATATGACGTGTCCTTTGACTTTTTAGTTTGGCCTATGTCCCATCCACTAACAAGGAGGAGGCGGGCTTTATGACCTATACTGCAGCCAGCCACAACATTTTTTGACTTCACTTTTGGGGAGCTGTCATGTTGTCCATCTTTATATACAGTGTATGACCCTAACCCTACCCATAACTGCTACTTGCCTAATCCTAACCCTTACCCAAGTCCATCCATCCATTATCTGTAACCGCTTATCCCATTCAGGGTCCCAGCTGACATTGGGTACACCCTGGACAGGTTGCCAGACTATCGCAGGGCTGACACATAGAGACAGACAACCATTCATGCTCACACCTACAGGCAATTTAGAGTCAACAATTAACCTAACCTGCATGCCTCTGGACTGTGGGAGGAAACCAGAGTGCCTGGAGAAAACCCACGCTAACACGGGGAGAACACACAAACTCCACACAGAAGGTGTGGTTTGCTGGGTTTGAACCTTGCTGTGAGGCGGCAGTGCTAACCACTGCACCACACGCAGCCTTAAACCAAGTCTTCACCCAAAATGTACTTATTTACCTTATGGGGACATACATTTTGTCCCATATAGGAAGGTGAGTCCCCACAATGTGACTGTGTAAACAGACCTATGTCCCCACAACATCAGAAAGACATGCCCCCCCACAAACACAAACACAAACACAAACACACACACACACACACACAGCCAATCCCCATGCCAGCAGTCCCTCACCCGTATGAAACTGCAAGTGTTTGTAATTGGGTTTCCAGCATCTGTCAGTGTTGCTGTTTGTGAAGAGAAAGGCAGCCTAATTGGCTGTTGTTATGTGGGGAGTTAGATAAAATTATGAGGGTGAGTATGGACAAATGAACTTGAAACTGACAGGCTAACTCTGACAACAATTAAACAAGCCAAAGTTAAATCAGGTCTTTGAACATGGATTTTATACAACTGAACTGAAGGGGGATAGAAACTGGTTCAAACATTCCTAGCCCTCTCAGGATATACTGCAACATCTTTGGTGATCCCCTGAATTTTCACCTTGTGCTGACGGAATTTCAATAGTGCTACAGGGATGACGTGTTTTTGTAGGCCAACCCAGAAGTTAAAATCGCATGGGTTCTCTCGACAAAAAGCCAATGGAATTTTTCCATTGGGTTTTGCATTATTGCAGAAAACAAGCTATATGATACTTACACGTTTTGTTCCATAAGAATCTCCACAAATGAAAACCACTTTTATGATTTTAGAAGCGTAAATGCAAACACCAGAAGTAAAAAGCTAACGTTAGGCTATAAATGAACTACAACATGGTCGCATGAACACGAGTATACACAACGAGGCTGTAAAGGTGGACGAGTTGGCGTGATGACGTTTAGTAGTCTCATTTAGCCACTTGTTAGCAACCGCCTTTTTTAAGACGCATAAAGGCTTCAAAATTCATGAGTCATGATTCATGAATTTCTTCAGCTTGTGTTATCCACAGACCGTATTTCAAAACCCATTCAAAAAACCCATTGACTTCCAGACGAGGGAACCGGAAGGGCTAAAATTCTCACTCATTTCCAGGTTTTAGGAGCATTTAGCATTTTAGCACTTCTTGTTCCCTCGTCTGGAAGTCAATGGGTTTTTGGGCTAAATGAGACTACTAAAAGTCATCACGCCGACTTGTCCACCTTTACAGCTTCGTTGTGTATACTCGTGTTCATGCAACCGTGTTGTAGTTCATTTATAGCCTAATGTTAGCTTTTTACTTCTGGCGATTGCATTTACACTTCAAAAATCATAAAAGTGGTGTTAATTTCTGAAGATTATCTTGCTGAACAAAACGTGTAAGTATCATAAACGTGTGTTTGCCACAGAGCTTATTTCCTGCAGTAATCCAAAACCCAATGAAAAAATCCCATTGGCTTTTTGTTGAGGGATCCAGGGCGATGCTAACTTCCTGGTTAGCCTTCAAAAATATGTCATCCCTGGAACACTCTATATGATACAAGAGACTATATAATAAAACAAGTGATGGTACATGTTATAAGACTGTCAGTAAATGAAGCATTTTACAGAGCAGCTCCTCTGCAGTATAAAGCAATTCTATGTTGATTAGCCATTTAAGGGAGACATAAGTGGAGACTGACTGAGATGGCAAGCAGTAACAGGGGAAAAAAAGACCAAGAGATGAAGGTGTGCAATTACTACACAATGTGAAATCGGCCAGGAAAGGAGTTATTTCACACCCAGAGAAACGGGTTTTTGAAGTGTATGACTGAGAGAGAGGGTGCAGGAAACTGTGTGTGTGTGTGTGTGTGTGTCTCTATTGTATCCACTGTAGTGTGTAGAAAAAAAAGCACCAGCTGAGTTGGCAGCACAACCAAGAGTGACATCCCAACTTCCTACATCACCAGTCTCAGACCCCCCCCTCCACACCGGCTCCGCTGACTCCACATCTCCCTAAAATGGCTCTCCAAGCGTTTTTACTATTATTAAAAGTGGCATAAAGATGACTACCTGAAAATGTGGGCTACACTCCCACTAACACACAAAGACATTTTCAGATGACAATTTTATGAAAGTCAAGAAGCAAATGAATTAAAATACAGTCTAAGCTTTGTTTGCAGAAGGTTTAAGTACATTGATGGTTAGTCTCTATGGGCTCAGTAAAGGACAAACCCTGTCGCCTACAAAATGATGTTCCCATGAGGGTTGTCAATCGATTAAAATATTTAATCCAATTAATAGAATGATTGTCCATAGTCAATCGCGATTAATTGCAAATTAATCACACATTTCTTTGTGTTCAAAATTAACCTTAAAGGGAGATTTGTCAAGAAACCAAGCTTTATGCTAATGAATGTATATATTTATTATTGGAAATCAATTAACAACACAAAACAATGACAAATATTATCCAAAAAGAAACCCTTCACAGGTACTGCATTTAGCATAAAGAAATATGCTAAAATCATTACATGGCAAACTCAAGCCCAACAGGCAACAACAGCTGTCAGTGTGTCAGTGTGCTGACTTGACTATGACTTGCCCCAAACTGCATGTGATTATCATAAAGTGGGCATGTCTGTAAAGGGGATACTCGTGGTACCCATGAAACTCATTTCCATTCACATATCTCGAGGTCAAAGGTCAAGGGACCCCTTTGAAAATGGCCTTGCCAGTTTTTCCTCGCCAAAATGTATTGCAAATTTGGAGCGTTATTAGCGACAAACTAGCATGACACAGTTGGTACCAATGGATTCCTCAGTTTTTTCTAGTTTCATATGATGCCAGTATATTCACTCTAGCTTTAAAACTGAGCCCGCTACCACCTAAAAATCCCAAGTTGTGTTAGTGCTATAATGAAATTAGTGGGGTAAAAACGAATTTGAATTAACGCATTATCGCGTTAACTTTGACAGGCCTTCTTCCCATACTAAAATGCATTCTCAATTACATTTCCAGGGAAACATATTTTCTTTTTCTATTTTCTTATGGTCGCAGTTAATCAGTAAAATCAGTTAAATATAAAATAAATATGTTTGTTAGCTACATTATTTAAGTTAAGGGCGTAAATTAAAATGACTTTTGGTTTCACGCGTTACACGAACAGCGGCCCCCTGGGTGAAAGTCCTATTTGTTTGTTTGTTTGTCCCACAATCCATCCATCCTGACCTCCACCCTATGCAGACTTCCGTGGACTATGATTAGAAACATAGTTGTCATATGTCAAAAATAGGGCTTTCAAAGTTAACGCGATAACACGTTAACGCAAATTAGTTTTAACACCACTAATTTCTTTAACGCAACTTGCGATTTTTAAGGTTGTAGCGGGCTCAGTTTTAAAGCTAGAGTGAAGATGCTGGCATCATATGAAACTAGAAAAATCCAAGGAATCCACATGTAATACTAGCTTGTCACAAAGGAGGCTAAATAACGCTCCAAACTTACGCTAAATTTTGGCGAGGAAAAACCGGCACGGCCATTTTTAAAGGGCTCCCTTTACATCTGACCTGACACACTAGCAGCTGTTGTTGCCTGTTGGGCTTGAGCTTGCCATGTTATGATTTGAGCATATTTTTTTTATGCTAAATGCAGTACCTGTGAGGGTTTCAAGACAATATTTTGTATTGTTTTGTGTTGTTAATTGGGAATAAATAGGCCTATATACATACATTTGCATAAAGCAAGAATATTTGCGCACTCCCTTGTTGATAAGAGTATTAAATACTTCACAAATCTCCCTTTAATGTA
The DNA here is from genome assembly GCA_916701645.2 of Sebastolobus alascanus. NCBI lineage: Eukaryota > Metazoa > Chordata > Actinopteri > Perciformes > Sebastidae > Sebastolobus > Sebastolobus alascanus. The sequence continues at coordinate 216,930 of CAKAOJ020000137.1, read as the reverse complement.
CATTTTGAACAGATCAAAAATGTGCAATTAATTTAAGATTAATCGTGATTAAATATTTTAATCAATTGACAGCCCTTGTCAGAAACAAACGTAAACCGGGAGAAAATATGTTTCACTTGCAACGTAATTCACAAAGCAGTTTCATTGTATGGGAACATAATCTTTAGGAGACCAGGCTGGAAGGACAACACTACTAAACCTGCACACAGGCAGATTGTCAGGTATGTTTATATATCTTTTGTCCTTACAGATGTAACCTAAACTATTATTTAGACAGAGTGGGAAATACTGTAGCTGATCTAACAATCAAATACACAAACATAATCATCTTTAGCTTACAGTTTATTTTACTTGTACAGGTAAACAAAAAAGGTTGGAAAAAGCGGCACAGAATCCATGAATTTATAAGTTAGTTACCCACTATAATTTACTTGTTTGACAATACTCAATAACTCCACCCTCGCATTTCACTGCAAAAATATTCAAATGCAAATTATACAAAAAAGAGGTTAAAGGCTTTTACATTACCTGAATATTACATTGCACAGTGTGGAGGACGAGGGAATCTACATATTGCTTCATAATGAAGAAGCCCTATTCATGATCATGCATTAATTATGATGCAACATTTAAAGCGTGACCTGCTGCTGATATGAGCCTGCTTGGTGTAAATCAAGAGATATTATTGGCCCACAGCTTGTCTAACTGACTTCTTGAATGTAGCTGATTAAAAATTTAATAGTCAGAGTGGGATTTTTAATATTGCAGGGTAAGAGAGTAATATCAGATATTTCCTCCCCAGATAGATGTGACTCTGCTACACTGGACTGGCATTTGTGTTTTGTGCTTTGCTCTCCATAAAGACACCACAGAGGTGAGCACATTATACTAACCTAGGCTCAGTTAGGTCTTACCTCTTGCCCAGAGGTTTGAATATCATTAAAGGGTAAGCAATTCATTTATATAGTGTAGTGCAAATAGTTGGGACAAGTGGCTTCTACACATTCTACACCCCAAGGCTATAGTCAATATAAAAAGCACCAGGAAACTGTGCTGTAACCTGAAAAATAAAAGTGAGGGGGACAAAAACAGGATTTTGAAAAGTGATGGGGACGTCATGACTGTGCCCATTGCTATGGCAACACCACAAGCAAGGCTGTTCAAACTCCTGGTAAGGTGTGATATGAGATCAGTTTCTTCAACTGATGTAGAAACCTTGCCTCCCATCAAACATCTCCTACTTGGAAAGCAATGAAACTTCAGTGGTGGCCCCCTGCTGCAGAGTGGGTGTCATTAAAAAAGTCCAATCAATAAAGCCATCAAACGAGTTTCAGTGCGTTATCCTTGGACAGAATGAGCCAAATTTCTTAAATATTAAATGTTTAATTTGAACAAAAATGCAATGTATTTTTTCACTCAGTCCTATTTAAAGCTAGGATTGGTAATCTTGAGAAACTAGCAAGAGTACGCCTGATTTTAAAAGTTATGCAACCAAAAAACCCAGCCCAGTTTTGCCAACTCTTGTCCAATGAAAGCAGCTAGCAGCACTAGCTCCAAAAGTCGCTAAATCTAGCGAGAAAGTTGCCAAGTCAGCAACACTGACAGCCCGTCCCTTCAGGCCTCCCTCCAAAGCAACCCGTTCTCACTCCCAACTTGTCAAATACCGCCGTTTAGTCAGTGCCCCTCGGCATCGGAAACCAACGCACAGAGGCCCCTTTATCGACAGTATGTGACGAACCGGGCTTTCAACTAACTCCTATGTAAACCCATCCATGGCGTTTTTTCGATGGTCGGAGCAAGTGACGTAGTATTAACAGCGTGAGAGTCCGTTCAGGGCGGCAAACATAAAACTTTCAACCAGGACACTGGTGTTCGTGACCCGTGTGACTTATTCTATCACGTCAGTTAGTCACGTGACTCGTCGGCATCGTCAGTCCCGTGAGTCAAATGAGTCGCTAGTCAGTGAAGTTAACATCAACCACGACCGTTTCCTAATCCTATCTAAGTGGTTGTGTTGCGCAAGCCTAACTTCCCTTGAAAATGGAAGTTTATTTTGAAAGGACGCTATGCATGTAACGAGCGGATATTGACACAACGTCCCTGGTCCGCCGAAAAGTAACGCAAGAGGGGTACCCCGTGCGTCGGTCACCGATGCCGAGAGGCACTGACCAAGCGGCGGTATTTTGACGAATTGAGAGTGAGAATGTTGTGTCTCATCAGCATGGATAGACGTGAAGACACTCCACGTTGCTTCCATCTGTCGTCTCAGCTTGGCGGAATTCCCCAAAATGGTGATGTCAATGATGACAGGACCCTGCAGTTGACAAAGGCCAATGCATGTTGAATGCTGGCAGCAGCGTGGACGGCACCCCAGCAGGCACTGAAAGGTGTAAGTGTAGAATAATTACAACAACACCCGGGCCTCAGAGAGTAGAGACAAGGTCATTCTTCAACTGTAGTCATTGTTTTCTCCTTTATACAGCTGTTTTAAAAGCATCTTTGGCATGCTACTGGCGTCATGTCCTTAGGTAGGCTTTTTTTTTTTTTTTTTTTTTAAATAAGTCCATCTCAAGTACAGTAGATCTGTAGTGGCTCATCCTGATCCTGATTCGTTAAACACGCACGTACAAATTTCAGTGTGCCACTCCCCAAAGAGCCATGTTATAGGGAACAGCCTGTGTGAAATAGAGTTTAGCTCACAGTATGCTTTGGTGTATCTGCAACAACGGGCATTTTTAAGTCCCAGCACTGAAATTTGGGATTTTTATTAAAATTTGCAGTGCAATGCTTGATAATATACAGTATATATATATATATATATATATATATATACAGTATATATACAGTGTGATTAGCGGTCTTGACATAAAAAATAATTACTAAAATAATGTGATTTAATACAATTTATGGAGCATTTTATGGATCCAAACACCACTTTTCTTCATGTCCCATAACTGTGGTCTCAAAGTTGAGATACGTAAAATGAGCTAATTCAATTATAGTATGACATTATATCAATTGGAATTATTTCATATACATATTACTTCACACTATATTCAAATGATTTATTTGTTTAGAAATCATTTATATGATTTTTTTCATATCATGCACCTGTCCCACACGTCTGAGTCCTTACCACTACACTTAACAAATATCATAGAAAGTGTTTTTTCAAAGCCAAACAAATCTAGTTTCTATGGAAACAGGGTCTCCGACATAGGTGACCGCTCAAGATCAAGAAAAATAAGTTTAAGATCACCTTTTCTTCTCAAGTATTTATTGTGTGTCCTTACCATACAGCTTAGTAACTGTGTATTTTGAACTACATTTAAAACTAACTTAATATTTCTGTTGAATTCATGTATATTAGATGCTAAGAGTCAAAGCTAACGTAGCAGACCTTGCTAGCTGCCATTTATCTGCAATATTTGCAAACATGTCATTTCTGCAACATGTTCTTAAGACATTAGACATTATAATTGCAATATCTGTCATAAAACACAACATTTTATATTTTTTTGTGTATGAAGACTGACATGTGTGGTTACTGTCTAAATTATTCAGGGTGTACAGAAAATCATGAAATCCCCTATTTTTAAAAAATGTTTTTTATATCAATATTTACAATGATGCACAAAGCTTGATGACAATGAATTTAAATTTCTTAAAAATGTTATAGAATTTAAAAAAGGAAAATGTATAAAATTAACATTATTATAATGTTGCGGTAAGGATATTTAGTAAGAACTAGTGATGAAATCCATAAAAAATAAACATGTTACAGATTAAAATCTTAAAGACTATATTAAATTGTGTGTACCTGTATATAAAGTATATATGTATATGTTTAACAATACTCTGATGGTTAAAATTAAAATTCATAGAGGTTGATTTTTTTTATTTGGGAGAGTCAAAAGTGGCCGTAGTTGCAGAAACACCCGTTTATTTTTATTAGCATATAGGAGCAGCAATACAGTATAGATGCTCTATAACACTGCCAAAGCATATATTTGTGTACAAACACAGCACCTAACCTAAAATTGTATACACAATAATAACATAACAAAACTACATGTTTTCCTTTTCTTACTGAGTGGCGTTTCACTTAAATGGAGCGCAAAGGAGGTTAGGCACTCTTCGGCCTGAGTCATCTACCCCTAATACACACACACACCCACGGACACACTAATCCTTTGTCCCACATTCATGCCCATCAATAGCTGCTGTCAAATTTCCTCAGAGGAGAGGTTAGTCACGAATTGTCACTGACCAATGAGAGAAGGCGTAGGCGTGAGTCACGCTTGTCAGAGGTGAGTGACTGACAGCTGAGACTGCGGCAAGGTTAACATAAGAACACTGTGCATGTGTTATCACTGCTTGTTTGTTTCTGCCGTATGTAGGTCTGCTTATTCCTCCTGCTGAGTCGCTGCGGAATAATAATAAAACATGTTTTTAGAATACAATTATTCTGCTAACAGAAGAAAATTGGTGCTATGATTGCAAGCCAGGACAACTGCTGGTATTTGGCAATGCATTTGCAGAATGTACATTCATTAGTGAAATCCACATAAACCTTAAAAGTTCAGCGGATTAGGGTTGGCAACAACCGCATATCTTTTCTTTGAGCCGGGGGATTAAAAAAAAATAAATAGAAAAGGGTAAAAAATGCTATAAGAAATTAAATGTTGAAATGACCCCAGCGAGTGTTCTTTCTACAAAGCCAGTTATGGAATTCTGTTGCTGTATTCATTGCTTATTTCAGCATGGAAATAAATCGAAAGGCGAGCTCGCTGACAAATGAGGCAACGCCGTATGGGAGCTAATTGTTGCAAAGAAAATACCTACTTAATGGCCGTGTTGGCATGCTGCCCTATTATGAGATGAATAAAATGCATGTTCGCCCCCAAGCGAAAGCCAATTTGGCTCAAATGTCCATGCAGACGGGTCTCACAGGGCGGTTTGTGCAACACTAAGCAAGACCTGCTCCTCTCACATCTCCTGGTTTTCTTTCTGTCTCGCTCTTTCTCCATCTCATATATCTACAGTAAGCAGTGTCTATTGGAGGGTTATGAATTAGAGATGAGTTAATACTAAGATGAATTATTGTGATGGTTTATTCAGTGAGGGTGCTGCTCTGCTCTCCGTGTATGTGTGTCGGACAGTGTGCTCCGACTTGTTATGAAGGGCGTGCGAGTTCGACAGTTCAAGCTCATGCACGGCAACACACACACACTTTATCCAAAGCGGTGTTCATAAATGGATTATGATTAGCGTACTCACTCGATGTGTCCTTTTAAAGCATGCAGGTCTGACAACAGCAAAGGGAAGCAACATCTGGCCTGTCTACAATTTAGACTTTACTCCATCTCCTGCCTTCTACGGACTGCGCTCTGGCCTTTCTCATAACTTATTCAGACACGAGGGAAGCCACAAGGAGCACAAGCGCACGAGTACGCCTAATAAGCGAGCAGACACAACCAGACAAGGCCAGAAGAAGTGGCACATATAACTGTTAACTATTCATTATGGTTACTAATTAAACATTTACTCCCTTTTCAAAGCATAGCCCTGAATGCTGGAGCCACGGGGTAGGAGTGGGTGTTGGTTAGAATTACAGATATAATGCCAGAAAATGACTCAAATGTGAATGTAAAAATGTCTTATTGGCTTGAATACCCTCTTTGTCTCTGCTCTCCTGGAAATGAACTTCAGTCTTTTAAAAGCAGTTTTGTACAACTAATAACACATTCAAACCTCAGCAAGGATAACACAGGTGTAAAGTGCAATGTAATATGCCAGACAGGTAATATACATGTGAATCCTGTCTCTATATTTCTTTTCATTTAACCCTTCTATGGCATACATTTTTGCAAGGATGTGAGTTTTTTTTCTCCAAATTTTGGAAACTTCAGCTCCTATAATAACTCTGTAATAAACTGTGTAGACACAATACAGACACTCAGGGCCCTATTTAAACGATCTATAGCGCATGGTCTAAATCATGCATGGCGCAAGTGCATTTAGGGCGTGTCCAACTCCATTTTTGCGAGTTAAACGGTGCATAATCTGGGCGCAAAGTAAGACGCAAGGGGCAAAGGGGTTGTATTTAGTCTCTTAATTAATCATAGGTGCACGTGTTTTGGGCGTAATAGGAAATAACACCAATCACAGTGGCATCTCCAAAACTCATTATATGATAATAAGCACTAGGCTTAATATGATGACGATGAACATGTATTGATAAATAATGAAAACTGGATTATTTTCCGATGTAACCCACGGGGGACTCGGACCGGCTGAGCGGAATCCTCTGGAGATGCATTACGCGCAGGCTTTTAGTCGGGCACAGCCAGAGAGGCGGTGCGTAACACGTGGGTCCATCAGCCTCAAGACGCCGCCATTTAGGGAGAGAGGGCCCGCAAACTTTGAAGTAGCCTACGACTACCCTCGCACACAGAGAGGGATGAGGAGAGGAGATGCCACAGAGGCGTGTGTGCATCGCGATCTCTCTGATCACGGCGGTCAGGCCAGTGACCGGAGGAGTGCTGAGAGCATGCTGCAGGCTGAGCAATACAGAATGCCTGAGAGCCTTACTTCATTATATTGCATTATATTTTGATTTGTCACCTGCCGCCTGCATTTTGTGTTTTCCTTAAACATAAATAAAAACATTGTTCTAGCACGACACTGTATTTAACTGAGGAAGAGGCCGCTGCTCCGCGTCCCTGTGTATGTAACAAGCAGAGTGTATGCGTGTTGTGAACCTTCCTATGTAGACACATCTTACTATCTGAATAATGAATGATAGTCGCACTGCGCTGCACTGAAATTCTGAAAATGAACGAATATGTGTTAGTTATGATCAGGACTGAAGTTGGTTAAAAGATTTAACTCAATGAAAGTGAAAAATAATATAAATATGTATTTCATGGCAGTTTTTGGCGTGCGCATTTTTGTCCTCTAAGGATCAGAGCAACTTTTTTAAAGTGAGGCATAGGAATAATTCACAGAAACGACTTAGCATTGCACTCAAAGGAGGAAAATGGATGCAGCATGTGTCTGCTTGTTGTCTTGAAAAGCAAGATTATAAAAGTAACATATGTCTAAGTTTTATGTTTTTTGGATGACATTATTAAAGACAAGTTAAAAGAGCATCACTTATTTGATGTGCACAAAATGTTTTCCTTTTTGGTTTGTTTTCCAAACTGCATTTATAAACTAAATCCTTCTTCTATTCCCATGTATGGACTTTGCTTGCCGCAAGCTTGGCAGACTGTCAGACTCAAACAGTGATCATTTGGAGTTCTGCAAGGTAAGTTTAACACAAAATAGTCAGGCATAATACAAATCTGTGTTCAAGCTCTTGTGCTTCTTCAAGCGTGGCTTTACCTTCATCATCCAGAGCTTCTGTCCCTGATCAGAAAAAGTCACATTTGTTTTAATTTAGTCCAATATGCATCTCGACTGTTTACAGTGTACAAAATTAGCATATAAAATATCATACTGACACTTTGTGATGAAGTAAATTATGGATGGAACATGGTGTGCACTCACTGAGGAAGGATTTTTTTAGAGGATGGATCACTCTCACTGGATAGCAATTAAGGCTCAACAGCACTATTAAAATAACAGCCAATATTACTTATAGCTGAAGCAAGTTTCAAGTCTGCCTGTTGAATTACATCAGTGGTGGAAGAAATATTCTTTACTTACAGTAGGTAAAAGTAGAAATACCACAAGTCTAAACGTATGCCAACCCCTAACAATCATGAGACACCCTGTTGAAAAGGTTAGCTGTTTTAAACACTTAGGAACTTATATACAGTCGATCATTTTATACACTGAACATGTTTTTAAAAAAGCTATGCAGAGGTAACACCTACTCAGGAAGCTGAATGACTTCAGGGTGAGCCAAAATATTCTTGAATGGTTTACAAGAATCTGTTAGAAAGCATCTAGATTTTATTTAATGATCTGTTATGGCCACATCTTAGGTTAAGTGGCTTATGTTCAGTGAAAAAAAGACATGTACATGTAAGTCTTTTTTCAAAAGATCTGAATATTTGGAAATAAAACAATGTTGATTTATAATGCCACCTTTTGGTATTTATATTCAGTGCTTTACTCATGTGCCAAAATAATGTAATGTTTTTGAGTTGAAATGTCTTCATTTGGGAACTTCCAAACAAATATTGATACATGGGATTGTTTGTGATTAAATCAGCATATACTGTATATATACAGTATATATATATATATATGTATATACATATACATATACATATACATATATATATTCCTGCCACCCCTTAAAGTCTCCATGCCACCCTTTTGAGAATGTGTTGTTTTTCAGCCGTTTACGCAGTCAAATGGGAAAGAACGATAGCCAATTGAGAACCAAGCTGACTGAAGCGGAAGAACAACCACCGCCGTCATGGCGGCCAAGGATAATGCATGAGCTAATGCAAAATGCAAAGCATAAAGTAGTAGTAAGATGGACCTCAGAAATGGAGAACCAACTTGTTGATTTGTGGCAACAACACAAGTGTTTATTTAATGTGTCTCCATGACTTCATCCATCCATCCTTCGTGAATTTTCAGTACAGAGTAGTGCAAAAACTGACATCGCTAATTCTTCCTGCCTGCCTTCCGTCATGTTTGTTTACACTAAAGTCACATTTGATCGCGAGAGATTTTGCGAGATTTCCTCTTTTTTTGAGTCGGGACTCTTGTTCATGAATGGAATCTGTTAGTAGGAACAAAACTATTAAATGTAACATAACATGTCGTTATGTTCGGGGTCTCTCACATTTTCAACATATTAAGATTTGAAAAATATTTTAATGTGGGCCAGCCTTTAGTGTCAAGTAAATATAGTGCTGTAAAAAGTCTAATATTTGCCCCTGAAATGTAGTGGAGTTGAGGTAGAAAGTAGCATGAAATGAAAATACTCAAGTAAAGTACAAGTAAGTCAAAACTGAACTCAAGTACAGTAGGCCTACTTGAGGAAATGTACTCTATATTGTTTCTCCTCAGATTTTTATAGTGTACCAGAATGAATGAGTGAACTAATGACTGCCTGGAAGTTGAGCAATCAACATTCTGCTTTTAAAAGAAGTACAACACCGGTTGGGTATTCAAAAAAAGCAAAAGTTATGTGATTTTCAATGGGTTATGCTTATGATTGCCTCACAAGCCATAATACAACAATTTATTTTGTACTTTTCTACCACTGATGTAGCAAAAACCCTTCAGCGTAAGCAGTATGTTGTGGTTGTATAAAATGACCTGGTCGACCATGCTTCTAAAGCAACTGTTCAACCACTTTCTATTGAGTGTGTTGATCACATACTATACTTGACTTATACGTACTTTCATAAGGAATGTAAGACCTTCTCTCTGAGAATGTGTTTGTCCTTCAAGAACACCCAACCACACGGCAACATAAGCTTTAAACCTTTTTATGATCTCCAGCTTTTGAAGCTTTTACTTGAAAACTGTTCACCACTTTCTGTTGCGATTCACTCGTCAGGTGAAAACAGTGTGTACCGAATCAATTAATGCTATGTGAGTCACAATGCGTGACATGGCAAGGCCGTTTTGCACTGTGTGGGCCCACGTTTCCAGACAATCTTCATTTATAAGCTGGTCGAGAATATCTTTCACAAGTGTTGGTTGGTGTATTCAAGCAAAAATGTAAAGAACTGTATTGTATGCCAATGATGTATTTCAGTAAAAGTGAAGTGAGCTAGAAACAAATTTGATGAATAAATAATGTTTAATAACATTAACTAACACAGCGGGACTATGGTGGCATGCAAACGACCCGACATACTGCTTGCGCTCCGCTCACCCCTCGTTGGACTGACAGGCTTCTAGTGACACATTACACACACACACACACAAGGTTTATTCCCATGCAGAGCCTGCAGTGATTGTTTTAAAGAAATCTTGTAAGTCATTGTTTTACTGCTTTTCCTCATTAATGATCCAATCCATCCGCTATTAATCAGAAATGTTCATTTTTATAACCCCCCCACCAGAAATAGCTTGGAAACAGTTGATGGTAGAGATTGACCTAAAACAGTAAAGTTGCAGGCCCTGAAACCAAAACAACGAGTAGTAACACTTTACAGGTCAACTTTTTTTTTTGCACCTACTTGCTCGTCGGGTAACACTTCATTTTATAGGTCCGCAAATGGTAATGGCAATTAGGTGATAATTAGCAAGTAAAACACAAAGTAAATTTCTTTGGAATTACTGCTAAATTACCCCAATATTTACCTCAAAATGTACCCAAAATTACTTTGTTTGGCTGTCTTGACTTGGGACTTGACTCTGGACTTTTATTATTATTATTATGTTATATCTATTATAAACATTATTTAATAATCAAATTCCGCTATTTCCCAATAAGCAGTAATAAATAGCTGGTAATTTATTTAATACATTTCAAGGAAAAGAATACAAAGTTAATTGATATGCTTTATTTCCAAGTCTGCTGGTAAATAGATAATAATTAGTGAATAACTTCTTTGAAATTTCTTAAGAAACTCAAAAAACTCAAAAATCTTTACATCAGCTAACAGGTTTCATTTGACAATAAGTCACACAATGGTGAGATTTGTGCCTGATAAGAAGTGTCTTCGATTAGTTTTGGTTTTCCACCTCCGAGGAAGAGCAGCGCACAGCCGCTTCTCAAGCCTAAGGGCCTTATTTGAATGATTATATGCTATTTTAGCATATAATTATTAAATAACGTTTATATTGAAGTAATTTTTGATACATTTTGATGTAAATATTAGGGTAATTTCGCAGTAATTCCAAAGAAATTTCAAATAGATTACTTGCTAATTATCACCTAATTACCATGAAATTTGCAGACCTGTAAAATTAAGTGTTACCTGATGAGCAAGTAGATGCAAAAAAAAGTAGAGCTTTGAGGAGCTGCAGAAATGGGTGATAATTGATAATATTGATTGCATGCATGTCTGTCCAAAATGTCATCACTTCATCATTTTATCTTGTTAGACATTTGTCATAATTGTTCTGCCCTCATCAAAGAGTCTCCTTCCTTAACTAGACAAACCGATGACTCCTTCAACACACTATAGTCAAAGAATGATGGATTTATTGCGCACCACCGGTTAGTATTGACAGTATGAGAATGAAGTTAAACTGAAATGAAGAAAGAAAATAAAGGAAACAATGAGTAAGATGAGCCTCATTAATATACATTTCCATCATGCCTATTATACGCCTCATGAAGGCTATACAGTATCTGGCTACCAATATAGCTAGCTGAAAGCCATTAACTGGACAGGTTACATACTGAACAATGAATAGTGCATAACACATAAAAAACATGACCTAACCTAGCCATCCACACAATGGGCATCTGTACTTACAGAACATGCTTCTATAAGTGATTCCAAAAAAAGACGGATGTAGATGCTTTGACTACACAGTTCCATAATGTGCTTTCAACCCCAGGAGTGCAAGGAAAACAAAGATGGCTTCCTACAGGGTTCAAAGGACAAGCAATAAAGCCTGTAGTAAAAAGAATCAGCATCACCTAGTGGCTGCAAAAATGAACTGAAAGTTTATTTTTCTTACGCCAGAACAATAATTAGCACATGAAATCTTGAGTTATGGCCAAAAACTGGTTTTGTGAGTTCACAGTGATCTCTGACCACCAAAATGTAATCAGTTCATCATTGAGTCCAAGTGGACCTTTGTGCTAAATATGAAGAAATTCCCCAAAGGCATTCCTGGGATATCACTTTCACAAGAATGGGAGTGACATGAGATCACAGTAACCTTGACCTTTTGACCTTCAAAATCTAATCAGTTGATCATTGAGTCCAAGTGGACATTGGTGGCAAATTTGAAGAAATTCCCCCCAGGCGTTCTTGAGCTATCGCGTTCATAAGTATGGTCTTGACGGACGGACGGACATCCCAAAAACCTGATGCCTTTGGCCATGGCTGTCGCCAGCGCGGAGGCATAAACATGTGTTTCTGCTGCTTTATTGGCCTTTTATAGGGTGAAAGTTTGAATCCAAACTTATAACTTTATAATAGCTAACACATATTTAAAGCATTAATAAATGATTTACATACATTAATGAATTAACCATTGATAATAATAAACCTAATTGTATTATTGTAAAGTGGAACATCAATACATGAACACACTGATGTGCATTTATACAAATACTAACCCAATGGACAATGCTACACTGTAGCAATTTAGACTAACTTAAGGTTTTTGATCATCAACCCCCTGAGACCTGAAGGATCGCGGACGATCCTGACCGACTTTACTGTCTTTCAAAGGCTGAAGCAGGTTCAGTTTTAGAGAGTTCTAGAGTGAAGGTACTTCTGAAACTAGAAAACTTAACTAATCCATTGGTAACAATGACGATGTCATGCTAGCTTGTCGGGAAGGAGGTTAAATAACGCTCCAAAGTTAGGCTAAATTTTTGCGAGGAGAAACTGGCATGGCCATTTTCAAAGTGGTCCCTTGACCTCTGACCCCAAGATATATGAAGGAAAATGGGTTAGAGGGTGGGTACCCACGAGTCTCCCATTTACAGACATGCCTACTTTATGATTTATCACATGCACTTTGGAGCAAAAACCATGCTATTTTTTGAAGGCAGTATAAATTATTGTTATAGTTATTTTCACCTATTTTCAAAATGATGTGTTTGAATATTTCTGCATACTGGAGTCCCTAAACAGTCTTGGAATTACATAAATTGGGTATGACTATAAAACTGAGACTCTTGTCGATCCAATGAGCCCAATTGTATTTATGTATGATGATGTTAGTCCCCATAGTAGCCATTTCATTGTAGTGAGATAATTTTTGGAAATTTACTTTATAACTGTATAAAATTACTTATTTTTCAGTAATTACTTGTGGTAAAAATTATTATATTTAGCACCAAATCTGTAACAAATGGCATCAACCTAAAAATTCCTGCAGCAACTTCGGAGACATAATAGAGCATTGGGATGGCCATCATATAAGTCCATCATAATGATCTAAGCGCTTATACATTTTCAGAATTTTTTTTTAATTAATTAATTATTTCATGTTTATTCTGATTTATGACTAGAACAACTTGACACACAGTGCTGAGTTGCATTAAATTCATTTTCAGGTTCCCAGCTTTCAGATCATGTACACCACTATGTGACATCTACTGCTGACCTGCTATCTCCCTCGAAAGACCCCCTATACCCCTAGAAAAGACAAAAACAGGTCTGTTTGTGTGTGTCTCAGGGGATTCAAAAATATTCACAACTGATATACCGTGTACACAAATATTGGCCACTTTAAGTGTTTGCTGATAATATTAAATAATCTGCACATCCATATCATTTTGAATCCTACAGCCTTTCAAGTCGCTTTGTCTCAAGATTTTTTCTTTTTCTTTCCCACAGTTAGACAGACAGACTCCCACACAGACTCACTGATTGCTGAGAGGGCTGTTTTTTCTTCTCTTGGATCTTTGGGCTGCATAGTTGTCCTGTGGGAACTTAACAGAGGAGATGAACAATGGCTGACCTGTGTTAGATTGAGAGCACACAAGGGGAGGAACAAGCGGAGGCAGAGAAGGCATGAGGAAAAGTTTAGGGTGCTTTCTTTAAACAAGTGTAAACAAGGTGAACACAGGTTTAGCAGCCATGCACATGCCTGTACTGTGACATTTGTTTTCAAAAGGATGTGAGCCCCAGAAATCCAGAGCGTCACTTTCCTGAGCATGTGCACCTGTGTCCTACCGTAGACGCTCATAAACAATTATTTGGTCTCGCAACACCTCGGCGCATCACTCTGCGTGTAAATAATGGCGCCGCTCATTGAGATGACTGCAGTGAGAGATCAAGCTAATGTTAGCATCTTCACTGGGACCATTTAGCATGCAGCTAATAGCTCCCCTCCGCGGGAGGCCATCAGAGCTCTGTGTCGGCTGCTCTCCTAATGGCTGTGCTGGAAACTGGCACACAAGCTCGATATATCTCATCTGGGAGAAATGAATAGATGAAAACGTACACATAACCCACACACGGAGAGACACGCGGAAACACTGAGTTTATTTCTTCCAGGGGACGTGAATATATGGCAGTTGGGATCCATTAGCTGTAAACATGTAGAATCTGTCTGTGGAACAGAAGGCGTCTCGGTGGGGAGCCGGTGGAGGTGTAATAGTTTGATGAAGAATATATTCGCACGTGCATGGGTGCATGTTTGTCTGTGTGTGCGTGAACGTATGCATGTGTCTGAGCGTCCTCGTTTTCAGTCGGTTTGACACTCTTGCAGGGCTTGTTATGGCCTGCAGAAGCGGAGCCATCTCTGTGGGGGTGAAAACTGTAAAGGTCCCATTAAGTGTGCTGGGCACCACAGCAGGCATCCAAACATCTGTGACCTTTGTATAAAACAAACAAGGAAAGCTTGTGGAGAAGAGTTAGAAATTACATTCCAACCGTCCATACCTCTCCACGAAGAAGACAAAGGTGAATCAAGCTGTAAAAAAAACTTGGAAAAGGTTGAGTAAGGTCATTTCGACCAGGGAGAAGCCGAAAGCAGTCCAAATAAAACTTCTTCAGAACTAAGTCCTTGTTGGACAATACTAAAATATTGGACAAAATGCAATGGAAAGCTATTGAAGTTAATTAAATCTGCCCTTTACAAATTTGATTCATTCGTCCTAACAGGCACCATCAGTATACAGTTATCGGTCTGCAAACTAGAGGTGGGGAAACGCATTCTTTTGATTCTTTCATTCTTTTGAACTGTCCCCCAGACGGAAATCAATTCAGAACCGCTTCATTTGACTCGCCATCGTGAGAACGAGAGTTTTGTGGGCAACAGCACTTTGGGCTATACCCTCAAAGGCACACTTGAAAGGGCGTGTTGAGAGCGGAGTTACACACGAGTCAGCAGGCCTGAAGCGTATTTCTATGCACGTCTCAGCAGCCCCCCTCCCGCTCCGATATCTCCAACCTGGATCACAAATTCCAGGACTGTGTCAACACAAGCAGTAAACATTGCAGCACACAAACCCCGGTCAGCAGTCCACAAGGAGTGCAGAAATAAAATGATCAATACAGTCACATATTCTTTAAAAAGTGAGAAATTATTAGCTGTTTGTTAATGACTAGTGTTTATAAAATTATTTATATAGAATTTTTATTATGAAAGGGACTGTATGTAATATTTACATGTATAAAGGCTGTCATTACATTAAAATATTTAATCGTGATTAATCGCATGATTGTCCAGAGTTCATCACAATTAATCACAAATTAATCTCACATTTTTTATTTGTTCAAAATATATCTTAAAGGGAGATTTGTCAAATATTTAATACTCTTATTAACATGGGAGTGGGCAAAAATGTTTGCTTTATGCAAATGTATGTATATATTTATTACTGTAAATCAATTAACAACACAAAACAATGACAAATATTGTCCAGAAGCCCTCACAGGTACTGCATTTAGCATAAAAAATATGCTCAAATCATAGCACGGAAAACTTAAGCCAAACACTCAACAACAGCTGTCAGTGTGTCAATATGCTGACTTGACTATGACTTGCCCAAAACTGCATGTGATTATCATAAAGTGGGCATGTCTGTAAAGGGGAGACTCGTGGGTACCCATAGAACCCATTTTCATTCACATATCTTGAGGTCAGAGGTCAAGGGACCCCTTTGAAAATGGCCATGACAGTTTTTCCTTGCCAAAAATTAGCGCATGTTTGGAACGTTATTTATCCTCCTTCGCAATATGCTACTATAACCACCAGTGGTACCAATGGATTTTTTTGGTTTTCTAGTTTCCTATGATGCCAGTATCTTCACTCTAGCTTTGAAACTGAACCCGGTACAATCTCCGAAAGATTGATTAATGCTTTAAAGAAATTAGTGGTGTTAAAACAAATTTGTATTAACATGTCATTATCGCGTCAATTTTGACAGCCCTAATTGTAACCCAACCCAAAAAATGAGACCTTCCGCAACTTTCTGGGTTTCCTCTATCAGCCTGTAGACTGCTTTTTAATGTGAAGAATGCAGGCTGTTTTTTTCCGGAAAAATTCCAACGGATGTGATGTCATGTACGCTCGCGAGTGACTTTATTTTCAGCTCGGCTACAGGGCCAACAGTGTGAAACGATAGCTAACGTTCGGTTAGAAATGTCATCCACTAACACCAACAAACCACCAGCCCCCACCACAACTCAGACTCCAACACAAACTCCACGGAAGCACAAAAAAAAAACAGCTATATCTAAGTGAAGCCTGTCTTCCAAAACAGGAAAGCGACCGACGTTGGGGGGAAACCTCGGATCAACATCGGACGGGCCTTCGATTCATGGAGGGACCTTTGTTTTGGTTTTGGGTATCAAAACGGACCCTGAGCTGGCAAATTTCTTATTTGACAGGTAAGCTAACATTACTGCCAAGCATGTGGAATATATAGTGATATTGTGGTTTTAGCTGTCAATCACGTTCGGTCTCGTGTGTGTCGCCTCACTGTTTTGACTCGCGTCTATGTAGTGCAAGCACAAGCGCGCGCAACAGGACGCTAACTGTCACACTGTCACCTGTGTGACTTAACGGCCACAGGTGTCACTGTTAACAAGCAATTTCTGATTCTTAGATCTAGTCCCTTTAACAATTATTTAAAGTAATACTGTAAATGCATTATATTGGGCAGAAGTAAAGCTTTCAAGCTGAAATAAATGAATCCAGTTATTTTCACTTCAGTTATTAAAAAAAACTAAATAGCAAATGTGCGTTGATTTCGTTAGCAGAAGGCAGCTGTTTTCAGCTGAAAAGCTCTAAACACTGTACACTACCTACTCAGCACCAAACAGTAGACAGACACAGTTACCGCAACTGTTCACGATTAACTATAGACAATCATGCAATTAATCGCGATTAAATATTTTGATCGATTGACAACCTTAATATTTATTTGGCAACGAAAATCACCCACTGAATTCACTTAGGTTATGTACCCTCACATTTTTACAATGTAATGGACAATTATAAATGACCTTTAGACTCTTAGACTCTTTGACTCGCTTATTTACAGCCTCTATGTGATCATCTGACCACTGTTACTTGCCCTGCTGGACCCTCACTAATATTCTGGCACATCCTCAGATCTCAGCAAACAAATTGATGATTAAAATGTTATCACAGCCCATTGGAATGATGGCCAAAACTCAAAATATGATATAACCCAGGCTGTTGAAAAATATAGCTTTTTCTTTGAAGGTAATCTTGGCTTGGCAGGAGAGCGGCGGCTGTGTTCAGCGCTGCCTCAATCATGCCATCAAGTAGATGACTTGGTAAATGGAGGCGGGCCAGAAGGATAAAAACGACGGCATTGACATTCCTCGCTGTACACAGAAGTGCCTGTTTGTGTGTTTGAATATGAATCAAAGGAGAGAAACATATGCAGGTGCATGTGTGTGTATGTGAGCGCTGCAGTGAATGAGGGATGTAATTCAAGTGTATTTATGTGTGTTCAAGTGTGCGTGTGCTGCATGAGAGGATGAGGTAAGTAAGTTGTTTCAAGCACATTAGCCAGTCAGTAATTTGGGTTGATTTCAAGTATGAGCCATTTAGTGCCAATCAATTCAGCTGAGAGCTTTTCAAGTCCTCCTGCAAGAGTGGTGTGTGTGTGTGTGTGTGTGAGAGAGAGAGAGAAAGAGAGAGAGAGAGAGAGAGAGAGAGAGAGAGAGAGAGAGAGAGAGAGAGAGAGAGAGTAGGGTTTTTACCTTTGCATTTCAATGATCTTTTAATTGTTTTGGCTACAAATTAAACTTCTCCAATGGAAATCCTACCTAATGTGATTCTTGGATAACCTGTACGTTCAGTATTTAAACGTGTGCACCTGAAATCACCATCTTTAATATAAAATGATGGAGGCAGCCGACTGTAGAATTATCTGCCAAAACATAATTTTACCCCCGTCACCTGCTTCACTCAGCTTCCTCCTTCTCCCATCATGACTTCATTTAATGAGCTCTCACTTTGCCACAGGATGCTCAGTGGACGAGAAGACCGGGAGCAGAGGGGGCCAGTCTTTGAAATCTCTGACATTTTGCAGACTACAACATCTCTGATTGTTCAAGTTGAAAGGCAGAAAATGAAAAAAAAGATTTCCAGTAGTTCTTAAGTGCTTCTTCCACAGTAAATACATCTATTTGCAATCAATTTTGTGGGCATTACGACCACGTAGTTTGTTGATAAAATGGCATAAATAACAGAATAATGTGTAAAAGCTTCACTTCACCCTCACCACTTATTTCGGGATGTTGTGCAGACATCATTACACTCAATCTGAGCATGGATTTGATTGATTTTTGCTGTACGGACAACAGCCGCGCTGGGCTCTTTGGCTGCCAGCATTTCAAAACACCACCAAAACATCCACTTTATTCTGTACGCTCGGCTCCTGACTAATGCGTTATTGCCTTTTCTCATAAAGACTTTCACTACACAGAGAGATACAGGGCAGTATGATGTGGACTTTTTCAACCCAGTCACCATGTTTGCATCAGAGTTACTTGGGGAGCTGTACGTGACAATACTCTAAGGGCTCATTTCACTTCGGCTCCAGTTATATGTACAAACAATTAAAGGTGCAATCTGTAAGATATGGCCAGAATTTTAGTTTAAAACCTTAAAACTAATGAACTAAGATTAACAACAGAATGTAAAGAGGTTACAGTGTTGATGTAATGACCAACACATTCTCACTCACAACACGTCAAGTACCACGGGGTACCCCTCTTGTGTTATTTTTGGACAGACCAGGGACGGCGTGTCAATACTCGCTTGTTAAATGCATAGTGTCCTTTCAAAATAAACTTCTGTTATCACAGGAAGTTAGGTTTAGGCAACACAACCACTTAGGTAGGGTTAGAAATCATGGTACGGTTAACTTTACTACCTGAATGACTCACGTGAGTCACAGGACTGACGTGAAAAAATAAGTCAACGTTACTTTTAGTTTCACATGAACAGCGGTCTCCTGGTTGAAAGTCTCTTGTTTGTTAGACCCATCCACCACCCCTCCCACCCACCAACAAACACAAGGCTTTCATCCAGGAGACCGCTGTTCGTGTTCCATGTTCACAACGTTCAGTGTCATTTTCACTGTACACATGTAGTAGTTTTAAGCCCAACCATGTAGTTTTTTCGTAAACCTAACTGAAGTGGTTTTGTTGCCTAATCCTAAAATGACGCCAAGGTTAGCCAAAGGCCGGTATGTGACGAGTTGGGATGAGAAGGTGTTGTGTAGGGAGGGTTGAGCTCATGCTCGTCACAGCCCCGTACTCGTGGGACAACACAGTCTAACTGCAGTTTGTGAAATAGTCACAAAATTTAATCTATTTGATTTGTGTACATAGACACAAATGTCCCTTTTTTGTGACGCACGTGTCAATTTCCGCTCCAGTCTTCAAAAATAAAACTATTCAGTTAGGATTAGGCAAAGATCGTCTTGGTTAGGATTAGGCAAAAAAACTACTTAGTTATGTTTAGGAAAACACAGGTCTCCTGGGCGCAAGTACGGAATATTTTTTTACCCAGCCATCCAACCCGACCTCCTCCCTATGCAGCGTTCGCCACTCTTTATATTTCCTGGTTCACAATTACATTAATTACACACAAATTGATTTTGTGGGATGTACATGAATTACAGTGCATTACTTTTTGTAGGTATAGCTACGGACGGTGTATGAGACCAGCCTGACATATTATACACAAATCCCATCAGTGCATTTGACCACCACTGCAATCAGCAGCAAATCCTGTTCATCCCAGTTTGCCTCCCTTGTTCTTCTCTTTACCCCCCAGTTATTTGTCTTTGATTGATGTGTGCTTTTTCTTGTCATCTCTCCAGGGGTTGTGGAGCTGTTATGACCAACATCATTTACTTCTCATGAGATGAAGGAGCTTTTGTTTAGTTGTTAGCAGCAGGTTCTCCCTCTGGGCACTCTTGTAGTAAATAAATGCTGTCTGTATGAAGGTAGCACTGGGTAACTTAAAAACACACGTCTGCAATGACTCTCCACAACGTTAAATACTAACCGCAGTGGCTGGATAAATACCTTACAATATTTTTTTAATGAAGTACTTGCAGTGATCCAGATCAGCACTGTCTGAAAAGTAAAGTAAAAATATGGGACCACACACTTCAGTTTCTTGAAAATGAAAAAACACTTGCCACTTCCTTAGAACTGAAATTGCCTTTGTTGACTTTTTAGATCAATAGAGTTTCCCACAGATATTTCAGCACAGTCAGAGAAGCACTTCTGCATTCAGCCACGGTGGCTTCTGCAAATGATGGCTGATAGCTGAGGACTGGAGACAGGGTGACTAATTAGTAGGAAGTTGAAAAGTTCAGTGCAAACTGCATGTAAAGGGACTATTAGGGAGGGCTAAGGGAAATGATGTGAGCCTTTTATACAGTCTCAACTCCCTTTACCTGAGTTAAAGATTTTCTACATTCCCTGAATAACACTTAACAGTCCATAGAGAAGAGAGAAGTGAACTTAGAGTCACTTAGTGATGTGCAAAGAGTCGTAGCACACTATGAAGTGGACCATGATCTAACTGTCTTGGTGCGGTTCATTTCAGTGAACCAAACCAAGTCAAGTGAAGGTACATGTAAAAACTAGTGCTGTCAAAGTTAATACGATAATAATGCGTTAACGCAAATTCGTTTTAAAGGGACTATTTGTAACTTATCACGCGCATAAATCTTAACGGGTCGGTATCCCATGCGCGCTCGCGTGTGGGTACGCGAGCGCGCAGCAGCTCTGCTCCTGCCTGCTTGCACACCGCGCTCGTTCTCCCCCGCTCGGCTCGCTCCACCTCCACGTGAACGCGCGCACACTACACACTGCAGAAGAGTTAGTTTAGCTCTGAGAATATCTGGTGAATGTGCAGTGGAGGTTTTTGCAGAAATAACTGCTGCAGCTCCTCCAGACCTCCCGTGTCTTGTGAAGTGACGGGGCTCCGCAGCGAGTACGTTATCGTCCCGACCGGGTGTCGGTCTCCCCCCCCCCCCCCCCGTTCCCTACGGATCGGGAGGAAAAGCCAACACTAGGATCAGCATTGATTCATGGAGAGACCTTCCTCTGGTCAGCTAGCATTACTGCCAAGCAGGTGAAATATAGAGTGATATTGTGTGTTAGCTGACGTGTGTCGCCTCACTGTTTAGACCGGTGCTCGTTCATGTCAATGTAGCGCGAGCACAAGCGCGAGCGCGAGCAACAGGACGCTGACTTTCGTTGACATTGCGGCCACAGGTGTCGCTGTGAACAAGCAATTTCTGATTCTTACATATAGCCCCTTTAACGCCACTATTTTCTGTAACGCATTAATGCAACTTGCAATTTTAAGGTTGTAGCATTCTCAGTTTTAAAGCTAGAGTTAAGATACTGGAATCATATGAAACCAGAAAACCTAAGGAATCCTTTGGTACCAACCAATTGGTACCATGTCAAACTAGCTTGTCGCAAAGGAGGCTAAATAATGCTACGAACTCAGGCTAAATTTTGGCGAGGAAAAACTGGCATGGCCATTTTGAAAGAGGTCCCTTCACCTTTGACCTGAAGATATGTGAATGAAAATGGGTTCTATGGGTACCCACGAGTCTCCCCTTTACAGACATGCCCACTTTATGATAATCACATGCAGTTTTGGGCAAGTCATAGTCAAGTCAGCACACTGACACACTGACAGCTGTTGTTCCCTGTTGGGCTTGAATTTGCCATGTTATGTTATTTGAGCATATTTTTTTATGCTAAATATAGTACCTGTGAGGGTTTCTGGACAATATTTGTCATTGTTTTGTGTTGTAAATTGATTTCCAATAATAAATATATACATATATTTGCATAAAGCAAGCATATTTGCCCACTCCCATGTTGATAAGAGTATTAAATACGTAATCATGATTAGTACCTATCATGTAGATAAAATGTACCTGGAAGGGACATATCATTTTAGAATCCTAGTATGTCCTAGTAACAAGCTAGTATGACATGGTTGGTACCAATGGATTCCTTAGGTTTTCTATTTCCATATGATGTTTTAGCTTTAAAACTGAGCCCGCTACAACCTAAAAACCGCAAGTTGCGTTAAAGAAATTAGTGGCGTTAAAACAAATTTGCGCTAACGCGTTATTATCATGTTAACTTTGACAGCCCTACTAAAAACAAAACATAAAACTGCATTGCGAGGTCCAGACGCATCCTCCTCCTTAAATAGCAAATGTTCCTTGCTAGGCTCCTGACAGAATGCATTACATTTCACTGTGGTGACATAAAACTCACAATGAACCTTATCAGTATACCAGAGGACTTCACTGATAATTTTTCTATTAGGCTGGTCCTGTCTAATTAAACTTTAAAAGCTATGAACTGGTACAGTGGAGTGTTTTAAATGTGCCTCAGGTGATGTTAGCTAAGGAGGATGTCAATCATTACGTTCCAATAGAGCAAAGTTCAGGATGCGGTCACGGCATCAGGGGTAGGGAAATCCTCAGCTGTTTGTGTGTGTTTGCGTGGTTAATGCATTTGTGTTTATGAGTGACTCAAACTGTACTTCTGTGTGACTGTGTGCCTGGCTGGTAAGAAGAACTAATTTTCCGCTCCACTTGTTCACCGGCTTCCTTCAATTAAGGCAGGGGTCACTGAGAGGCCTCCACTCTGACATCAATTCTGACCGAGCGGGCAGGAGGCCACCGCCACACCAGGAAGCAGCTTATCTTGTTTGTGTGTGCCTGAATTTGTGACTGTGGTGTCTTAAGTGTATGTGTTGGACGACAAGTTTGCTGATGACGATTTATCATATACAGCACAGCTCAAAAATAACAAAATTGTGATACAAGTTTGAGATGAGGCTTTGATGCCACCATTGCCCGGGTGGAGAGGTTAGGGGAGACTAATGTGGGTCAAACTATCTTTTTGATATGCACTGCACATATATTAAACAAGCTGTAAATACTTTAATTGAAAGACCTTTCATTAAATCCAAATATACTATAATCACCTCAGAGGCTGGGGTTGTTAAATCGATATAAGGGATATATTTATGCCTGACTGATTTAAAGGGTGTGTAAATCTATGTATAAGTCATTCTTAGGAAACACTTTATAATAACCATCATTTGTAAATGTTAAATTGATAGTTTCTCAAACTTAGTTAATAGTTATTTCACTGTTGACAAACAATGCAAAGATAATCAATAATATTTACTAATTATTAGTAACGCTATAATTTCTGTTATTTTATCATTAGTTTGTGTAATATGAAATAATTAGTTTATACATTCTATATTGTATCGTAGCTGAAAGGGACGATAACAATTACATTCTGATTACATTAGTAAAGTATTTATTAACAGTTTATTGTTGTACACATTATAACATTTTATGTACTATATAAAGTATTTGTTAATAATTACCAAATTATTTGTAAGCCTTTAAGAAATTGTTCGTCAAACATACTACAAACTATAAATATTACATAGATTGATGGACCAGAAAACAATTATTAACCACTGACAAAGTATTAACTGTCTATCTAAATAATAGGGGTGGGAAAAAAAAATCGATTCAACTATGTATTGCAATTTTTTTTTTACGATTTTGAAATTGATTTTTTAATGCCAGAATTGATATATTTGCTTCATTTGAGTCTATGCGAAGGTAGAAGGAAGTTACCACTTTTATTGTTGTAGTCTGAGTAACGTGACGTTAAATCAATTCTGTATCCGTCAACCAAAACAAACCGCAGCTGGCTGCAGTGAGCCGAAGCGAGAAAGCAAATGGCAGAGGTCCTGCGTGGATACGACCTGCACCTTGACATTTTAAATCCAAAGTGGTAAACACTACACATTCAGTAAAGTATGGAAACACTTTGGGTTTCACACATTGCCAGGAAAAGCAGAGCTAGACATCATGGACAAAGCTGCATGCTAACTCTGTCATGGACAGGAAACGTTGTCGTATTGCGGTAACATGTGGTCAAGCCAGCCGATGGAGCTGACCATGGATGTTTAAAGAGAACGAAGCTGACGGGAGAGCTAGCGACAGACTTGGCGAAGTTAACGGAAGTTTACATGTGTGACTACGTCCGGTTTTCAAAATAAGGTGTTACCAAATCTGATTCTTACAAACAGTCCCTTTAAAAATCATAATATCGAATCACAATACTTGTAAAATCGCAATACTTAAAAATCGCAATACGTATTGAATCAGCACAATCAGCACATGATAGTATCGAATCAGGGGATAGGTGTATCGTCCCAGCCCTACTAAATAATGTTTATAGATGCTTTATAAAGTATTTATTAACCATTTAACAAGGTATTATAATCATCAGTTGCAACTTTAAAATAGTCACCCAAATAATGTTTACAGATGGTTTACAAACCAATTGTTAACCATTAACAAAGTGTGATATTTGAAGCTGAGTGTCCCCACTCTCCTTCACCTTTTATGACAATTCATGGGTTTATGATTAATAATTTGGGGTTATTAATTATAGATACATATTTTGATATCAATTAATGATTGATTATTAATCTGCTCTATGCAATAACGCTACATAACGCTACAGTTGGTACCAATGGATTCCTTAGGTTTTCTATTTCCATATGATATTTTAGCTTTAAAACTGAGCCCGCTACAACCTAAAAACTGCAAGTTGCGTTAAAGAAATTAGTGGCGTTAAAACAAATTTGCGCTAACGCGTTATTATCATGTTAACTTTGACAGCCCTACTAAAAACACAACATAAAACTGCATTGCGAGGTCCAGACGCATCCTCCTCTTCCTTAAATAGCAAATGTTCCTTGCTAGGCTCCTGACAGAATGCATTACATTTCACTGTGGTGACATAAAACTCACAATGAACCTTATCAGTATACCAGAGGACTTCACTGATAATTTTTCTATTAGGCTGGTCCTGTCTAATGAAACTTTAAAAGCTATGAACTGGTACAGTGGAGTGTTTTAAATGTGCCTCAGGTGATGTTAGCTAAGGAGGATGTCAATCATTACGTTCCAATAGAGCAAAGTTCAGGATGCGGTCACGGCATCAGGGGTAGGGAAATCCTCAGCTGTTTGTGTGTGTGTGTGCATGGTTAATGCATTTGTGTTTATGAGTGACTCAAACTGTACTTCTGTGGGACTGTGTGCCTGGCTGGTAAGAAGAACTAATTTTCCGCTCCACTTGTTCACCGGCTTCCTTCAATTAAGGCAGGGGTCACTGAGAGGCCTCCACTCTGACATCAATTCTGACCGAGCGGGCAGGAGGCCACCGCCGCACCAGGAAGCAGCTTATCTTGTTTGTGTGTGCCTGAATTTGTGACTGTGGTGTCTTAAGTGTGTGTGTTGGACGACAAGTTTGCTGATGACGATTTATCATATACAGCACAGCTCAAAAATAACAAAATTGTGATACAAGTTTGAGATGAGGCTTTGATGCCACCATTGCCCGGGTGGAGAGGTTAGGGGAGACTAATGTGGGTCAAACTATCTTTTTGATATGCACTGCACATATATTAAACAAGCTGTAAATACTTTAATTGAAAGACCTTTCATTAAATCCAAATATACTATAATCACCTCAGAGGCTGGGGTTGTTAAATCGATATAAGGGATATATTTATGCCTGACTGATTTAAAGGGTGTGTAAATCTATGTATAAGTCATTCTTAGGAAACACTTTATAATAACCATCATTTGTAAATGTTAAATTGATAGTTTCTCAAACTTATTTAATAGTTATTTCACTGTTGACAAACAATGCAAAGATAATCAATAATATTTACTAATTATTAGTAACGCTATAATTTCTGTTATTTTATCATTAGTGTGTAATATGAAATAATTAGTTTATACATTCTATATTGTATCGTAGCTGAAAGGGACGATAACAATTACATTCTGATTACATTAGTAAAGTATTTATTAACAGTTTATTGTTGTACATATTATAACATTTTATGTACTATATAAAGTATTTGTTAATAATTACCAAATTATTTGTAAGCCTTTAAGAAATTGTTCGTCAAACATACTACAAACTATAAATATTACATAGATTGATGGACCAGAAAACAATTATTAACCACTGACAAAGTATTAACTGTCTATCTAAATAATAGGGGTGGGAAAAAAAAATTGATTCAACTATGTATTGCAATTTTTTTTTTACGATTTTGAAATGGATTTTTTAATGCCAGAATTGATATATTTGCTTCATTTGAGTCTATGCGAAGGTAGAAGGAAGTTACCACTTTTATTGTTGTAGTCTGAGTAACGTGACGTTAAATCCATTCTGTATCCGTCAACCAAAACAAACCGCAGCTAGCTGCAGTGAGCCGAAGCGAGAAAGCAAACGGCAGAGGGCCTACGTGGATACGACCTGCACCTTGACATTTTAAATCCAAAGTGGTAAACACTACACATTCAGTAAAGTATGGAAACACTTTGGGTTTCACACATTGCCAGGAAAAGCAGAGCTAGACATCATGGACAAAGCTGCATGCTAACTCTGTCATGGACAGGAAACGTTGTCGTATTGCGGTAACATGTGGTCAAGCCAGCCGATGGAGCTGACCATGGATGTTTAAAGAGAACGAAGCTGACGGGAGAGCTAGCGACAGACTTGGCGAAGTTAACGGAAGTTTACATGTGTGACTACGTCCGGTTTTCAAAATAAGGTGTTACCAAATCTGATTCTTACAAACAGTCCCTTTAAAAATCATAATATCGAATCACAATACTTGTATCATCGCAATACTTAAAAATCGCAATACGTATTGAATCAGCACCCAAGTTTCATGATAGTAGCGAATCAGGGGATAGGTGTATCGTCCCAGCCCTATTAAATAATGTTTATAGATGCTTTATAAAGTATTTATTAACCATTTAACAAGGTATTATAATCATCAGTTGCAACTTTAAAATAGTCACCCAAATAATGTTTACAGATGGTTTACAAACCAATTGTTAACCATTAACAAAGTGGTTTGGTGGTTTTACAAAAAAATCTTAAAGGTTTACAACTAATTTCCAATTATTAATAAATACTTATACAGTATATATATATATATATATATATATATATATATAGTATATAAAATGTTATAATATATGCCGCAATAAACTGTTAAAATAAAATATATTATGGCATTACTAATAATTAGTAGACATTATTAATTATCATTTCATTGTTTGTCAACAGTAATATAACTATTAACTAAGATTAATTAACTATCAATTTACCATTTATTAATGATGGTTATTATAAAGTGTTACCCATTCTTAAGATCTAATAGCCTGTAACCATTTAGAAATAAGTGAGGCAAAGGGCAGCAGTACAAACAAATGTGCAAACATGTCATGGTATTGGCATGACTGTATGGACAAGCAGTAAATATTTGTACCAGACTTTGATTTGGGATTTTTCTTATTGTCCACAAATCCCACGAAAAGACCAAAACCAACAATCCACTGATCCATCTAACAAGTATTTCCTATGCAGCCAAAGCCTGATATAGCTTTTTCTGTGCCATTTACTTCTATTGTGGTCCAAAAAACTATTACAGTTTTTTTGCAATTGCTTACACACTAAAAGTGAATGCTTACAAAAGCATCAAACCTTAACGTTTCCAACCATGCCTTTAACAAAGGCACCAGAAGTACAAACACATTTCCTGCTTGGCACTTTGTTTGTAATTCCGCAACACACTTCTTTCAAAACAATACACACTGTTTCTTACATTAGACACACACATTTAAGAATGAAATATTTAGCAATTGTTGGGAATACATTTCTATTCAAAATGCAAAACATGAATTGGCAACACACACTAATTGAACACCAATCAGTCTGAGCCTTAACACTACAAATAGGCCCTTGGTAAGCTCAACTCTATTGTGAGAACTTTGCAAACATGGAGGCAGTGAGAGCAAGAGGAAAGGGAGGAGAGAGGAAGAGAACGAGCAAGAGGACAAGAACAAAGAAGCGGATTAGGGGTGATTTTGATGGTGATGTGGCCAGACCCTAACAGAAGGTGGAATCTAAAACCATCTACCATCCCTTACAATACTATTTTTTTTGTTTACCATTGCACTGTAATTTTACTATAATTATTTTTGTTTCAGTGACTTTACAGTAACATTGTATTGATTTCTGCAGTGTACATTCATTTGTGTTTTTTGTTGTTGTTGTAAAAACCAACAATAGTAAAAAATAAAGCTGTATATACTGGAACAATCTTTCACAGAAGCCGGTATGAGAAAATTAAAAAGGTATACAAAATACTAAAGACAGCAGTGTTTTGTATAAAAACTAGGGCTGTCAAAGTTAACGTGATAATGTCGCGTAAATGCAAATGCATTTTAACGCCACTAATTTCATTAACGCTATTCGATCTTTCGGAGGTTGCAGTGGGCTCAGTTTTAAAGCTAGAATGGAAATACTGGGGAAACTAGAAAATCTAAGGAATCCATTGGTACCAACCATTTTGGCGTAATGGCTAAATAATGCTCCTAAGTTACGCTAAATTTTGGTGAGGACAAACCGGCATGCTCAATTCCAAGGGGTCCCTTGACCTCTGACCTCAAGATATGTGATATGTGACAATTAACTAAGGACTATCATGTGATTAATTGCGATTAAATAATTTAATTGATTGACAGCCCTAATAATTACATCAGTGTGTTGTTGCTGCTTTGAAACAACAATTCAAATGGTGCATGTGTGTATCATTTTGTTGCAAAAATGCCATTTAAAAAAAAAGGATTGTTAGGTTTTGATTGCAGAGTTTCATTTTGACATAGAAGTGAAATGTTTATCTCCAAGTGTTGGCTTGTGTATAGAGTTTTGACACAACGAGCCAAATTCTGCAACAACTGTGTAAGCAATCGCATAAAAACTGCAATATCAAATCAATGAACCACAATGCTGCACTGGGTCAAATGCTCCTTCACTGCCATGAACGAGGCCGCTGTAGTTTTAGTCGACCCCACATACACTGTCCTGCTGCCCTAAATACTTGGGCATGAAATCTGCAGTTGATTATAGCCTCTAACAAAAAACAATTTACCCCCCTTTAAGTAACGTTTGCTTAAATCTACAGCGCCCAACTATTAACGGAAACTACTGAGGTATGTTGTTTGTTTCTTTTTAAATATTAGCCTTTAAAACTACACAAATCAATGTTTTTTTTATATTAACAATGGATCAAATGACTATTGTTAAATGTAAAAGATGTTACATTGCCCAAACTGCCCACTGACTGCAGCACCAAACAGCAGACACAGTAAGCAACTAGCCATTAATACAATTTTACATCTACCCCCTGAAGACCCAGAGATTTTCCTCGAGAATTCATCAGGTGTACAGAAACACACATCTACATGAATAATAATGTTGCTCTATGTCTGCTGGATGTATAAATAAGCAGCTTACACATTAGCTGTAAAAAAAATTTAAGGTGATGTGTTAATGATTTGTTTACAAATTGTTCTGCTTCAGCAAAAGTAGCAATAATCACAACATGAAATTGTTGACAGCACAATGTATTAAATATGGAGAGTAAAGGCACCATTAAGTACTAAGTGTTATAATATTAGTCTTTTTCAGAGTATTATATCATATTTGTAAGCAGCATTTTAATGTTGAAGCTGGTGGAGCTAATTTTACATTATGATTTAACCCCAAACACCTTATAATTACATGTTGCTGTATAAATTATCATTAGTATGAATAAACAAGCCCCCACATAACCAATGAAAGTCCTTACATATTAGGCTTTTGACTTTCTGACAATGTGCAATGTCACAGTGTGAAACGCCAACAACCGATGAAACCCTTGAGCCAGCGCAGCCCACACTGTGTTGGCTAAAACACAACTGTTGGAAATAAATACTGCATCTGAGCTCACCCTTGCAGTTAAGTTGCACAGTGAGCCTGTGGTTGCTCAAATTATCACCCCAGTTTCCCTCTTTTTCCATGGCCATCGGCTGTGGCTGCATATTTCTAAAAATAGCGTGTTTTAATCCTGTCACTCAAAATATCAGTGTGCCCCATAAACCTCAATAATGATATAGTCAGAAGAGATGCTTTTGGCAACTCCTTTTAAAAATATCTGTGTGAAATTTTTAGGCTGCTGAAAACTGTATATCTGTATGACAGTAAGAGCCCTCAGACAGTGACCCAAAAATGGTTGTACAGTAATATTACATTTCATGTTTAAACAACCCGTTCTTACTCCCAACTCCTCAAATACTGACGTGTGGTCAGTGCCCCTCGGCGTCTGATACCAACGCACCCTTTAACATCTGTATGGGACGCACCGGGCTTTCAACTAACTCCAATGTGAATGCACCCGTTGTCCATTCTGGACTACTGCAGAAACATGGCGGCTGGCTCCGTGAAGAGATGCAGACACAACGATTCTTATATTCAGGTTATTATACATTAAAGAAAACATATTATATTCCATTTCTACCAATGGAGCCTCCAAAATGTTACACACTGTTCCTTCAACTAACGCCACGTATGTAAGTTATGTAACAAGCATACTCATTGTACCTAACAAGCGTACTTATTTTAACCCAAACCACGATCTTTTTTGTTAAACCAACAATAGTAAAAAATAAAGCTGTATATACTCGAACAATCTTTCACAGAAGCCGGTATGAGAAAATTAAAAAGGTATACAAAATACTAAAGACAGCAGTGTTTTGTATAAAAACTAGGGCTGTCAAAGTTAACGTGATAATGTCGCGTAAATGCAAATGCATTTTAACGCCACTAATTTCATTAACGCTATTCGATCTTTCGGAGGTTGCAGTGGGCTCAGTTTTAAAGCTAGAATGGAAATACTGGTGAAACTACAAAATCTAAGGAATCCATTGGTACCAACCATTTTGGCGTAATGGCTAAATAATGCTCCTAAGTTACGTTAAATTTTGGTGAGGACCAACTGGCATGGCCAATTCCAAAGGGGTCCCTTGACCTCTGACCTCAAGATATGTGATATGTGACAATTAACTAAGGACTATCATGTGATTAATTGCGATTAAATAATTTAATTGATTGACAGCCCTAATAATTACATCAGTGTGTTGTTGCTGCTTTGAAACAACAATTCAAATGGTGCATGTGTGTATCATTTTGTTGCAAAAATGCCATTTAAAAAAAAAGGATTGTTAGGTTTTGATTGCAGAGTTTCATTTTGACATAGAAGTGAAATGTTTATCTCCAAGTGTTGGCTTGTGTATAGAGTTTTGACACAACGAGCCAAATTCTGCAACAACTGTGTAAGCAATCGCAAAAAAACTGCAATAACAAATCAATGAACCACACTGCTGCACTGGGTCAAATGCTCCTTCACTGCCGTGAACGAGGCCGCTGTAGTTTTAGTCGACCCCACATACACTGTCCTGCTGCCCTAAATACTTGGGCATGAAATCTGCAGTTGATTATAGCCTCTAACAAAAAACAATTTACTCCTCTTTGAGTAACGTTTACTTAAAACTACAGCGCCCAACTATTAACGGAAACTATTGAGGTATGTTATTCGTTTCTTTTTAAATATTACTAGCCTTTAAAACTACACAAATCAATGTTTTTTTTATATTAACAATAGATCAAATGACTATTGTTAAATGTAAAATTGCCCAAACTGCCCACTGACTGCAGCACCAAACAGCAGACACAGTAAGCAACTAGCCATTAATACAATTTTACATCTACCCCCTGAAGACCCAGAGCTTTTCCTCGAGAATTCATCAGGTGTACAGAAACACACATCTACATGAATGCTAATGTTACTCTATGTCTGCTGGATGTATAAATAGGCAGCTTACACATTAGCTGTAACATTTTTTTAAGGTGATAAGTTAATGATTTGTTTACTAATTGTTCTGCTTCAGCAAAAGTAGCAATAATCACAACATGAAATTGTTGACAGCACAATGTATTAAATATGGAGAGTAAAGGCACCATTAAGTACTAAGTGTTATAATATTAGTCTTTTTCAGAGTATTATATCATATTTGTAAGCAGCATTTTAATGTTGAAGCTGGTGGAGCTAATTTTACATTATGATTTAACCCCAAACACCTTATAATTACATGTTGCTGTATGAATTATCATTAGTATGAATAAACAAGCCCTCACATAACCAATGAAAGTCCTTACATATTAGGCTTTTGACTTTCTGACAATGTGCAATGTCACAGTGTGAAACGCCAACAACCGATGAAACCCTTGAGCCAGCGCAGCCCACACTGTGTTGGCTAAAACACAACTGTTGGAAATAAATACTGCATCTGAGCTCACCCTTGCAGTTAAGTTGCACAGTGAGCCTGTGGTTGCTCAAATTATCACCCCAGTTTCCCTCTTTTTCCATGGCCATCGGCTGTGGCTGCATATTTCTAAAAATAGCGTGTTTTAATCCTGTCACTCAAAATATCAGTGTGCCCCATAAACCTCAATAATGATATAGTCAGAAGAGATGCTTTTGGCAACTCCTTTTAAAAATATCTGTGTGAAATTTTTAGGCTGCTGAAAACTGTATATCTGTATGACAGTAAGAGCCCTCAGACAGTGACCCAAAAATGGTTGTACAGTAATATTACATTTCATGTTTAAACAACCCGTTCTTACTCCCAACTCCTCAAATACTGACGTGTGGTCAGTGCCCCTCGGCGTCTGATACCAACGCACCCTTTAACATCTGTATGGGACGCACCGGGCTTTCAACTAACTCCAATGTGAATGCACCCGTTGTCCATTCTGGACTACTGCAGAAACATGGCGGCTGGCTCCGTGAAGAGATGCAGACACAACGATTCTTATATTCAGGTTATTATACATTAAAGAAAACATATTATATTCCATTTCTACCAATGGAGCCTCCAAAATGTTACACACTGTTCCTTCAACTAACGCCACGTATGTAAGTTATGTAACAAGCATACTCATTGTACCTAACAAGCGTACTTATTTTAACCCAAACCACGATCTTTTCCTAAACCAAACCAAGTAAACCTAAAAACAAAGTAAACCTATGTTGGAAGTTACTTTCAAAAGACACTATGCATGTACCGAGCGGAACTAAATGCTTTCTGCGAACACAGAGGTTTATTTTGAAAAGACATTATGCATGTAACAAGCGGAAACTAAATGTTTTCTGCGAACACAGAGGTTTATTATGAAAAGACACTATGCATGTAACAAGCGGAAACTAAATGTTTTCTGTGAACACGGAAGTTTATTTATGCATGTATTGAGTGGAAACTAAGTGTTTTCTGTGAACAAGTACTATAAATTTATTTTGAAAAGACACGCATGTAACAAGCAGAAACTGACACGCCATCCCTGACTCGTCCAAAACTGACGCTAGAGGGGTCTTTCTTATCTGGCATAGCTTTATTGTAGTTTTTCTCAATTGCTTTGGCTCATTTTTTGAAACAGTCTTAACATTCTCTAAACTGTAAGTGCAATTGTTAGAACTGTTTCATGGGACATCACATCTCTGTTGCATGTCTGCAAAAGATAGTAACTCACCCAAAACACTTCATTCATGATTCAAAACCAGTTATTGTGTCAGTAAATTGAAAAAAAAGTTGTTTTGTCATCGTGTGAGCCGTACTAGTCAAAATGTTTACATGTTTTTTCACCATGGCAGTCAATCTTGGAAATATTTCTTATATACAAATCTCTGTTTTGTTGACACTGACTTCTTACTGTACTATACCAGAATGTCAGTTTTGTCGAGCTGAAGGTGTATCGCACGGAGCTTTTTCGATTCCAATTTCAGCAGTAGGTCAAAGTTTACTGGGAAAAGTCAATACTGTACAATACTGTATTATGTATGTATGTATTATGTATTATGTAGCAATGTGTTACACCACTCCACCAGTGGCTCAAAGGTTAGGGTTGCCCACCAATCGGAAGGTCGGGGGTTCGACCAAAAAAATGAAATCCATGACAATTAAACATTTTAAAAAAAAACACAACAATGAAAAAACCTACATTATTTCAGTAAAAAAACAATTGTACCTCCTCACAGTACGTAATACACATGTGCCAAACACGTTCAATTTGCTTGAATGAATGAGAAATTCTAATCTGTTGTGAACAACACACTAATTGTCAAGAGATTTGAGCTTATTGTTTTCAAAAAATAATTCTCATTCAAGAATTGAGCCAAAGCGAATGAGACAAACTGTAACAAAGACAATAGCAGCTATAGCCAACAACCACTGTGATGAGTAATCTGGAGGCATGCTATTTTCCAACCCGGACCTTATTAAAATGTTCTTCACCATCATTTCCAATCATGCATAACACAAACTTACTGATATCTTTATTAGAGAGAAACTCACCACTCTGCTGCAACTTCTCACTGCGAGCAGTAATACAGTTTTTCTCAATTGTTTATACACGTCTTCTGAAAGCGGACCTCATATTCTCAGAACTCTACACACAAATCCAAAAACACGAACACACACAAAAGGCACAAATCTCCTGCAAAATGAAACGCTGCCTTCAAAACAATGCAATCTCTTCTCAAAATGGTATTTTGTGTTCCGATGACACACACACTATCAGATGAATAGACATTTCTAAGATCCAGTTGAACACTGATGTGCTCAATGTAAAACACTTCTATGAAAGGACAACTCTAGTATGAATTTGTGTTCAGGAGATTTATGCCTTTTGCATGTTCAGTGTTACACTCACTATAGACAGACAGACAGATTTGTATTGTCATTTTGCTTAGAACAATCAACATTTGTTTAGCTGCTCTTCAGCAATGTGCGACATAAAAGTAGTTGTAAAGTCTGTTGTAAAATATGTTTGTACTCATATATAGAAACACAAATATACTGTAATATAAACAAAATACTGTATACATCCCAACAAACACAAAGTGTTCTACATACATAATAAACAATAGAAAAATCTTTTCCCTCCCTTCCTTGCTCTTCCTCTTCCACGTCCTCCTCCTCCTACTCTCACTCCTTTTGCTATGCCTCTCTCTCCAATGTCTCATCCATTGCTACAAAACAGAAGAGCTCACCTGTAGCCCTTTTATTGCTAAAGCTTTGATTACGAATGGAACAATGGTGCAACATGTTGTTACAGGTTCTGTAATTGTTACCAGGTCAAAAATAATCAGGGGGATAGGTCTTCCCTATCGGCAACTATCTTTGCAGGTTTCCAAGCTGCTGGGGCTGGCCCGCCTTGCTGGGATGTCTGATAATGATTGGTGCGGCGTCCTTGCAGCGTTTGCTTTCTCCCTCCCTCTTCGTGTGATGTCACCGCTGCTGTCCTCCACTCCGCGGCCGGGGCCGAAACCATTTGAACCGGATAAAAGGGGCCCGGAGATGAACGGCACGGGTGGCTGCGATTATCCCTTGATCAGTCCACCTTGTTGCTTCTTTGTTAATACTGACTCTCTGTAAAACTACTACCGTGCTGGTATCAGTGATTCGTGTGTTGATTGTCTAGAAATAGAAGCATTTGTAACTTGTTTGGGACTGGGCTAGGAATTAGTTTATTAGTTAGGACACATATTGCTGTGCATTTTTGGTTAGTTATTTTCTGTTTAAAAACACTAGGTAAGTGGGTGGCTGCCATTAGTGCATTTTGCTTTATTATAATGAGAGTAGTTAGAGTAGAGTATTATTTTTTCTTGTTCATGTCAATTTGTTTGCCAGCTTAGCTGTGATTTAAAGTTCCAGTTTGTAGCTGTTTTGTTTTATTTGTTTATTGATTTCGGCGCCATCTAGAGCCCATTCCTAAGTTGTTGGGCTAAATGAAGGGAAAAATGTCTCTCAGAACTTCAATCTGAGTGTAAAGCAGTACATGTGCTTGTATTTTAGCAGAATTAGTTCAGGAGGTTGGAACATGAGTTACAGGTTGTGATCATTGTGCCTCAAGTACCAGTGTAAAGGCCCTGACACACCATGCTCAGTTTGGGGCCGTCGGTGAGCGTCTGTCGGCCGAGTTTTTTGCGGTGTGTCCCGCACCGTCGGCTCTAGTCTGCTTGTGTCAAGGTTTTTTCGGACAATTCAGCATGTTGAATCGGCGGCAGCGCCCGTCAGTGAGAGAAATCACTCTGATTGCCTGATCAGCTTAAAGGAATCACTGCACAAGTAAAGAAATGGAAGTGAGGAAAGCAAGCAAACGAGTAAAGTCACACAGAAGGCTCTTCTCATTTTTTATCTAATCTGATCATTTCAATACATGGATATTTTTGACACGACTATCTGGAATGAAGCTAAGTGGTGAGAGTGGTATGAAAATGGTCAGCAAACACTGATTTGTTTCATGTACATATCATAACAACGGCTTGTATATCCGCTGTCCTCGGCCTTCCAGTTTCCCTTTTTTAATGACAAGTGCAGACTACTGCTGCCTGCTGGTGTGGAGAGTTATTTCATCTCACGCAGGCGCAGAACGTACGTGCTAACTGGCCGTCGGCTGTAGTCTTTGCGGTGTGTTCAAATGCAACTTGTCGGCCAAGACAAAGGCGACGTGAGGCGACGCAAAAGTCGGCCTTCATCGCAGCTAGTTCTTTGATTTTGGCTTAGTGTCTGGGCCTTAAGTGCGTAAACAATTGAGAAAAACTGTAGTTGTAAAGTAATAATTTAGGTCTACGATAATCCCTTTCCATCTAAATTTCAAAAACAGAAAGCTCACAAGACATGACTGTATGTTCTACTGATCGAAAGAGAGCAACAAGCCATGCTTCCATTCAGCTTTCATTAATATCTTCTTCGCCAGTACGAGGAAAATGTGCAAAACAAAGTCAATTAATTGTTGATTAAATTAATCAGATAGTTAATTGGTAGAAATGATAGGCCTGATTGAATATGTTGCAAGCTTCCCATTGTTGAAAATGAGATCCAAATCTTTGGCCTGGGATGTAAAACACATGATCAGCCCTTTTAATCATAATAATCAGTTAGAGATAGGTGGACAAGAACATACTGTTTCTTCAGTGTCTCTCTTAAAACAATAGTCAGGTGTCCATGTGAACATTGAAACAGGTTTTGATTGCTTTAATCATTCCTCCTGTTCATACTGGCTGTAACGGGATCCCTTCCTTAAGCTAATGTAACTGATGAGGAACAAAATCCACAGTCCTTGTTCTGTTACTTAAAGCAAACTAAACCTACAATTATGAGTAATCATACTACCTTATTTCTGGCACTGTCGTTACATACTCTCATTGTTTTTACATATCTGCTACTTTTGTAATGTATTAATATGTATTTTATTGTATTGTATCATATTATGTTGTATTGTGCTGTACTGTGTTGTACTGTAGTACGGTGGCTGAGAAGGGGCGAACAAATGCAAAAGCCACAACACAACGGAAGTTGACAATGAAACCGGCCGACTATCAGGCGGATCCCGGCCAATACATGTCGAAATGTTAATAGAAGTGTTTGATGTGCGTCTCATGGAACAGACACGCTTCCATTTTAATAAATGTATCAATCAACACTTCTCTTAAAGCTTCAGTAGGCAGAAATGTTTTGGCATCATTGGGCAAAAATTCCATAATAATCTTTCAGCATATTGTAATTCAAGTGTTCTGAGAGAAAACTAGACTTCTGCACCTCCTCATGGCTCTGTTTTCAGGCTTTAAAAAAATCTAGCCCGTGACAGGAGACTTTGGCCAATCCCAGGTCATTTCAGAGAGAGAACGTTCCTATTGGCTGTGCTCCGGCTGGTGGGCGGTGCTTGGTATTTCTTCAACTGTTCTCAACATGGCTGCCGGGTCAGAAACTTTCTAATTTTACAGCTAAACAGTACATTAAAAGATGTTTCTAAAAACATTTGAGGCGAGAAATAGGCATTATAGTAACAGAATATTAATTCATATTTGATCAGCGCTGCCTAGTTTGACCGTTTGGTTGGAGTTCGCGAGTGATTGACGGCTGGTCAGGGACGGCAAGGCTCCAGCTCGGCTCTCATTGGTTGTTTTCCTCCGGTCTGTGAAATCTTGCAGATGCAAACAGGATCACTGGAGGACACCGGAGGACACAGAGGCACATGATGTTTTTCAGATTGCCTGTCTCATGACCTACTGTCAGGAAATCGTGACCGTTCTATAAAAATAACTTTTTTAATCATATTTGCTCCATTTCTACCCACTGCTGCTTTAAAGTCTATTTTTGTCACGTTTAGTGAAGCGTAATCTGCATAGACAGCTGTTTAAATCCTGCTGTACATGTGTTTTGAACTTATTAACCGTATTGAACAAAGCTCCCAGTTTGTCTGCGAGCTCGCCTGTTTCACTCCAGACAGATTCCCTTTACTCGCTACGGTGGGTGGGGAAATAAAATCAATACACACAAACACTGTTGATTTCTTCCCAAGGAGCCATGGCCGTTGCCAGCTATGAGGGCCGGACCTTGGTAATTATTTCCTTAAAAGCCCACTGTATCTCTGCATCTGAATGATGTGAAACTGCTTGATGCGCTCTGTGCACTCTGCATCTGACAGCACAGTCATCTTCACTGCAGCGTTTTTACACACAAAAACTACATGAAAACTAAAATTATACTTGGTGATTAGCTTAAATAGATAGATAGATAGATAGATAGATAGATGAAAAAGATGAATGAAATGCAAGCATTTATTACAGTTTTTCTCATTCGCTTTGGCGATGTTGAATTAGAATTTTTTTTTCAAAACAATGACTTCAAATCTCTGAACAATTAGTTTGTTGTTCATAACAGATTAGAACTTCTCACTCATTCATAGACATTCATACAATGTTTTCCTTTCATAGTAGTGTTTTACATTGAGCACGTCAGTGTTCAACTAGTTCTAAGAAATGTCTATTCATCTGGTGGTGTGTGCCTCATTTGAGACCAAAATACCATTATGAGAAGAGATAGCATTGTTTTGAAGGCAGAGTTTCATTTTGCAGGAGATTTGTGCCTTTTGTGTGTGTGTGTGTGTGTGTGTGTGTGTGTGTGTGTGTGTGTGTTTTTTTGGATTTGCGCGTAGACTTCTTAGAATATGAGGTACGCTTTCAGAAAACGTGTGTAAATAATTGAGAAAAACTGTATTACGGCTCCCAGTGAGAAGCTGCAGCAGAGTGGTGAGTTCCTCTCTAATAAAGATATCAGTGAGTTTGTGCTATGCATGATTGGAAATGATGGTGAAAAACATTTTAATAAGGTCCGGGTTGGAAAATAGCTTGCCTCCACATTACTCATCACAGTGGTTGTTGGCTATAACTGCTATTGTCTTTGTTAACAGTTTGTCTCATTCGCTTTGGCTCAATTCTTGAATAAGATTTTTTTTTTTTTTTTTTAAAACAAAAACCTCAAATCTCTTGGCAATTAGTTTATTGTTCACAACAGATTAGAATTTCTCATTCATTCAAGCAAATTGCACGTGTTGGCACGTGTGCAAAAGAGTAAGAACAGTAGTCTACAATTTGCACAGTAACAATTTACATATGTCTTGCTCATCAAAACTGATGAGTTGATTCTCAGTGAGATTATCATCCTCTTCACAACTTCTAAACATTCTTTCACCATCTGAGCCATCACATGCAAAATTATCCATTCAATTATCAAAATCTGTCAGACATACATATATTCTATATATATATGACATTGTGTTACGTACTGCGAGGAGGTACTATTTGATGTTTTTTTTACTGAACTACTGCAGGTTTTTTTTTATTGTTGCAGGTTTTGTTTTTAATTATTGGCATGGATGTCATTTTGTGACAAATTTTCTGTTAACATGAAAGCTCAAAGGTGAATTTTCTGTTTATAATACATGTAACAACATTGCTACACAAACATATTTACTGTAAACACAAATGTCTATATCCTTTTTCTGTTTATACAGTACTGTAGCCCACAGTATTGACTTTTCCCATTGAACTTTTACCTGCTACAACAGCTTTCAGCTAGGCAAAACCGACATTCTGGTATAGTCAGTGTCAACAAAATGAACAAAACACATATTTGTATAAAAGAAACATTTCCAGTTGACTGCCATGTTGAAAAAAACATTTTGACCAGTACAGCTCACACAATGACAAAACAACTTTTCATTTTGGTGGCATTGGCCAATTTACCGACACAATAACTGTATTACAGTTTTTCTCAATTTTCTTTGGCTCCTTTTTTTAAACAGTCTTAACATTCTCTGAACTGTAAGTACTATTGTCACAACAGTTTCATGGGGCATCACAACTCTGTTGCATGTTTGCAAAAGGTAGTAACTCACCCAAAACATTCCATTCATGCTTCTAAACCTAGTTATTGTGTCAGTAAACTGGCCAATGGCACCAAAATGAAAAGTTGTTTTGTCGTCATGTGAGCCGTACATGTTTTTTCACCATGGCTGTCAACCCTCGAAATGTTTCTTTTATACAAATCTCTGTTTTGTTCTGCTTTTTTGTTGACACTGACTTCTTACTCTATGATACCAGAATGTCAGTTCTGCCTAGCTGAATGCTGTTGTGTATCGCACTGAGCTTTTTAGATTCCCATTTCAACAGTAGGTCAAAGTCTACTGGGAAAAGTCAATACTGTACCATACCTTAGTACACAGAATAAGGATATGTACATGTGTGTTTAAACAGTAAATATACTTGTGTAGCAATGTGTTACATGTATTAAAAATAGAAAATTCACCTTTGAGCTTTCATGTAAAGTCATTTACAGTGAACAGAAAATTTGCCACAAAATAACATCCATGCCA
Source organism: Sebastolobus alascanus (assembly GCA_916701645.2). Taxonomy (NCBI): domain Eukaryota; kingdom Metazoa; phylum Chordata; class Actinopteri; order Perciformes; family Sebastidae; genus Sebastolobus; species Sebastolobus alascanus. The sequence continues at coordinate 176,101 of CAKAOJ020000137.1, read as the reverse complement.
AAAAAACAAACCTACTTTTGTTCAGTAAAAACAAACAAAAAATTGTACCTCCTCACAGTACTCAACACAATGTCATATACTGTATATTTATGGAACATACATGTATGTCTGACAGATTTTGATAATTGAATGGATCATTTTGCATTTGATGGCTCAAACGATGAAAGGATGTTTAGAAGTTGTGAAGAGTTCGACAACTTAACTGAGAATCATCTCATCAGTTTTGATCAGCAAGACATGTGCAAGTGGTTATTGTGCAGATTGTCGACAATCGTACCTCCTCTTGTGCACACGTGTAGTTTGCTTGAATGAATGAGAAATTCTAATTTGTTGTGAACAACAAACTAATTGTTCAGAGATCTAAGCCTATTGTTTAGAAAAAAATTATTCTCATGCAAGAATTGAGCCAAAGTGAATGATAAAAAACTGTAAATACTGTATATTGCACATGTGCAACAGGACTAAAAGGTCTTAAGCCCCACTAGCAGCCCCTAGAGGCTGTAATGTTCTTCACACCCCAACATGAAGAGTTAGTGCTGTAATCAACTGTCTAGCTCTGTGTGTGTGCCATCACAATTCTACCTTAAAAACCCTTTTAGAAACAGACTAGTGGTGTAAGTGTTTATGTTGCATTTCTTGCTTGCAGATGTATATGAGAAATATTTCCAAAGATATATATTTTCAGTTTGCACAAGTACAACAAAGGCTTCATAAACATGCCTTAATGTGCCAAAAGATTTCCTCACTTCACATTACTATTCCTATGCAGTATGCCCGTTATTGATTGAAAGTCTACACCCCTTCTCTGGGGTTGTCAGTCATTAGATTTAGTGGACGTACAGATAGTCAGAGGATAAGCAGGAACACAAAAATGTTAATTAGAACACACCCTGGCAAAACTGCTGGAGTGCACTAAATGTTGCAAAAGTATCCAAGGACGTTAGTTTATTCATCTACAGCACATGGAAGTGGAGGACTTTGTACAAAAGCAAAAAGAGACTTTTTCTCCGTAAACATGCTTTTAACAGTGATGTGTGAAATGCAAAGGCCCGCAGGGGACCATTAAAGACAAACTACGCTGTTTGATAATAGGACAGAGCGTAAAATACACCTAAATGTGTCAGCATCTCAAGCTACTTATCATCACATGCATAATGAGCACCGTAGCTCATATTACGACCACATCGATAACATTTTTACAACATCATTGCTCCAGCCTCTGGGACAGACGCTGGCCCATTTAATGAGGTTTATAATGATACATGCCTTCCTACGCCCTTTCATCAGTCTCTAAATTGGCACTAAAGGGTTTCGAGTTGACCTATTTACTCATTGTGCTTCTGATCTGGTTAATACGGTGACATTGTGGTGGCACATAACCGTACACCCACAAACGTGCACCCACGTGTCAGGATTTGATGGCGTGTATTATCCGTGCGGCGCGGAGGCCAAGAATGAGGTGGTTAGAGATAGCAGTGATATTCAAATAAGCCCATTTAGAACACATAAGCCGCAGCATTGCTTTAGATACGGGGAGAGAGAAACTAAAATGAGGAAGTAAAGAACAATTTGAAAGCGTGCGTGTGCGTCTGTGTGTGTGGCCCGGGAGTGCATCTGTATCCCAGGGTGATGTGGTCAGATGTATGGTCACGGTCTCCAGGTCTGGGTCCCCAGGTCTCAGTGTAAGACTGATGAGGAGGATATTTCATCTCTTCTCCCCCCACAGGCTTCTGTGTGTTTGTGTACATCCGTGTGTGCATTGGTGGATGTGTGTGTGCGGGTGTTTTGAACTCCACCGAGCAGGTGGCGAGATACCATCCTAATACGGTGGCACGGCAGATGGCAGAGCGCGCCACCTGCATCCCCTCTAGACCTCCAGGACAGACCGCTGCATCACCTCACTGACCAACCAGCACACACACATTTAGATCTGCTGAGTGCCAGCACATATGGGACATTAAATGCTCTCACTGTGTGTGTGGAAAGACCAGGAAAAAGAAAATCAGGCTCTGCCAGTCTAATTAACCCGTTCTCACTCCCAACTCGTCAAATACGCAAATTAGGCAGCGCCCCTTGACATCGGAAACCGACGCATGGAGGCACCCTTTAGTGACAGTATGTGACGAACCGGGCTTTCAACTAACTCCAATCTAAACCCACCACGGCGTTATTCAACGGTCAGAACAAGTGGCGTAGTATTAATAGCGTTAGAGTCCGTTCAGGGAGGGCGGGGTAGGTGGTGAGTGGGTCAAACAAACATGACTTTCAACCAAAAGACCACTGTTCGTGCCCCGTGTGAAAGTAAAACTAAAGTTGACTTATTTTGTCATCTCAGTCGTTTAGTATCGCCAGCCCCGTGAGTCATTAGTTAGTGAAGTTAGCGTCAACCTAACTAAGTGGTTGTGTTGCCTAAACTTAACTTCCTGTGAAAACGGAAGTTTATTTTGAAAGGACACTATGCATGTAACAAGCGTATATTGACATGCCGTCCCTGTTCCGTCTAAAAGTAACGCAAGAGGGGTACCCCGTGCGTCGGTCACCAATGCCGAAGGGCACTGACCAAGGGGCGGTATTTGACGAGTTGGGAGTGAGAATGTGTTGGATAAGCACCCATTCAAAGCAACGAAAGCCTTTTAGGACATTTTTGTAATACATCTGTTGAAGTAAAATCTACTATATATATGAAGCGATAAGTGCAAATGTTTGGTATTACTACAAATTAATTGGTAGCTTGTTATTGCAGCCTATGCAGTTAGCTACAGCTGAGGAAGCTACTTCCTGTTTGTATATAAAATGTGAGCTTTGGGATGCTTGTGCTGTCAGCCCTTAATGTACAGTCAGAATGGCCACAATTGTGAAACCCAGGTTGAAAAATACTTTAATTTAATGCTTTTTTATGCATCTGTGTTTGTCATATTTTGTTTTACCACATTAATCACAAATAGAAATCCAGCCAGGGAAACACTCTCTGTGACAGCTTTTTCTTAGTACCATAATGAAAAATAATTTGGCAATATTCTCAGCTACATAACCACTCCCTCTGCAACTATTTATCCTAACTGCATTAAATCTCCTTTTTTGCATTCAAGTGCTTCTACTCCACTCTCTGTGGTCAGAAAACTGTGAAGTCTTTATAGAAACAGAATAGTGGTCAAGCCTTGGAAGTATCCAGCCTCGTGAATTAATTTAGTGTCTTAACAATGTTTATTCAATTATAGCTGGTATGTGCCTGGGACAGTTTTTCCTTTGTTACTTTCAAAGGTTAAAGGCAATTTATTGCCTATTTGGATAGTTTCCTCCCAATTTCGACTGAAATTTGATTATGATTGTTTAATCAGGTTTAGAAGAGACAAAGGCAGCAGTATGCAGCTTGTGGTTCGTTGTAGTTCACCCTCATTTTCTTTCTTAATAATTCAGGAACACTCACTGAGACATGCAGTCTTCATTTTTGGTTCCCACATATACTTTATGAGCCCATTATTTAATGCAGGGTATTTGTTTTTTAACAAGCATAACCCGTCCTTTTTTTTTTTTTTTCAATTTCCACACATTCTGGGCCCTTTCAGTACATTGTCATGCACAAAACATTCATCAGATAAATCAAAGTAGCTTTCCATAATGAATGGCCAACACTGTTTGTTTACATCTGCTATCATCCAGTTAAAAGCCTCCCCTCAGATCAGTGTGACCTTTGAAAGCACTGGGCACAGCTCTGAGCAAGAGTTTTTTGGAAGCAATATGTTCTATAATTATGCTCATATGCCTCCATGCAAATGTACTAGCTTCTGTGATAGATTTTCCTTTAAATTTCCATGTCTGTTACTGTATGAAGGAAATAGGATGTATCCTAATGACTGTGGTGATGCTCTGATTTCTCCGCCAGCGCCACCATGAGGTTGACATTTGTGGATTTCAGGGAAATGTCTGGACAACTGTTCATTGGATTGACATGATATTTTGTACAGACATAACCCCTTCAGGATGAATTATAATGCCCCACTCCCAATGATCCCCCCCCCCCCCCCCCCCCATTCATATTGATACCATTCAAAGCCTCGGGGGGGGCCCCCAAGGCTCGGAATGGTATCAATATGAATGGGACAGCACTTTGCGGGGACATATCACGTTACTTTGACGACGACAATTGTGGGTTTTATTTTCCGTTTTTACTGCCTATTTGAACGTCTTCCAGGCTCTTGCCTTACGAGACTAGAGGTAACGGTCAAAAAATAAATTTACTTGTTTATGTCAAACTTCATTAAGAAAAATTAAAAGAAGTGGTTGATGAATAAACCAGGTGTATCATATAGCATATGTAGCATATGTCTAATGCTTGCAGTCCTCTGATTTCATGTGGTTTTTGAACACCCATGTGCCTTTTTTTTTTTTTTTACGCCTCCAGGCTTCCCCTGGTAACCGTGGTAACCCTGTGTTTAATGTCACAACACTATGAATTGTGGGTAATTCCCTCAGGCAAAGTCTGCAGAAATGCGGACTTACGGAAAATGTTCGTAATGGGCTCAAAATGTCTGTGAAAGAGCCCTCAAGGATTTGACAATTTGACAGTGGAACAGCCCTAAGCCCTCACAGACTTTGCGGGAAAGCGCCTCAAAGTCGTGGACATTGGGATAGCGCCAATGACTTAATTGGTGACCCCTTAACTTTTCTTTTAGCACCAGCATCAGGTCAAAATGTTAATTTGTCCAAGGCTATAAACTATTGACATCCCCATGAGCCTCAGCTTTACTTTATGTTCAGTGCTAACTAGAAAACCTTAGTGAACTAACACGCTAAACTAAGACAGTGAATATGGTAAACCTACCTGCATGAATGTTAGCATAGTCATTGTGAGCATGTTAGCATGCTGACGTTAGCATTAAGCGCAAAGCACAGCTGTGCCCAAGTACAACCTTGGGTTGCCAACTGTCTTATATCAGCCGGGTCGTCCCCTATTTTGGGCTAAATTGGTTTGTCCAAAACAGAACCTCCCTTGTTCAATATTGACTGCTTCTCTACTCTATCCAGCAGACACTCTTACAGATCCTAGAGATCTGATACAACAGCAGTACAGATGCGCTGATGTGCTGAACACGTCACAGGTGAGATCACCTGTCCTCCGATCACAGGCCCCCTCATGTGCCTTAGTTGTGTATAGCGTAAATGTGCAAATTCCTGCCAAAAAAAAAAAAAAAAAGTTTTGTTGACGTCTGGTGTTGTTTGGTCGGTTTGGCATGTACAAATATGGATTAACCTACAAAAAAGAGCTGACTGTGTAGCTACAACAAACAATGGAAAGCAAAAAAGATGTGGGTTAAGCCCGTCAGCTGTGACTCGACGAAAGCCTTCTGTACTTTATGCGGTAGGGAGTTCTCAATTAGCCATGGGAGTGAGAATGACCTAACTCAGCATGCTTCCACAAAACTGCACAAGACAGCCATAGAAGCAAAAGGTGCAAGCACTATCGGTGAATTCTTTAACCCCGTTTACACCACAGGAACTTTCCCTCAGAACTAAGAACCTTTTGAGGAACTCATTGCATTTTGACCGCAAGGACCTGGTCGGTGGATAGTACTTTCTGAAAGTACCGGAACTTTCGGGTTGGAGTTTGCAGCGATGACCATTGCTGAATGGTAAAACACACACACACAGCACCGCTGCTTCAGACCACTTCATTCATAAAACAACGAAGTACTCTAGTATTGATTTAGGACCGTTCTAGGACGAGGGGAGAGCATTTCTCTTTGTTTGATAACATTAAAAGTAAAGTTAGGCTCTGCTGTCGGCCTCCCGACTCAGTGTGTCCGCCTGTTTCATCTGATAAAAAAAGAAAAGGTTTATTTTTTTATTAGATGAAACAGGCGGACACACTGAACTGCTGGCTGCAGAGTTTACTGCTGTGACCACCAGCAGCCCTCGTCTCATGTCATGTTGCTTTTTCATATGTCAGCAGACTAATTTGGCAAATCTTAGCAGGTTTTTAGACCACGGTGGAATTGCAGACAACACTGGGCTGAAGGAACCTTTTAGTTCCTTTAAAAGTAGTTCCAGGGACTAAAAGTCCCAGAAACCCGGCTTTTGTGACAAAATCGCTGCAAATGAAGCCTCGCATGGGTACCATATGGTTAAACACAGACTCAGCTACAACAGGACCGACTGTCTTGTTAAGCTCAACGTTGTTTTGCTTCATGACTCAAATGTTGAGAAGAAAATACACTAGGGAAGAACAAAAGCTGAGATGATTACAATGAGTGTTTTAGGACCAAAGACTGTGCGAGATATTTTGGAAGTTTCTTGCCTTGACCGAAGGTGAGCCTGTGTATTTCTCAGTTGCCACCGATGGAAATGTTTCCAGTATGCGTGAGATATTTCTCTGTGTCTGATGGAGTGCAGTGCAAGTTACTTGACTTCTATGAAGACAGTGATGAATCTGCAAATGGCATAGCCTACATCAAGCTCTGGTGAACTGTCTGGAAAAGCATGAACTGGATATTAGACATATCACAGCATATGCAGCAGATAATGCAAATGTCAGCACGGAGCTGATCAAAAATGAACTTCAAACATCTGTGAACTGTGACTTGTCATGTAAGGACTTCTCTCTGGCTGTGCAGAATGACAAAGGACTGCTTGAATCAGTCAAGAGCAGCAAACAATATATATAAAAAGTGGAGATTGGGAGTCATGATGTTGCTCTTTTGCTCGATCGTATTTGAAATGTTTTAGTTTTTTGCAGTAATGGTCCAAATTGTGTTATCTTTGACCATTTATTTGAGGTTTATTCACATGAGCATTATAATGATACTAAATAATACAGTTATATACTAAATAACATGTACACGTTTTTTGCCTTTCCAATTGAAAAAGAATATGAATATACACTGTATATTCACACAACACCATACCCACACCGCTGTGGCACCGTGCATTGTGACACTTCACCTTTTGTCCCTGGTAGTGAGAAAGTTGTCAACCTTAGCATAACCTCACAGAGCCGCTAGTGTGGCTAAGGAGTCTTACTGGTGTCAGGCAAAGCAAATTTTAGAGGCAGCGGGATTGCATACAAAATGGAAAGACGTGATTACACAAATTCACCCGGAGCTGCATTTTCGAAGTGTTGAAAATGTTCCAACTTAAGCAAAAAAATATGGCTTTATGAATCTGATTCATAAACATAAAGAGACAACAGAAAGAACTGGAGTGTCTGGTGAGTTTAGTGAGAAGCTGAGCTGAACACAAACACACAGACACACTGGCTTTGCTTGCTGTCTGCACCAGGTGGCAACCTCCAGTTCTGAAAAGTGAAGCCAATGCTGAAGTGCCTCAAACCTGCATTCGTTCTAATAGCCAGCAGGGGGCGACTCCTCTGGTTGCAAAAAGAAGTCTGATTGTATAGAAGTCTATGAGAAAATGACCCTACTTCTCACTTGATTTATTACCTCAGTAAACATTGTAAACATGAGTTTATGGTCTCAAACACTAGTTTCAAGTCTTTTCAATACAGCATGATGTCCATTTAGTAAATAATGGTCCTTCTTAGAGTGAACTAGAGGATAAAGCAGGGGATGCTTTAGGGCGTGGCTGCCTTGTGATTGATAGGTCACTACCACGGCGTTGTCTGATCTGGAAGTTGTCCGTGTTTTCGTCTGACAACTTTAACCCTTTCACAGTGTGTTTTCAGTTCCTGAAATTAAATTGCAACATTTTGGTCGTCGCAAAATGTCTTATTCAGCATTTGGTTGTTCTTAGCTCCACCTTCTCGTGTCACTTCTGGTTGCCAATAAACAAGATGGCAACAGCCAAAAACCAAGATTGCGACGGCCAAAATGCCAAACTCAAGGCTTCAAAACAGCAGTCCGCAAACCAATTGGTGACGTCATGGTGACTACGTCCACTTCTTATATACAGTCTCTGGTCTGAACACACCTATAGTCTTGTTTAATTCTAACCAATGCAGCTGTCTAGGCCATTTGCACAGTTCATGCAACTTTGCATGCTTGTAATCTCTTTTGTCACCTATGTACACAAGTACAAGATGGTGCATTGGCTCGCGAGCTTGTGTCAGATGCTTCTGATCCAGTCACCGAGGACCTGAAGCCCTTTGCGGTCGTGCTGCTGCTGTGTTGCTTTTACTGCACCGCCAATGAAGCCTTGGTGTAACAGATATTCCGGGGGACAGAGCAGGAGAGAGACATGGATGTGGGGCACGTCACATATTATTTGCTATAATCACATATTCACTTCAAATACACACATGTACATTTTTCTGAATACAACTCCTCCTCTTCATGTTCCGACAGTATTTCCTATCTCCAGCCAGCCATTCATTTTTCTCTCTCTGGTTCAGACATAACTGCCCTAGCAAAACCACTTTAGCTCAGCTCATTTCACACTGACTATAAGCAGACCCATGCAACTCATCTAAAAGAATAGAGGAGAGCGAGGAAAACGGGCTCCATTTCAAGCCTGGCTGGTGTCGAGATGATGATATGATTGTATGCAGGGATGTAGGCCTACACGGTGTACAAAGTGAAACAGAGAATGACCAGGACCGTATTTTTCTTCAGAATGGATCTACATAATTCATGATGTGCATTGGAGGATTGTGAATATCAGTCCAAATAGTCATTAAATTAGTTATTCAAAAGTTAAATGAATGCGTCATGTCAGCGCATGTATTCACAAAGCTATCCTTACGAGTTACATCGACAGAATAGCAGAAAACAACAACAGAGACACTTTCAAGTAGAATAAAAGATACACAACATATCCGTTTCAATCGAATGAGTAGAATATTACTAGAATAACTAATCAATACGTAATGACTGACATTACATCTGCAAACCCCTGACATTTGTATGTATATGTAAAATGTCTGTTATACTAAGGGCTTTTGTTAACAGTATTTGCATCTGACATACAAAGACTACAGACTAAATTCCTTACTGCAGGGTATAAGTAAGGAGCAGTATGTACCACACTATTGTAATATGCCAATGTTACACATAGTGCTGACTTTCTTTCACATAAACTTTTATACTCATTAATTTCAGCTCTAGTTATGACCAGAGAGCATATAAATGATAAAATGTAATTATTGTGAATAAGAATGACGCTGTGGACTGTGAGCTGGCAACCATCGATGTAAACAATGCAGGATTTTAAGTATTTTTCCAAATCAGCTTGGCAAATGTTTCACGAGTGATGGAAATACACTCAACATGTTTGTTAGACCTCAAGGATACACACATTTTGGTGAGAAACCAAACTATTTTGTTTGAATACAAGAAAACCCCTTAAATGGTACCTTTAAAGCTAGGGTTGGTAAAGTCTGTTTGTTTCACGGGGAGTAAGTATTTTCGGGGCCTTGGGAACATGGGCTTTTGTTTTTGGGGGAACGGACTGTCAGACAAATGGGTTTTTTTTTGGTTCAATGGGTCATTTTCCGGACTATTGGTGTTTTGGAATAACAATGGGCTGTCCCCTTTTCAGCACCCAATAATGTACTACAAACACTACTACCTCAACAACCAAATAAGGGACAATATATAGCTTGAGATCGCCCAGCAGCTGGGATAGGATGATGATGGTAATGTAGCTGATATGCGCTTGCTAGCGTTATGTGTTGGTCACGGAACGGGGCTAGCCACAACAGCTAACGTTAACGTCAGCATCACATTTGGGGTCTGAGTAGTTTATGTACTGTGTAATTAGCCTGTTAGACATTCTGTCTGGATAGGTTTTTGTTGTGTGGAGTAGACACAGCACTATTTAGGAGGAAACTCATTGCGGAAATGGAACACGGCAATGCAGATAATTCGCACCGGACTCAGTGTGCATAGTTGTCAACGTTTCCCGCACTGCATTTTCGCATTGCATTGGTGAGAAACGGCTTTCAAGCATGTAAACATGTTCTAGTAGAAACCCAAAATACAAGTATGTACCTGGAAATGAACATGATGTTACCTTTAAATCATACTAGAATTACCTATTATTACAACAAACATCAAGGAGGACATAAGAATACATAGCGAGTAAGGCCTAGCACATAGACAAGATTTGTTGGACTGTACATGTTCTGTAGTCGGAGGCAGGAACAGGAACCACTAACAGTGTAGCACTGATGACTACTAATGAACTGCCCTTTCCGCACTTCATACTTTATCGTCTGCCTATATCTGGAGACATATCTGAGTAATCTCTGCATGGAAAAATTCCCTCAGATGACACCAGCTAACTAACCCTTTACCTTCATTAGTCGCTTGAACGTGTGCGCCTTGTTTCCTGCTATGGTAGACTGCATTCATGTACACGCTGTCAAATGCATGACTGATTTTCACTCTTTTTAACATGCCCGCCTTTAAACGTTACGTCCAAAATGCACAAGGGACACCATCAACCAGATTGTTTTTTCTCTTTTTCAAAACGTAACTTTGAACGCATGCGGTTAAGATGAAAAGCCACGCTTTGTCCTCCCCAGGTATTCCTCCACTGCTAAAATTAACACACTAATGTACTTTTTAAAAACATATGCTTGCAGATTAACTGTAATGAATGAGATCCTGCTTCATATTGGAGCACATCATTAAAATCACACCTCTTTGGTTTGTCGCTGCAGGACCTCAAGGACCCACAGGTGTGACGGGATTGGCTCCAGCTGGGCCTCATTTGCATATCTAATGCAATCAGGCACCTAATAGACCTGATTTTGTCCTGGGATCGCTCTCCAAACACTCAGACGCCAATCAAATTACTTTACCTGTCAGGTTCATGTGTGAATTATAGCGTCATATGATTTTCCCTGGAATTGTACCTCCACTTTGAGGTCTGTCTCTTGTATGTGAGCAGATACGTGTGTTTGTACAGTATGTGTAAGTCTAGGTGTGTGTGTGTCAGTGGGACTAACAAGTCAAGCCACTTGAATATTCTCTATGCTGTGTTTGGTCCCTATGTGGCTACATTTATGCAAATACGTCCTTTTTATATAAATTCTGACTATAATGTATGGAGATTCGGCACAGCACCATTTTGAAAGCACTTTGAAAGCGGGGCTCCCCAAGGGTGCGAGAATCTCTTCCGTGTGTAAATGTGTGTTTGTTCGCGCTTGCATTTCTCTATGTGTGTGTGTCCTGTGTTTGTAGCGCGCCGAGCCCAGGGACATCAGCGATGCCACCACTGTCCCAGTTTCTCACATCCCTCTTAAAAAACATGTTGATTCAGACAAACCTCCTCTTCCTCCTCCTCTGCTCCTCTCACCCCCCCAACACACACACACACACACACACACACACTCCTCTTGGGATGGACTGGAGGAGACGAACAACCACAGCAGACATTCATCACCCACAGCCAGGGTGTTTGATTTTCCACTTCTTTTTTTCCCACTTTATTTTACTATTCCAAATCATCTCTTCCCCCCAATGACTTCCACGAGAAACGACGAGGAAGCTCGTCAATATAGGAAAACAGCTGGAGGACGCCTGTTTCTTGTGTTATTTTTACAGTAACTAGTCAACCGCACCGCAAATGTAGACTCCCGAGAGATCTCGTGGGTGCCTCAACACACGGTGGTAGCCATCAAATAGTCCCCCATCTTGCTTCTACCAATCAGTAGTGCTGCAGTATAGCTGCTGCAGCGGATTCTTTCTCAAATTTTGTAAAAGTGAGTAGGTGTGGGAAAGTATAATAACGTGTCTCATATGACTTGTTGCCAGACCTTCGCCAGCTTTGGACTGCTTCAAAAGGTACTTTTTTATGCAGTCAGATGGTAATCCACAGAGAGAAGTGGTGGGACCAACAGCAGTGTACTGTTGCTATGGAGCCCCAAAGTGTTCAATATTAGATGAATAAAAAAACACTATGGAATAAATAATGATATGAATAAATTGTGTACATGTTAGGAGTTGTTGGCAAGTGGACTCAATGCATACCAGGATAAAGTTGAACAGGGTTATTGCAGTAGTTACTGAAGCAGGAGATGACCAGGGTGAGTGAATAGCAGGAGAACCAGTGCTCGAAGTGGGCCAGTACTCACCGGTACGCAGTACCGGCACTTCTTCATTTCACTCCTTGGAGTACCATGACTTTTTCTTGCGTATCGGGACTTCTCACAAGCTGCTGGTACTTTTCTCTGCCCTCTCCATATCAGGTTCTTTGGGAGATTCATAATGCCGATTCATAACGACGCAGCGCCAGCATATTTGCTCCGTGCCTCATAAGGCGTATGAGCTTACTAACTTTGTGGGGAGCAACTGGACGTGCCGACGCCCGACACGGGGTTGGGGGGTGAGAACGAGGGTGCTGTTATTCATCAATACAATGTTCACTTTTTTTTTGTAAAACAATTAGTGAACTGTTCATCATAACCTTTTTTTTTTTTTGTGAACAAATATAATTATTGAAACATTGTTTAAAAGTTTTCTGAATCTGTTCTTCTAGGGCAAACACTTCCAGAAGAATTAAATGTTCAGACGAAGGCTGTGATACGTGTAAATAATAAAATAATCATTTAACTAGTTATAACAATGGTCCAAAATTATGAAAAAATTGCATAGTTTTAAGTCTAAAACCTTAAAAAAAAAATTCGGGGAGGACCCCCAAACCCGATATCTCCGGTAATAGTGTATTTTAGTCACTGTAGAAATTCAGAATGTGTCTCTGTATCCTGCTGCATAATATGTAGGAGCATCCTGACTGGGACACTGCTCCTAAAACCTGAATGATACCCTATTCTAGGCTACAAATAACACTTTAAACACTAAGGGTAAATGTAAAAACACACCACCTTAACCCTATAATGTTCCAGTTGGAATATTATTGGAGTATTATAGGCCTGCTGTAGAAGATGCATAACCCAGGTATAATTATATAGCAATGAAACCACAGCTGATTATGACTGACACAGTATAACATGCTTCAAGAAATAATGAATAAATAGGAATAAGTTGCAACAGATTGGTGATACTGGCCGCCGACACACATGCCAACATGTGAATAAGAGAGTACTGGCCCTTATTTTTTTCCACTTGAAACCAAAAGTCAATGTTCACTTATTTTGAATTTACGTCTTAAGCTTAAACAGTGGTGTAGGCAGAAATCACAGTGTGGATGGGCAAAAAGAAAATCAGGTGGACCTTGCCCATCCAGACCAAATATCTACTTAAAAGGTTCTGGTATGTTAACCAAAATAGGCCATTACAACTATCGGCTACTTGCCTGAATGCGCCACAGTTTAATCATACAGTACAAGCCTAAGTAAATAAAGGAACCTGTTACATTAATCATTCAATATTTAATCCAGCATATAGAGCCTGATACATTGTATGTTGTTCCTTTCACTCTTTTTATGTATTTATCTTCTTTCCTTACTCTTGTTCAGCTTCGTTGACCTTGTTTTTAGCTGCATTTCTATTTCCGTATGTACACAGAGAGCAGAATAACCAGCGTGAAATTCCTGGTACCCTATGCGTGGGCCTACTCATACCTGGCCAATCAAGCTGATTCTGATCCAACAAGACAAACATTAACAGCATCACATAGCCTGGCACAGCGGCCACATGTACACACACACAGCTGACAGACGCAACAGCATCATTAATCAAGCATATGGTTAGAGCACCAGCATTTACATAACATTTAAAAATACACTTTAACGAAGCCTGGCACAGCGGCCACTTTAAGCAACGTATCTGGCCAAGAAGGGAAAGTCAATTGCTCATTCCATTGCAAGATCAGCGCCCAGCAGCAAAGCAACAATCCACCAAAATCTACTTCTGAAAACATTTTAGGCGAGAAATAGGTTATACCACTGCTGAATCTCGTTTCATTTTAGAACTAGATCGCCTAGTTTCACAGCTTGGTCCAAGTTTCGTGAGGCAGACGCATTGCACTGGACGGGCTCATTTGCGTAAAGGACTGTTTCCGCCTTTTCATTTTGAAAGAGCAACGGCCAATGAGGAAACTCCAACACTCGGCCGACCAATCGTGTAACTTCATCACTCACTCAGTCAGTCACTCACTCAGTGACAGACTTGTGCGTTTTTAGGGCTGGCCCTCTGCGTCCAGCCAAAAATACACTTGAACATAGCCTGGCACGGCGGCCACATATTCACACACACAGCTGGAAGCAACATCAGCATAAAATCCAATTGTACACCAGACAAAAACTATACCAAGTAAACAATAATATTGAAATTGTAAATGAGCTTACTTTTGAGGATTGCGGCAGGGGACGACGGGGCTCGGTGTTGTTTGGTGTCTCTTTCAAAGGAAAGCAGGGACAAAGAGTTCAGTCTGATGTGATGCCAGTTTTTATCCGACTGACCGTTGAAAAGAGTCTTTCACCAGCAGGCCTACAGCTTGTCATGGGTAGGGTGACATTGGGCCACATAATGATACGTATCGTTATTACTTGGCACTTGTTGAAGAGAAACTGCCGCAGGAGTAGGTCTTGGTTGAGAATGATGGCTGACTTCCTCCTGCTCCTCAGGCTTCTGTTCTTCAATTCACCGGTGTTTCGGTTCAACGAGTTATCTGGTGTTTTGTAGGAGACATGGTTGGAGGGAATATGTTGGCAAGAAAGCAATATCAACAAGTAGGTTGTACTAGTACTAGAGTTGGGGCCTGAAGATAAATACCACTGAAACTGGAACAATGATGTGGAGTGGAAGGAAAGCTGGGGTTGATATACTGGCTGATGAACTGATTGTAGCCAGGTGTGTGGTGAGCCAGGAGAGGTGATGAGCTGATTGCAAGTGGGTCCAGGTTAGCGGCAGGACAGGAACAAGACTCTCTCACACACACACACACACACACACACACACACACACACACACACACACACACACAAGAGGAGTGAGATACACAGGGAAACACATGGGAGAGCATTAAGTAGTAGTACCAGTAAATCTGAAATAATGTTGAAAATTATTAAAACTCAACTCATTATTATAACATTTTTTTTTTCCAATGACAATGCCGAATTTAATTTATAGTTGTTTGCACCACTGGCTGAATTCGAGATAATTGCTACTGAATGTCCGTCCGTCTCCCAGAGCTGCGTCCACTCTTCTCCCAGCAAGCAGCCTCCCGGTGGCAGGGAGGGCGAAACGAAAACAAGTAGTTTTCTCGTTTCTGCCACTTTGAATTTAATCCAGTAAACAAAAATCCACTAAACTCAAAATGCACATTGACCCTTTTCCTTCAACTATGACAAGCCCTCAGGGCAGCTCTACTTCTTCGTCCTCTCATGTTGGACTGAGGGCAGACTGGAGGCTACAGTGGCTCACTATCGCCTCTTGAGGTACAAGACAGGACGGGCCGGGGCTAGCTGGTTAGCATGCTCATTTCAGTAGATATCTCTGCAACACAATCATGGATGTATGAAGAGAACTGGATACAGCATTGTAGGTGGGCTCCAGTGAATTCCTATGAAAGTTGCTCAGTGGCGCATGAAGCCAAAATGGCTCGACTGCCGAGTTACAAAGTACCCTGATCATCCGGCGATCTTTCGCATCCAGTTGGCTCATAGAGCAGGCGCAGTAGTGTTTCCTTTGAATCCGCCTCCCAGCTCGCAGTGCAGTCTCGGTCTGGGGCTCATTCATATGATCAGAGGAAGGGAAATAACTCTGGTTTCGGCTATTAGTGTATTTTAAAATAAGGGCTATTCAAGTGTTTGTACTCGGAAGTTGATTTATCTAAAAAAAAAAAAAATCCGCAGAGATACAGATGTCCCTGTCCCAATGTAAGTCAATGGGAAAAAGTATTTTTGGGCCCAATGGCATTACGTGACGGACACAGAGGTTGTAATTCCACTGTTTGACCACTACGGAAATTTGCTTCACAGCCCGGCTCTTCATGGGGGCTTGAAAACGACACATAAATGCCTTGGACATAATGTCAACACTCCTCTTGATAATGTTTTAAACTAAAATTCTGCCCATGTCTTACACAATGCACCTTTAACACTAGCTCTTCACTTTGATGCTAAGTAATTAATTTAAGCTCACAACCCTACCTGGCTATTAGTCAGCTAGGTAAGCAGCAGGTGCAGCCTTGTTAAGCTAAGCAAACGGGGAGGTTAGCCGAAATATCGGTGGACTGTGTTTATTTACAGCAGCAGTCTATAGTTGGTGGTAGCACTTGTTGAGCTTGCTTAATCAGAATCAGAAATAGTTTATTGATCCCCGGCGCATTACAGTTGCTCTTATATAAACATAAAGAAATGTAAGAAAATAGAAATAAAGGAGTACGTAACATGTAAATTATGCTACAATATAAACACAATATATTTAAAGAAATATAAGTAAGTACTAAAATTTTAAATAAGAAATGAGAATATAAGAAATACAAAATATGCACACATATTTGTATTAAGACGTGCAATATATATAACTTATAACCACAGTGCAAATAGGTAAATACAAAATGCTTCCAAGTAAATACAAAATGCTTATAAGAGGGAACTATTAAGTGTGTTGAATATAAATGCCAGAATGGTATAAATAAGAATTAAATTAAGAGTATTTCTTGAAATGTACAGTATAAATGCAGTGTTATTGGCAGTATTGCACAAATTACAATACAGTACAGTTGAGTTAAGTCAGTATTGTATATAACAGCTGGTGGGTGAGAGGCAGGGTGTATGTGATTGGGTGAAAGATGAGGGATTGGTGACAAAAATTACATTATCGAATTAAAAGTGACACTATGAAGTAAAATGGGACATGAAATAAAACTCATTGGAAAAGAAATGCCATTATGAAATTAAAAAAAGAACTTTTCAAAAAAGGCATTTTGAATACAAATTTTTACATCTAGTTTAAATAATGTATTAAATAATTACCATACAGTTACCATCATTCCCCTGGTATGTGGTCTAAAAAGCTTCTGAATTTATTATAATTGTACTTTATAATCACTGGTTCAAATCAAGGACTGACATTTCTTATCAGTGAGTAATCTCCATCAACCATTCTTTGTAGACCAAAGAAGATCTGCTTTTCCAAAATTAAATTGAAATTCCACCGCTCTGTGTTTCATCGTGGCTTTCCCCTACCTTAAAAACTCTGCAAATTCCTTTTCATCTTTTATATCTTTGTGGAAGGATGTTTTAATGTTTTAGTTCAGAACATTAAGAGCTGTGATGGTGTTTGATGGGCATTTCACGTCCTTTGTCAGACAGCAGCTAGAGAAACATTCTTCATCTACAGATGATAGTTTGGAACAAGATTTCAGAGATAAGACCCTCTGTGTCTGAACTCACTTGCCAGACCCACTGCATATCGATCTATATCCTGTGTGTGAGGGCTTGTGTGTGTGCTCATGCGTGTGTGTGTGTAATCATATGACTCACAACTCAGAGATAGCTAACGAAAGTAGGTTACCTCAGGCATTAGTTATGGTGAGTTCCTCTTGACATAGGTGCAGATTGACAGATTGTGTGTGTGTGTGTATTTTTGCGAGTGTGTGCCTACATGCTTGTGTGTGCATGCATGGATTTGTGTGTGTGTGTGTGTGTGTGTGTGTGTGCCCCTTCTGGCGCAGCAGCAGATTGCTGAGCAGACAAATGTGTCCATCAGCCAGAGACTCCAGGCCTTCAACTCTGACTAATCGACACAACAGAGAGAACTGGTTGGTGTGTGTGTGTGTGTGTGTGTGTGTGTGTGTGTGTGTGTGTGCGTGCGTGCGTGCGTGCGTGCGTGCGTGCGTGCATGCGTGTATGTGTGTGTGTGCGTGTGAGTGCGTGTGTGTGTGTGTGTGTGTGTGTATGTGTATGTGGGGTGGGGGGGTGGCGCAGGGGGGCACGAATCGAGTAAAGAAACTAATTTGGTTTGTGGGTAAAGGGAGTTACTGTAGGTGAAGGGTGTTCAGAAAGACAGGAAGGGAGAAAGACGCGTAGAGGAGGAGATAATATCCCGATAGCACGGTGACCTAAGAAATATACGCATTAGGGCTGTCAAAGTTAACGTGATACTAACTCGTTCACGCAAATGTGTTTTAATTAATGCAACGTGCGATTTTTAGGTTGTAGTGGGCTAGAGTGAGTACTGGCATCATATGAAACTGCAAAACCTAAGGAATCCATTGTTATCAGCCATGTCACTAACTTGTCGGGAAGGAGGTCAAATAACGCCCCAAACTTGCACTAAATTTTGGTGAGGAAAAACTGACATGGCCATTTTCAAAGGGGTCGCTTGACCTCTGACCTCAAGATAAGTGAATGAAAATGGGTTCTATGGGTACCCACGAGTCTCCCCTTTACAGACATGCCCACTTTATGATAATCACATGCAGTTTGGGGCAAGTCATAGTCAAGTCAGCACACTGACACACTGACAGCTGTTGTTGCCTGTTGGGCTTGAGTTTGCCATGTAATGATTTGAGCATATTATTTAGGCTAAATACAGTATCTGTGAGGGTTTCTGGATAATATTTGTCATTGTTTTTTTGATTTCCAATAATAAATATATACATATATTTGCATATAGCAAGCACATTTGCCCACTCCCTTGTTGATACGAGTATTAAATATTTGACAAAACTCCCTTTACGGTACATTTTGAACAGATAAAACTGTGCTATTAATTTGGGATTAATCGATTAACTACGGACGATTAAATATTTTGACCGATTGACAGCCCTAGTAATTATGAAAAGTGTAGAGGACATGAGTGTCTGACGAGATGGAGAGGTAGAAAAGAAGGAAATTACCAAGCGGAGAGAGATTTAAAAAAAGGGAATGACAGGTGGAGGCAAGCAAGAGAATAGGAAATAAAGAATGGAAGAACAGGCAGACCAAACTAACCCTGAGGCCCTAGACTGTGACTAATAAACAAGAAGAGAGGGGAAGAATAAGGGCAGGGGAGGACAAAATGAAGGAGAATAAAAGAGAGGCAAATGTAAAGCAAGGAAAAGAAAAAGGAAAAAGAAAGAAAGACCTGCTCTGTCCCTTAATGAATGATTAATTGAACAAGGGATCATAGCCTTCACCTGTGTGAACTTGTTCAGTGTTTCTCATCAAAAGGCCAGTTGATTGAGTAAAGCATCTCAACAAAATGTCATCTGTAGTATATCCCTTAAAGCTTTATATTAACAAATGATCAGATGACACTGTATAATATGAAAGGGGCCTCTAGTGATGACAAACCCACAGAGAATTCTCACTTCTATCATCTACTTTTAGCCTCTTTTAGCTCATTGTTTTGGTTCTCTGGCCGGCAACTCTGCTCTCAGCAATCTGGTTTTCAGCAGCAGCAGGAAGTTGTTTTCATAGAAAAAGCTCTGATAAATTCCACTGTATGCTACCTCTTCAGCACAAAGGGACAGACAGCACAGTTAAAGCCGTGGAAAAAAAAGCTGGGAAATTTATAAAAAAATAATTTTGTGGGTTCTTATGAATGCTCGCAAACCCCTGCGGAACATTCGTGAGGGTGAAAAAATATTTGGATGGACAGCGGATTTCCACCTGCGGAAATAAATATTTGACCAATGAAATCCTTTGTTCCAACTGATCACCGTCATTCTGCATAATAATTAGCCATGTGCTTCTGTTTGTTGCACAGAGAGTGTGTATTTTTGGGGCCTTGGAACAATCGGCGTTTGTTTTCGGGGTAACAAACTGTTGGCCAAATTGGCTTTTTTCGGTCCAGTGGGACATTTTTCGGACTATTGGTGTTTCGGAATAACAATAGGCCGTCCTCTTCACCTCACCCAATAATGTACGACAAACACTACTACCTCAACAACCAACTAAAGGACAATATATGGCTTGAGATCACCCAGCAGCTTGGATACGATGACGATGGTAATGTAGCTGATATGCACTTGCTAACGTCATATGTTGATCACGGAACGGGGCTAGCCACAACAGCTAACGTTAGTGTTAGCATCAAATTTGGGGTCTGAGTAGATTATGTATTGTGTAGTTAACGTTAGCCCCTTAGACATTCTCTGTCTGGATAGGTTTTTGTTGTGTGGAGTAGACATGGCACTATTGAGGAGGAAACTCATTGTGAAAATAGAACGCGGCAACACGAATAATTCGCACCAGACCCGGTGTGCATAGTTGTCAATAAGGAAAATGCAGATTATCCTCATTCCCGCACCGCACTGGTGAGATACGACTTTTATGGCCCTACAATCAGCCAGTGTTCTGCCTTTGAATCAGACCAACCCGTTCTCACTCCCAACTTGTCAAATACCGACGCTTGATCAGTGGCCCTCGCCATCTGATACAGACGCATTGAGGCACACTTTAGCATCATAACTCCAATGTAAACCCGACCAGTCAAACAAACACAGACTTTGACCTAGGAGACCGCTGTTTGTGTTCCATGTGAAACCAAGTCAATGTTGAGTTATTTTACCTTACCTTGCCTTTTATGTTTTTGTTATGTAACTTCTGTACTTAACTAACGGCTTGTAAGTAAGTTATATAACAAGCTTACTTATTTTACGTAACAAAAATACTTATTTAACCCAAACCACAATCTTTTCCTAAGTTTAACAAAGTACTTTTGTTGTTTAAACCTAACCAAGAATTATTATTTTTTTCGCCTAAACCTAACCAAGTAACATTAGAAGTTTATTTTGAAAAGACACTATGCCTATAACCAGTGGAAACTGACACATCCAAAACTGACGCTAGAGGGGTAACTCGAGCATCATAGCCTGAAGCGTAGGGCCACTGTCCAAGCATTGGTATTTGATGACTTCGGAGTAGACACATACTAATTTTGAGCAGAAAAGGCTTTTTTTTTTAGGCACAATAGTGTTTACATATTGTATGTTTACATATACATGTATACCATAAGCCAACAATAATCTATAATGGCCCATAAAAGGAAATTTTAACCTAAATTAACTGATTATTGAGCCACTTGGGGACAGTGGAAACAAGCATTATTATATTTATCTTTTAAGTTGGTATGGCGGACTTGTTAAAAAACAGTTGCTTATTTACACATAGAGCAGACACGGAACAACATCATCCTTCATGTCGTCATATTTTTTGCTCCCTAGCGAATGCAAGTCCAATATTCACTCTCTTTTTGCCTCTGTTTGGGTCTCCACCAGTTCTGCTTCATATAAAGCTCTTTAGCTGCTAAATGCTCCAATATGTTTACCAGTCCGTCACCATATTATGTGAGCAGTGAAACCAAAACAATGAGCTGAAAGATACTAAAATGCTCTGTAGAGCTGCAGAGTTGCGTGATAATTCTCTGTGGGTTCGACACTACAAGCGTCCACTTTCACACTTTTTTAACACTATTTACACATAGTCAATTTATTCATTGTGATTATAGAAATATGAATTATAAAGCAGCTTTCAAATTTTTGCAAGTTAGAAAAATTTCAATCACTTTTTAAAAGTCCTTGAACAATAAGATTTTATTCTTAAGTGGATATTTTTTGTCATTGATGAACAAAGTGAAAATGTGTCAAGAAGAGTGTTTGGAGACAAGAAAACCCTACGGATATTTTATCTTGTCATTTATTTCATGCCACATTTGTTGCTTCTGACTGGGCGATACTTTCTGTTCTTATGTTTCTCTTTGGCAGATTCATCGTCTGGCTTCGTTTTCTGCTGATCTTTCTAGACATTGTGATTCATGACTGCTGAGTAAAAACAACAACAACAATGATAATGGTTTGGATTGCAATCAAGATTTGAGTAACCTGAACAGGAAAGCCTTGGCATCGTCACTATATTCCTGTTGGACTGAGAGAAAGCACTCAGCGCTTCTCAGTCCTTGAGAATGTTTTTGACACATTCCTCGCAGCATCGCCAAGCTCAAAGCTTGAGTACGGGAGAATTTGAGAAATAGAGAAAACTTTAAATCTTAGAAGTTTTGAGCAAACATAATGTGAATTTACACTGAGTATGAGAACGTGGCCACAAAGGGGCAGATATGGAGATGGGTAGAATTAAGATGAAAAGTGTAGACGGAGGGGAGACATGGGAGAAGGTGGAGTGGGCGTCAGAAGAGAGGAGCAGACGGCCTCGCTGAGAGGGGAAATATTGAACACTGGCGAGAGGCGGGAACGTATCAGTTAAAGTGCTCCGTAAATTGGACGGACATGGACTTAGCAACTGTCTGAGAAAGTGAGAGAGAATGAGGACAGAGGGCGTTGGCTCTATAATGTGTACTGGAGTGTAAAGATATCTGTCGCTTGGAGCACTGCTTCAGACAGTAACACGCAGAATGAAGACACTCATTAAAAAAGCTGGAAGCGAGGAAGAAAAAAATAATGGACCATGCGGAAAGGAATCAAATCAGAGCCCAGATTTAAATGAAGTGTTGGTGCATTCATCTCTCTCTTCCCGTATGACTGTGTGACTTTTCATCTGCCTGCCTGTCTATCTGCAGACTTCATGGTAGAATTAACTACTTGTCCTTTTTGTGCTGCTAAGACCAATTTAGGCTTTAATAGTGCCCGGGGTCATAAAGTCCAGTAATGGATTGTATAATAACGTTATGGGTATATCCTATAATACGGTCGTCAGTATGTGATCTGTATATATAAGATCCTCATGGTTGCATGATATAAAATCATAATGACGACCATTGACCTTAGAGAGGAAGTCATTATATTGTAAAATAGCACGGTTATCGCAGCTGCATGTTATTTAAATACATGGTGAAGAAAATTCAATTGTGAGTGATTTTGAATAGGAATGAGGCTTGTAAGCATTTGGGGAATAACGGCAGAATAGAAAGGGAGTGAAAGAAAAAGAGATGGGACTTGGATATTTTCTTTTTTGTACATTGTTGATTCAGCAAACTCACATTTTCCTATGTAGTTTGTTATATGCTTCATTGAAGCATGAACACACACGTGTTTATGTGCGCCAAAGGAATACTCGCTGCTTTTAGCGCACCCCGTATGTGTACACACGCATACACAAATGCAGGCATGCGTGTCGCAAATGCAGCCTGAGCTGCAGAGTTCAAAGCCTGAACTCCACAGAGGCAGTCCTGACACAAACACACACACACACACACACACAATAACAGACAACAACAATTTTACTCAGTGGTCCTGAATCAGCAATACGTTACTTACAGACATTCCCACTGTGGTAAAAATGTTCTACTTACTGTTTTCTTTCTTCAGACACAGGCATACAGTACACACCCATGAATAGAAAAACAGACACATACACACACAGTGGTTTTTGTTACTTCTGAGGACACAGAATAGAACTTTTAGTCCCTTTGAGGCTCACCATCTCAACCACTAACCCTAAAATCAGCTATGACGGGTCACTGTGAGGATTGGCCAAAACAAAGTCCTCACAGTCCAAAATACCCTCACCAGAACAAAGGGATGTCAAGAGATGGTCCTCATGAGTGTATAGCTCAACCCAAAACACACACACAAACACACACCCACACACACACACACACACACACACACACACACACACACACACACACGCACACGCACACGCATATCCCTTATGGTACAAGGCTATAATTTGCTAACATTTTATTTGCAGAATCGTGCTCTTTTTGCAACATGACTTGTCTGCATATATTCATATTATGTTTCATTAAAGCTGAAGTTGGTAGAATTGGAGCAAATAGGATTAAAAAAAGATATTTTTTAAAAACGGTCACTATATTCTGACAGTAGTGCATTAGATAGATAATCTGAAAATAACAAAAACATGTGCCTCTGTGTCCTCCGGCTCCGGTGTCCTCCGGTGTCCTCCGGTGTCCTTCCGGAGTCCTCCGGTGCTCCTAATGGCATCTTCAAGATTACACAGACCGGAGGAAAACAACCAATCAGAGTCGAGCTGGAGCCTTGCAGTGTCTGAGCCGCTGTCAATCACTTGCAAACTTGTCAAAATAGGCAGCGCTGATCAAATATGAATCAATATTCTGTTACTGTAATGCCTATTTCTCGCCTCAAATGTTTTCAGAAATATCTTGTAGTTAGTAGCTTTTAGCTGTAAAATGAGAAAGTTTCTGACCCGGCCTTGAATTACAATATGCTGAAAGGTTATTATGGAATTTTTGCCCAATGATGCCAGAACATTCTGACGACTGCAGGTTTAAGTAAGTGAACAGATTTGAAGGGTAATGAACAAAGTAACATGAACTAATGATATTCCTGATTGCTATTTGAGAGACACAGATTTGAGATGTATTTGCAACATTTACCACAATATCACTGACTGTTAGCATGTAGATGCCTGTTAACATCCATCCTGGGCCAGGTCACTGTGACAGCAGGTTAAGCAGGGTACTGTAGTCCAGATGTTCAACTCCCCAGCAGTGTTTGATCCCGAGGCGTTAAGACAAATGAGATATATTATCTCTCCAGCGTGTTCTGGTCTACCCTGGGGTCTCCTACCAGTTCAACATGCCTGGAATACCTCCAAAGAAAGGTGCCCAGGAGGCATCCTGATTAGATGCCCGAACCACCTCAACTGGCTCCTTTCGACGAGAAGGAGCAGCAGCTCTGCCCTGAGCTCCCTCTGGATGTCTGAGCTACTCACCCTATTTCTAAGGCTGAGCCTAGCCACCCTACGAAGGAAACTCATTTTGGCCGCTTGTATCCACAATCTCATTCTCTCAGTAACTACCCAAAGCTCATGACCGTATGGTTGGAATATAGATTGACTGGTAAATCAAAAGCTTTGCCTTCTGACTCAGGTCCCTCTCCAACGATCCACATCAGTCCACTTGAGAATGAGGGAACTGTTGACATGTAATTCACAAATACAGCTGTGGCAAATACCTTTGTCTTTCTTTAGCAGTGCATAAATCAATGTCTTTATCCTTTATAATCAAATTACACAGTCATTCAGGCATTCATAGAACAATAAAATCATCTTCCACATGATTAAAAAAAAGCTTGAACAAATTAAATGATGACAGAGAAACAACTATACCAGAAGGATAACAACTCTGTTTCTGAATTGTTTTTCAGCAACTGGAAAGACTCAAGTCACAAAGCTGATGTTTTTAGGCTTGACTTGACAAAAACAAAGACAATGACTTAAACACTAACAACTTGTGACTTCACTCGTGACTTGAATGGAGTGTCTTTCTATCCCTTCCCAGGCCCCAAGTTCTAACAATTATGTTGTAAAAAGTGTGAAACATACAACCCTGTTGGTTTTGCCTTGAACTTGACTTGGGCTTGTTGGTTTGGACGTTGGACTTGACTCTGGACTTCATAGAGGACTACTTGTGACATCAGTCGCTTCAAAGACAGTTTCAACATGTCCCATCTTTAATCAAAAATAAAAATCTTGCTCATCCTTTGAATGCTGTGTGTTTACAAACAGCAGCCGACAACTGTTACATATTATACCTTTAAATGAGACATGCTTGTGTGACTTTTGTGAATATATATTTGTATACTGATATACACCAAATTTCTCTTCTTTCTTTTACTAGTATTGGAAATGTGTCTTATTTTATCTACACATGTTGTATGTTGGTTTAGATAAACCCCGCCCTCACAATAATAATAATAATAATAATAATAATAATAGTGAAAATTAGGGCTAACAATTGATAAAAATATTTAATCGTGATTAATCGCATGATTGTCCATAGTTAATTGCGATTAATCGCAAATTAATCACACGTTTTTTATCCGTTCAAAATGTACTTTAAAGGGAGATTTGTTAAGTATTTAATACTGTTATCAACATGGGAGTGGACAAATATGCTTGCTTTATGTAAATATATGTATATATTTATTATTGGAAATCAATTAACAACACAAAACATGACAGATATTGTCCAGAAACCCTCACAGGTACTGCATTTAGTATAAAGAAATATGTTCAAATCATAACATGGCAAACTCAAGTCAGACAGGCAAAAACAGCTGTCAGTTTTTCAGTGTGCTGACTTGACTATGACTTGACCAAAACTGCATTTGATTATCATAAAGTGGGCATGTCTGTAAAGGGGAGACTCGTGGGTTCCCATAGAACCCATTTTCAGGCCAAAGGACCCCTTTGAAAATGGCCATGCCAGTTTTTCCTCGCCACAAGCCTTTACAACAAGCTAATATGACATGGTTGGTGGCAGTGGATTCCTTAGGTTTTTAGTTTCATACGATGTATATGAGTATCTTCACTAGCTTTAAAACTGAGCCCGCTACAACCTAAAAATTGTAGCGTTAAAGAAATTAGTGGTGTTAAAACAAATTTGCTTTAACACGTTATCGCGTTAGCTTTGACAGCCCTAATAATAAAAATAATAATTTAAAGCCATTTGTGCAATTAGTAAGCCTGTATCAAAAGTACTGCAGTTACTGAAGACCATTATATGCATGTTGTGTATATTCGTGCTTTAGAAACATATTTTTGGACTAAAGTACCATGCCAATCAATGAAATGTCTTTTGGAGAATTCTTCATGGTTGTGGAGCAATAACACATCAATAGTGTATCCAGGACTCCAAAATTGGATATCAATTACAGGATTATGATATGTTATTGTGGCTCTGGAGGAATTGAATTGTTACTATTCTCATCATGTTGAGAGGATTCGTTCATGTTTCCTTTGCCTAGTCTCTCTCCCCAGTACAACAGCACACTCTCTGCTAATTATTTGTGGCATTATCCTTCAGGAAGTGTAAACTAGAGAGGTGGGGGAAAGGGTGTTTAGGAGCTGTTGGAAAAAAAAAAAACTCCAGCATGTTAGGGACTGATCCATATAGCCGGATTCACTGTCACAGCATTCCCAATTGAAGGAGAACTTGCATGCACACGGCCGGGAAGCGGATCTGACACTCTAAAATCGGCTCAGGGATGCTCTTAGTGAATTTTCGCACATTAATGCTTTTAGAGCATCCACAAACATATGTGCACACGCGCACACACGCAAACACACACACACACACACACACACACACACACACACACACACACACACACACCTCATCCCTTGCTAATTCCTCTCTTCTCCTCCCTCTTTCGTCTCCTCTCCTCCCTCACCCTCCCTTCGCGGGCTGCCAAGCTAAGCCCAGAGCAGTTAAATAATCACTAAGGCTTCCAGCTGGCAGAATATATGCTGCAGTTTTTCTGAGAGGAGGGACTATAGCAGGGATGGCAGGACGCAACAGCAGCATGCCAATATGTATTGATATTGTGCTGACAAAATGTGTTTGCGCGCGTTTGTTTGTGTGTGCACTCAGGGGAAAGTGGAGTGGGAAATTGTTAGTATGACATACTTCATTTGAAGAGGCCTATTTTATTGGCAGGGCGTTTTGATTAAGTTTTTAATGCTTCCTTGGACTGTGAAAGAGATCATTCCAACAGGCAATTGGACACCACGGGCTTAACTGCGGGCAAAAACAAACAACCCAAAAAATTGCTCAGTTACTTCGATCTGTTGTCCCCTGCTTGTTCGTTACTACAACTGTTTGTCCCAGCGTGTCTTCAAGAAGGGAGAAAAAAAAAGAAAACAGTGAAGTTGAACTCTCAAAAAATTATCTTTAATCTGATGTAATAATTTGCAATTCTTACATTGCACTCCCACGTTCCCTCAACATCGGGTCAATTTCTTTTTTGGTTTATCTTCATCGGGCCACTCTGCAATGCAGCAAATTACAATTGTGATCCGAAATGCTGATTATCAGTATAGCATGACCCGCTAACAATAACAATTCAGTTTAAAGCGCTGCACGCTTTCCAATTTCATAATTTTGGCCTTCAAAGCTGGACTGTTATAGTTATTTTATACAACAGTAAACCGGCTTTTGGAGCCTAATACCTAACAGTATCTGCTGCTGAAAGCAACTAAAGCAAGAAAAAGCTTAAAGCCAGGCTGTTGAGTTTGGACACAGACAAATACCCCCATGGATGCGCACACGCACGGGCACGCACACACATGTACACGCTGAAATATTAGGATTTGAGCATTCCTCCCAGCTCAAGTTGCAGGTACCTAAATACAATATTGGCCCCTGGGTCATATCTATAAATACGAGCACATCAAAGGAGCTCATCCTACTAGACACATCAGTATGGCCACTGGGTTCCTTGGCTCTCTCTCTCTCTTTCACACACACATTCACACACTCCCATCTAGAGTTTTAGCTATGTATTTTTGATGTTGAGTTTCCATCGTGTGTGTGTGTATGTGGTGTCTAGGTAATGTGTCAGTAACTTTATCCGTCTTGAAATAGCCAGAAAAACCCCGAAGGCCTAGCAGAGTCTTTTAAAGTGTTGCTCCTTTCTGCAGTGCTGATTTATGCTACTTACTTAGTGAAGACAGGAGGTGGTAAGTAAATCAATCATACAATCAGTCAGCCATTTAGAGTGCCAGTTGGTCTGTCAGTCAGTCATTCCCTCTGTCATGTATTACCTCTCTTTCGGTATCTCTCTCCATATTTCTATCCGTCTCCCTACCCCATGCACACACACACACACACACACACACACACACACACACACACACACACACACGGGGTGTTACAAGCGGCAGGGATTTTTGATGGCATGCTATTTTTAGCAGGCTGTATCTCGTGGGTTTAGTAATTTTCTCTCCTCAGTAACAGTTACCATGCAGAGACTGTTGTTATGAGGAGCTGTCCGAGGCGGCCAATCATCTGCCTCCCTGCATGATGGATGGCCAGACAAGGCACTTGGCATGTTGGCGTGAGAGAGAGAGAGAGAGAGAGAGAGAGAGAGAGAGAGAGAGAGAGAGAGAGAGAGAGAGAGAGAGAGAGAGAGAGAGAGAGAGAGAGGGAGAGAGAGAGAGAGTGGCCGAAGGATTGAGGCAGGTGACAGAAACAAAGACTGCTGCGTTTGTTTGTCCCATTAGAACACCTGTGCACTTCATCTACACAGATGCACACTGTGTGAATAGTACAGTGTAGATACATTGAATGGATATGCCTTAAAGTGGCAGTTGGCAGAGTGTTGTTGGCATCATTGGGCAAAAATTCCACAATAAACAACGGAGGCAGCTGTCAATCACTCGCGAACTAGGAGGACTAAGGAGCACCGGAGGACACAGAGGCTCATGATTTTTTTCAACTTCTGAAATTCCTGTCTCATGCACTACTGTCAAATATATAGTGACCGTTTTATAAAAACAACTTTTTTTTTAATCATATTTGCTCCTATCTGCCGACTCCAGCTTTAATGCCCATGGGAACACATAATAGGCATGTAACGGAGCATCTGTGGGTGATTCATAAATCATATCTCAGATTTCACAGTATTGAGACAGACGAATGAATAGATTTCAAAGCCCTGTTTGCAATTTCACACTTCTATCATCATGGTCGGTCTCATATTGATTAAAGAAGAGCCCATTTGTACAGCAGCTTCTTCTTCTTTTTTTTTGCTATGCAGAAACAGTAATAGCTCAAATATGCTGCAAAATGGAAAGGAACAAAACAAAACAGCTCAGCTGTAATCTGAACACTACCTGTGCTGCAGACTGCATTAATGTGTAAAGCTGACTTGGTAAAATTCAGAAACTATATTGAACTGCCAGCAAATAAATGAGCAATATTAATACAAGAGCAAATACAAAAGAGAGGGAAAACGGCTTATCGGTTACATTCAGGTCTTTAACCCTTTAATGTCCTCACTAAGATGGACAACAATGGATTCTTTTTTTTCAATCTCCTTCATTTTTATGTCCTAGGGGCAATTTTTTTTAATGATCCTACAGTTTTTTGTTTTGTTTTGTTTTGTTTTTGCATAGGCCTCTACCAAATGGTTGAGATGTTGCTTCAGGGTAAAGAATAAAATACAAACCATGTACTGTTAGTATGCTAGTAATTAGTATATCAACATATATCAATTTGTTCCCATGACATAGTATTATTTCCATGTGTTTATTAGTAGGCTACTTTGAAAACATCTCAGAAATGGTGAAAAATCACACCAATTATTTCATCAAATATATAATGGAAAAACATTAAATATATGATATTAACAAATGATATTAAAGATAGGGTCGACGATGTTGGAAAGCTAGCATAATTTGAAAGTAGCATCGCCTCAGGAGCTCCGTCTAAACCCATCCCCTCCCCTCGGGGCTCCTTCCAAGGCAACGCCCCCCACACACATGCACGAGCACCGCCGCATCGTAACTACTTCACAGACACAGAGCGGAGAGAGGACCTCAACTCAACAACGCTACCTCATGACAAGTAACCGCAGCAGTGCTACTTTTGGCTGAGTTTTCTCTTCCATTCTCCAGTAAACGTGCGGCGGCGGCGCGCTTTGAATTCAGGCTGGTGCACGCCAAGGGTAGAGTATGAGCAGGGAGGCAGGGAGGCATCTGATTGGTTCTTTCGAAGCGGACCTCGAGGCAGTGATTGGTACACGTTTTTACAGGATTACAGCAGCTACAGATGACGGCTCTTTTCCGGTCCTTTTTCCTTTTTCGGGGTGTATAGACCATTTCAACCAATATAACAAATAGTGTATACTGGATAACATCGTCAACCCTGCCTTTAAGAACAGTGAATGTTTTTTAGTTCATAAAAAATTTAAATTTATTATCTCAGCATCGCTACTTTTACAGTATTCAGACAGTAAAAAATATATTTATTAAATTATTTCAGTATATTATATATATATATATAATATATATATATACATATATAATGGAATAACATTAAATGTATCAATTATCAGAAGTTGTTTTTACTTAGTAGCAAATAGTAAATTTGAATTATATCATTAACTTTACAAGCTTTACCATAAAAGAACAACTGTTTAGTAGAGCATGTTTTTAAAAAATTTCCTTTATTAGACTTTTTTGGTATCAAATGACATAATTCTGTTCAGTAAGGCCTCTGAAACTATATGTCAAAAGAATATATATATATATAGCTCACCTTTGAAAATTAGAGTCCTCATGTCTGGAGTGACTTTTTTTTTGCTAACTGAAAAGGCATGCTACTTAAAGACACAGCGACATCTAGTGGATTTTTTTAGCATAACATACCTAAGCAAGTGGTAGAGATGGCGCAATGAGGTTGAGTTAAGTTCAACACATTTTTCAATAAGATATAGTGGCTCAAACAGTCAAGTAGAACATTAAATGTTTAAAGGCAGAATAAGTAAGATTTGTCGGTTGCGGTTTGTAAACACAACATTCAAAGGTGGCCCCTTCCTCCCCGGCTCAAGAAGGGTTAGGGTGCTCGCCAGCGGGTGAAAGCCAACCCCAGATTTACTCTCGTTTTGGTACAAGTTTTGTCCGCTTGGCGTTTCGCCTCACTATATTTGCGTTTTTTGGCGCTGTGTCCGGCATTTTCGTAGCTTCCTCTTGGACGCGTACTTATGAACTGGCACCTGGTTGCTACGTTTTTATAGAGGTTGACACCCAGAAACATCCCGAACACAGCAAAATAAGAAAATACAGGAAGAGGGCAGGCTCTCTGCAGATACAGACACCGCCACACACTTCTAGTGGGTCATAAGTGATGAGAGGTATTACTTTTGTATGTGTCTATACATTGTTTTTTAGGAAAATCTTACTCATTCTGCTTTTAAAGAACATATAGTGCCCAAATTTATTTTCAGGTGCAAAGACTCTTCCTGCTGCGCAAGCTACGGAGTTTTGAGGTCAGCCAATGCACTTTAAACAGAGTATACTAATCCCTAATTGAAAGTATACTCACTTTTAACATTAACACCTAAGTGTCAAAAACAAAATAAAGCTTTCCAAAGTAGTGAAACTGGCCAGTACAATTACAGGCAGCAAACAGACCCCGCTATCCTATTACCATGGCAAAGCAGTCCAACGCTTAAGTGGCAAAATCTTAGATGACCACAGCCATCCCTTAAATCACCACTTTCAGCTACTGCCCTCAGGGCAAAGGTACAGAGTCCCCTGTGCAAAGACAAACATATTTAAAAAATATTTTTTACTGTCGCCATAAAGTATCTTAATCTGTAAAGACAGCCACTTTCTGAAGCCAGCCTGCTACCTCAGCACACAGCACTTTATACCTTATTTAACCTTGATTCAGTCGTGGTACCTGGTGCTCATTTTTAATGTAGCTTCTATTGGTGTATTGTTCTTTCATGTGAATGTGTGTTAATGTGTCCTGTTTGGCTGTGATATGTTGTTTTAATGTACCCTTTTAATAGCTGTTTTTGCATATGCAAACCAAAGACAAATGTCTGCCTTTTGTACGCGAAAACCAGACAATACTTTCTATTTTATTTTATTCTATGCACCAATTAGCTACTCTGACCAGTATCACTAATATGTAACTTTTGAAAGAGGAAACAACACATTCTTCCTCTTACAAATCAAAAGTCAAATCCATAAAAAAATTAAAACACGCCTGTGCTCAATTTAATACACTCAAGTGTTTTGCTGTTATAACCTTACTCACTCTGGTATGACCAGTTGCTTGCTGTGACTGATGTTAGCTGACTTTAAAGGGTAATTCAAGACTAAATCCACGTTTTTCAGTTAGTAAATTAAATGTGCAGTCACTTACATTACATTATCTATTGATCCTGAACTCATTTTTTCATTGCCAAATAAGTTATTTTCTGTTCCCAGAGAAAATCAGTAGGCTATGGAGTATGAAAGATTGTAGCCATGCAACTGAGAGTATAGCAGTAGAAATACTACAGAGGTTACAGTGTTGATCAGTGCTATACTTGTGGCAAATTTAGGCTACGCTTGCACTTCGAATGGCTCTGGACTCACTCTTTGACAATGTTAGAAGAAGGTGTGTGTTAGGATTGATGTTCTACAATTTGAACATCATTTCCTGAGCAAAATGACCATCTGCCGCTGTGTTACGGATAAGAAAAGCAGTACATGTCCTTGCTATATTTTCTCTCCTCTGAACGCTGAAATGGATTTGTAGAGTTGGGTAAGCTAAACTTTTGATAGACAGACGGAGTTGCCGGTGGAGGGGGAGTATAAAGTGAAAGGAGAAAACAGAGAATCAGAGAGGGGCAAGGAAAGCCGGTGATTTGGGAGAAAAAAAGTATATATATATTTGAAGGTTGTTGTACGGTAATAGAGGATAGCTTCTGAGCTTTCTGTTCCGTTGTGACAATAGGAGAGATGAGTGAAAGGCGAGAACAGGGGTCTGGGCATGAGGAAGAAAACGAATGATGAGTCCAAACAAGCCAGAATGGAAGAGAAAGCCATTATAAGACTCATGCTGTTCACTGTCTCCTTCCTCACAAGTTCCCCTTTCCCCTTTACACACACACATACACACCTAAACAATGCCTTAAAAAATAAATGAGTGAGACAGTACTATAGGTGTTGTGCACAAGGCGTTTTGCTTTGAGATGTCAAGGTGATCCTGTAGGTGATTTCATCTTTAACTATGTTCATTTAGTCATTTTCTTAAACCGTATTAATGTCATGTGAGGAGCTGCGGCCTATTGCCGTTTACACTGAGAGGATGACAGAAAGACATCATTGTGATGTTGCTCTTGTTCTGCCTTTTCTGGCCTGGTTGTTGTTTGTTTCTGTCCTGCTAATAAGCTCCTGGTGTGTTACTCATCAGACGGAGGCCGGAGCACCTCAGGCCAGTGCTCCACTGCTATGACTTCCTGGCCTCAGATATTAGGACTGGAGGCTTTCTCCCCTCACGTACCATGAGACAGTGTTTGTGTTGCTTGAAGTAGACCATAACAGTACACCATACACACATACTGTTCAGTACAAAGTTGAAATTGAAGTTAGGTTTTTATTTTAGAAACAAGTCTTGTTTTTCTCTTGATGTCAGACGAAAACTGGTTGAAGCGACGTTCTTGCCTGTTCTTGACTATGGTGATCTGCATTACATGAATGCATCAGTCCATTGTCTCAATATGTTGGATACTGTATATCATGGCGCTTTAAGGTCTGTTACAAACTGTAGAGCCCTCACTCATCACTATATATTGTACTCCAAAGTAAATTGGCCTGCTCTGTCAATACGTCGGCTTAGCCATTGGTATGTTTTTATCTATAAGGCCATTCTGGATAGACTCCCCTGTTATTTATCTGTCTTTCTAACCAGAAAACATGGCAATTATGGGTTACGGTCTCAGGACACTATGCTTATGACTGGTCCCAGAGTTTGGACTGAGTTGAGAAAGAAGGCCTTTATGTTTTCTGCACCATCTGCATGGAATAGCCTGCAAAATGAACTGAAACTCCAGGACCTAGTCACTCTAAATGAATTTAAAGACATGGTGAAATCTATAGAAACGGACTCTATCCATAATTATACTTGTTTTGACTGAAATAGGATTATATGGCTTCCCTGCACTTTTACGGTATGGCACCTTTGAGCTGATCTATTGTTTTTTAATGTGTGTGTATGAATCTGTTTGTACTGCTGCCATTCTTGGCCAGGTCGCTCTTGAAAAAGAGATTTTAATCTCAATGGGTCTTAACCTGGTTAAATAAAGGTTAATGAAGTACATGCTGTAGCTGACTATACTGACTTCAGCATCTCATTGTTTGTTGCTGTGTTTTGTTTAAACAGAGACTGTATTCAAAACCGCATACTATAATAGTAGTACCAACTGATTAGTAGTATGTAGTATGCAAACAAAAAGCAAAATCTCCAGTATGCCAAAAATACCCGGATGTCTGGACCAGTCCACCTTGCCTACTGTATCCCACAATGCAAAGTGCTGGAACGGTACGGTGACAACAATCGTAGCTATTTCATCACTAACTTCACTTTTGAAAAATTTTGAGGTGAGAAATCAACTGTTTGCATTATTTGCTCCAACGTTTTCGGAGTTTAGAAGCTCCACCAACTGCCGTGAGAGCTAGCTAGCGCCTGCCGGGGTCGCTACCTCTCCAGCCGGGCAGTGACGCTCACAGACAGCTATGAGCTGGCTGGAGCTCTCTCAAGAGACCGGTCTCATAGACAAGAGGCTTATATTTCCTTCTTGAGAGACGGTTTGTTTAGATATCAAAACACAAATGTATATTATAAAATGTACGGGAATCTAAGTTTATCTGCCTTTTTGGAGTTGAAAAGCTCCACAATCGCCCACGGGTGTAGCTCGCTCGAGAGCCGGCCATTCAAGTTCACAGACCGGCTACTGAGCAGCAGAGTGGCGAGGGAAGAGGCGAGGGAAAGAGCAGCCACTGACGGGGCAGAGAGATACTTGCTGAGAAAACATGACCCTTTTTGACATTATTCTAATATTCTTAGGGATATCAGTGCACTGTTTGTTGCTGTAACTGAAAAAGCAGTTTGAGTAAATTTTGTCGATCAATGTTTTATATTTACTGTCTTCCCTCGTTGATGATCCAGTTTGTGTTGCTAACATGCTCATGCAGACAATGACAATGCTGCTGATGTTTACTGGGAATAATGTTTAACCCTCATCCTACCAACATATTTAACATACAAGGACTAAGAATAAACCACTGTAAGAAACAATCATCATATCAATAAGTTAACTTATTGCTTCTCAAAATATTATTAGTTCTGTAAGTAATGTCATTTGGAAAAAAAAAAAAATACAGAGGATTATTATTTAAGGTAAGTTAAAGTTAATTTGCATATTGTGTAAAATAAAAAAACATATACTTTTCATTAATACAAATTGCAGCTTTTATCCGCAGCACAAGTCAAATTAGAACTTAAATGCTTATTTACCATCCTTTGATTTAATTTTCAGTAATTTCAAGTAAACATCATTTGTGTTATATTTATATAGTGAAACCAACGGGGGTAATATTGACCACAATATAAAATAATTGGAATAAACCCGCAGTCATTCAAACTTCAGCACGTTTTGAATTTTATTTGTCTTTCAATACAAAAGACGACCAGATTCAAATAAGATATTCAATTAACAAAGAGGCTTACAAAGTGAGAGTCCAAGATGCAGGCAGGTAACAGGCAAACAAAACAAACAAAGGAAATTAGGTGGTATTAAATTAACTAACTGGGAAGGTGAGAACAGTTGAGCAGGAGGTGAGGCTAGTGCAGAACTAATTAGGGACAGGTGAAACTAGGGCAGACAATCAAAAAGGCGGGAAACAAACAAAGGCAGGAAGTAAAACCAGACAAAGACACAAGAGGAGAGGACTTGCAAACTAAAAAGAGGAAACAAACTCTAACAAAAACCCAGGTCTATGACACAAAAGTAGATAGGTCTCAGTATAGTCCCCTGTCAAAATGAATGTTGTATAAATGTAATTCAAATTTAGATTTTCCTTCAAAATCACTGACAGAGTGAACATGCATAACGTGCTTGTTAACAGCAACACTTGTGGCCATTAAGTCAACGAAAGTTAGCGTCCTGTTGCTCGCGCTTGTGCTCGCTAAAACACAATATCACTATATATTTCACCTGCTTGGCAGTAATGTTAGCTGACCAGACGAAGGTCTCTCCATGAATCGATGCTGATACTAGTGTTAACTTTTCCTGCTCTAGGCTCCCGACCGTGGTAAGAAGGCACAGGGGAGACACCGGAGTTTTGGTCGGAGACGATAACGTTACTCACTCTGGAGCCCCGTCACTTCACTCAGCAGCAGGAAACAAGACACGGGAAACCTCTGTTGGTCTGGGGGAGCTGGAGACCAAAACTACGGTCTCCCCTGTGTCTTCTGACCAGGGTCAGGAGGCTGAAGCAGGAAGAGTTAACACTGTTTGCAAGACGGGCTTCACTAGATATAACTTTGCGGTTTTAGTGCTTCTAGTTTGTGTTGGAGTCTGAGTCTGAACAGCGTAGCCACACACAAGCGCGCATGGGACACCGACCCGCAATGATTTATACGTGTAAGAAGTTACAAACACTACCTTTAAAAAGCACTAATTAAAACAGAAACAGAAAACAATGATATGAAGTCATTAGGAACAAATTGATTGACATAGTAATGAAAAATTGGAATGATAGAATAAAGCACATGTGACATAAGACAAAAACTATACCTTTTGGGTCTGCAGGGTCCCCAGTTGGAAGGATGAGGGCTATCATGTTCACCAGCTTAGTTTAGCGTGTTACCAAGATAATTAGCACTAAACACAAGGACCAGCTGAGGCTGATGGGAATGTCATTGATTTTGCAAGCATTTGATCGTCAACCAAATTACTGGACACATTTGAATTTTGACCTGATGATGGCACAACTGTAGATGCAAATTCGGTGGACCAGCAAAGTCATTACAATTTCCTCTCTGGGGACCTTGAATATCTGTAGCAAATGTCATAGTACTCCATCCAATAGTTGTCAAGATTTCAGTCAAAAATCTAAAAATGTCAACTTCATGGTGGCGCTGGAGGAAAAGTCGGGATCACCAAAGTCCTGAGGAGTTATCCTGTGGAGACCATGGATATCTGTACAAAATTGCATAGCAATAGCGATCCAGACCAGCGGACCGACAGACCGATGTATTTTTCTACTTTCCAAAAATGTATTTTGCTCTTTTCAATCATCCTCCTTTTGTGTTATGGCTCACGACCCAGTCCTGGACAGGTTACAAATCTAGGAAACAACAGAAAGTAGCAGATTGAACTTCATTGGCACATCCCCACGAAATAGGGGAAGCAGTGACTGCTTGCAGATCATGCAGTGACTACCATTGGCTGTGGCTTGTTTTGTTCACGGCAAAATGCATAGAGGAAAACCTTATTGTCGCTTCTTAATTGCCAGAGCAAGTTTACATAAAATTTAAAGGATTGGTTTACATTTTTTCAAGTCTTTCTTTGCTTTCTGTAATCATTCCTCCTCACTGAGAGATCTCTTTCTAATGTGCTTCCAATGGAAGAGAGGGAAGAAAACCCACCGCATAAGTTTCGTCACCATGAGCAAATCTACGGATCGCTGCAATTCCATTGAAATGAACTGGTATTGGACCAAAATTTCACTTTCAAAGATGCCGGTGTGAGTGTCCCTAAATGAACGTCCCTACCGTGGCAGGAGATCAACATGTCCTCATACCTAAACGTAACAGTTGCAGTTTTAAACACGTGCTTAACGTTGTGAAACGTTCGAGGTTTGATAAGGTTTAAGCAAAAGAAAATACTTGGTTAGGTTTAGGAAAAGATCATTTTGGGTTTGTTACGTAACTTAACTGACGTACATTAGTTGACCTACGGCATGCACGTAACATACATATTGTATGTAGCCCTGGCTAAAATTCATTTAGATATCAGAATGCAAATAGTTTTAAAAAATAAACCCGACAAAAGGTTTTAAAAAGCTGGTTAAAATGCATAAATATGGTTTAAAAAACACAAAGAATCCAAAGTTCCTATTTCATGTAAAGTAGCATAGTTTGTTTCTTTTGCACATGATCCCAACACGTGTAATCAGCCTTACAATCTAACTTGGTTGGCAGCATAGAGGTCAATCATTGTTTTTCTTTGTTTTCATTGGTATGTCCGAATGCAAACAGCCAACCAACGTCCAGTATCAGGTAAAGGGGTGGGGCTTAGCGCAAGCTGCAGGTCGCGGTGTTTGGGAGTGAAGCAGAAGCCAGTTGTCACGGTTGAGTGAACATTGAGGTGGTAGGAGGCCGAGACTGAGAGACATAACGTTCAAAACTTCGGGGTTGACGACCAGTTATCCTACTATGGTTTGGACTTGTGTGACCTTCGGGAGGTAAATATGAGTTTGTGTATTGTTTCTGTACTGTGACTAAGTGTTATGGTGTAAAAACGAGTTGTATCGTTTATGGCGATTAGCCGTTAGCATTTAGCAAAATAGCTTCTAGCTTTGCTTTCATACTGTTAGCTTTGCATCTGAAGCAGTTGGTTAAAACAAGCTAGTGCTACATCGACATGAAGTAGTGGGTGGACTTGTTGCTTAGCCTATTTAGGATAATTTGAATATTTGATTCAGGACACGGACATTTGGACTGTGAGAGAGAGGAAAACTCTTTTGGACCACTGTTGGAGAGCTGCTTTTCCCTGCTGCTGCTGGTGTACCACATGGACTGTCGCTGCTACTGTTCTTGGCTTTGGACCGCCAAGCTGGTGTTTTCATCTGTGCTCCGCCGGCCGCCTTTTCCCTTCGTCCACTCACCTACCCCCCCTCCCCCCCCTGCTTGTTCCATGGAGTCGTGAGTACTGAAATGGCACATGCCTTTTATTTTATTGCTTGTGTTTACAAGTGAAACGGCCAATACAGTTTTTAGGCCTCAAAGCTCCCCAGCAACGACGGGCCTGCAACGTTTTATTTTGTTTCATTTGTGGTTAGAAGAGTGTGTGTGTGTGCGTGTGCGTGTGTGTGTGTGTGTGTGTGTGTTTGTGTGTGTGTGTGTGTGTGTGTGTGGGGGCCCACAGTGAATTGATAATGTCTATATGTAAATGCTGATAAACACTTGTGATATTAGAGCCTAATAAGAGGTATTACAGAGAGACTGAAAAGATACTTCAAGTAACAAGGTGACCTAATATTTAATTTTGTTTATTAATATTGGGTGATATTTTTATTTTCACCGGTGAATTAAATTCATTTCTACTTCATTATTTTTCTGCACCGTTGCTAATAAATACCCAAAGCTTGGGGTTGTTTTTGTATTTAAAGCATACTCGTGGTGTAGTTCATCTTGCATATTTCATATGTTTTGTTAAAAACTATTTACAAAAGGTCAATTGAATCAATATACCAGACTAAAAACTTAATTGGGATACATACTTTTAATGTATTTCTTTAATCTTATTGGAGGCACCGCCATTAGTTTTTGGGTTTCAGAATAAGAGAACAGAAGTTGTGAAATTCAAAATGGCTTACAAGTAATAGCGCCAATTAATTTGAAACAGAACCCAGGCAACGCCTATAGTACTACTACTACTAATATTATATTGATACATGGGACGGGTGCTACACATACGTCATGTGCGTAATGATGTTAACCTACATTACGTACATGACGGTCTCTTGGGTGAAAGTCCTGTGCTTGTTTGACCCATCCATCCACCCTGACCTCCTTCATTGGGTTGCAAAGCTACAAGAAAAACCCCCCCCAAAAAACATATCAACATGCTGTAGCATGTCTCACATCTATCACATATATCTCTACCTTTTTTCTGACTCACGTCTTTACTAAAGACTGAAAATGAATGTGGATCCTGAAGGAAAATAGCAGTGAATAGGTGTTAAAAGTGCGATTGGTATGCCCCAGGGCAGCTCGGTCTGTGCTAGGAAGGACTCTAGTTATAGCCTGTTCAATACATAATGAGTGAAATGCAGAGACAATGTCAGAAACAGCATTATCATATCTTTAACATATTTTGTAAGTCGGTGAATCAATGCATTACATGCACTCGAATAATTGCAAACATACTTTCATCACACATAATAAAAAGATAATAGAGCAAATGGGCAAACAATTGCAGTCAGTCAGTCAACCAATTTTAGGTCAATCACACTGTGCATCGAAGCAACATACTGTAGCAGGAAGGTTGCAGCTGAAGAGAGGTAAAGCCATGCAGACATAATTGGGATGGCTAGAGAATGTGATATTTCTTGTTAAATCCCAGTTGGCTCATGGTAATATAAAGCTCATTCGGCAGTTATAGCCCAGATTACCAT
This sequence comes from Sebastolobus alascanus, assembly GCA_916701645.2. Classification (NCBI taxonomy): domain Eukaryota; kingdom Metazoa; phylum Chordata; class Actinopteri; order Perciformes; family Sebastidae; genus Sebastolobus; species Sebastolobus alascanus. Next base: position 135,621 of record CAKAOJ020000137.1, on the reverse strand, counting down.
TAATGAATCCACGTCTCTGTACTTGTCATGAACTGAAATTTGGAAAGACAGCTTAGTATTGATTCAGTGGTTTGCAATTTTGAGAGAAAATTGTTTATGTCAACACATACCAATTGCTTCATCAAAAGAGGAATGACTTCTTTCCTGATAGGAAAGCTTGTTATCAACAATATCAGACTTTTTTCACACTGGAAATATGAAAAGGTATAGGCGTTAGGGCTGTCAATCGATTAAAATATTAAATCGTGATTAATGGCATGATTGTCCATAGTTAATTACGATTAATGCAAATTAATCACACATTTTTTATCTATTCAGAATATACCTTAAAGGGAGATTTGCCAAGTACTTCATTCTCTTATCAACATGGGGGAGGGCAAATATGCTTGCTATGCAAACGTATGTATATATTTATTATTAGAAATCAATTAACAACACAAAACAATATCAAATATTGCCCAGAAACCCTCACAGGTACTGCATATAGAATAAAATATATACTCGAACCATAACATGGCAAACTCAAGCCCAACAGGCAACACCAGCTGTCAGTGTGTCAGTGTAGTGACTTGGACTATGACTTGCCCCAAACTGCATGGGATTATCATGAAGTGGGCATGTCTGTAAAGGTGAGACTTGTGGGTACCCATAAAACCCATTTTCATTCACATATATTGAGGTCAGAGGTCAAGGGACCCCTTTAAAAATGGGCATGCCAGTTTTTCCTTGACAAAATTTAGCGTAGGTTTGGAGCGTTGTTTAACCTCCTTTGCAATAAGGTAGTATGGTATGGTTGGTACCAATGGATTCCTTAGGTTATCTGGTTTCATATGATGCCAGTATCTTAACTAGCTAGATTTAAAACTGAGCCCGCTACAACCTAAACATTGCAAGTTTTGTTAATACGTTAAAGAAATTATCGTGTTAACTTTGACAGCCCTAATAGGTATATATGTATAGTATAAATATATAAGTAAATGTTTTTTAAATAATTTATTCTATTCTCATTTGAATATTTGTATGAATATGTTCTATGTGTTTATAACGTACAAGGGATACAACTCATATTTCATTGTGCAACCCTGTGTTGTAGAATGACAAATAAATGACCTTGAACATTGAAGTATTAACAATAACAGATACCCTGCACTAATAAAAAAGGCATTCTTTTGAACATACAGTAATACATTTGTACATTAAATACATCATAACAACAATAAACACACCTTTGTAAAATATGGTACAGTACTTTACTGTTTAATGTACCTAATACCTGATATAACTTTACTCAAAATATGAAATTCTATCAAACTTATGTTTGTTTTTTTCTGGGATAGTTGAGCTTGCGATATGTCAGACAATTTTCAGACTAACCTCGCCTTTCAACACATTTCAATAATTATTTAAAATCGTATGCTTAATGTGTATGTAAATTGATCAATAATCACATTAATATAGACCTCAAAAAGTTGGGGAGGGTTGTGGATCTAATTGTAATTCAGAATGTCTACCAATTAACAGACAAGTCAGATCCAGTGTTGCTTGGAATAGATGTATAGCTTGCTGACATTATCAAGCTCTTTTGAAGTGAGAATATCAAGGAATAAAGCTTCTTGTAGACAGTTGCCAGTGAACAGGAGGGGAATCCTTTGATAAGAGCAGCGAGTTACTCTTTGAGTTGAAAGTCTTTGAGTTTTAACTTTTAGTGCACAAAAACACGTCTCCACAGTACATAAAAAAAGTTCAGACTCCTTAATGTGAGGGAATACAAGACGAGGAAGTGTAAATTCTGCTGGGCACATATTCAGCCTATTCACTTTTTTTGTTGAGAAACAAACTTCTCCAAGAGTGCAGAGAAGTCTCCGGTGTTGGTTGAGCAGCTGCAACTGCACCCTGTGCGCCACAGGCAACAGAGACTTCATCTGCCAGTGCAGGCTATAGTTGAGGTAACCTTTGTGGAACTGCCCTCGCCGCCATCAGGGGAGGGTTGCATTTGAATGCACTATGTACAGGTGGTTACTGAGGAGCTAGTTCATCTCTGTGTCAGCATTTCTTTTTAATGCAAGACTGTTTTTCGGTCTGTATGCCCTCTTAGTCTTTAGGACTCGGTCTCCTCAACACTGAAACCTGGAGGGTCTCATTGGGATGAGTGGCAGCTCCACTTCGACAGAGTGACACAGATTTGGCATTGGTTTGGCTGACAGATAGGCAATCGATTTGCGTCCAGGCTGAACAGCGAATATGGTTCTTCCCGTGCATGCACTGACTGTGACTGAATGTTGTGTTAATGACCTGTGTGCCCTGCCAGTGATGACAGACAAGGATCATACCATCAAGCAGGGAGGGGCGGGGGTGCGCAGCGCGCTGACGGTCTACAGGTACAGAGCAGGAGGGGGGGGAGGAGAGAAAGAGAGAGAGGAGTGCGGTGCGGTGCGGTGCGGTGCGGTGCGCGACTAGCAGACAAGATGAGTGATAGTCGGAAACGGAGCAGCATTTGGATTAATTAACTTAATTTAAGTGATATATGTGCACACATGCTAATCATAGGTCAAAACAGTGCTAAATTTGGCTGAATTATAAAAGGCAGAAGTGGTAAAATGAAGAGCCGTTTGGGAGCCGAAAGAGCCGGTTCTTCTTGGTGAGCTGAGCCAAATGATCTGGCTCACCAAAAAGAGCCGGAGTTCCCATCACCAGATGCAACTGCTTCACAGGATCGGAACACAGTCGTTCTGCTCCGTATAGTTATTGTTTCAGGTGGTATCAGGACCTAGCTCAGATGGTGCTGGCTTGGCCCGGATCAGCAACTCTGATTAAGAGGTAAAGAAGAAGACACTGTATGATGTTCTGGCAGGTCAGCTGTCTTATAGTTAGAGCAGTTCCACGGTCCGATTTCCCAACACGGCTGCTGTCAAAAAAATCTGCTATAAAATGTAGGGAGCCTGTTTTAATATTATTGGAGTAGGGTTTTACGTGTTGTGGCTAAAACGGTAGTCATGACAGAGACTGCTCCGATGTAGTTGAAGCTGATCTTCCCTGCAGAACAGATCTGCTCCAGCTATCTCATATGTTTCCTTTTTTTGTTCTCACTTTCCATTCAAAGTAGAATTGTACAAAGTAATGCTGCCTTTTTTCTCTTTTTGTCAACATTGTTGAGGATGCTGTTCTCTTGTTTGAATAAACTTTATTTGCCAGTGGACAAAATGGACCTGGGGTTCCATGCTTACATCTAGCGTGAGCACCCACGCTGTGCCCAGTCAATTGATCTGTTGAGCATAGCAGGTTCAGAAAGGCAGGTTAAAATGTGTAGTGTGAGTTAAAACAATGCACAAGATTAATAAAAAAAGGTGTCTGCCCAACCTAAGTCACCTCCAGTGGAGTTCTTGCCACCTATGATTGGGCAGTGAGTTTACTAATCTGTCTCAAGTCACTATGAGGGGAATGGATGTAGCAAAGGCCATCAGAGGACTATGCAGATACTCGTAGAACTGGAGTATGTAACAATTTCAAATTGTTGGTTGGATTTCATGTTGCTCATGTTGCTATTAGATAACTAATCAGAACCACTGTATGTTGCAATTGACCCTTAGGTCTTGAACAGCCCCTGTCCAATCCTATGGTAGCAGCCATAACTATGCGCAGGAAGCCTGTCAAGCAAGTATATGGAACCTGCAAGTCTGACAGAAGATACTCTCAAGGTTTAGAGGGTAGTGTCATATTTTTGGCTGGACCGCAGAGGGCCAGCCCTACAAACGCAAAAGTCTGTCACTGAGTGAGTGAGTGAGTGAGTAACTGACTGATTGACTGACTGAGTGATGAAGTTACAGGATTGGTCGGCCGACTGTTGGAGTTTCCTCATTGGTCGTTGCTCTTTCAAAATGAAAAGGCAGAGAACAGTTCTGTGTTTACGTTTTCTGGGGAGCGTGTCAGCGGTTCATTATAACATTACATAGTGCTGTTGTTGTGCATGTGCTATTGTTTATGTTCGTTTAAGTTACGTGTTGTTGTGCTTCGTATTGTGTTACCGTGCATTCACACCAAGCGCAAAGCAAATTGCACTGACTATCTAGCAAGCCACATGTCGCTACTGCGGTATGAACCCAAAATAAACAGATTGTGCTGTGATTTAATTGCAATAAACGGATCGAAATGATGCCGAAATAACGACATTATGATGTCGATTTGTAAAAAGAATGAATAATGCTTTGTCAAGTCTGTCCGCAACACAGCAAGCACACAACTTTAAAATGCTTGTTGAAAACATTGTTTTAGTTCGGATCGATCAATGCCAGGCTATGCTAACATTGTAGCTACTCCATCAACACTCAACATAACGTCATCTAGGCATAAATACGGCAACGACGTTGTTGTAAACGGATCAAAAGTGTGCCGAAATTAACTAAATAATGATGCTGATTAGTAAAAAGTCTGAATTCGTGCTTTGTCATGTCTGTCCACAAGACGACAAGCAAACAACTTTTAAAATGCTTGTTTTCTGAATGGAGTTTGGATTGATCAGTGCCAGGCTATGCTTACATTGTAGCTGCTCCATTAACACTCATGGATGTATTAAGAGAACACTCCATCTAGGAATAAATACGACAGCAACAACGTCAGTGATGACAGCAGGAATATCTCAACGCTGATAAACTTTTGCGAAGTATGTATATATTGTTACACACCACTTATATGATGAATGCTTTTGATACACATGGTTTAATAAAAAACTGAAATACTTTTAACCTTGCATACTGTATGTCATGCTAATACCTTTTCACATTGTATAAAATGTATAATATACTGACTAGTAAAAGTTACCATTTACTATTACTGAATGTCATTTGCTTCATTATAAGTTGTCTTTCAATCAAACATTGAGATATAAGTGGAAAAACTGTTCACAAAACATTAAAGACATGACCACTGACAATTTAGCAACCAATTCACATACTGACCATATACGGTCCAGCCATATACTCGGTTTTGAACGAGTCTTGTTTTTGCTTTTCCGAAGCCAAAAACACAAGACAAGCAATGTCGGGTATGGATTAAACAATGTGGAAGAACCAAATCCATCGACAAGTTAGATCAACAAAAACTCTTTTGTTTGCTCCAAGGTTAGACACTGATAACTTTTCAAAATAAAACTACTTAGTTAGGTTTACGAATAGATCGACTTGGTTCGGCTTAGGCAACAAAACTACTTTGTTAGGTTTAGGAGAAGATCGTGGATAGGGTTTAAATAACACCGGAAGTGGCGTAACTTAAGTTCGGAAGTTATGTGACAAAAACTACTTAGTTAGCTTTAAATATCGAGGTTTGGGTTAGAATAACACCTGAAGTACTGTAACTACCGTGACAAGTAAATCAACTTTGACTTCTGGTTTCAAAGGGGACACGAATACCGGTCTCCTGGGCGAAAGTCCTGTGTTTTTTGATCCACTCATCCACCCCGACCTTCCCCCTGGGCATTTGCCACTCTTTGTAATTCCCGGTTCACAATTACATACAAATTGATTTTGTGCTGATCATCACGAAAAATATGTGAAATTTATATGTTCACCAATCAGTACATTCAATTTCCTGACTATTTAACGAACTGCTGTGCAACTGGGCTGGGCTACATACAGTATATAGAGTACATTCCTACATTACCAACAGTGGACTATCACGCTTCTCCAACCAAGTGGGGACCTCCGTTTGTGGTCATTTTGAAAAAGACAAAAATACAATGGAAAATGTACTTTTCCAAGAATATTACTGCAACACACAGACATACACACACAGGCACACACACTTCTCAGGTTGGCCTGTCTGTCTCGCCTGCTCTTGCACTCTCTCTCTCAGGAGTTCACGTATAACAGCACATTTCCAAAACTGACATTTAATCCAAGCAAACAAATCACCGTGGAGATCCCCAATCCATCCATGAGCCGAAATGTATTTATGGTCACACACACACACACACACACACACACACACACACACACACATAGTGCATGCACACAGTCATAGTAATATTACCGAACATCTCTCTCAGAGCCCATCCAGACTGTCAGGGGAATATGCTTATTTGTGATTTTATTGGAGAAAACGGTGTCCTCCATTTCCCATTATTGGCACCATCTCACATCCCCCTGGGGCTGCAAGGATAGATGTACCTGCATGTGTGTGTGTGTGTGGGTATGTCTGTGTTGTAGTTAGGGAGATATGGGTAATTCATATCTCTCTGTTGAATTTATGGAGATTGATTTGCCTGACAAATTGACATGGCTCAATATTACCGTAGTTATTCAGATGTTCTTCATGTAGCCGAGCATTAAGCGAGCATTTCTGTGTTTGTGTGTGTGTTTGTTGGTTTGTGTGTAATGTGGGGGTGGGCATTAGATAAAGAGAGAGAGACTCAGAGAGAGAGAGAGAGAGAGAGAGAGAGTCAACACTCCAAAAAATGGAAGTTTTCTGACAAGCTAAGCCGACTTAAAATGCTTACCAGGGGCCATATTGAATAAAGATGATGGGTTTAGCTAGGTAGGGTGGGGGGTGCTGAACTGGAGGCTGTGTGGGAAAGGGGTTACGCTAGGGACAAGAAGAGAAATGGGGTGTATACAAATCTCTGTGCTGCAGGCGTTCTTGCAGGCAGTAAAGAAATAAGAGAATGCATTTACTCGGGAATTAGCAACACAAGTAGACCTCGTGATACTTCATTTAAAAGTTTGACTGAAGGAGATGGCAGGGTCTGTAAGTGGATCATCTGAGGTGTATTATTAATTCCTATTCTGGAAATTAATTAAGTCGTATTTTAATTTGCCTTCTTATTCTTTTGTCAGTCTTCATTATCAGCACAAAAAATACAGTAGAGGGAGAGGTGGAGAGACGGGGGGAAGAGGAAGAGACAACGGGAAAGTTGAGGCCTCAGTAGGCTGCACTGACACTAATGGTTTCTGACCTCTGCCGGACAAACAGCCGCATTTTCAATCCTCTGTGTTCCCGTCCTCTATCTCTTCTCCTTCCATTGTCTCGAGGGTATTGCTTTCGACCATTATTTGGGTGGAATTAGCTTTTACCACCATCTTCCCTTTATTTTTGCCTCCCCTCTGCTCTCCTCTGTTATCTCTTCCTTACGTCTTATTTTTTGTCTGTCTCCTTCTCCCTGTCCTCGTTTTCGCCTTCCCTTTCCTCTTGTTTCTCCTCTCTTCTCTTCTGTTTTCTCTCGTTCTTTTTGTTTATCCTCTCCTCTACTCTCATATTCTCCTTTCCTTTTCTCTCCTTTCCCTTCCATTTATCTTGTCTCCCTCTACTTTCATATATTTTTCTCATAGACTTTATATAAGAAGTGGACGTAGTCACCGTGACATCACCCATTGGTTTGTGGACTCCCGTTTATAAGCCTCGAGTTCGACATTTTGGCTATCGCCATCTTGGTTTTTGGCCGTCGCCATCTTGGTTATTTGCAACACATTTTCACTCAAAACTTGTCAAATACCGCCACTTGGTCAGTGTCCCTCCGGCCCCTCGGTGCGGTAACGCACGGGGTACCCCTCTTGCGTTACTTTTGGACTGACCAGGGACGGTTCTTGACGTTAACTTCACTGATTAACGACTCGGGAGACTGACGATACCGATGAATCACGTGACTGAAGACTGACGTGACAAAATAAGTCAACGTTACTTTTAGTTTCACGCGGGACACGAACACCGGTCTCCTGGTTGAAAGTCTTGCGTTTGTTTGACCCATCCACCACCCCTCCTATCCGCCCTTACCGGACTCTCACGCTATTAATACTACGTTACTTGCTCTGACCGTCGAATAACGCTGTGGGTGGGTTTACATTGGAGTTAGTTGAAAGCCCGGTTCGTTGCATACTGTTGCTAAAGGGTACCTCCATGCATCAGCTTCCGATGCCGAGGGGCACTTACCAAAGTTCTAAGACAAAAACAGGGACAACTCCCAGACTGGACAACGCCGTGGCAGCGACCTGTCAATCACAAGGTAACCACGCCCTAAAGCATACCCTGCTTAATGGTCTATTAGACTCTAAATGGGACCATAATTTACTAAATGAAAATCATGCTGTACTGAATAGGACTTGAAACTAGCGATTGAGACCATAAACTCATGTTTACAATCTTTACTGACGTAATACATAAAGTGAAAGTAGGGTCATTTTTCATAAACTTCTATACATTCTGACTTCTTTATGCAACCAGAGGAGTCGCCCCCTGCTGGCCATTAGAAAGAATATAAGTTTAAGGCACTTCCACTCTGGCTTCACTTTTCAGACTCGGAGTTACCCACTGTTTTTTCTCTTCTTTTCTCCTTTCCTTTCCTTTCCTTTCCTTTCCTTTCCTTTCCTTTCCTTTCCTTTCCTTTCCCTTCCTCTTCAAGGCTTTGCTTTCTATTCCTCTTCTTTCTTACTCTTTCCTCTCCCCCTCTTTTCTAATCTCGCTCCTCTTGTTTTCTCCCTTCCTTGTCTTTCCTTTTCATTCCTCTTTTCCCTTCTCTTCTTTCTCCTCTTCTCTTCTCTTGTTTTCCTTACCGTAGTCCTTTCTCAACAGCCCCCTCCGTTTAGCCTTCCAGGCTTTGGATGCTAAGGGAGACGGCAGACCGCAGCTCCATCTCCCTGTCTCTCTCTCTCTCTCTCTCTCTCTCTCTCTCTCTCTCTCTCTCTCTCTCTCTCTCTCTCTCTCTCTCTCTCTCTCCAGACGCCACCCCTCCTCATCTCCTCCCCCCTCCCTCCTTTCCTCTCTCTCTCTCTCTCTCTCTCTCTCTCTCTCCAGACGCCACCCCTCCTCATCTCCTCCCCCCTCCCTCCTTTCCTCCCTCTCCACTTCCTTCCCTATGTGTCCAGGGGGTGTCAGCCGCAAGCGGTTACTCCCGTCCGTCCTGCTGACCACCAGGCCGTGCCGTGGCACAGACACTGATCTGATGTGACAGCTCTCTCATTATTTAAAGTCAGAACCGCTCTGTGTGTTTGCCTGTGTGTGTGTGTAATTGGGGGGTTGACTGTGCGATGGGTGTGTGAGTGTGTATGTGCCCATCCGACTGGCTTTGTGGGTGCGTCTCTTGCCCTTCTTTTCAAAGGACCAATGAGGAGAGAAGAGAAGAGGGCTAATGAAGTGAACATTTGATTGCGAGCCAGAGAACCATATCTCAGGGAAAGAAAGAGAGGGAGACGGCGAAGGTCTTGTTTGAGCAGGAAAGCGTTTTCCTCATTGAAGTGAATTGGAGTCGAGAAAGGCAAAACAAGAGAAAATACATTTTCTGTAATTTTTTTGTAAACTTTCTGGTTGAGTCTCAAACCAAACACTTTTCTTATCCGATGACTTTGTTGCCAGGTGAGGAACACGATGTGCATCTCGACAGCAAGTGGCTAAATGGTCCGCAGGAAGCTAAGCCACCGGCTACCGCCTTAACGCCGTAACCTAGCAACACCAATTGCTCATATAAACACCGTTGTTTAGCAAATTTGGAAGGCTGCCGAAATAGAGATTTTGAGCCCACCTTGTCCCAATTCTCGTGGAAAGCCAACCATGACGGTGGCACAAGTGTCCACTTTTCAAAGTACAAGCTAAGTGGGCACTTAATCAAGTGCCGAGAGGCTGAGTTGGTTTGGGATTGTAGCCTACCTCTCCTTCTTTCTCTCTCTCTCACACACACACACACACACACACATTCACACTCTGTTTCTCTTTGTCTGTCCATCCATTTTCTTCTCCTTCACTCATATATTCTCACTCACAACTCAAACAAAGAGCATTTGACTTTTGACTTCTATTTGGCCGCCGACCACCAAGTCCAATATAACCTAATAAATATCGGCCACATGCACAAACACGCGTACACACACACTTTTATGGCTGTAGGAGCTCGACTTACCTTAGCAGTGTAGCTCTCCCGGACGCCCGGGGCCAAAAAGCTAAATTGTAGTGACCCTGAGTCAGCTTAAGCAAACCAAAGAGAAGAGGCGGGGAAAGTGGAGTGCAGAGGAAGAAATGAAAGAGAGAATGAAATAGCTGAGGCCAACATGTAGCTGTCAGATACAGAATGTCAACAAGGTGCTGAGATGGGTCGGCCACGTGCGGTTCAAAGCTTATCTGGGATTTCCCACTACTTGGAGGTTATAGGAATGATGGTAGCATATGTGGAATTCAAGCTCTCTCACACACACATGCATTTTCTCTCTCTCTCTCTGTCTCACACATACACACACACTGACACATTCGTAGGCCTCTCTGTCCCCGCGGATATAAGAGACACTATATCCACCTGTGGCCTGTGGATGTAATGAGGTTGGAGAGAGCACAAGCTTCTCCTAGGGCTCTAATACCTGTCTATCTTTGTTGGTGTTTGTGTGTTAGCTTGAATCCTGTGTTCCATTGTGTTTGTGTGTGGCTGCGTACCCCTCTCCAGGCTGTAATACACGGTGGACTATTTCAGACCATGCCCCTGTATCAGTCTCCATTCATATTCGCTGCTGGCCGCCCGGGGGTCACTGGGGTCCTTTGACAGATGTTAAAGGAAGGAAGTCCGCCAGCAGCAACTCTATGTGAGGAAACACAATTGGAGCCGTGACTTTATTGTCTTAAAGGTGCAGTTCAACCAAAAGTAAAGTCAAAAAGGCAGGCCAGAAACAGGATTAAATGGAGAAACGGTTGGGGAAAGCATGGCTTTATTGCAGATTTATTGTCTCTTCAAAATCAAGTCAAAGAAAGAGGGAGTGGTACGAGAGGAAAACATCAAACATGACCATCATTTATTGTTATACAGGTCCCGGAGAGCTAAAATGAAGGTGGAGAGGCGGGCTGCAAGTGGGGGTAGGATGCGAATGCAAAGGAAGATTGATGGGACGAAGTCAAATGAAGACAGGGAGGAAGGCGTTACTGTACAGTTGTTTTTTCTTTGCTCTAAATCACAGTACAATAAAAGAAAAGACTATATTTGTGTATTGAAGAATCACAGTAGAAACAATGACCATGTGAAGTCAAAAAGAAACGAGCACTCCACGGTTGAGGATAAAAACATGATAAACGTGACAAACATAAATAAACTATATATATATACAGTATATATGTAATGCAGCCCAGTCGCACAGCAAATCGTGAAATAGTCACAAATTGTAATGTATTGATTTGTGTACATGGTGATGGTCGACACAAAATCAGTTCTGATGTAATCCACGTAATTGTGAACCGTGAATTGTAAAGATCGGCGAACGCTGTGTATGGAGGAGGTCAGGGTGGATAGGTGGGTCAAAAAACACAGGACTTTCGCCCACGACACCGTTTTTTGTGTCCCATGTGAAACCAGAAGTCAACGTTGATTTATATGTCACGTATCTTCCATATTTCAGTAACAGCACTTCTGAAGTTATTGTAACCCAAACCGCGATCTTTTCATAAAACTAAGTAGTTTTTGTCAAGTAACTTCCGTACTTAAGTTATGTCACTTCTGGTGTTATTTTAACCCAAACCACGATATATTCCTAAACCTAACTAAGTAGTTTGTTGCCTAAGCCTAACCAAGTCGATCTATTCCTAAACCTAACTAAGTAGTTTTATTTTGAAAAGACTAGAGTGGAAATTGACACGTGCATCACGTGTTGCTGGACATTCGTATGAAAACGCACAAAAAATACGTCGTTGAAAGTCGTGCTAAGAGTCAGAAAAAAAGGGAAAGTCGTGTCTATTTACACGAATCAAATAGATTAAATTAAATATTTCACGAACTGCCGTGAGACTGTGTTGGTTTATACGTGTGTATGTGTCAGAAAAAATCATGACCTTATTTTTTCATCTTTTTAGAGGTCTACACCATGAAAAACCCATGTGTTGGATATCACAGCCTGCACACCCTGTGGGCTTGAAAGGCGGCAGCTTGAATTACAATGGACTCCTGGCAACCCGAATAATAATAAAAAAGAATTATATTCACAAGACATTCATTTGACAATCAAGTCCACAGAAACTCAACTAAAAATGCAACTCATATGCAGCATCATCCACTGTTTTGTTGTACATTCATAATATAGTTGGCATGTTTTAAAGATGACTATTTTGACAACATATGGCTAAATGTACTTGTTGTTTATTGATACTGAAGTTAACTGTTGTTCCAGTGAACAATGTGAGCCACCTCAGGACTCCATACTATTATTTTCATGACTCCAAAGGTGCTTTTTGTCGGCTTGGACAAGTAAAATGTTAGCCCGGGGCAAACCAACACCAACATTTAAATCCAATATTTTCACTGGCCCCTGCCACAGCCTGTGCAGTAGACAGGGTGTGCGCTCCACCAAAGAAGAATCGCAGAGTCAAGCATGTGGAAACATTGGTTTTGCCTGGCAAATATTTTGTCATTCCCGCCAGATAGTCATCTGTGAAATCATGAAAACCAACTACTAGATTACAGGTATAAAAAAGAAAAAAACAGGGTTTTACTTTTCCTTAGAGGTTTGCCTATTGGGAAACTATGTGACCGAATATTGTATGAGGTGCTGATGTCACAAATGGGGCTAAATTACTCCCCCCGATCTTCCCTACAGGCTCGTATTACATGGTTGGTACTAATGGCTTCCTTAGGTTTTCTAGTTTCATATGATACCAGTATCTTCACTGGCTTGAAAACTCAGTCCACAACAACCTCTCAAAGACAGAATAGCAGCCGGGCCAACCGGCAGGCCGTCAGAGTTTTAAGGGGTTAACTTCATCCTGGTTTGGATGGTCCATCAGCAGCTGATGCTAGAAAGTGAAGTAGTCGTCCTCTTCTCTCCGGATGTCTGGTTGAAGATGAGCGTGTTTTCGAGCCCCCTGTACCTGACATCGGGTCAACCTGTCAAAGAGTGTTTGCAGGTGGGCAGATTGCCTGGTTGGTTCTGTCCAGTATCATTTTTTTCTATGGGTTTGGATATGAAAAGCTCAAATGTGGATGTCATGTCATGAATGCAAGTAGCAAAGCTTTTAGTCCTGGGATCCATTCTGATTCCATTTTACACCAGGAGCTTGACAGTCTGCCACAGCTTTGTTATGGTGATGGTGACTCATTTAGACCATCTTTACAGTATCTGTGGCTTTTCATGTGTTGTGAATGGTTTTTGCATTTGTATCAAATGTAGTGGAGGCTGTGGGGAGACTCTTCTTCTGAATCCTCTTCAGAGGAAACTTTGCATCCTGGATCTCGCTCTGGAACCCTTTAACACCAAATATCCGCTGCTGCCGTTATGGATTATAATTCTTATGGTCTTTAATGCACATTTTTAGATTATAGTTTGCAGTCTTTAATGCACATTCTTTTGTTATATGTAAATATCATCTGTCACTTTACGTACATATTGTAATATGTACATACCTGTCACTGTAAATATAAATTATAAAGTATTTATTTCTTTGCATTATTTGTATTGTTACAGCTTTCCAACACTTGACTTGTATATAGACATTTTATTTCTATTTTATTTTTATTATTGTATTCTTATATTTTGTTATTTCTAGGGCTGTCAAAGTTAACGCGACAATAATGCGTTAAGAGCAAAGATACTGGCGTCATATGAAACTACAAAAACCTAAGGAATCCATTGGTACCAACCATGTCATACTAGTTCGTCACAAAGGAGGTTAAATACCGCTCCAAACTTACGGTAAGTTTTGGCAGAGGAAAAACTGCCATGGCCATTTTCAAAGGACTCCCTTGACCTCTGACCTCAAGATATGTGAATGAAAATGGGTTCTATGGGTACCCACTAGTCTCCCCTTTACAGACATGCCCACTTTATGACAATCACATGCAGTTTGGGGCAAGTCATAGTCAAGTCAGCACACTAACACACTGACAGCTGTTGTTGCCTGTTGGGCTTGAGTTCGCCATGTTATGATTTGAGCATATTTTTTATGCTAAATGCAGTACCTGTGAGGGTTTCTGGACAATATTTGTCATTGTTTTGTGTTGTTAATTGATTTCCAATAATAAATCTATACATAGACTCCCATGTTGATAAGAGTATTAAATACTTGACAAATTTCCCTTTAAGGTACATTGTGAACAGATTAACAATGTGCAATTAATTTGCGATTAATCGCGATTAACAAAGGAGAATCAAGCGATTAATCGCGATTAAATATTCTAATTGATTGACGGCCTTAGCCTCTATTCTGTGTAAGTACATTGAGAGAGAGTCAAATTCCTTGTATGTATATATTTGGCGAAATAAACCTGATTCTGAAACACCTTCTACTAATCTGTCCAGAGTGACCAGCTGTGGCAGTTACCTGGAGAATCTGTTTTCTCTCTCACACAACCACACAGACGCATACAACTGCGGGAAATACACTTGGCCACACTACACTGTCTCTGCATCTAGTTCCTCTCGGAATTAGTTACATTTACAGAGTATCCGTTTGCCAGTTAAGTATATTGATTATATTCTCTCACGAGATACTGTGAAACTGGCTTTTTATTCACCTACTTGACCTGATTCTGACCCACCACACTCTTGACTCATCAGTAATATCCTGAATCCCTGGTGTACAACCTACAGTACACTACATGAACCCAGAGGCGTCCAAGGCAGCACCTTAGATAAAGTCAATCAATACAAGTCTTCAGGTCAAAATGACCCATGACTTTGTATACAGCATCAGTGCTGACATTACATCACAACCTGGTGTGCAAAGTTTGAATCCAAGAAAATGTTTTTTAATGAGGAAATATCAGCACATTTCACACGTTGAACTGAGATGTGTCAGACTGGCCCACACCAGTTAAAGACGTCTTTAGTGTACGTAGTGTGGAGAAGGAAAGCGACGTTTACAGCAGATGTTCATGTTGTTTTGCCTACCCGGCGGACCAAAAACAGTGGCCTTGTCAAAAATTACCAGGCAGTTAAATCAACAAACTTCGACAAACTTTCACAAAAGGTGGCATTACATTTCTGGGTGGCAAATTTTGCTGACAAATGCTCTGACAGGTAAAACACAAAAAAATAGCTAAAGTCTGAAGAAGGGGTTACAGAAAATCCTCTGAACACATTCAATTTCTCTCTGCAAATCCTCTACAACAGAAGCTTGAACAATTTACCAGAGAAGTGCTTGAAAGCAACAAAAAAAAAAGACACGACATGACACTCAACGAAAGTAAATTACTTCAGTTTTTCATTCGCAAATTAATTATTAACCCAGCTTTTGTTAGTTTTCATGGCTTGAATGTTTCTGTGTTTACTTCACTGTCACAAGTATTTTTAAATTAACAAACACTTCACTTTTATGCGATTTTCCAATTAATTAATAACGCTTTTTGAGAAATAATCCCTTAATTCTCACAGAAATGGTGTTAATTGGAGACTTTTGCACGCTGCAGAGTAAGGGTGGACAACATTACAGGATTGAATAACATTGTTCATGTGTGTTCCTGTTATTGTGTCGACCTTGTGGCTGTATATAATAAGATGTGTAACAATCCAACTGAACAGTCTGAGCAGCGCTGCCACGGTTTAAGACCAACACCAGAGAGAATTAATCAAAATCTACAACTCAACTAGGCTACAGAGTCTAAGTCAGCCTTCTGCTGTTTTCTGTCACTCGTTCTAATCAGGTTAGCCGCAACATGCAGTACAGAGAAACAGTATGAAAGGTGGACACACACATAGAAGTCATATACTGTCAGGGCCGGCTCTAGCCCCCTTGGTGCCCTTGGCCTTTCTTTTTCTCCTCCCCTTTTCTACGTTTTCTACCTTGAGCACCTGAAGGCTTGGACCTTTTCATTATGAAGAAATATAAGGTTAAAATACTAGATATCTGCACCTCTTGACATATGTCCATTTAGCGATCTTATGTCGTGACCCGTACCCACAACCCCCCTGCCCTGGGCGCCCAGTGAGCAGTGCGCACAGCCACAGTGTGACGTTCAAGTGCGGCCAGGCAGATAAAAAAGTGAGAGAAAGAGAGTTACAGGGGTGAAATTGTATTTCTTTCTTTCTTTATTTATTTGTTAATTTGTTACCTCAATGCAGAAAATGAGGAGCATTTTTTTATTTATTTTAGATGGCGACCAGCGCCCCCCAAAGGCGCCCTAGGTGACCGCCTATAGCCAGGCAGAACGATTTTGGCATCATTGGGCAAACATTCCATAATAACCTTTCAGCATATTGTAATTAAAGTGTTTTGAGAGAAAACTAGACTCATGCACCTCCTCATGGCTCTGTTTTCAGGCTTAAGAAAATCTAGCCCGTGACGGGAGACTTTGGCTAATCACAGGTCATTTCAGAGAGAGAGCGTTCCTATTGGCTGTTCATTCAACGGAGACAGCTGTCAATCACTCGCAAACTCCGATCAAACGGTCAGCACTAGGCAAAAAACGTTCTCATTTTACAGCTAAACGGTACACTACAAGATGTTTCTGAAAACATTTGAGACGAGAAATAGGCATTACAGTAACAGAATATTTATTCATATTTGATCAGCACTGCCTAATTTGACCGTTTGATCGGATTTCGCGAGTGATTGACAGCTGCTCAGAGACGGCAAGGCTCCAGCTCGGCTCTGATTGGTTGTTTTCCTCCGGTCTATGAAATCTTGCAGATGCTATTAGGAGCACCGAAGGACACAGAGGCACATGATTTCCTTTTCAGATTACCTGTCTCATGCACCACTGTCAGGATATAGTGACCGTTTTATAAAAATAACTTTTTTTAATCATATTTGCTCCAATT
This sequence comes from Sebastolobus alascanus, assembly GCA_916701645.2. Classification (NCBI taxonomy): domain Eukaryota; kingdom Metazoa; phylum Chordata; class Actinopteri; order Perciformes; family Sebastidae; genus Sebastolobus; species Sebastolobus alascanus. Next base: position 118,924 of record CAKAOJ020000137.1, on the reverse strand, counting down.
CTACCCACTGCTGCTTTAAGATGTTCCTGTATACTGTACACAGGAAAACACACACAAACCGTTTGGGTGATAAACGGAGATACTGTGAAAATTACTAGTGAGATCCATCCCGAGCCCAGCAGCCAACACTGGAGATCGATAATAATTTATTGGTAACTTTCTTTCTTTTTAGAGAGAGAGACGACAGGGTGAAGAAAAGTGTGTGTGTGGCCTTGGAAGTTGATTAAAAACAGGTGCGGTGACAATCACATCAAAGTGATGGAAGCCTTGTGTGCTTGTGTGGCTTACATTGTGTGTGTGTGTGTGTGTGTGTGTGTGTGTGTGTGTGTGTGTGTGTGTGAAGTGCGTGCGTCAAAGGCTATTGATTGTTGATCATAATTCTCTCGGTGCAGTTCTCTCCATCACAACAACTCACTGGAGTCCGCATTGACTTATGGGTCGCAAACTTCTGTCAGCACTAACATGCTCTAAATAACAGAACAGAAAGAATTGATGGATGGATGTCGGGAGGGATGGAGAATAAAGGAAATCCATTCTATAGAAGTTCATTTCAATCTCCAGCAGATTCCAGCAGCAACACAGTGTGTGAGATGTTGCTCAGTCATTGTGGCTCGTCTCGTCGTCGCCTCTGCCTTTCCCTTGCATTCTAGCGTCCTCCATTGACCGCTCCCGGTACTGCGGGGATGAAACAGCAGAATTTAGAGCCACCCCCATTGACAGGCGTTCCATTTTCTCTCCTGCGACGAATCAAACCACAAATGTAGCGAGGCGTCTCCATGGTGTTGCTAAGGCAACGCAAAGGCATTATTACACACATTATCAGCCCGACGACTGGAACCCCTGAGGCGGTTCACAGACATTATGGCAGTTTGTTGCTAGGACTGTCGGGAAGAGAGAAGAAGAGGGAAAAAGAGGTGCATGTCAGAGACCATGACTGACTTCAACAAATGAAGAAGACGGACAGCAAAGACAAACAGTTAATAAAGACTGACAAGTGAGGGAGTGACAGGCAGGCAGGCTGTGAGAAAGACAGCTGGACAGAGCGTTAGACAGATATTAAGATGGAAAAGATAAAAATAAGACAGATATGGGGAGGAAAAAAAAAAATTCAAACATCCAGATGGAAGCTAGACTTCCAATAGACAGGCGAACAAACAGAGGAAGACAGGCAGATGAACAGACAGGCTGACAGACAAATAGACGGACAGGCAAGCTGACAAATAGGCAGACTAAGAGGACAAAATGAATCCATAACCCATAAAGCATTCCTCCACGGTCAACATACATGCAATCCTCTGGCCACCTGGTTGGATTACTGACTGTCAGGAAAGCACACACACACACACAAACACACACACACACAGCTACACTTTCACTCATCACAAGTTCCAGACTTCTTCTTCTGCACACACCAAACTTCAAATTGTGTGCCCACATGCCTGCGCGTCGCTTGTGTTTGTTTGCGTGCCCTTCTGTGTACAGTAGTGTGTGTGATGAATACAGTATTTAGGGCCGTGTGATTGGAGGAATATATAACAAAAGGTCAAGCTGTCGGAAAAACAGCCAAGTTCATAGAGCCCACAGCGCCGCGGAATACCAAAGATCCTCCGCTGCCATCATGCATTCTGTGCATGTGTGTTTTGTGTGTGTGTGTGTGTGTGAACTACTACAGGTTTTAATGCCTGTTTACCAAGCCGAGCGAATACAGCGTTTGCACTTTAATGTGCGCGCGAGGCAAAGGCACACTTTCTTTCTTTTTCCCACACACTTGTGCACAGCGTGATTCATTCGCCATCCGTTTCTTCGCCGTGTGTGTGTTTACTCTAACTGGGAGCAAATCGATTAACATGCTCCACATGTAAACGGATGGATAGTGAGGGAGAGAGGAGATGAAAGCGGAGAGGAGCGGTTAACACGGCAACTCCGGATAAATGCATAGACCCCTCATTATTCCGTAAATGAAAAAGGATGATTCCTTTCGTTCCCTCCCATCCACTTTCCCTCCCTTACCCTGCCCTCGCTGTCTCCCTGACCTGATAAAAGTTGCAGCCCCTCTCCCTCCCTCCCTGCTTCTTTTCTTTTTCTCTCCTCCCTCCATTCTTCTGCGGTTTGTCCCACTCTTCTCCACTCGGCCTCATTTCTCTCCTCCTGCCCTCCCTTTTCCTTCTCCTTGCCACTCTCTACTTCCTGCCCTTCTGTCATTTTCTCTCCTTTCTCCTCTTTCCCTTTCCTTCCCTCCTTTTTCCCCACCTTCCTTTCTCGCTTCTTCATCACCCCTACCTTCCACATCCGCCCTTCTCCTCTTTCCCTCCCCTCCTCCCACCCTCCATGTCACAGGGTATCATGGTTAATTAGCCAGTAGTGGATTTGGACTCTCATTAGCGTTTCAACGGGAGCGAGGGATGCCTTCGTTTTTATTCTGCCGGTGTACTCCTCTTCCCCCCCCTCCCTCACCCCTCCACCTCCACTTTTCCTCCTTCTCCTTCTCCTCTTCCTCCATCTCCCTTCTCCCTCCTGCCTCTCAGAAGACAGGATAAGCCGGCCCTCGATTGGTTGTCCTGAACTTTAACTTGTTCCCTTTTTGCTTTGATGAAAAGTTGGGCTTTTTTCCCACCGAGGAAGAGGGGGACGTGTGCCAGTTTGTGCTTGCGCTTGATAAACTGCCAGAAACTACAAAAAAAGAGAAAGAAATGAATAGTGTCACTTTGAAGTGGGACCTACATTGTCGTCTTCCAGCGCTTTGTGCATTCTATTAACATGTGGTGTCATAAATAAATTGTCCTTGTCTGGCATTCTTAACGTATGCCATTTTGAAATTCGGTGGAAAGTTTCACTTCCAAAAAAGGTTATTTTACATGCAGGCCATTTGCAGTATAGCAAAGCTAAAACGTGCAGTTCTGAGGCGTGCAGGTGACCCGCCATTTAAACTCTCGTCTTTGTTTTGTTTTGGGTGTATTTTTGCTCCATTCTCCACCATTTTGTCTCTAGGTTGTATTTTGTGCTGCTGAGCTTGTAAATGGCCTCTCCCAGCGAGACTGCACCTGCATTAGTCAAACTGATAATTGTGATTAATTATAGTAACACACGCGAGAGTGCATGCACACGCACACACACTGGCAAGGATAAAGCAGCGAGTATAGTAGCTCCATGCTACAAGGTAACTTTGTCCTGTGGACTCAAAACATTTGCCAGCATGTGCACACAGACATTCAAAAGCACACATTTGGAGAGACTAAATGCATTCGATTTATTCTCTAATACAAGTAATTCCTCTGTGCGCAGACGAAAGCCGGCATATTGTAATGCCTATTGTGCAGGAAGGACATTGTTGTTCACCAGCCTCTGAAGAGATGGGCTCATTTTATTCAGAAAACATGGTATTATACCTGTCCCGCTCCCTCCAAAGACTTTTATTTTAGCTATGCATTGTTTAACTTTTCTGCTGCACGGTGATATTTTCAATCCCTCTGACATTATGTTATAAATGGCTATATACTGAGCCATTCTGCAGCGGAGAAACGCATGCATCTATGTGGCAGGTGAGTGTGAATTATAGGATCGATGGAGGAATACACACACTCAGTGGCTGCCTTGTCACCGCCGAATGCAAGGGAACAAATGGAAAATGGCTCAATCCATGCTGATCATCATGATGTATTGAGTATTAAATTGCACATTTCATATTTGAAATAGAGGACACAATCACACAACGGAGTTTGTTTTCTTTGGGCCAAAGCATCGTGGCTAAGTTTGCTTTTGTTGCATTTTTGTGTTTACTTTGATTAAGTACACACTGCCCAATTACAGGCTCGTAAACAAAAGTCACATGAATTCAAGTATCTTGTTTGCTGAACAGTTTTGGCAACTCATCATTTGAGCGGTTTGAACTGCATCAGGGGTAAAAAAAATAAAATAAAAGTAAAAGTAAATTCAAGTAGAATGCCAGAGACTCATGAATGACAATGTGTCTGTACCTTTTTGCTACAATCCCCCCTCTCAGAAGATCAGCAGCATCAATTCAGATATTGGCTTGCTAAAGTTGTTTCTCACCAGTGCAATGCGAAAATGCGGAAAATCCGTATGCAAATGTTCCGCAATGCCGTGTTCCATTTTCGCAATGAATTTCCATTTAAATAGTGCCATGACTGCTCCACACAACAAAAACATATCCAGACAGAGAATGTCTAAGGGGTAACATTAACTAAGCTAATCTGACCCAAATGCGATGCTAATGCTAGCTGTTGCGGCTAGTCCCGTTCTGTGACCAACATATAACATTAAGTGCCAATCAGTTACATTACCATCTTCGTCGTATCCCATAGCCATATATTATCCTTTATTTGGTTGTTGAGGTAGTAGTGTTTGTTGTACATTATTAGGTGTTGAGAAGGGGATGGCCCATTGTTATTCCGAAACACCAATAGTCCACAATATGTCCAACGCCCATTTTTCCAAGGCGCCGAAAATACCCACTCTGTGCAACAAACATAGGCACATGCCTAATTATTTCGCAGAATGACAGCGATCAGGTGGAACAAAGGATTTAATTGGTGAAAAACATATTTCTGCAAGCGGAAATCCGCTGAAGTCAAGGTCCATCCAAATTTTTTTTTCATTGCACGAATGTTCCGTAGGGATGTGCAAGCATTCATAAGAACCCACAAAATCAGTATATATAAATCTCTGTGCGAATTTTTCGGATTAAAATCCATGCTTGGTGTGAAACGGCTTCAAGAGTTTTGTCAGTCTAGGCCTTCCCAAGCATGACTAAATCTTAGCTATCAGATGTCAGAATTAGTCTGTTTACCGCCATTAAAGGGACTATATGTAACTTATTACGCGTATAAATCATTCCGGGTCGGTGTCCCATGCGCGCTCACGTGTGGGTACGCGTGAGCGCGCAGACTCCAACACAAGGCTCCAGCCTGCTCCTGCAGCCTGCTCCTGCCTGCTTGCACACCGCGCTCGTTCTCACCCGCTCGGCTCGCTCCAACTCCACGTGCACGCGCGCACACTACACACTGCAGGAGAGTTAGTTTAGCTCTGAGAATATCCAGTGAATGTGCAGTGGACGTTTGTGCATAAATAAATGCTGCCGCTCGTCCAGACCAACAGAGGTTTCCCGTGTCTTGTGAAGTGACGGGGCTCCGCAGAGAGTTACGTTATTGCTCCGACCGGGTGTCTCTCTCTCCCCCCCCCCCCTCCGTTCCCCTCCGGGTCAGGAGGCTGAAGGAGGAAAAGCCAACACTAGGATCAGCATTGATTCATGGAGAGACCTTCGTCTGGTCAGCTAACATTACTGCCAAGCAGGTGAAATATAGAGTGATATTGTGTGTTAGCTGACGTGTGTCGCCCCACTGTTTAGACCGGTGCTCGTTCATGTCTATGTAGAGCGAGCACAAGCGCGAGCAACAGGACGCTGACTTTCGTTGACATTGCGGCCACAGGTGTCGCTGTGAACAAGCAATTTCTGATTCTTACATATAGTCCCTTTAAACCAAACATGGAGTTTCATGTTGTTGGCTCATTCCTAATAGTCTAGTAGTGAAATTCACATTTTCAGATGATCTGGATGTGGCTAATAAAGAATAACTGCTGCTGTGTGACAGATGTGAAGATAGATTAGGTTAAACAAACAAACAGAAGACTTTTAACCAGGAGGCCGGTGTTCGTGTCCCGTGTGAAGCTAAAAGTAACGTCGACTTATTTTGTCACGCCAGTCCTAAGTCATGTGACTAGTTTGTATCGTCAGTCCCGTGAGTCACATGAGTCACTAGTCAGTGAAGTTAACGTCAACCATGATCGTTTCCTAACCCTACCTAAGTGGTTGTGTTGCCTAAACCTAACTTCCTGTGAAAACTGAAGTTTATTTTGAAAGGACACTATGCATGAAACAAGCGTATATTGACCTGGTTCGTCTAAAAGTAACGCAAGAAGGGTACCCTGTGCGTCGGAGTTGGAGAGTTGGGAGTGAGAATGTGTTGAAATGTCACACTCTTCCTTTAAGGCAGAGGTGTCAAACCTACGGCCCAAGGACCAGAATCGGCCTGCCAGTAGGTCCAATCTGGCCCACTGGATGACTTTACAAATTGTGAACATTGCAGAGAATTAATTCCAATTTTTCAATAAAATGCACTGCTATTCCCATTTGTCCACTGGGGGTTGTGATGTCCTAATAACAGTAGCAGGTCCTATGCTGGATACACTTTTATAGATCCCACGTGCTTACGTACAGGCTACGTGACACAACACAGTCAAGCATATGCTACTGTTCATGTACGAGCCGCCGGTGGAAAATGTCAAAAAGGAAAAAAGTGGAGAAGAATGAAAAATTGACTAGCTCCTTGGTGTGTTCCCAGCACCTTTCAATATTCGGCGCCGCTATCAGACTCATCATGGCAAAAAATGCAGGAACTTGCAAGGGAAACTGAGAACAGAGAAGATAAATGCATTTTTGGCAGGTTTGAGGAAACAGGAGACTGTTTTTAGTAGTAGCTAGTCATCATCCGCTTAGTAAATGTGCTTTTATTTTTGTAAACTAAAAGAAAGGAACATATTTGGAGGTTTTTAGGTAATTATGTAATGGTTTTGCTGGCCCGGCCCACTTGAGATCAAATTGTGCTGGCCCTTGAACTAAAATGAGTTTGACAACCCTGCTTTAAGATGAAACAAAGGTGCAAAAATGTACAAATGATGTATACTTTATATTTTTATCTGACCATTTTTTGCATGTGAGAAGATTTGAGATGTTTGAATGTATTTTTTTCTCACCGACCCAGACAGCCTTTTGATTCCATTCATTACTGTGCTGTATGAAAATCTATTGACAGACTCCTTATACTTAAGTTAATCCATCACAGTGAAATTAAAGCCTTTATTATTCTTGTCAAGGTTACATTCATAAATTTGGCGTCTCTGGGCTTGATCTCGCATTGTTACAATCCTATCTATCTGAAAGAACACAGTGTGTCTCTTAATAATACAACATCAATATTCTCTGTGGTGAAATATGGCGTACCTCAGGGCTCTGTTCTTGGCCCTCTGCTCTTCTCCCTATACATCGCACTTCTTGGCCTTATTATATGTAGTTATGGAATTGATTTCCACTGTTACGCTGATGACACAGCTGTATATGCCGATAAAAGCAGAGGATCGGTCACAAATTATCAAATTAGAGTCCTGCCTGTCTACGGTGAAAAACTGGATGTCAAGTCATTTCTTGCCCCTAAATTCAGATAAAACTGAGATGCTGGTCATTGGCCCTGCTCGACATAGACATCAGTTTGATCAGGTCACAATAACTCTAGATAACTGTGTGATATCCCAGAGTTCGACAGTTAAGAATCTTGGCGTCATGTTTGATTCAACTCTTTCTTTTGATCAGCACATTAAAGACATCACAAAGATCGCTTTCTTTCACCTACACAACATCGCTAAAATCAGGTCTTGGTCTCTGACAGAGATTCTAATCCACGCCTTTGTATCATCCAGACTGGATTATTGTAAATCTTGCTATCAGGTCTGCCTTGTTCTAGTACCAGAAGCCTTCAAATGGTTCAGAATGCTGCAGCAAGAATCTTAACCAAATCTAGTAAATTTGACCATATTACACTAGTTTTAGCCTTATTACTCTGGATCCCGATCCATGTCAGATCAGAATTTAAAGTGCTTCTGATGAGCTAAAGGGCCTTTTCTTATCGGCGTGGAGAGGTGGTCGTGTTGCTCTGGCTCTATCTATCTGGCGTGTAGAGGTGGTCGCGTTGCTCTGGCTCTATCTATCTGGCGTGGAGAGGAGGTCGTGTTGCTCAGGCTCTATCTGGTTGGCGTGGAGAGGAGGTCGTTTTGCACTGGCTCTACCTGTTTGCCGTGGAGAGGAGGTCGTGTTGCTCTGGCTCTATCTGTTTGGCGACGCCGGAAAGCTGCTTGACATCCTCCTGGATCCACCTTCTCACATATGTTCACATTATATGTATTATTTTTTGTCATATGGATTGTCTATGCTGTATTTTCATTATGTTATTACTCTGTACACACAACATCTTTTGCACGTCCGTCCATCCTGGAAGGGGGATCCCTCCTCTGTTGCTCTTCCTGAGGTTTCTTCCATTTTTTTTTAAAGTTTTTTCCTTATCCGATGAGAGGGTCGTACTGTAAAGGACAGAGGGTGTCGTATCCTATACAGATTTTAAAGCCCCCTGAGGCAAATTTGTGATTTGTGATTTTGGACTATACAAATAAAATTGACTCGTCATTCACGTTGCGTGGTGCTGCAGTTTAAAAACAATCTCATTTGAAAATGTGAACTTTACCCCATAGATATAATGTTACTATACAGCCCAGTTGCACAGCAGTCACAAAATGTAATGTATTGATTTGTGTACACAGACACGAATTTCACATTTTTTTTGTGATGGGCGGCACAAATCTATTATTATGTAATCCACATAATTTTGAACCAAAAAGAAGAGAAAACAGCTAACGTCGAGTAGGGAAGAGGTCGGGGTGGATGGGTGGGTCAAAAAACACAGGACTTTGGCCCAGGAGACTGGGGTTCGTGTCCAAACTTTGGCCCAGGAGACTGGGGTTCGTGTCCTGTGTGAAACCACAAGTCAAAGTTGATTTATTTGTCACGTAACTTCTGTACTTTAGTTACAGCACTTCCGGTGTTATCTAAACCCAAACCACAATCTTTTCCTAAAGCTAACTAAGTGATTTTTGTCACTTAACTTCCGTACTTAAGTTACAGAACTTCCGGAGTTATTTTAACCCAAATTGCGATTGCTTCCTAAAGCTAACTAGTAGTTCTTGTCATGTAATGTCCGTACTTGAGTTACGCCACTTCAGACATTATTTTAACCCAAACCGCGATGTTTTCCTAAGCCTAACTAAGTAATTTGTTGCCTAAGCCTAACCAAGTCAATCTATTCCTAAACCTAACTAAGTAGTTTGTTGCCTAAACCTAACCAAGGCAATCTATTCCTAAACTTAACTAAGTACTTTTATTTTGAAAAGACTGGAGCGGAAATTGACACGTGCGTCATGTGTTGCTGGACATTTGTAGGATAACGCACGAAGAAAAACGTTGTTTAAAGTCGTGCTGTGCATCACAAAAATAAAGGGAAATTCGTGTCTATGTACACGAATCAAATAGATTAAATTTTGTGAGACTCTGTTGATCTATAACTGAATCAAATCAAACATGCAAAAAAACACATGTATTGTCCTTTAACAATAGTTTCATTGTTGCAATTCATAGCAGACAGCATGAGATTCTACAGCTGAAAGCTTCACTTGTACGGCTTTGCTAAATCACCAAGCCACTCCGAGAGCACAAAGGATGTAACAAACTGTATGTTACTGTATGTAACACACACTCACACATTGTTCTGAGGTGGTCTTTAAGTGAACAGGCGAGATCAGAGACACAAAGGGGAACGGTGTAGGCTAACTGTCTAACTTGGCCCATCTCCAAACAGAGAGAGAGAGATGGTGATAGCCCCACTGCAGTATGTCAGATCTGGGCTGTACGCCAGGTGAGCTCTCTCACATGTGACTCTGCAGTGTTAACTTCAGCTGCCCAGCAGGACCTTGGCAACTCTCGGTGTATATGAGCGAGTGTGTGTGTGTGTGTGTGTGTGTGTGTGTGTGTGTGTGTGTGTGTGCTCATCAGCACCTGTGTATACGTCGGTGGGCTTACACCTTTGTATATGTGTGTGTTGTGTTGTGTACTTGTGCAGTATAGTGGCTGCAGGCCAGTGGCCGTGTTCACATCACAGGTAGAATTTCATTGCCAGGTTTCTGGAGGTGATCAATCGCAGTTGAAATGGCGCTACCTGCAAAAACACACAGCGGCTTCTCTCTCCCGTGCTCCATCTTCACTTGCTTTCTATCTTTTCAACTCAGCTGTAGCATCATACCTTCATCCTTTTACCTCTGGTTTGTTCCTTTCAAACTGTAAAAGAAAAACAGATTGGCCTTGAGGGAAAGAAGTTATTAAACAAGAATTTACTGTTTGATTCCACAGCAACATTCTCCACTTTACACTGCCAAAGGGTCCCAAAGCAAGGCAGTGAACCCTGTTACAGAAGTGCTGAACTGAGACTCAATTTAAATGCATTAAATGTTATGTCCGGAAAGATATGCAAAAAGACAGATTCCATCCACAGCCCTGCAAATTAGTTAACAAAAGTAATCTTGATCTTAATTTTCATCTATGCTGTACTTCCCTTTTGATTATTTTCTTTCCTCATTTCCTTGACTTGAACTTCAATTTCCTCAATTAGCCTTCTACTTAGACTCTACCTCCCTCCCTCCCTCCCTCTGTGGTCACTTTCTTGTGCTCCAGATCTGTATTTCATCCCATATCATGATGCTTCTCTCCTCCATCTCCTCTCCTCTCCCCAGTGTCCCTGCATCATTACGGGCCTTACACACACCCCGTTCTCTCCATCCTAAATCCACCGCTCACTCCCTACGCTATTAGTATTATCCAAAACTTCTTTGCCAAGCTTAGCTGACTGAGTGTGTGTGTGTCTGTGTGTGTGTGTGTGTGTGTGTTTGGTCAAGAAGGCAGCTCATATTTCTACTCATGTCAGGTGATTTCTGGTATGGAGAGGCCAGGGTCATACTGGCAATGAACCTAATAAAACACAGCTCACATCAGCCACTGGCACTGTGGACACACATGCACACAAGCAAACCTGAAAGCGCACACACACACACACACACACACACACACACACACACACACACACACACACACACACACACACACACACACACACACACACACTTAAACCGCTTTCCCTTCCTCTTTCTCAGTTTTATGTGTGTACGATTGCAGGGTATAAATTCTAAAGTGTGTGCATGTGCATGTGTCCTGACCCATTAATGTAGTGGAAAATTACTGGATGTACCAGAACAGAGAAACAGCACATTACAGTAATCTGCCTGTCGTCGTGAAATATTTGGTCGTAAAAGCTTTTTGACATAGGGACTATACTCACAAGGCTAGCTGGTAAAGTATGTTAGCTGGCATGCTAACAGGCTAGCCAGCCTGGATATGCTAGTGCTAGTCAGTCACAATAGCTGCAGCTGAGCTTCTTTCTATAGAGTGCTACAGGAAAGAGTCCTAAAACCCAGAAATTAGTTAGCATTTTAGCACTTCAGTTCCCTCGTCTGGAAGTCAATGGGTTTTTTTAATGGATTTTTAGTTAGGTGCCTGAAATAAGGTCTGTGGTTAACACAAGCTAAAGAGATTTTAACATTTTGCCCGACAATATAAAATACGTCAGTAAATAACCCACTCGTGAATGTAACTTTATGTGTCTTTCAAAATGCGGTTGCTAACAAGTGGCTAAATGAAACTACTAAATGTCCTCACACCGACTCGTCTGCCTTTACAGCCTCGTTGTGTATACTCAGGTTCATGCGACCGTGGTGTTGTTCGTTTCATTTGTGAAGATTATCTTATGGAACAAAACCTGTAATTATCATAAAGATATCATAAAGAGCTTATTTTCTGCAAAAATCCAAAACCCAATGGAAAAGTCCCATTGGCTTTTTGTCGAGGGAACAAGGGCGATGCTAACTTCCTGGATGGCCTACAAGTCTTGCCTATCATCGACTAATCCTCAAAAAATGTTTTTTTTTTTTTTTGCTCATTAATCCCCCTCAAGTTTTATGCATCTATCAAAAAATAATAAAAACGAGAAAATGATTGGCTGAGATACATGTGACAATCACTTAGCTGTTATTTCAGAATAATGGACAGTGCTGTTTGTTATGTGTAGGGTGTGTGTGTGTTTGTAGGTGCGGCGCTGTCCAAAACACTGAAATGGAGCGGAGATCGATAGACAGAGAGACACAGTTTCGGCTGTTCGTGGTTGTAAATAGAACTTTCGGCCCTAATTCCATTTCCCCCCATTGCAGCAATCAACAGACAGAAGGGAAATGACAGGGAAGCGAAAGGTCAACGGGAGAGAGAGAGAACAATGTCAGTTGGTGCTGAGGCTAAATGCCCCCTCTCAGGCACACTCTGACCAGCCTCACAACAACACTGCTCTCCAAACACCAACCAGAGTAAAATAAATTATAACACAATGTAAAGAAAACTATTTAGAACATTGGAAAGAAGTTATCTTCACATTTTTATGAACAGTATTATTAATAGGCTGATATCTATACCAAAATAAGCTATCATGATTTATTGGGAGAAACCAAGAAATTCTATGTAAAATCAGACATTCAGCATCCCCATATAGCCGGAATGGAATGATCCTTTTTTTCATAACCATATTTTCCCACCACTGCAACTGTGAGAATCACAGTGTTGAATCAGGCTCTTCATATCGAATCGTCGAATAGTCGACTATTTGGGGTCACCCCTAGTACTGTTTGCCGTTTGCTCCTCCTGGAGTTTGATCCTCGGGATTGTGCATGATTCCAGTCAATAAACGATTTTATTACACGGCTGTGTTGAATACTCGATTCTGATTGGTCAATCACGGCGTTCTGTGGTCTGTTATTTCTGTATTACAGACCGTTGCTATGTATAACAGACCGTTGCTATGCGCGCAGCTCTGATGTCAGACTCTGGCGGACCGTTTTTGCGTCAAAATATTGATTTCTTCAGTAAGTAGCTGTGTAATAAGCGGGATAATGTACAGCTAGCATGTCATTGTTGTGAAAGAATCCCCTTCAGGGCGATGAGAGACCCCTCCGCTTCGCGTCGGGCTGCAGCATCGCCCTGTCAAGGATTCTTTCACAACAATGACCGGCTCGCTGTACATTATCCCTTACATAATGGACAGTGCTGTTTGTTATGTGTAGGGTGTGTGTGTGTTTGTAGGTAGAAAAAAGCTTTCCAGGCTAACAGGCTTGCTAACTGTAACTCCTTGTCAAACTTCACAATTCAATATCACAAATCTTTGCTAACAGTTAGCTGTTTGCTGTGTTGCTAACGGGACAATTAGTTCACAGAATTTATTAAAAAGATGCATTTGTATTATTGACTCTCATAACTGGCAGTAAACGATTCCTCTCTTAAAGAAGACTTTATGCTCTGACAGAGGAGGTTAAAGGGCCAGTGTGTAGGATCTGGCGGTATCTAGCTGTGAGGGTAAGAGATTGCAACCAACTGAAGCCTCTCTCGTTTGCCAAGCGTGTTGGAGAGCTATGGTGGCCGACGTGAAAATGAGAATGGCCCTCTTTATAGCCAGTTGGAGCAGAGCCAATGCATAGAGTGTATGTGGGAAGTGAGTGGGGAAGCAAGAGAGAGAGAGCGGCGGCAACGGGAGCGAGTAACATTGTCGACTCCAGCCCAAGCAGGAAAAGTTAACAGAGTTTGGTTTGTCCAGTCTGAGCTACTGTTGAAATATGGCGGAGCAACATGGACTCCGTTGAGAGGACCTGCTCCCTATGTTGATATAAATGGCTCATTCTGAGGTAACGAAAACACAAAAAATCTTATTATCAGGTGATTATACACTAAAGAAAACATACTTATTAATATTTTATTCCAATTCTGCCAATAGATCCCCCAAATTGTTACACACCGGTCCTTTAAGTAAATGGGGGAATGCCATTGTTCCGAAAGCCCATTGCTCCAGAAATACACACTCTCCAAGCAACAAACAAAAGCACACGGCTGGCTAATTAATATGCAGTACGACATCATCAGATCTTCTTCTACTGGCCTTGAATGCCTTCGTTGGGTTGGGTTGGTTAGGTTTAGGCATGATGAGTGAGATTAGTGAGGTTTAGGGTAAGAATATCAGGGTAAGCCAACCAGAGGCACAGTAGGGCGGGTCATGCCTTTACCATGGTAGGAAAAAAATATGGCAACCGGGAAGGTCCAATTGTGTCATTTTGCATAATAATTAGCCATTTGTTTGGGAAAATGGGCGGTCGGGACATTTTGTCAGGACAATTGGGGTTTCAGAATACTGTTCCAATGAACAATGGCATGGAACTCAATAAAAGCAATATGCTGATATAGTTCTCTCTGTTTGGACTTGTTGGCTCTTCACGGTCAAGATAGCGCAAATATGTGGGTCACAGGTCACTGACGTTGAATTTGAAATATTCCCAAAGATTTACTTCACCCCATGAGCGAATCTGCTAATGACGGCGATTTCATTGGAATTAATTGATTACATGATGGAATTTCACTGTTTTTAATGCTGGGTTGACCAGGCCTTTAAAGTGTGGTATGTGATTGTGACACTAGTTAGTGTGTGTGTCTGCAGTATATGTGTGTGAATGTACAGTACGTGGGATGCATGCTCACCTTTTTCTTCTGGATGACTTTCAAAGACTGTGCCAGTTGATAGGAGTTTGGCACAGCCTCCACTGGCAACAGAAGCAGAAAAATACCACAAGTCATTTAGGAAGGAGAGACTGCTTGGCTCAGCTGTAACAAATTATTTACATTCAGTATGTATCACATAGTACTTTTGCCATCATTCACAGCCTCACTTTTGTAAATCAACTCATCGTTCTTTGGTTGAAAATTAAATGAAATAAATAATAAAATAACTGCTTAGTCATACTGATTAGTCAGACTTCTGCATACATTTACTTGAATACTGTACCCAATTTGACTGTTATCAGCTCATTAAATGGGAGTTATCAGTTGTTATAAGCCTCATAGGGGCCTGTTAGCCTACTAAGTTGTAAAAGTGAAAGCAACACATTCTAACACATTGTAACACTGAATGAGACCTCACATTTCGAACAAAGAAAAACAGCTCATTTAGGTTTAGGCAACAAAACTACAGCTCGTTTAGGTTTAGGCAACAAAACTATAACTTCTTTAGGTTTTGGCGACAACACTTTATAGTCACCGTGACGTCACCCATTGGTTTGTGGACTGCCGTTTTGAAGTCTTGAATTCGGCTTTTTGGCCGTGCCATGTTTTTTCTTTGCAACCAGAAGAGACACGAGAGGGTCGAGCTAAGTACAACAGAACTCTGAATAAGATGTTTTCAGGAGTCCAAAAAGGTAACCAACTAACTAAAGGTAATTAACTTTCATGACTGAAAACCCGCTGTGAAAGGGTTAAGGTTGTAAGACGAAAACACGGACAACTCCCAGATTTTCTAAATTAACATCATGCTGTATTGAAGAAGACTTGAAACTAGCGATTGAGACCATAAACTCATGTTTACAATGTTTACTGAGGTAATAAATCAAGTGAGAAGTAGGGTCATTTTCTCATAGACTTCTATACAATCAGACTTCTTTTTGCAACCAGAGGAGCTGGAGGTTGCCCACTGTATCTATACTACAGCACCCTACTTCTGCTTTTGCTCCTGTCATAATTACTACGGTCGCTAGAGGTCGCTGTTGTCTTCTTTTATTCCTTCTTTTGGTGATCGCCCGTGTGAAAAATTTGCAATCCGACATTTCTTGTGCCACTCAATTCACGCAGGAAATGATGTCTAACTAATAATCAGCTTGCAGTGTCCGATGGTCACGGACATACACATTTGCTTCAACCAGTGTCCCGCTAGTACCTTGACGTGCGCAAAGGTGAGAGAACCCGATCATTGCTGCTTGCAGCTTTAATGATTAGGTCCCAAGCACCGACAATGTCGTTTAAACTGCTGCTGCAGATGGGTTTACATTATAGTTAATGGAATGCCCTGTGCATTTCATACCAGCACTAAAGGATGCCGTGTGCGGCGGTACCAAACACCGACGGCCCTGTTTGGTTATCGCCCATGTGAATCGATGACAAAACCTGCTAGTGGGTGTAGCAGGCCCTTCTGACCCAGTTCTATGATGCTGATAACCACTGATAACGCCCACTTAATGACCTGATGACAGTCTAACCGGCTGAATATCTCCACTCACACATTTCTGAATCTGTTTATATTTGTGTTACTATGTGCTCTTGGTCCCTGACCTCATATTATCTGAACCTGCAGCTGCTTCATAATATATGTTTGTTTGTTTTTAACCTGGCGTCACCAGCTGTAGCTGTTACCGCCTGACTTATCAAAGAAGTCAGTGGGAGCATGAAAGGCATACTAAAAGTTCCTCTGGCTCCCCGCAGCCAAATGGCAAAAAAACCCCCGATTGATATTAATCTGCCCAGCCGATCGATGAGGGTACAGCGCTGAGCTCCTCTTGGAATAGCACTGGCTCGTTTACAACAGAGAGAGAGGGAGAGACGGAGCGAGGAAGAGGGGGCACGAGACGGATCATCTGGCATCTATCCAAGGATGTTTATGTTAATTCAGAGTGGCCCGTCGGTAGAGGGCTGCCGGTGACTGTACCCGCTAATGAAATGGAAATGAATGAAAGCCTTATTAATTATCTCTGATCTTCTAAGGGTGATTTCTTTATAAATGAGAGTGATACTGAGCTTCTTCCACTACTAGGAATACCGAGCAGCTTTGCATGTGCCCGATGAAAAAAAAAAAAAAAAGAGGTAAAGAAGCACAGGCCTGTTGCCTCGCAGACACTGAGCTACCAGCGCCTCATGCATTTAATGTCGGCATCACAGCAAATACCATTTGAGATGTGCGATTTTCAAAACATCAAAAAGCGAATCTTCAAGCTACAGTTGGAGGCCTGCCTGATCTCCCAGGGACGACTTTAATCTTTGCAGAGCCTGTTTATACCAAAGATGGCTGGAGCCAAAAAACATCCCTACAATATTTTGTTCTTTGTGACGACCTGAGGCTTGTAAGCAGTTTTGTGATCCAATCCTTAAAAATCTTACATTATTTTACGGGCTTACTGCTGCCCATACATTAAAGATAAGGTCTTGTGCTCTCAGAAGTACAACAAAACACTCGCACATCAATGGGCAGGCAGGCGTATGATAGCACACACTTATACACTCACACACTCAGAGAGAAACACACGCCGAGTTTCTCAGCTTCTTTGACCGCGGGACGGCCGTAAAAACAAAGTATTGATTGTAAGAGAGGGCAGCAGAGATCTTTGAAACGTAGCTGAATTGTGCTTCTGATAATGGGATCTCTTCAAGTTCCACTCCAGTAGAATGGCTTCCAGCGGCGTTCTGCCCAGCTCCCTAACACTTTATTTTACTTTTGTCTCTCCAAAATGATCCACCAGGCCTCCAGGAAAACTGAGCGAGACCCACTGTGCTGAGTTAGAGCTCCCGAACTTTGAGTACTGGATATAAAGACTTGATGGGACAGTGCCGTAAGTCAAATGACACTGTATTTATACTTATATCATTCGTGGTCCTCATACGAGCTGATATTAGCGTTTGAGCCAGGGTTGTCTGAAGTGCCAGTTAGTTATTTGCCTGGAGGCGTCAATGCTCCATCCAAGGGGGGCAATGAACAATAATGATAACCCTGAGACCCGCAGGATCGCAGATGATCCCGACTGACTTTACTATCTTTCAGAGGCTGTAGCAGGTTTTAGAGCTAGACTGCAGGTGGATTTATCATATGAAAATAGAAAACCTAAAGAATCCATTGGTAGCAACTATGTCATGCTAGATTGTAGGGAAAGAGGCTAAACAACGCTCCAAAGTTAGGCTAAATTTTGGCGAGGAAAAACTGGAATGGCCATTTTCAAAGGGGTCCCTTGGTCTCTGAAGATATGTGAATGAAAACGGGTTCTATGGGTACCCACGAGTCTCCCCTTTACAGACATGCCCACTTTATACTAATCCCATCCAGTTCGGGGCAAAAACCATGCAGTAAAAATGTGTTATTTTCGCCTATTCTAAAATATTGTGGTTGAATATTTCTACATACTAGGGTCCCTAAACAGTCTTGGAATTGCATAAATTTGGTATCATTGTAAAGCCGAGACTCTTGTGGATCCAATGAAGCAGGTAACTGGTAAACAAAACTCCATGCATGACAAAAGACAAACCAACAAAGAACAAAGGAACTGAGGTGGAATAAATAGTGTCTGACTAACTGGGGAAGTGAGAACAGGTGAGGTGAGTGCACAACTCAGAAATTAGGGACAGGTTGAACTGATCAGGGTCGGGTAGACAATCTCAAAGGCGGGAAAACACAAAGGCAGGAAGTAAAACAAAACATGACACATGTTGAGGGAACCTACAAAATAAAACAGGAAACAATCTACAACAATACCTCAGACCAAGGCTGCAGTCGAAAAGTCTTTTTTGCTAAGGAAGGTTCCTAACTGTACGAAATGACCCAGAAGTATCTAAGTAGCAGCCATGATGAGAGCTGTTTTAATTCTCTAAATGCTAAGGAAAGGTGCATCAATGCTTCCTTTCTTATCTCCTTTAGCATAGGATACACTGGACCATCCTTTACCAACGGAAAGGAGATAATGCCGCCCCACAATTCCTTGCGACCGCAACATTTAAAGCGACGCACCATTCTGCCGTTCATGAAAACAACCAATATGCCCATCTTGCATAGATTTAACAATTATTTTCATAAAGACATACTTATTGGGATTCATTTTGATAAACATGATCGGGCAGTGACAACCATTTTGTTTCACTATATTGATATTTATTTATTTTGAACAAATAAGTAAAAGATAAAACAAGAATAACAAATAAAATGAACAGTAAACATATAGCAAACTGCCAATAAATACATAATCAACATAAATAAATACTACATTTCCGGAAAGGAGTAGGAAGAAATATACATTTAATAGTTCTACCCCTTCTCCATAACTCAAACATTAACTCGATATTTAACATATCAACTTTTTTGACTGGTAGCCTATAGGCTATTCCTTTTTATTTAAATTCAAACCTTAGTAATGAATTAATATTTTTCACCTGTTGTCCACGTTAGGTCAGATACCTTTATTATATGTTGATGTAAAGTGTTACAGCAGCAGAAGGACCTGCTGTATCTTTCTTTCACACACCACGGGTGAAGCATCCTGTCACTGAAGGAGCACTTTAAGAACGCACAGGGCAAACATGCGCCTTTTGTAGTACATCTTCAGAATACCGTAGAAAACCACGGCAGACCAGAATCAATAACATCCGCTGCTGTCGCATCATACTTACGGAGCCTAGTGTAAGTGCACCCTAAGTCCTTCTGAATTCTCCTTCACATCTTTCCTTGACCTCATGACGTTTTCCATCGAGGTCAAGGAAAAGTGGATAGGAAAAGACATTACAGTAGGTATTACGTCATTTCATTATCTAGCTACAACACATGGCCTAGAAAACGACTTACGCAGGCAGCTAATGCTAGCCGACAGACTCACCACTCTTTAGGAACAGCCAAAAAAAGCAATTCTTGCCAACTTTTTAAATAAAACTTTTCAATCACTAAAATACATCTTTGGCCGACCTTAGCGTTCAGACTAACACTGGCTTGCAGTGCACTTTTACCAGATAGCAGCCATTAGTTTCATTTTGTACTTTAGCTAACTCAATCCATGATGTTATGCTTGGTGAGGTGTCAAAATATTGTCATGATTCCCTGACAGTGAGAAAAATTCATCTTGCTTGTTCACTCCAAGGTCACTTTTATTGTGAGTTGCAAGTTGCAATCCATCCAACTGTTTGCTTGCTAGCTGTCACTGCCCCACACTTGTGCCCTTTCCTATTTCTCCCTGCATGCAGATTATTTTAAGAAATTTTTTTTTTAGACACTATTTGCTTTTGCCTCCCACTGGTTTAGAACTTACGAGATGCACAGAGAAACCTGATTAGAAGTTTCATCAATTAGCGCTTACCAGAATGTTTGATTTTGTTTTTCTATTCAGTGCTGTGCCGGTGCTTAATCCACTTGACATCACAGCTCTGTCTGTGAGATAGAACATGTGGAGGGCATGCATGTATGATGGTGCGCTCATACCAATTAAAACAAGTTTTACAGTATATGAAAGTAGAGTTAAAAACCCATTTTTCCTTATGCACCTAATGAATAATCAAAACAATCAGCGGCGTAAAATCCACTCCAACTCATCCTCTCCAATTAGCATTATCAAGTAATGAGGAGTGAAGATGGAAGCCGTGACCCTCATCCATCTACAAATCACACATCGCAGCCCAGTTTGTTCTGAGGATCTTACCTGGGGACATTTCCAGAGTGCTTTTTTCTTCTCTCTCTCTCTCTCTCTCTCTCTCTCTCTCTCTCTCTCTCTCTCTCTCTCTCTCATATATATATATATATATATATATATATATATATATATATATATATGTATATATGTATATATACATCATACACATCATTATACACATCATGCTGGATGTCTCTATGCGCTGTTTGGTAAATAATGTGCAATATATATATATATATTGCACATTATTTACCAAACAGCGCATAGAGACATCCAGCATGATGTGTTTATTCACTCAAAATGATTTCCCTGGACACCGCAGAGCTAGCGTGCTAAGTTAATTGAATCTGGGCTTAATCCGTGCCTTTCTCCCATTCCGTTTCCCCCCATTCCCACAGTCTCCAGACAATTCCGTGCTGAGGCCCGGTGGGTAGCTGTAAGTTTAAGTGGTGTTAAATATTTACAGAGGAGAAGGTATTAATTCATATTTTACTGGGAAAAAGTCTCTTATTCCTCTGTGCTCCCAGTCAGGGCTCCTGTGGGAGCCAGCGTTAGTGAGAAAAAGCACAGAAAGAACGAAGAAGAAACAGCGTGGATGAGCATGCAGGATTGAAGTTTTTTGGTTGGTTTGAGAGGGTGGACTAAACTCACACTGAGTGAATTGCAGGGGATGTGGGACTGTGTGTCTGCATGTGGAATGAAAGGCTGTTTTTGATGTTTTACTTCCTGCGCTGCACCTAATGTGAAGGCCTTCAAACTTAATTCTCAAATTTAATCTCAATATACCAGACAGGTGGACCATCTTCACCTTCTTTTTATTAAACCAGCCACGGCTAGTATTTGCTGAGATTTCATGGTGCACAGATATGGAAAGACAACTCATATATTACAGAGAGCATTTCATATTTAATTCATAATGTCTATTTCGTCTTTTTTGCTCTATGGATGGCCAACACATTCTCACTGCAGTTCGTGAAATAGTCCCGAAATTTAATCTATTTGATTCGTGTACATAGACACAAATTTCCCTTTTTTTCGTGATGCTTAGCACGACTTTCAGCTATGTATTTTCCGTGCGTTTTCCTATGAATGTCCAGCAACACGAGACGCACGTGTCAATTTCCGCTCCAGTCTTTTCAAAATAAAACTACTTAGTTAGGTTTAGGAAAAGATCGACTTGGTTAGGCTTCGGCAACAAAACGACTTATTTTGTGTTGAAATAACACCAGAAGTGCCGTAAGTGCGGAAGATACGTGACAAATAAATCAATGTTGACCTCTGGTTTCACACGGGACACCAACACCGGTCTCCTGGGCGAAAGTCCTGTGTTTTTTGACCCACCCATCCACCCCGATCTCCTCACTACGCGGCGTTCTCCACTCTCTATACTTCCTGGTTCACAATTACGTGGATTAAATATGAAATTATTTCGTGCTGACCTACAGGAAAGAAATGGGAGATTTGTGTCAATGTACACGAATCAATACATTCAATTTCGTGACTATTTCACAAACTGCTGTGCAACTGGGCTGGGATGGCAGTGTCAGTCTGGCGGTCCATCAGTGTCGTCAGAAATATCTCAACAACTATTGGATGGACTGCTATGGAATTTGGCGCATAGAACCATGGTGCCCAGAGGATGAAAGCTACTGACTTTGATGAACCCTTGACTTTCCATCTAGCGCCACCAGCAGGTCAAAGTTTCCACTTGTCCAGTGCTTTATCTACAAGATGGATTGGCACAAATTTCTGTACACACATTGATGTTTGGCAGACAATGAATCCTATTGACTTTGGTGATCCCCGGACTTTTCCTCTTGCACCAAACTCATTAACAATTATGGTTCACAGTGATATATGTTGGATGGATTACCATGCTGCAGACATTCGTGGTCTGTGTAAACATTGGTGATCCAACCCGTTCTCATTCCCAGCTCGTCACATATGGACGCTTGGTCAGAACCCCTTGGCGTCACTTTAGGATTAGGCAACAAAACCACTATAATTAGGTATAGGACAGAACATGGTTGGGCTCAAAACTACTACGTTTGTACAGTGAAAATGACACTGAACGTTGTGAACATGGGACACGAACATGAAAGCTTTGTGTTTGTTTTCGTGTGACATTTGATCCCAAGATTCTCGCGTGACATCGCAAGAATCCATCTGCCGTACAAGGTTAGCATTCACTGCACTGAATAATGATTGAGCATCTCATTCAGACTTATTTACACATACATGTGTAGCAGCCCACATATTTGGAAGCTTGCCAACTTTTCACAAGTATGGCAGAACTGCTGGTTACGATTCAAGGTGATATCATGAAATAAATAATTACATTTGAACTCTTGAAATATGCTCCTGCCGGTGACTCTTCTGCTTCACAAATGTACTCTGCACTGTACTGGCCACTCACTCATGTGTATGATCGTGGAGATACATGTCACTGGCATTGTGCTGAAAAGTAGCACCTTGTCTTGGCATGAACTCATACATGGCTCTTGGCAGGTGGCATCAGATAAGCACAGTGCAAATTCTCTTGATATCTGTAGCTCAGAGATCTGAAAGAGACACCTGGTGATAGTCGGGCGGCATGAGACAGAGAGCGTTTGACCAGTAACATAGGTTGGCTGGTTGACTTTAATATGATAAAGAGAGAAATGGTTGAAAGTGACTCATTTAGCTGATGTCTGATTAATATAATTGGTCAGTATGAAGATAATATTACTGTCATCTGAGATGTTGGGTTGTTCTGAACCACAGAGCAGCCTGTAATCCTCAACCTGTAATTTGTGACCCGGCAGCCATGTTGAGATCAGTTGAGGAAATACCAAGCACCGCCCACCAGCCGGTTCCAAACTTTCTCATTTTACAACTAAACAGTACACTACAAGATGTTACTGAAAACATTTGAGGTGAGAAATAAGCATTACAGTAACAGAATATAGATTTTTTAAAGCCTGAAAACAGAGCCATGAGGAGCTGCAAAAGTCTAGTTTTCTCTCAGAACACTTGAATTACTATAGACTGAATTCAATTTTTGCCCAATGATGCTAAAAACATCCTGCCTACTGCCGCTTTAACTACATCTAAACCCCTACACACACACATACACACAGCAACAACAAAAACAACAACAAAAATGTTCAAAGTGGATAAGACACAGTGCCATTGATGCTGTTAATATTTTAAACTTCTCTGCCTTGAGGGGGGTATTGTATATTCTGGCAGGTGTAGACCTTTGGGGTAGGGGAGCATGAGTGTGCTCGTATGTGTGTGAGGTTCCTCATTTGGGCCCAAGTCTGCTTTTCAATAATTCAGTGCACAACAAGAGTCACATTTAACTTTTCTATTGAAAATGAGCACCGTTATGATAGTTGCCTTTACCTGTCTGCTTTGTAGCCGACCACCTTAGGCCTTCTTCTCCTCTCCCCTCTCTGCTCAATAATAGATAAAAAGACAACTGTGATTAGGTTTGCTCTCTGGCCTGAGCTGCTTTATCTGAGCGGGGCGTATTTGTAACATTTAGCAAGCAGATTTGTTTGCCTTATCCTGAGATGGTGGGCACTGATTCTTCAATTTGAATGAAAGAAATCTGTCTTGACTGTAATCTTACACGCTGCGTAAGTAACACTGGAATGTGATTAAAATATGCAAAGCTTGCGAGAGTGGCGGAATCCATTTTCACGCTCTGTGTGTGAATTTCTCGTGTGTTTGTGTGTCAGTTTTCACATTGGAGATGGTGTTTTGATTATGCTTCATGCTTTGTGTGTGTGTGTGTGGGGGGGGGGGGTTATGTTTGTGTGTCTGTTGTGCGTGATGGTCCCCTGATTGAACAGCTGTCACTGCTGGCTGAGTGTGTGTACCAACCAGATGGGGAACACAGGGGTCAATGGCACTGACACATTGCCACCAGATGAGCTCGTTGTAAGATCCATAGCACATAAACAGACACACACACACACACACACACACACACGAATACACAAACACACACATACCATTGACACCCCCCCAGTGGTATGTAAACAGATGGGGCTGAAGCGCAGAAAACAACATTCAGAAAGAGTGAGTAAGTTGTTGTAGTGTCATAAAACGGCCCTTTCTTCAGCGACATCTTAGTGCAAGATGCAGTCGTGAATAATAACACATGTATTTGAAAGAGAATATTAAACTTACAGTAGCAAATTCATTCTAAAACCGTGTCTCATATCTATAATCGAATCATGATGAATAGAAAAAGGAAGGATGATTGCTGTGATAGATGTAATGGAGTTTTCAATTAAATTAAGTGAATTCAAAGTGAGTTGACATTAACTTTTCGCATCCACATGTATGTGTATTATGGTCCAGGCGTGTACAAGATTTTATCAAATAAAGCTTTTACTGTGTTTTTAAAACAAACTTCAAAGGTTTGCAATTATGTATGTATTCTTAAAACAGAGTATAAATCAACTACATATCTTTAAGTATGGGAAAAAAACGCTCCAACTACTGCTGCACTTAATTTGATGTATTGTAATATGTATTTCATATGAGCTAGTTATATGGAAAAGTCCGAGCCAATGAACTTGAACCAAATTGGTTATCCATATGCTCATATATCGTTTTAAGTAGACAGATGCATCTGAATGGCCCTCTGTACGTGTGCATGTTAGTCTGTGATGTGTTTGAGCGTGTGTGATTGAGTGTTTTACTGTCAGATGGTGCTTCGCAGTCTGCTACCCACATATGTCTCCTGTCTGTCCTAACAGATTCTGCTGACATGCAAAATGTGTGCACACTTATGTGTGAGGACGCATGTATGTGAATGTGAATTGGGGAGATGTGCATGTGCATATAAAGTATGTTTGTTTGTCGTTGGTGTATGTTTTTTGGGTGCTCTTTTTTGTTTAAGTTACTGTACATATTTTTGGTCACGTCTGTGTGCATTATTGTTTGTTCTGTTTGTATGTGAGCATTCGCCATCCTAAGGCGGCTCAAACATGGGAGGGCTCCTGCTGGATCAGCCCTCAGGGGCTGAGTGCTAAAATCAACACATATCCATGGTTCTGAATTCAAAACAAGTTATAGTGAAGCTGTCCATGGTCTTGACTTAGATATCAACATGTTAGACACATTGCAGTGAAACTGCCCCTGGCAAAGACTTCGAAATCAACACATTTAGTGAAATGGGAAATTTCTGAATTAGAAAGTAACACATTAGAGACATCATAGTGAATCTGTCCATGACCTTGAAGTCATCAAATTAAGTCAATCAAATTAAATAAACCCCAACTCCTCCGTTGGAGCTGCTCAGTGGCCAGCAGAACTCCCCCTGAATAAATAAAGGCAAAGAAATACATAAAAACATTACAGTGAAACTGTCCATGGTCCTGAATTTACCATTAACGCATTAGACACATCATGGATAAATTGTCCACGGTCCTAAAGTACAAATCAACAAATCAGAAATATTACAGTGAAATAGTCCATGATCTTAAAATTATAAATGATCTCATTAACAAACAATATGGTCCTGAATTAGAAATCAACACATTAAACACATTGGAGTGGATCAGTCCATGGTCCTGAATTAGAAATCAACACATTAAACACATTGGAGTGGATCAGTCCATGGACCTGAATGAGAAATCAACACATTAAACACATTGGAGTGGATCTGTCCATGGTCCTAAATTAGAAATCAACACATTAAACACATTGGAGTGGATCTTTCCGTGGTTCTGAATTAGAAATCAATACATTAAACACGCTGGAGTGTATCAGTCCATGGTCCTGAATTACATATCAACAAGTTAAACACATTGGAGTCGATCTGTCCGTGGTCCTGAATTAGAAATCAACACATTGAACAGATTGGAGTGGATCTGTCCATGGTCCTAAAGTACATATCAACACATTAAACACATAGGAGTGGATCTGTCCATGGTCCTGAATTAGAAATCAATAAGCTAAACTCGTTAGGTTATAGTGAAACTGTGCATTGTTTGAATTCCAACCTAAACAAATCCAAATGTTGTTCTTTTTTTTATTTCCTTCCTTTCCTTTTCATCCTCCTCCTCACCAGTGATGCATATGGATTAACATGAATTTATATAATTCATCACCATGAGGGGAATGACCTTGCCTGGGTCCAGACCTTTGAATCCGCCCACTCCACCGAGTGGACTGATTCGTCTGGCATCGTCACATGAACCAGCGGTTTCTTGGTTGAAAAAGCAATCGATCCAATGAGCGCTGTGGGGGGACTAACGATTAGCCAATCAGCGACACAGGCGAGACTAACACTGTTGTCAAGCTGTTGTCAAGCATTGTCAAGCATTGTCAAGCTCTATTTTACAGACATGGCATGTCTTCTCAATTTCACCCGAAATCGTAGTTTGTTTTTACTTTACTCTGCTCCACTTTTAAAACTTGGGTTAAACCAATATGCTGGCGTGGCTTCGCATCAGTAGTGACTTAAAATGACGTTAGAGTGGATATGTTGGTCTTTAGTGAGTGGTTAGGGAAAATCTAATTCCTCTACCCCACGAAGATTGATTAGAGTGGAGGCAATAGAGATCAGAATGAATGTTTTGTTTATCTCTGCGGAAGATATCTGACGTTTGGTTCCCGCTTATATCAAGGTTTGTGAGCCAATAGTATACCGACGTTGGTATCACGTGGTGTCTCTTGACACGTGGTGTCAAGTTGCCACTTAGTGAGGAAATGCCTTTACCGTGGCAACAAGTGACAACTGACGTTAGCACATATTAGCTACATTGTCCGAACAATAATAACCAATAAAATTACAATTCGACATGTTTAAACAAAATCAACAATTTCCAACAGCTGGTACTTACAGCTTTAACTTATGTGTTGTCACCGGTTAGATTGTCAAAATGAGAAAAATGACCTTCGTAAGCATTATAGAATTATTGACGGTTGCGTCCAGTTACCTAACATTATAGTTCCCTCAAACAATTTATAACAAAACGCATCAGAGGGGATTTAGAAGTGGGTGGCCGACTGAAAAATAAGAGAAATAAGGGTTTATTTTGACCAAACCAGAGTTGGTGATTGCTGAAAAGATTAACCAAGATGATTTCGGTGAGTCTTATTTTGTTTCTGATTCTTTTGTTTGAACGAAGTGTGTTTTACAATGCTCCGCTGCTAGAACAGCTGATTGTTGAAAGATTCATCGCCCACTTGACTGTAAGATATGCAGGTTGTGCAACGAACTGGCAACCACTTGTTGTGAAGTGAATGCAATGGAACAGGAGAAGAGGAAAGCCACATCTAGTGGCTGAATGTTATCAATGTTATCAATAGCACCTTTAAGAATCCCTGTTCCCGAGTCTTCATCTCCTCAGTGAGAGTACCCTTAATGCAAGTCAGAGGAGAAAATAAGCATAGGCAGGCAACAGGTTATCTTTTCAGTAACAGATGTTTACCCAAAAACACTCCCAGAACTCACTCTGTCCCACGAGTACAGGTAACAGTGAAAGGCATTACTGTTTTCTCCCGAGGAATAGAAATGACATTCTTAAGATTTAAGTTGTACCCTCATTTCCCTCGAGGTTACGCAAAGTAACCCAGTTATAGTCACATCACACACTTTAGCTGGAAGCCCATGAATATATAATGTATAATTGGAAAATGTTGATTTGGAAAACAGCGATGATGTGCATTTTGGAAGCCATTGCATTGGAAGTCGTCAAAAGAAAATATTTGATGGACCAGATTAGATAGCTCATTAAGTTGTTTTGCGGTGTACAGCGTGTGCTTTTTAAGTCAGCCGTTATATGGTTTTACAGTAGCATTGCGCCATGCTGAGCTAATCTTATAAGAAGGTGAAGCTGTGTTTGTCTCTCAGATGATGCCTGTATCCCAGTGTCACCAGGAAACGACACATGAAATACACTCTGTGCATATCATGCCAATGTCTTCATGGTGCTGTGGGGAGACAGCTGAGAAGAGAGGCCTGCGAGGGACCAAGGCAGTCAGTGCACGTTCAAATCCCCCTTCATTGACTGAAAAAGATCCAGCTCTGGCCTCCAGTCATACACACTCACAGTCTCATACACACACATACTATTTTCCCAGCTGCTCCCTTGCACTCTGTTATTTTCTGCTAGTGTCACTGTGACTAGCTTGGCACTGGCAGTATCAGGAAATGAGTCTCTTCTGGAGTGAAACACACCCACACATATACACGCGCGCACACTTCCGCACACGTGCACACACACCAGCCCGTAGACATAATGAAGGGTTCATGCATGCTTTTGCCAAAGCCTTGGCCCAAAGTTGCCCCTTCGGCATGGCATGAATAATGGATAAATGCGTGCTGGGTGCCATCAAATAATAACAGAGTACTCAGACGTACCCAGGCACACAAGCACCCACCCACCCCCGCCCACACATACACATAAGAGCCCCCAGCCGTGAACTCCTGCCATGAGTGCAAAATGCCAGAGTTGA
This sequence comes from Sebastolobus alascanus, assembly GCA_916701645.2. Lineage (NCBI taxonomy): Eukaryota > Metazoa > Chordata > Actinopteri > Perciformes > Sebastidae > Sebastolobus > Sebastolobus alascanus. Next base: position 90,451 of record CAKAOJ020000137.1, on the reverse strand, counting down.
ATAATTCTGTTTCTGTAGGATTGCTAAATCGCGAAGTGGGTGGATGTGGCCATGCGGGGAACCATATGAAGGTCTGTCAACAAAAACAGCTCACATACCAAATAAGTATGACTCAATAAAGATGGAAAGGGCAAACAATAGGATGAAACACACTCAAACTTAAAGAAAGAGACGTCATAATGTCGGACACTGTATGAGATGAATTTAGTTTTTACATTACATTTTTCTGTCTTATGTCAAAAAACAAAAAACAGATCTAGCTGGTACTTTAGCATTACCAATCAATACTTTAACGTCCTGTAACTAATGAGAGCTAGTTCCCACCAGTGCCATCATGTTCACTGCTTCTGGCAAATATCATGCATACGCTGTATACTGTATTATGCATGATGCAATTTCCCCTGTCTGTGCATGTTGTGCATAGAAGGCCAACATGGTTTAATAGCCATAGGCTCACAAGAGTTGCAAGCTTGCTCCCTGATTTCTTGATTTTGAGTTAATATTTCATTATTTACAGCTATATTCGTTCATGTGTGATGATGTCATGCTGTCAAGTGGAGCTTGAGAAAACTCCCTTTTTGGCTACCAATCTTTCCATTTTTTTTTTTTTTTTATAAATTAATTGTTTCATCGGTAAAATGTCAGAAAAATAGTGGGGGGACAATGCCCATTGCAATTACCCGAGGCCAAGGTGAGGTCAACCACGAGTGAGTCCATAAAGTCAAATGATTCAATTTATAATGATGATTTGAGAAGGTGGGGATGTTTTGGCATTGTTGCCTAGTATGTGACTGACTAAAAATTGATCTATAACCATTAATGATATTATATTAACCGTTTCAATCAGTCCAATCGTTTCAGCATTACTGTTTTAATTCAGTTCATTCTAGTTGCAAATCTGGAATCATAAATTCTGTCTTCAAGTCAAATGCTGCATTAGTCATGCTGTTTTAAGATAAGCTGAGGCTTTCTTGACATTTTACGGTAGGAAACAGATAGAACAATTTAAAATGAATGAATACAGGAAAATATGAAATTAAGGAAATTACATTAAAAAGTAACGTACACTTTATAAATTATAATACTTGTATGATTGCACATACTGTATGTGCAGAAGAAATGAGTAGTAGAGTAACTCTGCTCTGCAGGCCTTATTGAGGTAGCATTGGGACTTGTTAAGACTCATACTGAAGTTTGCATATCTATAGTGAATGTAGTATACCTAATATGATATATAGTAACCATGTCAGAATAGCTTGTTGCGAAGGAGGTTAAATAACGCTCTTGCGCCAAATTTTGTCCAGGAAAACTGGCATGGCCATTTCAAAGGGGTCCCTTGACCTCTGACCTCAAGATATGTGAATGTAAATGGGTTCTGGTACCCACGAATCTCCCCTTTACAGACAGGCCCACTAAGATAATTACATACAATTTTGGGACAAGTATTAAAGTAAAGTAAGTATTAAATACTTGACAAATCTCCCTTTAAGGTACATTTTTAACAGATACAAATGTGCAATTAATTTGCGATTAATCATGATTAACTATGGACAATCATGCGATTAATCGCAATTAAATATTTTAATCAATTGACAGGCCTAATATATATATATATATATATATATATATATATATACTGTGCCTACAGTATACTGTATAAACACACACATTCATTGATTGTGGGTGCAATCATGCTGTTTGTAAAGTGAAAGTCATGTTTTTTCAAGCGGGGTACTTGTGGACCATGCACATGATGCAACCGCCAGTCATCACATGTTAAACCTTTTCAGGATTTGCACTAAGTCAGTAAATACATATACTATAGCATCTTAGGCAATATGTACACAATTATTGTTATTTTCTGGATGAGAAAAATGAGTTGCATTCTGGGATATATCAAGTGGATAGCGTAGAGTACCACTAAAAGCTCTGGATTTTTTGTGTAGCTGCTCTACAAAAACAGTGTAAATGGAGGGATTACTAATGTTTAAGGTATAGTAAAATAAAACTATAAAGAAGCACATGGGGGGATGGTAAGATGGAGGGCTAAAGGAAATAAACGAGGAAAGGAAAAGTACAAATGAAGCAAACAAGCCGGTCGCCTGGGTTATCGGTCGGAAGGGGTTATCCACGGATGGACGGGCAGATGAAGTGATGGAAAGCAGCCTGGTACCAGCAGCCAGAGAAGCAGCCGCGGAGCCAGGGGTGGGAGCGAGCCAAGCCCAGGAGCGGCAGCCCAGACCCGGGTCAGTCTGCTCCAAACTCCCCCACTGATCTCCACCCAATTAGCATGGAGTTCCATCTGCTGCCTGGAGTGACACACAAACACACACGCACGCCGACATCAACACAAAAACACAAATGCTCTCTGTCACACATACGCGTAAACATGCTCACACGCACACACACACCCACACACACACACACACGTGCACAACACTTCCATTACCCATAACAATTGCTCAGTGACAAGATAAGTGATAGCCTCGTCCAGCCTCCTGCCAATTATAGCCTAATGTGAAAGAGACTGATTCACTATCGCTCTCACACTGTTCGGAGGATGCAGCCATGTGTGTGTGTGGGTGTGCATGTGCATGTGTGTGTGTGTGTGTGTGACTTGTAGAGAGCTTTCTCTATTTGCAATGGCGCTCTGTTGCAAACATCTGTGGCTAGGCCCAGACAGAAGGCTGCTCCTTTCTATGTTGGCTGCAGGCTAGCTGTCTCTCTCTTCCTTTTTCTGTCTCTCTCTCTCTAAGCTCCCCAATGTCTCCAGCAATCAATATTTAACAATATACCCCTCACTGAGAGACAAAGATGGGAGGGAGAGGGGAAAGGACATCAAGAAAGTTTGAGGGAGGAGAGAACAACACTTACATTTGTTATCGTTTCCTTCACCTGCCCACAGCAATTTGTGATACTGAACTCTGACATAAACACAGTATCGTAGAAAATCTGACGAAAGCGGCCAGAAGGTATTCATCGTTAATTACAGTTACTGGCATGACACCCTCAGTCTGCTTTTTTTTTTTAAAAATGGGTGACAAACTGGCAAAACAAACAAGACTTCCTTCCCAGAGCCGTTTGCTAAACAACTCTATAATTGCGCTGAAACGATTCACACTGTGTGACCAACATGGTTAGTGACCACCCTTCAGCATCTCTAATTACTGAAATGATTAACTTTTCACTTCCACCAATCTAAGCCCTCTTTTGAATTTTGAACTTCAATCCAACATTGTACAGTATTCAGTTTTTTTTTTTTATGATTTACCACCAAGTTCTTCGTTTTAACCAAAATAGGGGCAGGTAAAATATCAATCTGGCTGCGCTTTAAGTATCTGCGTTTATTTATCTCGGGGTCTTGTTCATGAGTGAGAGTAAAATGGAGCGGAAGATGGACAGACGGTTCGGTGTGGCATCATCAGTTATGCAGTCCGTCTCGGACCATTGTAGTGAAGAGGGAGCTGAGTCGGAAGGCAAAGCGTTCGATCCATCTACCCTCACCTATGGTCATGAGCTTTGGGTAGTGACCGAAAGAATGACATCGCGGATACAAGCGGCCGAAATGAGTTTCCTTCGTAGGGTAGCTGGGCTCAGCCTTAGAGATACAGTGAGGAGCTCAGACATCCGGAGGGAACTCAGAGTATAGTCGCTGCTCCTATGCCTCGAAAGGGGCCAGCTGAGGTGGTTCGGGCATCTGATTAGATGCCTCCTGGACGCCTCCCTTTGGAGGTTTTCCGGGCACTGCCAACTGGTAAGAGGCCCCGGGGTAGACCCAGAACATTCTGGAGAGATTACATATCTTGTCTTGAACGCCTCAGGGTCCCCCAGGAAGAGTTGGAAAACGTTGTTGGGGAGAGGGACGCCTGGAATTCCCTGCTAAACCTGTTGCCCCCCTGACCCAGTGGACGAAAATGGATGGATGTGCTTTACATAAGGTTCTTGTTTCATATTGCATGCGAATGTATTAATGCGCAGGGCTCATTAGTGCACGTGTGAGATTGGTTCTAACTCACACAGGCTCCGCCCTCTAGTGGACTCTATGGGTAATACTCTCCTCCAATCACATGTGACACACATATGTGCATCACCACAGTATATAAGATGGCGTCCAGCGCTGCCTGGTATCCTTTTCTCTTCAGCAATCACCAGATTCAACTGTTATCAGGTCATTAAATAGGTGTTATCAGTAGCTATAAGCACCATATTTGTGGGTCAATAGGGGCCTAGTATGCCTACTACGTTGGAAAAGTCAAAGTGCAACTTAAAAGCAAACCATTCTAACATGTAAATCTGAATGAAACGTCAAGTTTGAACACAAACAAAAAGGCTTCTTTATGTTTAGGCAACAAAATTATAACTTCTTTAGGTTTAGGCAAAAAATGAAAAAAAGTACTACTAATAATAAAATAACTACGAACACAAAGACAACTACACATTGTTGGTTTCATACGTGAAGCGAACTCCAGTCTCCTGTGTGAAAACCCTGTGTTTTGTGTCCATCATACCTGACCTCCACCCCTTATGGAGTGTAAAAATGTCTACACTACAGCACCTGACTTCTGCTTCTGCTCCAGTCATAATTACTACGGTCGACAGAGGTCGCTGTTGTGTTGTTGTTTACCTTCTTTTGGTGATCTGCCATGTGAATAGATGATAAAACCTAGTAGTGGGTGTAGTAGGCCCCTATTGACCCACATCTATGAGGCTTATAGCTACTGATAACACCTATTTAATAGCCTGACAATAGTCTAATCGGCTGCAGCGATCGGCGATTGCCCACTGACTGCCTCCTGGCTGTTACATCTCCAAGAGCCTCGCTGGGACGGATCTTTGCGACGCCTGTTTCGAGTGCCTCGGCGCAGGCCGCAGAGAATGGTTTTCAGTGTAAAAACGGGCCAAGAAATGGGACCATTTCTTGGCCAGGACTCCAGGAAGTTACTGGTATTTCCAAAAAAACAAAAATCAAACTATTCTTTTAAAGGGTCAGTTCTCCAAATTACACAATATAAATATTTTCTCATAACCTCTGGATAGATTTGTTTCGATGAGTTCAGGTTTTGAGATCTCCACTTCTATCCAACCATTACAATGCAGGTGAAGGAATATTTGTCTGTGCTTCTCAAAGCTTTGAAATATTACATAGAAATACATAAAAATCTACAAAAACATGGCTGTCAAAATGTGGTGTCCCCATCTACTCTTATTTGGAACCACTTTCCCCAAAAGAAAGTCCCTATAAAAACATGGTGACAGTGTGCTCTGTAGCAGGGACACTGTGACACTTTCTGCAAAGACATGCCATATTGAAGTCATATTTTTCAATGCTGCAAGCATCGCAAACAGAACTCCATTCGGCTCTATTGTATTGGTTTGGATGCAAAAGTCTCAGAGGCAGATATCTTAAAACCTCAGCGGCTAAAACCCAAACCATCTGCATAGATACCTCTAGACATCTTCTTACATCCCAGCATATCCAGGCTCAGTTAAAAGAATATTCTGATTTCAAATGTATTACAGGTCGTAAAGTAAGCCATGCGATAGAATTGTATACAACAAATCTATTGCTTTTGTAAAGAAATATTTCTAGACATCGACATCTTTCTTTTACGAGTTTGGCAGAAGCTCATAGCAGTAAGTCAACTAACTGGAATGTAAACAAGGAGTACATACTGGCTTTGAACCAGAGAATGCTGTTTATCATTACTACCACCACTCCAGGTTTTATCATCATTTTATTTTTGTGTTCCCTCTCATCTTTCTTTATCTGCTTGACTGTAATTCTGCAAAATGGAAACACTTTCCTCCTCTTGGATCTTATTCTGTTAGTTGTACCAACAATCATATGACTACTTTCTGACTATAATTCTAATACAATGGGGGTTGTAGAGGTCATGATGGGCCTTTTTCTGTCTATATAATAATACATTTATTTATATAGCACCTTTCGAAACAAGGTTACAAATTGCTTACCAGTAAAAGCATGATAAAAGAAATAACACCCAGAACTTGAATCTAAACAGAATATACCATATAAATACAAAATAAATATAAAATCACATAAACAGTTACAACAATGCACCATCAGTTAAGAAAAAAACATAATATAAAAGTGAGTCTTATATGGCCTCCTCCTTGGCCATTAACCCCTGAGACTCGCGATCCTGACTGACTTTACTGTCTTTCAGAGGCTGTAGCAGGTTCAGTTTTAGAGCTAGAGTGAAGGTCCAGATATCATATGAAACTAGGAAAGGAATAAGGAATCAATTGGTTCCAACCCTGTCATGCTAGCTTGTCGGGAAAGAGGTTAAATAATGCTCCAAAGTTAGGCTAAATCTTTCGGCGAGAAAAAACTGTCATGGCCATATTCAAAGGGGTCCTTTGACCTCTGACCTCAAGATATGTGAATGAAAATGGGTTCTATGGGTACCCACGAGTCTCCCCTTTACAGACATGCCCACTTTATGATAATCACATGCAGTAATATTGTGTTAATGTGTTATTTTTGCCTCTTCTAAAAATGGTATACTTGAATAGTTCTGCATACTGGGGTCCCTAAACAGTCTTGGAATTGCATAGATTGACTGGAAAGCTGAGACTTGTGGATCCAATGAGCCAAGGTGTGTTCATGTGTGATGATGGTAGTCCCCATAGTAGCTATTTCATTGTAATGGGACCATTATTTGAAACTGTTGTGACCTCCAAGATAATCACAGCCTCATGAAACTTTACAACTAGAGACCAAGGGCGTTCAGGAAAAGTATGTCTTTCCTAGGTATATTGACAATAACGGAGTTTCTGAGCATTTTCCAGAACAGAAGTGCTTGCCATCCAATCACCAAAAAATGCAATTCTTGCAGAAATCTCCAAATTTCTTGGTGTCTTAATATGGTATTTTGGAGGGATTATTGATCATATTTATCAATTCTTGAATGGTATAAAATGGTTAAATTTAGCACCAAATCTGTGTAACAAATGGTATCAACCCAAAAATGGCTGCAACAAATTATGAGACATAAGTGACCAGGGGAATGGCCATCATATATTTCTATCATTATGTTCTAAAGCCTTATACACTTTTACAATTTATTTTAATTAATTAATTAATGTTTATTTCTGATTTATGACTAGAACAATTTGACACAGTGCTGAGCTGCATCTCAAATTTATCTTCCGGTTCCCAGCTTTCAGATGATGTACACCACTTCTATGTGACATATACTGCTGACGTGCTATCTCCCCCTAAAGACCCCCTGTACTCCTCTAAAAAAGACAAAAACTGGTCTTCTGTGGGTCTCAGAGGGTTAAGCTGAAATTATCTTAAGTACAAGCTTATGCCATATCACAGCAGTTATTGCAAATACAAAATGCATTTCTAAATCATGATTAACAAACTTCTGAGCTTTTTTAAAGCACCTTAACTCTTCCCTGTCATAAATCAGATATGACCTTGTGCAGCACACTCACAATATGTACCTGAGGGGTTAGAAGTTAATGTCCCACCTTGTTTTATTAAGGTCAACTGCTGACATTTTTAATTCAGGTTAGTAAAGCTGAGCTCATGACAGAATCATGACATGCTGAGGCAACACAGGGGTTGACGCTAAACGCCTCAATAATTCATGCAGGTGGAGGATTAATTGAGAATGTCTGCTCTCAGTGGTATTGAAGGAATATGATGGATTGTTGGATGGAGGATGAGTGAATGAATAGAGGGATGGAAGACGGAGGGCAGTGCACATGTGTTATTTGGTCTCCATCATGCTATCACAGTTTCCCTTGAAAGAAAAGAACATACTTGTCTGTAGAAAATTTCCATTTTGTTTCCATTTCCAGAGGGAATTGTGCCATCGTGTTTATTTCAGTGCTATGCATGTTTCAATGAAAACTGTGCGTGGGATTTTAAAAAGCCAGTTCAGTGCCCAACAGCAGTAACGTGGTAAAGGCCTCCGTCTCTGGAGCCACATGTGTTCCTCTGCTGGCTTCACATCAAGTCTCGCTGCAGCTGTATTTCCTCTGCCTCTCTCTCTGCTATCCAACTCCTCAAATTAATGAAATGCTGAAATGTTTCCCTTTACATGAATCCAAATCCCTTCCAACATTCAGTGCTGGGCAAAATACTACAACACAATCATCTGCAGTAATTCATTCTTGAGTTTGTTAGAAATCTGTAGTGTTGTACTGCTTCCAGCCTCTCGCCCAAACTGCTGCTCTTCCCAGCTAGTTGCCTTTCCCCGCCCACTCATGACTGCTCTACATTACTGAGATAAATACACACTGCCAGTGGTTGCAAAAGCAATATGACCCTAATTCAGTCTTGCAAACTCACTCACATACTGAATAAGTTGCTGCATATATCAGTGCGTGTTATGAGTGTAGCTCAGCGTTTCCCCTATGGGCTTCCCCTACAAACAGTTTGTGGGATCATTCAGAACCAAGCTGCTACCTCCGGTTTTGAAAAGTGAAGCCAATTTGGAAGTGCCTTAAACTTGCATTCTTTCTAATAGCCAGCAGGGGGCGACTCCTCTGGTTGCAAGAAGAAGTCTGATTGCATAGAAGTCTATTAGAAAATGAGCTTACTTCTCTCTTGATTTATTACCTCAGTAAACATTGTGAACATGAGTTTATGGTCTCAATCGCTCAACATGATGTTCATTTAGTAAATTGTGCTCTCATTTAGAGCCAAACAGACCATAAAACAGGGTACGCTTTAGGGCGTGGCTATACCTTGTGATTGACAGGTCGCTACCATGGCGTTGTCCGGTCTGGGAGTTGTCCATGTTTTCATCTTAGAACTTTAAACCTTTCAAAGTGTGTTTTCAGTTCATGAAAGTTAATTCTAACATTTCACTTATAAATGTCTTATTCAGCGTTCGGTTGTACTTAGCTCCACCGTCTTGTGTCAGGTCTGGTTCCGAATAACCAAGATGGCGATGGCCAAAATCCAAGATGGTGACGGCCAAAATGCTGAACTCAAGGCTTTGAAAACGCAGTCCACAAACCAATGGGTGACATCACCGTGACTATATTCACTTCTTATATAGAGTCTATGTTCAGAACATGTATTCAAGAAACCCAACTTGACTCAACTCACATGGCGGTACCACAAAACAAAGATATCGTCCTCCTCCAACAAAATTTGAAGGTTTTTGACATAAAACTATACGATTTTACATCATTTTGGACCATTATTATTGCTAGTTAAATGATTATTTAATTATTTATACATATCACAGTCTTCATCTGAACATTTAATTCAACTGGAAATGTTTGCCCTTAAAGAGCAGATTCAGAAAACTTAAATATTGTTTAATATTTGTTAACAAATAATAATAAAAAACAGTTATGACAAACAGTTCACTAATTATTTTACAAAAAGGACTTGAACATTGTATCGTTAAATTACAGCACCCTCGTTTTCACTCCCTCTTCCCCCTGCTGTGCGTCGGCTCGTCCAGATGCTCCCACATAGGCTGGCACTGCGCTGTTGTGAATCTCCATTATGAATCTCCCGGAGAACCTGATATGGAGAGGGCAGAGAAGACTACCGGCAGCTTGAGGGAAATGTCGGTGTGCAAGAAAAAGTCACAGTACGCCAAAGAGTAAAATGAAGAAGTGCCGGTATTGCTTAGCGCTGAGTACCGGCCCACTTCGAGCACTGCATATGCTAAATGAAGAAGATGTGGCACGTGGATGTGGCAGTTTTGGGATTGTGGGAAGGTAACTTTTGATGGCATTCCACTGAGAAACAGAAAGTAATGTAATTACTTCTGCTGTTCAGTATGTAAGTGAGCTGTTCCTTAGTAAAGGTAATTACTCATTCAATGAGTAATCGGTAAATGATTCACATTTTCCAAGTAACCAGCCCAACACTACCTGTGCAACTTGAAAGTTCGTTTCATTCCATATATAGGATTTGACAAATTGCTTTGAACCGCCACACGCTACAGCCGATTCTGAATCAGAAACACGTAAATTGGTAGTTTCAGGCACCGTGACCTGTTTGAACCATCTATGTGGATTCTAGCTCAGTAGCCATTGTCTGAGCACCCCTGTAGCAGCTCTGCCCAGCCCCTGTCTGTCCTTGCCCAAAGCACTACTTGAGAGATGGTGCTTGTCGAGGTCAGGACCGATACCAACAAAACCAGGAGCTTCCCTGCACCAGCCTTCATTTAATGAAGAGACGTAGGGGCACATATCAGGTCAAGGTTTCGACAGCAAATCTACAGATAAGCTTGAGCCTTTATGTTGGACACTTGTGACCCACTCTGACTCTAAAGAATGTCTCGAATGCCAAGCAGTCATATCACACTCAGCTGCATGTGTACAAAGCACTGTGGTATCTGCAAATAGCTGACTGATTACTGGTGGATTTCTATTTATATGACTACCACCCAAGGCACAGCGCACATGGAAATGTCAGAATTTCTGCTAATTGTGTCAACATCATAATTATAATATTTACTACCAAACGTGGAGTAATTCAGTTTGGCAGAGAAACACAGCAGAGAGCTTCAGAGAGCTTCAGACACCTTCAGCGCTGCAGATGTCCCCAGTGACCAATTAGCGAACTTAGCAAACTTTGTAAGTGGCATTGGTAGAAAATATGAACCTGCCTCCCTAAAGCAGTGCTGTCCTTTTACTAATAATTTCTGTCATTAATCAAAGGGTAAACAGCAAACCAGTGAGGATTTAAGGACATTGAGAAATTAGAGTCGGGAGTTGTGGGGCTGCATATTTATTTGCATTATGTCTTTTTTATTTAACAATGATCTTCAATGTGTCGTACCTACTAAAGAAAATGAAAACATAAAGCCACAATCCTTACAAATAAGTGAGTGTTAATATATTATGTATTTTGGGGGGTGAACGTCTAATATACTCTGATTATGCATGACAAATAATTTACATATCAGTTGTGTTTAAATCTGGTATGTTTTATTCTTAGTTTACAGTATGTATAAAAATTAGGGCTGTCAATTGATTAAAATATTTAATCGCGATTAATCGGAAATTTAACCCACATTTTTTTTATCTGTTCAAATTGTACTTTAAAGGCTGTTTTGTCAAGTATTTAATACTCTTATCAACATAGGAGTGGACAAATATGCTGCTTTATGCAAATGTATGTATATATTTATTATTGGGAATCAATTAACAACACAAAACAATGACAAGTATTGTCCAGAAAACCCTCACAGGTACTGCATTTAGCATAAAATAAATGCTCAAATTATAACATGGCAAACTGAAGCCCAACAGACAACAACAGCTGTCAGTGTGTCATTGTGCTGACTTGACTATGACTTGCCCCAAACTGCATGTGATTATCATAAAGTGGGCATGTCTGTAGAGGGGAGACTCGTGGGTACCCAGAGTAACCCATTTCAGGTCAGTGGTCAAGGGACCCCTTTGAACAAATTTTGCATAAGTTTGGAGCGTTATTTATCCTCCTTCGTGACAAGATAGTATAACATAGTTCTTAGGTTTTCTAGTTTCATATGATGCCAGTATCTCCACTCTAGCTATCAAACTGAGCCCGGTACAACCTAAAAATGACAAGTTCATTTAATGCGTTAAAGAAATTTGTGGCGTTAAAACAAATTTGCATTAACACGTTATTATCGCGATGACTTTTGACAGCCCTAATAAAAATTAATTGACATGGCTGTACTGAACCAACATAATGAATATTTAATTTGAGCCAGCCTCATAGACTCATAGAATGCTAAGATAATTCCCTGAACAACTCGTAGCAATCCAGCCCGGTCTCACCAAATGGCGTGTGAATGACACAACAATTTGTAAGTCATTTTGCCTGCAATAACAACGCTGTTTTTGCTTTTGGGGTTATATTTCACGCCATGTAGTCTGTAACGACTGCAATGTAAATGCGTCCGTGTGAATATGCTACGCTCAGAGCTAGTGACGGGCTGGTCAATCAAAAACAGGACTTTATACCCGGAGACCAGTGTTCTTGTCCCAAAGTGTTGTTGAGTTATTTCTAAGTTAATGACATTTGTGACGTGTTTTACGTACTTATGCTACGTTGTTCACATAAATATTCACTTAGTTTACATCCATATTCAGGCTGGTCTCATACAATGTTGGTAGCTATACCTACCAAAAGTAATGCACTGTAATTTGTATATATCCCACGAAATCAATTTGTGTGTAACTAACGTAATTGTGAAGCAGGAAACGTAGGTAGGAGGTGGGAGTGGATGGTTGGTTAAAAAAATACCGAACTTTTGTCCAGGAGACCAGCGTTCGTGTCCTGTGTGAAACTTCAAATCAACGATGATTTATTTGTTGTGTAAGTTATGTACTTAAGTAACGTCACTTCCAGATTTATTTTAAGCCAAAACGCAATATTTCCTTAACTTAACTAAGTAGCTTTCTGGCCTAAACTTAAGAAAGTTGTTTCCTGTTGAGACGAAAGTTTATTTTGATAAGACCGTATTCATGTAACGAGCGGAAATTGACACGTGTTCCTGGACATCCATAGGCAAACGAACGAAAAAGGAGAAAAAACTTTTCGTAAGATATTCAATGAACCATTGTATGAGACTACCTTGACTTATTTCAAAGTCAGTCATGATGTTTTTCCTAAACCTAACTACGTGGTTTTGTTGCCTAAACATAACCGCGACCATTTCACAATAGCAACGTGGCGTTAAATGACATGCAAAAATCTGTTTAACAATGTTAAGCCCGCGGCGTTAAATAACATGACAAAAGCCGTTTCACAACGTTAAACCCGTGGTGTACAAATGACATGCGAAAAGCCTAAAATGCGTAATCATGACATGCAGAACGTCCTTAAAATGTTGTGCTATTTATATGCCTTTCCATGAGATCAGGTTGAGCAGTCAGACAGCTGAACTCTTTTATTGCAGCTTTCCATGTAGCAGCGGTCACTTTCAGAATAGACAGAAGGCGGCTGGTGAAGTGGAAACTGTGGGAGGATTTGTTGGCTTTCTTTTTTATCACAGAGAACATCTGTTCACACAGTTAGGTGCTAGTAAACATGCCTTACACATGCAAGCTGGAAGTTGTTGCACCAGCCACTCCAACAAAGTTTTGTTTACACTGGTTACTTCATGGCACTTTCCCTACATTATGTGTACGGTTACATTTCTACCGTTTGACATAATGGAGCACTGAGATGCTCTACAGAAAAGCAAAGTCACACAAGTGCTTTTCACTCTCAAGCTTTGTGAGGGATCTACTGACCTTGAAATAAGATTACCTGGCACATCCACAGTCAACACATCACATCACATCACTCATGGCTCTACCAAAACACTTGACAATGGACTTTTAATGTGTTTTATGTGAATGTTTTTAAGTTAAGATAGACCATTAAATTAGACAAACAGGGTGCATTTTGACTTTATTAAGGAAAGAAATATTTACTAATTATCACACTGAAACTTATTTAATGTATTAATGCCAAATTAGGGGAAATTGTTGCAAATGATAAATCAATTGTTACTATACCAATTATTATAAGAGGGAGAGGAACAAGAAAGAATGCCAGTTGTTTTCAGAAGCCAGTCAAAGACGGACATAAAGCAGTGAAACTGTGGCAATAAGATACAACAACAGTGGCATTACAGAGGATGATGAATGACTCCCACACACCACAGTGGAGACTGATCTGTATTCATACTGACCAAGGGCACAGGTTCTATCCTGTCTATCTAAGTAGTTTCTGTCACGTAACTTCCATACTTACAACACTTCCAGAGTTATTTTAACCCAAACTGCAATCTTTTCCTAAACCTAACTAAGTAGTTTTGTTGGCTAAGCCTAACCAAGTCAATTTATTCCTAAACCTAACCTAAGTAGTTTTACTTTGAAGAGACAGGAGCGGAAACTGAAACATGCATCACATGTTGCTGGACATTTGTAGGAAAACACAAAAAATACGTTGTTGAAAGACGTGCTAAGCGTCACAAAAAGAAAAGGGAAATTAGTGTCTATGTAAATGGATCAAATAGATCACATTTTGTGACTATTTTACAAACTGCCGTGAGACTGTGTTGAACTTTGATAGCAGATATTTTCCCAATCAAAGTAGTGGGTGTGGCTTTCCTCCCACAGAAAGGCTCTGTGAGGCTATACTTTGGTACAATGGTGCTTTGACATATAGTAAATGCTAACTTTAGTATGTAAACATTCTGATGTTTAGCAGGTATAATGTTTATCATGTTCACCATCTTAGTTTAGCATGTTAGCATGTTGATATTTGCTAATTACCACTGAACAAAAAGTACATCTGAGGTTGATGGGAATGTCATTAGTATTGCAAGTATTTTGTCATAAATAACAACGATTTTGATGATATTAGAGAAGTAAAGGTCACCAAAATTGTTACAATTCATCCAGCGAGGAACATGGATGTGTGCACCAAATTTCACGGCAGTCCAGCCAATAGTTTTTGAGGCAATCTTAACCACAAATATCAACTTCATTGTGGCCCCATGTAGAGTCAAATAGATGATAAAGCAGGCTATGCTTTAGGGTGTGGCTACCATGTGATTGACAGGTCGCTACCATGTCGTGGGAGTTGTCCGTGTTTTCGTCGTAGAACTTTTTGCATGTGTTTTCAGTTCATAAAAGTTAATTATAACCTTTTTGGTCACCTGAAAACGTCTTATTCAGTGTTCAGTTGTGCTTAGCTCCACACTCTCATTTCACTTCTGGTTAAAAAAAACAAGATGGCGACGGCCAAAATGCCGAACTCGAGGCTTCAAAACGGCAGTCCACAAACCAATGGGTGACGTCACGGTGACGACGTCCACTTCTTATATACAGTCTATGGCTGGCGCTATAGGAAAAGTCATGGGATCACCAAAATCATTCGGATACATCATCTGGGAACCACAAATGTCTCTACTAACGTTCTTGCCAATCCATTGACTAGCTTTTGAGATATTTTACTGGATAGTTGACACTTATGACCTGCTAATGGCTCCTCGTTAATAGTCAGGGGAATCACCAAACTCATTAGGATTTATCCTCTAGGCACCATGAATGCCTGTACGAAATTTAATGGCAATCCATCCAATATCATCATGGTGGCGCCAAAAGTCGGGATCACCAAAGTCTGTAGGGTTCATCCGTGTGGGAACATGAATATCTGTTTAAAATTTTAAGGCAATGCATCTAACAGTTGTTGAGTTGGGCGAATCAACATTAGCCATGTTTCCATTCAATTTTCAAGCAAATTTTAAGCAAACTTTTGAATTGTCGAGAAAAAAGAAATGTGAATTGGGCGTATTCCATCAACTGGTTTGGAGCAAATAAATTGGGCTACAGCGTAGTTCAGTCAGAAGTTGGCGCTATAGGCTATGCATGGCTGTAATCCACATGTAAACAGAGTAGAAGAAGTAGAGGTTTTGAACTGGAAACAAAACAAATCGGCTTGGCCGTCTAACCCATCTACGAGAGAAAAATGGAGAGAGGTCTTTAGGAATGTGTTTCAATCAGGCAAGTTTAAATTGTTCTTTCATGTCAGCTAGTATTGGCCATGTTTCATTTGTCCGGAACCGAAAACAAGCATTCACACTCTACGGGAATATCCGAGAAGACGCCGACAGCAAAAAACAGCTGATCATTCATGCAAGTTAAAGGTCCACTATGTCAGAATTTATTCGTCAAAGGCATTTCAATTATCCATTTAGCGCATCAACTCTTTTTCGACAAACGCAAAAACCACCTCAAGCGAGCGTAAAAACTGTTTTCTGCAATTGAGGAAGTTTTATTGAATTTTGCGATATTTCAAAAATGTGCATTAAAATATCTGAATGGAAACAGTTTTGACTTGTTTTTGCAAGTTTATTTCAACAACCACCACTACGAGCAGTTACCACATAATCTAGACTGTTGACGAATGCAACAAATAAGAGGTGAACTCTAAACTAAACTGAGCGTGAAATGAGAGAAGGGCAGGAGAAAAGGAACAGGGAGAGGGAAATGAATGTGTGTGTGCTGGTGTATCTTTGTCAAGTCAGTGCAGTAGAGCTGTAGTGAAAATCAGACTTGGCAGTCGAGCATGTAAAAGTAAAAGATCATGGAAAGGCCTCTAATCCCAGAGGGCAAACCCAACTCTTCAATACTTAATACAATTTAAAAACATGGTTACCAGCCTTCACTTCAATTCCATCAGATGAAGTCACTGAGCATGAGTGTGACTGTCGCATATGTGCAGCACATGCACCACTTTTTGTGTGTGTTGGGATGTTTGTGTTTTTGTATGCACATGTGGGTTCGCTTCTCCCTATTTTGCCTCAAAACCTGCATAACCTACACGGGGGGGCCGGACAAGGGTGATTAGACTTGTGTAAAAACTGATGACGCTGCCTTATAATGCAGCAGTAACATATGAGCCTTTCCCCCCCAGCCAGTGTTTGACAAGCTAACATGCACGCTTCGATCTCCAGGGTGATAGAGTGCATCGGTGTGTGTATAACCTGCCGCTGTGTAGCGGATCCATGCACCTCTAAGTCTGCCTTGAATATGGAATGGCTGCTGAATATTTCACATCCTACTTCTGACATTGCCCCCCTCATCTCATAAATCATTGTTTATGGATCATTTAGTTTGTGTCTGCTCTGAGCGCCTGAGTATGTGTGTGAGAGAGAGAGACAAAAAAGCATTTTGTCGAGGTTGTTTACACAACGGCATGAGATACGCAGAAGTCTTGCAAGAATGCAACACTGATCAAGGACAAACACACACGCAGAGTGATATCATTCATAACAATCAGTCTTTCAGAAACAATATGTGTCTTTTTAGGATCAATAAGTGTTGCAGCTTTGGAGAACTACTCTGTACTCTGAAGCACCTAATCACAGAAAATACACTGCAGCAACAGCAAACCGGAGAGCTCACAACTCAAGATTGCTAGGCAATACACATACTGTTTGGTAGTCTTATTCTATGTGTGTGTGTGTGTGTGTGTGTGTGTGCGTGCGTGCGTGCGTGCGTGCGTGCGTGCCTGCGTGCGTGCGTGCATGTGTGTGTGTTTGTTGTGTGTGTTTATCTCCATGCGGATCACGAGGCCGTTCTGTTTAGTGAGCTGTCAGACATTTGGCCAGGGTCAGAGCCCAAGGGACTGAGAGAGGGGGAGGGAGTGGGGTGCTGTGGAGGGAGGAGAGAGGAAGAGAGGGGCGAGAGGTCTGGAGGGATGCCGGTGAACTGTACAGACAGACACTGTGAGAGGACTCACAATGGCCTTCGGCAGCGCAAGGGAAGACACAGAGAGAGGGGGGAGAGGGAGCGAAGGAGAGGCTTTAAAGAAACCCAAACCCTGGAAGCGGAGAGCTGTTGAATACCAAGGAGAAGTTCCTTCCCCACAGTACAGCGCTGTCTGGATACAGGGCCCCCCAAAGACTAGTCTCCGAGCTCCAATCATGTTGTTGTTAAAGCCTTGCTCCTCCATGTGAACTGCCCTGACCACTAGCGCTCAACTTCCAAAAAAACGCTTTCTATTTCGCCCAAACTTTCATTTCACGGAGTCTGTATACCTCCCTGTCCCTTATTTGCCTTCCAAGAAAGAAAAAGGAATAATATGTGACAGAGGAGGGGGGGGGGGAATGTGAGCACATTAAAAACACATAGGCAACACTCGGGGAGGGGAGGGGAGCTTGTGTGTTTGTGCCGTGCTTTTTGTGTCCGGGCCAGCCGAGGCCTATGTAAGCATGCGAAATGGATATTGAAAAACAATACATAAATATTGTCCCCTGTCAGCAAGATTAGAAAAGCAATATCCCATTGCTGGGATGCATGCACTGCTGCTGGAGACAAAGGGAGAGAGATTGTGTTGGTGGTGGAAGAGGGGAGGGAAAAAAGGGGGGGAGAGAGAAACAGAATGCAGGTAAATTACTGCAGGTGCCTGAGGGCCCGAAAGAGGAGGGAGGGGCGAGAAAAGATAGAGAAAATAGAGAAATAAATAAGCAATAACTGCATCCTTTCAAGCGGAGACAAATGCATTTACCCCGAGCAACAGGAATTAAGCAAACCTTCTTGAACAAAAAAAAATCATCCCACTGCTGTATATCCATCCAGGAGGCACGCCTGTGTGGAAGGAAACCAACAGAGTCCAGGTGACTTCGCACCTTCCATCAATAAAACATTAGCCGCTCAAAACTTCTCCTGGGACACGCCGCCAAGTGAGCTACACAAATGGAAATTCAAATTGCATGAGGGCGCCGTGCATGAGGTTATGTGTGTGTGTGAGAGGGAGCGTGTTCAAGTTGTCCGGCGATTGTTTACCATTTGACATTTCCATTTAATTTCTTGTCGGGCAGTGGTGAAATGACAATCAGTGCCAGAGATTGCATTTGTAGTGGTGAATAATTTGAAAATGGTGGCAGACAGTGGCTGTCTCAGATGTTGCACCTCGTACATCAGGGCCTGTGGGCGATCGCTTGTTTACCAGCAGCCAGATATGACTTGTTTTCTTGTGTTTTGTGTTTTTGCAGATGCAGTTACAGTGCAGCTTTTTGGCTCAGACATTGTCCTCTGACTCACTGGGCCTGCACAGTTTCTACACCCAAAACAGCTTCATTCATTATTCCTGTTTACATCAGCATCAAAGGTGTGATTTGGCTGCAGTGGTAGCTACCGTCCTTCAGCTCCCCCCCTCCTTCCTCACTCTCTTTTTTGGCTGGACCACAGAGGGCCAGCCCTACAAACGCAAAAGTCTGACACTGAGTGACTGATTGTGTGAGTGATTAAGTTGCATGATTGGTCGGCCGAGTGTTGTAGTGTCCTCATTGGCCGTTGCTCTTTCAAAATGAAAAGGCGGGGACATTCCTTTTCAGCGGTTCCATTCATCTGCGCGAGTGATCGCCACGCTTCCCAGCATTGGACGCGACACGAGGCACTTGGCACCTGATTGGACTAAAGCTTTCCCTCGTGGCAAAGAGTGGGTCCGCACCATTACCACGCCGAGTCTGCACACCATTTAAAAGGTGTATCAGCTGGCGCCTACGCAATTCAAGCGATGAAAGCAGTGTTTACGCCTGCCTCGAACACATGGCTGATACAAAAACAACAGGGTAAATCTTGATGCCAAGCAACAATGCAATCTGAAAGTATGAATGAAGTACGTATATATTTGACATACAGCAGAGCAGCCAGCAGATGATTTCTGGTATAATTTTGTCTCTGTGGAATCGTTGTCTCGTCAACAATTAATGACACAATAAACCTTGATTGCTCTGACAGATCCATGCTTTGTTTAAGCAAATGTTCCCCCCCCCCCCCATTTAAGAAGTATGCTCCTCACTCGCTGATCATCATCACTTCTCGCTGGATTGTGCCCCGGCTGTATAAAAAGGAGCGCACCCATTATCAATATCAGTACATTCTTTGCTTGTGGGCTGCTGCTCCCAGCTTTCAAACGGGAACCAACACGTTAAGTTTTTGGAAACTTACTCTTCTTATATCATGAAAATAGTTCACCGAAGTGTGTTTCTGAAAAGATTTAATGCGAGAAAGAAGCCATGCAGTTGCTGAATCTGTCTTTATTTTGGATTGACAATGGATAGTTTAAAGGTTTCTAGGGAGTTTCCAGAGATGGCGAGTCGTGCCACCCAGATGCCCCTGATTTGCATAAAGAAGCCTTAATAATTTTTAAAATGGCAGACAGTGGCTGTCTCAGATGTTGCTCCTCGAACATCAGGGACTCTGGGCGATCGCTTGTTTACCAGCAGCCAGAAATGACTAGTTTTCTTGTGTTTTTGTGTTTTTGCAGGTGCAGTTTTAAGTTACAGTGCAGCTTTTTGGCTCAGACATTGTCCTCTGACTCATTGGGCATGCAGAGTTTCTACATCCAAAACAGCTTCATTCATTATTCCTGTTTACATCAGCATCAAAGGTGTGATTTGGTTGCAGTGGTAGCTACCATCCTTCAGCTCCCCCCCTCCTTCCTCACTCTCTTTTTTGGCTGGACCTCAGAGGGCCAGCCCTACAAACGCAAAAGTCTGACACTGAGTGACTGATTGTGTGAGTGATTAAGTTACATGATCGGTCGGCCGAGTGTTGTAGTGTCCTCATTGGCCGTTGCTCTTTCAAAATGAAGAGGCGGGGATATTCCTTTGTTGACATTTTCGGGGGGGGGGGGGGGATGTCAGCGGTTCAATTCATCTGCGCGATGATGAAAATAATTCACCGAAGTGTGTTTCTGAAAAGATTTAATGCGAGAAAGAAGCCATGCAGTTGCTGAATCTGTCTTTATTTTGGATTGAAAATGGATAGTTTAAAGGATTCTAGGGAGTTTCCAGAGATGGCGAGTCGTGCCGCCCAGATGCCCCTGATTTGCATAAAGAAGCCTTGACCACAACTTTATGCAAATGAGAAAAAACGCCCCGTCTCTCAAATCGCGCCGCCATGCTACCAGAATGCATTGCACTGCTGCTTACATAGACAATGAATGGGAAGTTTGGAAAGGACGGAGGCTGTGGACACGTACCATTACTGGAGTTAACATTATGGACACGACCACTGACTATTTGTGTAACAATTTAGGCACAAATTCACAGAGTGACCATAATGGTCTAGCCATGTACTTGGTTTTAATCGAGTATTGTTAAGCCTCTGCAGCTTAATGGCAGTAGTCCAGTTGCACTGAATGGGCTTGCAGTGGAACACAAAACTCGTGTCTTTCAGTGTCTGGTCACCAAACATTTGCTTGCACCTTCCAGCAGCTGAAAAGTAAACAACATTTAGCTTCCAAAGGATTTCTTTCCAGCAGGGAAGCTACAGTGTCACAGCCTCTTGCTGTAGTGCCACAAGCTTTCTACACCAAGTTTGATGACTTGGTTTGACCGCATTTATCAGCTCCCAACAGATATAAAAAATACATCACTTAACTGGCTGGAAGCTGTCTTTTTCTTTAAATGGCATGTTTGCAGTTGTGTGGAAGGTCAACGTCACGGAACATGTCGAAGAATTAGGCAAGAGAGTGCAAAAGGATTTAACCAGACACCTCGGGCTGTGGGAAATCATGATGGACATTTTCTTTATTTTCTTGCATTTTATAGACTAAACATTTAATACAATTCATCAAAAACAGGTAATACAAATTATCATTCCCCACTAGTGGAGTCTTGACACTGGTGGGGTGGTAAAAGAGTGAAGAAAAGCTGAATATCTGGATGGATATCATCTGGAAGGACCCACTGGTGAACAGCATGGATCAAACACTGAAATGACAGCAGCAGAGAAATAATTTTTTTATGATGATGACCTTACCAAGTAGTTTAAGTATGATATTATAAAGTCAACACTTATAAAGTATGTGCGGTCCTGGAGGGAAATTACTAACGACCTATTTTGACTTTAAGTTTGGGTTGCGCTGGTGCGAGAAAGCACTAGATATTTTGTTGGGACCATAGACTGTACAGTATATAAAAGAGGATGTAATCACTGACATCACCAATTGGTTTTTGGACTACTGTTTTGAAGCCTCAACTTCAACATTTTGGCCGTCGCCATGTTGTTTTTTTTGGAACAAGAAGTGACCATATGTGGACGAGAGGGTGGAGCTGGGGAAGAGCAAAGCCGGCAGGGCCCGGTACCGTTAGCATAACTAACGCTAGCGTTAGCTAGGTTATTCACGTTAACTGTGATATTAATGGTTATGCTAATTTTGGCTAGAGAAAATCAGGCTTAAAACAAAATGTTAAGATGATTTTTGGGGCATTTCAAGCCTTTATTGACAGGACAGTGGACGGTCTAGAAAGGGGGAGAGAGAGAGAGATGGGGCTTCACGCTGAAATGGCCGCAGGTCGGATTTGAACCCGTGCCGCCCCGGTTAGGACTCAGCCTTGTTGTAGGGGCGCCCGCTCTACCAACTGAGCTATCTGGGCGCCCCAGATTGATTTGCTATTGGAGCAAGCCTCAAGTGGTCAATCTGAGATAAAAATATATGAGATAAAACTGGCAGTGTCAGTCAGCTCCGGACATTATTGGGCTGCTTTAGTCTGAACCCAGCATTTGTCTATCGACAATCAGTTGATCTCTTAAGTTTTTTATCAAACAAAGATGCCGAACATTTACTGGTTCTAGTCTCTCTTATATGATCAATTGTTGCATAGTTAATTAAATATCTTTGAGTTTTGGAGTGTTGGTCAGACAAAACAAGCAATTTGGAAATGTCACTTTGGCCTCTGGAAAATGTCTCTAATCAATTAATCAAAAAGTTATTCAATAAGGGAAAGAATCATTATTTGCAGCCCTAATTATAAGGCGTCTTCAGCAGCTCCAGTGGCTCCCAGTTTTTGTCATTAGTGTGAAATGAAATATGTTTTACACTTGCAAGTCACGTCATGTGGTGTCCTATTTAGGTGTGAATCCCATCTTTGTTTCTATAATTCTGCCTCTAACTGGGGGTGTGAAAATTGAATGTGTTGCATACGCACTTGTATGCACTAAAATCGCACTCATGTTGACTTCTAATGCTTCATTATCCAATCGTAGCATCCCCCTTGATCTGACAAGCTCTCTTCCTTCCTTTCATCCAGTCTTCCTTCATTCTGTAATCACTCCATCTCACGAATTTCTCTGCTATTTGGACGACGAACAGTCATTCGCATGCTGTGCTCGTCCTCGGTTTCTCTCTTCAAACTTCTCTCTGATTTGGTATGCGGTAAGTAGTTTACCTGTCATCTGATTCACTCTGTACATGTAGGCACACTCTCTTTCACTTTCACCATTCTCCTCCAGACACACTAAGAGATGAACGTAATTCCCAAACATACATAAGTAGCTTTCATTGCCACCGCCCCGCGTCCGACAGGTGCTGATGAAGTATTTCTTACGTGAAAGAAATCAAAATCCAGGGTGGTCGCCAGGGTGATAAGACAGAAGAGTGGGCTACTGCAGCGGTTGTCATAGTGAGGACTTTTAACTTTGATTGGCTGGAGGCATGGCCTGAGGCATTTGGAAGGCCTTTGCTGGACCGTGGCACAGAGAGTGACAGCTGACCAACAACACAAACACACTCGTCGTACACTCCCTGCTGTCACATGTAAAGTGAACACAAAAATAAAAAAAGCTTTCCAATTTATGCATCAGTTCAAATATGTTGATGTTTCGCAAAAGTGTTTAATAATGTTTGGAATAGGGCTGTCAATCGATTCAAATATTTGAATCGCGATTAATCGCATGATTGTCCATAGTTAATCATGATTAATCGCAAATTAATCACACATTTTTTATCTGTTCAAAATGTACCTTAAAGGGAGATTTGTCAAGTATTTATGAAGTTTTATAACTAAGTTTGGGAACAAAGACCACCCCTCATACACATCCCATTTCCACAACTAAAGCATTTAAGCACACTGGATCCGTTCACTTCCCCTTCACTCAGTTTTCACATCCCTCCTCCCCAAACCCTTTTTTCTTTTCTCTCACCCTTCTTTCTCTCTGGTTTGATTACAGGAACCATTGGGGGCTCTGTAAACTTCAGAGCTCATGAAGAGACAACTTCCTCACTCAGAGTCTCGACTCCGCTGGTTCCCTCCGCCTTCAGCCGACAACGGTCCATCATCGCTCTCCTCCATCCGTCCTTGTACAACACCTCTTCCCCTCATCCCCCACCTGCAGCCCTTCATCCTCTCACCCCTCATCCCTTCATCCCTCAACTCTCATCCCTTCATCCCTTCATCCCTCGACCCTCATCCCCTCATCCCTCAACTCTCATCCTCTCATCTCTTCATCCCTCGACCCTCATCCCCCACCTGCAACCCTTCATCCCTATCCCCTCATCCTCTCACCCCTCGACCCTCATCCCCTCATCCCTCGACTTTCATCCTCTCATCTCTTCATCCCTCGACTCTCATCCTCTCATCTCTTCATCCCTAGGCCCTCATCCCCCACCTGCAACCCTTCATCCCTATCCCCTCATCCCTTCATCCCTTGACTCTCATCCCTTCATCCCACGACCCTCATCCCCTTCATCTCTTCATTCCTCGACCCTCATCCCCTTCATCTCTTCATTCCTCGACCCTCATCCCCATCATCCCTCGACCCTCATCCCCTCATCCCTCGACTTTCATCCTCTCATCTCTTCATCCCTCGACTCTCATCCTCTCATCTCTTCATCCCTAGGCCCTCATCCCCCACCTGCAACCCTTCATCCCTATCCCCTCATCCCTTCATCCCTTGACTCTCATCCCTTCATCCCACGACCCTCATCCCCTTCATCTCTTCATTCCTCGACCCTCATCCCCTTCATCTCTTCATTCCTCGACCCTCATCCCCATCATCCCTTGACCCTCATCCCCTCATCTCTTCATTCCTCGACCCTCATCCCTCAACCCTCATCCAGTCATCTCCTCATCCCTCACCCCATGACCTCCATCCCTCAACCCTCATCCACTCATCTCTTCATCCCTCGACCCTCATCCCCTCACCGCTTCATCCTTCAACCCTCACCCTTCATCCCCTCATCCCTTCATCCCTCGACCCTCATTCCTTCATCTCTCGACCATCATCCCTCGACCCTCTTTCTTTCATCTTTCTTTCCTTGATCCCTTCATCCCTCGACCCTCTTTTCTTTATCCCTTCAGCCATCGACCCTCTTTCCCTCATCTCTCGACCCTTCATCCCTTCATCCCCTCGACCCTCTTTCCTTCATCTATCGACCCTTCATCCCTTCATCCCCTCAACCCTTCATCGCTCGACCCTCACCGTTCATCCCTCGACCCCCCTTCCCTTCATCCCTCATCCTCCCACATCATCATTGCTCCCCTCCATCTTCAAAATGTAATAAACTATTCCATACCCATACCTTTACTGGCGTGGTCTTTGTTAGTGAAAATACACTTATCAACATTGGAGTTGACAAATATGATTGCTTTATGCAAATGTATGTGTATATATATATATATATATATATATATATATATATATATATATATATATTTGAAATCAATTAACAACATAAAACAATGACAAATATTGTCCAGAAAACCTCACAGGTACTGCATTTAGCATAAAAATAATAAGCTCAAATCATAACATAATGCAAATTAGGCCAATATGTGTTTAGTAACATCTTATTTTTGTCATGACCTTTACTCTGTTAAATGAGTTGCACATTTAGCTTTTTAATAACCTCTTTATTACTTCTTAACATTTTTGTGAATGTGATTTGGCAGAGCACCTGTCTACATAATTGTATCTAGATAAATGTGACAGGTCTGTCTATGGCTGTGGGCGTAGTGTATGAAGTGGGCACCCATGCATATGCGTGTGCATGTCTGCGACTGGATGAGTGACTGAGCGCAGAGCTATGACAGCCAAGCACACGGCAGCACAGTTATGGATTTTAGCTTGAGGGCTGCTGTAGGGTTCCACGAATCAGTCTGTTCCTCTCATCCTCCTCTTCTCCTCCTCCTCTCATCCCCTTCTCCTCTTCTCTCAGGGACTTCACTCACTTTTTTTTTTTTCCAAATCAGAACTCCCCTATAACCATGCCGGCGAATGCTTTTGATAACTTCTGATGCCCCTCAGTCACTGTTTGCCTGTAAAAGTTCATCAAGGTTGCGTGTGATTGGGCGAGAAAAGTTGACACCGTGGAAAGTTTCTCTCCGAAGCCCCGGGTACTGTTGATGTAACCACTTGTAAATTTGATTTATTTTTGACTAAGAAAGCCATGATACGAAATGGAGAAAAGGGGGATTTAGTTCAAAATGTGTTTCAATTCGGGCTGTCAATTGATTAAAATATTTAATCGCGATTAATCGCAAATGAATCGCACATATTTTATCTGTTTAAAATGTACATTATGGGGAGATTTGTCAAGTGTGTAATACTCTTATCAACATGGGAGTGGGCAAATATGCTGCTTTATGCAAACGTGTGTATATATTTATTATTGGAAATCAATTAACAACACAAAACTGACAAATATTGTCCAGAAACCCTCACAGGTACTGCATTTAGCATAAAAATATGCTCAAATCATAACAAACTCAAGCCCAACAGGCAAAAACAGCTGTCAGTGTGTCCATGTGCTGACTTGACTATGACTTGCCCCAAACTGCATGTGATTATCATAAAGTGGGCATGTCTGTAAAAGGGAGACTTGTGGGTATCCATAGAACCCATTTGCATTTACTTATCTTGAGGTCAGAGGTCAAGGGATGCCTTTGAAAATAGCCATGACAGTTTTTCCTCATCAAAATTTAGCGTAAGTTTGGAACATTATTTAACCTCCTTTGCGACAAGCTACCAATGGATTGCATTGAATGCATTTTAAATGTCACTTATATTAATTTTAGACAGAAAAAGGTTAAGAAGCATGTGCTCATTTGTAAATAATACCAATAATCCACAATTAAAACTTTATTCATTCGTGGAGCCCTGCAAGTCACTGCATTTTCTACACCATTGTCCAGTAAATATTTCAGAATAAAAGCCTCATGTTGACAAATGAGGGAATTCTGTCCACAGAAAAAATTCTTGAGGGCTTTCATTTTTAAACAGAAGCAGGAAGTGTTGATTTAAAAATAAATCTTTACTTTTTTTGTTGTCTGTGACATATTTTACAGATACAGACATTGAAACTGTAGTAATGTTGCTGGTATGATATCAATATACTGTCAAAAGATCACTTTCACGCGATAAAAATAGGCGAGACCTCGAATCTTTAGAAGAGACGCAGCTGACGTGTGTCTGCTCCCAGTGTGACCTGGCCGTTAGGATTTCTAGTTTCATATGCTGCAGTATCTTCACTCTAGCACTAAAACTGAGTCCGCTACAACCACAAAACCAGAAAAAGTTGCGTTAATGCATTAATGACATTAGTGGCGTTAAAACGAATTTGCGTTAACGTGTTACTATTGTGTTAACATCGACAGCCCTAGTTTCAATAAATATTCCAACAAGGAGACTTAAAAAAGGGAACCTTTAAACTCTGTTGAAAGAGGAGAATGAAATATAACCAGCAACAAGTGCATCAAAAAGAACCTGTTTTCACTGTTACTGTTTTGTATGCTGCCTTTTGCCTATCAAATACAAAAAGGTGGGCAAGGCTTGACACAACCTGCTATATAAAACACATCTCCTAAAAATGTTCCTGCCTGTCAGGAGGGATGGTTATGGAAAATAAAAATGCACATATTCAGCCTCTGTGCTTTGGGGGGGCTCTCGCTGTTTCCATCCGTGGAGCAATTTGAGTATCGAGGAAAAAACGGGAAGAAGGTAAACACATGTCACTCAGTTTCAGCAAGCTTCAGTGGCGACTGGTGCATGCCAGTGAGTCGACATGTTTGTTTGTTTCCTCTTGTTGCCTCTCGTTTTGTGTCTCCCTCGGCTGTCTCCCTTTGTGAGCATGCCTCTGTGTGATTTTGTAATTCTGCTGCTTTTATATATGTGCCAATGTGCTTGCGTGGATATAACCATTACATCTGAATTGCAGTCATTTCCCTGATGCACTGTTACAGACTGTGCTTGAATAAGCTCTAGACAACCTCAAAAATAGTAATGCAAGGGTGTAACGTCTTTCTAATGCACAATAAATACCCCTTCTGCACAATGTATGACAGAGATTTCCACTTCCCACCTTTTTATATGCTTTAATGTACATATACAGCTATACAGCAGCCTGTCATTTTCACGGTTGTTTGTCCCCGCACCGCAGTTCAAAATGGATTATTTCCAAAGCTGCCACCGTTTTTCATGGCAAACGGTAATGGTGTGAAGGATGAAACGGCTGCCTTCCAGTCTTGACGGACTAATAGGTTGGAATGACAATACCTCTGACGCAGGCTGTCACTCAGATGACCAGAGATCTAGTGACAGTTCCAGAAGAAAAGCATTAAGCCTTCAACTTTCTTCTTGCACACTTGCGGCCAAATTCACTTAGGGATTGTAGGAAAAAGTATTGCATGTGCATTGGATGAGATTGGGAGTACGGTAGAAAAGTGGGATGGCTGTGATTTTCTTTTTCCTCATGCAAGGGCTGTGTGATTTTATTTAAGGAGCACAAGAGAGGGCCCTTTTGTTTGTCCCTACAGTTTGGTTCTCTTCTAATCTTAATCTCCTTTAGTGATGTTTTTTCCTAACCCGACCAGTCAGATGGTTTGTTTCACAGAACCTTCTGTGAAGCCATCATAAAATACTTGGCAGGTGATTGGATGAAGCATATGTCAAACTAACGAAAGCGAAACTATCGCCTTCAGCAGCTTACTTTGCTCTTTTTTCAATGAAGAAATACTCTCCAGTTCTGATATAACCGATGCTCTTGCAGCATCTACCCTAACCTCTTCAGAAGCTGCCATTGTTGTTTTGAACTAACAGTCGCCTCTCCCTCGCCTCTTGAAACCTGCCAAGATGGATTTTTGTGTGACATTTGGTCACTTGACCTCTTGAATCCAGCCGCCGTGCAAGGTTAGTTTTCTCCTGGTAACCAATGAAATCCAGGCTTCCCCTGTTCAAACCATTGCCATCATATTCATGCACAAGTTATTGTTTTCTTTGTGAAGTGAATGATTGCACAGGACAATGACTATGGAGGACGGAACCTGCCAAAATAAAAAATAAGTGAATGAATAAATAAATGACATGATAAATAGATAAATATGTCATTAAATTTAGCAAAAATAATATTAAAAATAAATGTAAAATAATATTTAATTGATAAAATGTGACAAATTGATATTTCTGTTTTAATTTGTTTCATTATTCATTTATCTTTGTATTAATTTCCTTATTTATTTACTCTTCTGTTTCATTTTCCCTTTTATTTACGTATTTATTTTTTATTATTTGTTTAATTGATTTATTTTTCATTTATTTGAATATTTATACATTTATTTTTGCACTTACTGTATTTTATATTTATTTTAAATGTATGCATTTATGCATTTTTTAAAAGTATTTATTACGGCACGATTTTCCCTCTGCATTTCACCCCTTATTTATTTCCCCAAACTTATTTATTCCTGTACCCTTTTCTTTATATATTTCTTTTCACTCAACGTGTGTTATCATTGGGTCAGGGTGTATGACTATATGCTCATATAGATATATATGTATATAGCTAGCTAGCTAACTGTGTCTGCTTCTGCTTAATAATAAATATGAACTTACTTATTTTCATTAAAGTTACTGATAGTAGCTTTGAATACCTGGGTATTGTATTTAACTGCAGTGGTTCATTTAAAATTGATGTTTGTAAATTAAAATTAAATTAAATTAATGTTTGTAAACAGGCCTCTAGAGCTATGATATGTGTACACAATAACACAGATACATATATATATATATATATATATATATATATATATATATATATATATATAGCAGACAGAGAAACCAAGGATAGTATTTAAAGTAGGTGCTTTTTTCAGTAATGTTTTGACAATCTTTAAATTATTTATTTTGTGTTAAAGATATATTCTGGTTGTTTACCTTTGTACAGCTGTTTTGGATGTGTGATCAGATGTTTTCAAAGTGGGAGGTGGGCCTCCCCGGGGGGGCTCCAAATAGTTTCAGGGGAGGCTCAGTGAATGGAAGTGAATGGATATCAAACAAAGCCTGCTGCCCTGATGGGATGAATGGAAAATTGGACCGGTTGCCAACAGAGCCAGCCAACCACTTCCTAACTTCCTGTTTGAGGTTTGAACGCCTGCAACAGGATTCAGGTGTATTGTTACCCAGAGTTCAGCTGGTGTCGAAGCTGCTGCTAATGAGCCAATAATGCCCAGAAGTCCGTGCGGCAGTTAGGAAGCCTGCAGCGCTAACAGCGGGTTCTTCTCTCCCTGTGATCTCTATCAGCAGCTCTGTGATCTGAACTCAGAACAGCTCACAACCAGAAATATATATATAAATACTGTGATTAATACTTATGGACATTGAAGTATTGATTAGGACTAATTGTCTGATTTATGTATAATGTAAACAGCAATGGAGAAACAAATTTAAAAAATTTCAACTGAGAGTGTTGGATTTTTTTATTTCATTTTTTTTATCTATTAAATATTATCATCATCATTTTGCCAGCGGCATCGGCGGCTCCTGACCCAGCCCTCGCTCTCTGAGAAGACGAGGAAAAACTCCCACAGACCTCCACTCACTGAAGGAAAATGGAAGGAACCTCGGCAGAGGCAATTCAAAGAGAGATATCCCTCTGCAGGAACGGCTGGGGGTCAACACAGGGGCCGGAGACACCGAACGGTCCAGTACAGACTTAAACTACTGCATAAAACACTGTGGGGTTTAAGTCTCTAACGGAAACAAATTTATTCTCATGTGTCTATTGTGCAAAGTTTTGATCTATGTAAAAGACTGCCTCACTGTCCTCATGCTCATAAAACAGTGAGTGGATCCACACTAGTGGCGTAAATATCGATGGTGCAACTGGTGCGGCGCACCGGGGCCCAGAAGCTGTCAGGGGCTTAAAAATCACCTTCCTACACCGTGTCCACACTGAATCTGTTATATGAGCTTCTGTTACGTCATGTAAACAAACCACATAGGCTACCTATCAGCTATGCACTCGAGATCAGACTGGAGATGTTACAACTTAGCTTCCTTAGTTTCTTCTTTTTAAACAGAAATCACATGTTTGATATTGTGATATTTACTGGAAATTATATAAAATATGGCCAACAACAGTAGGAAACTTTCAGCTTTCTGGTGATCTTCCTCCAGCCAGCTGCCACCTTATTAAGGTTTCTGTAGTGAAATGAGGAGGTATCGTATAAATAACCCCTCATTTCAACTGCCGCTCCTGGTCCATTGAGCGAGCGACAGGAATAAATAGAAACAGCTGGGCATCTGACAAAAGTTCAGCTCAAAACGGCATGGCTGATGGCCAGGACATTCCAATAAAAAAGGACATGGTTCTTAAGCATTGTTATTAATGACTTTGCGGAGCACAAGACCTGTAGGATAAACTTCTAATGTGTGAGTACTGGTTTCTTTTTATTATTAAAATGCACACCTACTGAAATCTGTGTCTCTGATGACATTTGGCTCTTGAGCCCAGAGCAGGCTGTTAAGTTAGCGTTGATAAATTTGGCGCTCCGGCTGCAGTCCATGGTGCTGATCGAAGGCTGGTTTGCAGGATGGGAGTTGCATGGTGAGCCTCTCCATGCTCGCATAGCAATTGTCTGCTTTGCAATTGTCTGGAATGTTGTGTGTGTACCTGCACGTATGCACACGAGCGTGTGCTTTTGTTTGGGGCGAGAAAAAAGCAAAAATTTGCATCGGGGCCAATCACAATTATGTTACGCTGCTGATCCATACTAAATGTTTGCCTATACATAGAAATGAGGAAATGTACGTATGCCAAAAAATATTTTGATTTATAAAACCGTGCGGACGCCTGCCGGTGTGCAATATCCCTCTATAAATCCCAAATCAACTTGGAAATGTGCTGTGGATCAGCCTCATATCCTGCCCTCTACACGCCCAAATTAAGCCATAAATGGTCAATGCAAAGCACCTCATGAATTTTTCTGCATAGATATGAACCTGCTGATCAATGATTCTTTCGGCCGGGACACACAGCCAGCATGAGCAGCGCATGACGGCTGCCTCACTGAACTGCTTCGTCTCTCATGGCTGTGGTGTCCACACTGGCAGCGTTTCTGCTGCAGCGCTGCTACTGCTGCCAAGCCTTCGTTTTACATAGAGTTTGCCTTTCATAATGGCCATTTCACTTCATTATAAATGTAATTTATATTTATTTAAGAAAAAAACGGTTAAGATCACACGACTCTGTGTTTCTCTACTTCCATGATGAGTTTTGTGTCATCCATTGTTGATGAGCGGTCCGAAAAGGGAAGAGTTGTACCCAAGAAGAATCACGTAGTTTCTGTAAATAGACAGAGAGAGCACATTGGAAAAATACTGCCCTTGAACTCATTAACATAGCCTATGTGGGGTTTCTGCTATGACTACTGTGTTTACAAAATTAAAGCCGGTACTCTATTAATTTATTGAGACCTGGTAGTAAATGCTTTTTCACAACCCTTTCCTGTGAATATTTCAGAATAAAAGCATTGTATGAACTAATTAATGGATTCTTTCCAGCAAAAAAAGCTACAGGGCTTTTACTTTGAAATGAAGACAAGAAGCGTAAAATATTTTCTGTCTGACATATTCTACAGATATAGACATTGAAACTGTAGTAATGTTGCTGGCATGCTGTCAAAAAAAATGTTCACTGTCTGTTTTTACTGAGAACTGCGCAGCACGTGGTTAAAGAAAGGGTTAAGAGAGAAACGCAGCTGACACACACCTGAGCCGCGCTGCTCACACTAGCAGTGTGGTTGCTCTAAAAGGTTAACATGGACGCAGATTTAAAAAACAAGTTCTGCAGCCACCACGCGCTGCTGACGTTCCCTGTGTGGCCAGGGCTTAAGAGTGTTTGCAGGTGCCCAAGTGTGTGTGTGTACAAGTCCACACCCATTCAAATGTGTGTAATCTAGTAAGTGAAGTGTTTGTTTATTCTACAAGTGAAACATTTTACACACTCACAGATGAGTGTGTGTGTTGGTGTAAACACGTTGACTTAATTATTGTCCTGTACATCGACCTGCAGATGGACTGCATCAACACACACAGTTTGGAGGTTTTTGGAGGTAACTGAGGCATAAAAGAGACACAAAAAAAGAAAGAAAAACAGAGCAATGAAAAAAAGGAGTGTGCAGGCATAAACAGGGAGAGATTGAAGAGATGAAATGACATACACACATATGAAGGGAAAGAAAGAATTAACAGAAAGAAACACATCTAACGCTGTGGAATGATTCATTCTGATCTGGTTAAAGCAACACTGTGGCTCACAACATGACATCTGACATTGTATCAGTTTATAAAGAAGTTGATGCTAGCAAGTTAGCAAGCAGCTGTCTGCTTCCACATCCAGCGGTTACAGATCATCATCATTATGATTTATTAGGAGTCGTGTTTGTGTCCAGCTGATGAACGCAAGTCCAATATTCATGATCTTCTGTTTTTGGTCTCTACCAACTCCTGAGGGACATTTCTGCCTCTTTAGCTGCTAAATACTCCACTATGTTCACCTGCTAGTCTGTAATTGTGAATGTGTGCCGTTTGCTGCTGAGCAGGTAGCGTACAATGGGTTTTTCAAAGCTTGTTGGATGAAAACAAAAGCAGAAAATGTGCTGCGAAACCAAAACAATAAAGTATTAAAAAATGTTAAATGTAGTGAACAAACATTGTAAAATGTATCTTTTGGGGGTTTGGAAAGAAACAAAATAAAACCTGCAAGTGGTTATTGCAAAGTACAAACTCATGCATGAATAGCACTAAGATCTGCCCTGATAAGTAATCTAGTGGAAAGGTGTTCTTTCTTATTCACTAGGTTTCAGAATACCTAAAGTTTCTGGCTGAAAATGCTAAAATGCATTAAGTGAAGGAATGGTCACAATGTCCTGGGTGAGCAACTCCCCACACCCCGAGGCCAAGGAAGAGGAACTGCACCAAGCTGCTCTCAATTCTTAATTACGAGCCAATCCCCACACCCTGTGCAACAGGTGATCTGAATAACCCTCCAATCAACTCAGGGGAATTGGGACATTCAGCTAAAAATTAATTGGGAAAAGGGAAATGACAGCAAGTACCAGAGAATGAGGGACTACTAAATGTGCAAAAACATCTCCCCCTTTAGCGGAGGAATGTGAAAACATCACTAAACTTTGCACTCATACATGTCAGTATAGTCAAGGTCATACATTTTAGGGGACATAAACACAAGTAAAACCCACTTTTGAGTGGAAGCAATCTGTTAGGATTCTGTTAGTTTTGTTTTTTGGTTGTTGGATTTTTGTGTTGCTTGCTCTCTTTTTCCCCTGCCCCTCTGTATTTTCCTCCTGACAGGGCATGTGTGTGGCAGGGGGTGTGGCTGGCTCCGCCTTCAGCAGCAGACGAGGCACACCAGGTTCCACTCATACCATCAACCTCACCATAAAAGCCTGGTCTTGACTCCACTACGGTGCTAGATAATTCCGTCTCGTCTGGTAGTGCATCACGTACCTTTACGCTTAGTGTTTTTCCAAGGTTACTATTTTTCTAGTGTCGCTTTTGACCATCTTACTTACCTGTTTTTTTTTCGGGGCGCTGCTGCTTCCGCGCGTGGCTGAAGCATCAGTGACTGAGATCTCCCATGTGCTCAGTCCTCGTGTTCCATTCTCTGCTTGCCACGAGCCGGCCAGCTCCCTGCCCTCCTGCTTGCATTTTTCCTCTTCGTTGGAAAATAAACTCTGTTAATTTTTTACTTACCTGTGTCAGTCTCTGCTTTGGGGTCCAACTTAAAAACTAAACCTAACACAATCTTTAACATTTTAATCACGCTCAATACATACATTTTTCAGAATTCAAATGTGATTAGATTTGTCCAAATCCAATTACATTTCTATTCTAAACAGCTATTTAAAGTGGTAGTAGGCAGAATATTTTTGGCATCATTGGGCAAAATTCCATAATAACCTTTCAGCATATTGTAATTCAAGTGTCCTGAGAGATAACTAGACTTCAGCACCTCCTCATGGCTCTGTTTTCAGGCTTTAAAAAATTGAAAGGCCAATCACAGGTCATTTCAGAGAGAGAGACCGTTCCTATTGGCTGTTCATTGCCCTCTAGCCAGTGCCTCCACTCCTGGAGGGCTAAGACCACCACCAGCAGCTCTCGGTTCCCCACATCGTAGTTCTTTTCAGCTGGGGTGAGCCGGCGGGAGAAGAACGCGCAGGGATGTAGCTTCTGGTCAGCGGTGGAGCGCTGGGAGAGGACCGCCCCCCACTGCAGAGTCTGAGGCGTCCACGTCCACTACAAACTGAGCTGCAGGATCAGGATGGGTTAAGACAGGAGCAGAGGAAAACAAAGACTTCAACTTTTGAAAAGCAGTATCAGCTTCATGGGACCACTCAAAAGGAGCTTTCACAGAGGTTAGCTTGGTTAGCGGTGTAGCAACTTTACTATACTCACGGATAAACCTGCGGTAAAAGTTGGCAAACCCCAGAAACCTTTGAAGTTGCTTTTCTTGATGTAGGAGTGGGCCATTCGGCCACTGCCTGAACCTTGGCAGGGTCGGTCTTGGTCTGCCCTTTCTCTACCACAAAACCCAGGAAACTGAGTTTTACCCAGAAATACAAAGCGGTTAAGCATATCACGCAGGACATCATTAATGAGAGCCTGGAAAACAGCAGGAGCATTGGTTAAACCAAAAGGCAAAACTAGGCACTCAAAGTGTCCCAGAGGAATGTTAAAGGCGGTTTTCTACTCGTCCCCCTCCTTAATTCTCACCAGGTGGTAGGCGTTGCGGAGGTCCAACTTTGAAAAGATGGTGGCTTGGTGGAGGGGGCCAAAGGCAGAGTCAATGAGCGGAAGGGGATATTTATTCTTAACTGTAATGTCATTTAGCCCTCTGTAATCAATACAAGGGCAGAGAGTCTTGTCCTTTTTTTTCAACAAAGACAAATCCTACCCCCAAGGGAGAGGAAGAGGGGCGAATGAGTCCAGCAGCAAGAGAGTCAGTGATATAATTTTCCATGGCCTCCTTTTCTGGCCTGGAAATATTAAACAGCTTGCTAGACGGATAGGGGGCGCCAGGGAGCAAGTCAATACCACAGTCGAAGGGACGGTGAGGTGGTAGAGATGACTCATGATCCTTACTAAAAATCTCCTGGAGGTCGTGATACTCGGAAGGGACCGAGGTGAGGTCAACTGGTGTAGGTGGAATGGGTGTGGGAGTGACAGTGGACGGAATGGCGGAGTGTAAGCTATGTGAATGACAAAAAAGACTCCAGTTAGTGATGGATGCAGTTGACCAGTCTATGTGTGGGTTGTGGAGTTTTAACCAGGGGAGACCTAAGACTAGCGGTGCAGTGGGTGATGAAATGATGTACAGAGAAATGGACTCGTGATGATTACCAGACAGGAGTAGTGACACAGCCGCAGTTCGGTAGGTAACACGGGCGAGAAGCTTTCCATCGAGGGCGAACACGTCCTTGGGCTCAGGGAAAAGCTCGGAGGGTAGGTTGGAATGAGAAACAAGTTTTGAGTCAATAAAATTTCCGTCGGCACCAGAATCAACTAGGACTTGGAGAGGTAAGGAAACTTGGGACCATGACACAATACCTTTAAGCTGATGCGTTTTGTGGAGGGTTTCACAGCAGACGTATGGCTCACCAGCGCGCCTCCCGTGGCTGATGATCCCGCTCTTTTGGCAATGGGCTATGATGTGGTCGCCTGCCCGCAGTAGATTCAGAGTCTCTGGGAGAATCGACGCTGACGTTCTGCTGGAGTGAGCTTCATCCTACCCAGCTGCATGGGTTCCTCAGTAGTGGAATTAGCTGAGGTCGATGGCGAAGAGACGGTGGAGGAAGATGGCGGCGGAGCAACAGATGGTGCCGGCTGACGAGAGGCCTTGGACTGAGAGAGGGGGATGGGAACACTTTGCCTGCCTGCTCTCTCCCTACGCCTTTCACGGAGACGGTTATCTAAGCGAATGGCTAACGAACTTAGCTCCTCTAAGGAGGCAGTCTCGTCCCGGGCAGCTAGCTCATCTTTTAAATCTTTATTTAATCCACGAAGAAAAACCCCTTGTAACGCCTGCTCATCCCACCCGCTCTCGGCTGCGAGAATGCGGAAATCAATAGAATATATAGCGACTGAATCAGAGCCCTAGCGTAAAGAAAGGAGCCGGTTACTGGCTTCCTTACCTTGTGGCGGGTGATCAAAAACTTTAAGCATTTCAGCTGAGAAGGATGTATAAGACAAACACACAGGTGAGTTATTCTTAACCATGGCCACAGCCCAAGCCGAAGCTTTCTTAGATAACAAACTCATGATAAATGCTACTTTGGACTTATCGGTGGCGTAAGTAAAAGGCTGCTGGTCAAAAACGAGAGAACACTGGTGCAAAAACTGGCTACATGACCCTAAAACTCCTGAGTACCTGACGGGAGTGGGAATGAATGGCTCTCTGGAATTGCGGGGCAGGCCGGCTGGAAGACCCGGAGCTGGAGCTGGAGCTGGAACCGGAGCTGGAGCATGGACGGGAGCCACCAACTTGAAGAGATATGTGGAGACCTGGTCCATGCGGCTGCCAAGTTGAGCCAAATTGGCGGTTAGGTTGGCAAGTGTGTCCATGATTTCTTGCAAAGCCCTCTCGTGATGCC
Organism: Sebastolobus alascanus; assembly: GCA_916701645.2. Taxonomy (NCBI): domain Eukaryota; kingdom Metazoa; phylum Chordata; class Actinopteri; order Perciformes; family Sebastidae; genus Sebastolobus; species Sebastolobus alascanus. Next base: position 53,273 of record CAKAOJ020000137.1, on the reverse strand, counting down.
CGACTGCAGGGTCCATGTTTGGCCAGATAATTCTGTTAGGTTTTGTTTTAACTGGACCCCAAAGCAGAGACTGACACAGGTAAGTAAAAAATCAGAGCAAAGTTTATTCTTCAACGAAGAAGCAAAAAGGCAAGCATGGTGGCAGGGAGCTGGCTGACTCGGGCTGAAGAACAAGCACACAAAGGCACAGGAAGACTGAGCACATGGGATTACTCAGCCACTGGAGAACGCGGAAGCTGGATCAGCAGCCTTGCACAAAGGAGGATCTGCGCAGCAGGAACAAAAAACAAGGGTAAGTATCGAGGCACTAGAGAGCACTGGAAAAAGGCAAAAGTACAAAATCACTCAGGAAGAAGGTTTGTCAACACTACCGAACAAGACGGAATTATCTGGCACTGGGGTGGTGTTCAGACCGGGCTTTTATGGGAAGGTTGATGAGGTGAGAATGGAACCTGGTGTGCCTCGTATGCTGCCGAAGGTGGAGCCAGCCACACCCCCTGCCACACACATGCCCAGCCATGCAGAAAAGAAAACAAGAGAGAGACCACACACAACAAAAACCAAACAACAAAACAAAACTAACATAATCATCACACAAATCTGCCTACTGCTGCTTTAAGGGAATTGCTGAATAGTGATTTTGTTGATTTAATTCCTTCTTTAAGTTGGTTTTCTACTGTCATAATTTGGTGCGTACAAAAGAAATTAATGCAGTTGAAGGTTTTAACACTGAACTGTGTTAATTTATTTATCTGGGTAAAAGGTTCAGCGATTAAAGATCTTGTACTTTTATTCTATTTCAAATACAGCTATAAAGGGGTTAAATGCAGCATCAGTATGGAGCCGGAGGCAGTATGTCCCAACCTTTATTCAACCCATCAATCCATCTCTGACGGCTTCATGCTCTCTGACTCTAGTTGCTGTTCAGAAATTTGATATCTCCCAAAAATAGATTTCTGTTCAGGCTAATGGTTTAGCTGGTGCAGACAGTGTGTGTAAATGTACATGTGTTGTGTGCCTGTAAAACCTGATTCTCTGTATATTTTTGGATGTTTTTTGGTTGGCTGCCCGGTTCCCTTCTGCTCAAATGTACATGGTGACAGTTAATTGATTGCCGCTTCATCTTTCAGTTCTCTGTGATTTTGCTTCTATCTAGCATTCATCTTTTGGAACCAAATGTGTGCATCTCCGCTGTATAAACACAGCTAACTTGTGTGTCTGTGTGTGCGGCAGTCTCCTGCTTGCTGGGTGCCTGTCGCCACATCGACACGCCAATCAATGCTACACCTCCCATGGGTCCGCATCCAGCCAAGCTGTCACCAGGAGGCCTGTGGGGTGTCGGCTACTGAAGGACATCTTCATAATGCAGCCGTACTTTGACCTTGAAGGTCAAAAGTCAACCATGCTTAAGCCAATACCGGTTAATCAGGAAGTATATTGATCGATTGGTGGGCGGGGGCGGTGATGCTGGGAATACACATGCATGTCAGTTTTGAATACCTTCTTCTGACTCAAACGCAAATGAGGACACACACACACACCACTCAGAGTTAACACAATGCCATCACACACACGTGTACCCACAGGTGAAAGTTGTACTGTGCCTTCCTGTGCGCCCCTACCTGCTTGTTTGAGTCTTGAGAGGGATTCTTTAATGAGGGAGCGGTGCAGGCGCTCATGAAATCATTTAAATTTCAAATGCATGAGGTGATTATGCCAGTGAATTAGCCCAGTGACTTATTGTGGAATAATTTAGTTCAGTCAGGCAGAATGGAGACAGCTAATGTCTACGGAGACCTCGCAGCAGACACGGGGTAGGGTGGTGGGGCTCAGCGGGTTCACGGCTGGGAGGGCTAGCGGGAGGTGAAAAATGAAAGCTGGAAAAGAGGAAGAGATGGAAAAAGGAAGGAACAATAGAGAGTGGTTATTGTGTACATAGACCGCACAGAAGATGTGGACAGATGAAGGAAAGGGAAAGCCCTGAGAAAGAGAGGCATAAAGGGGGAAGAAAGGATGGATGTGAGGGCGATAGGGGATGGAAGAGGGAAGAGATGAACAGAAGGAGAGGAGAAAATCAATGGAGAGGAGGAATGGAGGTGGTAATTGCCTGACAGACATGAATAGATAGAAGAAGGGAAGAGGGCGAGCATGCAGGTGCAGAAAGGAAGCAGGGAGGGAGGGGAGACAGCAGAGAAGAGGAATGAAGATAGTTCATGTTTGCTGTGGGATTCTTAGACAGTTAAATGCAAAGACAGTGGAGAAAAGGGAGGAATAATGTGAGGAATGCTGTCAGCCAGGACAATAGAAGTAAGAAAGGAAAATCTTCAAGTTGCTTTTGTTTATTTTTGGCCTTTAGGGGGAGAATAAAACAAAAACAAGATATATGGCAACCACATTATTTCCGTGTAATGAAGCTGTTCGAGCTAACCTGTTAGAAAACATTTGCTTATTTAACATTTAGCAAATATGGAGCAACATTAGACATCATTTCTCTGGAGTCGTGTTTCTAGCCAGTTCAATATTCACTCACATTTTAACCCTGTTTTGGTCTCCAGTCTCCAGCAAGTTCAGACTGCCAAAACTATAAGCGAAGAATGTATATTGCCAAGAAGTGAAAGTCAATTGATCGTTCCATTGCACCATCAGCGCCCAGTAGCAAAGCCACGTGTCCGCCATTTTGGACTGAAAGCGACTACCGGACGCCAGTAAAACGTCCACCTGTACCGTAAAATAGAAAATTATTTCTATACTATTGTCATATTCTACCGAAATGGCCTGTGTTGAACAATAAAATATTATAAATATAATAAGCGCCCAAAACGGCGGCTGGCAGCTGTTGTCAAAAAACACCAGAGTTTCGTCTTTTTGCTTCTATACTCTTTGCCATAAGGGCTTAGCTGCGAAATGCTAGCCATCCACTTGTTAACTGCCTGCTATTTCATGCTGTGCAGTTAGCAATTATTCAATGAGCTAAAAGAATTAAGAATTAATTTAAAAAAAAGCTGTGTAGAGCTTTCATTTAAAGCTGCAGTGCGCGATATTGGAGCAAATATGATTTAAAAAAGTTATTTTTAGAAAACGGCTGCTATAGCGAGACAGTAGTACATGAAACAGGTAACCTGAAAAAAATCATGTTCCTCTGTGTCCTACTGTGTCCTCCGGTGCTCCTAACGGCATCTGAAGGATTTCACTTACCGGAGGAAAACAAGGTCCGCTGTCCAGCAGCAGTCTATGAGAGCCAGCTGTCAATCACTCGCGATCTCAGACCAAACGGTCAAACTAGGCAGCGCTGATCAGATATGAATCAATATTATGTTACTGTAATGCCTATTTCTCGCCTCAAATGTTTTCAGAATCATCTTGTAGTTACTGTTTAGCTGTAAAATGAGAAAGTTTTCTGACCCAGCCGCCATTGTAAAATCTGTTGAAGGAAGCCAAGTTCTGGTCACATGACACAGCCAATAGGAACGCTCTCTCTCTCTCTGAAATGACCTGTGATTAGTCAAAATCTGCCGTCACGGTCTAGATTTTTCTAAAGCCTGAAAACAGAGCCATGATGAGGAGCAGAAGTCTAGTTTTCTCTCAGACCACTTGAATTACAATATGCTGAGAGGTTATTATGGAATTTTTGCCAAATTATGCCAAAGAATTGTTGCCTACTGCCACTTTAAGTACTATAGAGAGGCAAGTCCCTCCCCTTTCAGTGTCCCCAATGGGAACTTATTTCTGAAAGATATATGTATGGTAGTCAACGACGAGAGATAAATGATTTTTTGATCCTGTTCGAATTGTGGCATGAATTACACATATGATGTTTGTCATAGTATCATTTAGATTTGAGTGAAACCGCTCAGTGGAATACATCTCTCGTTTCGCACAGTATATGTCATCAACACTATAGCTAGCTAGCTAGCTAACTTAGCTATGTTCCACACAGAAAATGTAACATTAGCTTACCTGATGTGTTTTATCCAGCGACTCCTGGTCTTTTTATCACAAGTATCGTACTTCACTACATTTCAATACGTATCCATTATAGAGAAAAAACAAAAGTCACATGAATCAGTCCTGATAAACTGTGAGTATGGAACAGAGGTGATCAATTAGCAGCTGCAGCAGGGAAGAAGCAGCTGGTGTGTCACTCTGGTGACACTCTGCACTCAGCTGACACTTCGGAAATGATATGTTCTAAATGTGTACATTCACTGGTTGATTTGAAGGAGGTGCGAGGAGACAAGAAAAATGAAAAACAATGCAATCAAATTAAGGATCATGTCCTTATGGTTATGGTTAGCATTATTGTACCCCAGCATAGTTTAAAAATGTTGCATCTACCATCATTCATTTCTCATTTATTGCAACAGACCAGTGACCCAAATCAAATATACCCATGATGTTTGTTACCTGTACAGTAGGTGCACACTGGGTCTGGCACACTGGCATTTGAGTATGCTAAATGACTTGCGATGACATGCCTTCACTGAGGAATCTTTACCTTCAGTGAGGTGTGTGAGGCCTTTCTATTGTTTTTGACAATGATGTGACGACACAGCCTCATTCAGCTCAACATGTTGGAAAACTTTGAGGAGCATAGTGGGACGGAGAGGCTCAGTGGACTGGTTATACTGGGACGGAGATGCTCAGTGGACTCATTATACTGGGACAGAGAGGCTTAGTAGACTTGTTGCTTTGAGAACAAACAGAGAAGTTAAATCTAGAGCAGACTGTTGAGGACTTTGTGGTGCACACAGTTCACAGAATGCAGTTCAGACAAGTGAGTACAACAAAAAACTCTTTAAACTGATGAGAACATCAACAACCACTTAGCATAGCAGCGTAGCATTGCAAAATGAAAAAAAAAAAAAAAAAATGTAAATGCTCTTCAACATATGTGATTTTAGGCAATGTAATGAGGGGATCAGTATGATGTCAGAATACATAATTATATGAAAAAAGTTCCATAATGGTGCATCAAAAGGGTATAGGTAACTACAGAGTCAACAATACGAAAATACTCAGCATAAAACGCAACAACATCGACCGCACAAGTAACAGTCATCCATATTCATCACATCTACAGCTGCAACACCACGTCAACAATGCCAATATCACATCTACTATAGTGCACTGGTGCAGTGCAGTGCAGGGATTAGATTAATTTATTTATCCATTTCAAAACAAACTCAAATCATTGATTGGATTTTTCTATTCATTAATTCAATTAATTCATACATGTCACTCAATTAAACTCAAACACCACCCGCTGTCCATCTCCTTCACTAGGGGCTATCTAGCTAGGCTATCCTAGCTAGCAGTCCATCCAATGTAGCCTATTTCATTCAGATTTTACAGTATATGCTGATCCCATCTATTATCTAATGAACAATAACAGTTTTCCTGCATGTACTGTAGGCTGTTGCTTAGCCTTTGTTGTTGGAGTGTAGCCTATGAGGTTCTGGGATAAAATGTTGTCATAATTTCGAACCAGAATCAGCAATAGCCAGTTTAAACAGCAGGTGCTGATGGAGAGCAAGAGTTGAGAGGAAAGTTACTTACTTAAAGTGGCAGTATGCAACAATTCTTTGGCATAATTTGGCAAAAATTCCATAATAACCTCTCAGCATATTGTAATTCAAGTGGTCTGAGAGAAAACTAGACTTCTGCTCCTCATCATGGCTCTGTTTTCAGGCTTTAGAAAAATCTAGACCGTGACGGCAGATTTTGACTAATCACAGGTCATTTCAGAGAGAGAGAGAGCGTTCCTATTGGCTGTGCTCCGGTCATGTGACCAGAACTTGGCTTCCTTCAACAGATTTTACAATGGCGGCTGGGTCAGAAAACTTTCTCATTTTACAGCTAAACAGTACACTACAAGATGATTCTGAAAACATTTGAGGTGAGAAATAGGCATTACAGTAACAGAATATTGATTCATATTTGATCAGCGCGGCCTAGTTTGACCGTTTGGTCGGAATTCGCGAGTGATTGACAGCCGGCTCTCATAGACGGCAGCTGGCAGCGGACCTTGTTTTTCCTCCGGTAAGTGAAATCCTTCAGATGCCGTTAGGAGCACCGGAGGACACAGTAGGACACAGAGGAACATGGTTTTTTTCAGGTTACCTGTTTCATGTACTACTGTCACGATATAGCGGCAGTTTTCTAAAAATAACTTTTTTAAATCATATTTGCGTCAATATCGCATACTGCAGCTTTAAGAAAGAGTAATAAATACTTATATTGTAACAATTTAAAAAGTGCATCTTACACTTTAAAAGTACAATTGCATTTATTTCAATATAATCTGCAGCAGGTTGTGGTTGGTGCTAGGTCTGAGGTCAGGAAGGAAGGGCCAAATCAGAACAGTGAGGATGAGGAATCAGAGCAGACAGGCCCTGTAGAAGAGTTCATTGAGGTGCAGAAGTTGGCCAACAAGACACTCCAATTTCAGAGGAGCTGGTTTGAGGATTTCCAGTGGTTACACTACTGTCCTAGACTAAAAGGACTTTTGTGCTCTTGTTACACCAAAGCCTTCACTAGCCAAAAATACAGAGCCAACAATTATTTCAACAGGCTTTAGGAATTGAAAACAAGCTGTGGAGGATTTTGAGGGACATACAAGCAGCAAAGCACACAACAGTACATTTTTGGTCATTTCAGAATCAGTCGGCTACCTTACTTTAATTTGTTTCTTTTATATTTACTTTGCTTTGTATGTTTTCTTATTGTGCAAATTAACCTTTCTCAAAGCGTTTTCATTTGTTAGTTGACATTTCTTGGTGAAAGCTATTATTCAGAACATTTTGAACAAATTATTTTAAAAAGTGGTGGGGACAAAATAGACGGAATCAAAAAGTGGTGGGGACATGTCCCCAGGGTCCCCAGTTTAAATGACACCTATGCTTGGTGATATTTAATTCTACTCTTGGTTCCACAGGAAGCATCACGCTATATAATGTATGTGGCTTAATGTTGTTTGTGCAGTGTCAATACAGTAGATCTTTTTAGGCTGCTAAATGCCCGTCTATAGAAATGTAATGTACTGTTGGTTTGGACGTAAGGGCTCTTGTGTATAGGTGGACTTTTAATGCAATTCATTTTGTAGCCTAACAATCTTTAATTTAACAGTATCATGTATCATCATAACCCTAAATCTGTGTGTCCTAAATAAGTGATTTATTTTTTACATTAAATTTGGTCATTTAATCCACTCTTAATATTAAAAAACTTGTCACCACAAAGAGACAGATACTTTGAAGGAAGTACAAAGTATAAGCAATAGTTGTGGATACACAAAGGTGTATGTGGGGGAAGAGTCAAGAGCAAACTAAAGAAGCCACAACCCCGTTCTTCTCTCTGTTGCACCCCACATACTGTAACCCCACACACAGTATATTATGTTCAGCTATCAAGGCAATTATTTGCGATTAATCATTTGATTGATTTGGCAAACATGTTTCTGCTTACAACCAAATAATGGATCAATCAGGGACAGGAGAGAGATCATTTAGAAACAGGAGAAGCCATAAATTATCTCTGATTGCCTAACACATGATTAATGTTCCAGTGTACATTGCCCTAATGTGATTCATCAGTGTTTTATATGTAATTGATGTATATCGAGGGAGATAAATTAGATGGGTGCAGCTCACAATAAAACACACTCAGTGTGGTTGTGTGTGTCAAGTTATTGTTTGAAGACTGAATATTTAATAGCAATAATCACATTTTTGCAAGTGAGCTGGGTAGATCATAAACACTTCCGAGGTGTCATTTGAGCAGTTTATGTCCACGTAATTATTAATATCACATGTTCTGGTGTGAGCTAGAAACATAAACTAAACTTAAGGAGGCAGATTGGAGCAAATTTCATTAAAAAAAGTTATTTTTATAAAATGTAGTGAAAATTACAATAAAAAGAAAAAAAAACTGTTTAGCTGTAAAATAAGAAAGTTTGTGACCCGGCCGCCGTGTTGAGATCAGTTGAGGAAATACCAAGCACCACCCACCAGGCAAAGCAAACTTTCTCATTTTACAGCTAAACAGTACACTACAAGATGTTTCTGAAAACATTTTACATGAGAAATAGGCATTACGGTAACAGAATATTGATTCATATTTGATCAGCGCTGCCTAGTTTGATTGGAGTTTGCGAGTGATTGACAGCTGCCTCCGTTGAATGAACAGCCAATAGGAACGCTCTCTCTCTGAAATTACCTGTGATTAGTCCAAGTCTCCCGTCACGGGCTAGATTTTCTAAAGCCTGAAAACAGAGCCATGAGGAGGTGCAGAAGTCTAGTTTTCTCTCAGAACACTTGAATTATAATATGCTGTAAGGTTAATATATTATACATATAAATATTCTGCCTACTGAAGCTTTCAAGGTTTCAAATTTAAGATGATCATTTCTGATACTCCCGCAATTACCATGTATTGGGGATTATTGTTATTTCAGTATAAAAAAAAACATTCCATGCCTGCATTGTTGTCAGGGAAATGTTTTCCATCAGTTCCCACCAGCCCCCACCTTACAATTGCACATGGCTGTTCAATACATGAATAACGAAGATTTTACTGCAAATCAATTTCTATCAACACTGTGGACAAAGAAGGCAAATGCTGCCATAAATGAAATAAATACATAAATAAACATTCATGCAGTGATGCTGTATAGCACAGATATGTCATCGTGTTTTACTGTATGTGACATTTATAAGGCTGTCAACGTTAAATGCGATAATAACTAATTTCTTTAACGCATTAACACAATTGATAGTTTGGAAGTTGTAGCGGGGTCAGTTTTAAAGCTAGAGTGAAGATGATGGCATCATATGAAACTAGAAAAACCTAAGGAATCCATTGGTACCAACCATGTCATACTACCTTGTCACAAAGGAGCCTAAATGACGCTTCAAACTTCCACTAAATTTTGATGAAGAAAAACTGTCATGGCCATTTTCAAAGGGGTCCCTTGACCTCTGACCTCAAGATATGTGAATGAAAATGAGTTCTATGGGTACCCAAGAGTCTCCCCTTTACAGACATGCCCACTTTGCCCACTTGCCTATTGGGCTTGAGTTTCCCAGGTTATGATGTGAGCATATATTGTATGTTAAATGCAGTACCAGTGAGGGTTGCTGGACAATATCTGTAATTTTTTTGTGTTGTTCATTGATTTCCAATAATAAATATATAGGCCAACATACATTTGCATAAAGTAAGCATATTTGCCCACTCCCATGTTGAGTATTCAATATTTGACAAATCTCAGAAAAAAATGTGGGATTAATTTGCAATTAATCAGGATTAATCATGGACAATCATGCAATTAATCAATTTTATTTCAATTGATTGACAGCCCTAGTCATGTATCCACTGTTAAAAGGTCTTTTGATTTCAACTTGATTAGACATGTAATATTTTGAACAACCAGTTTATGCAGTTTATAGGCAAAATATATTGTGCCAAAGAAGCCTATACGATAAACAACCTTATATCAAATACCAAATAAAATCCCAAATATACCAGAAAATGGTTCTCCACATATTAGAGTCAAATCTGACAATTTTATCTTTCATCTGTCAATAGAAGATAAAGAGCACAATAAAGCTCAAGCTGTCCTCCCGAAAGTTAGTGGGTTTAGCCAATGTGGATCTTCAATCATTAATTTACAGGCTACAGTACATACGTTTTTGTGCTGAGTCAGCAACGCCCTGCTCCCTCGCAGTTGGTCATGCCCCAACACTTGTATTTCTTTTTATTTTGATGTGGTGTCTTTCTTGAGACAGCATTTAGCCAGGGGCTAAACCAGTATATGTGTTTGAGTTTGGTCTGCTGTCTATTTTGCTGCGCTATGACATCTGTTTTATTGTTGTTAGCCTTTGACGTACAGAAGAGCCAGTGTCAGGAAACAAGAGGATCATCCACAGGGCCAGCGTGTCCCCCGATCATCGGACCTTGTTGAGCCTAAAGTGATTGAATGCAGCAGCTTTTCTGAAAGAGAAAAAGGACAATATGGTTTTCTACAGTTTTTTGCAGTTAAGTTTTAAAAGAAAATGTTATTGGTTAAGCAATTTACTGATCCTTTATGTTTCACCACAACAGTGCAGGGAGTAATAGTTCTAAACAACTTTTGTCCTTTATTTTTTTCATGACCTGCTTGTTGGCATTCTTGTTATTAGCAGCAACCCTATGCAGATATCAATAATACGACTTTCTTATAATTAATTTTTCCACTTTTCGTGCATGACGTGCATGGCAATTGTTTGCTCACAGGTTAGCCAGAACGACTTTATGATGCAGCCCGTTCGCACGTAAAAAGTCATATAAATGCCACGATAATGCGCAAGGCGATAAGCGTGCAATAAGTATGCCTTTCTTAATTTCTGCATGTCATTTAAACGCCATGTATCCTGTACTGACTGCAATGTAAACGTATCTGCGTTAAATGCGACGGTAAGAGTTAGTGAGGTAGTATAAAAAGAAAGAAGAACCACTTAAGGAGGTGGATGGCTCCAAAAGACACAGGACTTTTAACCAGGAGACCGTTGTTGACCAGTGTTTGATCACAAACAAAGCTGAATATAAATCTTAAAAAATTTCCGGCCAATTTCCAAACTGTCCTTTACATCTAAAATCCTAGAAAAAGTAGTGCTGGACCAATTAATACAGGTACTCAACAACAACCACATCTTTGAAAAATTTCAATCTGGATTCCGCAAATAACAAAGCACAGAAACTGCCCTCCTTAGAGTCACAAATGATTTACTGATGGCTGCAGACTCTGGTGCATGTTCTGTGCTAGTATTGCTTGACCTCAGTGCAACATTTGACACCATCGACCATTCCATCCTTATCAATAGACTAAATCAGTGGGCAGGCATCACTGGAGCTGCCCTAGACTGGTTTTCCTCTTATTTGTCCAAAAGGAAATTTTTTGTTTCAGTTGGGGAGTTTAACTCCAAAACCGCACAGACCAATCACGGTATTCCTCAAGGATCAATCCTGGGACCTGTCCGTTTTACACTTTACTTTGCCCCTAGGACAAATAATCCGTCGTCACAACATCTCCTTCCACAGCTACGCAGATGAAACACAGGTCTACCTGTCATTTAAACCTTCTGACACCAATAAATTAGCATCCCTACATAGCTGCCTACAAGACATAACAGGTTGGATGTCCCAAAACTTCTTAAAAGTCACTCTGACAAAACTGAAGTACTCATCATTGGCCCAGACCACGTCTCAAATCAAGTACAGCCTCTCCTTGGCCCCCTTACTCCCAACGTAAAGTCAGCCATGAGAAATCTGGGTTTTATCCTGGATAGCAACTTCAGTCTAGAGCAACATGTAAAGAAAGTTGTCCAGTCGTGCTTTTATCAACTGAGAAATATTTCTAAAATTCGATCAGTTCTCTCTTTCAGTAACACGGAGAAAATCATACAGTACATGCTCTTATATCATCCCGTTTCGATTACTGTAATGCCTTGTACTTGCTTAAACAATCGAGCAACAGAGCTGCTCCAAATTGTTCAGAACTCTGCAGCTAGACTACTGACAAAAAGTAAGTAAGCTCACATTACACTAATTCTGGCTTCACTACATTGGCTCCCAGTCTTTTTTAGAATTGATTTTAAAGTGCTTTTAATCACATATAAAGCTCTGAATGACCTGTCACCGGAGTATATAACTGAGCTCCTCACACGGTACTGTCCAAAGAGGCCCCTCAGGTCTGCCAGTCTGGGTGTTTTAACTGTTCCAAAGACCAGGTTAAAAACAAAGGGTGATCGAGCCTTTGCAGTACTGGCTCCCCGACTCTGGAACAGTCTTCCACTGAGCATCAGATTGGCTGACTCTGTCACGACTTTTAAATCCAGTCTTAATACTCACTTTTATAAAATGGCTTTTCCAATCAGCCGAATTTGAATCTTTTGTATGCTTGTGTGCTGATGTGTATGTATGTGCATATGTAATTGTATGAATATGTATATGCTTGTTTATTTATTTACCTATTTCTATTGTTTTTATTTCATTATTTATGTTTCATTGTATTCTGCTGTCAATGATGTGAATATCCTTGGAAAGCACTTTGTTCTTTGGGCTTGAAAAGTGCTCTACAAATAAAATTATTATTATTATTATTATTATTATTATTATTAATAATAATATATAAGTATGTAGTGGCCCACAGAATACCTAATTTCAAATCCTCCTCAAATTTTTAGTGTCCTACCATTGTGAGCAATTCACAGAGATGGGGGTCTAATAAATTGCTCAATTGGCTGGTTTCTGCTAGTGATTAAAGAAATGGAAAACCAACCCTCTAACAATCTAAAGTGCTGCCTACTTGAGCAAGTGACGTTAGCTGCTTCTCTCAACTCCTCTGTGACTATTTAAGAATACTGTAAGTGTTGATGGATGTGAATTGGTTTGAGTATGAGCTGCGTACGCTCTCTTGTTCAGCACGCTCTCTTGTTCAGCAACAAGAGAGCCTATCTTCTCTGAACTTCCCACAGATAAATGCAGACTAAAAAAAGGCAAAAGTTGAATTTGAACTCTTTTTTTTTCATGAAATCCTGCTCACTGATCACGAATGTGATAGGTATTAATGGAGGATCATTATCGCTATTTTCAATCTCTTTGGAATTGAGACACGGAAGGAATGACAGCTAATTGCAGGGCACCGCATCTGACTATCTGCAATAAAAGGAAGCTTTAGTACATGCTCTTATTCTGCAATATCTGCCATAAAAGGGAGCTTTAGCACAAGCTCTTATTAGAGACTTGGCATTTTGAGAGCAGCGGGTAGCCGTGGTTATGTGCTGCTGTTATGTTCTATTACTCCAGGTTTCAGCGTCCCTTGTACTGTAAAATAGGCAGTGAGGCTTAGGCATGGAAATGAGGGTTGGGCTATGTTGCAAAAATGTCTGAACTCTTCCCATTCTTTCTCTCTTTGTGTGTCTCTGCATATGTCAGAGCTCCAAATACCCCCATTCCTCTATTTTTCCATCCCTCCTCAAGCCACCTCAATTTTCCTGTCTACTTCACCCCCTTGCTTTTCTCGTCCCTCTCACACCTTCCACTAATTTTGTGCCCCTTCATTAAAACTACAAAAAAAAAAAAAAGAATACAGTGAAAATTGCTTATTGTCTGACTCCAAATACCACAGTGCCACCAAGTGGTCCATAATGTCACGACAGCCTTTGAAACATTATACTGTATACACTCATTCTATATGCTCACACATAGCCAGAGTGATGATGGATCTGTGGAGTTAGAAAATGAAGGTTAACAGTTAAAAGGGTGCTTCTGAGTGAAACCAGCGCATGTGAAACAGACTCCTGTGATGAAAGAGGATGAAAGACGGAGAGGTGGGGCAGGGTTGGATCGATGAGATGGTGGAATAAAGAAAAATGAAGGCAACAAAAGAAGACTAAGAAAGAACGACAAAGAAATTCTCCCTCAACTTTCTTTCTTTTTTTGTTCTTCTGTGATTGTGTTTATGCCTCCGCTTAACAGCAGAGCCATGCACAGCTGCTTCGGCCACCACAGGACCACAAGGCCAGGACTAAAAAACAACACACACATTATACAACAGTTCTTTTTAGATTATTTGGTCGACTTCACTGATTCTTTATCACGCAGAGCAACATTACAGTTTTGACATTTCCTCGCTCTTTTTTATCCCGCTCCATCACTCGCTGTTTCAAAGTGAGATATCACTGTGAAAGCAACAGTAACTTGCAAAGTTGCTACCCTCAAAGACAATTTTTCTATTTTGGATCAGAATCAAGAAATGAAAGGCGCTGCTCATGTCAGACAACCATTGCCTTTAAATAATTTATTTCTAAACTGTACCATGTTTTTGTTCTTCTTTTAACTACAAAAGCTTTTAATTGAATTAAATTCAAATTGAAACCTCAGAAATTATACTTACTGGATTCTCTACATGCTGTAATGAAGACCACAATGAAGCAACAGAATAAAGGAGTAAGCAAACACTGCATTTAAGCGATGTGTGGAAGCAATGACAATCCCCTAATCAAAGAACCACGTCTCATCCTAAATTTAAATGCGCACAAAGTGTGTTAATGAGGTGCAGGTGCAGGTATTTGTTGGAGGAAGAACAGCGTTTCGGCACACTGGGGTTTGAAGTATGCTTTACCTTTTTTGTCTTGTCTCCCTAGCAATTCTCTTAAATTTCCAACAGTCATCGTATCAGTGTGGCCTTAAGCAAACTCTTACCTGCTCACTCATCTCAAGTAGCTGTACGAAATGCCTCTAAGCTACCATGCTGCAAAGCTTATCATGTGCTGTTTGTTGACTTTTTACTTATTATATTATTATTAGGGCTGTTAACATGATAATAACGCGTTTACGCAATTTCGTTTTAACGCCACTAATTTCTTTAACACATTAACGAAACTTGCAATTTTTAGGTTGTATCGGGCTTTTAAAGCTAGAGCAAAGCTACTGGTGTCCTTTGAAACCAAAAAAAACAAAGGAATCCATTGGTACCAACCATGTCATACTGGCTCCAAACTTAGGCTAAATTTTGGCGAGGAAAAACTGGTAGAGCCATTTTCAAAGGGGTCCCTATACCTCTGACCTCAAGATATGTAAATGAAAATGCGTTCTATGGGTACCCAGTCTCCCCTTTATGATAATCACATGCAGTTTGGGGCAAGTCATAGTCAAGTCAGCACACTGAAACACTGACAGCTGTTGTTGCCTGTTGGGCTTGAGTTTGCCATGTTATGATTTGAGTATATCTGTTATACTAAACGAGTACCTGTGAGGGTTTCTGGACAATATTTGTCATTATTTTGTTTTGTTAATTGATTTTCAATAATAAATATTGCATACATTTGCATAAAGCAAGTGATTAATCACGATTAAAAATTGTAATTGATTGACAGCCCTAATTATTATTATTATTATTATTATTATTATTATTATTATTATTATTATTATCATTACTTGTTTGAAGGTTTTTTGTCTTCTTTTAAGAATGGGCAGTACTACTGTAGCTCATACTACTATTATAACCCTGTGTCCTCTCAAAATTATGTTCCCATACAGCCAGCCTCCTCCCATTCTCAATTACGTTTCGAGGGAAATGTAATTTCTCCTGGATTACGGTCGCAGTTTTAAACAGTTTTAAACATGTGGTTAAAGTTATAAATTGGACCAAAAAAAAACAAAAACGCAACAAAACTACTTTGTTAGGTTTAGTAAAAAACATCATGGTTTGGCTTAAAATGACTAAGTTTGTTATGTTATTTAAGCTACGGACGTCAATTAAAATAACGTTGACTTTTGGCTTCACACGGGACACAAACAGCGGTCTGGATGGAGGTTATGTTTGTTTGATCCATCCAACACCCCAGCCTCCTCCCAACGCGGACTTCCGTGGGATGTCATTGGCCTACTAATGAATTGGTGACGTAATCCCAGCCCGTTCACATGGCACCCTTTGTGCCGCTATGAAACTGCTGCGACTCACACGTCTCCCAGAGTCCTTGACTCCTTAACTCCACCCATGGAATCACAATAACCATGGCTACTGTAATTCCCATATCCCATTTGCACCTACGTGTGAAAACGCACCCATGAATAAACCAGAGCAGTCCGCTGACCACCGTTAAGTTTCACTTTCACATTGCAATCAGCTGTTTGTTCATGTCCCGTGTTTGCAACTTTCAGTGTAATTTTCACTGTACGAACGTAGTAGTCCAACCATGAAGTTCTTTCTTAAACTTAACTATAGTGATTTTGATGCGTTAAATAAATACCAAGGAGCGTGACAAAGCGGCAACATGTGACAAGATGGGATGAGATTGTGTTGGTAATGACATCAAAATCTCAAGATGGCAGCTCCCGTGTCCAGAATACTTTGTCTTCACTTTGGTAAAGTGTGAGAAAATAAAGACACGTCGTCCATCTATACATAGTCTATGGTGTACACCCTCAGCCTGGTTGGAGATAAACTCATGTTTAACCACTTTGTTATACTTCTGGATGAATGAAAGACCCATTACAGAAAATGCGTCTGTTGTGTCTGAGTTGAGTATCACTGTCATATCCATATTAAAGAAAATAAAAGTTAATAAATGTTAAGAATAATATCTGCAGCCAGCAGCCATGAGGTTATGATGCGTTTCTCTTGGAAAGACATTCCGAGTGGCATTTACCTTTAAACACAAAGAAGGTCTGTGCTTGATTGGAGGAAACAACTTTAAATGCTGGACTTGTAGGCTAAATTGAGTTTGCGACAGGCTTACTGATGGTGACATATACACCTCGGTCATAGTTCATTAATCCTTAGTTTAACCTTTTGGGCTGTGATGGGTTAATTCCAAGATTTCATGTTAAAGCTCAGGGTGAAGTGCCTTGCTTCCATAGTCTGAAAGCAAAAACAATCAACAAATGGGGGGAGTCTGATTCTCTGCGTGATGCATCATTACTGCATCATTACCACGAGTGCAGAAAGACCGAAAGAAAGCCATTAGAGCTAACAGAGATGGGATGGAGATGGAGATGGAGGGTAAGCCGACAAAGCGATACAGAGAGGAAGAGGTGACAGAGGGGAGAGATTGTGTGTCCTGTAAACAACGTTAGTTTGGACCTCATCAACCCAAGAGTGAAAAACTACAGTAACGTCCCTCTCACTTTGTCTTACCTTCCTCTGACTTTATTCTCTTTTGTCACTTTGTCTCTCTCCATCCGTTCCCTCACAGGGATCCCAGTGCCGGCTGATTGGTCTTACAGTATGAGTGAGCATGATTGTTGTAAACTGGAAAAGAGAGAACACTTCCACTGATGAGGGGAAGGGTACCTCCCTCTGAGAATCAAACCACTTGGTGCGGCGGCTTCCGGATGGCAGCACTGGGGTTTCTACCACATGGACACACACACAC
This sequence comes from Sebastolobus alascanus, assembly GCA_916701645.2. Classification (NCBI taxonomy): domain Eukaryota; kingdom Metazoa; phylum Chordata; class Actinopteri; order Perciformes; family Sebastidae; genus Sebastolobus; species Sebastolobus alascanus. The sequence goes on along the minus strand of CAKAOJ020000137.1, from coordinate 36,357 downwards.
ACACACACACACACACACACATTCATGCACACACACTCATCCTCTCTGACTCTCGCTCATTCTTCTCTCTCCAATCTTTCCTCTCGTTCTTTTTTTCTCCCTCCTCCGTCTGTTTGTTGTGCTCCACCTCCCTGGGCTCTTCGAGTGCATTAATCAGTCAAGCCACAGCGCCACAGCTATTACTCATCTGGTCAGAATAAGAGAGGGAGAAAGAGAAAGAGAGAGAGAGAGAAAGAGTGCAAAACAGAAACAATGAGAGAGCGAAAGTGAACAAGAGAGAGAAAAGAGGGAGAGCTGGGGTAAAGGAAAGAAAATGGAGTGAAGTGAGAAGAGGTAGCTGCTCTGTATTCATTCATCTTCTGCTATCTCTCCTTACCTCAAGGCTTTTCATCTCTCTAACCATCCATCCATTCATCCATCCATCCACTCATTCAGCCAGCAACCAGTCATGCATCCATTCATTCACCTATTTATAGATGCCACTAACTCCCCACCCTCCCACCTAATCATGCATCCATCTTTCCATCCATCTTTCCATTTCCCCTTTCACATCGCTCCCCGTCTTCTATCCATCTCTCCATCTCTCCCGTCTACACCTGTCTCTGTCTTTATTTCTTTCCTCATTTGTCCATATCGTATTTTCGCTCGCTTTCGGAGAACGCGTCGGGCCCAGAAGGAAAATAGTGGGGGGAAAAAGTGAGAGATGTGGAGCTGTTTTGCTGCTCAGCAACGGGGTAAGGCAGATGTAGGGAGGAGAATTAAATTTTTTTCAAACTCAAGGACAAAGAATAGCTCACAGTATTTCTCTCATATTGCTTCTTTCTAACAAGAGTAAGAGTCTACAGTCACGCTAGCAACTCTGTAATGCTGTGTTTAGGCACAGCAGTAATTTAAGCTAAATGCGAACATCAACATGATCTCAAAATGACAATGCTATAATTTTGTTTTTTTACCATTTTCACCATCTTAGTTTATCCTGTTAGCATACCAACATTAGCTAATTAGCATAAACAGTACAGGCTGATGGGAATGGCAGTAGTTTTGCAGGTATTTGGCCATAAACCAAACAACTGGATGGATTGAAATTTTGATCTGATGATGTCACTTGTAGAGAAGTCGTCATTAGAAACTTTGTAAAAGGGCAGGCACTTTCAAAAAATACTTTGCAGGTGATTGGACGAACTATCTGTCAATCAATTATTAATCAATTAATCAATCTATTGCAGCATTTACGCTAACCTCTTCAGGAACCACCATTGTTGTTTTGAACGAACAGTCGCCTCTCTGTGTTTTCGCATCGCACACCTAAGCCACGCCCGTAGCTGCCAGTAGCTCCTCACAGGACGCTGATTGGTCCGTGATCTGGCTTGCCAGACACAAATGCATGACTTGAATCCTGACAAGATGGATTTTTGTGTGATTTGGAATCCTGCGATTCTCACGTGATCTTGTGATATCGTGAGAATCCAGCTGCCTTGCAAGGTAAAGGGATCCCCAAAGTGATTTATCCTAAGGGGGGCATGTACCAAATTCCATGGCAATCCTTTCAATAGTAGTCAAGACAATTCACAAAAGAAAACCAAATGTCAACCTCATGGTGGCGCTAGAAGAAAAGTTAGGAGATCCGCAATGTCATTAAGGGTGCTTTCACACCCTGGTTAAAACAAACTCAGGTCCATTTGCCCGGTTAGTGCAGTTTGTTTAGACTGGTCTGAAAGCCGTCAATCGAACCCTCGTGCGGACCAAACAAACGAACCTAGACCGCCTGAAAAGATGGGTCTCGGTCCACTTTCAAGCAGACTCTGTTGTGGTTTGTTTGTGGTGTGAAAGCAAACACACCACTGGATTTTATGATAGCAGATATGTGATTTTAGCATGATTTCTAAAGTTGAACTAATAAATCCATCTGCTGATCGTGAAATCTGTTCAGGAAGCGATCCGTATTTAAGGACATTTATAGATGCACATCAGTGCGTGTATTTTCCCTAATTAATAGATCAAACCTGTTAAAACTGCAGTGCTTGTATCCGACGCTGTGTACTTTGTCAGTTCATTAGCGCCATTAAAAAGTGTGTGAAAGTAATCCAACAGTATGCCGATCATGCGACTCCCCGACGTTCTCACCAGTCATCTGGGAGTGTTAAAGTGCTGCATAAACTTCTGTCACTCACCGGAATTTGATTTCCCCACGTGGGTCCTGATGATGCTGGATGGCAATCACCAAAACAGTCAAATCAACGAGTTACCTGTCAGTCTGTATAACTTCATGTTTACTCTTCTGATTTGTTTGTAAAAAAGTCAGTGTGAACAGGAACTGGACCAGAACTAGAATGCAACAATGAATCATTTTTTCCCTTGGTCCAGAACAAAACAGGTGTGAAAGATAAGACTTAAGATCACCCTGTAGGCACGAAAAGGGGTATAAATGCCCCGATAATGTGCAAGGTGTTTAGCGTTTACGGTTTTCTTGATTTCTGTGTGTCTTTTGTGCACCATCTATCCTGTACTTACTACAATGTAAACGCATCCACTTATAAATGCTACAGTAAGAGTTTATGACGTAGTATAAAAAGCAAGCAAGACCACTTATGGCGGGCGGAGAGGGAGGTGGATGGGCCCAACAAACACTGGACCTTTAACCAGGAGACCCATGTTCGAGACAGTTGTTAACCGGTGTTTTGTTACACGTTTTAAGTTACATTAGTGACGTTTGTCACGTGTTTTTGTTGACATTTGTCACGTGTTTTCTGTAGTTGTTTCCGCACGTTTTACTTAGTTTACTTACTTATTTTAAGCCCAACCATGACGTTGTCCCTTACCCTAACTAAGTGGTTTTCTTGCCTGAACATAAGTTAGTGGTTTTCTTGCCTAAAACACATTTGGTGGTGTACAAATGACACGTGAAAAGCGGCGTACAAATGACACACAAAAACGCTAAAATGTGTGCTCATGACACGTGGAATGTCTGTGTAATGTTGTGGTCTTTATACACATTCCCATGAGACCAGGTTTCTAAGATACATCGTCTGGGACCATGGATGTCTGTACAAAATGTTACAGCAATCCATCTTCTAGTTGTTGAGATATTTCAGTCTGGACCAAACTGACCGACCTACAGACAGACCGACATCGCCATCCGTCGAACCATGCTGCTAGAATGGCTAAAAATGTGGAATGCCAATACTTTTAAATTCTAATAAGGGTTATCACATATCTGATAAATAAGGAGAACACCAAGTGAAAGTTGTCACATAATATAGGTTTACAGGAAATACCTGTGAACACAAAGAATCTCACGCCTTGTGGAAGAAATTGCAAATGGGGCAGATGGCTCTATGAAGCGAGTGATTCTTTGCCAACTCTATCTAAAGGTTATTGTGCAAGCAGTGAGCATCAAGCCCAAGTTTTATGGTCACCTTATAGTGCTTCGATCCATGCCGTGATGTGTGTGTCTAATCCATGCACACACACAACAATTCAGATGCCTAACAAGCCTTTAGGTAGGCTCCCCACGCCTAAGGTTCGCCGGGTTAATGCAAGCGACATAAAACTGTACATGCACCCATGGACACACATGTATACCACATTCTGGGTAGGAAGCATACAATTACCGACATGAAGGCTTAGCGAGCTCAGGGTTTGATATTCAGATGTACTTTCAGTGCTGCCACAACACGCTCATACGTTCGTGAAAAAGAGGAGACAGAATGAGAAACAGCGGCAGGCAGAAAGACTGACATTTGCATTTCATTAATTTGACTGACGCTCTCATTCTGAGCAACTTAATTGGAGTGCAACAGTAGAATTGGCAAAATCCTACCAAAAGGCCAGAATTACAATAAATAGTTATGAAACGCAGATACTTTAGGAGAAATTGCAGTATGGGGGAGGGGGATGGGAGAGGCAAGGAGACAGCCAGTGGGAACCACTGGAACTACAGCCAGACTGGGAATGAATCGAAAGTGGCATGCTGCATGGCCAGCGGTGGCTGAAAAGCAGAGCATGCTGGTGTGTGTTGGCCAGGCGGTGTGCATGTGTGGATCCCTTTGCAGCCTTGTTTGCCAGCAGCAGCATTTTGTATTCAACACAAGCAGCCAGTGGAGGGACTGTATGAGGGGGATAACATGGGAGGGTCTGGGGAGGTTGAAGACGAGGCGTGCTGGGGCGTTCTGGATGAGTTGTAGGGGCTGGAAGGAGTGCAGCCGCAGAGGGAGTCGCACTAGTCCAGACAGGAGATGACTAAACTTGAGCGGGGAGCTGGACACAGTCTCTGGCGGGGAAAGGACTGATGTTGAATTTGTTTTACCAGGCTGTATTGTGGCTTTAGAGCCGTGCTGAATCTTTGGCATTCTGGGCGGCAGTCACCATTGTCTTGTCAGCAGTGATGAAGGGGATCTGTAGAGGGTAAGATTTCCAAAGGTGACAGAAAACATGGATATTGTTGAGGCTAAATTGGAGGTGGTGGGGCAGGCATTCAACAGGCGATGGCAGGGAAGCAAACATGGCTTCATGAGAAGCATACAAATAGAGGTGCAGATATCAAATTTAGTGAAGTTATCCTGAATGTGAGGCGACACGCTAAAGCACGGATAATTAATATACTTAAAAAGCAGTGATATTAAATGCCTTTCCTTCCCCCAAGCATTTTTTTTTGTATTACCCTGCCCGGGCTGTAAATAGACCATGTATATGTGTACAAATTGGAGCTCCCCTTCAACCCACAGCTCAAATAAAATGCATGAGAGGAAATTAATAAATAACAAATTGCCTTCAGGATATCATCACATTCAACACTTCCTTTCTTGAACACACAGAAATAGTGGCTGGCCCCAGGGATAAACTTGACATATTTTGTTTTTCTAAAATTAATGATTTCCCACACACAGAGACAGCTAATAATGGTTCGCCAGACGGTGATTGAGAGGAAACTGCCAGAATGCCCTGTTCTGCAGTTTACATTTTGTTTCTTCATTTTTACTCAGCTTTGAACTCCACCCACTCCCCTGCTGCTGACGAATCCCGAGAGAGACGGCGAGCGGCGTTGCAAGATGGTCATGATTGTCTCTTCGCTGTTTGTGATGTCATAAGCGTTTGTTTATTTTTAAAGTGAGCATGTATGTGTGTGTGTTTGCACATGTATATCAATGATATATGTGCATATGTGGTTTAAAGTTATTAAGTATTAATATGAATCAATCTATTTTAATGGCCTAAACAATGGTAACACTTAACAATAAGTTAATCAAAAATGTGAGTAGTTACCGGGGAACGAATGAGGAACTAACGGCTAGTGAACCATTAATTAATGAATAACTCCCAATCAAATTGTATACAGTAGGTAATGATTAGTCAAAAATGAGTTAATGATTTTGTAATTAAAAAACGAATAAGGATCTAAATGCTAGTGAAACATTAGTTAATGAGTAACTGAGACATAATACAGAGTAGTTACTGAGGAGTTCCTCATTACCTCATCATTAACATATGATTACTTACCCTTTTTGTGTCCCTTAGATTAATATTTAAACTCAATAAATTAGTGAAGAAAATTTGCTGCAGCATCGCATAAACTGCTACATCTGCAGCTGTAAAACACTATTTGGACCGGCTCACATTTCTGTTGCGTTGGATCTGTACTTCAGCACTTTATATTTGAAATAAAAACAATGACTTGGAGGTTAAAATGCTGTCTCTAAACTTTAAAGGTGCTCTATTTGATATTCAGAGCTGAATATAGCAGCAGACAACTATTTGCTATGTAAAGATATAGAGGAGTAATGTCTACCTGAGCAGAGAATGAAGTCGCTCTCCCTCTGTGTGTGTTGTAATCTTCCGCCGGCTCAGCCATCGGCACATTAATAGCCGTGTGGAGGCAAAATAAATGCTCCCAATCTCGCATTTAGCACCTTTAACTTGAGGGTGTTTACATCAATATCAGATTAACTGTGTAGGACGTAACAATGTATGTAAAAATGACAATGTGAAAACAATGTGAAAGTGGGGAAAGTGTAGTCATCATAGACTGTATGGTATACAGATGGAATACAATGGAATTATATGGCAACTGCTTGGGTCCAGGTTCTCTTCCTGTCAGCTTATGTCATTCACATACACTACAACAGGAATTAAACTGGGACACATTTGGAATGTTGTATGTTTACAAATGTGAAATGGTCCATAAGAAGTGGACATGGTCACCGTGACGTCACCCATCGGTTTGTGGACTGTCGTTTTGAAGCCTCGAGTTCAGCATTTTGGCCGTCGCCATCTTGGCTTTCGCCCATCGCCATCTTTGTTTTTTGCAACCAGAAGTGACTTGAGAGGGTGGAGTTAAGTACAACAGAATGCTGAAGGCAC